>CM057820.1:81823375-83107125 GCA_030067965.1 Latrodectus elegans | reverse complement strand
AAAGAATTCCTTTAAGAAGCTATTATAGTATTTTGAAATGAAAATTATATTTTTAATTTTGTTGAATCTACAATTTTGTTAAGCTAATTTGAAAATTATATTTGAATGCCTTTTTAGGATGCTGACATATTATGAAACGATAATTTTCCTATCATTAACAGCTGGTTGGTTGATTGGGATTTATGACACACGGTCCAAAATAGAATAAGCTGTGACAGTAATACTAGCCGATTTTTAAGAAAAATTTAATGAGCCGATTTTCAATCAATATGCATTTGACAATACATAACATCAAAATAGAGGGACAGATGCCCCTGAATTCTCATTTACTTCAAATAATTTGAATACTAATATTTATTTTGAAAAATAATGACCTTTATTTTGAAAAATTGCTTAAGACATCCAATATAACTTATAGCGGCAAAGAAATTTATTTCTGCTATTTGACTCTTGGAGGAAATTAACACATATAGGTTAAGAGAAACTTAACTGAGAGACAAATGGCAAGGTGATCGATTTTTTCTATAAATTAATGAAGTATTCCTTTGTAGTGGAGGCTATTTTTGCTTCTGGAGATGTAAGTATGTAAAACCAATCTTTTGAATAAATTCTAAACACAATACTTTTGTAAAGATCACTTTATAAAATTAAACTTGTTTAAAAATATTTGATGATTTTTCTTTTTCTAAATATTAAGTATGCATATCAAACTATTTGAATAAAATCCTGGAGTAAATGACTTTCTATAAAATTCAAATACATTTAAAAAGTTTGCAATAAAATTATCAGTTTCGTTCATTTTCAACATTACATAGGATGAACTGCTTTAAATTATTCTCCTGTTATTAGATAGAAATGACAATATATTCAACAACTTCTTTTGATTAATAAAAAATAGTTTAAATACCTGATTATCTAACAATGGTTGAAGCAAATGAGCAGCAGATCCAAAAGCTATGTTGTTTGTTTCAGATTTATGACCGATAGAATCATAAGAATAAATACGTCCTTTCTCTGAAAAAATTAATTCACAAAAATATAAAGAGAATACATACATAAAATCACAGACAAATATAAAAAAAAGTATAAAAACAAAAATTCACTAAAAGCAAATGTTTTTTTAACATAATCAATACAAATACTGTAGTATATCATTTTCAGATCACTGTATTACTTAAATTTTATATTGCAATAAATTTAATTATGTTATTATTAATTAATCAAATTATAATGAAATAATTTTAAAATCTTGAAATTATGGTCAGCTCAAAAGAATTATAATTAAATAAATACACTGTGTGGCCAAAAGTATCTGGACACCCAGTGGTATGCACTTAGAGTGTCCTGAGGCACATATTAATATGTTTGTTTCCCTTTAGCATCAATGACAGCCTGCATACATTTGGGAAGCCTTTCCACCTATTTTTTAAAGGTGACCATAGGAATTGCCTTCCAGGCGTCCATCACAACTGAAGTGAGTGATTGCCGTGAGGACGATCGATGTGGCTGGCTACATAATCTGCACTCTAATTAATCCCAAAGATGTTCCATGGGATTTAGATCAGGACTCTGAGAGAGCCAAGCCAGTCCAGTTTTTAAACACCCATTTCGTCAAACCACGTCTGTGCGAGCTTCGATGTGTGAATGGAACAGTTATCCTGCTGGAAGAGAAATGAGCCTTCCCCAAAATATTGTCATAAAATTGAGAGTGCAGCATTGTCTAGAATGTCCAAATACATCTCAGAGTTCATGTTTCAAACCACAGGAACTAACGGACCCAGGCCAAACCACAGAAATATCCCCACACCATTATGCTTCCACCACCAAACTTAACAATCAGCGCAATGCAGTCACTCGGGAAACAATAGCCAAACATCCACCAAACCCAGATGCGTCCGTTCGACTGCCAGGCTGTAAAGATTCATCACTACAAAGAATACTTTTTTACAGTTCAATGACAGTGAGCTCTACACTATTACAATTGATGCTTTGCATTCTGTGGAGTGATGTTTGTCTTGTGAGCAACTGCACGACCATGGAATCCCAAGTTTTTTAACTCTTGATGGAAAGTCCTGCTGCTAACACCTGATGAACTTTGAAACTCATGAGAAACTTCCACCAACGAGGACTTGCGATTTTGTTTCACAACCCTTTTCAGAGTTTTGTGACTATGTTCATCAAATTTTTTCGGCCTACTAGTTTCTCAGCAGTTTCACTGCCTAGATATTTCCACTTCACAACTATATCACTCACAGCGGATTTTGGCTTCTCTAGAATGTCTGCAATCTGACAAACTTATTTCCCACAAAGGTGTCATCCCACTATACTGCTACGATCAAACTCACTAAGTTTTTTGATTTACTCATTGCCTCAGATTGTATGCCAAACGCATACAATCTTACAAACCACTACCAACACTTATATAGATTTCAATTTTGTATCAAATTGTGTTATTCACCAGAATCACTTTTTTAAGAGCTGTCTGGATACTTTTGGTAAGATAGTGTATTAGATGTAACAGACTTTATTCAAGCCCAAAAAACAAACATTAAGTTAAGAAACTTCAAATTTGCAAATATACTGTTAATTTAAATCATGATGTAAAATTTGATAATTTTCTAATAAAATTCAGTAAAACAGAATACAATACATTTAATGGATTTAATATGTATTAAAAAATATTTCTTCCCTATTAGGAATTTTAAATTTTTAGTTACAAAAATTTTGGTAAAAATTTTAAAAAAAAAAAAAGAAAGAAAGAAAGATCAACTGTTTGAAAACAAAATGAAAAATTATTGAGTGCTATTTTAATAAAAATATTTTGCAATGTAAATAACTACTTTTCAAAATAAAATTCAAATATTTTCTAATAAATAAAAATCAAATAATTTGTATTAGTTTATGAATTTAAGTATTATTTCTCATTAGCATTTACTTTCTTAAAATAAGAAAGGATAAAAACAGTTTTACCATGAAATCTGAATAAAAAAATTATAAAATAAAATTAATTTCATTTTTAAAAGTAGATCAAGACCATCAACTTCGTTGCTATGTTTAGTTTCTCATGTGTGGATGTAATTTATTAGTTACATAAGTTAAAGATGATTTCAGCATTTATTTTTAAATCAAACAAAAAAAGGGTTTTAATCCTTTTTAAGTCAGTTCAACAAAAAATGCTCTTTGAATATTTCACTCAACAATATCATAATTATTAGTTTACATAGCAATTAATGTCATTTTCTAAGGAGACTTCCTTTTAAAAATATTTACCAAGTTGTGATTAATACATTTAAAATAAACTCTCCTGCATAATAAATAAGTCATAATGATAAAAATCAAAATTAAAGATATTAAACTTTTCCAGTCATTGAAATCCTTTTAATTTATGACCTTAAAATAAGTTTTAATTAAACTCTATAATTCTAAAAATATCTTAAATTATGAATAAATTAAAATTACAAACAAGCTGTAATAAATAAAAATATTAATCAAACAAAAAAAATTATATACAATTTAAATAATGAATAAAAGCTAATTAGTTCTATAGAAAAGAATGGTTTTTACAAAGATTATAATAGTATCATAATGACAATGATATTTTAAAATATTGAAATGTGAAAAAGATCACACAATGTGGAGAAAAATGTAAAAAATATTTCTTTAGAATTGTGAATCATTTAATTGAGTGGCTTCATAGTTAAATGTTATAGGTATCAAGGAAAGTAAAAAACAAAAAAAAAAATGTATTTATATACAGTATTAAAAATCAAAGTAGAGCTTGTAAACAAACATCAAATTTCATTGCTAACCCAATTCTTTACTAAGCAATTACTTTTTAAAAATATAAAAAGCTTAAAATGCAAAAAAAAATTTCATTAACTGTCATAACTTTTGAAAAAAAAAATTTCAAATAATTATAACTATGCACATTTTTAATTAAAATAGTTGATAGGTTGGTTTTTAGCACAGTTATCAAGAATTCAGGATTTAAAGTGGATTTCAAACCACTAAATCATAAAATCAAAATAAGAATTCCCACAAAAGATGGAAACAAACTTTGAGTTAAAGCTAGAAAGCTGACTTTTCAGCAACTACCTAAGTAATTTTATGATAGAATAAGCAAAATTTAAATATGTAATTCATTTGATATATTCAAGATGTTACATTTGTATAAGCATACTTTTCTATATAAAAATTGTATAGTACAGAAAAAAAGAACTGCTATCATTGAAACACTTCTGACTTCATGTTTTTAAGCACACATACAATTGGATAAAATTTGAAATTAACAAATATATGCTTCATATTATCTTTAAAATTAATTAAAAATATAAAGAATTGAACAATTACTGTCAGCATCTAGGCCTGCAACAACTGGGTGAACATAATAAGGAAAGAATCTTTTATAATACAACAATGATGACATCATTTGAGAAACAGCAGGAGTACTCATCTCTTTGTTGTGTTCATGACCATACATCTAAAAGAGACAAGCATATCAATAACAAGATTTTACTGATTTTTCAAAAGAAATTTTTTAAAAAAAAATTTTTGCTTTCTATAAGAAAAAAAAATTTTCAGCTTATCAGCATTTAAATATCATATTTAACAAAAGAATCATTGTTTCGTAAACTATATTTTAATGGATACTTTAAATAATTTAATAATATATAATTTTGAGTAGCCACTTTAAAGTAACATGGTAAAACTCAGTTTGCATATTATTTGACACATTTCCTTAAAAAGTATTATGTAGAATTATTGCTTCACTTTTTTTCAAATTAGACCAATCATTAAAATTTATATGTACAGTCATATTTAACTCTAATGTATACAAATGCTTAAATAGATTTAATTAGTATTGAACAATTTAACAGAACTTATTACATTATTCTATGCATTTTATGTCCACGCATTCATTATAGAACATTGTTACAGACATAATTACAGTAATTAGACATACCCTTTATTTTATATTTAAATAATAGGAAAGAGTTTTTAAAAGGATTACCTTTAAATTACAGATAAATATAAACATCCTGTATAGAGCTAAATGTACACACAATGATTATTTTTAATTATTAAGTTAATTGTCTTCTCAATAATAAAATGTACCTTCATTCTAGCCTCAACAATTCTTGCAAGAGTCAAAACATCACACCAGCATGCAGATAAACCAAGAATAGTATTATCAGATCTAAAATTAAAGAAAATTAATGCAATTTGCATACTTTTAAAATGAATGAAATAAAAATGAATTATTGCCGTTTATTTTAATAAATAATATTTAAAAAACAAACTTTGAATTATAAAATAAAATCATAATTGATTTGTTTGGAACAATATTTAATTTTGTAGCAATTTTCCCCAAACCAAAATCAAAATTGGAAATCTTGTGATTTAAAATAGTTTAAAATTTTTAATGCTGCGAATAGAATTCTGAACTGTATTGCCAAACAGAATTTTATACAAGTTTTTTTAATACAGTGATAAATAGATTTTAAAGAAATTTTCAAACAAATATTTACCAATTTACCAAATTTTAAAAATAAATTAATAAAAACATTCAGTAAAATTCAAGAGTTAATAAAAATACCAAACGAATTTCCACACAATAGAATCATCACATCACAGAATTGGAGGTGACTTGTGCAAGATGAAACAAATCATACGAAAGATGCAGCAATTAGCACCACATATAGAGGATTTAGTGCATTATTATATAATATACTTTATAATTACAACTACATAATATACCTGTACATGTATATAGATATGTATATATACATGTAAGCAGTTATATTAATATATCTAAAAATGTCAGAAAATTTTCATATAAAGAAATTTATTGGTGATAGTTTTTAAATTTATAATTTTATTTTGAATGTAGCATATCTTTGTAAAATAAAATATATTTTTAATTACACGCAAAAGAAAATTTTGGATGCAGAAAATTCCGCTTTTCAGGAAAATGCTTTTTGGATATTTTATTATGAAAAAAAGTAAAGAAAATTTAATCAATATTATAAATGCAACAAATAAAATTAATCTTTCTCAAGCAGGATTAAATTTTATGTTTCATTTCATATAAATTGCAAATGTAACATTTACTTTTTTAAAAATTGCAATTATTAATTGCAACATTCTTTTAAATCTTTAAAATTTAGAAATCATGGTAAAATACTGAAATTTTATTTTATAAATGTATCTTATTTGTTGTTAAACATATTAATACTGCAAGAATTAAAAATTTCATTTGAATTAATTTTCCTATCTATTTGAAATATAGGACTGCCTTTATTTCAAATTGATGAGATTGTGTGGATAATTAATAACTGAAAATTGGTATTAGCAATATTTTTTGTTAATTTTGAACTTGTAAAAAAATTTCTTATTAGGGAGGGAAATTAAATTTTAAAAATTCAAGAATTGTGTTGCATTTTTATAAAAATAAATTGTTTCATAATTTAAAAGTACGTAACATATTTTACTATCTTTAAATTGATTTTAATCTTTCATAGTTGCAATACAAAAGGGAAAATGGAATTCTTGCAAAATATTATACACAAGATCAGGCGTTTTTGCCTATAAAGGGAAGGATAAGGATTTATCAAATCTGTGCTTAGATAATATTTGAATAGCTCCTACACCTTTGTTTTTATTTTCATAACTGCTATGATTGCATACAAAGAGAAAACATTTTAATTACAAAATATTTTGGATATTAATGTTAAAAATATTCAGTCTATGATGACAGTAAAACTTCAAATCTCTGTTTATATTAAACTTCTAAAGATTACTAATTGAAGGAATTTCATGAAATAACGAGAATAAATTGTTTGATAAGATGAGAAAACTCAGGAAAATTTGTAATCTTAAATAACATAATTATAAGATCATAATAATTATGTTTTTAAAGGTTGAATCATGTTTGTTGCATTATGTTTTTAAAGGTTATGTTATCAAGGCAATGTAATGCAAAATATTTTCAATTGACAAAATTTACATTTTTAATATATATTTATATAATTTACACATTTTACAATATTTTTTTTTCTATAAGAAAAAATTTTTACAAAATTAAAAAAATATTTTAGAAATCATATCTTTTAAAACTAAATTTAAGCATTATTTTTCATTAACAAAATTAAGCATTAATTTTATTTCAAAGTCTTAACTAACAATTGAAGAAAGAAATGGTTTCAGTTAGATAAATGAATTTTTATATAAATATAAAACAGACAGTTTTAATAGAATATAAAAACAAACTAGATTAAATAACAAAATACCCATTTACAGATTAATTTTTGCAGTAAATTTTATTTTATTGAAAATTGTATTTATAATACAACAATTTTACAGTAATATATGAAGTAATAAAAAAAAGAAAAGAAAAACTATGCAGCAAGCTCAGTGAAACTGGCTCTAATGTATGAGTTAAAGATACTCAAAATCAAAAAATAATTCATAATTATCTTTGGATTTACTTTTTAAAATTAATTACTGTTTCCCCATAATTACATCAAAATTTAAAATTTTGTTAAAATGCAGTAGTCAAGTGAATCAAAATAATTCAACTGGCAGATTTTATTTAACAACAGTTTTCATCATTACTTTCCTCAACGGTTTTCATCTTAATCAACACTTTAAGTAACTTTACCATCATCTACAATTTGAAATGTAGGTCTCACTCCTAATCCATTCTTTTATATCTTCAATGCTATCTTCTGGATATCCAGGAATTTCCAAAAGAATATTTTTGTGAATTCCTCAGTAACACATTGTCATTTTCTCCTTTCTTTTAACTTTCCTTTTCTTTATCTCCCCCCCCCCTTTCCTCATTTTCCTTCTCTTCTTAAGCTTTTTTTTTTTTTAATTCAGAAAGTGATTTAGATAATCAGTGATTTGAATAATTAGAGTTATACTGTAGCACCTAGTTTTGACAAAAAAGTTGAGAAATACTTTTGCAAAATTTTAGAGCTTTTAATATACCCAACTTGTTTTATTGTACAGTACATTTTATAGTAATGTTCAATAAAGCAATCAAAATGTAATAATTATTTTAGTCAAAAAGGGATGACACAATTATCCACACATACATATAAAACATTATCCAAATTCTTTTGATTGTAAACATTATTATAGTCTCGAACTCAAAGTGTTCTGCTTAGAGCTAGTTTTTAAGAATACGTTGCCTGAAGGCTCTTATTTTAACCTTTATATGATAGATCATAAAACATGTCCTATTAATATTTCATTCCATTTTAAAATTTTAAATGTTTTGCAAGATAAATGAATTACATTTAGAAAAAGAATTATAAAAGGTTTCTCAGAGTTTGTAAAGTGAATATTTCTTCACAAATATTTTCACTAAAGAAACTCGCTATAAGAAAAGCTTTAAAAGGAGTTTTTATTTTGATAAAACAAACTAAGGATGACTATTCTAAAATGGCTTATTATACTTATAATATGAAAAATAGAATATTTCTAAATTTATAAAGAACATATTTTTAATGCTTAGTCATCAATATTGATATTATTGATCATTTTATTAATATTTAACTAAATTTACAAAAAACCTAATACTCAAATATTGATTTATTTTAAAACAAACCAGTTATTGGTTTGGTTTTTCACTTAATGGTAATTTTTTACTCATGAGCATTAATTAGGGACATATGGCTTAAAGTGGATTCTGAATCTCTACAAACTTCAAAACCCTAAGTAGGATTCAAACCAAGAAACTGTTAAAGTGAAGGCAAGAGCGCTAACCATCTGGCTACCAGTTTAGCTTAAAACTAACTAGATATTCTACATTAAATATTAGATGAACTCATTATACATTACATTTTAATTGCATATTAATAAATATTGCAGCAAAAATATATCCTATAACAAAATCTGCATTTTAGCTAAAATTTTGCAGTAGTTTTTATTATTTGTTATATAAAAAAATTGAATTTATAAATTTAATTCATATGTAATTAGTACTTGATAAACTCTTATGTAATCAAGATAATTCTTATTTCTTATTTTAAATAATATTCACACACACACATACACAACACGTGTGTGTCTCACTTCTTTATTAAAATTAAATCCTAATCTGAGTAAGTTTCAAAATTTACTCAGTATTATTTTATATGCAGATAACCTTTAAATAAATTTAGTACTTACAACTTAAATAACTTTGGTTGATTCCGTGTATATATACTATAGCCTGATGACAATCTGGTATCAGAAGCAATTACTACAAAATTATCCCCTGATATGGCAACAATGCTCCTAAAAAAGAAAATATTTCAAGTGAAGTAAGAAGAATTTTTTGATGAATACGATTTCAAAACAATAATTTAATTAAACATATTAGGTTGTGATATTTTTCTTTTAAAAAACTTATTTAATCACTAAAAATGAAGATTATAACTTTTAACTCAAATACTAAACAAAAAATAAAACATTAATCACAAAATATAAAATAATTTTTAACAAACCTTTTCAATAACTAGTTAAATATAGCAAGAATTTTTTTCACTAGTTAAAGAACTGACATCTTAAATCTATTACAAATATAAAATGACAATTGAGAAATGATTGCAAATTTTAGGCTGTTATTCTTATAAAAAATAATTAAAAGCCTAGTAATAAGGCCTTTACTTAGTCACAATCAGTCACACATGTTTTAAGTAATCTTTGAAAAGATACCACATTAAAATATGTTTCAATGATTTTCTTTATGTTGCTATTGTATTAAAATTTCTAAAACTTGTAGGCTTAATAGCTTTTTTTACTTAAATCTAGGAGACAGTACAGGGCTAAATGCACCAAAATTGTGGTTTATTGTGCTATAATGTAATTTTGCAATTTTATAACATGGGAATTTTTCAATGTAATATGATTTTGTACATAAGCAAAATTTGTTTGGAGTTTTAGTAACTCTTGAAGATATTGATGTGTTCTGTTTTAATTTTGAATTGAAATTTAATTGTATGAAGTATGAAATTTTGAAAATTTATCAAATAGGTTAAGTTTATGGAAAAAAGTTTTGAAAATTTATTAAATTGGAATATAAGTTTTTAAAGTGAAATTTATATTGGAAGTTTATTTTAACATTATAAAGTGATTCTTAAGAGTTACGTTAAAGTACTGGAAAGCATATAACTGTTTCTCAGATGATCACTTAACAGTTAATCATAACTTGATGTTTTATAACTCAGATACAGGTGTTCACACAGATACCATCAAAGGCCAGAAATAAATTTCAGGTTATGAATAATGTGACATGACAATTTAAATTATATATATCTTAAAGTGTATATATGAAAGCATAACCATTTTAATATATTACAGAGGGCAATAAAATATTTATTGTCTGAATGGTGCCAACAATTCTGCAAGTGATTAGGTGAGTACTTTTAATTTATGCATTTGATTAAATACTATATATACAACTTCAATATTAAGTATTGTTTTAATATTAAGTATCAATACACTGAGTATTGTTTAGAAACATTTAGTATGTATTTAGATTTATTGAGAATTATAATACTTGTTAATTAGAACTCAAGTCCCCATAAAAATCTACTTAATATTATTGATTTAACTATACTGTTGCTGTCTAACCTGATTTAAATAGTGCTTACACTGACTTTTTTTTTTTTTTTTAAATGGGCTGATTAATTAAGATCCCTGTTTTCATAAAAATGTATGTTATCATTAAACTTTATTGCTCTTTGTTGTCTCTTATGCTAGATAACATTTATACTTGATTTTTTATGGTTGGCACCACTGCCCAGTTAATTAAAACCCAAGTTTTCTAAAAATATGCTATCTACATTATTGATTTAGCTTTATTGCCCAGTTATCTCACATTCTAAACTGCTTTTTTTTTGGTAATATACAAATGTGAAATAAGTTTTTAGTTACAGTTTTCTAATACATCTGTTGTAAGTAATTATGATATATTCAAAATTCTGATATTTGAAATCTAAAATAGCACAAGATTGCAATGTTTAAAATTCAAGTTTCAGCATGGTCGGGATTTCAGAAACAATATATTGTGTGAGGTGCCATAATTAGGTTGGCCAGATAATTCTGAAATTCTTGATATGAAAATAAAATGACACCAAACCCATACCAGTTCAAATAGTAAACCACTTATTCATGACATCCATATATCTATTCAACTATTTTTTTCTTGCAGTTATTCATAACATTTATTTTCTTTAGCAATTCTAATGAAAGGACTGTTTTTAATTAATTCTGGATACTTTTTATAATTTTCAACAATGATTTAAAATCTATAAACTGACAAAATAAACAGAACTCGGTATATATGTTTGGGATTTTAATCCCATTAGTTTTATAAACTTTTTAAATATTCTTTTTCAATGGCCAGACAGTCCAGGATGGGTCCTTGCCTTCCTCAGAATCAAATTCTCAACTCTTCTATTCTTAGTCACAGGCATGCATTTAGTTGCTTTTAAAATTCTTTAGTCTGTTTTTTCAAACAGTTGAGTGACCTAAGTTTATGCTTCCCTCTTTTTCGAATGCTGAATGGTCTGACCGAGATCTAACTTAGTACATGATTTTCAGCCATTCTACACAGGTGTCCTGCCTATTTAATTATCTGAAACCTTATATATTTTATTATATCTAGTTCTGTAAAAGATTTATAGGGCTCAGAGTTAGTTCTTTTCCAGATATTGTTACATTTTACATTTAATGACACCAAAAATACTCCACAAAATTTTCTTTATAAGTATTAAGGCTTGCAAATTCTAACCAATGTTATTGCTGATTTAGTTATAGTAACTCTATAAATCTATTTGTTGAGGACGACAAATTAAAATCTCATTGCTAGACATATTGTCTTTGATCCCAAGTTATTATATTTGAATTATAACATTACTTCAGAGGACATCCCAGATTTGCATAAATTCTTTTTAAAAAATAAATGAGGAAATCTTACACTTCTTTATTACCAACCTTAACTCTTTTTGAAATGAAAAAAACTTAGAACCAGAAGATGAAAATACACTCCCCAGAATGGAAAAGTAACAATCATAAATACAAAAAGTACTTTTTTCACTGGTCAGAAACATTCTATCATAAATCAGGTTAGTCTAAAAGTTAGTGTCTGCATTTTAGGTAAATTTTTAAATAATGTAAACAAAACAAAATTCAGTTTTTAATCAGTAATATATTTTTTTCCACTATCTACAAAATCTGGGAAGTAGATTTTTAATTCCATTGCTGTAGATTTGATACCAATTTTAATGTGAAATTTTTGAATGTTAATTTTATATATCCTGTAAAAAGAAATTTCCATGATTTGAAAAAATGAATTGAATAATTTGAAGGATGATGACAAAAAAATTTAAACATGATTTAAGCGAAAAACACTCAGTGAAATATCCAGGGATAAGCAAGTTGCAACAAAAGATTTAAATAAAATTCACTAAATTTTTGCAGCAGCAGAGATGCCCTTTGTTACGATTTTTCCGCATTTAGTACAGATTTCTACTCTTCATTACGGAACAGTTGATCTTAACGAAATTACGGAAAATAGATTTCTCTCTATCTCTAATAATAATAATCAGATCATGCAAAACAATTATTCCGAACAATGTTTCCTGATTCTAAAATTGCGAAAAAATTTTCTTGTGGAAGAACAAAAGCAACAGTCCTGATATACACTCTAGCACAGAATACTAGCAAAGAAATATTAACAGCTATTCAAAAAAAGATTTTTCATTAGCGACCGACGAAAGCAACGATTTTAACAGTAAAAAATTATACCCTATTATGGTAACATATTAGGATGAAACGAAAGGCCGGAATAGTACTGTTTTATTATCTTTAACAGAATCATCAGACAATACAGGCAAAGACATTTTTACTACAATCGAAAAACATTTTGTGAAAAAAATATGAACTGGAATAATTGTATATCATTTTCCTGTGATAATGCATACACCATGACAGGTAATATTAAATATACATATGAGAATCATACATAAGAGAAGTTCAGCCATCATTAATTTTGATAAGGTAAAGCTGTCATTTAACTCATTTATCAGCAAAGCATGCTCCATCTAAACTTCAGTTCAATTTTGAGCAGTTTATTATTTAAATATTCTTCTATTTAAAGAAAAGTTCTAAAAGGAAATTTGCATTTCAACAAAAAGTCAAGCTGTGTGCAACATAAGGCCTCACAAAATTCAGCAGAGTATAGATAGAATACTTGATCAGTGTGAAGCACTACAACATTTCTTTTCAAGTCAACCTGAAAGTGATTCTCAATTACAATTTATACAAAGCTCATTTACACAAATCCATTATCAAAATAATATTGTTTATTTTTGTCATCTCTTTTTCCCATATTTACTTCATTAAATGAACACTTACAAAAAGAAGCTTCTCAAATATATACATTGAAACAAAAATTTAACAGTCCGTTAGTAGTCATTGTTTCTAAATTTATAAAACCATCCACTGTTAGTGATACCAGTAATTTAATGGATTTGAAGTGGGGAAAAAAAGAAAAATCAAAAGGAGGATTGTGATTTAGTGATTGGTGGTGAAATCAGAGTATTTTTGGAATCACTAAATTTAAGTGAAACTGAGACTTTTTTTTATGAATCAGTATGACACTTTTATTCCACTACGTATTCGTTCGTATTGAAAAGTTTCTTCTAAGTGATGAATTTTTAGAACGCATTCAGGCAGCTGATGTTAAATTATGAAAAAATATTAGATTTTAATCTATTCAATATTTATCATCCTTGCTGAAATTTAGTGTGGAAGAGCTGGACAAATTAGAAGCTGAATTTTTCCTCTATCAAAATGAAGCTTTTGCAATTGGAAATGGTGAAAGAATGGATGAAGTTTGGCACAGAATTTCTCGAATGAAAACAGATAATAGAAAACAGAAGAATGAAATTTTAAGCAAACTGATGAGCAGCATTTTAACTGTTCCTCATAGCAATGCTGGAACTGAAAGAATCTTCAGTGTGATAAATATATATATATATAAGATAAATAAATAAATAATATATAAGTGATAAATATATATATCTATATTAAGAGCGAATTTAAACACTGTACTGAGATTTGGCCTGAATTCGGTCATATATATATATATATATATATATATATATATATATGCATATATATATGACAGAATTTAGGCCAAATCTCAGTATAGTGTTTAAATTTGCTCTTAATTGAGAAAATAAAAAATATTACACAGATTCAAAATTGTGTTATCAGAGAGAATTTTCTCAAGCAGAAATCAGTATGGCTAAAAAAGATATAACACAAAATTTGTGATTGATTGTCATTTATTTCTATTTATCATGTCATTTATTTATTTATTCTCAGTTAACAGATCAGAATGCTATGTTACTTTTATAAATAAAAAGAATTTTTCTTTTCAATATCAGTGTTTTCTTTTTCCTGTATTTATATAAATATCTGTGATGTAAAGATCTCTGAGGTAAGGCATTTAAATTTAAAAGAATGGTTTACTTTCTTAATTATTATTTCTTTTTTTATATTTATTATGATTAGATGATCATTTTACTTTTATTTTTTAACATAGGTTACCTTAAAAGTATTAATTTTATGCACATAAGTGTATTCTTAATGTAAACCACGTGTTACTGAAATTTTTTGAAAAAGGTTACTGAAAGTAAGTCCGATTAGTACTGATTGGGATGCTCAGAGGTTGGCATCTCTGCAGCAGTATTCAAATTGATTTGTTTTAACATTATCATGACAAAACTTCCACATTCATTCATCACATGCATTTTTTGCGAAATTCTAAGTTTTTAGATATCTACAGTAAAAATTTTTTCATTCTTTGTTAACATCTGAAAATTAAACTGATCAGATATTTTGAAAAATAAAGTAAAATAATATACAAAAAAAAAAAAAAAAACAACCCTTCTCATCATATATTAATTTGATACCAAGCATTAAAATACACTGTGAAGAAATTATTTTGAATATATGAGAATATCGATAGGTGGCTTTAATTTTTCCCCTTTTGATACCAATGTTTGGATCTGCTTTCTAGAAATATATACTTTCTATCCATGATTTATTTATCTTTTAAGAAATTACACAAAAAACTATTTCCTCACATTGATTAATGATGTAATATAATAACTAATTCTTCTTTTAAAGCACTAAGCAGAATATATATTTATTAATATTTCTGAGCATTTGTAACATAAAAATATTAATCTGTTTTTCATAAAATGTTCATGTTATTTTCAAAATGTATAATAAATTTAAGTAATTATCATGAATCCAGTCTGATACAATTTATAAATATTATGTAAAAGTCAATGTAGGTTCACATAACTATGATATCAGATGTTTCATATTACCTGTTTTTACAAGTAAAAATTTTCAATTACATGGTTAGATTTTTTATAACATTAAATTGCAGTGTAGGCCTTTTAAAAAATTGAATGATATATTGATCAAGAGTAATTTTTAGAAGCATCTTATCACACAAAAGACATCATTAGTTTTCAAACCTAAGCAAATTTAATAAATAACCATTATATTTAAAATATTTCAATTATTAGCACTAGATTTCAATATTGTCAAATCCTCAGTATTTGGTAAAAAAATTTAGTTAAATTAACTAATTAAAATACTTAATTTACAAAAATATTTTAAATATTAATTAATAAAATAATGATTATTATTAATTTAAATATTTTCTAAAAAACTTCTAATAATATAAATGATACAAAACTATTTAGTTCTTATGTACACATGTATATCTGACTATTGTTTTACTAATGTACTTATTTATGGACTGTTCATATACGTTTAGGAACACTAAATAAAAGCAACATTTTTTCATGTCCTAAACAATAAACCCAAATAGAATATCATTTCATTATTTCAACACAACTTATTCCCTTCGGTTTCCCCATATATTGGCGAACGCGGCGATTTTTTTTTGTCGCCAAGTCGCCAATGTAAGCGCGCCAAGCTAACACGGGAAATTTCCGGAAGTTCGATCGAAAAATAAGCATTTTAGAAATTTAAAAGGAAATAAATATAAATGGACTTACTTGATATGAAGTTGAGCTGACGTGCCGATTGGTATGTTTATTTCTGACATTTTTTCGCTGTCACCAGAGTCACATTTCAGTTTTTTTTTTTTTTTAAAATATTTACACAAATATTTTTCTAAATATTTACACTTTATAAAATTTTAAAAAAGCTAAAAAAAAAAGGCATGCAAAAAATATTATTTTAAATATAAATTACTTTACAAAATTGAAAAAAAAAAGGATTCAAAAAATATGTTTCTAAATATATAAGATAATAATGAATAAAATTATTAGGATAATAATGAATTAAATTAATAAGATAATAATGAATTAAATTATTAGGATAATAATGAATTAAATTATTAGGATAATAATGAATTAAATTATTAGGATAATAATGAATTAAATTAATAAGATAATAATGAATTAAATTAATAAGATAATAATGAATTAATTTATTAAGCTAATAATAAATATATATTAAATAAACGAAATAAAAAGAATTAATGTAAAAGAAATTGTAAAAAATAAAAATAAAAATTTACGATGATTAGACGCTGGTGACAACGAAGCACATCCCTTAATTGCACCTACAGCAAACTAAAGACAAATGGCTTCCAATTCAAATAGAAACGTCGAAAAAACGTGGGATATAGAATTTTCTAGAACAATGAAAGTCGAAGTAATTTTTAAATAGCTTTAAAATTTATGTTAAACACAAGAAAATTGATTAGTGGCAACAACAACAAAAAAAAAGTAACTAAAACTGAAATTGGCAACACTAAAATAAAAACAAAAGCTGAAATCGGCAACACTACGCAGTAAACAAAGGGCGCCAGATTTGGCGAGAAATCTTATATGGGGATATCGAACTTGTTCCCTTATTCATGTCAATACATTTATTTAAGCATATCATTTGAGACTATTTGTCAAATATTTACAATTAAATAGCTTAAACATTTTCAATTACTTAAAAAAAAATTCATGCACGGAAATTAAACCACAGAAAAATATATTAGTTCAACTGTTAATTTAAAAAAATTAGTCTTTTACGTTGTCTGTTAGTTACTTTTTTAAAAAAAAGATAATTTTTCAAACAGTTTAATGCGATTACAAAAATGTTTTAGATAAATTTCTCGCATGTATATTAATCAAAAATCACCAATAAAAATTTATAAGTGAAGTTTGATCTAAGAAATGAAAAATAGATGGAGCAGAATACGAGCAACATTTCATTGAGGTTTTATTTTTATCTATACCAAGCTTTAGTTTAATCTAAACCATAAATTTCTTTAATAAGAAAAACATTCAATCATTGATATTCCCCAAAATAATAAATAAAATTTTGATTCTTAATAATAAAATTTTTGTACTTTAGTATGTAAAAAATTAAAACACGTACCCTTCATTATTTTCATATGGCGAAAAGCTTAGTTGTTTTGGTTTTCCAAAACTATCAATTTCATGATTAGAAAGGTAATCCATTTTACATACAAATGTTATAAAGATTTTACAAACAATAAATCCAATCCTCAAAATTCAATACACAGAAAACTGCTTGTCATGAAAGTTATGTATTGTACCGGATATCGGTTAACAGTTAATTTTATCACTCAAAGAAAACGAATTTCTTAGTTCCGTTTATTATTGTGGAGAACTATAATAAGAAAATTTCAGATAAATTACAGAAAATTATCTCATTCTTTTGATAAAAGATAAATTATTAAAATCTAAATCATAATTTTCTCCAAACTACAGGCAGTATTTGAGATTTTCTTAATAGACAAAATACTGTAAGATCCACAGAAACTGGTGCAATATTAAAAAAAAAAAAAAAAGAAAAGAAAAGAAATTCCATTAGTTGAAATTTTAATTTGTGTTTGTGAAATCATAGATAAATTCAAAAATTTAAGTAGCATTTATTATAAATTATTTACTTATGTGGCTGATAAATATTGTTTGCTATCATTTTGAGCATATTGATTTGTTATTAATCTATCAGGAATTAAAGAAGTCAATACAATGGGAAAATTCATTTGGAGTACAGTAATAATATTGTTATTTAATATTCCTGGATAAGTTATTTAACAAAATCGTAGCCTCTTTTCCTATTTCTATAGTCTTATAAACTATTTTCATTGAGCCAAATATAATTTTGTAAACAAAGTTGCATCTATAAAGAAGAGAAAATATTTTTAACAATCGCAGCATGAAAGTATTTTCTAATCAACTTAAATATTTTTCAATTTTTAATTTCAGATTATGAGCAGTTACAGCAAAAAAACGTGAATAAAGGTTGAAGAACACAGAATGCAACACGCAGCGGCAACAGAGTCCAATTAATTTAATTTGGGCAGTGCATGACAATAGAGAAAATGTTGGGAATCCATCGCATTTCCATTGCTGCACAGAGTGTATATTGGAGGAGGAACAATTTTGAATCTATAGAAATGATCTCGAAGGCAGTCATGTCCAGCGATAAGGTGGAATTCACTCAAATAATATAATGACAATGAAAAATTTTCCCACATATGAAGCTAATTTTGTCCATTGCGAGGATAAGATTGGTGAAAATTGAGATGTATATGAATGCAATAAAATGTATTGATTCCTCCTAATTTTTACAGCAGGATAAATCTATATATATTAGTAAGGCATGGACATAAATTATTTAAATTTATAATAAGTTTGGCAGTTTACAGGGATGAACAATATTCAGAAACATTTGCCAA
The DNA here is from genome assembly GCA_030067965.1 of Latrodectus elegans. NCBI lineage: Eukaryota > Metazoa > Arthropoda > Arachnida > Araneae > Theridiidae > Latrodectus > Latrodectus elegans. The sequence goes on along the minus strand of CM057820.1, from coordinate 83,088,311 downwards.
TCACTGGCTACCACTATTTGGAAATGGCAGTTTAGCCAACTGACATAAATGCGTTTCAACCATGGAATATAAGAGCAAACGCTCTAACGGCGAAATAGCATGAGCGCCCATGAAGAAGCTAGCAGACTACATTACGTCCACACACTCTTTCAAGGGAAACAATACTTTCTTATTGAAGACACAGTATAGACAAGCATTATTCTCATTTAAATTGCACACGCCGAAGTAAAAGTTATCTAAATTACTTACTATTTTTTAAAAGTTATTTTTATTGATAGTTAAGTGCTTATTTTGTATTTTTGCTAATTGTTAATATTATGTACTTAGATAAAAAAAATAATTAAGGCGTGTTATTCACGTTGACTTTGAAGTAAACACTTGATTAATCCCTAGTAGCAGAGGCTCAGTGGTATTATAGTGGTCATTTACCGGCTTCATTGGTAACTCACTTTACACCGAATTTTTTGACCGGTCCGTGCACAGTAACTTACACATGAAACCGGTCACTGTTTTTCCTAACACACATTCTGAAAGACCCCGTCGTCGGCCGGTCATAGAGTGATCGTTGGACGGCGCCTGCAGCATTCACCATTAAGGTTGAAGGAAAGTAACATCATACGTAGACTTATTAAAAGGTCTACGCATGCGTGGCGGTCATATTTAAAAATCATAGTATTATTTACCTTTTCTGAATGTTTACATAATATTTTAATAATATAACATTGTTTTTAACAAAATAAAGCTTAGTAAGTACAATCATTTCATTTATCTATTTATTTAATTCTGTTACATTATTTTTATGAAGTTAATTTTTATTTTATGTTCATAAAATTAAGTCAAAATAAGCACTGCAAATAATAATATATTTTGAATAATATGAATTAATTTTAATATTAAATTTTACTTTAGTTTGTTCATATTGTTTTTGTGCGTGATGTTGAATAAATAATATTAAGAATCTAATTATTATGATAATTATAAAAACCAGTAGCCACAATAAAGGAATGATGATAATTTCTTTTATATATTTTTGATGTATGCTATTTTTTAAATTAGATTTCTTTTTTGTTATTAGAATTAATATGTAAAACTTGGCCATAGGTTAGTATTTTCAAATAAATTTAGTGATCTAAAGCTTTATTCCAAAAGTATGTGTTATAATATTTTTATAAGTTATGCATGCATTATAATATGTTTAAATTTACAAATAAATTCTTCTTTTGAACAGAAAGTTAAAAAAAAAAGGTGCTTTTCTACTATACCCCTGTTTATAAACCTGAAGAAATAGCTTCGGTTCATCAGTTAATGGATTTAAATCCCAGCTTGGGCTTGGATAGTGGTTCGGAATCTACTTTAAACTGTACGTCCTGTTTTAATTAGTTTCACGTGCAAAATATGTAAGTAAAATGTTTGTATTATTTTTAGTATCTTCTAAAAATGTAAATATTTTTAAACACTACACGATGAAAATGGAATATTAGGGACTAATTTATGATTTTTTTCTTTCCCATTGTTGGTATTATGGATGGGGTAGAATAAAAAGAAATACTGTTATATATACATGTATGTATATGTATAAAACCAAATTTTATTTTCTTTATTACTTTTTTGTAAAATCTCTTTTTATATTTCAATTTTAATAAAAATTATTTATTTTATTATGTTATTTTTTTATAATAAACAACAATTTTTATAGAGCAATATATTGTATAAAATAAAAGCAAAATAATGTTACAAATATTATTACATGGAAAATAGTTAAACCATACATTATTGCCAATGCATACAATGTATTTCGTACTGAAAGATATTGAAGTGTATATTTATATATTGCTGCAAAAATTATATTTAATGTGTAAATTTTTACTCTATTATATATTTTTAAAAGAAATAATTTTTTTCCAGAAAATTAGCCTGGTTTCCATTCTTCAGAATGTTATAAATTTGATTACAGGTTTGCATTTCATTTTTAAACTTTTTAAGATAAACTATTTGTATAAATAAATTTTAAAAGTAATATATAGTGCACTATGATAACATAATTAAATTCAAATGTAAAAGTTTAACAAATTCAATTTAATCAAAATATTTCATATGTTTCTGTTAAGAATTTTAATTTCATGTTTTATTATCCTTTGTTTAATGTATGTAACTTTAGTTTTCATTATTCCTGCAACTTAAAATTAGGAAGAATTGTTATTTTCTATTTTTCATTTATGCTGTATTGCACTATAAATTACTTTTAAAATTTATTTGTACAAATAGTTCATTTTAGAAAGTTTAAAAATAAAATGGAAACCTATAATAAAATTTATAACATTCTGAAGAGGGGAAACCAGACCAATTTTCTGAAATCATTTCTTTCAAAAATGTATGCTAGAATAAAAATTTACATTAAATATAATTTTTGCAGCAATATATAAATATACACTTTCTTATATTATACAATATATTGCTCTATAAAAATTAAAAATTGTTGTTTATTATACAAAAATAACATAATAAAATAAATAATTTTTATTAAAATTGAACGATCAAAACAGATTTTACAAAAAAGTAATAAATAATGAAAATAATAATTTGGTTATATATATATATATATATATATATATATATATATATATATATATATATATATATATATATATATATATATATATATATATATATATATATATATATATATATATATATATATATATATATATATATATATAACAGTTTTTTTTCATTCTTCTACCTCATCAATAATACCAATGATGGGTAAGAAAAAAATCATAATTTAGTCCTAAATATTCCATTTTCATCGTGTAGTGTTTAAAAAGATTTACATTTTTAGAAAACACTAAAAATAATACAAACATTTTATTTACATATTTTGCACGTGAAACTAATTAAAGCAGGACATACAGTTTAAAGTAGATTCCGAACCACTATCCAAGCCCAAACTGAGATTCAAAGCCATTAACTGATGAACCGAAACTATTTCTTCAGGTTTATAAACAGGGGTAAAGTAGAAAAGCACCTTTTTTTACTTTCTGTTCAAAAGAAGAATTTATTTGTAAATTTAAACATATAATAATACATACATAACCTATAAACATATTATAATACATACTTTTAGAATAAAGCTTTAGATCACTAAATTTATTAATTATATTTAAAATACTAACCTATGGCCAATTTTCAAATATTAATCCTAATAACAAAAAAGAAATCTAATTGAAAAAATAGCATACATCAAAAATATACAAAAGAAATTATCAACATTCTTTTAGGGTGGCTGCTGGTTTTTAATTATCATAATAATCTTAGATTCTTAATATTATTTATTCAACATCACGCACAAAAACAATGTGAACAAGCTAAATTAAAATTTAATATTAAAATTAATTCATATTATTTAAAATAGATTATTATTTGTAATGCTTATTTTGACTTAATTTTACAAACACAAAATAAAAATTAACATCGTAAAAATCATGTAATAGAATTAGATAAATAGACATCTTAAAGATATATACTTTATATTTATTAAAATGAATTGATAGTACTTACTAAATTTTATTCAATTAAAAATAATGTTATTATTCAAAATATTAAATAAACATTCAGAAAAGGTAAATAATACTTTGATTTATAAATATGCCCGCGTTGTCCTATTAATAAGTCTGAGCATGATTTTACTTTCCTTCAATCTCAATGGTAAATGCTGCAGCCGCCATCCAGCGACCACTCTATCAGCGGCCGACGACAGTGTCGTTCAGAATATACGGTAGGAAAAACAGTGACCGTTTCTTGTGTAAGTTACTGGGCACGGACCGGTCAAAAAATTCGGTGTAAAGTGAGTTACCAATGAAACCGGTAAATGGCCACAGTAATACCACTGAGAGCCTCTGCTACTAGGAATATAAATTAAATATCATATTATTATATTTATAATCATGAAAAATATCGATTTTTCTTTTCATTGTAGCTAACTTTCCTACCCATGTTATTCCCTGGGATTTTTTCCATGCATGAAAATAATCTGCCATTTGGTTATAATTTTCCGATTTATTAGAAAGAATTATGCTTCTGTATATAAATTTATTTATATCTATATAGTAAAAGTATATTTTTCCTTTGATGTATTTTTAGTCCAATAATAGATAAAAAAAAGTTATTATTAATTACTTGTAAATGATATTTGTTGAATAATGTAAAATAAAAAGAAATTATAATATAATGTCTACTGTAAGGAAACTAGAAACTAAATAAAATATTTTTTTGTTATATAAAATTGAATTTCAATGAATCTTAATTTATTATATATAATAAGATTTATATAAGATAAAAATATCTTCTCAAGAAATGTGATATTTTAATATTTATGTAATGTTAAAAACTCAGTACTTTTGTTTTAAAAAATTGAAATTTATTCACCAGCAAAATAGCTAAATGTATTCCTAAACTAATAAAATTAATCTCTTTTAAATTAATTTTTTACAGATGAGTTTTTAATATAATACAATATGATATTTTTCTTTTATAATGATTATTCAATAAACATTCATTAAAATAATTTCTGTATAAACAAAGAAATTTAAATGAGTATATTTTCTTAAAGAGGCTTATAACAAGAGGCTTAATATTAAACAACAGGTTTTAGTGTAATGTTTTGGAAGACAAAGGGGATATGGCACATACGTCAAGCGCTGATCAACAGGGCAGCTCCACTTATATTCCTTCCTCCAAGGTTTCAACTGATTTAGCTTCATCTTGTTTTCTGTTGTTGCAATCAGTGTTTGTTCAAATAGCGAAAGCTGACTAAAATAAATATAAGAGAAGAAAAATTTGAAAACAGATTAAAAATTATTTATGAAAGTATGGACTGAGAGATAATATAGAATTATTTTAGGTTTAAAAAAGCAATACCACTTGACAACGTTATTTATCTTTTTCGTATTCATTATTTAAAATATAATAATTTTAATTACTTTCATAAAAAAATGCTTTATAATTTATAACATCAACAATCAATAAAATGTTTAGAACTTAAATGAACTTTTTTAAAATTAGTTTCAAAAGTAAGGCGAACGTGATTCAACTTCGAATTCACTTAAAAATTCTGTGCAAACCAGGTATTAGATAAGGAATCGAAGAGAACTTGGATAAACAGAAACGAGCAACTCATTCCATATTGCTTCATAACTATGTCACATTTCATCAAATGTAGCAGTGGGAAAGGTGGTAGGACAACTTCTTAGAAATACTAAATTAGAATAATAATTAGAATAAATACTAAATACCTTAGTATCGAGTCAGAATATGATATTCAACATGTGTTCTTGAATCACTATATACAAAGATGGCGTTTTACAGGCTTCAAATATTGTAGACTATCATAGATCCTAAAATATCAGAAATGAACCGATCACTGTTCAAATAATTGTCCATCTGAACTGCATATGTGCATGCTGTGTATTCAATGACTATTCACACCATAACGCACAATACAGAGCCAAATATTAATGTATCGATTTTAACCAAGTGTAGAGATGTAAAATTCCCGATAAGTAATTAGTATAAGAATTCTGTAAATCTAGAAAATATTGGGAGTTTTGAAGAAATAAACTTAATGAATCATTTTTCATTTAATGAATTGTTTTGCCATACTGTAAACGAAGCGAAATGAAGTAAACTACCTACTTATGGTGCAAAAATATTTGATCTGTCATCTGGGACGAAGGTTAATAATGTTTCATGCTGTGGGAAGCAAAATTAAAATAATTGATTTTATAATCAAAATATTATAAAATCAATAAATTAATGTTTAATAAAAAATGTATCAAAATTTATTTCTCAGTACCAACAGAATAAATATTGGCATTCATGTTTCTTATGTTATAAATTCATGCTTAAAAAGAAAGAAAATTACTATTTCTTCGAATATTAATTTTTACTCTAAATTCTTCTTTAAAGCAAAACTGCTTTCTTTTCATGGAAAATTATTTTTCATAATTTATTGATAAAGAGAAAGTGTATTGTTGTATCATTTTTTAAGAGAAGTTTTATGAGGAGGGTTAGCTAAGAGTTTTAGAAACAAAGGGTTAAAAGATTAAGGGTAGAAATAATTTTATTTTTAATTTACCCATATCATAGATTAGCATTAAAACATTACATTGCCAAATAGAGAGGTGAAGCATTTGCTACCGATGTTCAAGAGGCCAAGGCCCTTAATGAAGAGTTCCGCCACAGAGAAATAGAGGGCGCTCATAGTTGTAGAGAGATAAGTGCTACAAGACTTAAATATAAATAGAAATGCTCTTATCTGGAAACTTAAGAAATAATAATTTTTTCAATAAGTTGATAAATATTTAACTGTAATAATTATTTAAATAAATTTTTGAATGAAAGAAGCTTGAAAATTTATGTGTATATATATATATATATATATATATATATATATATATATATATATATATATATATATATATATATATATATATATATATATATATATATATATATATATATATATATATATATATATATTTATAAATTTGAAAACTGGAATTATTCCATAGGAATAAAATAATCACATTTTTACCATCTTAACTGAAATATTCGAAGTATTCAATTAAATCAGTTCTTTTTTATATATTTATATTTTATTATGTTTTTGATTAAAAAAATTTACATAACATCCACAAATTTTCAAAATTTTGAAAATCTTGAAAATTTCAGAAAGTTTCCAAAATTTGCGAGAATTTTAAAACTTTCCTTGGGTTTATTACAGGTAATAAATCTGGTTTTTTCTTCTTGTTACAGCATTAACCAGGTAACAATTTTAAACTTGAGCATCCAGGCATATATGTTCTTATAAATGCTGCGCACAGAACCAAAACTCATCTAAAAATACAGGAGTGTATTTTTCCTACATAAAGCTTGGTCATTATGTGCTCCAGAATCTCATTTGTAATAAAACTGCATTCTGAAAGAAAATCGAAACAATGGTAGCCATGCTAACATTCATATCACTCCAAACATCGTTATGTAACAGATTCATGGTGTTTTTGTGGTAGAATAGCAATCTTCCGGGCATACGGTCCATGGTTCGATGCCAGATACTGTTGAACAATGGTTATATGTCTTCTTTCGAGTTCCCTCTCTTTATGTATGAGAATGCGTCCTAATATCTATGAAAAATCTTCCTACAAAGTAAATTATGCAAGGCTTATTTAAATGCCTTGCAATTAACTTTATTCCCTGGACTGCCCCTATTTAGTGTCAAAAATCCTCGCACAGTATGATAGCAAACTGAACGAGCTGTAAACAAAACCACTTCCCGATTAATGATCCATGATGAGGTTAAACAATTTTACGAGGCGAAGCTAACAATATGTCTGTTCTCTGAGGGATTAATCATGGGAAAGTGTTTAGATTCTGCATATCGTTCAGTAAGACCCTTAGCGAATCATAGACTATACATTCGCCTGACACAGTTAGAATTTTGACCGGAGCAACGTCAGTATCATTGAATTATTATACATACCCCCCAATTGAGTATGATGCTAGTTCTATTGGCTGACATTTGCTTGTAAGCAATTTTTTCGTCTTACTCGAAGCATAAGACTAAATTTTCAGAAAATTCCGCTCCTATAAAGTGATTTCCAAATGAGAAATACTCTGCACAACTTTTCTGTGATATAGTATTTAAAATATAATGGTTGGTTTGTCGCTCAATGGTCATTTTTTGCACACGAGGGCTAATTAGATCGGGACCTACTGTTCAAAGTGGATTCCGAACCATTACAAACATCCATGCCGAAGGTAGGATTCGAATCCACGAACTGTTGAACCGAAGACAAGAGCGCTAACCATTCGGCTGCCAGCTCGGCGTTCAAATATCGTGTATCGTACAAAGGTGATAAAATGTTAATCATTTGCATATTCCATCCTTTTCGATTTCTTATGTAATTTTGACGTTCCTGAAATCATTCCAGCCCCGTGTGTTTCAGCCCCGTGTGTTTCAGCCCCGTGTGTGTGTGTGTGTGTATATACATATATATGTTGGTTCTATTTATGTAAATGTAATGTGCTTGCTATTTTATTGTTAAATTCAAATTTTTATTTTTACCTGTCTTAATTTTTCTCATTTTGTCCGTTGTTTCATTATTATATATTTGAATTTCTATTGCATGATTTAGATTCGAAAATTTTGTAATTTATTATTATTGCATAGATATTTTTTTTTTTGGTATTTTATGCTTTTGCGCTGAGTAATTTTCTAAACATTTGCTTTTTTTCTTCTTTTATTTGTATTATGATGATTCATTTTTATAATTATTCAATATATGTGTATATATATATACTGAGCGCCTTTTCTGCTTTTCTTTATATTTAAGATTTTCCTATGAATTCCCTAATTTTATTTAATTTTAAATCATTTAATAAACTTAATTTTTATGTTTGAAATTTTAACCATGCAAAACATAAAAATTATGTTTTTTAAAATAAAAAAGTTATTTTTTTTTAAAATTTATAGAAAATTTTTTGCACATGCTCAATTATTCAAAAAATTTTCTTTATTTTTAATTATTATGTGCTTATAGGAAAAATCCTTTATACGTATAAAGATTGAGATGACAGATTTTTAACAGTTGTCTACTGATTGAAATTTTACCTGCATAGATCACAAATTGTAATATTCCACATAAATTTGATATCAGATTATTAAAACAATTTGATTTCTAAGAGTTTTAGAATTTTACTTTCCGTTACTTTTCCAATTCCATCGATGTGTTATTCATCCTTTTTTTAGAAAACTACACAAAAATACTTAAAAAATATATAGGTTCAAGATCACTATGATGCACAATCTCTATATAGATTCCAAACAGAAAGGCTTTTTAAAAACTCCATAGTGTGATTGATTTTGCAGCCAAATGACTTCCTTCCGCGAAAAGTGCTCAACCTCTTATTTAAATTAAAATAATACTGACGATGTGTCCTTTTACATTAATTAAAACATTCGTTATTAAATTAATGGTCTTCTAATAAAAATTTTATCTTTCTTCAGTTTAAGCCAAAGGATAATTTTTCATTGCAAAAATACTTCATGTTGAACGTTTGAATGATTCTATTTGACTAATGATTCTAGAATGAAGATCATATTAAGTGTAAATGTCATAAGCCCATTAAAAAGTGTTTGGTGAATTAAGCCTTACTTTTTTAGTTACATATTATTAAATTTAAAACCATCAATAGAATTCTAATGGTTAAAATAAATAATAAAAGGGACAATATCATTTGTCTTTTTTTTATTCATTATGAAAAATCAAGTGAGTTAACCCGTAGATTATGGGTGCAAAAACTTACCCAATTAAATTTTTGCAATAAGCAGCTAGTTTGTAAAGTGAATAATATTATAGATTTTTTGAAAATTTGTTAAGTATGATATAGTATATGTACGTTCGACATCTAATGATCAACAATTTGTAGTCTTTCATAAATAAGATAATGCACAATCAATGGGGATATAAAACTTTCAATATATTCAGTTAGTTAACTAAATAGGAAAAAATGCATTTAAAATTTTTAAAGATATTGTTATGGAAATGTTAAATCTTTAAAATCAATTTTCTTAAAAGTTAAGAAATAATAAATAAATATCCAGACTTCAAAATTGTAATGTCGGGGCCAAGGCTTACAGTGCCCATATCTGTTTTCGCATCCAAGGGCTCTGGGGTATGAAACATAATATATATATATTATGTTTCATACCCCAGAGCCCAGAGCCTTCAGATAGGTGATCAGCCCAAAGCAGAATTTCCGACCCAATCATGCTTGGTACTCAGATTATCGACCCACTGAACGGATGATAGGCTAGGTCTACCTTGCCCAGCCCGAGGATCAAACCTCGGACATGTGTCTTGGGAGCGCGAAGTACTATCACTAAGTCCCCGAGCTTAACAATTGTAAAAATTTGGTTGAATTTTATCATACATATTTCTCTATGGAACAGAACTCCATAGAGAAATTTATGACTGCAAGTTGTTACTCTGCAGTAGAAAAGAAACTAAGCTTAAAATTCCAATGGAACTTCTAACTTTTATAATCTCTTATGGTGAAAATGTTTTCCCAAGAGTGAGAATTGTCATTCAAATACTCTTAACCCTTTCTATATTAAATGTGAGATGTGAAGGTTAATTCAAGGAATTAAAATTAATATGATGTATTTACCATCCAACATGAGTCAAAAGCGTCTAAATGGTTTAACATTTTTAAGTACAGAAAAAGAAAAATTTGAAATTATTCGCTTTGATGAAGAAATTGATAAATTTGCTTCAGCAAAAGCGAGAAAACGTACTTAGTGTATTATATAAGACTGCAAATACACTGATGACCACAGTAAATGCAACATTCAGAAAGGAAGCATACAAATAACATAAAATTTCAACATGCATTAGCGGTGGTGAGACATGTAAAAGATTAGAATTTCAGCGAAGACGCATATCACACGCCCCTGTGGCGCCACTTGAAAGAACAATTTAAGGCTTGGAGATGTCAACGATTTCAAATTCCGCAATTATATTTCTCTTGTACAGGGTGGTGCAGAGGAAGCGCATGTTTTTCAATATTGAATTACTGGGACACAATGGGTTGAAAATAATAAAAACAAGTATGATATGATATGTTTTTTAATGCAGTTTTTGAAATTACATACCATATTTAGGTTCGGAAAATAATGTCTTTGAGATGACGTCCTTCTTGCTGGATACAAATTTGGATCCTCTTCTGAAAATTACGGACGGCTCTCTCCAACATTTCATGCGGCATGGCTTCAATTTCCTGATGAATGGAATTCTTAAGGTCATCGAGTGTGCGAGGCCTGTTGATATACACTTTTGATTTCAAATATCCCCACAAAAAGAAGTCACATATCGACAGGTTGGGTGAGCGAGGGGGCCAGTGAACATCACCAAATCTCGAAATCACATGTCCTGGGAACATTTGTCGAACCACTGCCATGGATGCTCTCCCCGTGTGAGCTGTGGCACCATCCTGCTGAAACCAAATGTCTCTCATATTTACTTGACGCCTTTCAAGTTCTGGACGAAGGAAGTTGTTTAACATTTCAACGTAGCGAGCTGATGTAACAGTAACTGCAATTCCTTCCTCTTAAAAAAATAGGGTCCAACAATCCCCAACTTTGAAACGCAGCACCACACTGTTACCTTTAAATTGTGCAGAGATCTTTAGTGTAATTCTTGTGGGTTATCCGATGCCCAATACCAACAGTTTTGAACATTGACGTAACCTTCAAGATGAAAATGTGCTTCATCACTCATGAAAACTGTAGCATCTGGATCTTCCGTAAACATTTCATCCATTATACGACAAAACTCTCTGCGTTGTTCAAAATCCCCTTTATTAAGCTGCTGGACGATTATTATTTTGTACGGATGGAAATTGAGGTCATCATGTAAGATGCGGTGAAGCGAACGACGTGACATACCCATTGCTACGGCATGTCGTCTAGTCGATCGTCTAGGACTTGTAAAAACTGCCATTCTGACTCGGTCTACATTTTCCGGAGTACGAACTGAACGGGGAAGACCAGGTTGTTTCTTTTTCATCACAGAACCAGTATTTCAAAACACTGCAACCCATAGGAGAACGGTATTTTGATCAGGCACTGCACCTCGACGTCCAACTCTAAAATATTGACGGAAAAGACGTTGCACTGTGACTACAGAGTCAATGTTTCTAAAAAACTGCTCGACAACGAACACACAATGTTCTACGCTCCAACGCTCCATAGCGACTGAAACGGCATTGTATGGGGCATCTGCCAACATTCGTTCAAGATCACTACCCTCTCCCGTCGCCGCGTACTAGCGGTTCGAAAAACATGCGTATCTTTCAAGAAAAATCGGTAGTCGTTTTGGACGAAATCAAAAATCTATAAGGCGGAAATGTGATCGTTGTATGCAAGAGGTTACGACGGACCGACGTGTTCGATCGTATTCACCTCAGTGCACTGCACCACTTCACGTGATGACAGACAAATTTTGTGCATGGTAGTGAAAAATCGCTCAGCCACGTCACAAAATTATTTTTACTGACAAGTCACACTTCTATCTGCAACATCATGATAGTCGCTTTTGAGTTTGGAGGCACCAAGTGAATAGAGGGTGCTGAACAACTGCGATATGCACCACCACACTGGTCCTGAAACTGGGTATTATGGTATGGGGATATTGGATACTCTTCTGCCGGTACTTTAAGCAGCCAGCGCTACATCTTTGAAGTGTTGGAGCCAGTTGTCCTTTCTTATCTTCAGGGCTTGCCCACAGTCATACCTCAACAAGATAAATCACGACAACACGTGGCACGCATTTTCCAAGGGTTCTTCGTCAATCGCCAGATTGAATGGCTTCCCTGGCAGGCTAGCTCTGCAGATCTTTCACCGACAGAAAACATGTGGTCCATGGTTACTCAACGATTGACCCAGATTACATTCCAAGCTATCATATCAAATGAATTTTGGCAACGCGGGGAAGATGCTTAGTCTGCTGTACCCCAAGATCACATCTAAAGTCTATTTGAATCGATGTCGAGGCGTGTGGCAGCGGGTGACTACACTGGCTAGTGATTTTGGCAGGAACCACACTTCACAGAAGTCTATAAACTTAATTATTTGATACTTTTGGTCAACATGTTATCTACAAAATAAATTTTGTTGTGATATCTCTTGTCTTTCTTGCTGTAAGTTTTTTTTAAAATTAGAATTAAGTTTTGTTTTAAATTTAAAGCTTAACTTGAGATTTCAAAATTAATATATTTTCGATGCCGGCCAACTTTTCTAGTGGTTAGCGTGTCCGACTACGGATAGGGAGGTCCTGGGTTCGAATCCGGCTTCGGTTCAGGCTTGGATGTGCTTTCTCTCTCTCTCTATCCTGTCTTTGTCCTTTCCTTGTTTGTGCGAATGAAGTATGAATGATGCCTACCGTATAAATAGATCCTTATGGTAAGTGTAAGGGTGCGATGGTGGCCCACCCCCTGTGGTGCACCCAGTTCAACGCCTCGGCGGATAAGAGGTCTCTGTGTCTGGCCGGTTCTTTGGTACCAGGGAACAATAAATTAATAGACTCTGTTGCAGTTGTAACTATCTACAATCTGCCATTGGGAAACAAAATATATTTTCGTTTATTTTATAGTTAGTGCAACATTCCGTTATTATTTGCATTGCGTTCTTATTGCACGTATTCTTTATTTATTCAAGTGTATTGGATAAAGTTACAGTATATTCTTATTGCTTAATATATTTTATTCCATTATTATATTTTATATTACTATTTTTTTCAAGGGAGTGCCAAAAACGTATAGTACCAGGGAGCCAACGATGCTCAATACGGCACTGATTTACGTGGCTTAAACACAATTATATCTTGTACTTAAGCCAGATGAATAGGAAGATCACTTCGCAAACTTGTTTCTTATAATAAGATTTTAAAAGCCGCGGTAGGATAAAACCTCATATTTCAATTCAAGTAATATGTTAGTCTATTGCAGCGATGGTGCATTGACATTTATCTTCATGTGCCATTGACGACTGTGTACCAATGACTGTAATTCTCGACCTTAGTTCAAAATTCTAAGTGAGATAGCTATCAGCAGAAACAGCCAACTATATATATATATATATATATATATATATATATATAATGTAATAATCTAATAGCCAACTTTCATCTCCTGAAGCATTGCTTCATGAATTAATATTCCATGATTGTAGTGAAATCTTTCGGCGTTAGATTACCGTGCTTTCCTTTAATAAGTCACTGATTGAAATCATAACTCACCTTATCATTACACCGAAAAATAAATAAAGCCGCTTATTAAATATTATCGAACTTTAAAGTCTGTATAATAACCTATTTAGAATAGTATAGATATTTATTGGATTAACTGAATTCACACACACATTAATCGAGACTGATTGTTAATTATGTACTTTTGATATGAAGTAAAAATAATAAATTTATGCCAATATTATAACTGTAGAAAATAATTAAAAATTCATTAATATAATTGATAATACCTCAGTAATTTTAAATAATATTAGCAGGAAATTATTAGGATTGGGGTATTAACTATCAAATATTTCCTATTTCAGTGGTATCAAAATTGAATAGACTCTGAATGAAGTGATTTACTTCATTAAATCTTAATAAGTCAGTAATAAAATAGATCACTGCAACTTGATGGTAAAAGAGCCCAGAGAAAATGGTTTTGATGCCTGTTTCACCTGAAAGTTATAATTTTGAGAGGACCTTAGTGTAGGTTTAATCCTCTGATAGTATAACGAGGAGTGGAAAACATAATGCTTCTTTTTTGCTGTTTATTCTTATTTCTCTGTTTATTCTAATATTATGTGCTAGTTGGCTAGAACGAGTAGATTCAATTGGCAGGAGTAAGAAACCAGAAATATATTTTGAATTTGTTTGTTTTGATATTACTTCTGAATTACGAATTTTACTTAAGAATTGTAATTATAATGTACCACTTTTCATGCATCCGAAATAATTACAGGAAATTATTGCACGTTTTAATTTCAAAACAGCATAGAAATATTTTTGCTTCATCATGTACATTAGATCTTACCAGTTTTAAGAGTAACGAAAATAAGAATCTTAATTATCGAAATAATTATTATTTACTTAAAGTTCCAGCAGAAATCAATTTTCTTTCACTCACAAAAAGAAATTATTCAAAGAAGAGAAAAAGCTCTAATAAAAAAATAGAGGTACCTTATAATTAAGTAATTTTAATAAATTTTATTAAATATGAATTTTAGAAGTAAATTATGATTAAGATGTTATTTGTCACAATATGAAAGACATCCAACCTTAGATATGTATTGAATGCATTGATGTTTCTCGTTGGTGAAATTTGAGCGCAATTGTAAAAATTATAATCTTATATAGTTTATTTTCCTGAATTTTGCATCCCTTTTAAGAATTTCATTATTTTAATATAGAAGCATAATTGCTTTTGATGCTAAGTAATTTACATTGTTTTTAATGTTAGTAATTTATTTTATTACATTTCATGGTATAAAAGATGTTATAGTAAATTCAGCTGCAAACATTTTTGTATCTACTTTGCTACCCATTTGTGATAAAATGTTATATTAAAAATTTTGCCATAGATACCCTATAATCCTAGGATGCCAAATTCTGAGATCGTTTGTTTTTTGGCGGATTTTCTTATGTATGGGGCAACCTGGTTTTTATTATGTCATAGTGATGAAGACCTATAAGAACTATGCAGAAAATTCTATTTTGGCAATCCTAGTATTTATGTCATTGCACACATCACAATATGTCCTCTTGGCAACATTTCTTCATCACCAAAAAAATTCAGAACTTAGTATCCTGGATTATATGACATCTGTACCAAAATTTCTTCCATTATTTCAAAAGATTAATTCTCTTTGTAATGATTTTCAACTTAGATTTGTTTAAAAATAAAATGGATTTTTACAGTTCTTTTAATTATATAATGGAAATAACTTTAAAGATAACATATTTAAAACCCTTTATAAACATACATTCATATATCCAAATTTGTTAACTATTTAAACCTGGGTAAACTTAAGTACTTTTGAAAGTCTCGTAGAATGTAATAGCTTGATATGAAATTATATAGTTGCTACATTACAGATATATATTATATTGATGTAAGGAAGTTTTTGTTATGTTGTTATTCATGACATATAAATTAGGATCTTTCAACTCGTAACAAAATATTGTGGAAGTCTAAAAATTATAAAACGTTTCTCAATTGACCTTGCTTATTACCTAAAATATAAATTTAAAGTTAATATAATATTAATTAATAAATATAAATTTAAAGTATTTTATCAAAATTATTATTTTCTTATATATTTATCTCATAAATGTATAAAATTAAGTGAAATTGTAAAAGGTGTGTTTTGTTAAATATAATAGACAATTCTTTGTTGACTCAATCTATGTTGTGGAGAAAAACAAGATATCTAATTAAATGGTAAATAACTAATTAAATTGACTGGTAAATATTTTTTATATTTTATATGTAAAAAATCTTCAACAGTCATAAACTTAAAAAAAAAAAAATAAATAAAAAAACTGGTTGACAGTTTTTTTTATGGTTGTTTAATGTGACATGTAAGTCATGATGTCTGAGATAGTAAAAATACTAATATTCCAATTACACATGTACAAATAACTATTAAAATAGGTAGATTAATTTACATGTAATTCGTTCTTAAAAAATAAATTGTTAAGAATGTTCCTTTTTAATTTTTCTAAAAATTTATAAATAATGATGACGTAAAAAATTAATTTTGTATTTTGAAACATATTTTTTGTCTTAAAAAAATAAGTTAGAACTAGACAGTCAAAAGACATTCTTTAAATTTCCAGCTTAACATTTTGGCATAAAAAATTTACAACTACTGTTTATAAACAAAGGAAAACCACTTTTTTGCTTGAAACAAAATTTGTATTATTAGGTACTAGGTAAATTTACAACTCTGCTCACACTACAAATTAAAAATAAAATAAAAAAAAAAAGCTAATTCATATTATTAACATTTATGTCTGACACAACCTTCACACAAATATGAAAATTCTAATTTTTGAATTTTATTCACTTTGAAAGTACAAATTCATTTTTTTTTATGTCACTACTTGAAACATAAATGTTTCTGGTATAAATCTAAAACAAACAAAATAATAGAAAATGTTTCACTAGGGTTATTATGACTCCAAATATATTTTGTTCATTATCACACACATTAGGTAACATCATAAGATCACAGATTATGTCGTGAAATTGCAAGAATCCATTCTAATGCATTATACTACAAGTATGACAAATTTGACATTTGTAACTGCATGTAGGATTTAGTCAGAATTTATAAATAGTAAATTACATTTGATGTTATTAACAGTTATTATAATTATATATTATCACCAGTTTATCATGCACATATCTGTATATTAATTACCTGGAATTTTTTACTGATAATTTTATTTAACTTTTTTATAATATTTTAATGTAAATTAAAATAAAATGATGAGAGCAAATTTTCAATATTCAAGTAACATTTCTTCTGTGTTAAAAAGTTCTTAGAAAAGAATTGAGAATTATGTATATGTGTATATGCATAACTATATGGATAGATATATTCTATTTATTTATACACATACATATGTATCAGTAAATTGATATACACTAATATAAATATTCATATCTTCAATTATGTCACTTGAGAATCAGAGTTAATTTTACCTTTCATTTGAATGAAAATAAGCATTGTGGTATACTTGTAGATCAGAAACATTTAAAAGTAACATGAAATTCCTGGGAGTAGCTGTCTGAAATATCTGCAGGTGGGGGATAATTAAATGTCTTTGCTTTTTTCTTTTCTTTTTAAAAAAATTGAATAGCTTGAAAGAAGATTTGAACATCTTCTCATTTTTGGTGCTATACAACCCATTCCTAAAGTTAGTGGCACTGCAGTTATAATGTCCTAATGGAATCCCTAGAACACAAAATTATTTTCTAATAATTGAGAGGTTTCCTATAAATTGAAAAATGTAATATTTATGTTGTAATTAGTTGTATTATAAAAATATAAAATTTTAATTTCACCAAAAAAAAAAAAAAAAAAAAAAAATCCAGAATTTTTTACTTTTTAGAATTTAAATTTTACCATATGTTACAATTTTATACATTTATTTCTTTGGTTAATGAAAAAAAACTATAAATATGTATTTAATTTGTAAATTAATTCAAAAGGGAATTCTTAAAATAACAATTTTGATTATTAAATAGATATAATTTTATTTTATGTATATTTTATTAAGTTGAGACTACTATTTCAGTTAGTTGAAAAGAAAATATATGTTTTGTAAGTTAAGCAATAAAAATTTTTGTTATCATGAAATTAGTTTATTACATTTTTAAATAGTACAACCAACTATAGGAACTGAATTGGAGTAATATTGTTGATTTATACTGAGTACATCATGTAAAACACAAAAATTATAGAATATTGTCTTTTGTACAATTATTTGCTTATATTCATATATTATGTTTTTATAACAGAATTTCTGTGTGTGAAGCCCTTATCCTTTGAGATGACAGTGAATTTGATTTAGGAATCTTAGAGGACTCTAATTATACTTTCCAGAAGAGAAGTTTCAATTATGTATTCTTACATTCAGCAGGACAAAGCAACATGCCACAGATCAAATCATGATTGGATTGTCCTGTGTGCATGAACTGTTTACACTTGAATATGATCTGCAAATACTTGTGGTCTCCTCGATCACTTAATTTGTCCATTTGTGACTTTTACTTGTGGAAACTATTAAAGGAAAGAGTATACAAAACAAACACACTCAAAATTGCAGAGTTAAAATCTGAATCCAGGATGTCATCAATAGCTTCACAACACAAGAGCTGAGAAGCGTATACATATATATAAATTTCCTCAATTGTGTTCTTATATATGGGGTAAAGTAGGTGGTGGGCACTTTCAGTGCCTACAGTGAGAAAAAGTAATCATATTTAATACATGATCCTTTATTTTATGCACTAACTTTATGGGTCATTCTTATGTATCATACTCCATATTTGCTAAATTTAAAGAACCTCATGATACCATAATAGCCATGTTTCAATTTTAGCATTGTGAAAAAATTTTAGAATACTTTTAATTTACTGAGGAGTAAGGAAGAAGGTAAACTATTTTGTAATTGAATAGGCATAAATAGACATAGAATGAAACTATATGTGTGAAAATAAAACTGAGTTTATAGTTAACTGCAAACCACACACATAACTATGGTCTTATAATTAGTGTTCTCACCCAAAATATGAAAGATTATGAGGATCTGTCAAAGTGCAAAACAAAAACCAAAAAGATATGCTTTATCATTTTCTAATGACATATATTATGAAATTTGTGTAATGAAAATCCTTTGATGAATATATTTGATTATTGGTCCCATTTTAAAAACAAATATGGAGATATGGAAACAAACTATATGCCGAGTAATATTAATTTGATCATAATTATAATGCTATTTCTGTATGACGGGCCAATGGAAATCAAGTATTACCAGTGTTTTCTTCTTTTACTGTAAGTAATCTAAAATTTCTGGACAATTTTGCATGAATTTATTCTGATTTTGGGACATTTTATGATTTTCCCATTTTATTGTTGATGTTTATATTCATTATAAGGCTAATATATAATTTCCTGTTTGGCTAACATAAGAAAGTACCATTAACTTTAAATGATAAAAAGTAAATAATATCTATTTAAGTGTAAAAGGTACTGAAAATACATAATTAAATGTTTTAGAATAAAATTTAAATCAGTTATTGTGTGTAAAATGTAATTTACTTTAATTGCAAGTAATTGCTTGAATGCATAAAAAGTTATTTGGAACTTCTATAAATTTTTGTATTGCTTAATGTTTTCATTGAAATTTCCAGTTCAGAAATCTCTTGGAGTTGATACACTGAATGAGATCCAAACCCAACTAAATTTATTTGACTTTTTCTAAAGTTGAGGCTACTCAAAAAAGAGAAAGCCCCTCATAAGTGGATTGATTCTGAAGGGAGAGATTTTAGAGATCTGAAAGTCAATTGATGTCAAACTATTGTTCCATATAGAATCAGAGAAAAAAGGCTCATAAAGACATTCTTGACCTGTTGCACTCTATTGTGTGGTTGAAGAAGAATATTTTGTTAGATTTACATAGACTGTTAAAAAAACTTGAACTCTGAAGTGAGAAAGAGCTTAATTATTTTTCTTATTAATTATACATTTTTCCAAAAATTTAAATTACTGTATAAGTTCTTAATTACTGTATAAGTTTGAGTATAATTTGATAAAATAAATTTGAATAAAAATATTCTTTAATGAATCTTTGATTGAAATAAATGGAATAAAATTCATTTATTAAATTTTGCATAAATATATTAAATCTGAATACTTTTTGATAGTATACGAGATTTTGAAAAACATATATAATTTTCAAACTAATTTTTATAATATTCATTGGCATTGTTGCTATGAAATTTTTTTTTCTTTTTAAGTCATGTTCCATTTATGATAATTTAATCTTATCATTTCTATAAATAAATTATATTTAATGTATTAGATTCCTTGAGGTATATTCTTAGGTGTTTGTAATTTTTACTATTTTCATGTATTTCATGTGTGTGTTTTTATCCTATTTTTTTTGTGCTTTTGCTTTATATTTATTTGCTTTGTTATTTTTAGTAAAAAACTTAATAAATTAGAAACAAATGGAAAAAAGTGTTTAAAAATTCAAACTAAAAATTTTAAGACAACTTCATTAGTGCTATTTTAAATATTAGAATTTTTAAGCTTTAAATGTAAAATGGAACTGTAATCTTCAAATAAATTTCAGTTTGAATAGAAAGTTTTGTTTTTATTAAAAATTAAACTAAGTTATAGTTTTCTGAGAGTAGCATTTATGAATTAATCATGTCGAGTGTATTTTATATATTTTAAATTATATTATAAATTATGCTTTCTAATTGATTTGATTAATGAGTATTTTTATTTCAAAAGTATTTAAAATGTTTCCAATTTTAAATAATGTAAAGTCTTACATTTTAGATTTTTCACTAAACGAAGTATTAAGACTTTCTAAGATTTTAATATTTTAGTTTACAGGCTTTTAGTATCCTTGAAATATGTATGTATTGTTTATTTTTTTATTTTAAAATCTATTTAAAAGTTTGTTTATGTTAATTTCTTTAGTTAGCAACTGCTATAAATTTATTTTAATGATATATGAATAAAATTGAAGTTAATGTATTAATTTGGTGTTTGTTTATTTTTTTATTTTCTCTTTAGTCAGATGAAGAAAGTGATTCCGAGGAAGAAGATTATATTGAAAGTTTAGAAACTGATGAGCTTGGAGATAATGTAATAACTAAAGCTGTTCCATCTATGAGAATTGATACAATTATTAAAGCAGCATTAAGTATTTCTAAAAAGTAAGAATTTAGTTTTGAATGCCTTAAAATTTACAAAATTTACTTTTAATTCAAATTATATAAATTATTTGTGAAATGTAAATTTTAAATAGTTTTCATCTTCACAAATTATATTCTTGTTCTATTATATTGAAAGTATTTTAGAAACATTGATTGTATTTATTCCTTTTATTCTGTAAAGTTAATTGTGAAGTTTAAGCAAACATTGTGAATTATTTTCTGGCAATATGTTAAACTTGTTAAATTATTATTATTTTTATTTTAAATATGAAATATAGGACAGCTATTTTATTCTTTTAGAAAAGTTGAAAAAGAATTTTATGCTTTCAACCTTCGTTTAAATGGGGAAAAAGTTCTGAAAAAAGCTATGATTGTAAGTAGTTAAACAAAACATCTGTTTTTTTTATCTCATATGTGTAAAATTCTTATCAAATAACATTAATTAAAGTTTATTCATTTAATATTATAATTCAAAAATTGCTTCTTTACACAATATACATTTAAAAACTGCATTAATCAAAATTAAAAAATAATTAAAATAAAATAAGAAAATCATTTTGAATCAAATGCTGTCTTGAAATAATAATTATTTTTGTTGCCTTGAAAACTTATTAAATTCGGTTACATTTTTAAAAAGTTTTAATACTAGAAATTGTTTTAGCAATTTCTTTTATAATTTCATTTTACTTATGTATATGGGACTCCATCTATTAGCTGGTAAATTCTATTAAGTTTTATCTCAGTTTTTAATGTTCAATAAATTAATTAAATTTTTTGCAGGAAAATCATTATGCTATTTAAATTTTTTTTTCCAGTTGATCATGATCACTACTAAGTTATTAATCCATGAATACCATCAAATTATGCTCAAAATTATAGATGGATAGATATTATGGCAGATTTACCATATTTACTAGAATATTTACAGAATTATATCTTTTCAGAATTATCAATCTAGTGCTTTCATATTAGTTTATTGTAATTTCTGATGAGATGAATTCAAATAGTATCCAATTCAATATCATTCATAATAAATTATTTTTCTGTACAATCAATTATATTTTAAATCATACTGTGTATTTTTTATTTTATGTAATATCACATTATCAGCAGTATACATTTTTGACTATTCACCAAAATAATTTCTGCCGATTATATGCCACACAGATTATGCGATACTTTTTCTCTTTTACTTTTAAAAAAGGTTTTTTGGATAATATGATGCTGCAGCATATGTATAGGAAAATACGATAACATTTAAATATCATATTGCAAGCTTAAATGAATAATATAGTAAATTTAGACAACATTTTTGTCATTTATATCATATTCAGCTACATTTATGGGCAAAATTACAAACTCAAAATTTATCTTTATTATAATTTTAATAAAACTAAATACATAATTGTATTAATAAAATAAGAACAAATGAAAAATATTTATATTTTTAATGTGTCATTTTATTTAAATAAAAAAATACACGGAAAGAAAGTATATTAAATTAAAAATAATTAATATTATTTGAAATCTATTCCTGTTTCTAAATTCATACTCTTCAAAGTGACTTTAGCTGTCCTTTTTCTGAATTTCATTAAGTAAGCAGTTTTACATAAACTTATCAAGAGTTCTGATTTTTATATTGTATTTAGTTTCATATTTGGGTCTATTTTATTTGTGAATAATTCTTGTTGTGATATTTTTTCCTTCATGATAAGTTATATGAATTTATCATAATCCAATATTTTTCATTAGAGTGAAGAACATAAATGTGCGTATTAATAAATTTATATAACTTTGATTTTTGCAGTGTTTAAAATATTTTCATTGCTTTTTCTTGCATAGATTGTTGTATTTTTTGTGACTATCTTACACATGTCAAAATACTATCAGGACTGTATGTGGTACAGGAATAATCTATTTTCCCAGAAAATCCTTTGCTGGTTGTTAATCACCTCTCATTTGATTCCTGCCAATGTTGTCTCAATTAGCTTACTTCATCTTGATCTATTTGATGCTATATTTTTCCATCAACTAGTTCCTAGTTCTTCAGCCAATTTTCCACTGTGTCTACTTAGTTCTCAGTTACTACCCTTTTATTTTTTTGCTTGGATTTTAGAAAATTAATTTTTAACAGAATTTTAACTGTTGTAATAAATATGTGTTCTAACCTAATTTGGGAAGCCTCTATCATTTTTACTATTTTAAGTTCTCTATATTTTAAAATTGCGACTCATGATTGTATTGTATTTTACCCTTCCTATCTTCTCCTACTACACCAAATTTATTTTAAGATTTTTTTCAAATTCCATCAGTTTTTTCTCATCTGTTATATTAATTACCCAACATTTCCTGTCATATGAAAGAATTAGTCTTACTAGTGTCTTTTTCACTACTTTTTGTTTTGTTTTGCTGCTTATATATTTAGATTTAAACTATTTCATTATCCATGATAATGCCATATTGATTCTCTTAGTGATTTAAATTTTTATATCATTTCTACTGTTTATAACAGGGCCTAAGTATTTAAATTGAGTTACTTGTTCCAAATATTCATTAATTTTTAGTGTCAGTAGATTTGTGATTCTGTTCATTATTGCCATAAATTTAGTTTTTTTCTTCATTGACATCAATCCCATATTTTTTATTGTTGCCTCAAGTGAAAGCTTTTACCGAGCTGTCTTAGTTCTTCTCCCAATAACAATATTATCTGCAAATGCTATTAGATGTATGGATATTAAAATTTGTTTTCTGTTCCAGAGTCTTTAATCGTCTTCTCTAGTGCTATATTAAATAAATGACATGACA
Organism: Latrodectus elegans; assembly: GCA_030067965.1. Classification (NCBI taxonomy): domain Eukaryota; kingdom Metazoa; phylum Arthropoda; class Arachnida; order Araneae; family Theridiidae; genus Latrodectus; species Latrodectus elegans. Next base: position 83,064,419 of record CM057820.1, on the reverse strand, counting down.
AAGAGTCTCCTTGTTTTAGTTGCTTTTTGATATAGAAAGCCGCTGACAATTCTGATCTCAACTTTACTCCACATTTCACTCTGTTGAATGTTCTTGTGATGTTAACTGAATTTTCAGGAATTTAAAAACCCAACATTACCTGAAACAATTTCTCTCTATTAATACTGTCATAAGCTGTTCTAAAATTGATAAAAAAATAGTATTTACAAATTTTTTAGAACGATTTCGCGGCCGTTTAATAAATGTTAAAAATGTAAAGATTATTTTTTTTTAAAATGTTCAGTCTGATAGCCTTTTTTCTGGACTATAAGTCTGCATTTTGATTTCCATGATACTAGAGCTTTTTGCAATATTTCCAGGGGTATTGCTTTCCATTCCTCTTCCACTACTTTCCAGAACCCATCTATCGTGGTGGATTTGTGTTTAGAAAGAGCATTTTATAACAGACCAAAGGCACAATAGTCCATAGGTGAAATGTCAGGAGACTTCGCAAGGATATGTTGAAAATGTATACATGCAATACCTAGTATAGTCATTATTATAGTATAGTCATTATACCTATATAGTCATCATTGTTTCAAGGAATGCAGTGGTAGTTTTCAAAGTATAACTTATAGCTTTGTCTTGATGAAGTTTCTCTCTTTGAAAGTCATTAGGATAAAGAAGTGGACTTTCTTTTATAAATATTGGGTGTAAAGCCTTATGCCGATAGTACAATGAGTTGATTTTAACATTTCTTTGCACTCTTATTTTTAATTTCCCATTGTAGGAGAAACTTGCGACAATCATAAACCCCTTACTGAAACTTTTTATTTCAGTATCATTAATATTTCAGTATCATTAATAAACAGTCCATTTATTTATCATTAAACTGTCCATTACTTATCATAAACTGTCCATATTCATCCTGAGATGTGAAAATTCGAGAACTAAAGGTTTCTTTTCTTTGTCCTCTATCTAGAAATTTCTTGTTTCTTTTTACTTTTTAAATTGTTCTATTTCTTTATATATCTCTTCCCAGTACTTTCTTTTATTTAAATATTTTTCTCCTGTCTTCTGATTTCTTTGATTCTTCCATTGCATTTTTAGTATAATGTTTTTGTATCATCAGTCTATATGCTTGTCTATATGCTAACTCAATAATCATGAATTTCAGTTTTTTGCAATTGTGTTCATTATCACTCTCAACTTCATTTTTTGAAAGTTTGGCTTTTATTTTAATCTTATACATATTCATTATTTATGTTCCTTTCAAGCATTTTTATCCTTTCTTTTTGGTCTTTCCTTTGGTAGAAGCTCATTATAATTCTGTCTTTTATAATTAATTATGAAATGATTGAAGTCCAAATTTTCTCCCCCTGTAATATACACTGCGCAAGATACTTATGTTTCTTTGGTTTATTAAAACGTGATCCATCTGGTTCAGCATATATATTTGTGTATGTCTTTACGAGCAAAACATGTGCTTCCTATAGCCATTTCTGTGTCAATTGCAAAATCCAAAAGCTTATTTTCATTATTACATTCGTTATATTGGTTATGTTTCCTTATATGGCTAAGTGCATTTTCCTCTCTACCAATTTTGTCATTCAGGTGTCCGACTATCAATCTTATGTAATTTTTGGGAGCACTTATATATTTCTTCTATTTTTTTTTTATAAAAATCTTTTCTGTTTCCTCATTCTTTTCTGGTACACACAGATGATTTTATAAGTTTGGCTTTAATTCTAATTTTATAAATTCTTTCATTTACTTGTTCAAAATTTATAACTATCTTTTGTTTACTTATTTACCACAAAACAGTTTCAAAATAATGACTTTTTTTTTTATCTCAACAACTGTAATGCCCAGTTATTTCCCTTCTCAAGTTTTTCGCTTCCTATCCAATTCCTCTTTCATAGAGTCAAAATATCTATTCTGTATCTGCCTATTTCCTCTGTTAGGTTTCTCAGCACTCCAATCTAAAGAGAGTTCATGTATTCTAAGTTCCAATATTCAGTCCTTTTTCTTCCCAAGTTGTCTGGGTTTGATCCATCATGCTTTTACTGCCTGAGACTTTTTTTATTTTTATTTATTTATTTTTTTTGTTACTGGGTATGGTTGTTAGCTTCATGCCCAACTTGGAGAAGTAAGTCCTGTTTTATTGCCTCTAACGATATTGAAGGAATATGTTGAGACTGTTTTTCCATGTCTGGTCATCCCACATATGCATCGAATGTTAATTGCTTAAAATATTTCTATGTTAATATGTCTTTAATTATTTGGGTTTCATATTAATAGCTGAAAGATAAGCTCATACTCAATTTTCAAATCAAAAGTTGCAAATGTCTCACATAATTCTTTTTGATATATGAGCATTTTTTCTCAAATATCAAAATGCTCATATATCAAGAAGTTTCTTTGATATATGAGCAAAATGCTTCATATATCCAAAGAAACTTCTGCTGTTTGATAAATTTTATTAGTCTTAATTTATTAAACAAATACAGTGGGTGATTGGTTGATAAACATAGTCTATTAGGAGACAATGTTCGTTATCCAAATTGTTTGTTAATAGATCATTGCTTCACCATAGATTTTTTGAGAAATTGATTAAATTGTCCTGGAAACGCTAAAAATGAAATTAAAAAAAGAATGTGTAGTTTCTTATTAAGTTTTAAAATATATATATATATATATATATATATAGTCTTGCATATTAATAAGTCTTTTTTATTTTTCATTTATCAATCATTAAAGAACATGTTCAATGTCGATTACTTTTCTTTCTTTTTCAGGAAGTAATTAATAGCATTGTCATTGTAAAGTGATTAATAACATTGTTCTTGCTGTCTGGAATTTATTATTCAAGGCTACATATGGGAAAGTGAAGGAAAGAGTTAGTGGGAGGAGCTTAGAATGAATGAAATCAAAACTGAAACTGATAATCTACTTTGATTGTAAATATTCGATTGGGAAAAAAATTTGTTTCCATATAGGATTTTGAACATCAATAGGCAAACAACATAATTCAAGAGAGATGAAAAATGGTTTTTTATCTTTTGGGTATGGTAACCCTACACATAATGCTCTCATAGCCGAAAAGTGTTCATTTGAATTTGTTTTAGTTTATTATATGAATATGGGTTTTTTTCAAAATTCAAAGCCCTTTGGTAAAAGTGTTCATTGTCCGATTTGTTCAATGTCTAAACCGTTCATTAACCAATCATCCACTGTGTAATATATTAATATAGTACAAATAATACATTAAATTATTATATTTAACTACTATAATACAGATAATATAGTAATTAAGTATAATTATTGTGTTAAAAATGAATTTGATGGTAATTTATTCATTATAATGCATTAAATTGTTTAATAATAAAAATATTAACCACATAAAGCAATTATATCAAACATATATTTGAAAGAATAATAACTGAAATATATATTTAGGGCACATCTAAAGTATCTTAAGCTTAAAATTTGTTTTATATTATTTTCAAAATAATGCTTTTTATGATTTTAGTTTACTTAGAGTGAGGATTTTTAAAATTCATTTCTTTTCTATTTCATTAATTTATCTTTGATTATTGAAATTTTAAAGATGTATACTTTTCCATGAAATTTATTTTATTATTGAATAGTAAGAATAGTTTGTATTGGCAGTCTTATCATTAAAGATTAAAAAAAGTAGTGAAAACTAACTAATTAAACTTTTTTAACATGAAGTAAAACTTGGTATATTTTCCAGGAAAACTATTAAATAAGGAAATTTATTTGATAGTAAAATTTTTTTCTATTTTATTTATTTAAAATGTGGAATCTTTTATGAATAGTACATTACGCTTCAAATTGCTTAATTTGTTTGTAAAATATTATCATAGAATTATATGAAACATGGAAATGTTTTGGGAAATAAAGTAGTAAAATACAAGGAAATTCTCCAAAGATAGACAAACATGTTTTCCATCATCTTTTGAATTCTCAATCATTAAAAAAATGCAGGTAGATTTAAAACTAGTGAGACCAATTTTAAAAGTAAATTTCAATATATTTACTACCGGTCTTATTTCAAAAAGGAAAAGTTTAAATTTCCAATCAAACTTTTTTTTTTATCTCTAGAAGTAAATTATGATTCTAAAAATAGATCCTCAAACCAGAAACAAAATTTGAAACCTTTTGAAAGATGGTTGCTCAAGTAATTTAATAAAAGACAGAAAAGCTATTTTTCTAATGGAATACTATTTAAACTATGGGAAGAAGTAAATTTAAGCTGGTAACCAAAAGCTCCAGAAAAAAATGTGGTTGAAAAAGAAAACAATAATGTGGAAAAACTTACTATTATAAAAAATCCTGTGGCTCAAAAAATTTTAGTAAGGAGCTACAAAAGTATCTCAAATGACAATTTTTTTGGATAAAGAAAATTAATTGGCTATAAAAATTGATTAAACTAGTCTGTTATCAAATGTTTTGCAAAGATCATAGAAAAATGAAAATGTTCTTGGCCTCTGTATTTAATATTATGCAAAGGTAGATACAAAACATGAATAACTTTGGGTGCAGCACAGCATTGACAAAATGAGGATACAACATATTTTACCCAAAAAGAGTTTCAAAGATGCAGCTGTTTAAGTTTTATAATATAAATTGGAATGTCTTCTTAAGGCTTAAGATAAACAATTTATGTTGATCCAAAAGTTGAAAATAATGCTAAATACTATCAAAATAAAAATTTGAAGCATATAATCAAAGAACGTAAACATCTTTACCCTAAAGATTTTTTTTACCATTATTTTTCATCAAGTCATACGTAAAATCATCTATAAAATAAACTTTTGAAAATGACTGAAGGATAAGAAAGTAAGAAAAAAATTCCTCCTGTTAGATAATTATCTCTTGATTGTTCTTGTGATTATTTTTTATCTGAATAATTTGAAAAAAAAGTTTTAAACCGACATAAAGTAAGAACATTTGAAAGGCTTCAATAAGCAATCAAAGATTGTAAAAGTAACCCCCCAAAATGGTGGAAAATGCTCTTTTGGCTTGTCCTAAAAATAGATCATTCTGAAGAAAACATTGTATTCATGTAAAACTTAATTTATGATGTTTTAAAATTGGTCAGATTATTTTTTAATCAACCTGTATGTTAAATTTGAGGATCATTGGCTACATAATCATCAAACTGTGACTTTTCAATGATTATATTTTCCTTTAAATTTATTTATAAAATTTAAAAATATTAAATATTAAAAATGCATTTTTTTAAATGTAAAATTGTTTTCTTAGTTTCAGTTAAGTATATTTTATTAATTAATATTTATTTGAATAAATTTAATAAAAAAATTATTCTGTAATATTCTGTTTATAAAAATATTCTGATTACACTAGATTACAAAATTTCATTTTAAAACATGTTGCATATGATTTTTTAGGTGAGTGTTGGAGACGAGATTGATCTTGTTAAAGATGTTAGCCCAGATAATGATCGTTTTCTTATCGTTGATAGAATTATCATCATGTCTGTTGGTAATATAACTGGAAATTTAAATTATCCTTTGAAACTTCAAATCTTTAAGAATTTGACAATAGAAAATTATTCTGAACCATGGAGAAAATCAGGAAAGGATGAATTGGAACACTAGTCTACTTCACTTACTACATAACTATTGTTTGTTAATGTGTTTTGTTTTTGTGATAAAAAGTAAATGGAAATATAATTTTAAAAGTGTATAATGTTTATTTGAAAATAAATATAAATGCCAATAGATTTGAAATTTCTTTGAAAATTTAAAAATGTAAACATGTTTTAAGTTGTCAAATTATAAATACTAAAAAGAATAACAATTTTTATAGTATAACCTATTCTTACTTCAATTATGCAGTTTTCATCATTAAATAGTTTTCATTACATAAATAAATATTTAAAGAAAATAACCTGTTTTCAACATTGTAAAATGCATATTTCAGTTTGTTAACTGTTATATATGTATGATAGCAATATAATTTTTCTTCTATTGGAAGTTGATATGTAAAAATTGTCTTACCAAATATTTTTTAACACTTTAGGATTATTTTACTGATGAAAGAATTCTCAAAGATTGATTACTAAAATGAAAATTAAAGAGAATCAGATTATCTCTCACTAAATCCTTCTTAATTTTTCAGTGTTTTACTCTGACAAAGATTACAAAAAAATTCTGGGTCCAAAATATAGATTGATGTTAATGAAAAACATATATGTGCTTATTTATGAAGTTAACTTAAAAGTATACTATTTGAAAAAAATATGCTATCGTTCAACTATAATTAATTATAGTTGATTCTTTTTATTTTATTTCAAGATGGGAGGCAATTTAAAATCTTATCCTTAGAGGTTGATTGGTATAGTATTTTACTGTTCATGGAATACTAAATTAATATTTTTGATAAAATAATACTATGTAGTACATATTTGCAATTCTTTACTAGCATTTTAATTTTTGATTCTTTAACTATAAATTAATTTTATCAGGCAATGTATAAAAAGGAAAGAATTATTAAATGTAGATATTTTTCATTATCATTTTACTGTCATGTATCTATGAATTGAATTTATGAAAACTAATATTAATTTTTTCATAAACAATTAAATATCAAACAAATAATATCTAAATTATTTTCTGATTTCTATCTTTTATTTTATTGAAATAATAAGTGAAATAAAATAATGTGGTATTAATATTTATGAAGTAACTCTTTTTCATTAATTAAATAATATTGTTTACTCACAGTCAAATTTATTTGCTTTTAATTTACCTTTTCTCATTCAAATTTCACTGTGTTAAGTATTTAATATAAATAAAAAATAATACAATTATAATAAAAATAATTTATTTTTATACACAAAATAAGCTAAACAAAACTGGAGCCATCATTATCAAGTGATGAAAGGGTAGTAACAGTTTCATTTTTGCGTCCATGATTATTGGAGGATAAATTATCTGTCTCCACAGGTGGTAAGCCATTAGTTTGAGTTCTGTGTTGCGTTTGAAGTTCAATATGTTTATTTTCTGGGGGAAAAGATCTGTTTGTATCATGATTATGATTTGTACAATATGATGGACTTTTTCCATTAGAATTTCCAATGTTTCTAGTAGTGTCAGTTTGAATTCCAAATGGTTTATTCATGTAATGGTCAACAGGACTTTTATCATGTGAAAAGTTCCTCCAAAGTGCACCACTTGCTCCCACATTACTTACTCTTAATTGTTGATCTGAAAACTCCCTTGATATATTTGAATTCAGTTTGGTATTTTGACTCTCTTTTAAATTAATAATACTCTGTCTTTTTATGTAGGAATTCGCACCAGTAATTGAAGAATCTGTATTATAATCTGTTCTTTCAGTATGACAGCTTGTTAAGTCACCTTCACTTCTACTATCTCGTTTTAATTCTGGATATCCTAAGCATCTCATTTTTAATCTTGATATGTTAGGCATGTGATTTCCTCCTTTGGGTTTAGTGCCACATTGTGCAGGACTTAAGTAGATTTTGTTATAGTTATTGCTGTTTGTAAAATGTGATATACCAGTTACAGTACTAGACAACATTGACATGCTGTTGTGGTTGCTATTTGTTTCAGATAACATATCTTCAGATTTTGATCTAGTTAAAAGGTAATTATTATTATGCACATGATTACTCAAGTGTCCATTTGGCAGTAAGTTCTTGCACCCTCCATTGCTAATAGAATGTTCTTTTTGGCATTTTCCCATAAAGGCTTTCATTTCAGTTTGTAACAATTTTGCATAATTTTCTTGATGCTGCTCCAGTTCTCGTCTTTCCCTAAAAAGTCGCCTATCAATACGTTCTGCACATTCTCCTCTCTCTAAAGCAAGACTTTCCTTCATTTTTTGATTAAGACTAAATAGCTGATCATGAGTTCTTTGTTCTAAATGAGAAATTTTTGCTTTTAGATCTTCATTTCTACTGTCTATATGTTCTAATAGCTCTTTTTTATTTGCATCAAGCTTTTTTTCCACATGATTGAAGAAAGGAGCACAATAACACATGTATCCAAGACCTCTTGGTCCCTGTAAATAAAATAATATATTAAGCTCAAGATAATTTTTTAAATTAATTTACACAAATTCTTATTGGTTATTTTTGTATACTCGTTAAGTTAACTTATTGAAAGTTATACAATCAAATAACTTTTACTGAAAGCGTTTCATATATTTTGAAATGCATTAGTTTCATGACATGTTATTGTGATAATTTACTTGAAATTTGAAAAAATAATTGGTAACATGTTCCTATGGAGTAACGTATTTTAATATTTAGCATTTATTCATTTTTACCATGTTTAAATACAATAGAGTATAATGAAATTAAATGCCATCTTTTTCAATAGCTCTCACTACTTTTAATTTTCAAATATTAAATATTTATGTTATTTATATAGTGTACCATTTAAAATTTATTCCTTAATTTGAAAATCAGTATTGGAACATTTTTAGAAATCTTTTAAGTTATAGTTAATATTAAATGATAAAAGGTAAAGAAAATTAATAAAAGGTAAAAATGATAAAGAAAATTATGTACTAAAATATGAAATAAGATTTCTTTTTATAGCTGAAGGATAAAGGGTATAATATTCAAATATTTTATGTACAAAATTAAATATTGTAATAAATGATAATTCATAAAACATCTGAAAAAGAAATTTTTTTTAACAGTTTATTTAAAAAATAATTATTTAGTGTATTTGAACAAGGAAACATTTTTATGTGCAAAGTAAGTGGGAAAACATTTAGTATTTTAATTTAATTTACTATTACATTTACTTTTCTGTGAATAAAACTTATATATTAAAATTGTGAATATTTGGTAAATAAAAGGTGCAATGTAATAAACTTTGATGACCTGAAAATTTTACTTGCTTATTTTTGCTTATTCAAAATTAATAGTATTTCATTTCTTAAACTTTTTTTCTGCACTTTCAAGTTAATTTATTAAAATTTGACATTCTGTTTTCATATTAATCAATAGATCAATTTCAAAATAAAACACATATCAAGCTAAAGAATCTAAACTTAAAAAGATTATTAACTGCCAAAATGTATTTCAAATTTTTATTTTGTTAGTTACTTGTTATAATATATCAATTTAAAGTATATTTCTCATTTTGACTTGTACAATTTATTTCTAGTTATATGAATATTCATTATATATTTAAAGTATTAAGATAAATTATTCAAATTGATAGGAATGCTTTTTGATCTTGCTTAAAAAAAGTAAAATACCACATTGTGAAAATTCTAGAATATATCACTAGTTAAATTATAATAATTTGTAAAAAATTGGATTAAATTTTTTTATTGTATAATCCTTTTTTAAAATTTCTTAGTAAAAATCTATTGAATTGTTTCAGCATTTAATAAATTACCTTTTTTATATTTCCTGCAAGATCTGCATAGTATTGTTCTCCATTTTTCAATGGCTCTTGTGGTAGTGATTTCAATTTGATAGTTGGGAAATAATTCATATCTGGATACATATGGCAACCATATGGGCTGACATTTCCTTTTTTTTCTTTTTCTGAAAAGTGGACCTTGTGATGTTTTTTACTCTGAAACATTTAGAAAAGCATTTATTAATTTACAGTTAACAAGTATATATTTCTATTTAAAAAATACACATAATTAAATCTAAGCAAATCGTTGCCTTTATAAATTTAATGATGGATTTTTAACAAATAGTGCTTGTTTGTAGTATTTATAATTTGATTTAAACTTTAAGTTGAATTATCTTTTGTGTGCAAAAGGTTGATTAGAACAACAAACAAAATTAAATAAACAAACCAAATTAATTTTATTTAATTATATTTCCTCCATATTTTTCTATAATTTCAGAATTAATGAATTCAAATTGATAGATTATAAATAACCACAGTAATATTAAATTGGATCTCTAGTTTTACATATCTTATTCCCTATTTTCTTCAACTTGTAAAAAATGGCATGCAAATATTTTATAGCTGAAAATATAATATGTATTCTTATGTTTATTATTTATACAATACTTTTTTATGTTTATCTTTTTTATCTTTGACTGCACTTTCTTGAGAAGTTCCACTATCTTTATCCCGTTTCTTTGAAGATTTGGAATGCTTTTTGGATTGTTCTTCAACATGAATGAGTGTTACTGGGGGATTATCCATGAGTTTGACTACTTCTGTGAATTCTTTTCTCTCTGCAATATCTCTGGCTGTTTCTCCTTGCTGTTGAAGTGAAATATTAAAAGATTTAATTTTTATGATATTTTTATTCATGAATTAACAGTATTATATTCAATTAAAGTAAGATAGAATGGCAAATCATGAGTCATTATCAGTTTAAAAGTTAGAAAATCCTTGAATGTCACGATTGAATACATGAAAATTACTATTAGTTTTATAGTAATATTTAAAAATTTAGTTTTCCTTTTAAGCTTTTAACAGAATTCTATATGAGTACAAAAATAGTGATAAAGTAAAATCTGAGAGTTATTCATTCATACTGGTGAACTTTTTCCTTTAAATGCAATAACATCTGATTTTATAAATATTTTAATCTATTTAAAATTATATGTATTGAAATTAAAGACTATCATTTCATCATCTGTAAGTGATGATTACTGTATTAATGAAAATAATAAAATGTACCGTAAGTGTTAGGTCAAAAATCATTGTATGATTAATATTGATTGTTAACATTAACTTCAATTTAAATTTAAAGTTCCATGTCTTGAAATATTTTTTAAACAAGAAAACATTCTAAGTAATTGAAAAATTACTTAAAATGTTGAAAAAAAAAATTGTAAATAGATAATTTTAATTTAAACATGTTTAGTTAAAATGTAGCACTAAAAAAATAATAATTATTTGCTATTTGTGTAAGCAACTTAATGTAGCAAGTTTATTAAGTTTGCATATAAATTAACTTCAATGTAATAAATTTAAAATATTAAAAATTAGAGCATCAATCTAAATTTTTAATTATGTTTTTCATTTATATTTTATAGTATGCAATATTCTAATCTGTTTTTTTTTTTAAATTCGCTGTCAAAGTTGTACTTCAATCATTTGTGCTAATTTGAAAATTAAGTAAAATCTGTTATATTTAAAATGTTGATAGAATTTACTTTTCATGGTTACAAATGCTTTTGACTGAAATGTGTCATCAAAAAATTGCTGTATGAAATGATAATTTAAAGGAAATTAGAGAAACAAAAACAAATTATAATAAGTATAATGTTGTTAAAATTAATTTAAATCTCTATATTAGTTGACACATATTGCTTTTATGATGTGAAAATAACTATACATTTTTAAAACCATATCTGAGAAAGTAATGGCAATTTTTTTTATTTGTTATTACCTATACAGAATTGATTGTTTAAATGAATAAATTTAGTTATAATGGTATGCATTTTTTAAATTGTTTTGACAATTTGTGAAAAACTGGTTTATATTAATAAAAAATTCAATGATGAAATTTATATAAAATAAAATATTTTTATATTTATAATTTATTTACAAATTAAATATATTTAACTTATTATTAATGAATCTGAAATATTTATGATTTATATTAAATAAAGTTAATTTGTATCTAAATTTTTCTATTTAATTTTAACTATATTCATTTCCTTGCTTTCATTAATAATTATAGAAAAATTAAAATAATTTATCTTATTTTAAATTTTCCTTGCAAAAATTGATGTTATGAACTAAATCACATTTTTAAAAAAATATTCAAAAAATCTAAATATTTTATTTTTTTAGAAATATTTTAACTCAACAGTATGAAAATTTCATGTCTACATAAAAATTGTGTATTAAATTGCTTTAATTATAATTATCAATAAAATTTTATGAGAAGTGTAAATAATGAAAATATATTTACATTATTTTTTAATTTTTGATCACTTCCTGCTTCTAATAAAATCCTTGTTAACTTATTCCTTCCCATAGCAGCTGATATGTGAAGCGCTGTGTCGCCGTTCTAAAATTATAAACAATTAATGTTAATCGACTTTATTTAAAATTTGATGAAGAAAATTTTCTCTTAGAAATATACAGGTGGTTATCAAAATAATGGAATCTCCTTACAGTTAGTTATAAAGAATACTTTATTAATGTGGTGTAGGATTGCCTTTGGCATGCAATGCAACTTAGGTTCGCCTAGAAATTGCTTCCTAAAGTGGAAATAGTGTTTAGAGGAATAATGTAACTTTCTCTAAAGAGATATTATTAAAATCTGGGAGAGAGATACCTGTTGAGGATATCGATTCCATATTGAACAGCCTAAAATAAATTGCATTGAGGTCAACTATATTGAAGTCGAGTAACTGTTCAAGCAAAGTTACCTTGGCTTGAACAGTTACCCGTATTAGTTATAACAGTTACCCGTTAACTGTATGTTTAACTTTCTTTCTTCAGTCATAAAACCATGATTAGACAAGTTCCGCTTGCGTTACCTACGCATAATGCAAAATCAACCTGGAAAATTCCATATCCTACATTTACATTATAGGGTAGACCTGGTCAGATAAAATTTCTCTATTTTTCTCTCCAGTAATCCTTTCTTTAGAGTTATGATTACTCCTGCAGAAAACCACGACAGTGCTGCCCATTTCATGACAGATCCGTATTCTTACTTGACAGTTGGAAAGAGATAATCAAGATCATAAACTTTTGCAGGTATCCTCTAAGCTTGTACCCGTCCTGTTGTTGAGAAAAGTGTGAAAAACGATTAATCTAATTACATTAATTTCTTCTTATGATTCTACCAGGTTTCCTGAGTCTGACACCATTGTAGGCATTGTTTGGCTTCAATATCTGTGACAAATCGCTTGGGAATCGCTTCTCTATCACAAACGCCCTCTTTATGAAGGTATCTTCTAACAGTAATCATTGATCAATGATACCATTAAATCCAGATGTTGATTGAGAACTGCATTCTTTTTTTCAGTTGTATGCTTTTTAGGCATAACAACTCGGTTTGATATCCATCTATTTCGTTGAGCTTCTTTCAGATAATTATATTTCCTTGCTGACAATTAGTTTTATATCGCTCGTATACTCCCGTAACTTAAGACATTGTACCCCTAGAAACGCCTTACGATGGAGATATTTCGGTTGCTCTGGCTAGATGTGCTCCTACAATTTGATCTCTGAAAATCTGAGAGGTTTACGATAGCATGTAAAGCAATATTAAAAATAAGTAACTGGGAAGACAAAGGAAAACAATGATTCATTTATCAAATATCTTACAATAGATTTTTAAAATAGCGATAACCCAGACACGACTCATAGATTGATGAACATTAGTGAAAGCGTCAGGCATGTCATTCACCATACAGCCACCAGCAAATAATCTGTTAACAGAAATTTTTTAGATATTTGAGAATCCTACACTATACTGTTAATAAGATCCCTGAGAAGAGATCCAAATATTTCAAATCTGACGAGCGCGGTGACCAAGGAATTGGTTTGCCCCACCATATCCAATATTGGTCGTAGCAGTGTTTTGATGATTTTTAAAATTCTCTTTGAAGTGAGCCTTGATTCCATCACGATGTGATTACATTCGTTTGCGAAAATCTAAAAGAACATAGACCAAGCAAATAATCAGTTACCAAACATTTTTTTAGATGTTATTGGAGAACCGTATGCTATGTTGCTAATGGGATCCCAAAGAAAAGATCCAAATATTTCAAATCTGGCAAATCCTGGTTGGACTTCTTGGAAAATACTCCATATATGTTTAAGTGGCTAGGGTTGGATTATATGGAGGAGCTAGTACATAGTTCTTTCTCAAAAATTATTGGGGAACTTGTTGATAGTCAGCATATATTATTTGACATATAGGCTATCCTGAGCCCAAGGTAGTATTATGGATATTTAACATACGTGATATTGAAAAATATAACCTCATCAGTGAGTGAAACAATTGCAAGAAAAATTTTATAGTTACAATTGGCGAAGGTTTACTTGTACAGAATAATCGTCTGGGGTCAATGATTACATTCTGCAATAGATACGGGTGCCTTCCTTTCTAGTGCGAAACCCTTTAAGTATTTGCATTTTTTACACTCAATAATAATTACAAAAAATATCCTCTTCTGTGCTTAATCCGATGCTTAAATCATGACAAGAAACATGAAATGATCCATTAACGTACTTTCTGATGGCTCTAGAGTGTTAAAAGATCTCACAAATTTCTGTCCAAAATTCGTTCCACATATATCGAATGAACAGCCGCTCTATTTACTCAGATAGCCTCATAAAATAAATTTAGCTTTAATTAAATGATGTTAAATAATAGTAACATCATTTAATTAAAGCCGAAATTTATTTTATAATTAATAACTCTTAAAATAAATAAACTTGGCCAAACCAAGCTCCTTGTTAAAATAAATTTAACAAGAAGCTTGGCACGAGCATAACTATGTATGTTGTCTGAAATTCGTATGCGATATAACGAGTCAATCCAGAGAAACGCTTTTACTCCTGTTCTACCTAATTCGACAGCAACTTCTCGTGGAAATTTTCTACTAATTTCTTTACCATATCTGCTTATTTATGCTTCTTACCGCCTTTATATTTATTACATATAGTTTTGATATACTTTGTTTGATAAAAGCTACAAGGTTGTAATAGTATATGGTATAATAACTGCTTTGTGCAGCAATAATAAAGCATAAATAATTTTTTATAAATACAAAATTCCCTCTTAAAAATTATATTAAATGAAATTATATATTATCTTAAAGTCAATTGAAAAAGAGAGAGAAGCCACAAACTGCACTAACACAGCTCATTTTCGGAAGATAAGTACTGAAAGAACAGCTTTTAAGATCTTTAATGCAACTTCTTTGCTGTTAAAGATCTAAAGAAGACCCATTAAAAAATAGAAAGACAACCTTGATGAGGATTTTGCTAAATTAAAAGTAAGAAACTGGAGAGGCTCATTACTGCAGAAAATATGGAACATGAAAGACTTCTGAAGAAGGCCGCCCACATCAGGTTGTTGTGCCAATGTTAATTGATAGTAAAACTTAAGTTAGGAAGAATTTTTGCCTATACTTGGTGTCATATTTGTAATTTATTTTGAATAATGGAAAATTAAATGTAAAGAGGGAAATATTTAAACACATATATGAAATATTTAATGGCAACTTATCAATTTTTTATTGAAAAAAATTTATTATCTTAAAATACTCTTAAATACAAAAAGAAAAAAAAATTGGATATTTTGAGAAATATTTATGATATTTTCATAATATTAAAGGTTTCTACAAGCTATATGAACTGTTTACAAATGCTAAGTATATCGCTTATGTAATATTTAAGAACACATTGTTCTGTAAAATTGCTCTTTTTTTTTTTTTACCTTATTCTTTTCATTTACATTACAAAATGCGCTGATTAATATTCTCAGAACTCCTGCATGACCATATCTTGCGGCTGTATGAAGAGGTGTATCACCATACTGCTGAAAAATTAAAGTACGCATTCCTTTAAAAACATGAAAGTTAATAAAGTCTCAAGCATTTTAGTAATATTATAGATACGTAAAAAAAGTATGATGAAAAAAGCTATGAATTGATTAAAGAAACTGTCTCAAATTTTGTATGATTTAAAAGCAGATGTTGAATGACAATTATTTTATTAAGGAAATATACGAAATATATTTCCTTATTGAGGTCCCTAATATATGTAGATCTGCTTTTTATTTCAGAAATTTTTATGCTTCTCTTTTCTTCGCACATAAAATTATGAAATTACTCCTGATTAAATATTTTCGTTTTTAGAAGTTGAAATTAAAGAAGGAAATTTGAAGTGGAAGAATATCTATGTATGTTTTACTAAATATTTAATATCATTATATTAAATATGTTATGAAACTTGTACAATGATAATAATAATAATAATAATAATATAAAGCTAAAATTATCTGTTTTTCTTCTAAAATCCAATATTTAGAAATCGATTGTAGTTAAAATTTCAGATTGACATCTTTTAAATGATACGAAAAATAATTTGTTTCAGTGATATTAATTAATCACCAAATAATTTTGTTACGTACAAAATAAATGGATTAGGAATTTCTTTTGATTCTAAAATTTCTTAGGAAAATGATTACAATTGTATAGAGGGAATGTAATCACTGGGCAAAATGGCTTCCATCAATGACTTCCAATTCAATCTTTTTGGCTTCAGAAAAATGTATTTTTTGATGATTTTTACTTAACAAAATATTAAATAATAAACAAAATGCATTATAAAATTTAAATTAATGTAACATTCTAAATTCATTAAATTGCAAATTTTATTTAACAGTGGACAAATACTTACACTATTTCTAACATCTGGTTTACATGCTGCTAGTAGGAGAACTCTACAACACTGGTTGTGTCCGTTTTGGCAAGTTAAATGCAGTGGAGTAAACCCTCCCTAAAATAAATAATAGTTAATGTAAAACTTCGATACTTTTCTGAAATAAAGCTATTGTTAATACGAAGCATTAAATTCTGAAAAGTAATACATTAATTTTCAAAAAGAATAATTTATTTGGTTGCAAAATCTTTAGAGACATCAGCAGTTTTTAGTTTTTTATGTATTATTTGCAAAGCTAATTAGGACAAATTTCTATTTTTTCGATTTTATAAACATGTGAGTGTATTTTTTAGTATTTAATATAATTTCATTTTAGTATTTTTTAAACATTTTTATTCAAAATTGAAAAACTCAGATTTTTTTTTTTTTACAATTACATTTTATTTTGAATTTATTATTAGCAATAATTTTCATGCAAATTAAAATGCTTATACAATATTTTGAATTTTATGTTTGTAAATCTTATGTATTTATATATTTATTTATTATATTTGGTTTCTACTTTCTGAAGTTGATGTTTTATTGCTTGATAGAAACATCTCAAACTGTTAAGTGGATTTCATGAAGTTAAAAATTTAGTGTTAACTTAGTGGAAATGTTTAATAATTGGAAAGATCAAAACCTATCATTTAAAACGATATAATATCTTTTCTTATTAATTTAATTCATTAAAAATATGGGATATCCATTTTTAATAAATTTAAATACGTTTTTATTTCAAACAAAATTTTTAATAATAGAGCTTCTCCATTTCTCTTCATTTTTCTTTTTAGTTTAGTATCGCAAATGAATAAAGCAATGGATAGTTTTGCTGTAAAATTCCTTTTCTTTATTTCTGAGGAGTTTAAGCATTTAAGTGTGTTGCAAGAAAACAATCATTTATATTTCTTAACATGTATTTTATTTTTAATTTTTAAACTCAGTTTAATATGTTGACAAATTTTCACTAAGAGCTTACATTGTTTTTTATGTAGACATTAGCACCATGTTTGCACAGAATTTCAAGAGTACGGCTGAACCCTTTCCAAGCCGCTTCATGCAGGGCTGTATTTCCATGCTATAAAATAAAAAAATATATTCAATTTCGTTTTATAATGATAATTATTTACTCTATATTGCTGCTGTTAAATTTTATTGAATAATATCAATAATATAGAAATGAATTCTATAAAAATTATTTTGCATAAATTTAAATTAAAGCAATTTTTATAATTTTATTTTCTTAATCTGAACGATAACCGTACTTAGTTTATTAACACTTCTTTATCGTGGTAAAATTTTTTATAAAAAGGCTTCACTTAATATTAAAATTGTTGCTTCGATAATAATCTTTCGCTTCTGGAAATCATATTAACATAAAATAATTATCCTTGATACATAATATATAAATATATTATACAAATAATTAATACTTTATTCCTATGATAAGATAATTTAAAAATATAAATGATGATGTTTCAAAATATAATAAATATGAAGTTATATATAGAAATCAGTTTAATAGAAAAGTTTTCTAATTAATAATAACTTTTTCCTCCTCTCTTAAATATTACGAATAAACACGTTAGCTATAGCTTTTCTATGTGATTGAAATCAAAGCTAAGTAGTTTCTTCAGTTTGTAATTATAGACCTTTATGAACTGCATATTTATAGGCAATGTGTAATCTGAAAACTACTATTAATGTATGTGTATCGTGATTATTTATGCGTTTTTTTATTTGAAACTAATAAAATTTTTAATATTATTAATAAAAAAAGAATGTATATATATATATATATATATATATATAATATTCTTTCAGTCAATATTTAAAAAAATATAAGTTATATAACTTGTTACCGTTAATTTTTTTATTTATTTATTTATTTATAAAACAAAATAGGAAAAAAAACACGGATTTTATTTTCTTCTATTTTTAAAATTTTTCACATCAAAATAATAAAAATGTTTATTTAAGTTGTTAATTTCCTTTTATTCCTTATTTCATTAACTTTAAATATAATTTAAGTATTAAATTTAAATTTTGATGTAAACATATAAGTATCTTTAAGACATGTACAACGATAAATATTGGTTCTTGTGATTTAGTAATATTTTGTAAATATTACAATCTGTTCTACAATGCTTGCTTATTATACTTTTTAATGTAGCAAATATTTATCGATTAAATTCTTTAGAACAATCTTTCTTCTTTAAAAATGATAGAAAGATAGATCAGTTAAATCAATAAATCATTCCAAAATATTTTTAAATTTACATCATTTAAAATAAATAAATTCAAAGCCTTACAGGAAAAATTAATTTGATATCTAATTTAAAAATACAGTATATTTATGAATCACCATAAACATACAATCTTCATCATTTACACATATGGAATGAGTTTAGCGAAAAATTTGTCTTTTTTCCCCACACAAAAATGCTTTATTATTTACTGTGTAATTATTATATATTTTTTATTTAATCATAGCCTAACACATTTTAACATCATTACACCATTTCTTTCCGATATACTATGTGCCAGTTAAAACAAATTCTTATAACACATAACTGCGACACTATGCCTCCTGAAAATAAATGAGAAACTAGAAAATAAAAAATTATCAATTTCTTATCACATGAATTATTCGACTTTCCCCCGAATAATTCCTACCATCTTAAGAAAAAAAAAAAAAAAAGTATTTCAACGAACCAGTTCGTCCTGAGTATCGACATGGCATCCATTCTTGAGCAGGAGTTTCACTACTTCTTCATGACCTTCAGTAGCTGCCTGGTGCAAAGGGCTGTAGCCCGCCTGAAAGAAGATAATAAAAAGAGTTAAGAATTTAAAACCTAGATGAGATTTCATCACGCAATCTTCTCGCACGTATGTTGTGCAAATCAGTCAAGATTCAAAAATCCAGCAACAAAATAAAAGTGTGTAGACTACTTGAAAGTCTCAGCAACCTCTATTAAGTAGATTGCATGTATAACCTTTGACAAAAATGTAAATATTGATCGGTAACCATTTATTTTATTTAGATAAATCTAGCGGCTGAATACTTTCATTTGGCTTTAAATGCCACGTTGGGCCGAAGGAGCTCGAAATGGTTGTTCTGCCCATTAATTTCTTTGATAAAGACATCAAGTGATCTCGATTCAAAGAACAAGGAACTGTATTTTGAATCTTGTGTATTCTATGGAAGTGCTTGGCTTTTTTTTAGAAATCTTAAATTACCCGGAGTTTTTTCTAAATATTTTGAGATATTTATGTGTTTTTCAATTTTTACTTTAGAATGAATGTTAATGCATAGAGAAAAAAAAAACTATTACTAGTTTATAACATAATGAAAATTACTATTGCTAAAATTTTCTTCTGTGAAAATTTACTGATATGCCTGTAATTAATGCAAAGTTATCAGCTCGACCTAAGTCACGATTCACAACTTTTTCTTTTTTTTTTCTTTTTTTCTTCTTCCTCTTTTTTTTTTTTTTTAAATCTGTTTTTAACTATTTATATGAATGGGAGAATTGTAGTGTTTAATATAAATGCTTACTTAATTCAAGAACTAGGAAATTAAGTATTATACTATTAAACACACACACACACACCATATATATGTATATAATATTACTAAAAACAATGCAAACTTTTTGTTGATTTTTTTTTATTAGTCATTTAAGAACTTTTCTAACACTTGAGTTTTTTTCAACCGTTTTTAAAGTAAAAATATTTTAAAATACAGATGATTAATCATAATTTAAAAACACAATTGAATTAAATGATTTTATAAATAAATAAAATCCTTATTTCCTTTTCAAAATCAGAAATTAAGATTTTATTCAATAGAGATATTAATGCTATGTTTATTGCAATGAGTTATAAAAAATAAGCGATTCAAGAAAGTTTAAAATTGACGTATCAAGATAAGTTTTTAATGTAGATCTCACACCAGATGAAAGATTTTTCTTTATATAAATAAGTGCATAGTAACAGTGAAAAAATTAAGCCATTAAAAATGCTTTCTTTACCATTGTATTTAAATTTATATACTTATAAGCATCACATGTCGAAATTAAAATTAAAAAAAAGATTATATTGTTAATATTGGATCGTATGTATACATATATACACATGTGTATAGCATTTGTACTCGTTAATTGCTATCGCCACAACTGGACAAAAAATTTAAAGTACTATATAACAGTGCAAAATTAAACATTACTTAATAAAGCGAGATTGGATTATTTCACAAATCAGTCTCGTAAAAACGCGAGAACTCTCACAAAATGCTAAAAAATTGAATTTATGTATATTAAGTTTTTTGTAGAAAGAAAGGATGGAAAACTCCTTAATCATATATCTTCAGTTCCACTAAGGATTATAGATGATAATTTGTAGAAAAATAATTATTTTTTGCAATAAAAAGTGCGAAGTAAGATATGTTAATGAATAGCCCAATTGTCCCCAGAAAATTTTGATTTAATAATTAAAAAATGTTTAGTGTTTCATAACGAAGTTACACAATAGGTTACATATCAAAAAACGGAAACAACTGTTTAGACATCCTTCACTTTGTATTTATTCCTCGACCTCAAGTGAAAATTCAGATCATTGATACAGAAAATTCAAAGCTACAGTGGGTGATGAAATCAGAAGCTATTAGTTCAAATAATTGGCAAATTTATAGTAAATTATTTTCAAATATTTATTTTTTTATGTAAATAAACATATATTTGTCTTTCGCTTCAAGTTTTCCAGTATTTATCAATTTTTAATATTACTTTAAGCATTTTCATAATTTACTTATTTGTGCGTCTGAACGTATTTAACAGGTTAAATTAGGTTAATGATTTTTCAAAACTGTCGAGAAAAAATTTGGTTAAGAAGCAAGATTTGTTTTTATTATAGAAGTTTCTGTAATGAAACAGAAAAGATTGTCTAAAAATAGCAATGGCTTAAGAGGGATAATTGAGAGAACAGAAATCGTGTAATATTTAGGCATATCTCTCCATCCAGTTACTGGACTCCGATTTGACAAATTAAATCCATATACTTATAAATACTTTAGAAAGAACCCTATAATCGTAATTTTTATGTCAATTTAATAGCTATTTTGACAAATACTTTTTAAAAGATTTCTGAAAAATTATTTTCCATGCAAGAAAAATAATCCTAAATTTTTTACTTCCTGTGGACTTACCTATCACTTACAATGTTTTTTAGTATTTAAGTGATAAAAAATATTCGAGTCTAATTATATTGAATTCAATTCAATATAATTAAGAGTTTATTATCCTCTGCGATTGGTTGAGTTTTAAGAAGAATGGAAATTTACTCCGTTTAAGTGGTATTCCACTAGTATTGATTGTTTGTAATACTTGAATGCTCTCTTTTTAGGAAGTGCATAGTTACATTTATTTTTAAATATTTTTTAACATTAATTCAAGATATATGATTCTCATCTACAGTTGAATCGATGCAGCTTAAAAAAAGCTTATGTTTGAAATCTTTTCGCAACTTAAATTAAATTGTTCGAAACTGCAATAATTTTTTTTTTTTTTTTTAAATTTAAAAAAAAAAAAACTCGGAAAAAAGGATTTTTCAGAAACGACCTTTTTTAATTTAACTGAATTTTTGTTTCATTTGTAATATAACTTAATTTTTATATTAATCTTTTAAATGTTCTTGCGTGATTCCATAAGTATTCATCTCTTATACTTCTGTGAATATCAAAATTTGAATCGAATCTGTATTTATAAAAATTTACTATCTTTCAAGTATGCGTGAGTAATATTGAGAGAAGTGAATTTTATTCATGAAATGTTGAATCTAAATGTACATCGGATCCGAGAGAATCTCTACTTTTGTAATTCAGTTATATTAATCGGGCTCTCACAACTTTGTTATGCATTATAATTTTTTATACATTATTTCAAACTTACTTTATTCTAATTATTTAAATTTTGGCATGATTAAAAATCTATCACTGAATAACATTTTTGTTTATAAGTATGAATGAAATATATTCTATTCATAGTCAGTTGCTGTGCCGAAAATATGTATGGAATGAAAATTGAATCATTTGCAGTTGTATAGTTAAGAAATTTTAGCTGATAAATTGACAATAGTTAATTATTTTTATGATTATAAAATGTTCTATTTACATTCAAACATGAGGTAAAAAAATGTAGGCATTATTTACTGTTAGTTTAAATAGTGAGAAAAACAGCAAATTGATATCTACGTTGAATCCCTCTATAACCGTACATTACACAAAATCAAATTCTCTTTATTTGTTAATTATAACCTTCTGATTATTTGGCCAAATATAGCTTCAAATTGATGTAGACAGCTTTTGTTAATCCATATTTTGATTCCACAAATAGCTTGTTCTTACTAATAGAAATCCAAAGCTGAAAAGTGGAGTCATGTATCAAAAATATACTTGAAATCTTCATTATTTTGATAAATTGATGTCTCAACATATTGTTTAAGTCCAAAAATAAATAAGAAAATCTCTCGCGTGCACAACGAAGGTGTTGATTATTCAACATCCACTCTAACGGAAAGCAGATGATAGAGAGCATCACAAAACCGCCTGAAAACAATGGGAAACAGATGGCACGAGAATGAACTATCTATTTTTCTTACTTTAACCAGATGCTCCAGTGATCAGCCAGATGTCAAAAATGCTGCATTTGCATATGTATTGAGAGGCTATAAAGATTATAAGTTCTGAAATACTAATCAATCACCGTATGTTCAACAGATAAAAATTTCTGGTAACTTTCATCTGAAATTTCAGTACAGATATATTAATATAAAATTTTAAAAATCAAGTAGAACAATAAAATTATTAATTTTCCCTTTTCTTTTGCATCATATTTTTTTTATAAAAAATTAAAGACATTTTGCAATTTCTAATTATTATTTGATTTTAAAATATTTTTAGAATTCTTTTTATTTGAAATTATTAGTTAAATAATTCTTATAAGATTAATTTATATATTTTACAAACAAAAAATAAAATTATGAACGATATAAAAGTACACGGAGTTTCATATTTAGAATGAATTATTGATTTTTAGAAATGCATCTAACCGATAATCCTTAATTTAAAGAGATAGCTCACAATATCCCACTGATAAAAACTAACTCTGTTTGAAGAAATAGTTCCCCGGTTTAGTTTTAGCCACTCTGAACTACTGAAGATGGGATTAATCTGTGGTTTGAGTACCCCTTTCTCGCCAAATGGGCGATAGACACGGAAAGCGTGGTAACCCTGACTATTTCATCCTAAATGCACTCCTTGTGGCAATCCTGTCTTTTTTGTTATACAATTATATGTGTATTTTTTGTTAAACACTTCGTAAAAAAACCATTGTTTTTATTTTTATTGCCATACCAACGATGAAACTTGTTAAAAACACGGATTTCGGTTTCGTCGCCATAGAAACGTCTTTTTTGCGTAGTGTCTCTCGGAGCATTCAACTCCGCGAGACAACACGCAAAAACACGCCAGTTGGCTACTTTTCGAAAATGCGCCAAGCAGGGGACTCAAAGCACATTTTCACCGAAGATGGATGTTGCATTTGCTATTTATGGATGCACATCCGTCACAGTTCTGCAGTAACATGAAGTTTCTTGGGTTTCCCTCATTACGACACATGAATACAGATTTTCATCAATGAAAAATTCCTCCTTTAGTTGTACACAGTTGCTTTTAAATTATACAACTATTAGAATTTACTCATATATTGTCAAACACAACATTAATTTATAATCAAATTGGTATTCCTCACATTGATGTTTTACACAATCAACGATTTTAGGAGCAATACAAATGCATTCCCATAGCAAGTTCTTTGAGAATTTTTGGCATTCAAGACTAAAATGTAAACAAGATCGTTGATGTAACCTTGATTCGAAAAAGGAATTATATGTTGCTACATTCAAGATCTTGGCAGCTGAATACCTGAGATTTATTCATACTTACGTCCCAAATGCCACTTTGCAGAAATTTTACAGTTAAAATTCGTAGTCATAGCGAACATACACATATTATGGCCTGAGTTCCATTTTCAAAATGCATACAATCACCATACGTTTGCGGATGTTTCTATTAACAACAAACACCAAAATTTGCCTTTTTTAAATCCCTTTTTATTTCATGCTTAACAGAAAGAGAATCAATACCATTTTTGAAAACTGTTATTGCTGTTAAAACAGTAAAATGTATAAAATGTGCTTGACTAATGAATAAATATTTTTTGCGTAAGGGAAC
Organism: Latrodectus elegans; assembly: GCA_030067965.1. Classification (NCBI taxonomy): domain Eukaryota; kingdom Metazoa; phylum Arthropoda; class Arachnida; order Araneae; family Theridiidae; genus Latrodectus; species Latrodectus elegans. The sequence goes on along the minus strand of CM057820.1, from coordinate 83,039,738 downwards.
ATTCTCACGTTGGCCATTTATTGACAAAATAAAAATAAAAAAAGTATTTTTAGTTTTAGTTTTTATGATTTTATCACTTTATAATTATAAAAAATGAATAATTGAAAATAGATAATTCATTTGCACTAAATGTGTAAGATTTTTCTTAGGCAAAGTTAGCAAATGTTTGTCTCAGCAAAATTCCGAAGTTCGGAGATTTAAATATTAGTTATCTTTTAAAAGGTTTGCTTTCATATTAATTTGTATTGTTAATATTTAAGTATTTAGAAATTGCAAATAATTTATAGAATTGCACACATTATAAATAAAATAAACAGGAATGCATAATACATAATAAACTGGAACACAAAATACATTATAAATAAAATAAACAGGAAGTGAAAATGAATTGAATACATACAGAATGCATATTATGACCAAGTTCATATTAATAAATGAAGCAACACTTATTAAGGAAAATTATCTGAACATCTCAAAATCTAGTAAACGACAAATTTCTTTCACAGCTCTACTAATTATTGATCCAAAAAGATAACTACTTATATGTCAGTAGTAAGTGACGAATATTTTTAATGGAATACGCTGGAAGAGTAGTAGTATGACGAGAATAATATCAATTAATGCAAAACAAAAATATAAAGTAGAATATATTATATTCAACCATCATTTCAAATGTTATGTTTCTCAAAAATATAGTTCTTCGTGTTATTGCTTTTCTGTGTGTGACAGAAAAAATTAAACAATAAACTATAATTATTCCCTGTCGCAATTGAGGAAAAGCCCTTAAGGACACTGTGTCTAGCTTGTCATTCCTTCTAATTACCAAGTATGTAACTGGGATGCGTCTCAGACACGCGTTCTCCGTTTTTAATATTTATTCCTTAAATTATTTTTCTTTTTGGATTAATAAAGAAAAAGATAAAAATAAGAAATTAATAATGTAAATATAGATTTTAATCTCCTAATAATTTAAAGCTTTGCCAAAATATTTTTTAATTTCATAAAAAATATTTACTGCATAAGAAGATTATCTTGATTTTCATTATGTGTTTGTAATTTTTAGAATTCTTTTAGTAATTTATTTTCCAAAATTCCTAATTAGAAGATATTATATTGATAATTGAACTAAAATCCTATTAAGTTTATGACTTCTTCCCATTTAAATTTTAATGAATGATAATATTGACTACCTTAATTTTATCAAAAAAATAGGCAATATTATCTTTAAAAACATTTGTGTTAAAAATAAAGATCAATCTCATAAAAAAAATATTCTGAAATAATTAAGGTATATGTTTCAATTTATGAAGAATTTAAACTTTCAGTATTTACTGGTTATTACTAAGCATTTTCACAAATTGGATCAACTTCTTGAAAAATTTATTCAACTTCACTCATATGTGAGTAATGATTCATGAATGCTAATTTGATAGATAAAAATAAACAATTTTTATAATAACATGCTGTTTATGGCATTACGTGTTGATTTTTTTGTCCAAAAAATGTAATCAGAAAACATAAATTTGTCCCATTATTAAATAATCTATGGAAGCGAAAAGTTTTGGCTCGTTCAATCACAGTTTTCAATATTTCTTTTTTGTAAATAATTTTTAGTGGTTTATCAAGAAGTTAATTTTATTTCAGTAAAACCTAACTGTTTTGTCTTTAATCGTTACATAATAACTGAATTATTTTTTAAAGTCTCTTTCAGTCAATGCGCAGAGGAAAATCTAATTTTTTTTTTAACTCCTAAAAACAGTATGTGATAGAGAAGTACGATATGATTGATTCTCTCTAAGAAATGCTGTCTAGAGAAACAAAACCAGATCAGAAATGAAATATTAAAAAAAGTATTCTTAATATATAGCTATAAGCATTAATTATTCTAATGTGATCTTAATATTTAAGGAGTTTGATTTAATTTAATTGTTTCTAATATTTGATTAAAGAAAGTGAAGAAATGAAAGCAGGTAAAAAAATTTATAAATTGGATATTAAGTGTGAAATTAAATTAGTGTACCAGAAGTGAAAGAATTACATAAATTTCTATAGTTTTGAAATTTTGAAAATGCTCATTTATTTATTTATTTCATAAGACCGGATAACTGGCTATGTCAACATTAGATCGTAACGTTTGATACAGGGATCCTATATGACAGCACCTTATATATAGTTTGGCACCCAATGGGTGGGCCCTTGAAATTTTGAAATAGGGATCAAGAATAAGACACTCATATTCATCCTCCCACCTCAGAGGAATAATTACACTTTGAGGACAGATTGAGAGAATCTGAGCTGTCTAATTAAAACCAAGCACAGTGATGACTGATGTTCAGAGCTGATGTAATGTGATTTCTGCCCAGTTCTCTAAATGTCAAAGAGAAGAAACTCATTCAATTCAGGGTAAATGGAAAGATCAATCATGATTGTCTTCAAGTACCTTAAAAAACTATGAATCGGTCTTATATGAAAATTATGATATCATATTTAATTCCGTAATATTGCTTTGTCAATAGTTATTTCAAATGATTTGTAAATTACGGGGAATCAAATCGAGACTGACTAAGGAAAGAATTGTGTTATTGAGATATTTTCATAGCTACCTTTTCTCATGGATAAGGATTCACTTAAACTGCATCATTATAACTTTTCTAAGTATGGTCAAATGGTGAAGTCGACACTTGAGTAGGTACTATCCCCTCCACGTCACACTTCACCAACTCAAGAACATTGGATTTCATGTAATTTCAAACATTCTTAGCTTTTTCAGATTGACCATCTTTAATTAGATCATGTAAAAAAGGGAGGATTAAACTCAGAAACTCTATTATGGCAGCAGAAATGGGTTTTGTTTCTTTTATCAGTTTACACACAAGTGAATTAAAAAGTGTTCAAACAGTAAATCTTCCTTTTATGATGAAATATTTTTTAGAAACCATTTGGTCCTATTTGTTAATTAATTTAATATAAGCCTGATATTTGTCTATGCATAGAAGCTTCTAGTATTAAGATATTTTCTCAATCCTTATTTTCCAAATGCTAAAACCAAGTTTATCATTCTATATTTTCCTTTAACACAATTATCAACGTTGAGATTATTGTCAGATACTTTTAACAACTGGCATAAGGTAAAACAAAAATATTGGTATATTTATTTCAATGTATAGGCTAATGAAATTTCATCTATTCAAATATTTTATCGTAGCATTACAATTTTCATAATGAAGGCAATAAACGTAAACTACAGCATTAAAATAATTAGCAATTTCAAGTTGATCTCAAATTACTGATAAAATTTAAAGCCTTGTTACTTTCTCTATTTAATTTTTTAATACTTTAATAAATTAGAGTGCCTAAATCTCTATTTCTTTTTGTCATTTTTAGTAATTGATACGAAAATATAAGTATATGTATATTTTAGGACTTCAAATTTTAATAAAATCTCTATACATATTGATTTTAGTTTATTGGATCACTAAGTGTACGAATTAGAAAAGAAATTAAAATTTCACTTTTAATTTTGCATTCCGAGAATAAAAATAACTAGTGACATTGAAGTACTCATTTTAAAACAAAATTGATATTTTTAAATGAAAAAAAAATTCCTTAGATAAAATATTAGTTTTTATATTTTTTTAATGTTTAACCTATTTTTTAAATATTGTTTTTGATACTTTTAAATATATTGGATAGCCGCCGTTGAAGAAAATGCATAAATTTTTTTCTCTCTTTGATATTAAGCGTGGAGGTTCATCTAAGTATAATTTATTCAAAATGATGCATTTCTGTGGTAATATAATTCATGTTGGCAAATTTGACAATTTCTCTGTTAAAATCTAAATAATTTCAGTTTTTAAAATTAATATTTTAATAGGTTTTTAAACACTTAATTTTTTTTTTAACTCCGTTAAGTGTTGCCTTTATAAACAGCAAAATCATTTCATAAATATTTGTTTTATAAAGTTGCACAAAAACTGTTTTATTAATAAAAAGTTTCCTATAGTTTGCTTATTCTTTTGACAGATAAGTCCCATTCCATAATTCAGACAGTCGAGGACCTTACCGACAATTTTCTTCTTAAGTTGACGCCCTTTAATAATCTAATAATGCATCTGAATGTTAGTGGTAACTCCACCCTCTCAAATACAGCTTTACCAACTTCTAGTAATTCTAGAAATTCCTTCAAAATACTTGAATGAAACAACTGGATTTTCCTTGCAAATACTTTGAAGTTATAAAAGAGAATGAAGGAAAAAAAATCAAAAACTTTATAAAAGAATTTCTTGAAATTAAATGAAAATTCCATGATATATTTATTTATCAAAAAGAGAAACACACACACATCGAAAATGCAATGAACTAAATTTGTCATTCAAATTTCTTTCTGTAGATCACAAACATCACGGATAAAGCTGCTTATATGTTTTAAACTGCTAAGATATTTATATTATTATCTTGTAAGCTTGGGTTCATATCTCAAATGAAAAACATGGATGTTGATCAATACAGCATTTTTTTTAAAGACTGATTAAAAATGTCGTTAAACATCCGGCATAGGCTTCCCATAAGATTTGCTTTCTTGGGAACAAAAAAATGAAATTTTTAAGTTATTTGATATATGGTTACTCTGAAAGAAGCAAAAATTGTTGGGTGACGAGATTTGGTTCGAAATTGCTCAATTGGCGACAAAATGGAAAAATAACGAAGCTTTCTGACGCTTATTTTGTAATTTCCTCAACCACTTCAGAAGATAAATTCTTAATCCTCTTGTCTCCACGGAGATTACCAACTGAAATAAAAATTGTAAATTGCAGGTTTTTCTTTTTTTTCTTTCTTTCTTTTTTTTTTTCTTTTTTTTGTAAAGCTTTAATATGGTAGCCTGTAGAGTAATGTTTGCTAATTGTTTCAGTGTATTTGCCTTACTTTTAGGATGTAAAATTGTAATTAGCTTTTTTGAGAATTTTTGAATTATTGGCGAATAAAGTTTACTTATTTATTTATTGTGAATGTTTATTTCAAATCCGCATAAAGGGAATATTTTCAATATGTATTGAATGACACAACACCTTAAACTATTAGGTTGTCCATTATGAGAAGCATAACATTATATATATGTGTGTGTGTGTGTGTTTGTGTATGTGTATTAAAAATTTCTTATAAAAACGTATATTTTCCAAAGAATAAATCTTATTTCTCTCTCAATTGTATACATAGAATAAATAATTAAAATATATAAATTTCTACTGGTAATTTGCCTCACGTATCTAAGAAATTTTCTTATACTGAGAACCTGATTAATTTATAATATAAAAAAATTCATTATACAGAAACACTTCTAAACGTATTTCTTCAAGCACACTCTCTCAAATCTTATTTTTTATAATAAGGCAACTTACCATTATAAACTTGAACAACATGCAGAAACACACACACATAATTCTCTATTATAAACAATTGATATGTGTATTATATTAATTATATCGATAAATGAAGTAAAAATGCTGTTTTGTTCATTGAATTGTGCAAGATTCATAATTCATTTTTCCGTTTCAGCCTAAGCTTTTTTTTTAAATTGTTGTGAGAGGTATAACCTAAAATAATCTAAAAACAATTAAGGATTCCAGCTTAAAATTACCCACACGCTATCATCATTAATGCAGTCGGAGTGAAAAGAAAAATATTTAATTACATATTATTGGAGCAAACACAATTCTGGATATGTGCTCTTTTGACAAAGACGCAGTGTTTTGAAGCAGTTGGACGACAACTCCACCCAAGCATTAGCTCCATTAATTTCAAAGGTAGGGGGGAATAGAAAAGGGGAAGAATGTCCTCACGTCTTTGTAACGTGCTCGACCCTGCGGGAGTTATTTCTTCCTTTCCTAGCTATCAAATGATATTTTTCAACCTTTATCTTTCAGCCAGTCTTGAATTCACCTCTATTTTTCATGGTCGTATAAAATCTTTGCGGTGCAACTACTAAATTCTCCTAATTCTCGAAACTTTCCTTTTTTTTTTCCTTTTCGCATATTTGAGTTCTGACCTCTATCTCCAATTCTAATAAAGCTTATTTGAAAAGAAACATTTACATTTAGCTATTGGAAAAAATTATCCTTTCTTTATTATTTACTGACCTTTTGTGTATTTCTTAGAGATAAAAGTGTATATCTTAAACAGTTATTTTTTAATTTGGAGAAACTTTATTAAATCTTGCAGAACATTATGGAAGATACAAAGTTGAAGAAATAATATGTGGCCATCCTTTTCTAAAGACAAAATACATAAATAGTGTAAGGCTATTTGAAAATGTGTATTATTATCTTTTCTTGACATCGTTTCGAAAAATCAAAATCATAAATGTGAGGAGGACTTATTTTAATTCTTTCTAGCATTGTATAAGAACTTCAAAATATTTATCCAAAAGACATTGTCATGAAAACTGCAGAAAATGCCTATATTTTCTATAAATTGATCGGATGAAGATAATAAATAGACAGCAAGAAGCACAGTAAATAACGCTCTAACATGATTGTTAAAATTAAATGTCAATGTTTTTACCTTATTTTCTTATAAATTAAATAACATAAAAAAAAATTTTTTATGTTTTCATAATAATTAGTTTAACGATGAAATCAAAATACTCAAATTTAAATTTAATTTAACGTATTATTTTTTTAAATTTAATTTTTCTTCATAATTTCATTCCCCTAAAACCATGACATACTAATTATTTATTAAATTTCTTCTCTAAGATTTTAATATTCTTACTATTATTAAACTATAACTTTTATAAGTACTATTTTTTTTAACTTAAAAAAAACTGCAATAGAAAATAGTTTCATATCCCCTTATTAATTAATTAAATGTTGAAGTAATTTCGGCAAAGGAATTTGGCATGAAATAATTCTCAGGTAAGTTATTAAATATTTGCACAGTTAGTCACGAGAATTTATAATTTGATCAACAAGGTTTATATAGAACCATCAAGAGAATGTAAGCGGATTCTCATTAAATTCCCTTTCGCTCAGTTTGTTACTTTTCAATAATTATGTAGTATGAAAACGAAGGGTAATAAATATTTAAGAAGCTGTTAAAATCACTTATTACATGATAACTTGTTGAATAGCCTCACATAAAATAAAAATAAAGAATTTAACATCACCGTATTGCAACAAAATTTTAATTTCTTTGTCAGCAATTTAATTTCAACTTAAGCAGCAGTAAGAAGGTAAGGACGTATGAACATGGATTTCTTAATGGAAAAATCAGACTATTAATTATGAAGATTAATAGTTCTTTATCTGCTGATTAATTGGCGAAGAGATGCCCGTAGCGATTGTCTTCTTATTTATTTTTAGTATTTTATTCAGTTCTCTATTAGAAGATAAAATAGCTGATTTTTTTTTAAAACTGCATTTGAGAAAATACGACTTTATCATATAATTACAGTGTTACCAAGCAGAATTGTTTTGAGCGTTTTACTTTTAAACTTCAGGTATTTAATGATTTATGGAAAAATAAATTTTAAAAATGAGAAAAGATTATATTACCTTTTAAATAGTAAAATGAAACGTCTTTTCACTTATATAAATTTAAGTTTACTTTAATTTAAATTTTAAAGAATGCTTTATTATACATAAAATAAAACTTGATTTTAAAGCAGGAACAGAATATTATATATATATATATATATATATATATATATATATATATATATATATATATATATATATATATATATATATATATATATATATATATATATATATATATATATATATATATATATATATATATATATATATATATATATAGTAAGATAAGAGAGACAAAATGCACGAAATGATTACCTGAACGAAGTTATTCGGAATAGACAGCACGCGAATTTACACTTATTCACGAAAGTAACATCAATCAAAAAAAGAAACCTTTCTAATTTGAGTTGTTATTTCATTCAGATATATACTTACTGCATCTAAGGCGTTAATTTTGGCACCGCCTTCGATCAGTGTCTTAACAACGAGTGCATGGCCATTGGCTGAAGACAAATGAAGAGCTGTTCTTCCTTCCTGGAAAAAAAAGATTGAAATGATTTGAATTTTGCGTGAGAATCCTGTATTGAAATGTGATATGCTGTTTAAACTCATACTCATATTTTATCCATTTGTGGTATAATATCTCACTCACACAGATACTATCTATCTATCTATCTATCTATACATACATACATACATACATACATACATATATATATATATATATATATATATATATATATATATATATATATATATATATTGTAATTATATGATGTCAAACTTGAAAAAGTAACTGAAACTGATGAAAGTTATTAATAAAATTGAGAATTATCATTTATGGAAGTAATAAGGACTACTAAAAACACAATATTTTAATGAAAAATATGCATTAAGTTAAGAAATAGGTATGCTAGTACATCAATAAGCATCATCGAAGGCTCTTAAGGTATTTCTTAAAATATAAATTTTAGAATTAAGTTAGGATAAAAAAAAGAACTACGATTCCAATAAGGAAATGAATAATAAATGATTTTTTTTTAGTTTACGGAAGCTAAAATTAATCAATTTATTTAAAGTATGAAAGGAATTAAAAGACCTAAACACGTGCTTTAAGATAAAATAGTTAAGAAAATTCAGGCTAATAAACTATTTAATCAATTAACTGTAAAAATAAATTTCCCTAAATGCATACTAATAAAATATAAGTATTTGTCTTATGAAATTCTATATATACTCACTAAACCAGATAGAAATAAGAAATTTTTAATACAAAAATAAAGCGGTATAATTACTTATGTTTGCGTTAAAATTGATACAGATGCATTAAATTAAACAATGAAAATCCACTTATTCAAAATATAAAAGAAATTAAAGATATTTATTGTTACTTGAAGGATCAATATGTGTGTGTGTTATAATTAAAATATTGGCAAATTAAATGAGTCGTGCCCTTTTACAATTTATTTATAATAAAATTTTCAGGAAACGTTACATGTTACAGATTATTTTTGATTCTCTTTCCTATATAATGTAATTAGTCCTTGATATTTAATTAGTATTAAAAGTATTCTCAAGTTATGTTCAAAATAAATATATGATTAATGATATAAGACCAAATACTTCATTTTATTTATTGAAAAGATTAAATTTCTTTTTTTTAAAATTAGAAGTGCTGATGTGAATATCATAAATAAATATCTAAATTTGAACACATTTTACAAGATTTTTAAGCGATGAACCTTAAGTATATAATTTCTTATTCAATTTAGACAAAATTATAATATTGTTATCAATTGTTATCAAATACTGTTATTAAAATGTCATGAAATTATTAGAACATTGCTTTATTAAATAGGAATTCGATTTTTGTTGTTGTTTAGTACTATCCACAAACATTAAGTTTTACTTCGAGTAAAAACTTATTGAACTATATTATGTTTGTATGATTCATAAATTATATTTACAGAGTACTCTTTTATAACATAATTATTTTTTGAAAATTTTTCTTTGTCATTGTTAAGCCATTCAAAAAAAATTTTTTTTTAAATAGAAGTAATGTACATACATTTAAAATCTAAAATATAAATGATACAATTATTAATTAATTGCAAAATATGATTAAAATATATATTTAATTTATTGCACCATTTGATTACAATGTTTAATAATTTTCATTTAAAAAGTGTTTAAGTGCTTAATAATGAAGAGTTATTTTAAACTGAGAGTTAAATAAATGAAATATGCTGTGGATAGTGGACGGATAAAGAGAAATTGCTTGGTGTGTACCAAGAAGAGAAATTGCTTGGTATGCAAGCATACGAGTCCGTTAATTCATCATATCGTAATTGAAAGTTTGGTGTAGGTAGACACAAGTTTAAACCCATGAGGATCTTAATTATATTGATTATGTGTGTCTTGAGAAAGCCTATGGCCGATGTGAAACTGAGGATGTTGGAGAGATGGGATGCCTGATGTGGCTGTTTGCTGTAAAGGGGCAATCGAAGATGCAGTATATTGCTGAACATTTGGAAATTTCACTTTTACCGAATCATTTATAATATAAGGCGAATGAACCGTGGCCGTAAATGAAATAATTGAGCTATGGATTAAAGGTAAAATAATTGGTGGATACATTAGAAAGAAAAGTGGGAGTCCATCACCCTTGTTTTGCTATGTTCCAATGAATTTGGAATGTATGTTAAGCAGTAAATTTTGATAGAAATTAATAAATTAAATGTTTTTTGCATTTATTAATATGATTAAGCAAACTAAAAATATCTGTATTTTCACTATATCTTTAATTTAAATATTGTAATAATTAGATTTCTATCAGAAGATTTTTAATTTAATTACAATGCATAGTGACCACACAAAGGATTTATCGTGTTTTGATGCTTTATAGCTTCACATTCATAAAGGTTGTCTTTTATTACTAATAAAAAGTAAAAAGATCATATTTTAATTATTTTGATTGCGTTGCTGCAGTCTTACCGTCATTCACAAGGTGATAAGACGATAGAAATTGAAAAATGATGTCTAATATATGCAGAAAGCTTTTTGTATCAACATTTGTGTTGTCCAGATAGAGCGTAAGAGTTTTGACATTTTCCCATTGGGAATTCGTAAAGACATGTTTTCTACCACTTTGCTATCAACATTGATTGTATTCAAGTATCATCTACTTGAGAATCATTAACAAGGATATACATAAGTCGAATAAGGCTTAAGATTTTTTTTTTATTTTGTAACACGAGGTGGGCACATCGGAACATTCATAATAATGTACAAGAAACTTAAAAATGTGATTTTTTTCCCACATGATCTGACATCTATTTTTGCGAAATACATTCATTCAAAATCCCATGAATTTATCAGTATTTAATTTAAATGACAGTTTAAAATTTTTTTGTTATTTTTGTTTTCAAGAACAAGATTGACAGCCTTTAAAATAAGCTAGTCAGAATCTCCTGAGTCTCGTGGGGATTAAAACCAAATATCCTGAAGCTCATCTACTACAGCGTCGTTGAGAGTACCATTCTCTACGAGGGTTGCTATTTATATTTCTGGCCTTGGCAACAGTAAGTGTTGCTAGGCGACCAAAGACGATTTTAATCGAAAGTTTGATATTTTTAAACATAAATTCAGCAGACGATTTACCATTATAGCTTTATTTGTTTTGTTGACAGTAAATTAAAAAGTTCTTCTCTGTCAAAAAATGGAATTGAATCGTGAACATTTTCGTGCCATTATTTTTCATAACTTTCGACGTGGATTGTCAAGACAAGAGTGCTTCGATGAACTTAATTCTTTATACAGCGATAAAGCGCCATCCTACAGCACTGTAAAAAATTGGTATAACGAATTTAATCGTGGTCGATGTTCGATCCAGGACAAATCCCGTGCAGGTCGTCCAAAATCCGTTGTTGTGCCAGAAAAGATCAATGCTGTGCGTGAACTGATAAAGCAAGATCGTCATGCGACATACCGTGAGATAGAGGCGTCTTTGGACATTAGTATGACTAGCATCAATAAAATATTGCATGAACATTTGAGCGTAAAAAAAATTTGTTCGCGTCGGATCCCGCATAATCTGACAAACGCTCAAAAAAAGGCTCGTGTCGATTGGTGCAAGGAAATGTTGGAAAAATACATTCAAGGTACATCAAAGGCTGTGTATAACATCTACACAGGTGACGAATCATGGATCTATGCATATAAGCCGGAAACAAAACAGCAAACAACTGTATGGGTCTTCCAAGACGAGGCAAAACCAACAAAAGTTGTTCGAGGAAGAAGCACATCGAAACAAATGATTGCCTGTTTCTTCGGCATTAACGGTCATGTGGCAACAGTGGCGTTAGAGCAACGCAGGACGGTCAATTCTGAATAGTACACGACCATTTGTTTGCCAGAAGTCATCGGAGAAATTCGAAAAAAGCAGAAGAACAGGCGAATCATTCTTCATCATGACAATGCGAGCTCTCACACATCGACTCAAACAAAAGCATTTCTGACGGAGCGAAAGATCGAACTGATGGGTCATCCGCCGTACAGCCCTGATTTGGCACCCAATGACTTCTTCTTATTCCCACACATCAAAAATAAATTATGTGGACAACGATTTTCGACCCCCGAAGAAGCGGTTGATGCATTCAAAACGCATGTTTTGGAGTTACCTCAATCGGACTGGAAAAAGTGTTTTGAAAATTGGTTCAAACGCATGCAAAAGTGTATTGATCATCATGGAGAATATTTTGAAAAACAATAAAACCAATTTCGATCCTACATATTTGTTTTTTCATTATTAGGCCAGAAATATAAATAGCAACCCTCGTACGACTGTCAGGTATGGTATTCCAACACTGCCAGAATCAACAACAAGCTCCAGCAAATCCAACATATTGGACTCCTGAAAGTGACGAAAGCTTATCGTACCACCTCCACCTATGCACTCCAAATCCTGGCAGATGTCCCACCGATCTCCTTCAAAAGAGGCTCAATTTGTGGAATCTTGGGTCCACAATCCACATCAACGGGACTGATTAGAACCCCTGCAATTCCTTGATCAATGTCCCAAGTCTCACCCCACCATGGACGACCAACCCTTAGAATTGGAATATGGAGCAGGTCCACGAATACTTTACGCCTACACGGACGGCTCGAAGATTGACAATAGAGTCGGCTGTGCGTCACTCATCTACAGAGACAACGAGCTGATTAAGATCATCCAAGCCCGACTTAATGACACGGCTTCAGTGTTTGAGGCAGAAACCACAGCAATTCTGCTAACCATTCTCCCACGATTACCAGAAATGCCACATCCACACAGACTCTAGGTCAGTACTATTAGCGTTGGTTGGAAGGCAAGACTCAAGCGACATAATGCAAGAGATTGTCGAGATCTGCAAAGGACGAGAGAGACAATTCGCACTGCACTGGGTCAAGGCTCATATTGGTATCACCCAAAATGAAGCAGCAGACGTTGCAGCGAAGCAGGCCATCCAATTAGACAACATTAATATCACTGTCAAACTCAGCAAATAGCAGTTCTGGACACTTACCATCGAGAACGAAACTTCTACCTCCAACAAACCCAGGAGACTCTTTGAACTCTTCCCGAAAGTTTCACGGAAAAGACTATTAAACTTCTTCCTAAACCAGCTTCTTACCAGACATGGAGTCTTCGGCACCTATCGCAGTAAATTCCACGGGCAATCAGATGTCTGCCCACATGACGGCGATGTACAAGATCCGGAACACCTTCTCCTCCACTGTAGCCGCTACTCCAACATTCGGGGAAAGACCTATCCCAAGAGCTTCCACCAACTACACTTCAAGCAAATCCTCCTTCTTAAAGAATTCAAGAAAGGTGCCAAGGAAATTCTGCAGGCTAAACTCCTCCTTCAGCTCACTGACTAACCTCCACCTCCTCTTTCCTTTGTACTTATGTAAATACCCTCTGTAAACTTGCCTGTATCTGTATATATGTTTTGTACTGTATCTTTCTCAATTAAGGTCATCTGGCCCTCTTCCAGCCACAGTGAGTCCCAACAGAACGCCCTTTTGTTCCCTCGGTTTGGTCAGTCCACCACTTAAGGAGTTCTCACACGCCCTGGCCAAGTGCTGAGCCTGTGTTGGCTCCAGGATTACTATCCAACTACGTTCTCCACCGTATACCATCGGGTGGGACGGTGCTGTTTGGTAATGTTATAACCAAAGTTATTATTATCAAACTTGAAATGATTTGGCCCATAGTAAAATAATCAATGATATGTGCTAAAACTAAATGAACCTATTACATTTATAGAATAATTTAAAATAATAAGCAGTTGTCCAACTTGTCTAGTGGTTGGCGTGCCTGACTACAGATAGGGAGGTCCTGGGTTCGAATCCCGGTTCAGTCACGGATGTACTTTCTCTCAATCTCTATCCTGTCTTTGTCCTTTCCTTGTATGTGAATGAGGTGTGAATGGTTGCCTACCCTATAAACGGGTCTCTATGGCATATGTGTGTACTGAAGAAGTCGGACTCCACACCAAATACGGTTCAATTGGAAAAGTGGAGCAGCGCACCCCAATTTGCCAGCCTAGCTGGCACACGAGAACAACAACAATAAAATAATACGCTCACGTTTCGCTGACTTTCAAATACTATTGACAGGAATAATTATCAGACAGTATAAAAAACGGAAATAAGTTTTCAGTTTCTTAAAATTAAATATTTCAATGATTTAAAGTAGTCATAACATATAAAAGATTTAACATAAAATGTAAACTATTGTTCTCTGAAGAAATTTTACCTAAATTAAATAATTACAAATGTTTTGCATTTTATATTTTATTAGACACATGAAAATCAAATAATTAATAAATATTAATGAGATCGCTAGCTTTAAAATAATATTTAAAATTCAATTAATCTAGCAAAATTTTCTTAAATAAGTTTGAAAGAGCTACTGTATTTTTAAAATAAATTTTGAAATATATAAATAATATAGAGATTCGTAAATACAGCCATGAACTAAGTTATCAAGTGCTGAGGAATACAATTGAGTTTGAAGTTGTCAACAAAGTGAAATTCATTTTATCGCATGTGAGTAGTAATGTATAAGGATGCGAAAAATTCAAAATAATTGCATATAAAGGGAAAAAAATCTTTATTTGTTGGTGTATCATCAAACACATGATTGGGTATTTATATTTTGAAGCTTAATATGCACATTTAAATTTTTTTTTTAATTTCCTCACTTGACTTCCATAAATTTGTGAGTATTCAAAAGTAACTTTAAAACTTGCTATGAAAATCACAGTTTTTTTTGCCAAAGTATCAGTCACTTCAACAAGGAATTTTTAATAATAAAATATCCTTTTATAAAATATCTTTTCAATAAAATATCATCTATTATATATTTATTTTAAAACATTGATTTAAAAAGATATTTTTATAGCTATAATTTTATATTACAATTTTAATTAGAAAATAAAATCAAATTACAAAAGCTACAAGACTAGAGACTTTCTTCTTCTAAGAATTTTTCATAAATAATTTAAATTAAAATACCTATTATTTCTCATTCTTTAATATTATGGCAGTTAAAAAACTCTATAAAGAGTCATACAAATGTTAAATTTGAATGTAAAAAATAAATTTTGCATAAATGAATGAATGATTTAAGAAATTTCAAACCCGTCTCTTACAATATTTGTTCAATGAAAGCATGCATAATTTGAATACATATCTACAATTTCAAGCAAATACAATAGTATGCGAAAATGGTGCATAATGTATAAGATTTAACAACAGAATTAAATAACTAGTTCAGTAATCTTTTCAATATATTTGAACACTTGTTCATATAAGAAAAAATTTATAGGAAAAAATCAGTGAAAAATATTAATTTAATTTAAAAATATATAAATAATAAATATTAATATTAAGTTGTAAATTTAAATGTTGTAACATGAAGTTTTGATAGATAACTTCATGCTGTTGCAATAAAATACTATCTAAATCTTATTCTGATGTCATTATACCAGCATCAAAATCAATAATACCTAATTTTTGAGAAATATGTTTATCAGTTTACGTTATAAAACAATACTTTGGGAAAAGTAATTCAGAATGCATTGAAATGATGATATACAAAAATAATGATTCCGAACCATTTATCATTTTTCGGTGAGAGGAAATGATTACAGAAGTAGTAAAATGGAATTCAATGACTTTGTTCCGATATATTGGAAAAAATATGAGACACTTTAATTTTGCGAACGAGAAACATTTCCAGCCTACATTAATACACTATCCGAAAGAATTTATTACTTAGAATTTATGTTTCCTCAAGCATAAAATTATGTCAAGAAAATGGTAAAGTCTTAATAATCTTCGAAGAATTCCACTTTTTTTCCTCTTGGTATACATGCATGTTTCATGAAAGATCTCTCTTCCAATTCCAAAGAAATAAATTCAAATTGGCACCTCTGCTGTGAAGTGCACGTCAGGAGTTTCGAAAATCTAGCACCTTATTGTGTGAATTTCCTGTCAAAATAATTAGCAGAAATTGGACCTCAATACAGTCGCAGCATGTGAACCAGCAATATCCATCAATTTCACAGCAAGATGGTGTCTAGGGTAATGAGTGAATAATTATATTTGGTTACGACTTGCATAATACTGAAAAATACTGTAGTTCACAAAGGTAACGACTCTGGAAACAAAATTATTTTCTTTCTCAAACGTGATTTGAAGAATAATACCATAATTTTAAATGCATTAAACACCACTTTAATTTGAAATTTAAGGTACTGTAAATAAAATATATTACATACCCATGTATCTTAACTTGAAGTACATGATTAAAAATACAACTGAATACTAAGAATTAAAAGTCATAAATTCTTATTAATAAATATTTTGTAGTAGATTTTATTATAAAAACATATTGTGAGAGTTTATTTTTAAAAATGAGAATTTGAGTAAAATTTTGTATCAAAAAAAAAAAAAAAAATCTGTTTATTCTTCGTTAAATCTCACTAAGAAGTAAATTTATGTCTAATGGATAAAATGAAATTTTGAAATTTTTTTTGGTTATTTTTAGAAGTTCAGTTTTAAAAGTTATTCTGAATGTTAAGATTTTAAAAGCAGTTTTGGGAATGTAAGAAAAACAGCTATCTATAATTAATTGTTAAATCAATGTTTAAAAAATAAAGCCTCTCATTCATGTACCGATGTGTTTTAATACATTAGTGAACCAGTTTAAAATTAAATTTGTAAATTGCAGTTTCAAATGAAATGATTATTAAATTTATCAGTACGAATTTGTAGAATAAAATAAGCAATGTAATGAATTTATAATGAAATATTTTGTAAAATAAGTAAGCACACACAATAAAAGATTTTAAAACGCCAACTTTTAATAAGCGTTTACTAATATCTTATTAATCGTTTTTAAAATTTTTTAAAATTTTAATAATGGAATAAAAAGAAAATATTCTATTAATTTAAATCTTACTGATGTTTTTGAGGAACATTATATCTCACGAATACATTGAATTATTTTGACAAGTAAAAAAAAATAAATAAATAAAATAAAATAATATATATATATATATATATATATATATATATATATATATATATATATATATATATATATATATATATATATATATATATATATATATATATATATATATATATATATATATATATATATCATATATATATATATGTATATATATATATATATACATATATATATATATATGTATATATATATATACATATATATATATATATATATATATATATTTATATAATATATATATGTCATATATACATATATGTATAATGATATATATATGTATGTATGACATACATATATATGTATGACATATATATATATATATATATATATATATATATATATATATATATATATATATATATAATATAATTTTTTATAAAAAATGCGTAATTATATATTAGAAACTTTATTAACAGATGTAATAATGAAGTTGTCTTTAAGATTCTTAATGGTAGGTTTTAATGGACCAAGTTTAATACCGGAAAATGTTAAATTATTATTAAAAATAAAATCCTTAATTTTATTAAACAGTTCAGATTTTCAAACAAAAAATTTTAAATGTATTTAAAAGTCTTGTAAACATTTTTATTTAATTGATTAAGAAATTTTTAATTCCAACTAATAAAAGCGTTTAAATTCCACACTTAATATCATTAATAAAATAATTCTAGATTTTTATAAACTTTTAATTATAAGCAATTATAAATTAGAGTTTCCTTATCTAACAGTTATTCCGAAATTTCACAAATTTCCTATAAAATTCAGATATATTATTTGTGGTACTAAATCATATATGAATAAACATGGAATCATTTTTGCTAAATTTCTTAACACTATATTAGACAATGTTGTTAAATCTGAAGCCACTTGGATTAGTAGTAATAATAGACCTAGTTTGGATTTTTTTTTTTATCAAAAATTGTACTATATATTGCATTCATTCTTTTGATTTTAAAGATCTTTTTACTAAAATACCAATTGATAAATTAAATTATGTACTTCGTATCTCTATTTTCAGGAATTTACTAAATGTTGAATTTGAATGCTGGAATCACTTAGTTAAAATTTTTATTTATAATGGTATAATAATTTTATATATAGTGGTGAAAATATATTTATTCAAAATTGTGATATTCCACAAGGATCCAGCTTTTCTAGCATACATTTGCAAATCTATTTCTACAGTATTTTGAAAAAAGCTTCATTTGTCAGTATACTTTTGCTTTTAGATAAATTGATGATTTTATTATTTTCAATAATTTAAATTTTGAAGATATTTATAAATCCATTTATCTCAATGAACTTTCCCTGACTAAAACTAATTTATTTGATACCAAAGCAGAATTTTTAGATTTATTTATCAGCATTAATAACTCTATTAGATATGTTGATGTTTTTAACAAAATGAATCAAATTAATTTTAAGGTTAATAAGTTAAAATAAACTGGAATTAAAATATTTCTTTAAAAGTACATAGAAACATTATATTTAATGAATTAAATCGCATTTATAATATCTGTAAAAATCATGAATTAACTAAAAATCAAATAAAACTCCAAATTGATCACCTCAAAAATAATAACATTCCAACTAATTTTATTTTAAAATATGTATGAAGTAGGGAATCCCTTGTAAAAGTGAAGTAATGCGTAATTTTTAAAACTACAGAAGGGCCCCCGAAGCATTAAAGTTCTTGCAAGAATCTCGAAAACACCAGCATTCACTTTCTATCATTTTAAAATCTCTTTAAACATAATTTAACCTTAAATCTCTTTTAACACATTTTAATTTTAAATTTACTTCATTTTTTTCTAAACTACTTTAACTTTTGAATTTAATTATTCTTGGCAACAATTTATTCCAATTTTAAATTTATTTTTATCCTAGCTCAACCTTTATTCAAATATAAATTCATTCTGATTTGCTGTGGTTGGTATTATATCTATATATTGTTCTTCCTACTGTGGGTTTGTTTACTTTTCTTTATATATATATAAATATTTACTTTAATTTTCGAAATAAATGTCTTTATGCTTTTCCTTTTAATACGAACACTTTTCGGGGGAATTGCTCGAAGATTTTTACCCATTTGTCCTTCGTCATGCCAGAAAAGAGTGTTTGTTTTGCATAGACCATCTCCCTCTTGATGAAGACGTGGTCCTTATGCTTTTCTCTTATTCTTTGTATTGTATATTTTAGTAATTTTCAAATTTTGTCTTTCTAGTTTTAATGGTTTTCATATTTTATCTTTATATATATACACGCCAATGGTAAATAATACAATAGTAGGTTTATTGACTTGTAGCAACCAAAAATCTTGCTTTATTTTCCCAAAATGTTTTAAATGACTGATTATGTTGTTAATTTTTTATTGTAATCCTTTTAAAAGACATTTCTGAACTATTTTTTACTTAATTTTTTTATATGTTCAATGCTCATAAAAGGAACTTTAAATAAATTAACGAAATATAAAATACCTGATCTATTTTAAAAGCCTGGTAAAGTTACAGAAAATTGTTTATAGTAACTGTAGCGAATAATTTTTAAGAAAATGTCAGACATTTCCGGAAGAGAAAATACAAGAACTGGGACGTCCAAAACTTCATTAATGTAAAAGGGTTTACTTTTTGTACTTTTGAAGTTAATTGAATGATAAGCATGAACAGAAAAGTACTCTACAATGGAAATAAATACGAGTCTTGTAAAAGAAAGCAAAACTTCTTAAAAAGAGGTTTGGGGAAAAAAAGAAGGAAAAAAAAAAAAAAAAAAAAAAACGTAATATGCACATAACTTTTTGTTCGTTTTTGATTATCTTAAATTAGACTCTAATATTTTAAATTGGTTGTTTATTTAATTTTACTGTCTGCAAAATGAAAAAATTTGAAATTTGAATAAAATAAATAATTGAAATTTGAATAATGAAGAAATTTGTTATAAAACCGAATCCTACAACATTTACTCTTACTGCGATATTTCGCTATCAATGTAATATTTCAACAGCATTTGAATGATTTAGAAAAATATTTGTCTTGAAACTATCTCTTTAATGTAGATTTTGATAACTTTGTATGTTCTATCGGCAGATGATAAAAATATCATACAGATGATACAGGCTATACAAATAATAAAAATATCAAGCACTATTCTTTAGAGTGTAATTTTGATGACATATTTTTTAGAGAAAATTAATGATATAGAGTAAAATATTACGATTATTATATCATGGCAGATGACTTAGAAATATTATGTGTCAACAATTGAGAAAAATAAATAAAATAATTATGCTATAGTTATATTGGAATTATATATATATATTTCAATTTAGCTGTTTTGTAAATTTCATTGCAGTGAAATCACATTTTACTTATTTGATTATCAAGTTTCTAATATATTTATTGAAATGTATGGAAATTATTTCAAGTGTTTCTTAAAGGCTTACATTTCAATTAATAAGCTAAGAAATATCCTTAAAACCTTAAGAGTTAATTTCAGTGTTTAAAATTATCATAATTCAAACTCAGAAGTTAACATCTGATAATGTGATATAGGAAATTGCAACATTATAAATTTCATATTTAAATAGTTGTAAAAAAACGTTTCAAAATGCGTTAAAAATAGAATAAGATTAGAGCTTACATTTTTTATGAGGAAAAAAATTATCAAAACTGTGAAAACAAATTATAAAATACGTTCTTGTAACAAAACATATTTTAAACACCGCAAAACTTTCAATATACGAATTGTTTTGCATGAAGAAAACAGTAGTGTAAATTTCTTTGGTATTAGGAAAGAAAGGAAGTAGATCTTTTAGATGATAAATAAGGACCAAATGAAATCTATTAACATTAAATTATTTTTAACATCTAACTAGTATCGTTTAGGATGTTAAGTATAATATGTAGCCCACGATGAAAAATGAGCTTGAAATAGGACATACGATAGACAAAGCAAAAGGATATCTTAGTTCACGAATGTATGACAATTTATCAACTATAAATTGTGCTTTTTTAAGTCATAATCACTGTCATTATATACAATGATATAAAACACAGTCCAAGAATTTGTCATTAAAAAGTCATTCGCGTTAACAGATGAAAATAATGTCAAGTATGCAGCAAAATAAATGTATAATAATTTAACGGTAAATATCAAATAAATTATTATTTCGAAAACATTTATGTTTCTGTATGATAATTTTCAGATTCGTTATCTTTAATTCTGACACATGATTAAAGGTTAATAATTTTTAATACTTAATGTTAAATTTTATTATATATATATACATATGTATATATTCTGGTTAACAAATAGGCAATTAATTTTTTGAATTCTTGATGAAAGGCAACGCCAAAGGTAACAAACCATTAGAGACATATACTGATACTTAATCATATTATGATATGCATTTTAGTATTATTAATCAAGAACTAAAATAAAGGCTTTCTAATTCTACTTTATAGATTAATATTGACTAAATTACCAAATCAGGCTCGATTTTGGCACCAGCTTTGAGCAAAGCCTTCACTTGCTCTACATTCCCTGTAGCTGCGGCCTGCCGCAACTGTTCCACCTGGGAGGACATATCCTCCCAACTACCGCTTCTACATGTGATTCGCCAACTCGCCAATCGCTTCTGAATCTATAAGAAGAAATAACGAAAAATGTCTTATTATACTCTATAAAATGAAATTTTAAAAAAAAATATTTGTACATATTCTTAGCAAATATAGGAATTTAATAAATAATATCATAAAAAAAGATTATACTCTGAACATATAACATTGTAAATATTGTAAACTTATATAACTCACCATGTTTGCACATAATTTAAGTTAAAATGCAAAACTAATTTCACAGTTTTATATCTTGCTCTTATTGATTTTAAAAATGATCATTAATTTTATGGCTTAGGATCTGAATTACGAAAAAATGCTGACAAATTTAAGTTTACAAATCTCAAACTTTTAACAAGATTTAAAGGTATGAGGATATTCATATCTCATTTATAAGCAGAATAATGAACACAATATTCTGTTTTGAAATAGAAAATTACACTTGCATTATTTTCTCTTTAAATAAGAAAATGTATTTTGAAAATAGGAATATATATATATATATATATATATACTTTTCACAAAATATTAGTAACAGACAGTATATAATAAACAAATTAAATTGCTTATTTTTTTATGTGACATATTATTTATGTTTCTTAAAAACTATTAAATTAATAAAAGTAATGAGATCCAGTTGAATTATAAGCATTTTTATAGCAAAAAATGATTTAATTATTAGAAAATATCATTAAAATAATTAATTAAATTAATATAATACCTTGCCATGAAATGGAGCCATTTACAAACAAGCTTCGTATCAGTTTGAGTCACTTATTTGATATTTTTTTAAAAAAATGTTTTCTAATTCTGAAACTCATGCAGAAAAAATGTAAAATTATTTAAATTTTAAAATAATTTATATTATTAAATGAAATTCCGAAACAATTGTCTTCGCATGGAGTAAAAAGTACATAACTGGAAAAAATGGAAATCCGCATCTTCAAAAGGCAGGGTACTAGCTTGGATTGTAGAAGACACAAAAGACACCAGGTGTGAGAACCTTCAAAATCATTCTTTTTATACCTTTCAACCCTATCTTGCTTGAAAAGCCTTTGAGTTAGACATTGTATGTGAAAACGCCCTCTGTAGGCCCCTATTCACAGTAACCCTTTCACCCTAGGATAAAGAGTATTTTAGCCTATCACTTTGCTTCGTCGCTTTGTCATTGTTAAATAAATTTTAAAAAAAAATCAAAACTGAATGCTAAGTATAGATTTAAAAAAATTCAAAAGGCAAGAAAATATTAGATTAGGGGTGAGTTTACTACACATTTCGTTTATCACTTTTCACTTAAATGTGAATTTGCACAGTACTATCCATTCAAAAACTCAAAAGTACTCATAGTTTATTCCATTTTCCAATCAAAACTAGTTTTTGAATATTTATTTATTTTTAATAAATAACATGGAAATCACAGAAATCATAAAAAAACAACAATATCATTCTGGTTTTTTTAAAAATTTTGTATTAAATAGATGATTTCTAATATGCATTTGGTTGAATAAAATCCCAAATAAAACATTAAATTAGATTCTCAAATCACTATCACATTTTAAAGTTAGGACAACTTAAGACACATCTTATAAATAATGGAACATCATATACTGTGTCCAACAAAAATTATACTGCTCTTGGTAAACGAATAAACACTACCTGTCATGGTTTAACAATATTTGCAACGTGTTTATTCTAAACATCAAAAAAATTTTCAACTCATTACTTGAAAATAAAAACATATTCTAATTTATATGATTTCTGTTCAGAATTTTATAATGATATTTGTTTTTGCTAAATAATGTTTAATCGCGTTATAAAATTATAGCATTCAATCGGAATAGTATACGTAGAGAAAAGTTAGATCGTTAGTTTTGATAGCTTTTATTTTTTGATTGAGGTATATGTTTAGAATAGATTATGTTCATTAATAAAATAAAGCTTTAATATGTATAAAGCTTTGTATTTAATATTTATTAAAATGCATAAATTAAATTTATCTGAATAGATGAATTTTTAAGAATAAAATTTTGATTTTATCATAAACTATAATTTAATTTATTTTTTGTTTCGTTTAAATTATAAAAGTTAATGGTTCCACTTGATAAAATCTTCCAATTTTAAAGTGTGGTAAAATTATGTCAACGTAACATTGAATTCTTTATTGCGTGGTTGTCCAAACACTATTTAACTATAGTAACAACTGAACAATATTTAATTATATTCCTAACTATTAAAATGTTAACTACATGAGCATTTGGTAGACGCAGTAGCGTGACAAAATTGATCTGTAAGCTTCAGTAATAAGAAACGGGACCGAAAAACTCTACTTACAAAGCTAGGCTAACTGTTTTATAAGCATAGATAGCATAAAGGGAACGAATTTCAAATTAAAGGATTATAAATAAATATTTTAATATTTAAAATATTTTTAAAATGAATAAATACGAAGCAAGATTATATTTTGAGTAAACTCTCCTTAAGAGAAAATTTCCAGAATTATTGCTCCATATAAACATTAATAATACCTCTATTTATTTAAACTTTTTTAATTCAAGAAGTAATGTAGAAACATGAGTGTTTTGGCAATGCACAAAAATTAATTTTTGTAATTGTTTAGTAACTTGGAATATTGTGTTAATATTAAGACCCATTTATGAGATAAAGGTAAATCAAAAAAGTCAAATCTTTATGCTTTCGATAGAAAATATTCTATAGATTCAATTTATTAAAAATAAATGAAATCAAATAATTACATTAATAATAACAAGTTCTTTTTATATAGTCAGCATGATTAGTAATGATATATTAACAATAAAATTAATGACTTGCGTAACAAATAAGCATAATTCTCCAGGTAAATTTTTAAATTTAAACTTGTTATATATCAATATCTACCTACCTTTCTATATTTATCTATATATTATATGCATACATTTAGTAAATAAATTTTAATGACTATTTTTCTATAAGAATGTAGTTGTTAATAGTGAAGTATGTGTCTGTACATTAAGAGATATCCCTCTAAATACTGAAGAGAGATTTAATTTTTATAAAGGTAATATATTCATGCTATTTTTCAAAATCTAATTATTTAGGCTTTCATAGTAAAATTAATCTTTTCCTTAAAAAATGAAATTTTTTCTTTAAAAAGAATTATTTAAATAAGTAATTAATATATTTTTAAATATTTTATATTTAGTTCGAGAAAAGATAAGTTTATTATCTTTGTAGTTAATGATGATGGACAAGAGGATAAAAACAACCTGTCCATCTGTGAAATTTTTTGACATTCACAAATATTTAAGCACAACACTTTAAGCGGATCTTTAAGAACTTATATTCTTTAACTATAGCTGTTTTCAATTTAGTGAATAAATCGAATAATTATGTTTTTAATATATGAAAAAGAAGAAATCCAGCTATGATAAACATATTTTGATTAGCTTTTTCTATTGGACAACAAAAATATTTAAGCAATGCAATTACCTATATTTTGATGTTGATCAATATTTAGATTGCACATGAGAGTCCTTGAGGTATATCTAACTCCTAAAAATGTTTCTTCGGTATTCTGCAATTTTAAAATGCTTTTCGCAACTGTAGGTCGAGATTTTTTAAGTGAGGTTTGAAATCTACAAAATTTTGGGAATGAAATTAGCTACATTAATTATCATAGAGCTATCATTTTGCTTCAACACAAAAGATCATTGTGTTTTTGGTGCCTCAGAAATGTTAGGAAATAAATCAAAATATTCTATGCCAAAATTTTAAAATTTCATCTGTATCATGTCTTTAATTTTGTAGGTCTTTTCCTTATAACATTAAAGTCTGGTAAGGATTATATTGATATAACATTTATTCAAGTGAAATACTGTTCTAAGAGATTATAATTTCTGCATTCTTATACATATCTATAATTTTCTAATACTTACTTACATATGTATTGCATTAACTTAAAATATATTAATTTGATGTTAACTTAAAATATGTTGAAAATTCTTGTGCATTTCACTTTTAATAAAACTCAATATGCTGACTTTCGACAATAGTAATAACGAGAGAAAATAATTTAAACCAAAAGGGAAAAAAAACGGAGTATAACACTGATTTGTGTTTCAAATACAATATTTTTTATAATTTTATTGTTGCTTAAAAAAAAAGAAATTTTAAATAAGAAAGCTATTATAAATGTAAATAATAACTCAATTTATTTTTATTTTGAGGAAATCGTTGATAATAATACATTTTAAATTAAAGAATTCTTTCAATTGTTCTCAAAATCAGATTTAGCAACATTTGAAATATATAAAATGTTCTTAAAATTTCTTGTATTTCTTAAACTTCTTTTCTCTGTTTTTACTATTTTTTATTTATTTTCTTTTTTACGATTCATCAATTTAAGTCCATAATGTTGTGTAAGAGAGCTCCTGTTCTGTTTAACCGCACTGTGAGCTGGACGATTTGCGCATTGGTCCTTAGAATAACTTTTGAGGTTTGGATGTGTGTAGCTAAGGGATACACTTCAAATGTAGTTCTGCCTTTGAGTGCAAAAAGTAACTGTTGAATTTTTGCAATATAAAATATTCGTCTTTATGTTACAAAAATTTAATCTGGTCTGGATGGTTAGTTTGTAACATTAAAAAGTTATTAAAAAAATACCATAAGCAACTGAATCTTTGGCATGATTGTTACTGCATAAGGAAAACAAAATACGCAAAAATTGCAATATACACATGTATATTATGGATTTTATGTGATAGCAATTATTTTTCATTGCTAATAATTAATTTCCGAGGTTACTTATCTTTTCAATTGATCTCTCACAAAAAAAACTAACGAGGTAAAAATTATTTAACGAAATGTTTTGTGGAGGAAGTTATCCTTCTCATTACTCGTATTAATGCAAAAATACTTGAATTTTATGTTACTTTGCAAAACCTCGGAGAATATCGAATAACATATTAAGAGAGTATATAAACCTGATGATATTAAATGCTTGAATTTATTATCCCATTGGCTGTTTAGGTATACAATATCAACGAATTTTTTTATGTACAGAAAGAGAAAAGACTATTTTAATCATTACAATAACAATGAACTTGTGTAGAATTTCAGATTACTTTAATTACAATTTTATGTATAGCTTGATAGTGGGCTTTATGATGAGGAAGCAAGATGTAAATAATTATTTCCGTGGAAGGTTCAAATTCTGATATTTGATTAGTTTGACTACCTGATTTTCTAAACTATATAATTATCGTTTTTATTGGTTGAGTATTTAAAGTTCATCAAAACTATATTCTGATTTCTGTTGATGACTAGTTATAAATATCTATAATGATTTTCTTCTAAAATTATTGGAGGAGTAAAGTTGGTTTACCTAACATAATGAAACATATATTTCTATTTCTCAATAAATGGAAAAATTCTGGATGATTTAAATCAAAATGTAATGCTAACGAAATTAGCTGTACTTCATTAATAGATAGATAATATTTGAATTCCAATTGTCTTTTCAGATTTCATAAATTTGACCTTCAAACAATTACATAAGTGCAAATTGCTACAATAGCTTAACACAATTCTTTTGATTTGTTAATATTGTATTCATTAAAATTGTTGTTTGTTAAGTAATCTATAATTTTTTTCTGATTTTTTAAGATAATATACATTCTGACAAAAATATTGCAGAGTGCGACTAATAAAATATATTTTATTCATGTAAATTATGTTCATCATAACTGAGAAATTCAAATATATTTTGATATATTCGCTTAAATTTGTGCTTTTCAGCTGATGATGATGAAATTTATGCTTTGAATATTAAAAGGAAACAATGAGTGTTTTTCGAGTTAAATATTAAAACTTTAAATCTCGTCGCTATACAGTGGTTCATCATATATAAATAGAAATTATATGATGTTACTAAAAAGTAAAAAAAAATTCTCTCAACAGTTTATTTTTTGTATTTATTATTTTATATTAATCTGTGCAAAATGTAAGCAATTATTATTTAACGGAGCATTCTCTCAGTTTCAGATTGTTCACACAGAATATGGTTTTAAATATATACAAAACTATACAACAAGTATGCTCCAACTTTAAATTTGTATATAAAATGTTATATAATGTAATTTATTACTTTTTTTTAATGTAATAAACTCAAGAGGTGATTAAATAACATTAAAATCTTTTAGAAACATGAAGTTATTGTACCTTTATATCAGGTTGTAAGCAAATAACAGTGATTACATATTTTCAAAGGGAATCACGTAGTATGGAATCACCTTCATGGTCAAACATGCGATTCTTTCACGTTCTTCCCTTTGGCAAGGACATTTAAGGTTTGTTTTTAAGAATTTTTAAATTCTTCCAACGGTGTATTTTATATCCAAAGTAAAATACTATGTTTCAGATCTATGAAAGTGAAATAAATTAAAAAATTACTCAATAAATACTGTCGTAAATGACTGGAATAAATTAAAAAGCCCACATAAGTGACAAACATGGAATGGCAAGTCGTTTTCGGGCGTCAACTCAGAAAACAATTACCCGCTGAGATTAAGAATAAGTTAACATAATTTTATGGTAGTAAGTTAATGACTAAATAGCATTTGCATGATTTTTCGTTTTGAATACGATATTTTGGTTACAGAAATGTTTATTGGTATCGATATAAAGATAGGAGAGAAGAGAATTTAAAATTTAAAATAATAAAATTAATTAAATGGTTTTAGATTGTAAAATAATTTAGCACACAAATAATTTTAATTTGACATAATTTCAACCCAGTTTTTCTATCATAAAAAGTGGCCCAGCTTTTGTTAAGTTATTCAAATGACTATACCAGTAAAAATAACAAAATATTATGACATGTTTTTCTGAAGTAATATTCAAATACTGAAAATCCAAATATCAGTGTTAATAAACGCAATTATTAAACTTTTTCAATTATATAGATTCGTTGAATGCTGAAAAATTCTCCAAAAATCAGACGTAAATTATAAATAAAATGCTTATTTTATTTAGAAAAAAAAATCAAAGGAAGAACTTTATTCGAACATCTTGAAAAAGTAGCCTTTAAAATAATGCAATAATATATATATATATATATATATATATATATATATATATATATATATATATATATATATATATATATATATATATATATATATATATATATATATATATATATAGGTAAGGGTTTGTATGAATAACAAACCAAAAATAAAGATTGAAAAATATAAAATACGAGTTTTTCTGTAAATATCAAGCTACAAAATTGAATATTTTTTATGAAAAGAATCAGAAAATAAAATAAAAATTTTTAAATCAATGAAGAATGCTGCTGAATAAAGATTGAACTTTTATACTTAATACATTTTAAAAATGTATTAAGTACATAATTATGTACTTAATACATTTTACATTAAAATCATAATGCTTATAAAATTATAAAGCAAAATTTTAGACTTTTGAGTTTATTGTTTTCTTTAAAAGATCCAAATATTCTATATTGAAAAGAAACTCAATAAATTGGATAATAGCTGATTGCAGTTTAAATTGTATTATACTGCGTCTATTCTTGCCATAAAAATGCAATTTTAAAGTAAAGTTATAAAATATGTAACTTTATAAAATTATAGCTTAACATTTGAAAAATCAAAGTAAAATGTATACTAATTAGATATTTTCAATGTTAAGCTAAACATAAAATTATAGCTTAACATAGGAAAAATAAAAGTAGTATACAATTTTACTTTGAATTTTCCAATGTTAAGCTATAATTTTTTGTTTATTACTTAAAAATACTCATCAATATTATTTCAAGAGAACTTGTAACGTTCAGTTTTATTTAGTAAATAAAAGAAATTTTTCCAAATAAACTATTTTAATGAAGCATGATTTTAAATTTTATATAGTGAATATTTACAGAATACATACTACAAGAACAGGTATTATAATTGTTTGGATGGAAATTGAGTGTTAGAAAGAGTAACATATATATATATATAAATATATATATATATATATATATATATATATAGATATATATATATATCTATATATATACTACTTTATACTTACATACATACTTACATTTTTACTATATATATATATATATATATATATATATATATATATATATATATGCTCCTTTTTCTTTACGTTTAGTACAACAAATCAATCAATTAACCTTTTAATTAATTTGATCAACACAATTAATTTTAATTAATATATACTTTAATGGTTTGAAATTACATTATCTGTATTTAAGTATTTAAATACTTAAATATAGTTAATGTAATTTTAGAGCGTAATTTAAGCAAAATTAAGAATATTTCACTATTATTTTCTGCAGTTTTAGAGAATTTAGAAGATATTCCAATAAAGTAGCAAAAATTAACAATTAAATATCAGATAATAATTTACCTTTTTGAATTATTTTTCGTATATTTTCTTATTATAATCACACTTTATGAATTCAGTAATATATCTATTTAAAATAATGACATTATAATATTTGATTCGATTCTGGGACAATATTTTAGGTATTCTTTAAAAAGTTCCATTAACTTGAGGATAGGATTTTGCTATCTTAAATAAATTCTTCTGTAAGCTTTTCATAAATTGTTTTTGTTATAAGAAATAAATATTAAGTTTTGCAATGCGAAAACAACCTACAAAATTTACAGTCACGCATCTAAAAGAGTGCGCCTTGATATATGGTTGTTGCTACTTAATAGTCACGCACCTATTGTCTTGAAATTGGGCTTACTATCGATCAAACCGACGCGAAGAAAGGTCGATTAATGAGGGATGTTGACATATGAATACTTTTCCATATTAAGTATGTAAATATTGCAAAATAAAATCACAGTTCTTAGACGTAACGAAGATCGTAAATAGAGTAACATATTTTTTTTTAAATAATTTCCTTCGCAAAATATGTAAATTTATATTATTGAATTGAAAAGGCATACCTGTTGTCACGCCCCATTACAGAAATCGATATCAAGAAGTTAAAAGACATAATTGAATGGAAAATAATATAAAGTGAATAATAACCGAAAATAGAAAATAATATCAAATAGAGTCGGTTATTAAGGGTTCGAAATTTTTGTCAATAGATTTTTCCAGAAAATTTTCAACTATTGTTAGCATTTTTATTAACTCCTTTGACAACTTGAAACTATCTGAAATATCTTTATCCAAGTGCTTTAAAAGCAAAAGCTCGATACTTGTGACTGGATTGACTACTGAAGATTTTGCAAAGTCTTTAATAACTTTCTTAAACCATAAATGGGTTTCCTTGACGCCCAGCTCATCCGCGAGGTGACGGTCATTGTTATAAAGAAAAGTTAATATTCGTACATTCGCCTCCAAAGGCTACAACCCACAATTATTCCCTGTGCTGCACAAAAGGAACGCCAAAGTTAAGACACCTACCTATTTCACGCTTGCTTGCCCCTAAAACCAATCGAGATTACAAGACACTCGTGCCCTTTACAATTTCAGAAGGTGTTTTTCCCTCTCCTCTCATGTTCGAGCATCATTGAGGATTATTTTTGTTTGCAGAATACAGCTCTAACTTCCGCCTTATAGCGGGCATAAAGCCCCGCTGTGTTGATGAGTTCCATTGTTACCCATCAACGCAAAGGAAATAAAGTGTCAATTGTTGCCTTTCCATATAGGGGAGTATAAACACTTGTATGTAGTGATCAAATAAGCAAAAGTAGTTTATGCTTTGAATTGTTCCGTTTCTTTTATGCTCTTATTTCCATACTTATAATTTTATTTCCCCATTCAGGAATGGCGTGGCAAATTTAGAAACCACAAACACTCCAATAAAAATATTTTCTTTAACCAATTTTTCATGTTTACAATAACGTATAATTGCTTTAGATTCTAAAATTTTCACAATTGAAGTTCATTATAACAATTGGAAAATTATTAAATTCTCTTCAATTAATGTAAATAACTGTCACAGTACAAATTTGAAGTATATAATGGTAAAAACGAAAACAGATACGAAAATAAATAAATAGATAAAAATAATATAAGCTAAAACAGTTCGCAAATTACAAAATAATAATATAGATTAATTTTGTAATAAAATAATAAAAATGTTAAGTATGGCACAATAAAATAGCTAGAAATATTTTGTAATAATATAATACTCTTTATTTCTTGTCATTTCGTATTTATTATAAATTGAGTGATTCTAGGTAAAACAAAAGAAATAAATGCGGAATATTTTACAATAAAATTATGATATTTCTTTTACATCACTTTTTATTTGCTATAGTTTGAATACGTATAAAAATCAAGAGATAAAGAAAAATATAGAAGCGGTGTGTAAAATACTAGCCCTGAATTATTTATTTAAAAATATAAAAAAACTTTCTTTCTTATTAATAAATAAGTTATGCCTTTTTATTTTATTTTATTTATTTTTGCTGAAATCAAAAATATAAAAATTTTTTTTTAAATATGTATGCGCTTTATTTTAAATATGTATAATAGTATGCGCTTTATTTTAATGAGATATGCGCTTTATTTTAATGAGATATGCGCTTTATTTTAATGAGATATACGTAAGAGAAACAAAATTATAAATCATGCACTTTAAAAAAAATCATAATAATTCTTACAAAAAAGAAATTATTACAAAAAGTTCTCATAAAAGGATAGTGATTACAAAAAAGAAATTATTATTGAAAAAAAAGATTGAAATGCATTACATTTTTAAAAAAAATTAAGGGATATTTACTTAGTTTTTAAAAGAAAAATTAAAAAAGATTTACTTTTTTAAGTCTTACCTATATTTAAGGCATTAAAGTATTGAAATGTTAATGAAAATTTAATTTTTCTCTTCTAAGACAAAATTTAATTGAATGCAAATGAACAGCTATTTCAAAATTTTACTCATTTGCAATCAATATAGATTATAAATTTTTATATAATGCATATATATATATATATATATATATATATATATATATATATATATATATATATATATATATATATATATATATATATATATATATATATATATATATATATATATATATATATATAATATGCAATAAAAGTGTCTAAATCTTTCTTTTGCATGAATTAGTTTTTTTCAAAGTTTTCTGTATTTATAAAGTTATAAGAAAGGCTTTCACGAATATCAAACATTACTACGCATTTAGTAAAAACTTAATTCAAGAAATAAAAAGTTCACGAAATTATAAATTTTTGCTAAAAAAATTGTTAATTACTTTTTTACAGTAATAAATAATTACTGTTAAAATTATTATTTACTGTTGATTTGGTATACTTTGTAATGACAATAATTTGAATTTAGACTTCGGTAACTGCGACATTTTTGGTTAACTCAGAAATTTAAATTTTGTGTGTATTACTAATAGCAGTATATTTTTTTTATTACTTTATACTGTGATTAACACATAATTACCTTTCATACCATTTTTATTACCATTTATAACATGACAAATATGATAAAAAATATTATGATGTTTATGATGAATATTATGGTCAATAATTTACTTTTTTTTATTAAAAAATGTTTCGCTATATTATTTAAAATAAAAGCTCTTTTAGAGAATACTATTATTATTATTACTAACAAAGATATTTCTGTCCCCAAATTTCAATATATCTACTAGTTTCACAAAATTTTTATAATTTGAAAAATAAAAACTTTGCCTATTTATGTAAATATTGTATGACTAAACTTATCGAATAGACATTATTCTGTCACTGCAAGGAAAACTACTTACAGAATAAACAGTATTTTGTTAAGATAAAAACACTTACTTATAATTCCTTTTTTTATCTTAATAAAACCAAAACTTCTTGTACATAATATTTTAATGACGTATAAATAATATATTGCTTAGAATGATTTCTGCTTAGATTTTTCTTTTGAAATTTTTGTTTATGCATCATTGTCTGTTGTATTGCTTTTCCATCGAATGCAGATAATAAATCACAACTAAAACAACAACGTTTTTCAACAATTTAATTTTTGAAAAATAACTGTATTTTAAATTTAAAATACTTAAAAAAGCTTAATGTTTTCATACTTAATTATGGAATCATGAGAAAACAGCACGTACAAATTTAATGAAAAATTAAAAGTTTCACAAAATAAAAAGTTAATGAAATAAATTTTTGACATATATATAAAACCGTTGCTTAGTTTTATATAATGAAAACTCATAATTGATATTTAAGCATGTTAATAATGTGATTTTATTTATTGTTTGATATTGTGTGTCTCTCGATTTTGAGAAACAAAGTTTCTAATTTTCCCTTCAATGTAATTTAAACAAATTCAATATTTATTTCAAATGTTTATCCCATAAATTAACTAAAACTTTTTTCTCCAGTTAAAAAAAGAAGTAAAAAATTATTTAAGATAAAGATATCGAATCTTCTTTTGAATAAATAAACTATTTAGATACCTTAATCGCTATACACGCATACAGCATTATTTAATAATTAATCAATGTTTATAGAACAAGCAAAGAATTAGAAAATTATGTAGAACAAGAAAAGTGAAAGCATGTATCAGGACAGAATTAATCTTTTTTGTCAGCTTAATAAAATGAACTCAAGATGTATAAAGCAGGAAAAGTACGATAAGACTATCTGAAAAATCAAATTCTAAAATCTTTTAAACCTATTGGATGAAGTTAAAGTAACATTTTCGGAAGATGCTACTTTGTCACGGATAGAAGATTGAGAAGAAAAAAAATTGTTATTCTGACGTACCATTGACCTCAGTGGTCGCCAACTCACGCACTCGAAATTTATGTAATGCCTCCAGGTGAAAAATTTATTTCATCTCTTTCTGAATTCACGATTTTCTTTAACTAATTCAAAACAATACCACCACTTCCGTGTGTGAAATCTGTGAGGAATAACGTGATCATCGTCTAGAAATTCTCTCATTATCATTTATAATGACGGTAAGCACATTTGTGTTTGAGCTTAAGAAATAAAAATTTAAACTTATAAATAAAAAAAAAATATTTTCGTGCATACAAAACACACAGGAATAATTAATTTTATATACGCGTATTTTATCTATGTAAATAAAATCCGTGTTTTGTTTATCTGCCGAATTTTTATCCAGGGCTGAAATGAGAATGACTTTATTAATAACATTTTTAAAAACTAATATTCTCTCTTTTTTTTTTTTTTTTTTTTTTTTTTTTGAGATTCCTAGGAATCGATAACACTAAGGAGTTCTTTCAAATATGGGAAATTTAATCTCAATTTTTTATAAGATTGTATGAAGTTTTATCCATATCTCTCCGAAGAATCAATAAACTGAAATAGCGAAGTTATTTTGAGGGGAATAGTTTTTGCTATTACTTCCACTTCTCAAGGTCGACGGTCGCCATCTTAACAGACTCAATTACATGAAGACACCGAGGAACTTTTTTTCAATTCATAGCTGTCGTTTCTTCATTCTGATTGAATGCAATGTATTCGTTGTGAAGGCAAAATATATGTAGAATGAAATAAATAAAAACGGAGAATACATGGAGCCTGTTTGACATACCATTCATATGCTGAATTGATGTAAAATAATATAAATGTTGAATCCAGTATTTAGAATCGTATTAAATATGTGGTTATGGCAAAAAAAATTAGCCCACTTTTCATTATTTAAAATAACAAAATTTTATTATACTTTTACGCTGTTTTACTTGTAATAACCTGGATTATTTTACTGTCAACACGCTAGTATAAAGAAGCCATCAAGTTATTTAAGTGAGAAATAATTAGTATTGGGTGTATTAGAGGTATTCAATAGAGCAAAAAAAAAAGTTTATTATTATTTAAATATATTATTGTTTTATCAAATTGGTTCTTATGATAATTAATCAAAATAACTAAATGTTTCATATACAATCATTTGCTTTGAAAGAAATTACTATATTTAATTTAAATTAATTTAGATAATTTCATGTTTCTAAAGTTGTAATTTTTACCGCATTATATAAAAATTTATAATCTATATTGATTGCAAATGAGTAAAATTTTGAAATAGCTGTTCATTTGCATTCAATTAAATTTTGTTTTAGAAGAGAAAAATTAAATTTTCATTAACATTTCAATACTTTAATGCCTTAAATATAGGTAAGACTTAAAAGAGTAAATCTTTTTTAATTTTTCTTTTAAAAACTAAGTAAATATCCCTTAATTTTTTTTAAAAATGTAATGCATTTCAATCTTTTTTTTCAATAATAATTTCTTTTTTGTAATCACTATCCTTTTATGAGAACTTTTTGTAATAATTTCTTTTTTGTAAGAATTATTATGATGTTTTTTTAAAGTGCATCGTAATTTTGTTTTTCTTACGTATATCTCATTAAAATAAAGCGCATATCTCATTAAAATAAAGCGCATATCTCATTAAAATAAAGCGCATACTATTGAATGCGTTATTTTACAACAAATTTAGAATTTCATGATGCGTAGATGTGTTATCAATAAATCTGCAATTTTAAAACATATAAATTTGAACTGTATTATAATTCAAGCAATTTTTTCATATATTAAATTTAAAATAGGTAAGAACAGAGAACATCAATTAATTTCTTGTAAGAAGGTAAATTATCAAAAGATAAATAAATATTCATTAGCAGTGTATATTATTAAGATTCTAGCTCAGACAATACACTAAAAAACATTCACTTATTTGTCTCAAAGAATGTGAACCTAAACTTTGGAGTAATAAAACAAGATTGATATTTACTAATAAGTTTAAATGAGCAGTTCCTTTTCAAATTATCCAAATGTTCACACTTGGAACAATGCTGAACTTGTTGTCATTTATTCAATCTACTAACAGATGAAAACACTACCTACAATATTCAATAACAGTATTGTTTATTTTTAATAAATATATTTAATTTGTTAAAGTTCATTCATTTCTTTATTAATATTATAAATGCTGGGCTTCAACCGAAAATTCCGAAAAAACTGACGATTATTTATAGATCAAATAAAAAATAGTGTATATATTCAAACGAATAAAGAATGCCATGCATTAACTCTGAACTAAATTTATAAACAAGAATCAGAATAATATAATGTGATTCTCTTGTTTTCTATATTACAATGCAGAAAATCATACATTTTGTGATTTTTTAGATATTAGTAGTGAGACATACAGACCAATTCCAGGCTAAAATACCTGATCTAAGGATTAAGTCCCAGTTTCATTAAACAAATTATAATTTTAAGACATGGCTAAGAGATGAGGCTGATTGCTATTAGGAATCTTTCTCTTCATATTTCAGCCCTTAAAGATAAGTTAGTTAAACAACGAATCTTTACATACACATAACACTAAAAGCAACCAATCTCTTTAGTGTCGTGGTCTTTAATTTAGTCTTAAAAATAAAGTAATATCAATTCCTTAATCTATAGAGCTGCTTTCACTCCCAATCCAGAAGTAACATTATAAAAAAAATTCCAAGTTCATCGAGGCCCAGAAGTAGGATCAGTCTTTCCGGAGAAGAATGTCTTGACTTTGGTCTTAAACCACTATTGAGCAACGGAAGATGGATGATGTACTTTTGTTTTCGGCATGCATATTTGTTGTGTGGGAGTTGGAAGTTTTCTGGATTTCTTTCCGTGCAGCATAAAAATTCCTTCCTGATTTCATAACGGGACTTATGTATAAATGTCTTGAAATAGTTTTCAATTGATAAGTAGCTTTCTTCGTGGTTCAATTAAAAAACAAGAAATCATTTTTTAAAAATATTCTCGGCATAGAGTGATATTTAACATAGAATTCTTATTATAACCAGAGCCAAGCCATCATATCACTCATGGATCCGTAATTTTGGTTGAAATAAACATGTAAACAATTTTCGTCAAATCGTAACAAATTTTGCCCATTTCTTCCCTTATTGCATTGATTCCGTTTTGAAGTGTATAACAAAATGATTGAATAGCCAAATATCTCATTTTAGATTCCTTAAATTCAACAATTTTTATATGGTGAACAACTTCATAGAATGTAAAAATAATACAGCTCAAATTATATGCTTAAATGTCATTTAATCGGTTAAGAAACTGTGAATTTATATCGGATGCAAGCATATCATAATTTTGATACTGAAAGTGAAGTTAAGATAAAATTTTAATTGCGTGTGCTGCAAATTATTCTACATATCTTTTGATGCAACAATAAATAAAAAGTTATTGAGAGTGACATTTTAATAATGATAAAATTTTTAAATTTGATATCGCACATTTATTGCACAATTTTGAGGTAGAAATGACATCATTTATTGTACAAAAGCAAAGCTATAGTATAAAAATGATAAAATGAAGCTAATGTATCATCGAAAATTAATTTGAGGCAATGAGAAAATGACATTCTAAGCGAGATTAGAGAAACCGATATTTCTACAAGATTTTTTCATAATGAAGATAACCTGTAAATTAGAATGAATATAGCGTCCTAGCATCGAGTACATTCGAGAAAAAATTTCTAACTCTTCAATAAAACAGATAAGGAATCTCAGTCAAAAATTTGTTATACAAGGGAAATATAATAAAAATAATGAAATAACGACGTATTTCGCAGCTTGATTGAACCAAATATTCACATAAATAGTCTTCTTACACATTATCCCCAATAGAGTCGCAGATATTCTCATCAATCACTTGACGATATTTTTAAAATTTTGTACTGGAAGTATACATAATACTGCCAAAACTTGGTTTAGTTTCTTAATTCCTTGATTTGCTTTTTACTGCATATTTTTAACCGTAGACAAATTGAGTATGATTGAATGCAGTTTCTTAAGTAAATGGACTTGCGAACATCAGAGAAATAACCATTTAATGGATCTTTTGCTTACTTTATTAGTGACAACCAGTATAATTTCCACGTGTAAATGATCGATTGCTTTATAGGCGACAAGATTTAAAGTGGTAATTTAACACTGAAAAAGAAATTATTGTTTTCTTCCAAGTGTATTTGAAAAACATTCGTTTTAATATTTATTATTCAAACATGAAAAATTTAAAAATATATATATGATTTACTTGACTATATTGAACATGATGATTATATATTATGAGATTTTGATATATTGGTAAGTAGCACTGCACAATCTTTTTCTCAAAGCGTGAAGAATTGCTTTAATGATGCCATTAAGTTTTTTTTTTTTATCATAAAGTTGTCAAAAATACAGAGATAACAGTTCAAAAGAATTTCGATCACCAATGGCACTGATTCAAATTCCATGTATTTGTTTATAGTAAAGGTGAACTTTGATTCAACAACGACCCTTAAGGTATTTCTCTACTTATATATTCGTTCTAAAATAATTGTTTTTTAAGGTACAAATAGAAATGATTAGTGCAAGAGCCATTATAGTATTTATTAAATATATAATTTACGAAGAATTTTGTGAATTTCTTGACCAATCACAGACAGTAATCTTAAGAATTTTGATTTGAGAACTCAAATACTTAATTTATAAAAATAATTGATGTTTTGCAATAATAACAAAAACTAAGTATAAAACAAAAAACTGAGTGATTTTGAAAATTTTAATAATTGTAATGTAAATAAATATTAAAGCATTAATTTTAAAGGAAAGCGATTTTGGATACTGCAATAAAGGACTATTTGAACGTTTAAATAAGTTTGGATTATCCAGATACTGAACATTTCAAAAGTTATGATTTAATATCAAATAATTTCTTCATTGGAAAACACACACGTTACATAAATAAAAAATGTTATTATAAATAATACATAGCCAATATTTTTTGTAGACAATTTTTACTTAAGGAATAGAATACGCTCTGTTCATATGCTAAAATGTTAAAAATTAATTGGCAGTGATCCTTCGCTGAAATGAATATTTAAAATAATTCGGATAGTGTTGTTCTGTAGCTATAAAGAAGAGCAACGTTTATGTGCATGCTTAATTACAGTGATGTGTTTTCTCCTGTAACAGTTAAACTATGGAAATATAAATTAAAACGATTATTATCATCTACATAAAGGCTTTTAATGACATAAATTATATTTAATTATATTTAAACGAAGAGTTAAATATATTAATTCTTCACTGTTTAAATCAATTTCAATGCAATCATAAAAATTCGTTTTTGATAGTATTATTAGTTTCTTCATCAGCATTTGAATGTATTCGAGGGGATTCATGCCGGACAAATAGGCAAATTATCTAAATTATTCCTTCGAATTATTCAGAATATCACAACTCAAACCAATCATGATTAAATTTAGAGAGTTTACCAAACACATTCCATTTTTTTAAAAATATTAGCATTTTGACAAATGAAATTTTTATATAACTTCAGATTGTCAAAATAAATTAAATACTTGCAATCTGTAATTACTTTAAAATGATAAAAAGATAAAATGAAAGTTATAAAAAAAATAGTTTACATTACTGTGTGTGATTTCATTGACCCGTTGCACAGTGTTTTGTTGACGATTTTATTCCAACTTTCTTGTACTATTCCTGCCTGTTTAGGTGACTTAACAATGTTTCTCTTGCCATCAAGAGTCAAACAAAGTGTTCATGAGCAATGTACAGCCATTGAGTCATTAGCTCTTGCAAGTACGAATTGGCTTTCTATTACAGCATATTTCTTTGCTTTTCAATTGATTTTCATTTGTGTTTTTCATCATATATTACAATAATTGTTGTATTGCTGCTTGTGTTCTTTCATGTAAACATCTTTTATTTGAGCTAACGTGTAGTTCAGTCAAGTACTCATAGTCAAAAGGGAATACCTGAAAACATACATTTCCAGAAAACTGCTTAAACTTAAGTCATGAAATTTTATTTTTCATTTATTTTAGAAATCTCATGAATCTAAAATCAAAAGGAGCATATCGTGTTAAAATATGTTAATTCCCATCGTGAGATTATAATCATGAGTGAAAACGCTTTACATAAATTACTCAAAACAATTAAAAGCTTAAAATTCACTATTATTTTATATTTTTTCTTATGTTCATACATACACAAGCAATAAACTATTGATACTGGGATATTTGCAAATTGTTATTTAAGGATTTACTTTGGCATTACATTATATACATTATTTATTTTCATTGTATACATTAAATTTTAATACATTATTTGTTTTTCGAAATAGATTACAGAAAAAACAACGA
The DNA here is from genome assembly GCA_030067965.1 of Latrodectus elegans. Lineage (NCBI taxonomy): Eukaryota > Metazoa > Arthropoda > Arachnida > Araneae > Theridiidae > Latrodectus > Latrodectus elegans. The sequence continues at coordinate 82,998,785 of CM057820.1, read as the reverse complement.
ATATTTTTTACTCACTTTATATTCAATTAACTTTATTCATTGAATCCATTTTCATTAACCATTTAAAATACTTCTCCCTAAAATAATTGAGAAAAAGAATAAATAAGCAAAATTAGATAAAGGGATGAACTCTTAATCATATTTTAATAGATAAATACTAAATTAATTTAAACATTTTACCACTTCTTAGAAATTTAATTAAAGTGACCAATATAGGTAACATTTGTATAATAATTCATTAAAGCTAATATAGGCATTTAATAAGACGGATAAAAATAATTACCCCATAATTTTATGAAGTCCAAGAAAAGTATACTAAAACAATAAATATTTTTTTGGAAATGGAAACACATTACATTCAATTATTCATTTTACATTACTGATAAATTTATCAATTTTTTTATTTTTTTTTAAAATTCGATTTTTGAATAACAATAAAAGGTTTTATTATTTCTCCATATTAAAACAAATAATTAAAATTAACATAAAATTATATTTGTGCATATAACACAAATTTTATTTTATAAATTTTTTTTCGAAACTTACAAGGTATGAATCAATTATAAATATCTCTTAAAATACTTTTTTGATGTGAGAAAAAAATCTGAATGTAAGAAATTAGTGCATAAATTTTAAGTTCTAAAAAATAAGAATATTGTAACATATTCTACCATTTAATTCATATTATTAGGTTATCGTTTTTCACAACAGAATTAAATAATAATAATTAAAAATAATTGAAATTTATAAATTAATGTTTGGCATTAGTAACACATGCATAGCACTTTCTAGCCTTATAATTCGATGCTTCACTTGCCAAATCAATTAACTCTACTTTTGAATTTAATAAAATTTAAATTTAAAATTTGTGTATAATGCATAACTGCATACATTTAGAACAAATACTACTTATAATGAGTATTAACACCACACAAAAATTTAAGTGATGTTAAAAACGTTAATCTTAAAAAAATATTATAAACTTGCTTAGCATTTTTTTTTAATTTCTTGTTTTATGGAGTTAATTGATTTGGCAAATAAGACATCCAATTGAAAAATGTCGCGTGTTATAGAAATTTCATAAAAGTTCCTTAAATGTGGTTCAAATGACTTAAAATCTTTTTAATTTTTTAATCAAGAAAGTGGGGGAATATACTTTTTCAAAATATAGGGGAATATACTTTTTCAAAATATAATCAGATTCTGCAAATTATGATTATGAAAATTCTTCTCTTAAATTATAGAGAAAAAACGTGTCAAAATTATTAAGAACAAAATATTTAAAAAAATGACAAAATCATAAGAATTTATTACAATAATATAATTTTTTTTTATCTTAATCAGATTGAGAGAGTGACATTTGTTTATAAATTATCTTTAATGAATGATTTGTTAATAATAAGTATTGTTTTAATAAATATTCTTCTACTGCTAGGGGATATCTTTAATTCGTTATAAATGTACTATAATTATATTTATGCGCGTGTGTAATTCAAGTATTTATATTGCGAAAATGAAATTTTTTGACTGTATATATTTTCTATATGGTTTCGAACTAACATATTTTTGTGTTAATAGTTTTAGCTACAAAATATCAAAAATATCATTTGATATGTGGAGAACATTATCAATAAAGTGGAAAAATATTTAATTTTATTTAAATTTCATACATTAAAAATTAAATAAAACTTGACTCCATACAAAGTTTGATGCTGAAAAATAACACTACATTAAACATTTTTAGGACATCATTTCTTATTGCAAAAACATTTTTGTTACTTCTTTACATATCAACTGAATTTTATTTCACACATTTTCAGTTAGAGAAAAGTGTTTTTTTTTTTACATTTTACAGTCATTTCTCTAATTTTTTTTTTTTTTTTTTTTTTTTTGTTCACACTGCGGCAAAACATGAAGGCAACTTTAATGACCAGTTCTTTGTGATCCAGACCTAGCATTATTCTTATAGCTAAAATGCTACCAAAACATAAATAATAGGGAAAATCACGATCTACGGTAATTACATCCTTTGAACTAATAATGCATGTTTTTCTTCAGGATTATGCATTTTGTTTCCCATTTCAACAATTTCGTCTTGATTTTAAAGATAAAAGGTGTAAGTCAAAAGAAGGAAATGCTATAATTTCCATCCACATATAATTTTTTCAAAATTTTATAATGTAACATAAACTTAAAATATTCAGATAATTTTTTTGAATGAATAAATTTTCAAATTAAGTTTTATACTTTTACTTTGTGATCAAAGAATATGTTTACATGTATCTCAATTTAACTCATTGCTTATATATATATATATATATATATATATATATATATATATATATATATATATATATATATATATATATATATATATATATATATATATGAGTGTGTGTTTGTGTTTAAAAAAGTAAGTGGTAAACATTCATTGTATTTTCTCAATCTAAAATGCTTTCTTAAAACACATATAATTTTTTTTAATAAAATCCTTGCTTTTATGTTATTTTTAATTTAATTATTTTAATTAATGCTAAAATAAAATTCGTGTTAAAAGAGTTTCTTGTTACTTTGTATTTTTACACATCAATCTTTTAAACGGAAGACTTACACCACTATTCCTTAACAACGGGTTTCGTGAAAGTATTCATTTAACCTATTGTAAAAAATACCTTTCCAGTTACCACTAAAAGCTCGAATTGAAAGCAATTACGGTTGCATTCTTTCTTTCTTTGACTTATCCATTTCGAGACTTTTTTTGCCATCTCGCTTTGCTTTCTTAAATTGCGGTGGTAACAACTTGATGTACTCTTTTGTCCATCACAGGTATTTGGCGATTAAAATCTTCTGTCAAAAGTGTTAGCGTTTTAATCAAAGGGTAGACCTTTTTTTTTTTTTTTACAATAGTGATAGGAGAAAAAATGGAAAAGGAAAGTGAATAGAGCTCACTTTCTTACATTAAAAAATAATAATACAAATGGTTGTAATACACAAAGTGATCTGAATCCTTCGCCTGGGGCTTACTGAGTGTAATCACGGACGCAATCCTTTGGCCATGCAAAGGAAATAGTCGACTCTCTTTTTCAAAAAAAAAAAAAAAAAAAAAAAAAAAAAAAATTACAATAAGAATATTAATGAGATCTTAAGCATTTCCTTAATAATCTCCCGTCTTCAAATTAGTTCTAAGAGATTGCTAATGTTCCAAAGAGTTTTTTCACCTTTGAGAAAGAAACATTCAAAAAATTAACAATAACATTTCATTGAAAATATGACTATTTGTTTCTCACAAGTTAAAGAGTTTATTCATTCTAAAATGTATTATTCTTGTCATATGTTTTTTTTTTTCTACTATTTTTTAAAATAGAATTTGGCTTTAGAGAAAAAATCAAATCTTTTATCTGTTTCAAATCAGATAAATCAATTGCATTTATCAAAATATTTTGAAAAAACTTTTTCATGGATCAATGTTAATTTTTTTTTCTCTCCCTTAACAAAAGCAAACAAAATGTTTTCCAGCTTTGTGATATTATTTTTTAAATTTCAAATACATAGTTTTCGTTTAAAAAATTGTGAGACTCGTCTTAACTTAACTAAAAAATTATATTTTTAACATATTGAATTATTTTGTTTCAAAAAAATATTGTTTAATGAGTTTAATTTTTATTCTCACCTCCTAACTTACAAATTTAATCTATCCACAATTCGATTTTAACAACATTGATATTATTTTAAGATATACTATAAGTTTTTATTAAATTATATTTTTTAAAACACTTTAATATTTCTAATAAGTTTTTTTTATTATTTCAAAATTACTTCAATAAAATCTTTTAAAATGTTTTTATTAACATATTCGAGATTTTGAATTAATCAATTTGAATCATCTAATATATATATATATATATATATATATATATATATATATATATATATATATATATATATATATATGTTAAAGTAAAAATTTAATAATTAAAAAAAATTAAAATCTCTTAGAAACTCTTAACATAATATATGAAAAAATGAAGCTTGAAGTGGTAGCCTTTTTAGCTACTAAGGTATAGGTATTAGGCTCAATACTCGACATGAAAGGTTGATTCAGTCTTTCATCCCTTCAGTAGGTGGATAAAAATAAGTACCAAAAACACTGGAGGTTTAGCGTTTGACTGACAATCTAATCAGGACATGTGCATCGCAATCTCAGGACCCTTGTTCAAGAAAACAGATATGGGCACCTATAGTGCCCATATCTGTTTTCTTGCTCCCCCCTCCCCATTAACTGTTATGCCACTGAGTTTAAGGGGAAAGGTAAAGTAACTTCCATTGTTCGAATCAGAAAGGATTTTAAAGAAATTAAAAATCGTTTAAAAAAAAACAAGTTGTTTATTCAGAAATCAAATGAAAATAGTTAGAGTAATAAAACTTAGTAAGTAAAAATGAAATTTAAAAACGGGAAAATTGAAAAGAAAGAAAAAATATTGAGAAACGATAGAAATAAAAAGATTTCTCATTGAAGTACTAGAGCAAAATGTGAAAAAATTCCTTTGGGTGAATATAAATGCAATATAAATATAATAAAAAATGTAATTTAAAAATAATTTTCTCAGCCAATCAAAAGCTTTTTTATATTCTCTTTTCTTATCAATGTAAATGCTCATTTTATTTTATTAAATTTACATAATATTTGTAAAATTATTGAATTATTGAAAGTTTGAGTAGTTTAGAATCACTAAGTTGCCAGGCTTAAATTAAAATAGTACAAATCTCCTAATACTACAAAAAAAAAAAAAAAAAAAAAAAAAAAAATTTGTGAAATTAAATAAGCGCTTGATTACACTAAAATTATTCCAATTACAGATCATCAATTTTTTCATATTTGCTACATATTCATGTTTTCAATGATATTAGATCAAGTATAATTTTTATATCCGAAAATGGAATAAGACATTTGCACAACAATAATCCTTCTTCCCGTGAAGTTTCGACCTACGCTTGAAAACGTGTAAACAAGAAAAATGGGAATAAAAAACCCCTACTTTTACAAGGCATATATTTAATTACCCTTCATCTATCAAACCAATACATTGACGTTAATTATTAAGCGGTGGGATTCATCTCGCCAATCATCAACTGCTTTTGATTTTGCGGCCCACCTTGTAGCTTCTTTACAAAGGATGATTTGGTGAAATTTGTTTATTTAGTTTTATTTTCTTCGGTCGTTTGAAAATATTGCATATTAATTTGGTAGTGTAAAATTTTGACTCTCATAAACAAACTTTAAAATATTCAAAATGTTTTTCCATCACATTAAAAATAACTGAGAAACATCATATCCAGCGTATTATGTGAAATTATAGACTGAATTTTCCCTGATCCATGATTTTAGCAGATGTTTTAGACCATTTATAAAACTATTGTATTAAAAAACATAAATTTATCATGAGATCTTAAGATTTCAGGAAAAAATAAAGATTAAGTGTTGTTTATGACTAATTTTGTGAGATTTATAAAATATACTACAAAAAATTTTAGTATGCATCCTAGAAAACAATTATAATTTTAATTCTTCTTCATTTGATCTTTCATACAATTGAAAATATATAAAAGAGAACTTTTATTCAAGAATACAGATTTAAAATGAAATTATTGTTTTCATCATAAATATAAATTATAAAATGAAAATAAATTTTCATTGAATTTTAAGAACTGTATTCTAAATAAAGATACTTTTTTGTATTCTAAATTCTTTAAAACTTAAATACTGTCATTCCCTCAAATATCACATATTTTATGCGTTATAAAAGTAATATAATTAAAAAGCAAAATAAAATAAATCTAATGTTAATTTTTCCAAAAGAGTTTTAAAAAAACTGAACATAAGAATACAATGTTCAGAAGTATCACTATGATTTTACTAAACAAAACATCATATTTTGATACTTCAATACTTAATACTTTGATACTTAATGTACTTTTTAATCTTCGAAATATTGTTTATTTATTTTTAAGTACTATTGACAGCATTCCTTTGAAAATCATAAACATTTAAAAAAAAAATTAGGTAATTTTTAATAATTAAAAAAAATCATTTGCGGTATCTGAAACATTATGGATTGATATAATGATAATAAATATTGCTAACCATTATAAATGCGATTGTTGTAAGCTAAATTGAAACGGTAATTGCGTGTTATGAAAAAATATTATTAGTGAGCAGAAACAATTCTTCTTGTTAAAATAATGATATTTAAATGAAGATTCAAACAATTCAAATTGAAAGAAAAAGCATTGGATTATAATTTTCGAGGCAGGAATTTTTTCCCAAGATTTGTGGTAATCCAAGACTTAGGAATATGAGGGTATCCTGACTCAAAGGGCACTAACAATTCTTCAATTTTTTTAATGTAATTTTAAAAACAATTATGGAATATTCTTTAAGCCATAATTAATCTTATCATGATTCTAATTCTGAAAATAGTTTTTGAATGTAGAAGAAGGAGAAATTTGAATTCTTTAAAGTAATACTTTTTTTAAAAAATACTGAAGAAACTAAATTGCACAGACAGTTATACGTGGAATAATATCGCATTTTCATATGAAATTTGAATTCTTTAAAATAATGTTTTCTTAAATGATATTGAAAAAACTAAACTGCACAAATATGCGCAAAAAAATATCGTATATTTGTGAAGTTTATCGCATTTTTATATGTATGCTACGAATAAAAAAAAATTTAATAGTACGGTTAATTTTAACATCTTCATTTTAATCAATCTTAAATATTCAATAATAATTCATTTAATTACAATAAAATTATGATGATTTATTTTATTGTCTATTGTTAAATAACTGTTAATAATACATGGTAAACATTTTCCTATAAATAAGCAGTAATAGACAGATAACATTTTTTATTTGACATGAATCATTGTATCTCGAAATCAAGTCAAAGGAGAGTGAAAAGTATACGCATTCACACGCATGCTTTTAGCTTCAAGTTCTGCAAATGATGTTATCAACTTCAAAGGCTGATTAATTATATGAAGTATTTTGCAATATTGATTACAGAATCTCTTTGTTTTAATTTAAGAACTATGAATAAATTAATAAGGCAAAATATAAAAATGTCACAACTATATAATTTATATTATATATTATCTCGATATTTGTTATCCTACTTATGAATATTTTCTTTTAATATTATATAATTAGGAAAATATATAAACAAATTAAACTAATAAACTAATTGAAAAATATATATTCCATTTCATATATAACATAGATAGGAAATAATTAACTGTATATATTAAAATAAGAAACAAATACATAAAAATATGTTAAAATATAACATTTTGTTTTAAAATATTCTTATAGTCTTATACATTGTTGGGCTTCACATTCTTCATTTATTAGCTAGCAGCCAATTTGTGGTTAGAAGATATTCTTCTAAGAATTTCAGTGACCGCAAACATATTTTCAAGATAATTTTTCTTCTTACAGTTCAAAATAACGATCTATATTTGGTTACTTTGTAAGGTGACAGTGGTTTTAATTATACAGAAAGGTTTTTGTAATAGAATAAGCTCAATTACTCTTAGAGTTATTTTCTCCATATAATTGGGTCAACGATGCTGTTAATGAGTAAAAAAACATCATTTTTTATCTCCATCACTTGACAATATTGCAAAATGAGGCCACAACATAAATAAAATAGAATAATTACAATAATGAAATTTCCTACAAAATAATGGCCGTCGGAAAAAAAAACTTTGTTATTAATATGATAAGCATTTTACAATCTATTAAACAAAAAAGAAAGAAAGGAAATACATTCTGTACTCTACTTATCACAAGTAGTTATTACAACTAACAAACAATTATCTTTTAATTTAAATAATTATTTTTTGATGTTTGAATCTCGAACTTCTTATCGGATTTCATTTTAAAAAAAGTAAATGTGTTGAAAATATTTAAAATTAAAAGCAATGCTTTCAAGGAATTCTTGTAATTATTTGCTATCGTTTTAAAAACAGAAAAATATGACCCGCCTTGACAAAACATTTTATTTTTATTATGCTGTGAATTAGATAAGAGTAATTTTTAGAGCTCTGTTAGAAATCTCTTACTATTAATAGAAATGTCATTTTATTGTTAATAAAATTGTTATGAGAAGTGAAATTTGAAAATTAAGTTAGTGAAACGAATCTTTAAGTAAGACAATTTATAGAACATCATAGTTTTCATTGGTCTGAATACAAAGAGGCCAAACTTATAAAAATAAAAATTAAAATATTCTTTATTTTTTTTTTACATAAAATATTAAACTTATACTGCTTACATCACAGTTTTAATTCTTATCTTATGAAATTCAATACAAATATGCTGTAATTCTTACTACAAATGAAGAAACATATTTTGATAATGCTCATAAGAACATTTACTTATTTAAAAAATTTCCTTAACTTTTTAAATAATAACAATAAAAAGTTATTCACTAATGATATTTAAAAAATACTAGCCATAACTTAATAGAGCATATGAAATTGCAAAATAATTATGCAGCATATAATTTTAAAATTTAAAATTTTAATTTAAACAGATTCTAATTTTTTATTATTAAGAAACAATAATGAGAAGTATATAATTTTTCCTTTAATATTTCGTTACTAATTTTAAATAAATTTAGTTAAAACAATTATACAAATATTAAAAACAATCTACATTCTAAAATAAAATATAAGAAAACTATTAAAAAACTAACTTCAAACTTAAAATAACAATATAATTATAAGGAAAATATTCTCCTTGAAAATGTCTTTGCCAAATAAATAATAAATTTTTACTGAAAGCGCAAAATTTGGATATTGATGTCTTAATTAAAGTAATTAAGATACTCTAATCAAACAAATAAGCACGGTTAGGATGTCAATGTCGTCAGAGGTGCACTTGAGAAAACTAGATCTGCATTATGAGATGTAGCAAAATAGACAGGCATTTTTACGGTTATTAGCGACCCTATGTACGACCTTCCGAAGTCATTAAGCTTATTTAAGGGTTACTTACTATTGTTCGAAGATAATCATCGTTGCAACAGTGTACTTTGCCAGAAAATTGCAGTTTATAAGCTGACATACATTTATGTTTCCTTTTCCTGTATGGCCTTGAATAAATCATTTCATTGTATTACACGTCAAATAAAATCTATTCGAGTTATCAAAAGAAAAGAGTATAGCAACTCCAAGGTATTAATACATGTCACAAAAATAAAAATCCACATATATACCATAACGCATGAATTTAGAGTGACATCATTTTACATATAAGAGATTTCAAATTTATATGAATAGAGTGTCTCAAAATTTTTCGAAAATAATTTCTCCCAAATTGTTTTAAAATAGTAAAAATGTCAAATATATTTTTATACAAAATAATCATACAAATCTTGTTCATAGATGGAAATAATCACGCAATGCAGTTTTTTTTTCTTCAATATAAGCGCATGCAGTTTACAATAATGTTTTGATTATATTTATAATACACTATCAATTACTCAAAGATTATAAATTAATTTGCATAACTAATTAGAAAAGCGGTTTTTGATAAACAAGCTCCTTAAAAATTAAATTTTTATGGAAATAAAGAATTTTATAATTGTTTGTTAAAATCGTTAACATAGTGCAACAAGTGTGTTTAATAAATTACATAGAATATGGCATAGTGTTACTGAATCTATTTTAATTCGTAAATCTTGATTAGTCTTAGTGTACAAAATATGACCACAGAACAATAAATCAAAACAAATCTAATTTTAGGTCCGCAACTTGACATCTATTTATTATCAGTTTACTTATTTATCTGAACAAGCAAATTGTTAATGTTTAATTACACACATAAATTCAAAAATGTTTTTGTTTATTTCGGATCTATTATAAGAAAGGAGCTCAGTATTCAATATAGTAATAATATAATAGGCATAGATCTATACTGCTACATAATTATTTTATATTAAAAATAGATTGAATATTAAACTATCCATTGGAATATAGTAGGAAATAGACTAATCTGTTCACATCGATATCACATAAAGGATGCCAATGAATGCATTGACTGACATTCTGATAATCGGAATCTAAGCAAATATGAAATCTGCACGCCGACTTACCCCTTATAATTGTAACAGTCGCTCTCGTTGAACGCAATGCACGCTTGCATAACGCTTACAAAGCTGCAGGCATTGGTCACAAAGGATACCGGCGAACTCAACTGCACTTCCTATTCCAACCTCTCGATGCAACTTCACGCTGAGAGGATAGCATTTGCAGAAAAGTCTCTTCATTGCCATCACGTAGGGAAGCAGTTAACCATTGCAGCTATTCGAGAATGCGTGAAGTCTAAGATAAAGAAGCGAGTTCCAGTCATTGATGCGAATAAAACTCAGAAAACATAGATTCCACTCTCAGATCTTTCTTTTCTTGAATCTCATGGGTTCTTTTGTCTCACTGAACTCAAGTCTCACAATAGGCATCAAATATAGTTTTTCTATAATCAAAACGATGAAGTGATCGAGTTCGATACGAATTTCAGGATCTTTTTTTTTAGGAGGTAGTTGTTTGGTAAAAATTGTTTTCAGTATGTCATGTGAAGTGTGTAAGATAGGTAACTTCGATAGTAATAGGAACAATAGGACGACAATTTGCAATGAGGAGATAATCAGATGAACCATAGTTATCAAATAAAGTTAAGATTAATTTTAGAATTGAACATAATACTGAAATATGAAAAGTTTTGTTTTATATAAAGTAATTTTAATTTTTAGTCGTTCATAAATGTAAACTAAATATAAAGAATAGTGGAGCAGAGAATTTTAATAAGATCACACTGTAATCGTAATTCCCAAGTTTTAAATTTAATAACAAAACATAGAAAACATTATCAGTTAAAATGATACTCTCAGGGATTCACCATAATACTGTGATCAAATTATTGTTCCAAGTGGAAGTAATTAGATCTGAACCTAGCCATTATTGAAAGAGAGGACATGTATTGCGATTTTGCTTCTAATAATCATATTTGCCAGAATAGTTGCATGACAGTTTTCCGGGTTTCTGCTTTTAGACACGTGTATAGGATTCACTTTTTAGGAAAAATTTTTCCAGAAGTTAATAATACAATGTTATTATTAAAAATTTAGAAGTTAATTATTAAATGATTTGTCATATATATATATATATATATATATATATATATATATATATATATATATAAAACTCAACTCTCGTGCTCATTTTAAAATTGACGACTGTTGTTGTAGGTTGTATGAATGTCAATGACGGAATTTTTAACAGCGGAAGGGCGGTAACAAGTTAAGATCTTTATTTAGTGTGTACTGTGGTTTATAGCGGAAAACGATTGTCATATAAATAACTGATAACTCATATGGTAATGCATGCTTCAAAAGGTCAAGTAAGGTGCTGCTAAGAATGCACTTATTATTACGATATACATGGTCAATTTTTAATGTTTATAAGAACAAGAAAAGGAATTTATCAGTCTTAAGCAGATAATTATTTCAGTTTTAAAAATTTAAAGTCAAAATGTATGGGTATTGTCTTTGAAACATCGCTAAATTTTTTGAAATATAATTTTTGCAACAAAAATGTGAATTTATTTATGAATTAATTACTTTTAAACTTTTTTTAACATAATATCTAAAATGTTATATGAATGTCAACAATGTATGACAGATGCAGCAAAATATAAATCAACAAAAAATCAAATCGATTTTTTTTAACATATAATAAATGTATTACACACAAAAATATTTATTTATATAAACTTATTTACTTGATGTATTCCAATTAAATATTGTGTTTTTAAAAACTGATTTAATCAATACAAAGTTAGCAGTTTTATGTAGTTGAAGGACGATATGGCGATATAGAAGAACTCAGAGTATACAAAATGAATAAGTCACACTACTAGTGTTAATTCAATCAATGATATTTTTAATCTTTTATTTGCACAACAATCTACCTACGTTAATTGTTTATTAATATTTACTTTGATTAATATAAATTAAATACTAAAATTGAGAATATATTTTTACAATATAACATGTTAAAAATGTTATAAAACCGGACTTGAAAAGCGATTGGCATTGTATTATATTATTCTATTAACGAACTGGCATATTGTAATATGTATGTACTTTTACTATTCCCCCCATTAAATTATGAGATTTAAAAAAATGCATTTTTCAAAGTATCTCTCTCTCTCTCTCTTTAAAGTTATCTCAATATCAGATACACTGAATGGAAAATATTTTTTGAACTATTTTGTAAATTATATATATTGTAATTTATGTATGATTTACAAAATAGTTAAAAAAATTTGTAAATCATATCTATTTGTAAATCATCTCTCTCATAATGAATCATATAGTAAACTATTGATTTACTATATGAGAGAGAGCGTTTTTCAAATTCAATCATTTATAATTACTTTTAAATGTATTTGAAATGTTTTAAAAACATGAGAAGAATTATTTTGACCTTTCTTAATGCTTAGAATCTATAAATGAAAAATAACTTTTGGAAGAAATGCGTTTAGAAAATATATTAATGATTGTACTTTTGTTTAATTACGTGCATGCATAATTGCTTGTTATTAGCATTAATTTTGGCATGTCCTTTTAATTTTAGCAAATAAAAATAATTCACCAGTTAAATGCTTATAATCAAAAACCTCTGAGGATATGAATAGTTTATAATCTCAGAGTTAAAATATAAATCATTTTTCTATCACTGAATTTATGAAATATATCAAAATATAAATTTCCCTGTAAACGGAATTTTTTATTTCAGAGGAGGAACAACGTAATGAAGTTTTAAATAAGTCATATCATTTTGGTGTAGTCAACGAAATAATTATTATCACTTCGAATATTCTTTCATACCCCTCAATATAGCTCAAAAAACGTATTGCAAAATCTAGCGCATGCCCACCAACATGGCCTCTCTTTATCAATGATAGTTAATCACAATAACTTCAAATCCAGAATTCAAGCTCTTCGACTGGCACGAACACTTCTCGCCACTTTCAGTCGCACATGTTCGAATCGTAATTGCTGAAATCCCTGCTGCAATTACACAAACAAAACTTAGCCTGTTATTATCAGTCCCGAAATTATCGATCAAACATTGACAGAATTACATTTTAATGAGTCAAAATGATGACCCCGTCCCAAGCATTCAATTAATGTCCGTCTGGAGCTTGAGTTTTCCAGCAATCTTTGCCATAACATTTATCACGAGAGTGTAATATGTCAAGAGAATCTCTGTTTGGTCCACAGCGCCGTCTTAATATTAATGAAAAGATGGATGGATAAATTCACACACACACACATAAAAAACAATCAGAGGAATATATGATATGTGGAATTTGCCCATCATTTAAAAGGGAATCAACTATAATTGGAGTCAAAAAAAAGAGAGAAAGAGAGGGTTATAAATGCATTCTAATAATTAAATGATATTTGTCTATAAGAAAACAATAATCAAAGTTAAAATAATTGGGTAAAAGTAATGTGATTATCTTAAGATTAGGGAAAAAATTCATTACAAGTAAAGCAAAATTGTTGGATTAAGCACTCAAAATCAGGAATACTTTAAGTAATGAATTTAATATTCGAGCATAAAATTAGAACTATTTATCTATGTAGAGTTCAGGATATTCAAAAAAATTTCCTACTTTAAGCTGTTTGATTTTATTACAGTTAAAGATTGATCCCTTTCGGATCAGACGTATAAGATTATACTGTAAAAACATTAAAATTTTCAATTTTTACTTAGTTAATTTTATTTTATCAAATATTGTTACATTAATAAATATCATTACATAATTTAGGATATATTTAATGAACAAAATTTTTCAGAAAAATATTTCGTAGATTCTAATACTTATGTAATTTCTACTTTCACTAGTTTTGTATGCTAATGAATTTTTTCAAATCAATTATCGGTGGTATCGTAGTTACCAGAGACCAATGAGATAAGGTTTATTTAAGTTATGATGAAACTCGTATATAATTCACAATTTGATAATGTTTTTATTGTTGTACAAACCTTTCTTCATTCAGAAAATGTTCGCCTTCGCCCTTTCCAGTACGTTCTACAAATTTCTCATTAATATAAAACGTCTTGTCAATGCTTGCCCAGTAACTGATACGTTTTCATGCATTCTAGTTCATGCAATCAATTAACTGTGACATCATACGAGTATTTAAATTGCATGGGCATATGTACTATTACATTCCATCCATTTTATCTCAATGCTTAAGTGTATAAATGATGTTATTGCTTCTAGGATTGGTTGCGTTGTGTTTTAAAGAACGTAAGTTTCTAAATTTTCGGAAATTTATAATTTCTACTTTTAATTTATATGTTCTATAGATGTCAGCTCCTTATTTAAATTTTTTTCCTGGTCTAATAGTTTTAATGACTAGTAGTAAATATTGAACTTATTAGTATATTAGGAATTATATACATGCATATATATATATATATATATATATATATATATATATATATATATATATATATGTATATATATATATATATATATATATATATATATATATATATATATATATATATATGTATATATATATATATATATATATATATATATATATATATATATATATATATATATATATATATATATATATATATATGTATATATATATAGATATATATATATATATATATATATATATATATATATATATATATATATATATATATATATATATATATATATATATATATATATATATATATGTATATATATATATTATATATATATATGTATATATATATATGTATATGTATATATATATACATATGTATATATATAAATATATGTATAGATATGTATATATATATATATATATATATATATATATATATATATATATATTTATATATATATATATATATATATATATATATATATATATATATATGCATGTATGTATGTATGTGTGTATGGAAGTTACTTACAAGTTAGGAATCTTAGACATTAATTTTTTGTAATGAGAAGAACTGATTAATATCATGTTAGGGAAAAAGAGTTATTATCTACTTTTTTTTTTTTATCAAAAATAAACTAATAACATTTCACATATTAACAATGTTTTTTAAAATTTATCAGCAGATTCGGATAACTTTTTTACTCTACATGAAACTTGTATCATAATTTTGATGATGCTGGTCAAATAACAAGGAGTTATTACAATAATTAGAGTTTTTTTTTGTCCCGATTAATTTAAACATATTATATTCTAGCATATGAATTTACTTTGAATTATGATTGGCTTCTTTATCATTATACTCAATTGTAAAAAATTGGTTAAATTTTTAGTTAATCGAAATGATTGCAGTTTTTTTTTATTATAATAATAATTCAGATTAACTATCTATTTAAAGTCAAGGTAAATTGGTTTACAAATATATGTGACATATTTTTATTCTTAATGTTAAATCATTAGGAAAATTGTATACTCTTATAATGCATAAAATAACATAAATAATAAGTATGTACAGATACTTTAACTGATGTCTTTATTAATCAGAAACGATTAAAACAAAACTTTATCGGTACATTTTATTCATAATAATATTATTAAATTTTAAAACATTTTTATATCAAATAGTGCATTCTATTTGAAAGATCCATTACTCATAAGTTATTTAGGCTCACAAGAATATTTTAATGAAATTATAAAGATATTCAAAACACTTGATAAAGATATCGATCGAATGATTGTGTGTGATAAGATTGATAAATATATTTTCCCAAGACTATCAAAATAAATTTTTATCATAATTATAGTAAAATTATAATGAAAAATATTTTTATTTTATTTAAATAATGATAAAAGAAAGTACTTGATAAAAGAAAGTAATTAAATTTAGTGAAAAAGTTTTTTCTCGGAATGATTGGTAAAATGCAGTTATTTATAGTTCAGCTCAAAACTTAACTTTGTATACTTTGTTACAAATTATACATTCAAAGTTTTAAGAGTTTTGAAATTTTCATTATCATTTATTATGAATTTTTATTCACATGACAGTATTGTTTAACATTATGATTAAAATTTTACACTAAGATCTATTAAAATAATATTTATTGTTAGTTTAAAAAATTTAAATTAAGACAAGAAATGAATTTTAAAAATTTATTATTAGATTTTTGTAATTACATTAAAATGTATTATGGAGCTATAAAATACTAAACTGAACTTTCAATCATTAAAAGTTTCTGATTTTGATGGCTTATGAATTTAATAATTTGATTAGATTTAAATGAAAAATTCAATGAGTGATTTCTTTTACAGCAAAGGACAGTTTCATTAAGGAATGTTACCTTAAGAAAATATTGTCTTAATAACGTAACTCCCGGGCAAGCACCTAAATAGATAAGTTAAGAATCAACAAAAAAGAATTTAACAGATCTCGCACCAATCCCAGGAGCAACATTCTAAGAAATGGTTTCATTTGTTCCCGGAACAAGAGATCTTAAGCAGTTGCTGCTTAAAAGTACCTGCATTTCACCCAATCACGAATCTAGTCTTATCAAGATAGATCAAATAAATAATGGAAGGGGCAACGTGGAAACAGTATGTTATGAGACATAAGCCAAAATATAAAAATAAGTTTTAGAGTGTGTTCTTTTTTGGAAGATAAAATACCAATAAAAAATAGTAAAATAGCAAACGAATGCTTCTTGATCGGAGAAATAAAGTCAGATGCTCGATTTGTATTCTTGAGGTTCAGGTTTTTCTTGTTCTTTGATCGCTGTTAATGATTTATTAATGCAGCGACCTCTGCACCGTGAAGTGGCGAGCTTTTCAGAGTTCTGTAAGGTGGGTCCGCAGCACTAAAAATCAAAAAATATGAAAAGAAAGATAGGCCCCACTAGCGTTAATCCCAATGCACTTTACTTCCTTCCTCAATAGGAACGGTTGAGCTCACACTCCTAGTGCAATTTTCATATCAGTTTGACGAGCAGCTCGTCAAATGTCTTCACGATTGAGGACATTCTATTGAAGATAATTTCATGTCTAATTAAGAGTGAAGATGGACTTTTGCTGTCAAAATCACGCCGTTTTGTTACGCTTCGAACGAAATTTAAATGAAAAACATGATTGAAGTGTCACAAATTAGTTACTGGGCCATATACAGACATAAAGTAAATTATATTGAATTTAAAATGACTATCAAACGAAACTACAAGACTTTTGCTCATAACATAAACTATTTTATACATCAGAGGTATCTTACTGTATTTAGTTTTAATTCATTCACAGAATTAGTAAAACAATATAGTTAAAATATATGCATATATAATTATAATATATATATATATATAGCCGGCCAACTTCTCTAGTGGTCAGCGTGCCTGACTACAAATAGGGAGGTCCTGGGTTCGAATCACAATTCAGGCATGGATGTACTTTCTCTCTCTATCCTGTCTTTGTCCTTTCTTTGTGTGTGAATGAGGTGTAAATGGTTGCTTACCCTATAAACGGGTCCCTATGGCATGTGTGTGTACTGAAGAAGTCGAACTCCACACCAAATATGGTTCAGTTGGAAAAGGGGAGCAGCGCACCCCAATTTGCCAGCCTAGCTGGCACACGAGAACAACAACAACAACATATATATATATATATATATATATATATATATATATATATATATATATATATATATATATATATATATATATATATATATATATATATATATATATATATATATATATATATACACACACACACATACGTGTGTCTGTGTTTCGTGTCTTGTGCCAGCAAGGCTGGCATTAAGAGGTATGCTGCTTTCCTTTCCCAACTTAACCATATTTTGGCGGGGGAAAAAATGCTACTGTAATTTTAAAAATTACAGTAGCATTTTTTTCACATGCTTGTAGTGTAATAAAAATTATATTTAACAGCTAAATTGATAGTCACAATTTGATATGATTCATATGATTTTGTGAAATGAAAATTTTTAACATTTAACATTAAAAAGATAAAATCACATAGACAAAAATACTTATAAAAAAGTAGAAAAAATCATTTAAATTAAAAAATAGAAGTGATCAGAATATTTTTGTTAAATCTCATTAATGGAACATGGCACAAGAAGAAAGAAAGAACAAGAAGAACAAGGCACAAGAAGTTCAAAATTATTTGTATAAAGATCCAAGGAAGAAACGAAAGATATATTCCTAACTCCTATAATAAAACAGAAAATAAATAGCATGGGAAAAATTGGAAAAGTAATTTAAATGAATAAATTTATAAAAATGAAATGTAAACAGCAATTTTTTTTAAGTAACGTAACGAAAGTAAGAAAATTAAAGAGCGTTGGAGAACAAATGTAAACACATACTGAAGTAAATTGTAAAAAAATTAAAGTAAAAATTAGAAGAAATAAAAAATTTTTTCTTCAATATTACAAAAGATAAAAATTTTCAAAAAATTTCACTTTTTTAATTTTATTGAATAATTTCATCAGTTCAGTTTGGGTGCTTTTCACTGCAATGAAAACAATTAATTTGCAATCGTTGGTTCCACTATTGATATTGGGTTTTTAAAAATATAATAAATTCTAAGAATATAATGAAATTTTAAAAATATAATAAAAAATATAAAATATATTCGTCAAGGGCTTTCATATTTACACTCATAACAAAGAACAATGTGTTATTTTCACGATTATTTTATGCGTCAAACTATTCAATAGTTTTAAAAAAAATTAATGAAAAAGTGTACAATAATCAATATTTTCTTAAATAAATTTTGACACTTCAAATTTTACTTTTTAAAAATGCATATGATAGCATTGATGCCAGTTCGAATATTTTGCAAAATTGTTTTGTTTCCATGCGTGTTATGAATAATAGTAATTTATTTATAATAGGAATTAAATCTTAATCAATTTAAAGAGCATTAAAGTTAACGCATGCTATTGTATAAATCTTTCTTTTCGTTCATTTTTTTACCGGAAAAGCGAATGAAAAGTAAGATTAATTTGAGACTAATTTCAAATTCTTATTAATTTGTTTATTTTTCGGACAAATGCAGGAGTAGAGGAATTTTTAATTTTTAATAAATTTGGCTCGTTCAATACTGTTCAAATTGTTCGTTAACTTTACCACGATACACTTGATGAGCATTAAATTCTTAAACTTTTATTCTTGAAATTTTTATATATTTAAAAATAAATAGTATTCTATAACGCAAATACAGCGGAGCATAGAAACAATTTATGTCAATCAAATCATTGAATTTCATTCCTGGTAAAATTTAAAAAGCAAAGAAAATGTTTCTTAAGTTTTTCAAATCTGGCTCGAGTTACTAGTGTGATTTTTTCTTAGAAATTCTGGTCTTTAAAGGTAATAAATATCCTTCCTTCAACGCCCCATTAGTAGGATTGGGTACTTTCTTTGACTGTCGAATCTTCTATTGTACGGAGGCATTACTATTGTTAAGGGTTCTTTGGAAAATGCACAATAGAAAAAACCCTCTTCATTTATCTTCAGCAGTTTTCTTTGGAACCTTTTCGATATTATCAGTGTTTATATATTAGCAAATGCAACAGTCAAATGTACCATTTGTTAATGGTACATTTGTCTGTCATTCTAACATAACTGTAATAATGAAAATTGGTTTAAATGGGAATTTTTAACCACTATTGTACACTAGTTTATAACAATTACCAAGTAATTAATAATTATCAGATTATTCTTAAGCTATAAAATATGAAGTATGCTTTTAAATTTATTCTGCTTATTTATAGAAAGAATTTAAGGTTATTGCCCATAACATTTTTGCACTTTTATAAAATAACAACAGAAGATATAAATAAAATAACAATTTAAGTTCTAAAATGTTTTTAAATAATAATTATCAAATACAACAGAAGCTGCTAAGCGTTGCTATTATAGGCTGCTAAATTGTATTCAAGTACAAAATAAAAATGGAACGCTTATATTTTTATGAGATACTGTTATAATTTATGCACCCATTTAAATTTCGAGTTAAATTAAAATCATGTATCTTCCCTTCACTATGCTCAAAATATTTTTGATTAAATGGGCTTAATTTATTTTATTCAATCGCATATTTTTCCCTATCTTAAATTTTAATTCCTTAAATAAAATCAAAATAATTTTTCATTCAGGAATTTTGTGATAAAAATGTGAAGTAAGCTGCTTAGTGCTTCAAACTATGAAATTTAGTAATTAAAGAAGTTTTTTATTTCAATTATACTCTTCATATATAGTTTCATTCATCAAATTAATTGAGAATATTAAGATTTCCTTTTTCATTTCCATCTCTTCAAAATTACCTCTCAAAAGAAATCTGAAGTTTGAACAATATTGTATTAAAAAAATTGCGATAAATTCCTCATAATGAAATTAGATAAGGATTTTGATGCAAAACTTATTAATACATAAAAAGGATTTTTAAGAATTCTTTATTTTGAATAATAGTAATTATCTAAAGAAAAATTCAAGTATTTTCATGTTTTTATTTTTTTAAATCAATATCATGTTCTATCATTAATACCAAGAAAGGAATATATATTTTTTATTTTTTTGAGTTTATATATATAGTTTGTTTTAACTTTTATTATTAAAAACATCAAAAAAGAGAAGACATCAGTGAAAAATCTGAAAAAATATTCTCTCTCTCTCTCTCTTTTTTAAATATTTGAATAATTCAAAATATTTTACTTAGAAAATTTAAAACAAAAAGGAATATTTAGATCAATACAAATTGCATTTTTGTTAAATTTAACATTGAAACGGTGATTTAATGTTCCTGATGATTTTGATTATGTCTTTTAATCCAATATCACAATTTATTGGAAAGTTTCCGCGTAAAGATTAAATTCGCCAAACTACACTCATTGTCAGAGAAGGAAACGAGACCTAAATGTATCGTATTTGATTAGACATAAATTATATTGATTATTTGTCTTAAGCATCAACTAAATCTGAAATATCTGAATATTAGGTGAGCACCAAATTTCTTTTAATTATCAGACATTTTTGAAATATTTTAAAAATATAATAATTTCTAAATTGTTAAAATTAGTACACAAATTAAGATTAATCAATTGGCATCCTGACAGCAAACTTATTGAAATGTAAGTTCATATAAAAAGCTTATTCATTCTTAGGCACATAAAAAATATTGTTAACTAGGAGGAAAATAAATCCATAAGATGAAAAAATATAAGTTTTCATTGAAAAGAAAACATTTGCTTAAAATCCCAGTATCCTCCTCACGATCAGAATAAAAGGAATGAATATGCATAAGAATTTGAATTAAAGATATAGCTATTAACATTTTTAAGTAAAAATAGAATATTTTTGAAAATTGAGGAGTTCAGACCAAAAAAATGTTAAATTTAATATAGGGAAGGAAAAAATTTTGGAAACCGCCATGGTAATTAATATTCAAATAAAAATTGGAAATAACATTAAATTATTTGCCATAACTGAGAAAATTCATTTCTTTCTCAAAATACATTCATTACATAAAACAAAATTTTTAAATTCTGATAGATAAATATTCTCGACATGTTACGATTGCGCATTCGCATCAATGGAGACATTTTACAGACTGTTGATCACTTGTGAATCTTGGCAATAAATTTTGTTATCTAGGATTTATTGCAAAGATTCGCGACTTTAATAATAAAAAATCTTCGATCTAAGACATAATTTTCTCACCTGACAGTTTTGATATCGTCATTCGGTCTCAACAACGACGATGATTTCTACATATCGCAGCGTCGAGACGTTGAAACAAGTTTTCCATTGCCTGAATTGTTGCGAAACGAGTTATTTTAAAATTCTGGACACACCAAGCAATTTTGTTTCAAAAGAGGATGAAAAAAGAGGATTTTTTTTCTCCTGGACACTCCTTTACTAAAAACAGATTAAAATTGATAAAAAAAAATAATCTATATCTGGTCCATTTGATAAAAAAAAAATATATATGTCGATATAAGTAATTTTAAATAAGACGATAATCTTATTTAAAGTAGTTTTTTTTTCCAATTCAATCATCAAACCAAACAGGAATTTTTCTTTCAAAATGTATTTATAATGAATAAATTGTATTATGAAAATAATTTATTGATATTGTATCTTGATTTTTAGCGTATTCCGCTGTAATATTGTAGTTTTTCTTCTGTTTTCTTTATTGTTTTCCTATGTTTAACTGATTAATTTTTATTTCTCTCAGTATTTTTTTTCTGTACATGCTACACTTCATCTAAACATTGGATAATATATTTCTACACATTTATAAATACGATTGTCAATATTTTATCCAATAAATAAATCAAGCTCGGCTAAAGATAAAAGACTCTTTTTTTTAAATAAACTTTGTCAATTGTCTTATAAAAATAAGTTATACAAAATAAGGTAAAGTAAAAATTATCATTTATAAGGAAAAATAATTTGCTTTTCTTACAAAGTTTAAAAAATTCGAAATTAGCCATTTTCTAAATTTTAAATGCCTTTATCGAATGAGTATAGTTTGATGATTAACTTGTGTGTATTAAATTTCAATTAATAGAATAAATTACAATTCATCTCTATCATTCATTAAATAAACCAATCAATTCTTTCTGACAACATCAAAAAAGTTTATTCTCTCATGTTGTAAAAATGCTATTAAAATTTTGAAAATTTTCCCTTGAATTATTGTAAAGCTTAATGTTGTAAGAACTACTCATAAATTGAAACTAGAATTTCATTGTAAGACTTCGTTCCAATTTTTATAGGGCCTTATGTTGTAAAAATTAATCACACATATATTTAACTTTATATTAATATGGCAATCACAATAATGCATAGTTTAAAATTTAAATCCTTAACCTGATATTTTATTGTTGTAGAAGATTGGAAAACTAAACTAATAAATATAATCAAATCAATCATCTTTTTATGAACAAACCTTTATATCCAAGGAAATATTTCATGAAATTTTGTCATAAGAATGTTTTAAAAATTCCAAAAAGTTTAATAATCAAAAGTTAAAGCAATAACAGGGCCATTTAAAAAAAAAAGCTATGCTGAGTATTTAATGACATTAAAAATAAAAACGAATTAATTTCTGCACGCTTTTATCATTCAATAATTTTAAAAGACATTTCATTACGTACTTTATCACACTGTGCTTTTGAAGAGATTGAACTTTTAAAAAATATTTTCTTCACTAATAATTTCTTTATCTTATTAATTAGCTTTGAACAAATGAATAGGAAGAAAGAAAAATCTAATTATCCGAATCAGTAGAATATATAAAACTTTCCTCTATTTAGGAGACTCTCGTCTAGAAAAAAGTAAAAAAAAATAGTCTTAACATTCCTTAGAACATCTTCAACGATTTCAGTAATGATAATCAAATATTTGCAGAAGACCTCACTCAATTATGTTTTATGTTTATTTTTCAGAGTATACTTTAAAGAATTTCTGAATTAATGTACAAGAAGAAAAAAGTTCTAGTTTGGGAAGTTGATAAGGCGAGTTCAGCGATTGTTTCATCTTTTCCATAAAATAGCTAATTGGTATTCTTGAAGGACCATTTTCTTTCAACGGGTCCTTGTTCAGATATTTTAATAATGTTACTTCGGACATGAAGTATTCTTTGCTATTGCCAGGTAAATGAATCAAAAGTAAATTCTTGTTTCCAAGCTGTCAGTTTTGTTTCATTCCTTGTCTCTCTCACAAACTGGCCGACTTCAGAGATTGATGAAAATGCGATCAGCTTACCTCACGAATTTTCAATATTTCTTGGAATCGCTTTTGCATTTAATCTCATTTAATGCGCGATCATGTAATTTTCTCATTACCCTATCCATCAAATCTTGGAAATCGTCAATATTTGTTATTTTTTAAGTTTTTTGATCGAAGGGAGATTTATTTCTGCATGAAATTATGCCAAAAAAGTCTCAACGATGACCTTTTTCATGGAATCGAAATAAAGAATTTAGTGACATAAAATACATTTATTTTAGTATACCAAATTTTACTTTCATACATATATGTTTTTCAATATAAAATATATTCAAAGGTTATATTAATGTAAAATTTCATATACTATAGTTATATGCCAATTGCGTACATTGGTAAGTATAAAGAGTGAAATCGCTCTGTGTTCTGGTTCCAATTATCGATACATGCCATCAAAATTAACATGGCTGATTTTCATGCGCTATTTTTGTCCATATATATATTCTAGCAAAATTTCAAAAAATTTTAAAGTCATCATTGTTCATCATCATTGTTCTAGCTATTCAATATGTATAGAGAAGCAAGAAACTATATTTCTTATTTATAGCAGTATTTCAAATAGTTTTTACCATTACATCTGATCATAAATTCACCCTTTTTTACATGCAGTTAAATGTGACATCAAGACTACAAAATTCTAGTTTAAGTAATAGTTATTTTTAAAAAACCAATTCCCTATTAATACTTACTGTAAAGATGGATATAAAATTGATTACCCTTGCAAATTAACACTATTATGAATTAAGTGTTACTTTAATCAGTGTCGGTGAATTAATTAAATATCTGAAAAATTCTCTCTAAACCGAAAAGAAAACAATAGTATTGTTTACTTTTCTTTAGAAATTATACATTTAATAATATTAAGCGAAATGAAGTGAAATCATTAACGATTATTATAAACAAAAATCCTTGATGGTATTTTTTAAAAAAAAAAAAAGAAAGAGAATTAAAAGTATTTTACTTTATATATTTCAAATAATATGAAGCATATTGAAATATGCACAGATGTAATATTTTTATAACACGAAGTAATTAATTAATAAGAATAAATTCTGAACTAAGTTTTATTACATCATTGACTTTATTACTCATACTTTTTTTATAGTCAAAGTCTGTAACTTTTTATTAGATTAATTATTTATGCTGTAGCATATATGTAATTAATTTCAATATTTTTTCTTTTTGATAATGAATTTTAATTATTTGATTGTTCTACAGAAGTTTTTTTCCAACACAAATAATTATAAATTACTTTTAATTGAAAAGAATGAATTATATTTTACTAATTGAATATGAGTAATAAAGTTAATGTCATAAGAATATGAGCCAACATTCCAAATTTTACTTATATTTCCAATTTCTGAATATGATATTCGATTAAATTTATATTACATACATTCTTACGGATTTCGAATTTTCTGTTGAAAATATTTTTAAAAATACTTCTCTTTTGAAAGAATGGTAATTATGGTTTCTTTAGAAACTTTTTAATGAAATGGGTAATGAAAATGGATTAAAAAAATTAATGAGGAATAGTACATTTGCGAATATTTTAATTAAATAATTTGTATAGTGAGGTGTAATTTTAATATAATTTTTTCTAAATTTATGCAATGGTTGATTCGATAATTTATTATTATAATCTCAAGAAACATTTCATAGAGTCCGAATAATTGAAAGGCATTTCTTTAAGAATTTACGGTAACATAATTATCCATAT
The DNA here is from genome assembly GCA_030067965.1 of Latrodectus elegans. Lineage (NCBI taxonomy): Eukaryota > Metazoa > Arthropoda > Arachnida > Araneae > Theridiidae > Latrodectus > Latrodectus elegans. The sequence continues at coordinate 82,973,179 of CM057820.1, read as the reverse complement.
CAGAATTTTCAAGAAAATTCTTGAAATTTTTCTTCACACAGTATTGACAAATGGAAAAAATTGTGCATTAAATAATCATACGTTTGGAATTATCTTTTGTTAAAGGTTAGTTTGTTTACTGATTCAAAGAATAGAATTCTTCACAATATTAGTTTGATCTTCTGAATGTTTTCTTAAATTTCTAATGGCAGGGCAAATACAAGGAATAAAACAAGTAAAACACATAAAGAATCCCAAAATAGACATGACGCGAAGACAAGACAGGTAATTACAGTACATAAACGTAAACGAGATGACCAGAGTCATTGCCCCATTCTGGCTTGCCAATAAAACTGTGATTCAGAGCTGTCATGCAGTGCTGCACAGTGGTGAAAGTGGGCCCTATTCATGGGTTCTGTCAAGTTGCAGAGCGGACAGTCGGGATAATTTAAGATGCCAATGCTGTGCATATGGTCAGCCAAACAGTCGTTACCCGTCAGGTGTTGAAACTGTGCCACAACTTGACGGCGTCGACTATCAGAGGTATTTGGAAAATTATCTTTCCACCGCTTGTTTTTTACCATTTCTTGCAGCTTAGAAGCTTGAGTTTTTTTAAAAACTTGTTTTAGGTGTAGCCTTATAGAGTACTAGGAAATCTGTTCGTATCTTGGCAAGAGAAGTCCACTTGCTCGTTTCCATAAATGCCACAGTGCCCTGGTACCCACTGGAACACAACACGCTTCTTTTGTGATATCAAAATTTCCAAGAGCTCCTTGATATGGAGAATTTCACAAGATGAGGGGGGGGGAGATTGAGTTTAAGATCTGAATTGCAGCCTGCGAATCACAGAATAGAGCCACTCTGCCAAAAACATCAGGAAGAGCTATTAGTTGTTTTAAGGCAATTCGTATTACGTCAACCTCCTCGTCAAATGCTGTACTGTAGATACCTGCAGAAGCATGGAAATTGAACAGCTTTGAATGTACATCTGCCCCAGCTGACAATTGGATATCAGATTAGTAACCATCTGTAAAGACATGCAGCCCCTCTGGTTCAGGGTACCTCAAATCAATGGTGTCCAAAGCACATTGTCTCAAGACATCTGGGGGAGGGTCACTTTTGAACAGATTGTCTTAGTGATCTGGGTTTATACCAAAAACTGGGATATTTAGATGATTTACTGGTTTGATGATTTAATACTATCGTGGACGACATACGAAGAACTTTGGGGATCAAAGTGGATTTACCTCCTCGTGGTGCACCTTGGAAACATGTTTCATTCGGCAAAGTGGTCTACAACTTTCGGCATATTCTCTCGTCACCAACGCTATCGTTGAAATTCAATTCGAATTTCGGAGCTTCACTTTCGTATTTTGCAGTAGATCTTCTAAATATTAAAATGTATTTTTAATTAGTTTAAATACAAATTTTTATTCTTTTTTTCGAATGCATTTGTAAATTTATAACTCAATTTGAAGGTATTAATTTTCCATTATTATTTTTTTGTCTTATTACTTTTTCTAAAAATATTTCTTAAAATTTTAAAATTTATAAATTTTTTTAAGATTTACATTGAAAATAATTTGACTGAAACCCTACTTTTTCAATATATTAATACATTCCCTATATATTTAACATATTTTTAACTTAAATAAATGTCAAGCTTTTTTTCAATCAGTAAATAAAAGTAAATAATTAAGGCACATAAATAATTAAACACGCTGTCGATAACGAAAATATTTTAGAATAAAGTTAAAGTTCATTTTCCTTTAAAAAGCCTTGCATTATAGAAGAACTTTTATGAATTCATTTTATTAAATTTCATTATTTTGCTTTGAGATGTTACATTATATATTTGAACTGTTATGGCTTTGACATTTGAAATACATAATATAACTGCTCTAAATTGTATGAAGATATGTTGATATTCATAACGGACTGCTTTTTGGAAGAGTTTAAGCTAAAATTCATATATGTCCGGAAACTCGAGAAACTCTAAATAAAACACTATTATAGAAGTAAATATTCAAGTAATTTGTCGCTCCAATGTAACCAGGTTTAATATGCAGACTTTCCATACCTAAAATAGTAGCTTTACCATTAAATCATATACGAGGGTCACTCTGAAATTTTTGAGATACAACTAGGTTTTTAAAGTTATACTTTAAAAACCTAGTTGTATCTCAAAATTTTAGGTGTTTTCAAAGTAGTCTCCTCCAGCACCAATGCACTTTTGTAGGCGAATTTTCCACATATTAAATGCCTCAAGTCCTTCATTTCTTGGAATAGATGAAAAAAATGCATTTATAGCCACATCAATCTCTTCTTCTGAATGAAAATAACGTCCATGTAAGTTCTTTTTTTAGATTAAAGAATGACCAAAAGTCGCACATACTTAGATCAAATTGATAATGTGGATGTTCGATCACTTTAATTTGTTTTTGTTTAAGAAAACTCAACTGTTAATCCGGTTGTATGTGAAGATGCATTGTCATTGTGAAGCATTAGTCCCCTAACATTCAGTTCTTGTAGAACTTCTGGAAGACATTTAGTGGTATACCAGTTTGCTGTTACTGTCTTTTGTCATTCCAGCTTGATAGCTTTGACCAATCCCGTACTTCTGAAGAAAACGGCATGCATCACTTTTTTCAATGCGCGTTGTTTTTTAACCATTGTCGGCGTGGGATCATCTTCAAAAACTAATACTTTGCTTTCTTGAAGTGTTGGAACGTCAAAAAGCAGTATGTACGTTTCAACACCTGTTACAATTTTAGAAATGATGTGGTGGCCACCATCATTTAGCAATTTAAGAGTTTCTTTACTGATTCTGACACATTCCTCCTTTCGGTGCTCAGTTTAGATTATGGGGAACCCAAGAGCAAACTAATTTTTTTATATGTAATTCTTCATGAATGATTTTGTGTATGCCTGCGGATCCAATGTTATAAGTTCCTTCTGTATCATTTGACAGGTACAGCGATTATCATCTATTAACATTTTTCGTATGGCAGACACATTATCCGGGATTACTGCCGACGGCGGCCTTCCTGTGTGTTCTTCATCCTAAAGAAAATTGCGACCGCTTCTAAATTCTCTAAACCATCTGAATACAGTAGCACGAGCTGGAGATTCATCACCAAATGCTAATTGCAACCGTTGAACGTATTCTTCTTGATTTAATCCTGCTTTAAAATCATAGAAAATCATAGCGCGAAAATGTTCTCTCGTCAACCCTATTTTCTCTTCTGTTTAAAATTTATTCTACGCTAAACAAGTTGAAGTAAGTCAGTAAAAACTCGTCTTCTGTGTTAAAATACTTTGTATTTTAAAATTAAACCGTTATTTTTATTTTGTAAATTCTCGTCTGCTCGTGTCTCAAAAATTTCAGAATTACCCTCGTATTAGATGAACTCTTGATCTTTCGACAAACAATTATTACAATCTGCAAAATTATTTTAATTAAGTAAATGCGTACATTCTTTGTCAGTTTTTTAAGTGTTAATACATGTTATGTTATCAAATGTTTACTGTGTCTCCCTATAATGATGTACTTATTAGTGAGATGATATGATACAAAGTAATAAAAATTTGTAAAAAAAACGTATAAGTTAATAGATTTAATGTCTCTTCAATGATTAATTTAAAAAAGTACCAATTTCTATTTCTATTGAGCAATTATAAAGATTGTACTTAACATTTCAAAATGCCTCCTACTGCATTTTAAAAAAAATAACTACATTTTTATATACTTTTAAAATATCGAATAAAGTATATTCTAGCGGAGAGAATTTTTGTTTTACTTCCTAAGATTCACTCTATTTCAAAGAATTAAAATGAACTCTTTAAGGACATTAAAATATATTGAACCGGACTGGAAACTGTCTGCTAAATACCGAATGCAATTAAAATTAAATTTTGAAACGAGATTTGCTTAAAACCTTTAAATGAGTGAGACAAATCTGATGCTCATTGAGTGCTGAAATTTTTTTTTATGTTTTTAGAGTGTAGGGAAAATATTTTTATAAAAAGTTGATGTTATAAATTTATAAATTAAAAATGAAATATTATTATACGAATTTCTCGTTTGCTATATATATATATATATATATCTGAAATGACTATGCTTACAAAAAGTAGAAAAATATCACCACAAAAAAATAAAATGATTTAATTTTGAATTGCCTGCATGCATATAGTACCAAAATACTTTTTCTTAAACGACTACTGAGCTTGTAAAATCCTTAATAACCTAATATATTTTCAGATGCTAAGCAACTCAACAGTAGCAAACCTACTGTGAAAAGTGTATTTTTTAACAGAAATACAAAAACTTACGTATATAATTTATCCTTAAGAAATGGTGCTTAAATCTTTCCCTTCGGTGTTTTAAATAAAACTATTCATTTCTTTTCCCTCTTTTCAGACGTCCTAAATCGACAAAACAAACAGGCTGTTAGACATTCCCCAACATACAAAAAAGAAATATTGCCTTCGTTCTCAGTACCCTGAGCAGGCTGCGCCAAACAAGCAGGGATTATCTCTGAAAAGTCCAGAATTGCCACAAATCATTGTGGAACGGGTGGATTGAAATCTAAATTGCGCAATGGGGTTTCTTCAGGAAGAAAAATGTGTTTCCCCTTCGTTGAAAAGAAAAAAAAAAAAAAAGGGAGGAGGGTGTTTAACGAGAAAGAGAGCAATCTCTGATTGGGTAGGAAGGGGGGTAAAGTTGCAGTATGAACGAAAATAGTAGCAAAACTGGAAAGGCAGACAGGTATCTATCTGCCAGACGTCACAGGACCGGATAATAGCGAAGCAAGCTAGTGGTTTCTTACAACGTTATTAATGAAACCATTTCTAAGATTTAGACCAATGGAATTTTTTTTCTGGCCAATTTTATCTTCCGACGTAGACTGGCACGAAGCACTTTGGACCTAAGTGATGAGGTGTAGGATGGCCATGGCAACTGCTTAAATAGCGTTAGCAGTTGAAGTCAGAGGAGGTAGGTTTCTCCTACTGCAGTTCGAGAGCATTCTTAATGAATAGAGAAAGGAAAAAATAAATGACAGAAAAGGATTCTTATTCGATATTATATGAATAAGTTATTTTTTATTTTATAATAAAAAAGAGTTACATAAAGAAGTAATACAACGTAATTAGTATATTGATATCTATTAATCGTAATTAGTATATTGAGACCAACATGCTTATTATCCATTGATAATTTATTAATCAGAAGTAACAGCAAGTTTTGATTAAAAATGTTGTCTTTTCATAGTGAGTGCTTATAAAATTAAATGGGAATTAAATTATCTTATTATTAATTAAATTGAAATTAATTTATTATCTATAAAAATTGCCATACAAGAACCGAATATAAAAGTTAATAATATAATTAGTATAACAAAACAAAAAAACCACTTTGTTTACAGAAAATTACAGTGCATTTTTATGTAATATATTTTATTTTTCATAATAGAATTTACTCAATATTTAGATTCTTTTTTCACTTTTAAGTTTTTTTAAAAAATAGTTTAAAAAAGATTTTTCCTCATTATGAAGAGTAAAAATGAAATAAAAAATTGGATAAATTCTAAAAAAATCAATCAAAATTTTCTCTAAAACTTTTTTATGACTGCATCAAAGATTCGTGATCAACGTAACAATGTGTAGCTTTATACATAAATACATCATTAGGAATGTAATCATTATTCATAAATCAACTTATTAAAAAAAAACTTTTGAATCAAATAAATCTTATTTTCTAGGTATTTTTTATGTATAAGAAGTTAAATTAAGTCTAATCATTAATTATCATTTTTTTATCAAATTTCATCAGTCGTGTTTAGTTGTTTTTTTCTTTTCTGTAAGTGGTCTAATTTGATTTGAAAAAGTGTGTGTTGTGACTAGAATGATCCTAAGCATCTCACCCATCTTCCCAGTTTAAATAATTGAATAACTTTATACCCTTTTATACATCAAACATATTTAATTCATTAGTTGTTATAGTTTGTTTATCAAAAGTCATTTTAGCAAACGAAGTCTAATTAAACCGGGGCCTACAGTAATTACATTATCAAAGTGCTTTTGGCCATGATCTTAATTTCAATATTTTTAATTCATTCTAATTGAAAAGAAAGTACGCAAAGAAATAATGTTCTGTTACTTTAAAATTAAAATTACCATTTCAATAATTATTCAAATTTAGTAATTTTTTAAACACATATTAAGCTATTTACTAATAGGGAACAAATGCTAAGAGAATTTTAGTTTTCTAAATACTAATATGAAGTTAGAAATAAAAAATAAAATTAGAAATATAAAACAGCTTTACATTTTTAAAACAATCATTGGTCATATTTGACCAATATCGAAACCAATCAATGGTCATATTTTGAGATAGGCTGGCCATGTTATTCGTATGCCAACTGAACGCACCCCTAAAAAAACTTTCTTGCAAGGCCAATGGGAAAGAGTTCCAGAGGTAGGCCCAAAATCAGATGGATTGATTGTCTTGATAGAGACTTTAATACTATTGGAACATCTAATTGAAAAAGTGCTGCTGAGTACAAGCCAAGATGGAATAAGCTCATTGAGAAGGCCAGGACCCACACAGGGTTGTAGTGCTATTGTTGATTGATTGATTGATTGGTCATATTTAGTTTATGATTTTTTCTGTTTGTTTTGAAAGGTTTTTTTAAATAACCTGCCACAATTGAGAAGAATTCGTCTACATATGATTCAGTATATGTATTAGAATTCCAAGACAATAGATAATGATCACTGACAACTAGACTCTAAAGAAAAAATATTAAACAAAAATCCAATATACCTGCAATCGTCGATTCTGCTAATCCCCAAAACTTATCGATCTGACTTTAAACATCGTTTAGTATGAACCACTGCAGTTATTTTGATGAAAAATAATAGCTAATACGTTTTTTAGTAACTGTGTGTATAGTTTAAAATGATTTGACTAAAATAACAATTTTCTTTATAAACAAGATAAAGATATATCGAGTTGTCATAAAGAAATAGTTTGTTTTGCCATCTATGGTAACAAAGTTTTATTGAGAACTCTTCCCCTATAACAACTCATTCGATGAAAACATCTTATCCCGGTTTTGATTGGTAAGTTGTTAATTCGCAGCCGAAAATATTTAATTTCCTTATTACAGCTTCGAATACTGCTACTTTCTATTTGCTGTAGGTTTTGCTTTAGAATCTAAAGATAGAATAATGATTTTTCTGAATGGAAGACTTCATTTTCAAAATCGAAACCAATCAATATTGAATGACACTATTTTTGCATTTTTTTGTATGCAGTACGTAAGCCCTTTTTGGAATGGAGAAGAGAATCTTCCTTTGATATAGATGAATACCATTCATTATTAATGAAAATCTTATCTGAAGGCAATACTTAGTGGATGTTCAAGTATCTGATAGCAATTCTCAGCAATTTAAATAATCTCTTAACACATTCCCAAAAAAATATACTTGTTGTTGATTTCTCGCATTTCAAAGATCTTAACTTAAGTCCTTGGATATTTATAAGTTTTGCAGTTTGTGCTTTAGTTCTTCAATGTTACAATTTTGTTTTATAAAACAAATTATTATTGCTTGCTCTACTTTCTTCCAAACGGTTTGTATGATTTGTGTTATTAGCTTTCCCAGAAACTTTACTTAAATAATATGGGGACTCAAATATTTTTTCTGACTTTCATATCAATAATATTTTTTGTCGTTCTTCTTCAGTTCCACATTTCGTACTTTTCTAGGTAATTAAAATTCACTCAACTCTATTAAGAATTTTATTAGTCGATTTCGAAGTTGGATATTCATGTCTTATAATTTTAAATATATAATTGAATATTTTAGTTTACATCCATTTAATTTTCGATAATTATAAGGACATATACATATTTCAGACATAAATTGAATTTATATTGTATTACATTATACATCAATAGAATAACAGACAAAAGAGAAGGATGGGTGGAATAAATTGAAGGGAAAAAACAAAGTTTTTTTATATAAATATAGTTCAAGAAACCAAGGGAAAGAAAAAAACAGCAAAAATTTTGATGAAAGAAAAATTATAAAAGGTGAGAATTGAATAAACATACGAAAACTTAAATGGAAGAGAAAGCAAAGGTTAGACACCTCAAACAAGTAAAGTAGAGAAAGAGATAAAGAAAGGAGCAAAGTTTTTAAATGTCCTGAATAACATTCCAACTTTAGAAAGCTAAAAAAGTTATCTGTTTACCAATGAAATAAATTACTGATAAAGCACGTTAGTTCAATGAAAAAAATTATAAATGTACTACCCATATTTTTAATAAAATTCTATGTAATACATTTCTTATATAGTAGTACATTTTTCCCTAAAACTTTTGGGAGACGGTCAAGCTACCCTAATAATTATAAATATACAAAATCTTAAAATATCTGTACCTTACATAAAATAAGAATATTACGGAAGTAAAAAAAATTATAACAAATTTCTTTCCCAAAAGAATTTTACGGAAAATATTACATCGTAAAAAACATCACACAGAAAAAATAATCAAAAAAATAGTGAAAATTTTTATAATTTTTATTAACGTCAAAAATATCGAGTGGTAATATATACTTATTCTGATTGAAATGAAGAAATTACAATTAGTAATAAAGTAACGTGAACTTGAAATATAAACAAAATAAAAAAACACGTGAAAAATATTCCTCGTATTCTTTGAAAGGAGCTAAACAACACCAAGAAATTAATAAAAATATTTTTGCTATGAGCAAAATTTCATTTAAGAATATACAAAAAAATAAGAAGTGAAATAATAGTTTATTACATAAAATTTCTTAATTAAAAAAAGAAAAAACTAAACACAAGAACGAAAAGTAATTGGAAAAATATAAATCTAGGAATGATGGCGAAACTTATAGAAGGTAAAAAATTTGTAACATGTTACCTTGGAAAAATTTTAGACAGCGATGAAGGAGTTTAAAATCAGATCATTAGGGGGTAAAGCTTAAAAAATAAATAAAGTACAAAAAAGTTTTTTAAAAATAAAATTGAACATTATCATTTTTTAATTTAAGAATTCAAAAATAAAATGAGATATGAATTTCAGGCCTATGATCCAAAAAATTTCAAAATGATTACCAACATATAATATGGAATTCAAATCTATAGTTTAAGGAAAACTCTAATTATCCTTACGAAATTAAATTTTTTTTTAATATTTTGAGAATCAGTGGAAAACTAAATTATCATAAAATTGTTCTTGTTGGAAATGTTCTTTATAATCATAGTTTAAGTTCTTGTTGGTCTTACACCAGAAAGCCATATCTTTCAATAGCTAAAAAATTCATAGATCTGTAGATAGGACTAATATACATACAAAAAATAGCTTATAAATCATTCTTAGACTGAAGCATAACACATTAAATAAATAATATTACAAATAGGAGACGTTCTAGAGTTACTGTATAATAATCTACTTTCAAATAAAAAACATAATTTTCCTAACTAGAATATTGTTATGTCTACAAAGAATAAAATGTTAAGATTAACCCCTTTTGTTTAGTTACTCAAATAGCTGCAAGTTATCCTTGTCTTCACTTCACTGAAGTAAATGATGGTTATATTTATGGACATTGGAAATAAAGACATTGTAAAATCATTTATCAAAAACGTGTGGTATCTTAGTAGATTTTGAACCAGAAAATGAAAAATACCTTATTTGTTTAAATGAAAATAAATTTCTTCTTTTAAAACGAAAAATAAGTCGAAATTTTGCAAAAAAAAGTGTTTAAATAAAAAATTTATTTTAGTATGATAATTAACTTTAGCTATTGTAATTTGAAACATCGAATTGATGAAATTTCTCATGTGAAATCACTTAATGTGAGAAAATATAAAAGTATTTTTTTCATATATTCAGGATTATAGAATATGAATAACGAAAATGTTATTGAAATCTTAAATTTCTTTTAAAAATGTATATTTAACGAGGTCATTTAAATACACAATTCACACAAATTTCGTATATTTTAGTTTCTTCTTATAGAATTATTGACATCATATCAACTTATTACACTGAAGTTGATGTAGACAGAAATTTTTTACTTAATAAAAATATAATATTTTAACATTGCCTTCTTTAATTTCTATTTGAAATTTCGAGAATCATTTTAGATCAATACTGCCTACACTTTCAAATTCATATCGCTGAAATAAAACGCTTACAGTTAACGCAAAATTTATTGAATTATTTTCATGATTCTGATTTCTAATGTATTTAAAAATTGATTTATTTTCATGTTTTACTGTTAATTAATTTGTGACAATCCACGTTTAATACACCCAAGGTACTTTTCTGTTTAAAAGATGCGAGAGAATACTCTATTCTTCTTTATGTAGTTGTGTTCGTGGGTTCAATTCCCACCTTGGGCATGGATGTTTGTAGTGGTTTCGAATCCACTTTAAACCGTAGGTCCCGGTCTAGTTAGCTCTCGTGTGCGAAAAATGACCGTTGAGCGACAAACAAACAACAATTGTGTAGTTATATAAAAATTGCAATTGAAGAATAGAATAAAACCAGCTTAATTTTATATTCTATCATCTAAAATTTTGAAAACAATAAAAACACACAGCTAACATTTTGATATAATTTATAAACAGTTTGAGCACAAATCAAACAATTTCTTAATTAATTTGTTCAAAATAAACAGAATTAAACAAAATAAACATTTTCGTTTAATTCTAATATTTAGTTTTTATACAATTAGATTGAAAAAGTTTGGTAAAGCAAACCGAATAATCACAAGATACATGAACTTCTATGCAGTGATCATACTTTGCTGAAAGAAGTGACAAACAAAGCATATGTCAATCTCAACTTAGGGCCACAACTGAATAGGAAAAAAGCTCAATTATTAGAGTAAGTCGCAGCCTTATAACCCATCACTATTAACTACCCAGTATAACTAAACGGAATCATGTTTAATAAACGTTTGACTTTCAAACCTGTCTATCATGACTCTCTACAGACAATAATGAGAGACGAATTTATTATCTGCGATCATCGTGTCATTTATTTCCTACAAATGCACATTATCAAATCGTTATATTATTGCTGGGATCGATTAACTTTGCAGTTCGTTGATTGGGGAAATGTAGTATATGAAATCGAGTTCCGTGTCCAAATGCGTTCTAATAATCACTACAACTGACATGTCTGGAGATGTCCAGATAAACATCAAAATTCTGACTTTACTGTCATACATCACACATGCCTACAGCAGATTATTATCGTCTGAGTGCCTTATTTTTGAAATATTTGGCAATGATTATTGGCTATTTAGATATAGTGGCACATAGACGACATATTCTATTGCCGATTATAATACCGCCCTTCTTGTGTCATCCCAGACTTACTTTTCAATAGCACATAGAGCTTAACCAACATACTGCATGTGTTGATACCATTGTCTTCAAAAAAATGTCTTCTGAAATTTAATCAACCTATTTCACTTTTGAGATGGTAGCTTAACTCATAATTATAAATAGATCAATGTTTTATAAATAGTGTTATTGTGCTGGAGCTAAATGGTTAGTAATCTGCCTTTGGCTCTACAATTTTGTGAATTTAAGACCTTCCTTAAGCTTGGATATTTGTAAAGATATCCTTACAAATCCTTATAGTTATATAATCTTGCTTCTAATGCAGTTTAGGAACCAGACATCAGAAAACTATTCCTTTGAAATAATTTTAATCAGAAATGAATTTTCCGTTGATAATTGAATAATTAAATTTTCCTATTTAAAATAGAAATCATTATTATTATTTAGAGGATTTTAAAGATTTTTTTAAAAATATTTATAAGATTTCTCATTATTATTTATATTATAATGGTTTTAAACATGTGAATTATTGGTAATTTTATAAATGGTTTATTTTTTAAAGCAATAAAAAAAATGTAATTTATTAGCATTTCTCCTACCAAAATTTCAAAATATAATACTGTCATTGCCATATAGAAATCGGATTATCAAATGCTGTATAAATTTCTAAAATACGGTTATAAATATTTAATTACAGACACATTTATCACAGATATTTTAGACGTTATTACCGGTGTCAGCAATTTCCATTTTCAGTTAAAAATACTTATACAAGTTAGCTTTTGTTTATGTATAATTAGCAGCAAATTTCATTTAATTTAAGTGAGAAAATCCAATGCTTATGTAAGAGGACAGTTTTTTTTATTTTCAAGATATACAGTTGTAAAAAATGTGCAAGTAAACTTCGTGGGACACCTCTTTCTACATTTCTTAAAGAATCGCACCCTTCTTGGGATTGGCTGAATTCAACAAAGCCCTTTTTTATATATGATAGCACAGACTGAGCCAGGTCACTTCATCTTCAAGTGCCGCGTTAACCTGTCATGCCAAAGTTTGTGCTATGGTGCGATGTGTGATGGTGACCTTTTGAACATTTCTGATTCCGGTTCTTTTTACTGTCTAGGGATCACAGGAAAGAACAAGTGACCTATGACTCTCGCATAAAACTGCATTAAAAAATAAGTTTCTTATTAAGTATTAATCCGATGTATTATTAATGTTTTTCTCTCCAAAAGCTTGGAACTTGATGCAACACATGTCGCACTTCAGTTTGCTCACTTGACACCTTCTCTTTCATACCATGTTTTCTCTATCCTTTTTTGAAAATTGACTTCATTCAGGTAATCTCCAAAGATCACGATTCTCATCTTCTGTCATGGGTTATTCTTTAAGAAGAATGGCAGGCGCTGAAATTATTTGCCTTATATTTTCATATGATTTTATTTTTCTAAGTCTCAACTATTTGACAACAACACAATACATATTTTTTTTCATTTTATTGTGTTGCCTACACAGTTCAGTTCCAAGTTATCACGTTTAATCATAAAAGAAAAAAAAATTAATTTGATAATAATTTATCTTTTAAAACCAATTCAATTTATTAGATTAGAAAAATTAAAATTCGTTAATAAACATTAGATTTATGAATAATAATAAAATTAAATATAACATGTTATTTTCATAATTAATTACATAACATGTTATTTTCATAGTAAATTCAAATGATAACAAAAATATTATTGCATAATGCATACACTTAGCAGAAGTAATGTTGTAATAATGTTAATTGATATTTATAATATGAAAAAATAGTGAAGTAAAGAAGCTTCATTTAATTTAGATGCATGAAAAATATTTTTTTTAGAGAAAATGTAGAATAAAAGGTAAAGAATCCAGATTATCCCAAATAAAAGTTGAAATTATGAAAGGAAAGATGAAGTATAATATTAAAAGTTGGGACAGTAGAAAGTAGAATTATGAAGAGTGAAAAGCTATCCTAAAATATGGGATTGTGCTATAAAAGCTCTTAAACATATAAAAGAGTATCAGTAACATAATAATAAATCATTTTAAAAATTATTGAGAGTTATTGAAATAAATAATTATCATTTCAAGTGTATAAAATTATAGATATATTCCACATACAAAAAAAATCTATTTTACAGTTATTTTATTATTGTGTTAAATTGCTAAGACAAATTGCATTATTGATGTCAAATTTGATTTTTTTAATAATATTTGATTCAAGATTTTAATTTGTAATATATCAGTACTCATCCTATTTTTTCAAAATAGAATAAAAAAGTGTTATTAATAAATTACATGCCTAAGCAATATTATGATTTAAAAAAATTTTTTTTAATATATTTCAAGAGATAATAATCAGATTACATAAACATTAGTCTTACAGTTATAATATTACTGATGTATTCTCTAAGAGTTTTCCTATTATTTACTTTTTATCCTATATAAATTGCACAATAAGAGTAATTATGTGTATACAAGTAATGCCTCATTATTAATTCATAAAATAAAATATTTTAATAGCAGAAGAGAAGGAGTGTTGTGTGAGCGAAATTCCTTTATCAAAATAATTCATAATAGATATAAAATTTTAAAAATGGATATCTATAGAATATTAAAGTAATGACATTTTCCTTTTTGTTTTTGAAACATGAATGATGTATAGGTGAAATAATAATTTTATTTGCAAAATTTTTCTCACCATTGTAAGAAGGAAGTTATTTTGAAAATGACTGTATACTTAGGATCAATTTTCTACTGTTCTATTTTAATTCATGTTTGATATTCTATTTATTCATTTTTGTTGAAAACTCTTGTTCCATTACAAAAATGAAAATCAAGAAACTAATTTACGAATTGAAAAGAAAATGGTAAAATACGTATAAATAACGTTGTGAAACAATTTGATTTTGAATTCATAATTAATATTTTGACGCATTTAGCAAACAAACTCATTAAGTATTTATACAGTTTTTGATGAGAGAAATTCTCGTATTCCGCTCAACCATAAAAGAGAAACATCGTTTGGGCAAATTATTTGGGCGAACAACATACCGGCAGCTGTTGTCTGGGAAGTTGGTTGTTGACCTTGGTACGAAAGACAAGCGAAAGAAAAATTTTCAAGCCATCATTTCGTTTTCCTCTCAAACAGGTAAGTGGCAAGTAAATTTTTGTGGCTACACTCCAAGAATATACCCCACAATAACGAAAGTGATGTATTAAAGGGATCACGCCTCTTTTGGAAACAACAAACGAACTTTTTTGTTCGTGCGAGAAAAAGTGTTCCAAACTTATTTATTGAATCGAATGCAGTTCCTATAGAAATTCGAATGAAACAGATAATTAATAATTTTTTTTTTCTGGATCATGTTGAAAAAATGGAAAATTATTTGTTATGAGTTTTACCCAGTAAATAATATTGGCTAGATTTTAAAGATATAAATGAAAAAGCAGATCTTTACATGCCAATTTTTTCCGTAGAAATAAATATCATTAGTTTTAAAAAAGTAAACTCAGCTATAAAAAAAGTCGAATAAAAAATAATTATGACTTTTAAATTTATTTGGACTACCACACTTTTCCGCTATCCTATATTTACTCACAATTCTTACTCCGTAAAACGTATGTACATACTTTAACCTTTAAATAAAATTATTTTTCATTCATTTTAAGTCACTTTTTCTATTAATTACGATTAAGATGATTCTTTGATTTAAAAACATTTGATTTTCTCATTGAGTGTATTCTAATTTTGAAATTTCTCTGTAAGAAAATTTTTATTCTAAAAGTTTGATTCCATGTTTATTTTATTCTAAAATTCCTTTAAATCCCCCTAATTTTGTTTTCAATATGGATTTATATAAGAGATTTTGATAAGGACAAGAGACTTGCAAATGTATCCTAATTATAGAAATTAATTAAATTTTCTAAATTAAATTTGAATAAGAGGTATTTCAAGAAAATGTAATCAAATAACATTTCATTAATGAGTAATTAAATAATTATTTTATTCTGATGAAACTTTAATTAGTTTTAACTTAAAATTAGCTTCTGTTTAAGTAATCTGTACAATCACACTAATGTATGTGGGTGTATGCATACATTTATAACAAATTAATAACAGTTGGAAATTTAGACAGGTTTGATGAGTATTTTTCATTTATTTTATGTGTAATCACATCTAATTTAATACATTATTAATTAAATACACAGTTAATGTCAAATTGTGTAGAATTTTATGTCTCAATTCTATTAATTAATTAATTATTACATTTAAGATACTTAATCATTTAAAAAATTTTCACATATTTTGAAATAGATCTTCTTTCTCTCTTTGTTTCTTTCTTTTTAATTTTTATGTTATTATTTTTATTTTATAAATATTTCATTTATATTAAATGTTTTTGATATGTTGAAAATAGTATCAAAAACAAGTGAAAGGATTTTATTAATATTCATAATATTTTACGAATTATTTAAAAAAAAATGCATTTTTAAGACCATATTCCTTCCAGAAGAGATTTAAAACTTAAAAAAATTTTTTTTTTCAAGGCATGTAATCGATGCATAAAGTTACATTAATAGTGTTTTTCAATATGAATCAGAACAATTTACTTACTAAATCAGACAAATAAATAATTTAAGAAAGCACTTGACAAAAAAAAAAACCTTTTATTTTATTATACAAGTGTACTATGTAATTTCTTATACCTTGGTTGTCAAGGGCTGAAAGGGGGCTGAAAGAAAATTCAATCATGAATAAAAAAGGGTATTAAAGAACAATAAAAGCATTTCTATGAATAGATCGCTTTTCTTTATAAGGTGTGGCTTCATACAAAGAATTGTAATCAATTCGAAGGAAATAAAATGCTACCCGGCATTAAAAAGCAAAGATCAATGACACGCGACGTTAAGAAAATCGCAACTTTGAAGTTCTTCATTGCTTTTAAGCAGTCAATATAAATCGATGTATAGTAGCCACAAAAAAAATTTAATGCTTGCGCAGCTATAAATTAAAACAGGCACATTTACTACAGAATCATAAAATTATTTTCTATACGTTCATTCAGACATAAATTTAATTACAGCCACATTCGACTAAGCTGATGAGAATGCCGAGAGGCTACACATAAACTGAACTGATTTTTCTTCTCTTTTTCTTATTATCATTAATAATCTTACCGATAGAAAGAGTTAATCCCGGTTATAAAATAATAAATCTTGTCAATAAGAATTATCTCGCCATTCGTTATACCATCCAATTTTCTATTTTTCTTTTATTCTGCATTAATTTTTTTCCATGAGAAAGTTATTATTGGATACAAAGGGAACAATTCATTCGTCAATATTTTGCACTGTCTAATATGCTATGTAATTCAGGTGATTATATAGATTAATTCTGTCTATTAGAAGAGAGAAGAAAATACGCGAGAGAAGCTTTAAGATTCGATACGAAATGGAGCCAATAAAAATTGTTCCATAAATATTAATTTCAGTAATAAATTAAAATTCTCTTTGATATTTGTTTAGATCTTGATTTTGTCTATTAATAGTGGCCGGGATTAACTTAAACATGAAAATGGAATGATAATACATAGAAATTTGATATTTAGAAAAATCTCTTTTTTTATCACTTATATCTCGATGATGATAAAAAAATTCCTTTCTTTGATCATTCCAGATAAGAGAGGGATGTGTATTGGATTTTTTTTCTTTATAAATAACAAAAATTATTATTTCATAATCTTTTTTCATTACTTTGTATAAATTTGAAGTTAGATTTAAATGAAAGAGATAAAGAGTTTAAAATCATGACCTAAGATCATCTTATAAGACATTTTACATTGCAAATTCCTCTTATTACTAGGTCGAGGTAAGAAATTTAAAAGTATGAAACTTTGGGGAGGAATTTTTCATGGATTTAAATACAAAGACTGATGGATTAAATAAAAATAATATTTTAACTAAAACATGCTATTAAATATTATTATATAAATTGCATGTTGAAAGTAAGAAAGCGAATTTATTTTTGTTTTCTTTCTTATCCCTTGATGTAATATTTTCTAATAGGAACGAAACAAAAATGTGTTTTAGATTTTAAAAAAAAAATTGTATTTATTAAAATGATAATTAATTTTGACTCTGATCGTCAAACAAATACTGTTATAAAAGATGATATAATGTCTTAGAAAATGTTCTGTTAAAAGATTTCAATCATTCGCTTTTGTTTCAAATGCAAAATCATGGAAATAAAACAGCTTTTTTTTCCTCTGAAGAAGCTGGCAAACAGAAAAAAATTCAATAATTTATTGAAATGACAGATATTACACAAAATTAAAATTTTTAAGTGCGTTTCAAATCAATCTAAAATTATCTTTGATTCAAGAAAAAATGCGATATGTTTAAGATGGTTCACTTGATTGCTCAAATTTTCTATTTGTTCATTAACCTGACAATTTTCGAATTATAAATGAAAAGTAAAATATAATAACGAGTTGATTATTATTCCACCAAAACCATTGCCGAAATCTGTGGGAAGTTCTTCAGACAACACTGACATGGGTCACTATTAAAATTTTCATAATGAGTAGCTTCACGCAATCATGATGCGCCAAGGCCATCTCCTTTGGAAATGCATGCCTTTGACGAACAAATTTAAATTGCCTACATTTCTGTTCAAAATAAAATTCAATTATCCATTCAAATGTGAGCACAGCTGCCGTTTTCTATTTTAACATCGCAATGCCAACAATCCATCACTGAGGGCGGTGCTATAAAACGGAACTATCATTCTTTAACTAGCTGGTGGAAGATTCTTTTTTTCTAATGAAGAAATTCAGAGCGGAGAATAACACCCACAAGCCAGCTGCATTTGAATGAATATTTATAAACTTCAGTAGCAGCTGAAAACCACTTCCTCTTTATATCTTAGATTTAACCATTCTTATAAACGGTTCATAATAATGTCAATTGTTCATATAGATGAAAACTTGATAAATTCAAATAATTCTATTGTTTTTAAGTGCTGGTAGAATTGATGGAAGATAGCGATATTGGTAAAAGTAGTGCTTTTATCAAAACATGACTTCTTTAAGCAAATCTTATAGTTTAAAATTGAGGGAAAAAATCGAGGCATGAATTTACCGCACAAATCACTCAAGTTTATTAGTCAAGGGAATACAAAGCGCATTTATAATAATTGTTTTATCAAACTGTGAAATCTATTAAAATTGAAATCATATTAATTTATAAGAAATATTAATTTTGACTAATTTTTTTTAAAAATAATATGTAACTTAGAAATATAAATCCGATTTAAAAAATATAAGCATTTCATTTTTATCGATATCTTTATGGAAATTTAATGACAAAAATGTTGCATTTGGAAATGAAGTTATTTGCGTATTTTTTGTTAATTTCGACATAACTTTCTCCATTACTATATCTTTCATTTTTTCAATTAATTACGCGTTAGAATTCTAATCTCTTGAAACGCGTTAAAATCCATAAGTTATTTAAATGCATTTGAAGCATTAATTTAAATATAATAAATAAAATACTAAGCAAAATATATTTAAATTTCTTGATTGCTGTAAGTAAAGTAAGAAAAGCTTTAAAATCTTCGTATATAATGTTATATTAATTAAAAGTCGCACTTTTTTCCATTTCGAAAAAAGTTATAAGCGAAAAGAAGTATTTAATATTCCATAAAAATTATCTGTAGAGGAATATTAAACCTAACTCATACGTTATAGATTTCATAACAACAGACTTAATCATGGTTGGTCACAGATAATCAACATATTCGAATTATTCCTTAAGAAATAATTTATAAACTAGAAAGCTTTCTCTGTACACTTTAAAAGAAAAGAAATGCCTTCCAGTAAGTAAAACTTAAGTCATCTATAGTTCTTAAATGTTTTTACTTAAACAATACGAAGATGTTTCGGATAAAAAATGATAAAATGAGACTAGATGCTAAAACTTTTTGAATAGAATAAAATAAAAAGAAATCTTCCATTCAGAAGATAAATTTTAGAATTTTCCTGAATGTCGTTAGTGACCCGAATTTCAACCAAAAATATAATAGCAATCATACTTCATACAGCTTCAAAAGGTAGTATCTTAAATCTTTGAAGTAAACACCCAAGTATTGTAAGTTTTCTGCAGAAAGCAGAATAATTATTTCTATTTTTGAGAGAACAATAGGAAAAAAGTTCAACAAAATTTTTGGTTGTCTTTAGGTGATTCTTTACGAATTACGTTATGGTCCAGTGCCATTTAAATTTCTGAATTCTTTTGAAAACTCGTGGAGACACACGTCAATTTGAGTATGACGTCAACATAAATATGAGAAAACAGTTTCAAAACTACAATTTTCAGAAAGAATTCATCCATAAAAAGGCAGAACTAGAATTTGTCTTCGCATATTTTGCTCTTTTTTGTAATTCTTCTTTCATTTTGGCGAAACGAATTCACACGATATGATTTTAATCTCTGTTTCTATCAGCAAAGTTTATGAGCATTGTATTTTCTGAATTCTGAAAGCATTCTTTTGAATGCATCATTGCTTTCGTTTATTTATTTTTCACCACAGATCATATCATTATTTTAACGCTGCGGACATTTTGGTATTTAGAACACGATGCTCCATTCTAAAAAATTAATTTTACAAGACTAGTTTAAGAAGATTATTGGTAAAACTGCTAAACTATTACAAACACTATTTTAAGTAAACTAACTACAAATACTGAAAAATGTAAAAGAGTTTTATACGTCCTTATTATTTTCTCCTGAGATGCTTTATAGCGATAAACAAATATTTATGTTAGATAAAAAAAAATTGAAGCAACTAGTTTTGATAAACCAAACATTAAAAAAAAAAAAAAAAAAAAAAAAAAAAAAAGTCATAGAAATAATGATAAACATTTTAATTATATAAGCATTTACTCACTGTCTAAAATTTGTAATTTCTTATAAAAAATTAGATTAAATAATAAACAGAATATAAAAACTCTTAATTCAACGTTATAACACATAGTCCAATTTCTATTTATGACATTTCTTTAAGAAATGTAATTTCATACTTGTATCATATTCGAGTTGAAGGCTTTTAATTTTAATAAATATGTTTGCGTATGCGTTATAAAATAGCCATATGAATTAATGAAAAGAAACTGATATAAAAAAGAATCATTTTAAGTACCGGACGAATTGCATTTTAAAATATTTATTGTTTGAATTTTAAATTTATCTTCCCCTATATCTTTCATTTGTATAATCTATTCAAATTAATCCATATTCTTCATGAATGAAATTTAATATCTTTTTGAAAAAATAATTGCTTAATTAATTTAATAGATGAATCTTAAATTTCTACTTATACTTTGAATGATTAACTTTAATCATATGGCAGCATTTTACAACCTTTAAACAGTTTAATGAACGTATTAAACAACTATAGATTATTTTACTTGTTTCGAATCCTAACTTGTATATATTATATTTGCTTAAATTTTCATAGTTATAAATCGTAGTCTACAATTAGGATTTTAAAATTAATAGAAAGACTCGATTAATAAAGATTATTATTTATAATACTTAAATATATCTTATATGTAACATATATAAATAATAATCTAATCATAACGATAATTATTAGTATAGAGTTTACTCTGTAAAGTGATTCTTTTTAATAATTCAAATAAAATATTGGCAACATCATCAACAGACGATTAAATGTCTGAAATATATCTCATTTTTCACGAAAAAGGTTAAACACATATACTCACTCGAATAAATCCCTCTAGATTCCATTAAGAGAGGACATTCTCTCAATATTTTTTGGTGTGTTCAAATTATTTCAAATTGCTACAAAACATATTTAAATCACTTATTTTTTAAATTTAAAAAACCATAAATATCGTTTTAAAAATCAGCATGTACACAATTTAAGGGAAATTTGCTTTGTCTCTATAAGCAAATCCTCTAAATTGTTTTTAATATTCTCGATTTTTCCAACTAGGTTAACGGAAAAAGTTGAATAAATCAGACAAAAATCCCTTGAAGTAATTTGACTGCTTGAATTTGGGCATTTAGACAAATTGAAGAGCGTTTACCAGAAAGATTCTCACAAACGAGTAAATAAGGGTCTCGTAGTCTGAGAATCGTGAGCCATAAAATATAAGGAAGTAGAATTATGTGGGTGTCCTTTCACATTGTTCATACGCCCACTAACCACACAAAGCTTTCGGAGCAAAATGTGATAAACACGTTTTTTTTTTTATACTGTATATAAGTAAATATTTATATAAGAAACTTGGAACAATAATCTTCGTCTGATTCACAGAATAATATTACTTGTTCTATGTTGTTTTAATATTCGTTTCTTTATTCTTGCTACGGTAGAAACACCCGTAACAAGAATAAAGCAACGAATATTAAAACAAATTATAATTATGAGTACAATTTTTGTTTTTATTTTATCTAATTGTAGTTATGTAATCATTCCTCAAAAATTTAATTTAATTCTTTGGTAAAGAATGAAAAAAAAGGAAGCATTAACGGATGATAAGAGAATTTCCTTTTTTGCGTGCAATTATGATGTATATTTTTTTTTTTATTTCACTAATTTTTCTTAAGCACATTAGTTGATCACAAAGACAAATAATTTTATCAGTCACATTAAAAGAAATATTTTGAAATTAACATAAAATTATATTGATGAACTAACAATAAAAAAATATAAAAAAACAAATAGAAAGGTGCATTATAATTTAACCCTTTTATATTATATAAAAAATACTGTCATGAATTAAAAGATAAGAATTAAAGAATTAATGTTTTTAATTGCAATTTTTTATTGTTTATTCCTTTGACTAAATTTTGAGTTAATAATCAAATAATTTATGTGAAATTATTTTTACAATATTGAAATCCAATATACTATTTACAATAAAATCACACACAATATATCATCATAGAATATTAAAACACAGTTCACTGTATAGTATATTGAATACTCAAACTTACTGTAAATTGACTGAAACACAATGAAAATATAAATTTTTCATTATGTTGCAAGTATTTTATTAATAGATTTCACTTCCAATTTTCAATTATAATTAATAACACATTGACTGCATCCTTAAATTTATTCAGTACGTAGAATTTTTGCACAATGCTGCTAGATTTCAAATAGACTTTATTCTGGGAATTTTTCTATTTGTAGAAAACATTTAAATGCTTGAGTTTAAAAAATAAAGTAAAATATGCAATTTAATTTTTATATGTGATTGTTTTAGTAGAGAAAAAAATCAAAAATAATAAACTTTTTATCATCATTTATACAGTTGATAAAATCATATATTTACAAAAGATGCTTCATAATTTACGAGTTGTAGTTAAACTTTTATAGTGAAAATTAATCTTAATCGTGCATCCATTACTTCATAGTCTAGTCATTGGAAGTGGATTTGAAATGTGAAAGGCAATATATATCTGGAAACAAGATCTTAAGCCGATTAGACCAATAAATAGGACATGTGGGAAAAATAACTTTTCACGGATCAATAGAAAGTGTAATTCAACAAAAGATTGATGAAGATAGGTATTGATAAAACCAATGGGATTATAATAAACGACGTAATCGATATATTATATCTCAATCAATATTTAAAAAAATATTATATGATTCAATGTAATACAGTGTCCCTTTTATTACTGTTTAGGAAAGAAAGTACGAGTACACCGTAATAAATTAGAAAAGAAACAAGAGAAACATTTAATACGTAGTAAGTTTACATACAGTCTTAAGAATAAAGCCTTGTTTTGATGATAATTTAAAGTCATATCAAAATTTTACAGCATATTTCTTGTTTTATCATTCTTTTGAAAATGTTATGAATGGTTATGTGTTATAAATTTCGTCTTTAGTAAATGTTAATCATCCATCAAACAAGTAAAAAGATTTTTTTTACTTAATTTCAGTTTTTTTATATTTGTTTTACTATGTTTATTGTTATATCAATTAAACCTTTACAATAAACAGTGTTAATTTTTGTAAATAATACCAATATTTTCGTGGAATATAAATTTATTAAAATAATTTAAATTATTTATATTCCCATTACAAAGAACTTGCAAATTAATACTCGACATTTAATCTTGTTATAAACATAATGCACTAGAAAAAAAATTCATATAGCTACAAACATACTGAATCTCATAAATTTGAGCTTTATATATAATCCAGAAAAGTTCATCGAAAAAAAGCTTTGGCAGTTTTCTAATTTAATTACTTTTTCTGCAAGTAATCCGAAAATTTTTTCTTATTCTCCCCTCTTTTCAAATTATTTAAAAGACAACAAATTGTTCATTTTTTTCTTTCAGGTATTTTGACTCAGGAATTCCCCTAAATATCCCTCTCATGTTGCATGAGTAGTACGAGCATAAATTGCATGAATGAAAAAACTAATAACTATCAAAAAAGTGGTAGATTCGCATAGGGAATTCATTGCAATATCGATTAATTTTTATAACAATCAAAATTAATTCATACAGTTATCAAAATTAATCTACATCGCAAACACAATACATAAATTAGCTATAATTAATTTTAATTGTTAATCTATTAATTGTAATTGTAATTAATTTTTAATCACATGACGTAATATAAATTTTTGGGAGCCCATACATGTTATTTTTATGCGATGTATACTACCCGAACTACTTATAAGTAAATATATATTCAATTTTTAAGATAAATTTCTAAATAAGCACCTGAAAGAAACTACTGAATAGAGAAAATTCAAATTTCTAATTATTGGTAAAATTTAAGACTTATAATTCTTTGATAATGGTATCTGCTACTTAATAATTTCAACACAAAAATTTGGAGGAGAATAAAATTAAGTAGTTAAAAGAACTGCAGTTTTTTCTTGAAAAGTTATCACTTGTACACTTTACTTAATGTATAAAATTAAACTAAATTATAGCAAGTTATTAGAAGCAAGCTCCTTCTGTTCTGAGCCTCAATTATCTATTACAACAACCAGAACAATCCTGCAATATTAGTAACCTGTGACCTACTAAAAATGTTAGATTTTTATTAGAAAATACGGAAGAAAAAAAAACGGGTTGCTTAATTTATTTTATAATAGCATTTAAGAATTTCTGTAAACCATCAATAAGCAAGTGAGAAATACAATAATTTGTGTAAATCAAAATATCTATACAAACAGAATAAGAAAGGACTTATTTCATATAATAGAATTAGTTGACTTTTATACTAAATATTGCATAGCATTCATTTTTCTAGATATTTTTAATTTTTTTATCAACTGTGATTAATTATGATGCATATTTTTAATTATTAAATAAAATTTACATTTTATAAATTGTCATCTTAACTTAATATTTAATTATTTTTTAGCATTAATAAGTAATTTTTGTCCAATGAAACGAAATTAAACTTACAATGGAAAACCGTATAAGCACTAAGAGAAAATACTTACATGACTGAACAATATTAACATCTACGAATGAGATAAAATTCGAACTCGATGAATTAATGAACTTAAACACAAATGTCGGTATTTTTGAGTATATTATGTGGACAATTTTATTCTCCTATTTATATTTATTTACGTGTAATCAGTAAGAAATTAAAACCTTCTAGCATTATATAAATGGAACATGAAACAGTAAATAAAATAAATTGAAACGTAAGTATAAAATAAAAATTAAGTTTATATATAATTTATTTTATGTACTATCTCTGTGATCTAATAACAATTTGTAAGAAATTAATATTTTTTTTCGAAAATAGTCTAATTATAATCAGTTACTGTGTGTGTTTGTATTGAAAATTTACACAATATAATCTGTTTGTATGATGAGGCTTATTTATATTTCTTAACTAACACATAAATGTATCTTTTATTTTTAAAAATACAATATATCTGTCTTAATTTATAATTCCCAGAAAGAATCAGACATGTAATTTATTAAAGATTTTTGACATTTATTAAATTTGTAACTTATTAAAGCATTTTGAGTAGTGACAGAGACAGTCAAAATACAGTTTTATTGCTTTCAAACCTCATTCATTTATAACTTAGATAAAAAGCTAAATAAATTGACCATAACTTAAAAAGATTCCCTCATAAAGACAACTCAGATAAAAAAAAAAAAAAAAAAAAAAAAAAAACGAAATTTGATCTTTTTTACGTCCTGTCATTTAAATATTTTATACAAGAGAACTTTAAAAAAATATTTCTGTGTTAACACAGTAAATGTAAAGAAACAATAGTCTCCTAGTTAGTAACTCATGTTTTAGATGCATTTTGAGAAGGGATGGTTAGAGATCATTGTCAACGTAGACAATAGGTTAGATTTTAACAATGAATTAATCTATTATGATGAGTTATTAGTAATAAGTTATGTCTACAGTTTGTTAATGAATGATGAAATATAAGAGGATATGTGATAAAGAGAGGAACTTTTAATCAAAACTGCTTTTTCTTAAATATTTTTATGCACATCACAGGCATATTAATCATATTTTATATGAACTTCAGTGATTTTACTTTAGCGAATAGTTAACCACGTGAATTACAAATTAGATTATCTATAAATGATAAAAACAGATTGTTTTAGTAGAAAATTTTAAAAAGAAAGATTTATTATAATATTTCAGACAGTAATTATATAAAAAATAATAACTAATGAAAAAAAAATCAGGAATTGAGTTTGAAAATATTTCTTTTTATCATTGCTTTCAATAAAAACTAAACTACTATTATTTACGAAAGGTCTATAAATTTGCATTTTATTGATTGTGCAATGAATGTCCTAGCAACATAGGAATTAATTAAATGTCTCTTCACTGAATAATTTGTGAAACTTCTTCGATTTTATTTCTTAATCGAACTTCGTGTACTTGAACTCATAGAATATTTAATAACTCGAATATAATTTAAGAATTTGAAATATGTCTAGCTTCATGTATCACAATAATCATAAACGCAATTAAGAATATTTCATAAATTAAAAACATTTGTTTACTTTTATAATTCAAGAAAATAATAAAATTTCATATTATTGATTATGAAATTTTATTATTTTCTTGATCAACTAAATAACATTATTTAAACCATCATTCATCGAAGATATAAAAAAAAAGTCAGCTATAACTGTACACTTTTTTTTTGGGGGGGGGCTAAGGTGTAATTAGTTAAAATGTCATTCAATAATCTTAAAAATTATAAATTTCAATTTAGCATGAAAGAAAATAATAAATGGTTACAAAATATACTTTAAAACACAGTATTTTGCACAATTTAGGAGAATTTTTTAAAATTACAACTTTAGAAAATTATAAATAAGAAGTTATTGTAGTTTTTCCTTTACGTGGCTTTTTTTCGTTTAAAGAAATAGTTTTCACAATCAATCCCTTGCAGCAACTTTCTTTGAGGAATCTAGCGGAAGAAAGAAATTAGGTAATGAAACTTCTTCTAAAATTGAAACACATTTAGTTTGTCCTTACATCGAAATAAATCAACAGCTGCTATTTTTTAATTTGTCCAAAAGTAAAGTTTTTTTTTTTTAATTTAATGGCAAATTGAATTTTTAAGCAACCGTAGTACAAAAGAATTTTGCACAACTAGGAACTGAAATATGAGGCAAGTTCATTAAATTGCTTACACCTGCTCAATAAAAATTTCTCTCGTCTGCTTCCTCTTACCTCATCAATCTTACAAAAACGACATTAAAGAAATAATTATGACTTCCTCGTTGTTAAATCCCTAAATCTATGCTGGTCAAATCAAAATAAGCATTAGACATAAGGAGTAAAGAGCTCTTTGTATTCTAACAAAACTTTCATACAAAACAAAGTTACATTACTAAACACAATTTACTCGTAATAAGTTAAATGCCAAAGAAAGTAAATTTTGTAATTAAAGGTATATTTGTAAATTTTAAAAAAATATTTTTAAGGTATATTTATAAAATTAATTCAGCATTTAAATTATATTATTAATATAAAAACATTAAAGAACTAGTATTTTTTAATTTTACCTTAATTGATAATTGATTAATTAATAATTGAAATTAATGATATATCAGAAAAATTTCATTTCTATGTTCTTAAAATTTTTTTCAAAGACTATTGTATCTGCATAGCAAATATTTGGAAAAATCCTGAACTATAAATAGCATTATAGAATTCATGTGAAATAAACATGACAGAGTATTTTCAGGAATTAACAGAAAATGAAGTGGTATAGTCCAATAAAGAACTTTCTGATTTAATTTCACCAGTTCTATAAGTTATACATTTCACTGCCTTTATTTGATGAATAAAATATAAAATAAATATTATTTATTTATGCTAATTCCCGGATTATTCAATCTTACATGATAGTTAACTCAAAATAAGATACAGTTTATTTAAAAAATTAAAATTTAAGAAAAATTTTCTTAGAAAACCTTAAATTTTTATAAGCTAATCTTAAAACTTTTCTGACAAACAGATCTATATAGAAAGTATTATTTCTTCTTGTTGTATTTCGAAAAAAAAAAATTGTATTAAATTAATCAAATAAAAAATTTTGAGAACTTGAAGTAATTTCGCACAGTAAAAATGTTTGTTTTATAATAAAAAAAATATTACTAATACATCAAAGTTATAGAATCAAATACAAAAATTAATGAAGAAATTTTAAAGAAAGTAAAAGTTTCAGGATGAAATATAGAGCGGATGCAACCTGGGCGTATTGGAAATTCCATTTAATGCCAGCTGAACCATCTAATTAGCATAACAACCTGCTCTATCCAACATTGGAGCTAGGGAACTTTTTCTTTGCACTCTAGTAATATCATTTGGCCACTCGCACTAATCAGACTCGTTTCTAGACCATAAATTTCCAAAAGTTGTGCTTCCACACTCATAAGCGATAATCATAATTCATAATCTTTTGCTCAAGAGGAGTAACCTTTAAGCTCTTGCACCTCATTATAAGTAATTCTATGTGTTAACAGCAAATACTGCCAAATATTGCTGCACATTATATGCACTGATAGAGGTTAATTTTTCTTCACTGTTATATATTTTCAAAAACATATTTTATTCGTTCTTTTTTGCTTTTTATTTTTAAAATATTTCAATTTTGAAAGAATATCCATTTAATATTCTAGTCTACAAATGTGGGTTTTTCAAAAGAGAGTAATATATATATATATATCCAATGTCAGATTGTAGAACAGTTACAACTGCAACAGAGTCTATTATTCTATTGTTCCCTGATACCAAGAAACCAGCCAGACACAGCGATTTTAGCCGCCGAGCCGTTGCTCCGAATGCACCACAGGGGGTGGGCCACCATAGCACCCTCACACTTGCCATAGGGACCCGTTTATAGGGTAGGCACCATTCATACTTCATTCACACTCACAAGGAAAGGACAAAGACAGGATAGAGAGAGAGAGAAATTACATCCATGCTTGAACCGGAATTCGAACCCAGGACCTCCCTATCCGTAGCCAGGCACGCTAACATATATATATATATGTGTGTGTGTGTGTGTGTGTGATTTTAGGAGCACACACATCTCTTTTTTTTTAATTTTCTACATACGTGGAAAATTATGTAGACCTGAATGCTATAAAAAATTATTCATATATAAATACTTGGCTTTAATTTTCGCTCAATTAGAGTATAAAATATCTTTTTCAAAAAGAAAAAAAAACTATAAGATAACAGAAATAATTTATATATAAATTTCACTTAATATATATATATATATTCAGTGTAAAAGAAACACTATTGTAGATAAAAAATAATCGTTTAGTAAACGAAAAACCACTCAACTATAAGAGGAAAAAATCAAGTTATTTTAGAAGAATAAGGACTTCTTTATGTGACCAAAATTAAGAGATTTTGAGAAGTCAAGCTAATAAATATCGAAAATAATTATGGCAAGGAATAAAAAAGCAATCGAGCTCTCTCTTTTCTACTTTTTTATACCGAATTTCGAAATAAGTTAATTAAATTTCGCCTACATCTTATTTCTGTACATGTAGCTTTGATTTTTCTAAAATAAATTAGAGGGATATTTTTTTATATTTGTAATTGTTTTCCGTCAAAATCAGAAACTGCGGAAAATTACACTTTCAAGTATTATTGTGCAGAGGATATATATTCATTTCTTCATTAATTTTTCGAATCATTACAACTTATTGTTTCAGTTTTTTGTTATTATTTAAAGAATTGTAAAATATATTTGCAACATATTCATCTATTTCAACATTATTTGTATATTTTGTAAATCATTTAGCTAAAAATTGATAAAAAAGATAAAAAATTCAATTTTGATTGATTTGTGGCAATATTATTAAATATTTTTGAAATTCTAATGGGAACTATTTTACATTCTCTTCAC
This sequence comes from Latrodectus elegans, assembly GCA_030067965.1. NCBI lineage: Eukaryota > Metazoa > Arthropoda > Arachnida > Araneae > Theridiidae > Latrodectus > Latrodectus elegans. The sequence continues at coordinate 82,943,335 of CM057820.1, read as the reverse complement.
ATTAGATATACATATATTTTAATTTATAAATTTTTATTTATATGGATATATCTTTATGAATTTTTAATATAATTGCATTAAAAAAAGATTAAAAAAATATTTTTTCAATGCAAATAGCTATATTTTACCAAAATTAATATTAAAAAAAAATGATTTCTCAGTATGTATTCTGTAACTGATTAAGAATAATTATAAAGGATAATTTAAGATTGTGAATGTGAATATTTTTATATTAAACTTTCTAATTATTTGTATTCACTTTTTGAATATATTTTTGATAATAAGACGTAAAAATTTAGTAAAACAATTTCTGCAAGTTTATTAATTTTCCCAAAGTTTTACAGAGAAAATAAAAAGCGTATATTTTTAAAAATTATTTTGAATGTTTTAGATTATACGCCGTATTATAACTTGTATTTTTCATCACTTTCTTAAAATACTTTAATTCTTTATACGCTTATTTCTTGATTCAATAATAACATTTATACCATTAAATTCTTTTTTGTTGAATTTATCTTGAAAAATATAGTTATGGAGGCAATAATAATATCTTGTTTCCTAGGGAAAAGTAATTATATAAGGTATATTCTTTTAATTCATCAAATGTCAATCCAATTTATTAATCTTAATCCTAATTTTTTATTTTTTTAAAAATTAATAAATTTTTCTAAGCGTTTTTAAAATACATCTGCTTGTTTTGTTCGAGAAATGTATAATTTCAAAGTGATTAAATAAAAACAATCTGCATTAAAGTAAAACAGGTGTGTGGATTGTTAAAATTAAGCAGCTTTATGAGATTTGGAATCAAGTATTCGATACGATCTTAAATTTATTTTTTCAAAATTTGTTAGCTATTGAATTATGGACACTTGTCTATCTTTGTGAAAGAACAATGTGACTATAAAATGCACGTTTCTCATTTTCTTTATTAGTGCACTAGTTTAACGTACTATGCTATTTATAATAGCCACATGAAATTATCTAAAATATTTCAGACTAGGTTTTTTTCTTCTATAATTGTTCATCTACGGATGTGATATAATCATGAACTGAAACTGAAGTTTAGAAAGACGAGATTTTAATGACGTATATATATAACAATTACTTAATCTAATCAGAAAGTTGGAGTACATTGAGATTTTTGTATGCATTTAATTTGCTGAATTAACTCTACTCTCATTTCATGCAAACAGTTTTATTGCCTTTAAGAAAAGCCTTTGAATTATAAAAAATGTAGGAATAAAATATTAGTTTATGTTTATAACACTAAAATGTTAGGCTTGAATTGTTTCATATTAATGTTAAGGATGTGATATTCCATAAATATGTACCTACAAAACCACACACACACACACACACACACACACACACACACATATATATATATGATTACTCAATGCTTTCAAACAGTTATAACTTTTTAATAAATTTTTTGTTTTAGTTTCATATTTTCCTATTATAGTACCTGATAAATGTGCTGTATTGAGTTTAAAATTCCAATTTTATGGTCGATTTTTTAAGCAGTGGGATAGTATACAGGCTTTAAATATGCACATTATGAGCCGTATTCTTAGAGTCAATATTTCGATAAAAAAAAAAAAAAAAGTTGTTTCTACACCCAAATTTTAAATTTATGGTTCTAAATTGATTGTTAAAAGAGTTAAGAGTTGAACATGTTTCGTTCTGTCATTAATAAATATCAAACTTGATAGAGAAACCTCAACCTCCAAGCTTTCAGTCAAAGTTTTAAGATTAAATTCTTCGGGTTTTTTTTTTCTGCGCAATTATTCGCCCATTGAACTTTAAAATATATATATATATATATTTATATATATATAGTGTTTAATCTAAATTTCTTAAATGGCATTCAAACAACGTCTACTTTTGATACATCCAATTTCATTTTTTAGTTTTTGAGTTCAAGACTTATTCAATTTTCGTTTGAATAATTGTAGATAAAATTGGATTGTTATTAATAAGAAAAATCTGGGGCCAATGAAATATGGGCGTTAACTCGAATAATTGAAATAATCTAATATTTTAATGAGCTTCTACTTTTTGTGTATTTGTATGTGTATACAGTATACAATTTTGGCGAGGTAATTCAATTTTTTTTACATTTGTTACTATTAATCTTCAAAGGGAAAAATTTTAAATATAAATATAATATATATATATATATATATATATATATATATATATATATATATATATATATATATATATTGTGTAATCTAAATAACTAATCATTGTAATTTAGATTACACAAGTCACTTAAACTTATTAACGATTTAAGAGTTCAGATTATAATTAGAGATATAGTAATTTCAAAAAGAATGACTTAAATAATACAATTTATATCGTTTTAAGTATATAGACCTGAAATTATAAATGCCATTTATAAATAAACTTATCAAAAAGCAAATGATTAAAAAAAGATTTATGAATTATCATAAGTAAAGTATGAAAAAAGTTAATGCACAGATATTTACTATTTTTCAAGATTAAACATAATTTAATAAATTAAACATAAGAAACAAGAAAATGAATATGAAAATACATATTTAAAAATTTAAAAAGAATTGAATAAAATCTTTTCATATTTTCAGAAGCAATGGATATAATAAATAAATATGAAATTGATTTTTTAATTTACTTTAACTATTAAGATAAAAAGTAAATAGCACAAAGATAAACTAAAAAGTAAACTGAGAATACAAAACATTAAATTTTTTGTATGCCCTTTTCAATTATATTTTGATAATTATCAGTATTCTTTTTTGGTAACGACTAAGATTTCAATTTTATAAACTAAAACGATAGCTCAGTTGAACATATCTTCTTTATTCATATTGTATAAGTTTTTCACCAGCACAAGTGCTTTTAGCACCTTTTAACACAACATTATACAATATAAAGTAAATGATAATGTAATTAATTAGTTATTAATTAAAGAATGTTTTTCTCTTTTACCAATAAACATTCTTTTATAACAAACTGTTGGTGAAACTGTTTACAGTTTGAGAAATGTGTACTAAAAAGAGTATTTAAAAGGTAATATTATGGTTTGTAATGTTCTTCTAAATTTTCATATCAACGAGGAAACAATGGACAAAAACTAATTAACCGGAACAGTTTTCAATAAACATAAAAGTTCTATACTGACAAAAGGTAAAAATTCCAATTTTCGGTTACTAGACTGTGAAATTTACAACAGCAAAGCAACTAGATTTTTCAGTTTTCTTAAAAAAAAAAAAAAAAAAAAAAAAAAAAAACTTATTTATTTTATTAAATAAAATTATGTTCTTTACAAAAAAGAAATGTAGAGTTTAATTTTAAAATCTTTTCTTTCACCCTCTTGGCTCTTTTAATTTCCTCTGGAAATTTCTTTTACATCTTTTTGGCCACATCAGGATGTTTACTCAAGTAAATTTGTAAATACCTCGTGAATATGCTTATTAAACTACGAAATATTTCCGTGCGAGTGCAGTTGCTAATAGAAAGGAATGTTTTGTGATTTCAGAGAGCAAAATTTTTTTTCCGTGCCGAAATATGCTTTTCAGAAGTTGAACTCATGTGAAGTAAGACGGAGGAGATAAGTGATGAAAAAAAAATGGTAAAAGAATTTTGTTTATCTTTTAAAAATTCCAGTTTCTGAAGAAAAATTTCAATTTAAGTTTACCATAAGCTCTTGGGTTTGTGGTGAAATTAATATATATATATATAAACACAAAATTACTATTATTTCAGGAATAAAATTTATATCTTAAATTGAAGTGCAGATAGATTAAATTTATCTAGCTAAAACATAATGATAATTGTATGGAGTAATATCTTACATATAATTTTTGACAAGATCTCCAAATGAGTTTTAATCTTAGGCTCTTTGTACTTTTCCAGGGCAAGTTAAATTTCAAAGAGATATAGGCCCTAAACAGTCCCTAAACAGTTATTGAATGCAAATGAAAATCTAATAAGTTTCTTTAAACCACAGTATGATAACAATAACCATTTATACAAATGGAAAACAAATATTTGCGCTTTTAAAGTAAGATTTATAAAAATTTATCAAAAATTTTATTTAAAAAATCAAATCATCCTTATTAAATATCTTTTCAAGTTTAATTCCAATGCATTCAAATACGCTTTGCAACTTCATAACCAAATAACTTTAAGCCAATGTGGAAAAAAATAGTTAAATAAATTACGTTTACATTTAAAATAGTAAATGAATAGCTTTAAAACAAATATGAATATGAAATAATAATAAACAGTCATTTCAAAATAACAATTTACTATTTTAAATGATAAGCAGTTTAGTATATAAAACTATAAACATGCGTAAACATTTTAAATAGTAATATTTATTAAAGTGTACCATTTTAAATAACAAATACTACAATAGACAAAACATATTAAAGAAATTTTCCTGTGCATAAAATAATGTTTGTGTATAAATAATATTTTTCCTAACTAGAAATTCCATTTAAAGAAGCGAAATAAATAAACTATTCAAAACAAATATTCAATATTCAAATGTATCCTTAGATATAAATTTTAAATAATAGTATTTGATTAAACATTTTAAATCTGAAATGAAGATTACAGAAAGGAAACTTCCTTCAACAGTTAAGCTTTGCAGCATTTTTAAAAATTCATCATAAAGTCAAATTTTAAAATAAATTAAAGTTTCAAAATATTTATTACAATTTTTTAACTCCAATGGTAATATAGTAAAAAAAGTTTTAAAGTTTAAAGTCTTCACATTTTTTTCGTAAAAGTTTCAAAATTTTAAATTTACTAAAAATAACTTGCATGTTACATTGATTTTCAAATAATGTACGAGTTACAACTCGTAGGATCTGGGAAACTAAAAGGCGCATTATCAAATATATTCTCATAAAAAGTCTACTGAATTCAATAGTTAAGTAAAATTAAAGTTATAAACACACATATTAATTATAACAAAAAGTATACATAAAAATTGTATCCAATAATAATTCTAAAAATTATGACTTAAATTTTTCAATTACAATTTTTTTTTCTTCTTGAAATGTGCAAATGCTTAAACCTTTCCATGTATCTCGGTGTTTGTACTTATAAAAAAGGATTTTTTCTCTCCATGTAAATTTATACTTCTTCAAATAAAACAATTGAATGAATTTATTTTTTTGTTGCCTGTGATTTATAAGCTGCTCAATCCTTTTTACTTGAAAACAAAAAGATTTTTATTTAATATTTTAAGAATTGATGAGATTCTAAAAAAATGCAACATTCTCATTTGAATTGCATAAATTTAAGGCAAGAAAATTTGAATTTGCAATTATAATTTAAAATTTTTTGCTATTTTTTATGGATTTTCTTAAAATAACACTGTTTTAAGACCTGAAAGCAATATCATAAACCCTAAACAGAAAAAATAAATATTAAATGTAACTAATTCTTTTTAAGTTTTAATGTGAAACTGTTATTTTCGTCATAAGCCATAATTTTACATTAATAATTTACATTCAATGCCGTCAATAAAATGAAACGTATTGACTCAATTTATTTGACTTATGTTTTCATAAACCACAGCTTTAAATTAATAATTTGCATTTTCTTTCCTTACTTTAAAACATCATAAACTATCAATCTAACTATGATATTCAAAATGAAAGTTATAATTCAAAATCAGATGTATTATTTATATATTATAAATATTTTTTTTAATTATTACAACTTTTCCAACATTCTGGTGCTTTAAATTTTTATGCGATAAGTATCGTTACCAAGAACTTAATATTATCACCAATTTAACTAAGATTTAATGCCGTTATATTTTAGAGACACCTTAAATAAATCCTAAAAACGATAGATTAGCAAAGGAAAAATGCTTTCCGTCACAAAAGGAATTGGTCTATAAGGTTATATATATATATATATATATATATATATATATATATATATATATATATATATATATATATATATATATATATATATATATATATATATATATATATATATATATAATATATATATATAATGTATATATATATATATATATATATATATATAGATATTTACTACAGTTTACTTTTAATTACTCCTTCATTCATTTAAAGTATACTTTCGATATATTATTCTATTTATTATTATTTTTACTTTTTTAATAATTTACTTAATTTATTTAAATTCAGTCAATCTTAAAAGTGTTTTCCTGTTTTATTTTTATTCGTATATTTTTGAAGTTTAAAAAATTTTGATAAGTAAACTTATGAATACAATCTTCAAGAAATTCAATAATAGTGAATAATTCTTAATTCTTATATTTAAATTTTAAGAAATTCTTGAAGTATTGAATTTGAAAATAAAAAACTTTAACGAATACTTTTCACAAGCAGTTTCATTAATTTTTCTCCAACACAGCTGCACATACATTAAAAGTAATTATTAAAAAATTTATAAATTACTAAGCTGTTTTTACAATATTGAATTAAAATAACTTTTAGTATCAAATTTATTTTCTATGCGACAAGATCTCATTTAGTTATGTTGTGCTACATTACTTTTTCTCTCTTTTCCGATATTATTTATTAACTGATGATAAAATACTTAAGATGTTTTTCAAATATTATTAACAAAAATATGAACTTAATACTAGCATTAGATGTAAAGAAAGCGTTTTAAATAAAATTTATTCAATTTAAATTTGCAAAAAATAATTTAAATTATTCAATTTATTTATTTAACAAAATATTACACTTAAACAATTTGCTTCATTTTACTTAAAGAAACAAAGTCCAGGATTTGGTGATATAATGACTCTTTTACCTTATAAACAATTTTTCACTTGACGCATTCTTCATTTTATTGAAAAAAATTGCAGTTTTTCAAAACATACAAATAAAAGGCTCATGTGAAAGATCATCTAATATGCAACGAAACAGTTTTTATAAACACAGAACTTTTAACAAATAACAAATGAAAATTTATCAACAAATAAATAGAAAAATATTAACTTTGTAATGTTAATCAAATAAAGTAAATAAAATAAATGTTTTAAATAAAAATGTTTTTACACAAAAGAGTTGAACGCAAAAAAAAAAAAAAAAAAAAAATGTTTAACAGGAATCATATTTTCTTTTTTGATCTTATTTTAGTCAAGAAAAAAAACCTTTTTAAATTTTTGTTCATTTTTTAAAAGTTCGACTTTTATTTATTTATGAGCACCGTGATGTTTATTTCATTGATTTCAAATAAAAGATTAAAAAATGTGTTAATTTTTGAAATTGAAGAAATACAAAATTCTTTCCCTGTGTTTCATGTAATGCCCTTTAACTAAAAAAATGTTTTTATATTCTACGCAAAATGAAATAATTAGTTTCAAGGCAAAATTAGTATTATTTATAAAATTAATTTAATGTTTGTAATGATTCTATTTTTTTATTTCTATATTAATAATTCCTTTTTTGGTGTTAACTATAGTAGTCTGTAGCCTTGTTTTATTGTCGCTGATTAGAAACCCTATTTTGTTGTCTATCAATAAAGAATAAATATTTTATATTCATCATGGAAACTACTATATTGCTTTTGTATTTATTTCACAAATATATATTATAATGGGACCAGTTTGTAAAATGTTTCAGATGATGATAAATTTTTAATGTAAAAATTTAATAGTTTTAAATGCTAAATGCATTAATTTTTGTTGAAAATATAACTTCAACTGATCACAGTTCATAATATAAGTATATAATTTCATGATTCGGTTTATGAAATTTTAAAAAAGCTTTGTTTAGTTTTAATTAATTAAAATTCAACAAGTATACTTATTAATAGTACTCTTATTCTAACTTTAAAATATTTGAAGAAGTAAAATTCAAAATAAAATGGGTAATTAAAAATTTTAGTTTTTGGCTTAAGAAATTCGTTAAAAACTATGTTTTTCATCTTATAATTCATCCTTGTGTTAATTGCTCTTTTATGAAGTGTCAAAAAATTGTGATAGCTTGAATTAAATTAAAAATAAAAATCAACTATGTATATCAATAACTTACAGCAAAATATTTAATCTAATTTTAATGATTTCACTTATGATGCTTAAGAATATATCGTAAAATAATCACAACATACTTTTCAAGTCTCCTGTCTCAAATTCCCCTCATCAAACAGCTGCCGCCAGGTGACTTCAAAACACGCTTTTCGACTCGTTGAAATCCATACGATTGATCAAATTGATGCACAAACAATTGTAATCCAAAAAGTTTAGGTAAACAATAACACACTTATAGCCACAACACACGCATGCACAAAAAAAATCAGTACCTTCTTTTCATAACATTTTTTCTGCTTATTTTTTCCCCCTCCTCTCAGGTTTACGACGAAAGGGACATTTATGAAACACGGATATCGAGTAAACGGAGTTCTGAATGGAACAGAGAAAAACACGTATCTGTAGCACGGTCCGCTAGACCAGGTAGTTCGCTAACGCCTTGTTTCTCCCACCCCGCCTCCTCTTAAACAGGTTTCCGCTAATATTCCACATGGTTGCCGCACCATCACGCCAACTTTGTTATAGAACCAACGAGAGGGGAAAGAAATGCGTATCGCCAGCGCAAGGAGAATGTTTTCCTTCAGTTTTACGATCGGGACACAACTTCTGTCGTAAATCAATACATTCAAAATTTAAATTGAAATCTGTTAAAAAAAAATAATAAGACCATTCTACGTCTGAGATTTTAATATGAATAGCATAAATTTTCTAAATTAAATTAAAAGTTGATATGAATAAATGAGCTGTGCAATATTTTAGTGCTCTAAATATTTTTGATACACTTTTAAAATATTACTTTAAAAATTTATAAGTCCACCACAATATTATTTTTTTATTTGTTTACCAAACTAAGAAAGATATTTATCAATTATTTTTCCACATAACTTAAGGCATTCGATTTATCTGAATTAATTCAGTTTTTTAAGTAGATTTAAGAAGCCTTATCTCATTTATTTATGATAGCTGCTCCCAATTTGAACATTGAATCATATCTATGATTAGTTGCATTGAATCATATCTATCATTAGTTAGGAAGAGACAAATGACTTCAAAAATTTTCTATGGAATTCATTTCTGGATTACGTCTTCTTTTGTATAAAACCTCTGTTTCATCTTTCTGATGCCAAATTTTAATTCAGTTAAATACATAGCAAGAGCAATGTCTTGCAGAAATTTTCCAGTTTGATCTTTTTGAAAATGGACAAGTTGATGTAAGATATTGTCAAGATATTTCTTTGAAATAATCAGAGTAAATTTTTCGAAAATTCGATGCAGGTCATATTTCTAATTAATCACATGCAAAAGCTCTTCAGGCTATTACAAAGTCATTAACCATCTGTTCACTAAAGAGACCCATAGCTTACTTTCATAAATAGTAGTAAATATTACTATTCAGTTAATCCAAATTGAATTTGATAATTCTGATAAGTAATGTTTTTCCTTGTAGCATCTTCTGCTATGATAACATTTGCCTACTTACACACGCGCAACTGAAATCCACCTCTCTTCTTTATAATACTTTAACAGTCCTAATTTTATTTTTAATTTCTGAAAAGCAACATTTAAAAACTGTTCAATTCAATATTCTATTTATAATTTGATAACTTATTTGAAAAAGATAACTTGTTTCAAACTTTTATAATTAAATACTTTTGTAGTTTTATAAATATACTATACACTATAATAAGGGTGAGAGAATGATGATTTTATAGAAGATAATAAAATCATGCTTTTTTAAAAAATATATAGAAAATGCTTAAGAAATAATTCTGATTGCATGTCATTCAAATCTTCGAAATTTCATCCCTAGAAAGAAGGTTCTAGAATTCCAATCTAAATTATTTTTCCTTATTTCAAAAAAATTTATACATCTTTAATAAAAAATACCATTAAAAAGTCTTGGATGAAATGTCATGTAAGAAATATATATATAGTTTCACACACTCATTATAAACATAACAAATGACATATATAGATCTTTTAAAAAAAAAGTTATACTTTTAAATTTATTTGTTATGACCATCGTTATTGCATGGACCGGTTTCACGTCATCATCAAATTTGATTCCTGTATGTCATAGCTGATATCATAATTTATAGCCAAAGATAAATGATTAATGATTTTACATTCCGCTCAATTGACTGCAAGACTGCAATATGCTCCATCATTTTTTAGATCAAAACATTCGAGTTCACATAATTTTTTTTTAATTTAATTTTTAAATTTTAAAACTATTTTCCACAAAATGGTTTTGCTTTGAATAAAAATTTTAAACTTGCAGTAACAAAAAATTTAAAGTTTTTTTTTTTTAAAAAAAACTAATTAATGGTATATTTGTACATTATTTTGTCAATCAAATATGAAAAAATCAATTTAAAATTTCTTATATCGGAAATTCAAAAGAAAATTAATTTATTCATTTTGTTCATTTTTTGTTTCGTTTCATTGGTTTTGTTTTTCCCATATTTTTTATTCAGTGAGAAAAATGCAATTTAACTTCGCTTAAGAATGAGATGCCCTATCACAGAGACTATATAAGTTATCATAGATTGGTCACAAATAAATTCTAGAATAAACAATTCTTGGACACTACAAAACAAAGTATCTTAATTACAAGTTTCGAATTCTCATGAATCGTTAAACTGGGTATTTATTTCACAGTTTTCACGTGAGTCTGCTGACAAAAATATGTTACATGTTCTTAAAAGTAACTTTTTAGGTATTCTGAACCCGACCTTTACTAGAGAAAAGTGTAAAAGACGATTCCTCAGACCATATTACTTTCTTTCATTTAACAATTGACCAGGTTTTGTGAGCGGTACACCAGTGTAGACATTAACGCATCTTACATAAACATATGTGACAAGTGATTTGAAAATTGTGCTCTGACTCTGAATTTTCTGTTTCTGAAACTGTTTTCTAACTGTATTCATTGACATTTGAGAATCCTGATCTAGAATGATGTGTTCATATTTGCTGCAGTTGTTCACCTTTTAGACATTAAAATTTGCTTCAATTTCCGTTAGTCTCTTTCACTGACCTTTCTCTTCCTGTGCATTATTTAACCTTTTCTCTTTTCGCTCTGTCTGCATACTGTCATGATATCAAAAATCGCTCTTATAGAAATGCTAGGAAGTTGGGATGCTTCCTCACTCTTGCTCGAGCTAATTCATCGGATCAAAACAGCAATTGATGGGGATTAGCGGGATCAGCAATTTTATTTAAAATTTTAAAAATCTAAGAAGTTTGACACTTGTGCATTCGAAAGTTTTACCCCAGACTTAAAGAAATTCAAAAAGGTTTTCAAACATTACTGGAAAATGCAGCATTAATAATATATATCTGGTAACTTTAATTATATTTTAATAGCATTTACAAAGCACATTTATAACTGTTATCTTTGTTCAAAGGTGTTTCCATTATTTTGATAAGCACCTGTGCATGTATGTATAAGCAGTATAACCCCTTGTTTTCAAGCGATTTTAATTTAAGAATACTCAATATTTTAAGGACTATAGTGTTTGTTCTTAACATGGTTCCATATAGATGCCATAGTAATTTTAATTCCTATTTATGTGAACTGAAATTTTGAAATTTTTCTGTATGTGTACTCATTTTCATACATCTCCCGTTTGAATTTAATTTTTATCTTATGATTTTTTTTTCCATTTTTACATTGGTGTGCAAAACTTAAGCAACAATTGCGTTTTTTGTCATAACTCTACAAGAAATCATCCGATTGACATGAAATTTGAATATGATGTACATTATTCTGTACTTAAATGATGGTAAAAGAATAATGGCGCAGAAATGAATATAAAGCTTAAAGTAGGATATGGAACAAAAAAGGCTTTATTTGACATATAGTGGCGTTACACATGATTGCCTGAAGAAGCGTAAATACAACTGGCAGATGTTCCCTAGTATGGGATATGCCCTCCCCTTACTGTAATTGTTGCTTGGCATTGTCTCTCCATGCTAAGCACCAGATTATCCAGGAGTTCTTGGGGTAAACGTCTCCATTCCTCCTTTAACGCATCTTTCAGCTGATGGGTGTTACCAGGAGGATACTGTCGTGTCGCAAGACGTCTCCCTAATGCATCCCACACATGCTCTATGGGATTTAGATCTGGAGAGTAAGCTGGCCAGTCCATTCGTGTGATATCTTCACTTTCCAGTAGCTCTTGAACATTAGCAGTACGGTGTGGACGGGCATTGTCATCCATAAATATGAAGTCTAGTCCAATGGCCCCTCAGAACAGACGCACATGGGGTAGGATTACCTCATTGCAATAGCGGTCTGCAGTTACAGAACCTCGATCGAAGATCTGAAGCTCAGTCTGCCCGTTCAACATAATGCCACCCCGGAGGAGAACTCCAGGACCACCGTAACGATCTCTTTCCGCGATATTCAACCTCTCTCCAGATCAACTGACGTCGAGAATCACTTGTAGCACTAAAACGACTCTCATCTGTGAAGAGGACGCGACTCCATTGATGAGATGTCCAAGTTTCGTGTTCTTTGCACCACTCTAAACGGTGCCGCCGATGGCAAACTTTTAAAGGTATGCAGCGTTCAGGACGTCTAGCAAATAAGTCACCTTTGTGGAGGCGTCTGGACACTGTAAATCTTGATACTTGTTGTCCTTTGGCTGTGCACAGTTGTGGAGATATGGCGCTCGCTGACTGAAGACGATTTCTTTTCGCCTGGAGAACAATGTAACGGCCATCTTTTGGTGTTGTTTTCCTTGGACGGCCATCACCAACCTTCCTAACAGCTGTACCAGTAGTTTTAAAGGCATTCCAAGCACGAGAAACAACACTTTTGTTGATCCCAAACTCTTCGGGGACACTGATAACACTACGCCCCTCCTCAAGCTTCCCAATCATTCTTCCTCGAGTAAAGTCGTCTAAATGATTTCTTGAAGACATGTTCCACAAAACAAATCACTTGCACTTACAGCGAATGTCTTTAACTACGGTGCTCTTCATCCTTTTATCACAGTTTTGATCTGCGTGCGCCGACCCACAAGGTTTACGTACACTTACATCACCTATGACGTTTTATTTCGAAAATTTGGATGCAAATAATCTTTCTATTGAATTACGTGCATATTATACTGCAATTTCATGGCTAGCTTACACTTTGTTGGGGAGCTGTGGCCGAAAAACCACTTGTTGCTTAAGTTTTGCACACCAATGTATTCTATGGTTGGAAAACCTGGATCGATATTTTTGTATCAGAATCGTAAATCCTTCGTATTATGGATAACTAACTGCACACAGCAGGCAATGAAATTCCAGACTTTTCGGAACCAATTCGTGTAGAATTTTCACTTTTGAACTAACGCCCATTAACTAACAATTACAACATTTTTCCTTTAAAACTTTTAAGTATGAACTTTATTTTTCTTTTAAAAATCCTTTAAATTAAGATAATTAAAGTTCACACAGAAACATTTTTGTATATGCTAATTGTTTATTGTAATTTTAATTTCATTTTTATTTTACAATCAATAAAATTGTAATTTTATATAAAAATACATTAATTAGAGTGTTTTTTTTTCCTCTGATTTATTTTTTATGATATAATATATATCTACTCATATATTTTTATTAAGTCTGTTGATGTCATGAAAGTAGATTTGTGTATTCTTTAATATTAAAAGAGTACCTCTTTCTTGTAAATTGGAAGAATAAGGTTGTTTTACTGATAATACCGGGTACCCACAAATTTTTTTTGTCAGTGATAACTTTTAATACATATCACTTTTAGGTAGCACTTATTGAAGTTATATAATTTGATCACATGGGCTTATCATTATACATTTTTTAATTTCCTTAATTAAAATTGTCTTTTAGAAGAATTACTTTTTTGTTTCAGGTGTATCACACTCGTGAAAACGAAAAAAAATCATCGTAAAAATGAAGCATTCCTACTGAATAGTTTTTATTTATAGATTAAATACTATCGAGTTGCAAATTTATCAGAGGCCAAAATATTAATTACTTTTTCTGACACAATATAAATTGAATATTCTTTTGAAGAAGCTGCAATTTTCTTTTTGCAAAATGAAATAGGTAAGCGAATTCTTCATTGCAAAGTAGAAGGTCATAAAAGTATTGCATCTTAATAATAACAATGCAGGCTCCGACTTCCGGTACAATAAATCGCCAAATATTGCGATCCTCAGCGAATCACCTTTGGGCGTATGGAAAAGTGAGTTCCAGAATTTTTTGCTGTGGTCGCGTGCTTTGCTGAAAGAAAATTAAGACAATAAAAACAGTATAAGAAGATTAGCGTCTGTTCTGCTTTGTGCTTTGACAGAAAACAGAGAAAATTTTTGAATAAATTATATTGGTGAAACAAATTATTAAAATATGTGGTTGATGTTAGTGAAAAAATTTATCAAAATATTCAAAGTTAAATTAATTTCTTTATCACAATTCAAATTTAATTTTTGCTTATTATATTAATGGATTTACCATATAATAAACAAAGCGTAAAACATAAAATCGATAGAATTATTTGCAATTTTAATTTCTATTTATCAATGTTAAGTGATATTGTTTTATGTAAACAAGTTTATTTCAAGTGAAAATTTTGATTTTATAGGTTTAAAATATTCATTAACTTTCTTAATTTCTATGATTAGATTAGAGGGATTTCCAGTAAAAATGTAAGTATAAGCTTTATCCATAAATTTAGTTGTTTTTTTTTTCTTTCACTCTAACACAATACCGAAAATGCGGAAGACATCAAATGACATGACTTAATTATAACACGATAAAAAAATAAAAAAAACCTTTGTTAATATCCTTATTCTTCTAAAATACTTAAAAATAATATAAGAATAATAATGGTTATATATTTTCCTGTTTTATAAGAAAATATATAAATAAATTAATGTATTATGTGGAAAGTATTATAGACACGGGTATTTATGGCATGTGTGTATTGAGGAAATAGGACTCCACACCAAATTATGGTTCAGTTGGAAATATGGAGCAGTGCACCCCATAATGCCAGCCTAGTTGGCACAAGACAACAACAAGTATTATAGACAGTCTGGCCGGAATTGCCAAGTGGCTCTTGATCAATAGGATATGAGAAATGTAAATGACTTACTACTGAAACACTACTTAGTTCTCGATTGAGTAAGCGGTTGGCAATCTATATCATACAGAAAATGTTTAAGTGTAATAGTTTTTCATCTTTTAAGATGTTTTTGGAATATTACTCGTTAATTCCAGGTCATCATTAATGAAGTTTAAAAAAGAAACAGCATTTAAAAGAAAATTTAATGGTTTTAGGAATAAAAATACATATCTTGGATCATATTTTAATCTGTCCGGACTATGAACAACAATGTAAAAAGAATAGAAAGTGCAATTATTGGTGGATCCAAAGATACAGTTGTTTCGCATGCCACCAATAATTGAGAAAATGGGAAAAGGATTTAACATTTAAATTTATGTCTGTTCTAAAAAATCCATTGAATGGTAAAACATTAAGTAAAAGTGGCTTAAAATTTACAAGTATTTTAAAGAATACGGGTGATCTTCTGCAAACTCAATTTTTGTGACAAATAAGGATTGGTTCGAAAATTTTTAAACTGCATTGAGATTTATAAATTAAAAAAATCTGAAATTGATGAATCACCGATAGTAAAACCACCAGGAAGTATCCAGAAAAAATTCAGAACATTACAGAAGAGAAAAAGCATCAAGTTTTCAATGATGATGAAACTAGACTTTGGTGGGAAAATACATAGCTGAACTTTTATGTAGGAAAATAAACGGTGGCCTTGGTTTAATTTGCCCAGATTGCATTATGCTTGGCACTTTTGCATTAAGGTGCGTAATTTGACTTTATGATTAAACCCAAGTAAATGTATAGGTCTTTAAGACCCCCGCTTTTAAAGGAGTGAATAAAAATATCTTACAGATATATTCGAAAATAAATCAAAGAATCTGTGGTAGTTGAACATTTATTTGAAAGCTTTTTTTTGCTTTGCACCAAATACTGAAAATGAATTGAAAAGGAAAAAAGCTTTAGTTTCAAGATATTATTACCTTTAGATAATGGCTTATATCATCCATAAGATTTAAATCATTCCAATGTCAAACTAATGTTCCTACCACCTTAGATCATACCTTGTTGCTCATACCACTGGATCAAGGCATTATTTATAGCGATATCTTTAAAATTGAAATTAAGTATCGATCAGAAAGAAGAACATTATCGTGGATATTCGACACGATCGATAAGAATTCAACAAATACAATGGAAGCATGGAAGAAGCTTTTAATAAAGCACAGTATTGGCATCATATCTTTACCTCCAAAAGAGTGTAACTGTCAACATTAAATATAGGAAAAAATGATAGTACCTTGGTAAAAAGACTTAGCTAACTTTAGATTAAATAGAAGACATATTATTCAACTTAACTTTTTATCCAAAAAATGCTTGAACCACCAGAAAATGAAAATGATAACATAATAGCAAATGATAAAAAGTTCAAAACCGAAGATTTCTAGCATATGGTCATCATCGACATTCAAGACTTATCAATGAAATAAATGGATCAAATAGATTTGATGAAAATGGAATTTAAAAAATGTTTTCAATAATAGTTTTCAGAGTATAAGTTGAAATTTTGCATTGGTTCCGAGTTTTATAAAAACATGGCAATTTCTAGTAACTTATAAATGATATCATAGAAGGGTGATTTGTATGCAAATTTTTCCGTTTTCTACAATGCTTGGTTTGACTCAAATTTTTCAATTAAAACATTTTTCCACAGAAAAGTTAAATTTTAGCTATTTCTTCCGTATTTCAGTAATCTTCTAAATGTTGTAAGATGTTTTAAAAAAAATGGATTCTCTACAAATGTCCTATATTTCCTTATGAGAAAGTTTAAAAAAATTATTAATGTACACAAAATACTTATTTATCAGATAAATAAAATTAAGTAATTAGTGTTCGTTTTTTTTAGAATACTAAAACTAAATCGAAATTAGTGTTCTAAAAAAAACAAAAATTTAAAATATTGCTCAATTTAAATAAGAAAAAATCATTAATAAATTTATAAATATTGCTTAGAATAAAAGATTTGTTAAAAATATCTTATAATAAGTATTATCTTATAATAAATTTTTCAAATTTATTATATGCAATATTTTACGCCTAAGTAATAAAAACCAGAAAATACCAGTAATAAAAATGAAAGGTCTGAGGTTCAATACTTATCACACACACACACACACACATTTAAATAAAGAAAGATGATGTGGCGTTTCTGCTGCAGAGCCATCAGAAAGAGTACTTGAATGTTTTTCCTGTTGCCACCCTTGTGATATATTAGGCATATTATCTATGGTAATTAAAACATTATGACTGGAACAAAATTTTTATTTTCAACAATCAAACACGTAAAGCCCACTCACTATCTAAGAGAAATCTTCCTATTACTTAAAACACAAGGTCCACTATCTATAAATAGTATTATTGGAAATTAAAACACCATGACTGTTATAAAGCTCAACAGTATCTTTCAGATATTAAGTTGTTTCAAAGCAGTGTTTAAGTTCCAAACAAATCTGTTACGTGAAAACTGAATGTGATCTTCAAGAAGTGTGAATACTTTTTCTCCACAAATGAATCTTCAGAAGTTTCTTTCGAATAAATTATCAATTTGGGCTGTGTTACATAGAAAATTTTTTTTCTTTCTTCTGTTCCCTTTATAGAAAAATAATAAAGAATAATTTTCCTCTCTCGAATTCTGTTCTCGCATGCATTACAAAGCAAGTATAAGTTCACAAGCGTTAATTTAGATTGATTCTATGAGTTGCTACATCTACTAAACAACTATCAGAAAAATTAAATATTCTTTCTATGTCAGCTGCTGAGTCAACAGATAATCATTAAAAAAACAAGCAAACTTGAATTTAAAAATTTTGTCTTTCAAACGTGATTTAACAAGTTTTAATTGAAGTTGCATTCCGCCTGAATGACCTCAGGAAACATCTATTGTGAAAAAAAAATTTATCGTTCACAATGGAAAATTCAGTCACTGTTTTAATATCAAAACAACTGTTTACAAAAGAACAAAATCGTCAAATTTTCATCAACTTCCTCTTTCTTAAGAAAACTCAAATAAAAATAATCGTCAAGATAAATAGCTGGATTATTGAGAGTGAATTATTTTCCTTCCTCGTCTCATTTTAATAGCAATTCTCAAATTTTGAGTCACATGATATTACATAAAAATTTTACTGATCTTTTTGTGTTCTAACTGATGAAGTTTCTAAAATGTTTGATCAACTGAGCTCTAATAGACTGAAATCAAGGTTAATTTACTATTAATAAATCCTCTTAACGTAATTTTGCATTTAAAAGATAATGCAAAGGAAAAATAAATTACCATGTTTGAAAGTGTATACAATTGTTTTACTTTATAAATTTAAACTAGTCAAAGTAAAGAAATAAGCAGATCAACACTTGCAGTTTGTTATAAAACTGATAAAATTAAATTTGATACCAACATATCAAATATTGTTAGCGATATTCAGTCTTAACCATATGGTTCACTTAAACCTTTAAATATGTTATAAATTCCAGTAATTCTGATTTACCAAGTGAAATTCTGATTTTTACATGAATTACCGATTTTAGATGGTCGAATATATCTTCCAATAGTTTCAATTAAATAAGCTAGATACTTTAAAATATGAACTAAACTTTACTTGTAAAAATGCTGTTTCAAATACTTGGCAGCATCCCCTGCTTGGTACTGCCGTAGGCAATCAGTGACAACCATTGACTTTGTGGGTTTCAGAGCTGACCAGACTGCGATTAGTAGATTTATTAGTGGACACATCAATTGCCTATCCTTTGACCATTGTCTTAAGCATTTCCTTATCTGTAAGAAGTGCAACTCCAACAAGGCTAATCCTCAACACATACTTGAGTGCACTCAATTCTCGATGGAGGAGCTCCTTGGAGACCCCCTCCCTTTTCGTGATTTTTTGAGAGTGCATATGTCATGGATCTGGTGTAGCTCCGCTATTCTGGATGGGATGTGTAACAACAACAACACTTCAAAATATTTTGAAATTTTATTTTTGATGTTAATATCTGTATCTTAATTATTCAAGATTTCAAGAAAAGGAAAACGATGCTTAATTCTCTTTAGCTTTTGTATTTCGATGTTAAATTTATTCATCAAATTGCAAGTACAACTTTTTTTTTAACAGTTTTTATAAATAAATCGTATAAAATAAATCAAGATAAAAGTTTTAAGACAATTTTCTTAGTTAAATAATTACTCAAAATTAATTAATTTAATTTTGAAAAATTATTTCACCAAGGAAATTGTTTGGTTAAGTTATGCCAATTTATTTTATGAGTGCATCATTTGATTATGTGTAATCCAACTATCTAAAAATTCAATTATAATTTGAAATGTAAGTTTATCAATTTTTTTTTTTATTTTGAAATCTATCTCACTACTGTATAAAAATTAAAATAAGGAATTCATTTATTTCTATATTTATAATTAGAGCAATTTTCATGAAATTAATTTTTGAATGGTTACATAATTAGTTATAAATCTCTAGTAAATTAAATTTGAGAGTAAATTTGCGTGTACTCTTTTAATAAAATTAATGAAGACGCAGTCCACACAAGAAAAAAATCTCTACTATTCTCTGTATTGTTTATTTTAGTATCTTGATGTTTACTTTAGTATCTTGATAACTTGCATTTGTTGTTATTGTGCATCTTAAATATCTTCTTTGAAATTGATTATTTAAAATAAACTATTGATAGATCAAAATTACTTTTCTATTTTAAGTAGAATTGTTTTGAAATCAAATAAAATCTTGAAAATGTAATGTAAAGTATGTAAATAAAAACTTTGGTTCAGAAGTGGCTTTTAAAGCTTCATTTTGTTTTTGTTTTCATGTATCACTAAATATGATAAATTATTTCCTATTTGCTAAAACTTATCTTTGAATTACTTTATTTATCTAAAATAATTTCACAAACACATAGGTAATTTTTATTATATATTCATATAAACTACATTATTTGCTTCTGGTTCAACAAATTTGAAGTTTATATGTTTATTTATCGTTTTATTTTTGTTTTATAATTTTTTACATTACATTTTTACAAAGAATTACATCTTATAATTTTTTTAACAAAAAAATCAATGATTTATTGCTTCCACTCTGGCTCTTGATTTTCTTTTGACAGTTAAAAACGTTTATTCACTATTAACAATACATAATTTTGTTGATGACATTAATTTTACACAATCTTTGATCATTAAGTATAGCCTATAGCTGAATCATTTTATCCGAACATATTTTTCAATATAATATTATTAAATTACCCAATACACGCACTCTTAAACATAAGCTCTTGAAATTTAAATAAATATTTTGGCTCTTTATAGTCCAGTTACTACTCTAAGTACCAGTTGAACGGTAAAGGTTGGGTAACCTTATCCTACACTGATTTTTTTCTTGAAGCTATTTTGCATAACAATTTAAACTAAGTAAAACATCAAAACAAATAAATATTTTATACATGTCTTATAATGGTTAAAAACGTATTATATTGCAAACAAAATAAATGTATATTGATAGGACATTGTTTTACAAAATGAGAAAAAGAGAGAGGGAGAGAAAGATATATATTCTTCTCACACTCGTATCCAGAATAGTATAAAGAAATTTTTTCAAGCAGATAACAGGGCGAAGTATAATTCTAATTTGAGTCTTATGATATTTATAGTGATATCAATGTTATACATTTTATCTTATGATTGTAAATTCGAGTAAAAGATATCAGATATTTTCTAAGCATGGTTTTCAAAATCTCATAGATGAAAAAATTCTGTATCATCCAATTATTTTCAGAGGATAATTAAAAAATCGCCCACAAAATCGTTGATATCTTTTTTGAAATTCTGATTTCCTTAAGAATTTTGATGACGATTTATTAATTTGGTTAAATAAATTTCATTGCATAATTGATAAATAAATTATCAGTAATTTTTTTATCTCCATTTATACTTTAAGCACAATAGTTACTGTTTTGCTCACTAGATGGTAGCATCACCGTGATAATCACTGTGCTGTAAAACAAATGAAGTTAACGATTTTTGACAGTAATTGCAACACGGCAAACATTCCATGCATTGTTTTCCTTTGACGAATGTATTTATATCGAAAATAATTCATTGGATTTATTTTTAATTTAGAAGTAAAATAAGAAAATATTCCCGGTATAATATGCTTTTCTATTTCAATGTATATATCATCTTAAAAAAACAGTTTCTTTTTAATTTCATTTTTTCTCCATATATTTATTTGGTATCATATAATGAACAACCAAATGAATGAATGCCATTATGTATTTTTATATCTACAACTCTTAAATTGCTTTCATAAGATTTTTCATAAAGAGTAGGTCACATGCAAGTGTTACAAGGGAGAGGAAATCCAGGAAACTCTTGAGCAACCTCCTGGATAAATGTGTATGCAAAATGCAGAAGCGTCACATGCATCTATTGTTTAACAGTAACTGGAATTGAATCCAGGGATTCAAAAAAAAGCGCCGTCCTTCCACTACTATATACAGCTGCACTATTTTTTTTTTTTTTTTTTTTTTTTTACAAATTAAAAAAAGTTGTTAAAGGTGAAAAGTAATAAGCATTTTTCTAATATATTTGAAAGTGTTAATTTTTTTTTCCTTATCAACAGATGCATCAGAATGAATACCTTTCTCGATTTAAATAAAAATTTAAATTTGATAGAAAATTATATCAGTTTAGTTAATATTCTAGTATGTGCAGATTTTTTATCGTTGTACAGCAATTTATAATTGCTTAAGTTTATTATATATATAATTTAATCTATTTTTTTACTAAAGGAAAATATTCACTTTAAAAATATTTTCCTCCCATAAAAAATGTCTCTGATGGTCTTTGATGAAATCTGTGCAATCCAATCCAATGCTCCCAATAATAAAAAAGATTACGTGCCACGAAAAAATAATGTAAGTCATTTCCTTGAGAAGTGTAGAACTGATCAAAACCAACAAGCTGCAGGGACAAAAGATTGTCATAGTTGACAATACCTTGCAAAATGTCTACCAGAAAGTTTTCGTATACTGAGTGTAGAGGACTTATGCTACATCATAATTATGCATACTCACATTCAGTAAATAAACTTTTTTTAAGCAAAACTTATATATATTAACAGTCAATTTACCTGATTAGCTGTTTGATTTTTGGCTCTTTTTAATTAAAAAAAATACGCTAACATTATTTTCATTCTGGTTTTAAATGTGTGTGTGTGTGTGGCTATAATTATCAATTCTAAGAGATTAAAGTCTTGGGGAAAGCATTTAACCTTTGGAAAATTTGCTTACTGGAAAACGTTGATAATAGAAGAGACTACACATTGAATAATATGAAAGTTTTGTAAAAGTTACTTAAAAAACTTAGATATATCTTAAGATTTTCAGAATGATCCTGATATTAAGTTTATGCTGAAAGTTAAAAATAAAATATTTCCTTTTCAACTGCTATTTAACAGGCAAATATTTTTTTACAACTCCTTTTTAAATATTGTAAGGAGTCTGGTCAAAGGAGAAAATTTCTAATGAAGGTGGTTATTTTTTCTTTCGTTTTATTGCCATTTTAAACATTCATGAAAAAAAGTAAGACTGTCAGACTGTCAAAATACACAAAAAGATGATTACCAAAACTAAATATAAAGTGAACTATTGTTTAGTGAATGATGAATTCAAGTTAGGATTATGCAATGATCGACATTAAAAATATAAAACCAAGAAAGAGTTGCTTAAAAGTGACAAAACTTGGCAAACAGAGGGAGACAGCAACGAAAAATAAGTGATCTATATTTCAAAATGAGCGAGAATAGGGTAGGGTCAGTAGGTTGTAGGACCACGTGGACGGCGATACATACGTGATGCTTCAGCATCACGTCTAGGAGCAGACTAAATATAAATATAGTCTGTGAGAGTAAGGATGACGTTCTGAGGAATGATTTTCCATTCCTTGTCAACTATTTGCTAAAGTGCGTGTTTTGAAGGAGGCAGTGGCCGAGTCTGCAAATGGCATCCAATCATATCCCAAACGTGTTTGATTGGTAAGGGATTTCTCAAGCACTATACCAGGGAAGTAGCTGTACACCTTACAGGGCATGATGGCTGATGTCGAGCAATGTGCGGTCGGGCGTTATCCTTAACAAAGGACATCACCCATGTAACGTTCGGTTGTCATAGTGCCGTGAATACGAACAAGAGGCGAATTGTAATCGCCCGCAATGGCATCCCGAATTCTGATGGCGCGGTGGGGCGTTCCACAATTGCTGCAGGATTGGACCCGTCTCTATGTCAATGCTACAATCGTACGCGACAGGTTCACTGAAGAAACAGAAGCACCAGTCATTTGAGAAGACGATCCTTTGCTACTCCTTCGTCCACATAGCTCTAATTTGGCACCATTCCAGACTTTGGCGTCTATGCTATGGGGTCAATGGCAGTATTCTTAATGAACGCCATGAGATCAGGCTATTAGCAACGAATCGACAGCAAATGGTAATGCTCAATTTGGGAGCATCCAAAGTGTCTTGCACATGCTGCAGAATTTTGATAGACGTGCTTTGCGGGGCCTTCTCCTGTCGGACGCGTTGATTCAAGCATGCTGATGTCTCTCTGGCTGCAATGGCACCCCACAAACATTCCATAGTTCCTTGTTGCAACCATTTACGACACAGTCGGTGCACTGTGGATGAGTCCAGGTGTCCGTGAGAGGAGATTTGCCTATGGATCAACCTCCCTTCTCAGTCTGATCACCAAGCCCCTCGTAAACTCGTCTATCTGCGGGAACTGAGCCTGTCGACGATGGCCTGGTATTCTCTGCAATTGCAGGCCACCTTTGCGACAAGAACAAACTTTCAACGATCATTTTCCAAGCAGCAATAACTGCAGAAATACTGCTCACTCTGCCGGTTATTCACCTTATATCTTATCCAACATCAGCTGGAGAGCTGCGCATTTCACATCATTTGCATAACTCAGTAATGTGTATCTATCCTGAAGTTTGCATAATTTTCTTGCCACTTTTTCTTGTTGTTGCATTTTCAATGTCGG
Organism: Latrodectus elegans; assembly: GCA_030067965.1. Lineage (NCBI taxonomy): Eukaryota > Metazoa > Arthropoda > Arachnida > Araneae > Theridiidae > Latrodectus > Latrodectus elegans. The sequence continues at coordinate 82,919,102 of CM057820.1, read as the reverse complement.
GCAGTGCATAACTGGAAACGTTAAATAATTATTAATTGGTTTTTAAAATGTCCGTACTCGAGTTCTCGAAAGGTAGCTGATTTTTGCAATTCTTTTGAAATATTCGTAAAAAGTAGTGACAATTCAAAAACTATTTAGACTAGTTGAAAAGAGAAAAACTATCCCCTGACATTCATTATAAAAAAGCATTTGGGATATTTTTTCGATAAAAGGAAAGAATTTCTTCGGACTGAGGTAAAAAAATACAGATGTGATAGTAAATTTTATCATGATAAAAAAATTTTTTTTCTGCATTTAGAATGAAATATTCTTTTTTAATCTAAAATGTCACTAAACACAACTAAGTAAATTTTCTTTCAGGCTTTTGTTACTTGATTAATACATCAAAATTTATGAAATTAGTTCCATTGGAATTTCAATTTGTAATGGATCTTGAATGCACGAAAACCTCTTGATTTAGTCTTTCAGGAAATGATTTGCAATCATTCGGTTAATTGTGTCAAGTGCTTTGTGAAAAATGTGAATTTACTACGTGAAATCGTATCACTACTATGGGTATATATTGCTGTTTTACTGAAAAATTATCGTAATCACTCTTATCATATTTTTTCTTTTCCACATCTACAGTTTTTTCTTGAAAACTAAAAGTATACCTTCGAATTTTACTATATAAATGTCACGACCATAAAAAAATAACATGCAGAACATTTGATTTTCAAAATCCTTAGTTTTTAAAATATCCTATATATCATACAGTAAGGAAACCAGCACAAGTATGCTTGTTTTAATAAAAAAGTCTGGATTCGCTAAATTATCGGCGTACACATGACTTTTTTCTTTAAAGATATTGCAATTTTAGGTAAGCGGCAGTATAGTATACAACTTTAGTGAGAGATCCCAAAATCTTTATCTCGGACCTTATAGGCTTAGTTTTCACTTAGTTAATCATATTTATGGAAGACTCTGTGATTTTACTGCTAGCATTAAATTAATAAAATCTCTCCTCCAAGCAAAATTTTTTATCGTCTACCACAAATAAAAAAATTATATAAAAGATTAAATGCTTTTTTTCGGAAAAGACTTAATAAAAGAATATTATTCACTTTAATATTATTATAACTTTAGTAAACCAAACGTTAATAACCTGTTGAATATCTAATTAAAAATTTTTTTTAAATTAAACATTAATAAAATTCAAAATTAATAGTTTTCAAAACAGAATATTGCAATGTTTTTGGCTGTCACATTATAGATGTTAAGAATATCTAAAACAAGGAACAATTTAATAACAGATCTAATGTCTTATTTTCTAAAGTAAAAATGAAAGTTATTTTTTATTCAAATAAGTGAAGAATCGATTTAATTTATGAAAAGTTATAAATTTTAATGTATAGGTCAGCCAAGACAAATAAAGGACTTCATTTAAAACTATTTTCATTATCTCGTTTATTTTTAAAGAAGGTAACTAGTAACAATCTTGGCAATTTTTGTAGAAGAAACCATTTTGATTTCTTTAAAACAGTTAATACAAAACTGTATTTGAAAATGTTTGATGTAAAAATTTATAAAATTCAGTAAGAATTAAAAAAAAAAAAAAAAGCATATTAATGATATATAGTGAAAGAAGAATACAGTAGAACTACAACTATCCAAACTCCGTTTATCCGAATTGCTGATTATCTACACCGAATTCAGAAAAATAGATTAGTCTTAAGATGAGACGGAAAATGAGAAAAAGGGAAAGGCTAGAGAAGATTAGAATGCGATGTTGCATTAATATACAGCACTTGTGTAAGTGGCTTAGCATGTAAAAATTTTGCCATTTTATTGAATTATTTTTTTTTACAAACATATAACTTTTTTCCCCCATTTTCAACAAATAGAAATCAACTAAAAATGGAGACATTTTTCGAAAAAATGAGTTAAACAGAATATCCAGTTAACCAAACTCCATGAGTTAAAATCAATTGGGACTGGGACAGATGGTGTTCGGTCCTAACTGATTCTAATAACTAGATGCATATAGTAATTGATTTAAACCTGACATTAATTCTAATCAACTTAATGTCAACTAAAACAATTACTATATGTATCGAAGCTACATGTATATTAAAAATGAAGACACAAACTAAAAAATAAATGCACACAATTGAACAAAAGAATTTAAAGTTTGAATTTTTAACATTTCTTAAAAGTAAATAACATCATCAATGTTTCTTGGGAAAGGTTTCACCAGCGAAGTTGTTCTTGTTTGCTGTCAGCCTTAAGGCCGGCAGGAAATTTGTCAACAAGTCGCAAATACGATATCATCGCATAGTACGCTCTGAAGTTTTCTACGATGTCATATTTTGATATTGGTAAGTGTCGTTATCAGAGGGTATGAACATTTCAAACCAATAAAAATTTTCTTATTATGCTTATCATCAATTAAGAAAATTGGATACTTTAAGTTTTATTCTATTTTTTCCCTGATATTCCAAACATGTAAACATTTATCTGTATTCATATATACACACTAAACTACATCTACATACCAGAAAACATGATAATATTAATAAAAATATTTTTATGCTATATTTTTTGAGAAAAACCGAAATGTTTAAGTTTTACTACATGGTTTTTTGATCATAGGAATAAAACTACTTATATATCATTTATTAAATATATATTATTATACACATATTAAATTAAAATATTTACTACAAGAGAGGAATCGTCGTGCTCTCCCACCACTTCCAAAAAGTATTGGCTTTCCACCCATTTCTTGACGTAATGGTGACATTAATGTCGTCCTTTTATCGGATATTTTTCACGCAAGACATTCGCACGCAATCGACAAACTTGCAGAATGTCTAAAATTATGTGAAAGGACTCGGAATTAGAATGCGATAGTTAAGAAGTGATATTTTAGATGAAAATAATTATAATTTTATAATGAATAGGAGGAAAAATTTTACTATAATGTTTAAATATTTAGAAAATATAAACATTTTAAGTGAAATGCATCTGGTAATGAAAAATATACCTATAATGTTATTTAAAATCTATCTATAATTGGAAATTAGAAAACATTTTATTTTTTAATTTCTCATTATATATTCCATACTATCTTTCACATAATACGTATAACCAATATTATATCTTCAATAATATATTAATCTTAAATAATAAAGTGCTGTATTCTTAATAAAATTAAATATAAGTTATCGTATATAAGTTGTAATGAGATATGGGAAAACATTTTTTAAAATTTTTTTATAATCTTTTACTTATTACATGTAAACATGCTTCAAATGCACTGTAAAAAATACTGCTATCATATTTTCAATAATTATTCATCTTTAATGTAAATGATTTAAAAGTTATATTCTTAACATAATATTTAAGTTATATCTTATTATAGAATAATCTAATATATTTATTTAAATTTTTTTTAGCATAAAATTTCTAATTTATTTTTCATAAATTTAAATTCCAAAGCTAAAAATGATGATAAAATAGAATTAAGTTTCATCATATAAACATGTAATATGTTAAAAAAAATAGTCCTTCAATACAATTAATTCCCAGAAATGTCCAAAATATATATTTTTATTTACATTATGTCAGCAACGTTTCACAGGACCACAAGCTGTTGGTCATGTGAAGCGTAGATAACGTAAAACGCTGTTTACAAGCCTCTATCGTTACTTCCTAATTTCTGAAAAGTCAGAATTTGGGTACTTGATGTTTTATCATATGCCTGTGGTTTTGTTTATTTATTAGTTTAATACTACTGAATGCGAAATATGTGATTTATCTTGTTACTTATAAATATCATATCTTTCATTGGAAAGTATTGAAAAAGTATTATTTATTTTAATAACTTTTTTACAAAATATAGTTTACACTAAGTATTATGTAGTTTTATAATTGGATGTTAAATTTTTAACAATTTGTTTTGTTTTTCAAAGATTATTTAATCGATTATGATGTATAGTATTAGCATAATATCATTTATAGAAATACAGTTTTATCTATATATTAGATTTATATGTATGATAAGTAACGAATATAAGTTGTTATCATAGTACTAATTAACGAATTCAAAATATACTTTCGATTTTTGTTTCAAAATTTATTTCTGTATTTCGACAATCATACAATTATATTTTCATAATATTTTAAAAATGCTATTTTGATGAATTTACTAGACCTAATTTTTACATATAATCTGAGTGATTATTAGTGATAATATATTTAAAAATGATTTATAGTGTGCACTTCTTGTTTTGGAAATCTTGTTACTTTTTCTAAGTAAAATTTGTTGTTATCAATGGCTAAATATCAAAATTGATTTTGAAGCTTGGTCAGATGCTGTTATTGAAAGTAATTATTGATAAAAAGATGGTACTAAAATTTTTGAGAACAAATTTATCTGATTATTAGTACTGAAAGAATGTCATTCACATAAACTTTTTCAAAGATCATAATGGATGTTGATACTACATTTTTTTATTTATCTGAAATTTATTTATTTTTCATTAAAATTTCAATTCAGAGTACAAATTATGTCTGATATGCATTATAATGTAACAATATATTTCTGTATAAATTTATTGGATTATGTATTTAATTGTTTAAGGCAATCAAAATTACCTTAGCATAATTTTTAAACTATTTGTTTTATAGTATACTTTTTTGACACAGATGTCGTATAATCTTATGAGCATAACTTATAGGAAACCTAATAAATTTTGTCATACTTACATATCATTTAAAAAAAAAAGGTCTTTCATTGCTTAAAAATTTATCAAATTTAAAATACAACATGTAACAGATGTGCAGAGATTACTTTAAAATAATGTTGTATACATATTTACTAATTTGTAGAACAAAAAAATGATCATTGAAATATATGGAAATAAGTATAAATGAAAAAAAATTAAATAAAAATAATTATAAAGAATATAATAATCTGGAAATTGAAAGTCAGAACTATAGATAAATTTTTAGTTCATTTTTTTATTTTGAATTTATATGACTAACCATGTAAGTTGTAGTTAATATGCTAATTTGTTACAATATTAGTTAAAAATCTTCTGAAGAATAAATTTTGCAAACACTGATATTTTTGTAATAAAATATTGTCAACATTTTCAATCACTCAGGAGTTAAAAGGCTGGTTTTTCAGAAAAAAAATGGAAAACAATGTCAAAATTATTCAAATTCTAAGTAATATCTATAAAAAATCCAAACCACTATTTCAAGTGTCAGCTTTAATCATGAAACATCCAATTGATGCATTTGTTTACTTTCAACCTTGATGAAATTAATTAATAAGAAAAAAAAAATTATCTTGTGCCTTAGATGGGAGAGTTAAAATATTTTTTTATTTGTTCACTTATACAAGAATTTCCACTCCTTTATTTTGTATATGACTTAATATAAACACCTGTTGTGGAAATTAATTAAGCATAGGAAATACGATAGCTATTGTATAATATTCATCTATTAATTTTAAAGCTTAAAAACAATTCTTTAATTTTCATTAAAAATAAAATAGTCAAACTAGTTGAAAACTTAATAAATGAATGTCAGAGTGATGATAATATTTCTCAAATTAATGTTTAAAGTATGAATAGAAAGATAATGAATCATCTAAGTTTTGTTTTTCAATTTATGACTTATCGTTATTGTCATATTTTTAATTTCTGCAACGTATTTAATGGATCCAAAAGTAGAATTTCAGAATAAATTTAAATTATTAATAATAAAAAATTGGAAATTTTCTTTTCTTTTTTTTTTTAATTTGACAAGGATTGAACTTTTTAATTCTATCAATCTTCCTATTTATTAATGTATTCTCACTGATTTTAAATAATTTTTTCTAAAAGTTTTAATTTTTTTTCCTTCTTAGTTTTTATTCTTTTGTGATATTCTAATAATATAACTCTGCAACATATTTTCCAATGATGGTGTATGAGAGTTGTTGATATTCACTCTGTAAGTTTAAAAGAAAACTATTAAATGCTATGATCTTTTGAAAAAGATAAATTTCTGTTAACTTTCTAATTTAAGTGCTATAGTATCAAACTTTCAGATGCATTTGTAATTCTACTGATAATCAATTTTTGAAATGTTTATTGTAACAGATGTATATATTAAACGTGGATTTTAAACATGTAAAAATTAAACATGGATTTTAAACATGTAAAAATTAAACATGGATTTTAAACATGTAAAATCTTGATAGAGTTAATTTACTTAGAAAAAGATTTGTTTTTGCTTTGAATATATTTTATACTTTGTTTGAAAGAATGTTTAAAGTTAATCTTTTTACAGAAGTTTTGTTATTTTTTACTATAAGTTTATTCAGAAATTAAATAACATAACTGTTTTGAAGCTTAATAAGTAGATTCCGAAAAATAAATACTTAAAAATAGTTCTAATCATTTCCAAAAATTTATTTGAAAATATTTATCAGAAAAATGTAAGAAATTTTTGCAATTAAGGTATTTGAATGTTCCTTACAATTATTGATTTTTTTACAACTGCAAACGAAAAGAGTAAGGTTTATAAATTATTATGGTCAAAAATACAAATTCAGTAATAAGGCTGATAAGCTAAACAAATTAATAAAATTAAATATATATTAAATACAAAGTCTTTGAATTAACATAAATTAAAATTTTTTTATAATTCATTTGGAATTATTTCTTTTTATTTCTTTTAGAGGGTTATTTGAAATTGTGTAGGTATAGCGAACCAAGATTTAGTAACTCAAAACTTCCAGTAAGAAACATGTGCATTCCATTTAGATGGGAAAAAAATTTAATCTAATAAAAAAAAAAAAAAAAAAAAAATTAGTTTCTTGAAAATGCTATTTTGTATTACAAAATGTGGTCATGTGTAGCTCAGTTAAACACAAATCAAAAGAAGTATGGTGTGCTTGAATCTTTTTATCCATGTTGGAATGAATTGCCTTTATTAAAATTTTGGAAAAAGTGCTGAAGCAATATTTTTTTTTAATTGAGAAAAAGAATTTTTTTAATAGAAAAGAAGGAGATCTTATTTCATAAATATTTTTTCTTTACTTGCAGTAATCTTGTGTAGAGAACAATTTTAAAAAGAAAATTACAGTTTCTTCTTGAAGTAAGAGAATTCTAGAGCAGAATGTCTCATATTTTAAATTAATTGTAAAGCAGATTAATGCACATTGTAATTAATTTAAGCAATGTGATACAACAGGAAGTTCAAATCAGTGTTAATTATTTTTTTAAATTAATTACAATAACTAAGATTAGCTTTTCAAAATGAGGTATTGAATTTATTTTCTGGAGGCTAATATCTACAAAAATTTGCATTCCATTCCATATAAAAGTTCTCAGTTCAATTCTGAACGAAAATTTGCCAAATTAGTAGAATAAGAATTTTATTTATATAACTGTTATATCTTTAGTAGTCAATTGTAAAAAAAAGGTTTATAATTTATGTTTATCTGCCAATATTCAAATCTTTTAAGCCACACAATATTTTTTTTTTGGTTCATGCTTATGTACCAAAACAAACATTTATAATAACATTTTGATTTTTGCAATGAAACTTCTCTTCTGAATGAAAATTATGAATTAATAATAGTCAATGTAAACATATTTGAAAAATAATTTATCAATTTTCAATGTGATATTTTTAATAAAAACAAACTTTCAAATGTTGTAATGGCAGACTGATTAAAATTCCAACATTTATAGACACTTGCAAATTTTTAAAACAATGAATTATTAGTTATAGATAATATCATATTAAATTAAAATGAGATGATAATGGATTTTAAAATTGAAATTGACATTTTAAATCAATACTATAGGGTTTCCTTTCTTTTTTTCTAAAAAAGTAAATGTATTTAACGATATTAATTTCAAATATCTTTTTTTAATCTCTTTGTTTGTATACATAGAGTACATATCATGGTTGTGAACTAATTATATTCAAGAAATTAAGGAAAGCTTTATTGTCAGATTAACTTAATTTTCAGATAACAGCAGTTTTTTCTCTCAACCATTTGAGCATACAGTTTATTCCAAAATTATACATTGTACAGCTAAATCATACAAATATGTATATATAACAGCTATGTATATGTAAATGACATTTTTTTTTCATTACCAATACCAAAATGTAGTGATAAAATATGTTGTTAATAATTGTTCCTTTCATGTAATTGATTTAAATAAAATGGGATGTAATATTGTTTCAGTCAAAAACATAAAAATCTCTTGAGGTAACAGATTTATGTTGGAAGCGTATTATTTGCAACACCCATGGATTAATTTACAAAAGAAATTCTTTGTGGAATAAAACAAAACATTGTTTTATTCCACAAATTATAATTGATATAAAAAATGATAAATAAAAAACTAATATGAGAATCTGTTATATCTTATTGCAACTATTTGTTTAATAAATGTGAACAAATTCTGTTTATTTTCTTAGATCAATATAAAAACTTGCAGTACTTTACTTTTATCTGCCTGCTATCATATACCAAAGTAAATAACAAAAAGTGATACTTCCATGTTAATAAGAAAATATGGTATAACACATGATAAAAAGTAAATTTAACTTTAAAGGGAGTGGATGTCTATCAGTGAGGAAATTTAATTTTAACAAAATTTTTTGCTTACTGTGCAGTAAAAGTTAATTAAAATATTTTGTAAAATTAAGGATAAATTTTCTAGTATTAATACAATATTGTGTTATTTGCAAGTATTTATACTATAAGCAAAAGCAATTTTCATTTTGTTATTTGCAAAACAATTTGTTTGTATAACATATTTTTAAAATATTTGATAAATGATAACTATTATTAAAAATTATTGAAATAATAATATTTTATGTTTAAAGAATAAAATATTTTTTAAATATAATTTTAAACTTTTACATATTTAAAAAAATGCCATTAAAAATTTTAAAAATCTGAATAGCATATTTAAAATGTATTTTCGGTCTTATAAATGTGATGATATATTGTGTATTTTGTAATTCATGTTAATTTTATAAACATCTGAAATTGAGATTTAATTTTTATTAAAAAATTAATTTTAATCATTGTAAATGGTTTTCATATTAATATTGAATTATTTTAAAATAATTTCCTATTGCAATAATTTTCATGTTATTTCATATATTTGTTACAGTAAATTGTTTACATATTAATTTGATTTGTTTTTATAAAAATTCAATTTCTAATAAATTTACCAAATATTTTATGTTTCAATTTAGTACTTTGTTATTGCAGTTTGTATAACATGTTTTAATTATGCTAATATTTTTGTTATTTCTTTTTTAGTTCAATAAGATGTCTTCAGAAAATTTTGAAAATTTAGAAGATGACTTCATTTCTTTAAGGGATGGTTTAATAGCAAAAATTGATGATTTGTTACCAAAATCATCAGGACAGACCAGAAAAAATCTCTCAAGAGATATTCAAAGGGAATTGGATAATGCTCAATGTCTACTTGAAGAATTAGAAGTTGAAGCACGATCAGCTCCTTACACATTTCGATTGCAAATGAATAATCGCTTAAAAAATTATCGTCAAGATCTTAATCATTTAAAGAAAAAAGTTGCTCAGAGTGAAAATAATATTGCTCAGTCAAAAAGAAGTCAATTATTGGGACTCTCCAGTCAACCTGATAGCTCTGCTTATTCTGCTGGAAGTGTGGCTGCCAGTAATCGTGGTAGATTATTGCAAATGAATGAAACTATTGACAAAACTACTGCTACTATTTCCAGAACACACCAGATTGCTGCTGAAACAGATGCTGTTGGAATAGCAGTGGTTGAAGAATTAGGATCTCAAAGAGAAGCTTTAATAAGAACTAAAGAAAGACTTGTTGATACAGATGCGAATTTATCAAAAAGTCGAAAAATACTGCGTTCTATGTACCGTCGAGTCATGACCAACAAGCTGATTTTGGTAGTTATTATTATATTGGAAATAGCAATTTTATGTGGAGTAGTTTATTGGAGGTTTTTCCGATAGTAAAATTATTTGAAAATAATAGGCTTTTTAAATTAACTATATTCTGCAATAAAATTCCTACTAGAATATTTTTTTTATAATCTAAGATTTATTTTCAAAGCTGAAACAATAAGTTCCGGATTTAAAAATTTTGTAATTATGATGTGCAATGATTTGAAAAAAAAAAAAAAAAAATTGTAATGCCTGATTTATTTTGAATGTAAAAATATCCCAATTTTAACAAAAAACTTCCTTTATTTGGCACTATTAATATTAAAGTGTTATTACTCGATTTTAAATTATTTTCATTCATTCATTCCATGTAGAATTTTGCAACAATTTGTCTAAAAAGTTAGCAGATTTGTATCTTAATATTTTGTTGGAAAGGTTTTCAAAAAATACTGTTAATGAATTTTAATATTACAAAAATTAGGTTCTATCATAGGTCTGTATGTTGACCTTTTGCTCAAATGTTTTTTAATTTTTTGTAAATTAATGTTCCATAGTTGTTAAATTTTTCCCTTAAAAAATGTAAGCTTTAGATGGCTTTTCCTAATTTCAGTAAACAAAAATAAAATTATTTTGTTTTAATTATAGGCTGGAAAAATATAAATGAAATTAGATTTTGATTGTTTGAGTATTCCAAATGCAAAAATTTTCCTTTATGATAAATGTGATTTTATGATAAGTTATATATTTAATCAGTATATAATGGTTGCATATTAAAATAATTTAAATGTATTTTTATATCAATTCAAATGTATTTTCTATAAATGTTTTATAAAATCTATTAACATTGTTAGGAATTTATCAAATATTAATAAAATTAATATATGGACATTAAAATTCTGTTTATTAGAAATTTGATTAAAAGAAAAAGAAAACTAGTAATTGAAATCACACACTGACATTGAAAAGCTGCTTAAGAAATAATTTACTTGTTGAATAAAGAAAATTATAAAGCTGTGTTAAAAGTCTATTAGAGATAGGCAAACAATATATTCTTTCAGGATTTTTTTTAAAATTTTAATCAGGAATATTTTATTGAATATAGAGTGGCATTCAAGGATTAATTTACATAATTTAAAATGGATATTTTTCTGTAGTGAATTTCAATATAATGTAAGTTTTTCAATTTTTTGCAGATATTTAAAATAATTCAATAAAGTTTTAGTTAAAATACAATTCAAAACATGCTTAGTAAGTGAGACTAATAAGAATCCAATAAATAAAAATATAATTTCAATATCTATCAGTATTTATAGTGTAAAACTACTCTATAAATTGGATTGATTCTCTCTTTTTTTTTTTAAATGCTCATTAAGTAAGAAAGAAAAAACATTACTAAAAATAAAAGAAAGTACATTTGTTTCCCTACTCAAAAAAAGAAAATTAAAATTTACATTATATAAAATTAATAAAGTGTATTATTTAAAGTGAACTGTTTTTACTTTTCCAGCTTTTTTGTTGGAGGAAAGTTATTAATTGAAATTATGCATTATAAAAATTTATTTTTTAGGGAAAGCTCTCTCTCTTCTATAACTCTTTTAAAAATGACCATAGAAGATAAATTTTTAATATTTAATGCTTAGCTGCTTCTCATGTTACTGATTATTTTTGAGGTGGCTGATTCTGAACTCAGGAATTCTGTTAATGCAGAAAGTAACTGTTAAGCTTGAAAATAAAATCTTTATATGTATATATTTGTATGCTCATTATAATGAATAGCTATGTTTGTAGACTGTATAATAATTATATTGCTTAAGAGAAATATATTTTAATAAAATATGTATATTGAATAATTGAGTATTATATTCAGACAAATGTTTGACAAAGTCTTGCACATAATATATTTTTGGATTTTTTTATTTTAAATTTTGTCACCAGATTGATTAAATTCAGACATGTATAATGGTATCACCTTCCCGTTCTGGAGATGCATTATTTCGACCAATATGTGGAGATGATTCAGTTAAAGAGATTATTTAAGGTTAGCTTGATCTGCGAAATTTAACTGGGTTTCATAGCAAAATTCATAACACAATCTTAGTACTACCATAATGAGAGTAGTTGAGACATAACTCTTAGAAATCTGAAAGCTTGTGTATGCAATCGATTTACTAAGCATAAAATACTTAAACAGAAAGTGAAAACATTTTTACTTTTTTTCTTTTATGAAATTTATTGAGCATACTTGGAGATCTGGTAATAATAGATTAACTTTGTTCAAATTAAAGATAGGGAAAAATTTGATGGAGTATGTATAATGATTCAAAGTGTGGTTAAAAGTACAAGAAAGTATTTAGTGCATAAGTTTAATGTTTTTCAATCACTATTAAAACTATGCATAAAACGAATAAAGTAATAACATGGTAAATATTTAGTGAGAATAAATTGATTACTGCACATTTTGGTTCTAAAGAAAATTTATTAACCAAAAAGAATATATATGAATAAAAAATGCACTTAATATTGGTATAATATTCGATATTTACGTAACCATGTGTATATTAGAGAATATTGCAGTAAAGCTTTTCTGTGAAAAAAATGTCTGCTTTTAATAGGGATTTTGAAATAGATGGAAATGTGCTTCATAAATTGCATTGTTCTTCAAAGTTTTGCTTAAAGTATTTTGTACCAAAAGCTCCAAATCCAAAATTACTTAGCTGCATCCATAAGGGTCTCTGATTTCATTTATAAATTCATATGTCTCTTATGGAGTTAGGTGTAATTCTGTAGTATCTAGAGTGGTCAATCAAGCAAGGGTATTATATTCATATACAATATATTGTGCCCTTTCCTCACTTTTAAGGCATTTTTTACATACAGATTCTTATTGAAAAAGTCCAATTGTATGATGTTTTCTGAAATAATAGTGTCCAGTGAAGAATCTAACAATTGTGTTCTTATCTTCTGTATTGGGCATTTAATTTCAGAAGCAATTTTCGGAGATGATATGTAGATCATGTTTTATATCATATCACTGTCCAGAAGATTCATACTAAGCTTTATTCACCTCTTGTTTCCATTTAAAAATAACTCCTTTAAAAGTTCTTAAATTGGTGTTACAGAAAGGCTCTGGATTAGAAGACGATTCCTTTTTTAGTAAGCTTGAGTTTTTTCATTTCTTTCTATACCTATGTGCCTTTCACATAGATATCTTAGTTGCTGTCTTAGTCAGCTTACCCGATTAAGCCTTTTCTTAAATTTATTAAATAGACTTTTTACATATGCATCTATATGTGAATGATTTTATGAATTAAATGATGTATTGCTAGTTTGCAATAAGTTTTATCACATGTGCACCGAAAAAAGAATTGAGAATAAAACAATATAAGAGGAAGTTTCAGAGCTTGGACGAAAAATTTTTTATCAGTGTAGGAAAAATTTTATTATTATTTGTTTAGTAGGAAAATAACTTTTTTTTTTTTTTTTTTTTTTTTTTAAAAAATTTGAACAGAAAAAATTGTACACAAGTATTTTATTACATTTTAATAAATCAGTAAAATTTCTTCAGAGTGAAAATTGTATTCTTGTATAATATATACTGTGATGTAATATTTTGTTAAATTATACATATATGTGGTAGATTTAGAAAAAAGTTTTCTTGGATAAAATTACTTTACGAATTTTGTAAAACTTGTCAGGAAATGATTGCAAACTTACCTCAGAATTATAAATATTTATTTTTTGCATCAGATTTAAAATGCAGAAATTAATATGCAAGCTTACCAGGTTTTATGAATTTAAGTCATTTTACCTTGTGATCCCTAAAGAACAATCAGGTTATTTGTTTGAAAAAATATCTAGAATACATGTATTACATGAGTAATACATGAAATGCTAAATAAAATGATTAATATTAAACTTATACAAAGATAATAAAACAGCCAGAATTAATTTTAAATGATGGTCTTATTTTTAAAATAATTCAAGATAGTGTTTCAAAAATGTAAATTTATATCCTTTAGTGAAAGTTGTTAACAGCTACATTTTCACAGGAAAAATTAAGTTTAATCAAGAGAGAGAGAGAGTTTTATGTATAAATTTTTCCCTATTAAAATTGCACACCATTTTACAGAAAATTATTCTATGACAAATATGATTTGCATATTTTAGAACTGGCTTTCATATTGATGCTATTCTTTCTTAGCTTACAAATCTGTTGCAAAGATACTTATATATGATTTTAATAAACGCACATCACATAGTAATTAATAATTGAGAAATGACTGCACAATGTATCACTTTAGGAAATTAAAAGATTACTCTTTTCAAATATATCAAGAATACACCATTCCAATGGAAGAGAAAAGATTTTACCAATTACTGGATAAATCCTTCAAAATAAAATCTAAGGAGTCCCCAAAATAAAATTCTCTCTCTCTCTCTCTCTTTTTTTTTTTTTAAACAATTGTTTTATATTTTTAAAAGAGTAAATCTTAAGCACAAGAAAATATATTTTAAAGATGCAGTATATAATTTTTTCATAGAAAAGATATATTTCTATCCGTAATACTTAAACTTATTAATTTTAAAAGATAAACAATATCAAATATTGACCAAAAATTAAAAAGTTCTTTAAAATTTGAAACAATATTAAATCATTCATAAAAACTAGGCTTCAATTGAAATTATATTTTATTAATTGTAGTTCGGCTTTTTTTATAGTTAATTTTTCAATTTTAATGTAACAGAATATTTCCAACACTTTATAAAAAAAGGAAGTAAAAGGCAATCAGAAATAGAAAAGAACACAAATATATTTTTATTTTGTAAATATATATTTACTTCAGTTCCTTTTTTAAATATATTTTAAGTATTAATAATATGGAATACATGACTAGAATCAACGAGTTTGTCTGACAATTCTTAGCTGCTCTTCAGAAACAAAGCTGCTCCTGATTGAATCCATTGATCATGATTTCCACCACAAGGCAGTTGAATACATGTTACAATTTGTTCTCTATCACTTGTAAAATAAAGTGGTAATGAGATCACATCATTTTCATTGTATGGACAAGGGAGATTCTGAAATTATATATATATGTATATAATAGTGTTTATAAAAATTTTTTTCATATGCGAATACATTGTTAAAGCAAATTAGAAAAGGAAAGCCAATGCAGACAAGATATCTTTAAAAGGATTGTTATTTGCTAATTGATAAAAATTAAATGGAAATTATGTAGCTGGAGTAACTTTAAATGATATTTATTTTGAAATTGTTTGATTTATGCAGAATTCATAATATAGTTTTATATACATTAAAAGTGGCAAAAGGGTGTGCAAAAAGATATGTACTCCTCAAGGTGTTTTTCTTCACAAAATCTAAATAGAATAAATAAAATACTGTTATTATACTATTATAAATATCATAATTTAAAAAAAATTAGCCTTTTATATTTTGATGATCTGTCATTTCTCTTTTGATTTTGTAAAGGAATGTGTGGGTATTGATATGGAAAATTTTATTTCCTTAAACCTTAAGATATATTTTTTTTTTCAAATCATGACTTATCAATTTGTAAATGATTTTCTTCATTTTTTTCCCTGATGTTGAATGCTACTGGCACCAATAAGAAGAAACATTCGTTTCCATATATATGTATGTAAGTATTGTGTGTGTGTGTGTATATATATATATATACACACACACAATACATACATGTATATATATATATATATATTGTATTGTTTTATACATATTTTCATAACACTGAAGATGAATATTATTTAATGTTTCAAACTCTTCATTTACATATAATTTTAACAATTATATATAAATGAAATTAATATAACTCTCATAATAATATTTACTTAATTGCACTATAAATTTAGTCAAAAACAATTTTATTTATTTTAAGATTCACCAGTTAAAAATTAGTCATACTTTCTGATTTTCTGTTTTAATCCTAAAGTTTCCAGACTTTTGAATTATGTATAATAGGCAATGATTCCCAATGAATGTATTTACTTCAATCCTTTACTACACATTCAATTTGAAAGTAAATTTAAAAACAATAAAATTTTATTTTTTCATGTATATCTAATATTTTTACATGAGAATTTAAGTTTGTGGGAAGACTGATATTTTTTAAATAACAATACCATTATTATAAACATACAAAAAGTAGATAAATAACAAATGATGACATTCAAAATACATGAATCATTTCAAAATATATATTTTAAATTCATAGACAAAATTTTGAAGAGTAATAAAGATTGCAATGTATTTAAAGGTGTAGTTATCAAAATGATGAAAAGATCGTGCTTTATTTAATATGATATAGGACCGCAATTGGTATGCCATGCAACTCATTTTCGCTGGTAATCTGATTATATAAGTGTGGAATAATAATTTGGCGAAAACTGTAATATTCTTTTGGAGACTTTGTGAAAGCTTCAAGAGAGATGTTCATAGAAAATATCGATATTGGATTGAAGGTATTAAAAGAGACCACAGTGATTCCATATTATTGTACTGAGGACTGCAGAAAGTTGATGTCTCATTTTATCCTGGTGTTCATTAAACTTTGACTGGACAAGTCTCATTGCATAAGTAGAAGCACTATCATTCTGGAAAATTGTATCTCTTGCAAGAAACTAAGTTTGCATGCTTAAATAGATGTGGTCAGCTAAAAATATTCCTATACTTCCTTCTTTCTTCCAGTTATCTATACTTGTCAGTGATCCTTTTTCCAGAGCTATGACTCAGCCAGCAGAAACAAAATGTTTGTGTATACTATGAAAGATTCACTTTATGCTTAATAATTAGAAAGTGATAATTATGGTCAAGGATGCAGATGTTTGCCAAATGTACTCCCGTCCTTTCATGGAGAAAAATGTGAAAGATATTTGTACGACAAATATAACTATCTTCTATATATTACTCAATCAGGTTTTTTAGATGTTGATGAGCTATAAGCGATGTTTGAAATTAACATCTCTTACAGATGGCTTTGGAATTTGTATTGTGTGCAGTAAATGTTCCATTTATGAATGGGCCTCACTAACTGCAATTATTGACACTGGAAAATCCAGGTGTTGAGTGAGCTCTGCAGTTATTTTCTTTTTATACCTTATCTGCTTTAATATTCATCGAATTTTCACTCAGCTTCTTCAGTCTATTGTTTTACTTTGCTCAGCTTGTCTTGCTACATTGTAAACATGCTGTCTTATTAAGTACCACATCTCTATAAATGTTTAACAATTAGGAAAATCTGCTTACTATTGTCGGGTCCATACAATTTCGTTTCTTTGAAAGTTTGTGACCTTTTTTACTTTCGATAAAAATTCAAAATGTATATATCTTCATTAAAGCTTCCCTATAGTTACATTACATTTCTCATATTTAATAAGTTGATAAATACTATAATAATTTCCAAACGCATTTTTAAATGTCACTTTTAACCACAGATGTTTCCATCGTTTTGATAACTGCCGGTAGATGTAAATGCATTTCATTACTTTATAAAATTTTACTCATTCAATACTAACTTGGTGTAACAAAAATAAAACTTTGAATATTAATTAATTACAATGATTAACTCTTATTTTTCTCAATACACAATATTTTAAAAACAGGTTAAAATTAATTTAATTAAGAAATTTTATTTTGCTTGACTTCCCACAATTTCTATAACATTATATTATTTCCCATACTCCAACATACTGTACCATGTTTTGAAACATCTTTATATATATATATATATATATATATATATATATATATATATATATATATATATATATATATTTAAAATTTTCCAATTTGCAAACACAAGTCATAACACTTATGAACATCTGATACACATTTCTGGAATCTCTATCCATAAAATTTAAATAAAATATTTATGATGTTAAAAGATGAAGGAAAATTATAGATTTTTTTTACATATAATTTTTTTTAGGTATTCTAGAATTTATTTATAGAAAAATCAGTTATTTCTCATTGGCATGAAAGATTAAAATATGTACAGATATTCATAAGGTAAGAATATATAAATTTTGTGTTCAAGAAAATAAAAATATTCTCAGTAACAATAATTTTCTTAAACAGATGCTTTGATACTTTTGAAATTTTAAGGCAATGACTGTATATGAAGTAAATGATTCTTTAAATAAATAAAAGGAAATATTTAAATAATTACTTAATTTCAATCTTTTTATATCTTAGTGTTTTAAGAAATAAATGTATGAAATATTTCTGTCTTATTTTACATCAATTTACAATGTATGTATACAAAACAATGCAATATTAAAATAGTGTTATAATTTTCTTTAACACTAATATGATATTACACTTATAAGTAAGTTTAAACATTTTATAAAATTATATATTTATTTTACTTAGAAATTTTTGCAGTTTTAAATAGGATACAGATGGGTAAAAAAAATAATACAATAAATTTACTTTTGGTATCCATGCAGCTGCAAAAGGAGGTATCTGTGAGACAACAGGAGAATCATGTTGACATTTGGATAACTGGTAACCATTGAAAAGACAGCCTTCTAAATATATTCCAGTAATAGTAATGCTTAATCTAGCTTCAGATATTTTTCCCTTCCAACTGCATACAAATTTCAAATTGTCCATAGATTCCTTAGATAGCCTGTTAAAAATTAAAAGGCAAATATTGATATAATGCAAATCAGAAACTTTTGCTTCAATATAATAGTATTTAAATATAAAAATAAAACATTTTGTCATTATATTCTTCCTTGTTCGATTTTTTATGCAAAATAAAAAACAATCTTTATATGCTTGTTTTTTTAAAAGACCTACAAAATTTTAATCAAAACCAGAAATAATAAGAAGCCTTCTAATGGCCATATAAGTGTCTGAAGGCTTCGAGGAGATCACTCGTTGCCTGGTTCCCTTTCATATTATTATAGGGGCCCTGCACCTGTTGTGATGGTATAGTCAGTTGTAGAGGTTTTTGACACGCAAATCTCAAGTTTATAGCGATGGTAATTTCAACAGTTAAGTAGATTTTTTCATTTTAAGACTGTGATTGTATCTTATCTTCACGGCATGTGAAACACCATGTTTCAAGAAGTTAATGCATGAACATATCTTGCAAATCATGTTCTAACCTTCCACAATGCAAAAGTTATTTCATTGTTGTTTTGACCTGCACAATCACCAGATTTTTCACCAAATCACAGCATCTGGTCATGGGTTGCTATGAGACTAGTACTTTATCCTTCTTCAGTTGCTATGGTTTATGAAGTGATACATAAACTTAAAGTGGCACCCCAGCATGCTACTTCAAGAAATTACCAATTCAGGAGACATTTATCATTACTAAGACATTTACTTGTCGTTTCAGCAATTTTGCAATATAATTAATTTTTAATATAAATAATTAGTGTCATTTAAGAAATATATAATTTTTATTTGGGAAAAATTAGTTTCCTGTACACAACTATATTTTTAACATTACCTACAAAATTTGAATTTGATGAAAAATCTTATGCTTTACTGTCTACATACAATTTATGTTCATGTCTAGAATTAAGGTGTGTGTTGTTAAAAGAACTATTTAAATAAATTATTTCCTTTTCCTTAGGCATAGTAAAAATTATGATTTATTTTTTCTGGTGAAACTTTGTAAATTTTTGAATTAATTATAATATTTGTGCTTTTCAAACTATGATTTTGCAAATGATATTGGATTGTGCCAACATCCTCTTTCATAATTTTCCATATTTAACATTATTCTGTGATTTTTCAGAATAAAATAAATATGATATTTATGAATTTTTGTTAGCAATGAGTGAAGGTTTGATGATGTCTGTGAATAAGTGAATGTGCATTTGTTTGTTATTTAATCCCTTTAGTTCAAAATTATAAATATTTATGGACATTCTACTTTAAAAAACATGCAATGAATTTTAATAAAAAGCATGCGATTGCATTTTAACAATTATAGTTCAAGTTTTAATTAAATTGTTGAATCTTATTGTTAGAATTCATAAGCAAAATTTTTATCAACTTAATGAATAAAAATAATTTTCAGGAGTGGACAAAATTCCATAAATTCAACTCTGCTGATTTACATGTTGCAGTTGAAATATAATAAAAATTTTTATAAATATATTAATGAACAAGCAAATAAAACAATATTTTTTTAATTTATTGTTCAGAAAATAAAAGTATATATACAACTTACAAGTCAGTAATTTACAAAGAAAAAGTAATTAATTCTTGTGAATTACAAAAAATATCACTATACCTGGCTGTTTGTTGTCTTAGAGCATTAAGAAATGTATCTGGATGAAAAAGGTGTGACAAATCTAAATTGTCTTCTAAGAGACTTCCAGATTCAGCTTTTGGTAACCACATTTGAATTGCCAATGCTCTACGCATTACTCCTCGGAGATATAAAAGTGGGTCTTCTGGTCCTTCCCATTTCTTTTGCCATGCATTTGGAGTCTGTTAACATTTTATAAAAATATTTTAATGAGAAAATATGAATGAGACAAATTAAAAGGATAGTTTCTCCAAATTTTGAACTAAAACAAGATAACATATTTTGATTTCCAACTAACTATATATAATTTACTTACACATTTATCAGTTCATAATTTAAATATTTAATAAACAATAAATAATAATTTTTATCACATTTCTAATAGTTTTGATATGTTCATTGTGTAGAATATATATATATATATATATATATATATATATATATATATATATATATATATATATATATATATATATATATATATATATATAAACATACATCTGAATTACTAATAAAATAATTTGTGTATTTTAGTATCATCAAATTATAATAATTGAAAACTATGGTTTGCAGATTTTACTGTATAGTTAAAAAATAGTGAGTGTTGAATAATATGTCTGTAGTTTTGTTTCTTAAAGAAATAAAAATATTTTTTAAAAAATATTGTACACTTACTTCATTTTTTAAGAGAGATGTTGCAAGAGTATGTATTTCATCAGTTAAGAGTATGGCTCCACGTATAACTTTACTGATGCATGCTAACGAAGAATGGATACTTTGTACAAGTTTGACACCGGAATAATATTCTAGGCGAATAAATGATATAATAGGTGATTCTTCTTTCTGTTCACTCTCAAATTGTGGTGCAGTTAGCTGTAGGTGAATTAACTGGGAGCCCTAAAATTAAAATAATTTTTAAATATAGCTCTTAGACAAAATTTTGGAATAATATGAACAGCAGTTTTGATTTCTCTTAAAAATTATGCATTTGTACATTAAAAAAATTATTACAAAAGGAAGCAAATCAGTTTTACAAAATGATGTTATATTTTTTATGTTCAGTTACCCAATTCAAGTATTTTTATATAATTTAATAGCTTAAATAAACCACCAAATAATTTTTAACATAAAATAACATGAACATATGTAATTGTAATAAATAAAAATTATAACTATGCTTCAGAAAATGATGGTTCATAAATTCATTAACACTTTTTTTTGTTTCAGATTATTTTAGCAGATTAAATTTTTTTTAACAAATTTGTTAATGATAATTTAATTTATAAGAAATTAGCATATTTAAATATTACCAAATTTGTAAATTAAAATTTTCAAAAGAATAGAAATTTTTTTAATTTTTGAAATCGAATAAAATATTATTAAACTATATAATTGTAGAATTGCTTTAGGAAATCTATTTTAAACTGTAGCATACTTGATTTAATTTTTTCCAAAGGACTAATATGGGAGATAATTCAGCATTCCATCGTTTAACATCAAGTTTTTCAGCTATTTCACTGGGTCTTACTAACTGCTTTAACTGTTCGATCATTTTATGGCTTGAAGTGCATTGAGCAGATCTTTCAATGTTTTCTGGTAATCCAAATAAATCTGGATTATCTGTATCAGGCAGGCTACGTATTACTTGAAGATGCTCCTTTAAATAAAAAAATTGATGATTATATTTACATACACTAATTTATAAATTGTTAAATATTTTTAACTCTTCAATAATATATATATATGAATATGCAACTCCAATATATATAAATTTCAAAGATTAATATTAGCAATTTTTAATTGATTTGGCATAGTAATTGAACAATTCACTCAGAGAGACAATGTCAGGGTAAAATTTATGAATAATGCGATTTTTTCGGGAATAATATGATATAATAAGTATGATCGATTTTTAAAACTTGGAAGCATCCTAAATCAATTTGGATATGAATAAAATAATGAAAAAAAAAAGTCACCTGAATATAAACTATTCAAAAGAAAATTAAATTAGTCATTAAAATGATAGGACACAAGTGTCATGCTTGTGATGTTATAATATTTTTTTTATGGTAGCTAAGAAATATTTCAAACTAAAAGAAAGCTTAGAGAGTGTTTTAAGAATCTGTTGTCTTGTGAAGTTTCACTTAAAAATATGGCTAATTACATTCTAGGAGAATAAAGAAAATCAAATAATCAAAATAATCTAAGAAAGTATATTAATAAGATTTAAATATTGATGAACATGTTCATAGTATAAATTACTATTAAATAAATTTGATTAACATGATTAAAATTAAGGTATGAAAAGATGTGTAAGTATGAACAGGAACAATTCTAATCTTTTTTGTTAAAAAAAATCAATTTTTTTCATTTATCTTATATATATAAATACAACTACATTCTATTACCTTATACATCCACAAGTTTACATATAATCAAATTTATCATGGGATTCATAATATAAATTTGTGGATTTGTATATGGAAGAAAACTAAATCTACAAATATTGCAATAAAACACACTACTGTGTGGTCATTAAAATTGCACCAGAATAAAATGCAAATAAACAAAATGATATTTAGAGGACAAATATATCACACTAGAAATATAACAATTTAAATTTTCAAGAAATTAAGAATCATATTTCCTAAGAAATCAATGCCCACAGCAAATATATTTGATAATAATAAAAGGCAGACTGTGATTAAAGGATAAAGTTAAGCCTTTATTACAAAATAAATGTATCAGTCAATGTTTAAAGTGCTATTAGCACAAACAAGAGGTGACTCGGAGATATATTCAATGGCTCTCCATACTATCACTTGGGCCAGTATAACGATGTTGAATAAAAGTTGATAACCTGCAATCACAATTTCACCAAACATGGCTGTGACTAATAAGATTCTATAAATAGAGCAGAAATTTATCTGAAAATATGATATCATGCCATTCTTGTGCAAAAATTTGAAACTGATTAAGCTATCAAAGGAGCTCCTGTATATATTACATCAATGGCAGTCAAAGCCAATGAATTATAAATAGTAAACATATTAATTATGGATATACCAGATTTTTTTTACATGAATTCTTGAAAGTTAATGATTTCCATTTCAATCGTTATAAATTAAACTAATCGTTTGAACAAAAAGAAGATGTGAGATTTGTATAATGCATTTTTCTTATCATGTGAATTTCACATGTGGTATCAATTTTAATCTCCAGCAGTTTAATAATGTTTTCTAAAAGTAATACAAATTATGAAATATAATTGTACAAGATATTTTTTAGTATAACCAGACCTTATATTAATTATTCAGATAAATAAATGTTAAAAAAAATTATAAATATTCCTTACTTTGTAGTCTGTGGATTTAGGAACAGATACATTTCCTCCCAAAAGTTTTCTTGCACTTCCACTAAGTACTTTATTATCAAAAAATTCTTTCAAGTACGATGAGAGAACTCTTAAATCAAAAAATACATCAATTCTTCCTCCATAAACAGCAGTCTCAAAAAGTCCTTGCACACATTCCCATTGAATATTTTGGTCTGAATGCAAAAAAATATTTTAGATTATGTATAAAATTAAAAATATTCAATTAGATGAATTCGATAAAATGTTTTTTCTTTTGTGATTAAGATATTTAAAGTATTGTTTGTTTTAGTTTGTTCATTTATTTATTTATAAATTTTTTTATTATATTTCAAACTTACCTGAAGTTGATAATAATCTATCAATTAGATCAGCTGCAACACGTAGATCAGCAGAGCTGAATTCATAGAATTTTGTCCAACCCTGAAAACAATTTTTATTTATAAAGTTTAATGAAAAATTTGCTTGTAAATTTAAACATTATAGAAAAAGCAATTAAAATTTAATAGGATCTAATTTTTTAATGATTTAATTTGCTTTTTGATAAATAAAAATATGGTATTTTAGAAATCAATTACATTTTAGAAATCAAAACAAAAAAATTAAAAAAAAATTTAATCAAACATTAATTTAAAAGTGAAATAATAATTTGACTTGTTAATTAATAGATAAAAATATGTAACAAATAACTTTAAATTTGGTCAAAAAATATTATAACAAATAAAAAAATGCATAAAAAGTTGTTTCTTAAAAAGATATAAGCTATTTTCTTATTTAACTATATTTTCTAGGTTTACTGTTGTGTATATTTAAATGTCAAAAAATGAAATGTCATTTAATTAATTAAAAAGATTAAATGTGTCATTTAAATGTTACAACTATGAAACTTATGAAAGGTCATATTGAGCATGCAGAAATATTGCAACATAGTATGGTATAAACTTAACTATTGTTTTAAGGCACAAAAGTATCCAGTTGGCCTTTCATGGCATGAATCTAGCATGGCAATTCTACATCCAAGAAGTAAAATACAATGGAGATCTTTTCTGAACAGTACATTGTAAATCATTCCAATTATGCTCGATAATGTTCATGCTCAAGGATTTGGGTGGGTAATGGAGTACTTAAAATTTGAAGAAAGATTCTGTAGTCACTCTGAAATAATTCTCAAAGTTTGGAATCTTAGACTATCCTCTTGAATTGTTCGAGTCCATCAGAACAATCAATGGACATGAATAAGTGTAGGTTATCATATAAGATGTTAATTATATATAACTTGTCGGATTAGATATATCACACTAATTGTACATGACCGATTCCATAACAGAGGTTTGTATAGTGTCCGGTTGTTGTGTAGGATTTATAGTTTAAAAAAGTTTTCTCCATACTCTCATATTACTATCTTCTCTATACATTTGGAAATGATATTCATTATACAAGATAGATAATTAATGACTGGAAACATGCTAATTGCAATTTTAGTTGGTTCAAGACAGGATGTAGTTTATGTTGGGCAATCAACAATAGCATAGTTTGACTTTTGACTGTAAAAACACAATAAATGATGGTCTGCTGAACTGTTCACTAACTCTCATTTGTTAGTATCCTAGAAATGAAAATTGAGGAAGTGTACATTTATTTAAGAATTATCACCAGTCATCGATTCTGTTCTTTAAGCCTCTTTTTTTGCCCCATTGCTATCTCAGTATGCATACCATATGGTTCTTTGCAAAAATATAAAATTCTTTGCTTCCTCAGGTATGCTATGTTTGATCATTCATACACTTATTATAACGCTAAATTAAAATCACTTAAATCTTGATAACCAGCCATTATAACACCAATAATCAACCTAACAATTTTGCCAGGCAACTGTGTTATAATATACACTTTCTATTACATTACATCTTTGATTGATTGCATATGCACAACTATACCAAATTTTATGACATATGAGACTATTTATTTATTGAATTAAAATAACATAATAAACCATAGCATTTTTAGAATTACAAAGTGAAACAAATTTTACAACACACTTTACAATGTAAGTTTTCATTATCCTATGATTTCATAATATTTACTTACTTGAGGAATGTAATTTCTTCTTTCTTGTATAATTGCATGAAACCATGATAGTATAAAAAGTGTTCTAGCACGAAGAGTACTACCAGTTTTAGATAGGAAGCCAGGAGACCAAGCATCATAGGTTCGTAACATGTTTCTTCTTATTCCGGGAGGAGCCTATGGAAAAAAATGCATATAAATGTATTTTAATTGTGAGAAAAATAAAGTAAAAGAAATAAAAGAAGAATAGTGTTTATACGATTTAAAAGAAACTAAATGTGTATATATATATATATATATATATATATATATATATATATATATATATATATAAGGAAAATAAAGTTTTAATAATAGTACAAAGCAAATAATTCTAATCCTTAAATATGCAAATGCTTTTCTTTCAATCTTCTAATTAAAAATATACATATTTAAGCTTTAATACACACACACACACACATATATATAGATATACAATATTATGATGATATATATATTTATAACACATAAAATCTTATTTTAATTTTTTATAAGGTAAATAAAAATTTGAAATAAAACAAATATGGGGAGAACAAAAATATCTAATTATACTTACATATAATTCCAAATAAATAAAGTATTACATTTTTTATTGATGTACAATGTTACTATCCCAATTTTAGTTTGAAATATTTTAAGTCACTTAGTATATATTATCAATACAAGGTGTAGCCATGATCAATTTTCAGAAAATATTTTATGTTAACAATTAAGATTTAATTTTGTAATTTTGCTTAGGTGCATTTTCTAAGATCTAAGTGAAAATTTCAAGCTATAATAATCTAGTCAATTACTATCACATTGGAACAAAGTTAATCAAACATATGCCTGAGATAATAATGTAACAGCACTGAATCAAAACATGTAGAGAAGATGGCTGGTAGATCATGTAATATTATGTACAAACTAATATATGGATGATTGAAATTCTCATCTACAATTTAATAAATATGAATTCAACTCATACCAAGAAGTGAGTTATTTGTCTTATATTTCAAATCATATGTTTTGATAGCTCAATTGTGTCCAAGAAGAGACATTAAGAAGCCAAATTTTTTTTCATACATATTGCTGTGCAAAACTTAAGCAGCAGTTATTTTTTTTCAATACTCCATCAGAAATTATCTGAGAGATATGAAATTTAGAAATGAGAAAGTATTTTGTATTTATATTTTGGAAAAAATAGTTGTACAAAAATGAATACAATGCAAACAGTATGGAATCAGAGAAAACTCTAGTGAACTCACAGTATCATTACATGTGATTCTCTGTATAACAAGAAGCAGATGTTCCTTAGTATGGAATGCACCTACTCCTGACTGCAATGGTTGCTTCATACCATTTTTTCACACTCTGCACCATATTTCCAATAGTTTTTGAAGTTATAGTGTACATTCCTCAATCAGCATCTGTTTTAATTTATGTTAAGTATTTCACCAATTTTATGGGATTTAAATTAGTAAAACATGCTGATGAATCCATTTGAATGATATCTTCACTTTACAGTAGCTGCTGAACAGCAGGAGTTCAGTGGAACAGTAGCACATTATTATCCATAAAACAGAATGTTTCAATTGTAAGTCAGAACTAATGCACACTGGGAAGGATCACCTCCTTACAATAGCGGTTTCTGTTTAGAGAACCTACATCAAAAATGTAAAGCTCAGTCTATCTGTTCGACACGCCTCTCCAGACAATTCCAGAGAACCACCTATAACTCTCTCTGTCTGTGATGTTATTAGAATGAAATCATGTCCCAACCTCTCTCCAACTAATTGACATAAGGACTCACACTTGAGGCAATAAAATGACTCTTATACATTAAAAAAAAAAAAAAAAAACATCTCCATTGATGAGATGTTCAGTTTTTGTGCTTCTTGTATCACACTAAATGATATGCAGACAACTAACTTTCAAAGGGGTGTAGCATTACAAATAGTGGGCAAATATGTCACTTTTATGAAGGCCTCTGGACACAGTAAATTGCAACATTTGTTGCAATTTCATGGGTATCTAATTAAAACTTACATTTTTGTTTTAAGTTTTGCTCATAAGTAGTTATTAGTTGCAGAAAAGTATTTCTAGAATATAATTAGAATTTATAAAATTATTTTAAAATCAATAAAAACATTTTAACCTAAGCAGAATCTAAAAAATTATATTTCACAAAAAATGCACATTTTTATAAGTGTAAATGTATGAAAAATCATGTGTACATGTGTAATATAAAATAATAAAGGTTACATGTACATACAGATTTACTTTGGTATAACAAAAGCATACATAGCTATTATGCATATAGTATTAAATTCCCAATAATACAAACAGTACCTACTTCATAGGTAACCTTAACACACATTTCAAGAAGAACAGGAGAAAAGTTGGGGTGAACTTCAGATGTTAGCCACAATCGAAAATTAGGAGAAGGTTTAAGAAATGATAATTCCTAAATAATTCAAATGTAGTAGTGTTTTATTAGCAAATTGAATAAAAAAACTACTGATACATAAAAATGGTAATATATGAAAATGATGATATCCATTATATCTCAATTTCATGAAAATTATGTGTTAACTTATACATAAAATAAACAAGATAGTTTTAATATAAAGTTTTACATGCCAAGTAATGCATATAATACAAAAATCTAAACTTATATACAAAAAATCATTTGATTGTATTAATGTTCTTCTCTTTTAACTGAATCAAAAATAGCGCATTGAAATTGCTTAAATTGATTTTAACTCTTTATTGCATGAAGGAATAAATAAATATTATTAATCAACCAGAGAAAAAAGTTTGTTGAACTTTAATTTTGAACAAACTAGTATGGAACAAATGATTTTCTACATTATTTATATGCTAATTTACTTTTGCTATACAGAAATTCATTTACTAACTTATTCTCAGAAATAATGTATAAAATTTTGCTAAGAATAAAAAGTTTTGCTAAATTTTTTAAATGTATAGAGTTTAGCTAAATTTTTACAATATTTCCATTAAATGAAACTAATATTAACGATATAATAATTGTATTTTAAAATAACAGATTGCATTCGTTTTATTTTTTGTCCGACTTTATTTATTTTGAGCACTTGGAAGATAAAATTGACTTTATAACCTGCAATACGAAGTTTCATGTAGATGGTCTTTATGCTCAAACACTCTTAGGTTTACTTTTGATAGTAATTGATTAGTTTAATTTTGACACTTAATAGTGATTTTTTATTACAAATATATTTTTTAATTTTCTGATGTAAATTCATAAACATATGGTCCTTTTTAGAAGAAAAAATTTTTTTAGCGGAAATTATCAGGTTAAGTTGTCTAATTTGATAATTTCTAAAAAAAAAAGTAATTCATCCAAAATACATTTAATTGTTAATGTTATTTTTATAATTCTAATGTTATTTTAGCAAAGAATTTGACATTATTTTTTACAAAAAACATTGTTGGCAATGTCTGAGAAGAAATAAATCTGCAATATAATAACAGCATGTTTCTATTACACTAAAAAATCAATATTTTACAAATTAATTTGTTTGAATAAAAACATTTTGAAAAAATGTATTCATAAAAAGAAACATGATTCTTTTCTATAAAAAATTTATATATTTATATTTAAAAAAATCAATTTTTTTAAAAATGATGGTGGATTTTAACATAAGCATGTGTTCATTTAAATCTTAGGTGGAAAAATTATATCCATGTTAACAATAATTTTAAGAAACACATTAATAAAATTTAAAATTACATTGAAAAATAAAATATATGTATGAAATCATGAAAAATATTAAAAATTTTCAGAATAAATTTTAAACGGAAAAAATTAATTTGGAGTAGTAAATAAAATAAGATTTTCATAATAAATTAATTAAAAAACTAATTTAGAGTTATGGGTAATTTTACAGAAAATGTTTTAATGCCGAAATAATACTATCATTATAAAATTTTATATGCTATACCTCAAAAGCTAAATTTGTTTTTTTTTGTTGTTTTTTTTTTTTTTTTTTTTTTTGAAAAATTGAAGCTAAATTTACTTAGAATCTCTCTCTCATAATCTAAATATTAAAAGTAACACTAACAAGGTTCATGAATTTTTTTTAAATCCTTTTACTTTTTCCTATCATAATTATAAAATAAGATAAACTATTTACTTTCAGCAAAGTTGGTAGCCAATGTATAACCAAATGCAAATTTTTCAAGCATAGCCACTGACCATTTTCAGCACATGACCTCAGATTCTGAGAGGCAACTTCCATTTGTCCTTGTCCCATGGAAACCTAAATATATGCTAAATTTAGAATAAAATTCTAATGTTTGAATTAATATATATTTACATATTTATAATATTCACACATACTTGGATGTAATTTTCTACACCAATAGTTGATGAAGAAAGTTCATACAATTCTTGAGATGGATCAACTCCAGCAGATATAATAATCAGAATAGGTTCTTCATTTGAAGTTACTTGGAGAAGGTGTTTCAAATTCACAGCCTGGGGAAATAACTCTTTTAAACCTAATAAAATTAAAAAAACATATTACAGCACTTGAATTATCTTTTTTTTATGTTAATACATTTAATCAGATAAATATGATAAAATATATTTTGGATATTTTATCATGCTTACCTAGAACTCTACTTGCAAAAAGAATGCTAGCACTGTATAGCCTATCTGGTCTTAAGGCTTGGACAAGAAGAAGCTGTTGAAATATACTTATTTTGGATGATACAACTGAAGGAAGCTCTTGCTCACAATGACTACTTTTTGAAAAATTTTCCCACAATTTAGCATCAGAAAGTTGAAGAACACTGAATAAATGAGGAAATGCTACCTAAAAATGAAATGAATTATTTTCTTTATTCTATCTAGAAAAATAAAACCATATAATCATGATTAGAGATAAAGAAAAAATATTATTTATTTCATAAAGGAATTTAATGCATCATATAAGTTGAATATAATTGAAATTATTAAATTTATTATTGATCATCCTATTGAAATTTCATATACATATTAATTCTATAATTAATTTCTTAATGCAATTATATGATTAAGCATTTTATAATTTATCATTATTGTATTTATTCAATATATCAATGCAAGTGTAGCAATTAATTTTGTTCGAAATTCACATAGTAACATGAAATTACCATTTCTTTAATTCAATTAATTAAAAAAAAAACTAAGCATTATTATTCTATTTATAAGTTACAGAATACATTTGTCATTTGATTTTCAGTATATCTTTCAAGTATCAATAAATATTTTTTAAACATTTAATAATTAAACCAGCATTTACAACACTCAAGCAAATTTATTTTATCTGTCTACAACATTGCAGGAATAATGACTACATAATTAGTGATCTTGTTATTCAGTGTAGGTTAAATCCCTAATTAGGGTGTAAATGTTTATAGAAACTCTGAATTTATTTTTAGCTGTAGATCTTAGTCATAATTTATCTTAAAAAGCAAACGATTATTATCAAGAGACTAATCAAATTAAACTTATCTGTTTATTATATATATATTTTTATTTATTATTAATTGTTATGAAGCATGCATTAAAACTTTAAAAAAAAAACAACCTTAGAATAAGAGAAAAATTAAAAGTTTTTAATGAATGATACATAAAAAGCTTTTTGATTTAGCACAATTTATTTATCTACATTAAAAAAAGCAATATTTTTGTAATTGAAGTACTTTGAGCAAAGAAACAGCTATTGCTCTCTCCTCATCAACCCAGCTTGGAAGAGTAGCCTTCAATTCTTCTTGTTCAAATTTTGCTTCTGTCAACAACACACCAGTAAATGCTTCCCATTCCTAAATAATATAATTGAAAGATACTTTAATACAAACTAGAAATTTTTTTATAATTAAAATTTTGAGAAATTAACCAAATTATAACTAAAGAAGAACTATGCATAATATAGCCTGATAAAAAAAGTTTTATTACTTTTTTAAAAAAAATATAATCTTATAATTAGTAATGTAAACAATGAAATAAAAATATTGATTTTAAAGTAATAATTATACTACAATAAATATTTTTAAAAATTATTCTAAATTCAACGTTATATTATATATCTAAATTCAACATTATATTACATGGTAATATACTTTTTAAAGAGGTATACAAATTCTTTTGTATGGCATTTGAACTAAATCAATATTTTGAATAAATTATAATAACAGATCATGAAATTTAAAAACAAACCTGATGTTCAAATATCTGAGGAAATACACCATGTATAAGATGAAGAGCAAATGTTAACCGATCAGACTTAAATAGGGATCTTGACACTGAATCATAAGTGATATTTTGTAGAGATTTTATGAGACTCACAATTCTATTGCTTGTATCTTTGTCTCTCTATATGCAAAAAGTTGTTTTTATTGAGTTAATTTGGCACAAACAAATATTCAATTTATGAAAATAAATTCACAAAAATAATTTTGAATGTTAAATTAAGTAGCAAACTGTAATATGCACTAATCACTTGTAAGAAATGGTGATATATTTATGAACAAACTTTTTCATCAAAATACTTATCCTTGAATAATGAAAAATGGATTAATGTAAGCATTTAAGTAAAAGAGAATAAGTTAGAAAAATCATTAAAAAAACTAATATGTCAACATGGATGTGGTGTACATTTGTAATAAAATACTACAAAAAAATTAAATTAAAAATACAGTAAAATATACAAATTTCAAGAAAAATATGAAATATCAAATTTATATAATCAAAGTAAAAGTTTATTTTTATATTATTAAAACAAAAAACCCAGCAAAAATGGCTGATTTTTTAAAAGATAATTATATAAGTAATTTTTATCACATAAGCATAAAATAATAAATAACAAATGAGGACGATATTGCCTGTATAGATTTGTCATGTATGAATTTAATAATAATTTCTATTTCTCTCTAAATTAATTACAAACTGAATCAGCCTCTTTATAATTGATAGTTTATGATTATTGATACAAAATAAATATATTCATTCTTAAGATTTGACAAGAAGCATACCTTTAGTTATAAATAATATTTAAAAACCTTTTCATTAAAATTTCTTAAAATGATAATATATAAGCCTTTTAAAATGATCAACAATCTAAGTGCAACTTAATAAGCTGAAGATTTTCATTGTGTTGTTACCTATGACTTTATTGAAAGGATCAATCCAAATATACAAGGCAATTCAAATGACACAGAAGAACAAATATATAATAAAAATAACAAAGATTTAAAGCAATAACCAGAACAAAATAACATGGAAACAGAAGTAAAAATTTTAAACATAGAAAAGAGAACAACTGTCTTAAAAAAGATATCATGAAAGTTCAGGCTTTCCAGTATAATTTGCTTATCTTATTCTATTTTTGAGAATCTTCATCTACTTTTGGGCAAACAAGAAGAGTTTCAACCTTCATAATGCCCAAATTACAAATTTGGCATAAATTGGATTAAAAGATGCCCAGTTTATTTAGATGATGCGCCATGCAATCATGGACAATTTGTACTCTGAAATTTGTCGCAACCTCTTGACTGATATTTTCACATAACTTTTTCCAAATACCTTGAATATTAGCCCTGGGTTTTATTCATGTTGATTTTGCAGCCTAGTCAGAATTAAAAATAGTCATAAATTTCCTAAATGATTTTGAACAAAATGGTATGAAATTTTATTGCTTAATTGTTCCTCTCTTGACTAGTGATTATGCCATCAATACACACATGTGAAGGGATCCATTAAAAATGCTATGCTTCCTTTATTGTATTTGTAGAGAAAGTTCAAGATTTTTCTAATTTATATAATAACCTGATTATCTGTATCATGATTTCCAGCTACTGTCTGAATGGCTGCTTTAAATTCAACTAGAATAGCTGCTTTAGAGAAACGAGCTTTATCTTGAGGTTTTCTAAAGTCTCAAAATTGAAATTAGAAGGATCTCTGCATCAAAATTCAACATGGAGTATCCCACAGGAGTGGAGTGGAGAAGTATACGCACCAACCCCAGTGTTATCTTGTATTTGGAAGCCATCAGTATACACTATAATTCATTCTAGTTCAGGATACTGTTCTTATGACATAGATAATATGTAGAGCAAATCATTTTAAATGAATTGTCAATATATTAGAAATGTATATATATACATCCCATTCCAAAGCACGTCTAGGTTACGTGGTTTATATTGTTACACCTAATCTTTTACTGCGCCTCATATGAAGAAATCCAGTGATTTACAGTTTACGAAGCGTGAAGGAAACTCTGTTGGCCCCCTGCGTTCGATTTAATGGTCTGGCAAATTTTAATTCGGGACTGCTCGTGCATGCCATGGTAGTGCGGGGGGTGGGCCATATTGTTGAGAGTAAAACTAGTCATTATTGTATAATGTATGAATGCCATATGGAATCAGCAAGATTGGTGATAAGTCTGTCAACCTGTTGACTTACGACAAGTTTGACTAACAAACCTACAAGTAGAGGAGTGCCATCTTGCATTCACACATCTTCAGATAGTACATTTTGCCATTGATTCCATTGATTTTAAGAATTTTAATGGAATAGAATATGTCAATCTGTAATTAAAATATACAAATACTTTTTTCACCACCACTTGGGGATGAAAAAAGTTGCAATAATCGCCAATAGTGGGGCAAACACTATTAGTTCCATTTCAAAATTAAATAGCAGCATATCACAATTCTTCATAACATTTTGATTAATATTATTAATCTAATGAAAATATTTTTAAAACTTTTTTTTTAAGTTTCAAGCTTACTTTTCATTAAAATATTTAAAATATGCAGTTAATATGTCAGTTAATAATAATTAACGAAAATAATTTAACAGTCAATTAATTATTATGAACAGAAAAAAATAAAAATTTTCTTTACTGTTGTTGTTTCAAGAGCTTGGTTGAAGAGTTTAAAAAATGATGTCAAACTGAAACAATACATATTATTCATTTTCCTTAACTCTGCTATGAGGAAAAATAAAGTACTTCCAAATTCTGCCAATGGTAAATACATTTTTCTTTCCTGAAAATAAGCAATATACAATAATTAAAATTTTCAAAAATATTGAATCATAGGATTGATATTTTTTATGTATAACAAATAAATACATATGAGATAATATAACAATTATCATCTGGAGATTAAAGTAGTTTTATTTATAAAAATACACAGATAGCTTACTCAAAAATTGAAAATTAACTATATAGTTACTACAGTTTGCAATGTTAAATATCAATGAGAAATGTTTTAAATCTGGAAAATTAAAAGTGATTTCAAATGA
Organism: Latrodectus elegans; assembly: GCA_030067965.1. Taxonomy (NCBI): domain Eukaryota; kingdom Metazoa; phylum Arthropoda; class Arachnida; order Araneae; family Theridiidae; genus Latrodectus; species Latrodectus elegans. The sequence continues at coordinate 82,884,039 of CM057820.1, read as the reverse complement.
ACTTCCCAACTTTTTACATTTACAAAATTATAGAAAAGTTGTGCATTCTGGGAAAAAAGAAATAAGGATGATATTGTAAAACTGCTAATAACATAAAGTTATAAATGTTCAATGTGATCACTATTCATGGGGCAATCAAAACTTTTATCTTCATAAATGCACTTTCCTACAGTTAATTTATGAAATAAGTGTAAAAACTTTGTAAATTTAAAGGTGAATACCTTAATTATGACAAAATGATTCTTGTACAATAGAAACTGATTCACTTTCAGAAAATCCCCACATAAGCATGTTCTTAACATATCTTATTTTTCTGCTGTCATCTTGGCATCAAACAGCAAACTGAACTTTCATAGGACTATATGCTTAATTTTACTTTTCACTAAAATTGATGTGAAAAATATTTATTTATAATCAACTTGTACTTGGTTTGCAAATAAAAACTTGACTATTATTCACTAATTTTGCAATGGTACAAACTTATAAGTAATGTAATGTACATAAATTTTTTTTTTTAAATTTTTTATATAAAATTTTACTCTGCAATATTAATCACTGTAAAAATTGAAATTATCATCTAATAACACTTTAAAATAAAAGAGATATTGCTGAACTTGATAAGAATTTAATATTGTTCATCATTTCTTTCCTCCAAGTTCTTATTTTGTGATTCTGAAGTTATTAAAATAACTAACTTTAAAAACACAAGTTAGTAAAAATGAATTTTAGTAATGCCAAAGACACAGGCATGTGGTTAGTATGTGTTAATTTGTTCCTAGTGACATATATTTTAAATCACATAAATAAAATTAGTTAACTGAAGTGTAATAAAGATTATTTAAGTTTCTGTCAAAAAGTTCTTTTTAAAAATTTCAATCTGATAAGTTTGTAACAAATAGTAAAAGCTTTTAAATTCATTTCAAAAAACCTGAAGAACTAATTTTTTATTTTATGCCAATAGAAAAATTAAGAAAAATAAAATGGTAATTTAATATCCTTTCTATAAGTAATTAGTTTTCATGAAATACTCTTGCAAGTAAACTTTTAGAAAATATTTTATTCTAGTTCAAAAGTTTTGAAAATGCTAAAAATTAGTTTAAAAAAATGATATTCTTTCAAAACCAAATAAAGTGCTAAGAAATATGATGAGCCTCTTGAAGTTCCACAAGAAAAAAAGGAAAGCATTTCCACCTGATTGATACTTCAATCAAATATTTAGAGCAACTATTTTTAAAGTACAATAGCTATTTCAGTCTTTTGTTATACTTAATATATTTAAATAGCTAAAAATATCAATAAACATAATAAAGATATTAGGATTCTTTTTAACGAGGAAGACTTTTAACCATTTCAAAAAGCTTCTTAGTTACTATTACAATACAAAAATTTACTATGAAAAAAAAAATTCAAATATGAATCTAATTCACAAGTTGCATTGTAAATATTATTATCTGATAATCAATCAAGTAAGAATTATTTTTCAAATATAGATTTTTATATCAATTCTGTCAGTAGTTGCAATTTGTAATGCAAAATTCTTTTAAGCTTAAATTACATTACAAAAATTTTAGATAAACGTGTTACATACTGAATGTTATTTCACAGTTTTAGTGATAAAGTAAGAAACAACTAACAGAACTGATTAATCAAATATACAATAGGATAATTTTGAGATTAAAAATAAAATGCACATTTAAAAAAAAAAGTCATTATATGTTTATCTAATTCTGATAAGATTACATTTTAAGAGACTTCTAAATGTTTTTAAATAATATTTTAATTTTATGAAGTTTTCTAAGGTTTATTTATCTTACTGTTAATATAACATTTTATTATTACTTTTTATCAAAAACTCTTATTCTGATTGAAATCTGGCGTTTTAAAAAGCAATAGAAATTTTTAAAAAAATGTGAGTGAAAATATTTACTTTCTATATGAGGTAGTAAAGTCAAAAACATGTAAATATAAGCATTCCAGTTATGTTGTGAGTGCAGATTGTTTTAAATTTTATTTCATGTATATTGGACTAATAAATGAGCCTTCAATATTTAATCATAACAAGTACTAGCAATAAAATTAATTTGATAAGTGGATAAATAATAGTGAAATATTTTGAATTATTTAACTAATGAAGAATATGCTTGAAAATAATGAAAAATTAATATACTTCTTCCATTGATAATTGTAATTCATGAGATTCCTTCAATCCCAACGCTATTTCATTGCTACTACTTTTTGTTTTATTCAAAGATGCAATAAGTTCTTCATTTTCTAGAACATTTCCTCTAGCAGAAGCTAATTCTTGCAACAGCGATTCTTCTAGTTGAGTTAGCTGTAATTTCATTTCCTCTTCTCTACGCAATAACTCTGTACGTCTCAATTCCAATTCTGGTTTCTCACGTTGTAAGACAGTTGCCAATAACTAAATAAAATTGAAAACAATGCATCAAAAAATACAGATAAATAATAACTGATAGACAAACTAAAATAAAAAATATTAATAATACTAAGAGTTATATTCATTTATAACAATAAAACCAGTATATGATGAACAGTTTTTCATATTACATTTATATAATTAATATAAATGTGGATTTAATATTTTAATACAGAAATTATCTAAAACACAACTTTACAGTGATAAAATTTTATAATATATTTTTTATAAAATGTGCATTTACAAAACATCTGTTTAAATATTTAATAAAACTATTTTGCAAAATATTTATAATTTTTACAAACCTTAACAATTTCACATACATGATGAACAAGATTGCTGCAACTATCATGGGATAACCCTTAAGAACTCTTTATTTAAAATCTTTTCAAACATCCTTTACAATAGATTATTATCGTATGTTTAAAAAGTTATGTTAGGTTACTAATATGGATTTCCTTAGAAGTAGATCAATTACTCACTAAATACATGCTTTAAGATGGATACTAGAGGAAACAAAGAAATTCAATATTTATACTTGCTTTTTTTTTTTTTTTTGATTTTAAAGCTTTGTATAACAGCATTATTCAACATAAACTTTGGGAAGCAATAGAGGAATGCAGATAAACTAATTAACTTGACAAAGACTACACTTAACAGGATTAAGTGCTAGGTGAAACTTGGAAATGACCTTTCTATAAGAATGGAGGTTTCTGCTTTGTCATGTTTACAGTTCAACTCGGCTTAAGAAGAAGGTGTCAAAGTGTCTAGTCTCACAGCGGAAAGAACCATCTACCAGAAGAATTTGCAAATTTCGGCATTTGCTGATGACATCGCTTTGATTGGTTGATCCAGAAAATTTATCACAAAGCCTTTCAATCTATTAGAAATTGAAGCAGGTGAATTTGGCTTAAAAGAAATGAAGATAAAGTAAAATTAATGGAGAATTCACATAATATACCTATTCCACAACAATTTAAAGAGAAACATTACAATTCTGAAATAGTATTGCAGTTCAAATATCTGGAATCAATTCCATTAACAATGATTTACTGTACAGATAAACAACAGGCTCACCATGTCAAATAAAGGCTATCATGGCCTCAAAAACCAATTAAAATCCAGATTTATTAGTTTAAAAACAAAAATTAAAATCTATAAAACACTAGTTCAACCAATCCTGCTTATGCATTGAATGCTGGGCAATTACTAAATTACATGAAAATAAATTATTAATCTTTGAATGTTAAAATCTTAGGAAAATTTTTGTCTATCATAAGAATAATAATTTGAGATACCTGTTTAATTTTGAAATCTATCAAAAGTGAAAGCAACCCATTATTGTTAAAGTCATAAAATGCAATAGATTATGATGACTTGGACATTTGTTCTGCTCTGACTATGCAAACCCAGGAAATTGAGTTAAAAAAGTTCACTTTTACTAATACCATGGGAAACATAAGACGAGGAAGATCACCAATTAGGTGGTTTGTTCCAGAATAGAAGGACTTTAATCTGACAAATAAATGAAACTAGAGGAGCCTCGCATTAGGTAGGACTAAATGGCAACAACTATTAAGGATGGTCTTGACTTGTAACACAGGCTGTAGTGCCTTAGAAGAATTTCTTAGTATAATAATGACTTCTATTCTTAAAAATTAAAAAGCAACAAAGTAGCTTTTAGTTAATTCAGAAAAACTAAATTGACTACATTTTTATACTTACTTGGCCTGCTAATCCAGCTTTTGTTGTACTAAAATTTACAGTTGAAACTACAGCATAGCAATATGGAGGAAGCTCAATTTCTGAGTATTTTGTGACAAGAAACAGTTTAAATTGAGGATTGTAATCCACAATTTTTTCACCAATTTGAACTACATATCTTGGACCTATATTTTATTTTAAAAATAAAAATAACATTACAAAATAAGAATCATAAATACATTTAGTAATTTTTTAGAAATATGAAACTTTTTTTGTAAGTGTTTGAGAAAATTAATTTTAGATTATACGAAGTAAATTTTTTGGTATATATTTTGTCTTTTATTTACATCAAAGTTATCAAACATTAACATGATGTGTTTTTTGTTTTCTCAGTGATAAGCGATTTTTAAAAACAAATAATGATAATTGAATCCATTATATAATATAAATCATAATGATTTTATTATATGAATTTTTAAATTATTTTAATCATCACACTAACTGCAATTTTACTTAAATAAATAACGATGGAATGATTTCTTATAGTCTTGCTCAAAAATGAAAAATGAGAGTTGTTATTACTGATGCAATTAAAAATTTTGAATCTTAAACTAGAAATTATGAAATGAATATCAATAATTATTATACAATCAAAATAAAAGGACTTCAGGAAAATAACATTTTAAAAAGAAGAATTTAATTTTATATACGAGTTTAATTGCAGTGATAAATTAAAAAAAGAAATTAATATAAAAATTACTACTAAAGATCCAGATCTGCAGATTTTCAAGAATATTAATGAAATAGTTTAAAAAATGTACTCAAATGAATTAATTTTGAAGTATTACAAGAGTCAAAGTAGTATCTGGTCTTGGTTCAACCTTAGATTATGTAGAATTTTGTCTTACATTGCTCAAAAAATATGAAATTAAAATTTAATAAATGAAATAAAAATTAAATTTCTTAGAAAACTTTTTTAATTTTAGTTAGAATAATGAATGAAATTCCAGCACATAATTTTTCAACATCATACATAAAAAAAAAGGTTAATTTGCAGTGAAAATATTTTAAAAATTAAAAGAAAAACAATGTAACACAATGTTATAAGAATGAACTACAATAATAATTATAAAATTTACCTCAATTTGAATTTTATAAATGCAAAAATCTATTATTCATTTATTTTACTATAAACCTTCTTTCAACTCATTTATATCTTTATAAATTATAAACATTTCACTGACTTATCAACTCCAATGTTATAGATTCATCCAATACCAATGTAGAGTTTTGATAAATTAATAATTAGATGAAATTATATAAATATTATACCTTTCATTTTAATAGTAAAATATTTTAGTTTAAGATAAATGCATCATTAACATATGAAAAGTTGCGTGAATTAAATATATAAAAAAAATAAAAGTTATTTTGTTTTTGTCATATTGTTGTACTCTCATTCAAAACAGATATTTTCTGTATAAAAAATAAAGAATAATTTAAAATAAATAACTTTATGCAGCTAAAAATTAAAAAACATGGAATTATAGATAAATTTACAAAATTCATTTTATCAAAATGATTTCTTATAAGAAAAGAATCATAGTTACAAAACTCAACATGTAAATATTTACAGAATGTTTGTAATGTTACAAATTGTTAATATTTTATTTATAATATGTAGCTATTAAGACTGTTATAATACGGAGCTAAATTGTATCAATAGCATTTAAAACTATAATGCTCAGATTTTCAAATAATTAATCTTGGAATAGCAACTTTAATATTTTAAATCAAATAAAAAAAAGCTGTTTTTAAATTATGCACAAGTATGTAATGAATAGTAATTCAATTTCAAGAAAAATTATAATAGTTCTAAGGGGAAATCTAACAAATTATAATAAGTAATGAGTTAAAGCTCATTTGGATTGCTTCATATATTGCTCAACTGTCATTTTTTGCATAAAAGAGCTAATTAGACCTAGACTTATAGTTTAAAGAGAATTTCAAACAGAGACAATATATAAGATGAAGTGAAAATCAAATCTGTAGATTTGAATCCCACCTTAACTTACATAAATTGAATGTATTGAATTATATAAGTTAAGTAGATGTGAGAATCAAATGCATTTTTTTGTTCTGGAACATTTGAATCAAAGGACAAAGCTTACAATATGGCTTACAACTTAGCAACATGTTGATCAAGGTGATATAGTAATAGCAAGATTTGGCAACTAAGGATTAGAAATAATAATGACCCAGTTATTACCAAGTCAAAATGTTCAAAAATCATAAATAGATGAAAAATCAATAAAACATGGAAAAGGCCTTATTAACATCATGAATATCATTTATGTTTCAATTTATTATGGTCCAGAAGTTTGACATATTATTTAACTATTGGTATTTGCAAAACCACTTATTACAGATTTCTCATTCTAGTATCAATGGAATTGAGGTTGATCTTGGGCAAATTAGACAGTGTTATTTGTTATAAAATGTTATTTTTAATTTAGTGTAATAAAATGTTTATTTTTAATGACAAATTTCATTTTTATATGATAAAAATGTTTCACATAAAGCTATAGAAGCAATCAGATCACCAATCTAACCCAGTTTTTGATTAATAAATAGTATGAATTCGTACTACTTATTGTAACAGCTTAAAATGTTTTCTAGGGGTGGGGGGGGGAGTCATTTTTGAGTGACGCTGAGAATTACTCTCATAATTTAATATTTCCTATATTTTATATTCAAGAAATATAATATTTCATAGATACTAGAATATCTCATGTAAAATTAGTTTACTGAAAATTAAGCCAATTAACATTTCCATAGAAATACAATATAACATGGCTCTCAAATGCAAACCAGAAGAGATACATGAAACAATTGCAGCAATTCAGGATGATCGTGGACCATAAATGCATGAAAAAGTAAACTGAAGCCTGTAGAGAATAGTTGTTTATTTATTAATGTACTTATTCTTTCATTGATGCATGTGCCAATTAATAAAAGTTTAAATATATTTTCTACACATCATTCAAAAAATGTACACATGCAGTTTGAATCAAATCTTAATTTTCCTCTTTAAACAAAAGTAATCAATTTGTAAGAGAATGTATTTATTTCTTAAATTGCACAAAAGTTTATCTTTTACATAAATATGCTTTTCACTATTCTAAAATGTATATATAATGGAGATTTAGAATTAAAAACATTTATACTCAATGATGTTTCTATTATGATTACATATAAATTTCTTTTATACAAACTTCAATGAATAGCATATTTATTGAAAAAAAAATGCTTCCCTACTACAAATTTGGAAATAAGTATGTTAAGTACAATGAATTATTTCAAAATAATATTTGAAATGAACAAATTGTTTTAAATCAGGAAATAGAAACAAAATTTTACTTTAACAAAAAATGTTCCATAATTTTGAAATTTGATCAAAATTACTAAAAATAACTTTGTGATAATTGATTAAACAATATTTAAAAGAGTTGGCCAACTTGTCTAGTGGTCAGCATGCCTGACTACGGATAGGAAGGTTCTGGGTTCAAATCCCGGTTCAGGCATGGATGTACTTTCTCTCTCTCTCTATCCTGTCTTTGTCCTTTCCTTGTGTGTGAATAAAGTATGAATGATGCTTACCCAATAAATGGGTATCTATGGCATGTGTGAGGGTGCGATGGTGACTCACCCCCTGTGGTGAACCCGGAGCAACGCCTCGGCGGCTAAGAGGTCGCTGTTTCTGGCCTGGTTCTTTGGGTATCAGGGAACAATAGATTGATAGACTCAAAATATTATATATAGACAGTTGTAACTGTCTACAATCTGCCATTGGAAAATTATATATTTGACAGATTTCAATAAAAAATAATGCATGTAAAACTAATGAGTGTGGAAGTGAGCCAACTTGGATATTATCCTCCTCTGTTTTAACTCTTATGATTTTCTTTTTGGGAATACCTAAGGAATAACTTTAATATACTAAAACCAAACATTTTGAATGAATTTGAATAATATATTAAAATTTCACATAAAAATTTCTTCATATGGTAATTAGTAAGCAATTTCTACAATTAATGCATGAAGTACGAAAAATTTTTAATAAAAATGAATAAGATAGGTATATACACTAGAAAATTTTTTATGGAAATTAAAATAACAGCCTTTTAAATTAAAAGTTTTAAATTGAGAAAAAATTTTGTAAAATGAGAAAAATTTAGTTTGGTATATAAATATAAATTGTCTTACATTTTGATCTGAATTAAAACATAGTTTAAATGAAAAATTACAACAAAATAAATTATTATGTTAGAAATACAAAAACCTCCATTTTTTATAATTTATTGTGGATAACTTTTATTCATACTGATTGGTATTTTCAATGTTTTGCTGAGATATGATAAAATTTTAATATTTTAAGATTTTAAATATAAAACAAATTTTACACTTATAATTTTAGTTTTTTTCTTTCTCATAACTTCTTCCTCTTTTTCTTAAATCAAATACCAAAAAAGCAATTGAATTCAATTATTTATAAATATAAATTTGATTAAAAAAATATAGAATAGATATTTAGCAATATGCATTTTTTGTTAAATGAAATTTACTAAGACAAAAAGTAAAACTCAATTATTATTATGAGCAAATATGCTAAGTAAATATAATGTACCATACTTTTTAAATTAATTTTTTTAATTATGGGAAATATCTAGTAAAATGAGATACTAATATAATTTGCTTATGTTTTTTTAAAGCATATATCTATCTATATATATATATATATATATATATATATATATACATATATATATATATATATATATATATACATATTGAGTAATTAAATTTTTGAGTAGAATGGTGTAATATGCAATAGTCAAAATACTTACCTTGATTTACTAAATCTTTACGTAATAAAGGATATAAAACAGGATGAATATTATCAATATCTTGAATTAAAAGGGTCTTGCCAAATCTAACAGCCATTTCAACAGACGTTAAAAAGTTCTTATCCTGAAAAAGGTAATGATTGAAATTGATTTAAAATGTTTGAAAACTAATTGAATATCCAGAAAACATGTTTTAATATCTGAATGCGCTAATTAGAAATAAATAAAAAATTTGTAGTTGTCACATGTTTAGACAAATAACTGATTTCATTATTGAAATCTGAAACTATACTGCAAAAATCAATCATTTCAAATCATAATCCCATGTTTATATATATTTAGATAAATGTAATTTATAACATAGTTAAAAAAAAACAGACAGAGCTTCATATAATATTTGTTGCATGCTTGTGTATAATCTTAATCTAATTTGTCCTTAAGATTAAGCAGATGTGCAACATATTTTATACTTATAATCAATATAAGATAACAAGGAAAGAATCATAGAAATGCTTTATATATGTAACAAAATTGGAGGAAAATAAATAAATTATGATACAAATCGATACACATTATAACAGGGAACATTTGTAAATATAAAATGTGAAACATTAATATTTTGGTATGCAGTTTTTTTAATCAAGATTGTCATTGTGGATATATATTTAAGTATATATCATACTATAAAGAATCCCTGCTTCCTACTTGAGAAAATGTCAAGTGGATCTAAAGAATGTTTGAGGGAAAACCAGGGAATCAGTCAGTGGACTTTAAAGAGCAAAGGTGAATGTCCTGGTGATGAGAGAGCCTAAATTTTTATTTTTTCTATGTGATTATTAGTAAATATGAGTGTAATGTTGCATCTTTTTATGTGGTTTGTTTGTTTAAATGTAATAAATAATTAGCCTACAATCGCTTCTTATACTATGATACACCACAATACATAATGTTTCTTCATATCATTACAATAATAACAACAGTAATATAAATATTTTCAACAAAAGTAAAAATTAAGTATTAATCAGAAATTATCCATATACAAATGCTATCATATTTAATATTCAAAATAAACTGAATTTTTTTGTCCAAATAAACATAGCTCCATTTTGTAATATTCAAAAGTTTGATTTTTAGTTTTGTGCAACACCGCTTCATATGCAAATTACAAGAACAAGAACACAGAATAAATCACTCTCTGGAAAATGATTGTATGTACTATGATGCAACTATGAATTATATAGATTATTCAAAAGGAAAGATATTATAAAATTCATCCAAATAAGTCCTTTGAGATTTGTAGGCCGCTTACTTCAAACAGATCTTTATTCATTAATATTTAAAACAATCAACCGTAAATCTATTGGAAGAAAATTTAAAGATAGGTCCAAGTTAATAAATTGATTGTGCATGGAAGATAAGAAAAGTTCTCTGAGAAACTTTGGCTAATGAAGAACAGAAAGCTAATAAAATAACAATTAAAATATAATTATAAAAATGAAGGAAATTATGACACAGGATTAAATATTCAAAGAACCAATTATCTAAAGTTGTTCTTTCCAATACCAAAAAGAACAAATCTAGATTTATAACTCCTTCCTACCTTGCTTAGGAAAGTCATATCAGACAGTGTTATCCGGCAAAAAAGTTATATCAGAATTTACGCTGTTTATGCTGATTTGCAAAGCCCACTGAACTGAACAATCTCCCAAATAACATAGCAAATGCTTTTTTAAATCAAAAGACTAAATAATCTTAACTGTACAACAACATAAATAATATTAGAGAAATTTCTTCCACTTTAGGAATTTTAACGCAAACAAAAATTTTTAATCAAAGCTGTCAAATGAAAAGTTTGATGCATAATAGTATTTTTGTTCTTTGAAAAAAATAATTCTATGGATGAAAGAAAAATTTTATATTCTTTTGTCGAACTACTATTCAAATGATTATTTTGTTGCTCTTATTATGTGAAATTATGTTTTTTAACAGCTTACTAAGATTGCAAGAATACTTTATTTTGATAAATTATTATTTTTTCTCAACATGTAAATAGCAATAAATATTTATGCATATATAACTCACATGAAAATTAACGATTTCCAATTGAGAGGTAGACATATTCTTTTTTAACCAATTTGTAGCTTGATAAGCAGGATCAATAAGGAAAGGAACAAGGGAATTCTATAAATACATTTTTTTTTAAAAAATAGCACATAATTTGCAAACTTAAATTTAAATATATATCTTAGAAATATTTTATACAAGTACAAATTCTAAAAATAAAGAAAAATTCAAATAAATTAATGGATCACTAAAGATATTTTATTTTTAAATAATAATTAAATTTTTACTAACTAACTCATTAAATAACTAATTCACAATATATTTTATAGCATTACATATTACAACAACAAAAAATAATAGACATTTTTTTACTGGATTTTTTTATTAAAAATAAAATTAAGTAAAATTAGACAGCAAATTTTAAAATGAATTTAGGAAAATAAAGATAGATTTAACAGAAAACATTTATCTAAATTAAATAAATAATTTTTTACAGTTAAATATTATAATGATTACATGAGTTTCATGAATCTTTTGGAATAAATCACATAAAAATAAATTTAAACTTACATGTAAAATACATATTGCATTTTCGATTGACAAATCATCTAATGGGAGGCCTTCATTTTTCCAGACTAATTGTTCACGCTCTGTACTTAATGTTTGAGTTAGTGAAAATTTGTCAATACCAAATTCATTGCACCAGCTTTTAACAACTTCTTTACGTTTGTCTTCTGGTTCTGCACATAAATAAGTGATGAAAGCAGCAGCTAAAATTGCCTTTATGGGTAGCTCTTCTAGTTGTTGATCTATTTCCTGAAGCTATTGATAAAAAATAAATACCTTCCGAATTTTACATATAAAAATTTTATATCAATAAAATATATGTTTATAAATATATATAAATGGAACAAAATTGTGATAATAAGGATTTTGAATTCTAAACATGAAAACCAGAGATCTGCATTCACATTCTATATAAAAGCTTAGATTTATAATTAGAATAAATTAGTAAATAGAAATGAATTTAATGGATATGTCAGTAAATAGAAATAACTTGATGAATGTTGCTATCAGTAAATCTAAGAAAGAATTCCATTTTCACATTTATTTTTATTTAATTTTATTTTATAAGCAAAAAATAACACTTATGTGATAGCTAATACTCAGAAAACATTTTACTTCAACATGAATATTTGAACTATTTTACATTCATATTTTGTAGAATGATAAGCAGACATATTTCATTTCAACTAAATAAAGAATAAGAATTAGTTAAAACGACATTTATATTTTTTACAGCATGAATGTAAAATTATTCCTTGGGTTGAACAGATTTAGGTTAAGTGAATGTAAATGATTAATTTATAGTCAGTTGGAACTGAATTAATTATAAAAGCCTTGCAATTTGCAAAATGATTTTTAATAGAATCATTATGTATGTGTGTGACCAAAAAATAATAATCTTAGTAATAAACAGTAATATTATTACCCTATTGTTAATAAATACTACCTCAAGTTTTGAGAATAAGCAATACTAGTAACTAAATTTGCTTTGCATACTCCGAACTTTTAACTATCTTTAGAGATTCTGCCAAAATGTGAAGACATGCATTTCTATGCATATTTTCATCATAAAAAACATTTTCCAAGAAAAAAAAAAGTTATTTTTGCCAAAGTGTTTGCAAAAGAAATTAAAGTACATTTCTCCCTTGACTAAAAAACAAAAAAACGATATATAAAAAAATTGAGCATAAGAGAATTCTAGCCTTTTAATATTCCTAAATCAACTTTATGTGATTAGTGCAAGATGATACTAGACAACATAACTCGTCTATTATGTTTTGGTGCAGCATACCCATTTTTGGACCATGCGCCATAAAATCCAACCAATCAACCAACATCTGATTTGTTTTTTAGATGTCAAGTTACAGTGAATAATTATAATTAAAATTAGAGTAATTTGACATTCAAAATAATTTAAGAATAATTTTCTTAAATTTTATCAGTAAGTATGCAACTAAGATTAGTTGAAAAAAAAAAGTTTTTCATGATTTTATGCAGATATTTTACTTACATGAAAGTAGTGATTTGTTGGTTTAAAATATTTTGATGTAAGAATTAATTATAGAACATTTTGATATGAAAAGTTATTAAACCTAATTATTAATTGTCCAAGATTATTTGAAAATAAATTTTATATAAATAGTTCTTATAATATGCAAAAATGCCTTGAACAAATATTAATTTGATTTTTATTCTGTACATACAAACTAACAATAACTGAAATTCCAAATCATGTTAAAGTAAATTCTTTTTAAAACTCTAGCTATTGTCACACAGATACTTGAGAATATAAAGTTTTACAGTTCATCTTGGATAAAACATTGGATATTTTCTAAATATATAAATAACAAAAGAAAAAAGATTTTAAAGAGTTAACATTTTTAATGGAGAGACAGAATATTAAGATAATAAAATAGTACAAAATAGGAAAATTTTAAGAGGTAAAACATGAAAAGAAAATTAAATATTTCCATAAATATTATAATATCAAAATTTAAGCACAAAAGTTAATTGATAAAAAAAAAAAAAAGCTAAGCATAACACAAACTACTAATGTACATAAAATAAGAAGATTCAAAATTAATAGTTGAAAAACAAGTAAATGATAAATTAATTACATTTAATAAATTGTAGTTAAGTAATTTAAACTTTTTAATATTAACATAGTGTGCTGTTCATTAGGCAAAATTTTAATTTTTATTAAATAAACTAAATTAATTTAAAAATTAAAATTTATGCAAAATACAAAATTTAAGAAAATAAAAAATAGCAAGGAAAGATTTGAAATAAAATTGCAGTTGCCTATGTATAGATTAAATTCTTTTGGTTACTTTTCAAAAGATTGTATAGAATGGAAGAAGTTTATATTTAATTAATTATACTCTTTTAGATAATTTCCTTTTATTAATCAATTCAATTTGTTAATTAATATAATCTCATTTTTTAATAGTAAAAATGAATTCCTAAATTTTTTGTAACATAACAAATTAATAAAACTGAAAAGAAATACTAACCAGTTATAAGTCCTAGTCAAAAAGTTAGTTGCAAATTACAAGTATTTACAAAATTTTAAAAATAAATGAGAAATTTTAATTTTATAAATTTTTTTTACTATTATGACAAATGGTGAAGTTTAATTTGAAGTCTGATCAGTATGATGTTATATTGAGAAAGAATTAAACTATTTAACATGTTTCTCTTTAGTAAAATAGAAATATGTTTCCTTTCACTACAATGATATTGAGAAATATTTTTAAAAATATGTTATAGAGCTAAAATTGATTAAAACATATTGTATAATTAAAATCATTAGATATTTTTTCAATTGCATGTTTTAAAAATCACAGTGGGAAACATCCGTCTTTTCTAGTTTTAAGTAAAAATAATAAAAGATATCTAATAAATAAAAATAAAACAAACCAATAAATTAATAATTTTTTAGTATGATATACAAGAATGAAAAATCTTAATAATGAATAAAAATTATAAAAATTATTCACATGATTTTTAAGATTTGGACATTGTAAAATGAAATCTTATTTAAAACAATGGCAAAATTTTAATAAATTGTGGTGACTGAGGAAAACAGTAGAATAAATTTTTAACAGCATAAAGAAAAAATCTATAATTTGTAATGCAAATATTATACACTTATAAAATATTAATATTAGTTAATATTTATACACTTAGATATTTCTATTACAGAAATAAAGTTTTTGGTAACTTATCATTTAAATACTGCATATTGCTCCATCATAGGAAAATTTTCAATTCAAAACAATATGATTTGCAATTAAATACATTATTTCATGCACTTTTAATTTCAACATAAATAATTAAAGTTTGATTAGAAATAGATAGGACTACACATGCAATGCTAAAATATCTCAATAATTATATAGGAATTTCTAGACTTTTGGAAAATATTTCGAAAAAAAGTGTACATTTGATTTCGAGAACAAAAGTTCAGGAAGGTCCAGTTTCAAGAGATGATACAATTTAAATATAAGAATCAAAACAAATGTACAATATTTCTCAATCATTTATACATTAATTTTGCTAATAAGAATAAATTTTAACAAATGCATAAATTTTAATGTTCCCTCATGTATTTATTTAAATATGGCTATTCAATAACTAAAATTCAATGTATATGATTGAAGCAATATATTCAGGTTAATTTAAAGTAATTTTTGAGGTAAGCACAATTTTGAAGTATATTTTTAAACATAGTTTGGTTTTGGTGCATAACCATAAACAAAAGCAAAATTACAAAATTTGCAAGCAAAATGGAGGAAAAATTTTTGAAATTTAAATATAACAATAATTTAAATACTGATAGGGAAAGAAATGTCAAGCATAAAAAAGAATGATCTTTGAAATAACTTTATAACTAATTCTTAAAAATTTCTAGAATATATTTGAATGGACACAATGAAATATATACTATATTACATGAGAAGCCTGTTGAAAAATGGAAGAAAATAAAAATTTAGTAAAAATAAGTGGAGATTTTATTCCAGCTGTTTCATATATTGGGTTTTTGCGAAATATGATACGAAAAAGAATAAATAAATTAAGAATAATTTTTTCTTAAATGTATATGAACAAAGATTTTTTTAACCAGAATGAAAAACATATCATTTTTATTATTCAAATTATATTAGAAAGGTAAGGTGTTACAGCTTTTTATGAAGCATAATCTAAGAATTTAAATATAAAATTAGTCAGTAAAAATGCAACATTGACGGTGACTGATAGACAAAAAAGCTATTTCCACATTTACAGCAAATTAAATTTTAATTAGTTTTCCTTACCTTTCATTTAAATAGAAATCAACAGAAAATTTTACAACAAGGCATCAGTGAATCCTCTCATAATATTACCAAACAAAAATTAAATTAAAGCAAATATTACCTGATATGTCCATCGTCGATATTCATCATCCAATTTACTGACCAATGATTCAGCAGATGCTATTGTTTCATTTGCTTGTTTTAAATTTATTTCAATCTGAGCTGCTTCTTTAGTAAATTTATTTAGTCTATCACGTAAAACTGACACCTCCTCTTCTACATCTTCCAAAGCTGAACTTAACTTTGTTATCCTTTTTTCTGTTGAAGCTAAATTGCTAAATATTTTATAAAAATTAATTTGAAGTTACACTTAATAAATGATAAAATAAATTTATAATAAAAAAGTTTGATTTATACAACAAGTAACTTTCAATTAATTATTACTTGAAAAATATTTCCAAAATTTAGAGTACTTAACATTTAGTTTTTGCATACTTATTAACTTAAAAATTTTGAAAAAAAAATAAATAAATAAAATAACAGAAATAATAAAATAATATAATGAATGTAATTTTTTAGTGTAAATAAAATTTTATTAAAAAAATTTCTGCCATCAAAAATATGATGGAAAAAATACAGTTTACATAATATAACATATTTTTATGCATTAATAACTAAAAAGAACTCTTACAAATTCAATAAGCTCATATTAGTTTATTTTGATAAAAAAAAGTCAAACCTCAATTCAATTAATAAATTGTTTCACATAAAATGATTTATTTTTCAATTAAATATTTTATTTTTACATAATTTTCTTACAACTTTTTATAAGAATAGCATAAGTTTAATCATTGTTCTCATAAAATAAGCATTTATAAAATCTTTCATAACTATTATATAGTACTTTAAACTTTGCATAAAAAGGTAAGTTAAATGTAATACATATAAAAATTTATTTTCTTTAATATATGTTTAATTTTAAAGTGTAAGCTAAAATTTATCAAATAATATATCATTGGAAAACAAAATATTATAAGCAATTTACTTTCGTTATTTTTAAATGAATCATATTTAAAGTATCATGGAGAAATATTAGTAGTATGATTATGAGAAACCTGGCGGACAAGCTCATTTAGGGAATCGCAACCACCCCCTCTCCAGAACAATGGTATACCATAATTTTTCCACCCCTTTTAAGAACAATGACCCCCATTAAAATTGCCGCCACCTCTAAAAGGGTAATGGCTAACATTTGCCCTTATTAATTTTAAAAAATAATAGTCTTCCATAAAAATCCAACCCACTTTTTAAAATTAAAACCTCCATAGAAATTGTAACCACTTTTAGAAAAGTCATCTGGAACGCCCCCTTTGATGAGCACTCCCTTTTTCTCAGATGCCACGCCCTATTGTAAAACAAAGATTGCAAAACTTTTTTTAAAAAGGAAATAAATATATATATATATATATATATATATATAACTAGTGAGGTATATTAATAAACAAATGGAAATGCGTAAAAACACACCCGAACATATGATTAAGTGCTAGCATCTCATTAATTTATAGCTTTCGAGCAGAATTTCAGAAGCTTCAATCAATGATACTTTCATCATTTGAAAGGGATATATTAATCGAATGCTTAGGAAGTTAAAAAGAAAAGTTTCAAAAAATAATTGAATAGTCTTTATAAGCGCTGAAGAAAAATATTGTTTTATAAATACAGAATAGAAAACTTGAATGTTATCTTATAAAAATTCTATTATCTTTTAATAGTTTGCGAACTATTAAAAAATATATTTCCCACATGGTACATTGATAGATTAGAAATATTTTACATTGTTCCTCATTAGTTATTGTGTAGTGGCCGAGGAGTAAAGTGTTAATACCATCCGGCAATATATGTCACGTCACTTGTCGTCTTTTCCTGAAAGGGCAATCTTATTTACCTGTATTGAATGAAATGCATGTTTTGTACTTTTGATGAGATTCATGGATCTGTACTGCTCTTGTTGTGAGAATAAACAGTTTTTGTAATCCTCGAAAGAAATTCTATTTTTCACAACACACTTCTTTATTGCTTTTGATTTTTTTCACTTAACTTTCTTCAGATTTACAAGCATACATTTTAGATCTTAGCCCCACAAATTCATCCAAAATTTTCCACGCATTTTCATCTTCCATCTTACCCAAAACCTTTCTATTGACTCGTGGCATCTTATATTTATTATTTTCCGGATAATAGGAGGTGTCGAAATAATCAATCATTTCTTTCATATTTTCATAAAAATCTTCTGTTTTAATATCTACATAAAAATCTGTTTTAATATTTCATAAAAATCTTCTGTTCGTAAATAAAACATTCGGTATCCATATATAACAAATTAATGTGCTTTCCATACTTAGGTTTCATCACATAGTGAAAGTCATACATTAAATGCTTAGATAAATCTAAGATACTCATTCCAACATATATAGGTTTATTAAAGAGTACTTTAGTTTTATTTATATGTATAGCGACTACATGTTCATCAAAAATTATCCTTCCTTTGAAATTAGGCTTAGCAATGAGTTTTTCAGCTTTCTTGGGATCACAGCACAGTCTCATATTGAGTCTCTTTCTAATATTTTCCATCGTTTTTCCGAGTACTGAATTGTTCACGAGGTCATAAGAAACTTTTTCAAAATCATTTGTTGCTTTTGTCTTCATTTCTGTGTTTAAATCTATGTATTTCTTCAGCCAAGGTGCTTGTTGAAATTATAAAACTCTATGGGCATTTTTCAGTTTAATACCCATTTGTAAAAATTGTTTTAAAACCCTATAATGGACCACACAATGCTCTTTATCATATAAGGTTGTTAGTAATTTACTTTGCTTTGAATCATCTGGGATTCTATTCTCTGCTGCTAAGGGTAAGTCTGTAGGGAGATTGTGCAAATATTCAGAATAATGGAAATCACATTCCAATATACATCCTGTTTCCGTTTCATCTGATATTTGAGTTACATGTATATCGGTATCATCTACTTCCCTTATGATCTGTTGAATCTCCCTCTGCTGGAGGTTAAAAAATATTAAGTAGTTACAGTTTCTCCTGATAACAATAGGCGTTCTGTAATAGGATTGAGAGAGGTAAATGATAGAGCCATTCTTCTTCCTACCTCTCTTCTATACTCTTCTGGTCTTTATCTGTCACACAGTCATCAAAGACAAAAACAAGTTTTTGCAAGAGGGGTCCAGATCATCCACTGTTATAAAGTCTTTTGTATATCAGTGGAGAACAAGGTTTCTTTCTTGCTGTATTTTTCATATAACTTGAGCAAAATTTTCTTCTTCTTTTTGGGATACTTTGCTAATATATCTTTATCCACACCATCAAACATAGTGTACTTTTCTTTCAGTTTAGTAAACTTGGGTTCAAACATATCTTTAGCACAAATGAACGAGTTATCAATCATAAATAAAATTCAGCAATAAATTCGTTTTACCAGTACCCGAAGCTCCGGCGATCAAAAGTCTGAAAGGGTGCTTCAGTAATAAATAATGCTGCTTTGCATTGGCTAATTTTTCTGGTTCTGTATAATCTTCAATTGGAATAATCGTTATTTAATGTTGAAAAAAATTTGCTTTCAGTAAAAAATATTTTGCTTTGAGTAAAATATAATTTGCTTCCAGAAAAAAAATAATTTGTTTATTAATAAATGAAAGCTTTACAAAAAAGAGCGAAATAGGAAGCTAAGAGCAGAAGTTAAAAATGACCTTAAAGTCTTTGAGATTCAGGCGGAGATTAGAAGAAACAACGAACAAAATCTTGGACAAAAGTTAAGTCTCCAGAAAACATTGTCTGTATTTCACAAGCCTGTTACAGAGAAACTTCAACAACAATATATTACTAGAAAAGAACATTTTAAGGCTATAAAAGATGCTGTTGATAAGATTCCTCTTGCGGTTGAACCGCCTCCAGCAACTCCAGATATCTTCTATTTTGATAAAGATTTGGATGTAGAGTTTTTAGAGAAAAATAATTTTCCAAGACCCTCAAAGTTGTACAATGAATCCAAGGATGCTTTGCAAGAAGTTATTAATAGAGTAAAGAGTACTTATTTAAAATTTGCTCGTCAAAAAGGAAACGTTATGAGTCAGATTGCTCAAATGACCAAAAAAGATGATGAAAGAGAAGATAGACTATTATCTAAAGCTGATTATTTAAGGGAACATATGATTACATCAGAGGATTATAGAGAGGGACTTACAAAGAAAGGAAATATACTTCAGTAAAGGGGTGGAAGATAAACTGGAAATTTTGTCTCGATTCACAGATAAAGTATGCAATGGATCCAAGAGTAAGAAGTTACATGCTCAAATCGTTGATTTACTGGATGCATTACTAACATAAGAAACTCTAAGCAACGAGTAAGTAAAAGAATACTATAAAAATTTCTTATTAAATAAATGAGCAACTACGTAAAAACCAAAATATATCTACGCAATCATCAGATAGCTAAATTAAAATCTGGATACCAGAAAGGAGAAGTCCCTACAAATAGATTGGACAAAACCATCTTATGACGTGATAACATTTCAAACACAAATAGCTCAAATCGGGAAGGGAAAGAGAATTACTATCAGCAAGACACAACTAAAGAAAACAGGTGGCTTTCTAGTCTTTTTAGCTCCTTTTTTGTCTGCATTAATTGCCGGAGCTAAGACATTGGCTTTAGGTGCCGCAAGTGGGGCAGTTGGATGAGGAGCAAAAAAAAAAAAATGAGACGGTTTGAGAACGGTATTATTAATTTGGACATAGCTATAGGACCTGGTACACACACTGGGTATGTTACTATAACGATCCTAATAATGATTTTATCGAGTACTTTGATTCTTTAGGAGAACATGTTTACGAAATACCTACCCATATAAAGAAATATCTACAAAGTTCTGGGGAAAAAATAGGGTATAACTCAAGCTTTTTGCAACACCCAGCCTCTGTCAAATATGGCTACTTTTGTATGAAGTATATTAGTGAAAGAAACAAAGGTAAATCTGTTGAAGATGTCTTGTATTCCTTTACCCAAAACCCTAGTGATTATAATGAAAAAATATTCTCTATGAATAAATGGTGTTATTAATATTGGATTCGAAAAACTTTGAAAAGTCAGAAGACTTTACAAATGAATATTCCAGACCATCTAGGTTTAAGCAGATCGCTCTTCAGCCCTTTTCAACGTACATTTCTTGGGATAATATCAAAGACGAGAAGTTTTCCTACTATGATGGCCATCAGTGGTTAGATCTATCGCTCCAAGATGGAAATTACACCTTTAAAGGGCTGAATCATTACATGCTGAAATTTTTGGGGAACGATCCGCCAATTCTATTTGGTATAGTCGAGGAACAGCAAAGAATTGCCCTCAAGTTGAAAGATATGTATAAGATTGATTAACAAATGCAACAACTGTTAGGATTCGAACCCAAAATATATGAAGAATCTGAACAGATAGGTAAGTATATTGTCGACTTATCCGGCGGGAATGATAACATTTATATACATTGCGATGTCGCGGAGGGAGCTTACATCAATGGCTTTCACTCTTCAAATGTAATCTATTCCTTCATGAACGTTAATCATCCAGGAAGTCAAATCATAAAATGATTTGAAAAACCTATATTCTTTTTCTGTTCGGATGGAGAGTGTTCACAGAATAAGAATGATAATAATGATCCATAGAGATGATTTAATTACCCTCAATAAGCAAGAAGTACAATACAATTTTATTGCCCTCTAAATAAAGAAATGAATAAACATAGACTTCAAAAGAGTAAGAAGATACAAGGAAGAGGGTTCTTTTCAGATGCCTTTAATTTTTTACAGGATCACTCTGTATTAGAAGGTAAGGTCAAACAGTTTGTTCACGATAAATTGAACGAAATATTTTCAAAGAAGAAAAAACATGGAGCCCAGACTGAAGTTTCTTTAAATTTGATTTAATAGCAATATCGCTATTAAATTAAGAAGAGTAAAAAAATATTTCTATAATAAATGAATAAAATATATGATTTAAACAACACCGATTATTATTATGATGATGACATTGAAAGTTATGAGTATAGAGAAGTGAGGCATGAAAATAGCGATAGTTCTACTGAGAATGCCACTTATCATTTCTTTATACAAGACACTAATGACAATATCTTATATTCTAATGGATGTATTTACAACAAAAGCTAAACATTGTTAACAGTAATGGAACGGAAATAGCAGACGATAATGTAGCTATCATGAATGGATGTGGTTTAATAAACGCCAACAGATTTACATTAGGCAACACAGAAATCGAAACTAACATTAATTATTTTGCTCTCATGTGACATGAGTTAGGTCTAATTCATTTCATACCAGATTATTCTACTTCGGAAACTACTAATATGCTCTTCTACGTTGATACTTAAGACACAGCTGATAGAAAACTTTCGAAATATGATGGGACTTTGGTAGACAAAACTAAAATAACTGAATTTTTCGAAAAGTTAGGAACTAATGACAAGTATAATCAAGGATTCAAAGAAAGATGCAAACTTACTCAAAATAACAAAACTATCACCACATGGATCCCATTAAATACGTATTTGATTTCTTCAATGAATACAATAAATATAAAATGAATATAGCAGGTTCCAAGTCAAGTTTGAGTTTCAGAGAGATCACAGTCAGAATATGCTGTACACAGATGAGCAAAATAGGGATTACAAAGTAATTGTGGAAGACTTTTCACTCTGGCTTCTTTATGTTAGATTTAAGAATTAAGATTATCAGATAAGCCTCTGGAAATAAACTGGAACCAATACAGAATTGTAAATTCGAATATTTTCTTAAAGAATTCAAGCGGGTCTTATTTCATAAATGCTACTTCAGATGAAGTGTTGTCCTTGTATGTCATACCACAATACATTGAAAGATACGAAAATGCAAAACAGAACAACATGTTATTCGACAGCTTAGATATGATGGAATGTTGGCTGATGGTTAATAATGTAAGGGTTCCAACTGTTAGCTATATGATGGATTTCGAGAAAGGTGATTACAATCGGCTATACACAGCTCTTTTGGAATCTGGGCTCAACACCATTACACCAGAAACAGGCTGCAATGTCAATTATTTCAATTTCGGTAAATTACATCCAATCATTTGCTTTAACCTAGCTCACTATGAAAATTATGCAGACACGAATAACCAGACTATAGAGTTCAACTGAAGATAGAGAAAAACACCACCAAGAATTATGTCTTCTATTTCATCTTACGAGAACGCAAGAAATGTGACTTAAACATAAAGAATCAAGATGTTACCATGATCAAAACTTTAAAGCTATAAATGGTACTGAATTTTAATTTTAATAATCGGAAGACTATCGAAATTATTCATATTAAAATAAAGAAATGACAGCATACTATCCACTTTTTGAGGAAGAACTCAAAGAAGGACTACCTGGTATTCCAGGAATAGGGTCTAAGCTGACACATGATGGTAGTTATGATATAGAAGAAAAGATATTAAGGAATGCTGGAGAAGCTTTGGAAAATAAAGACGTAACTACAAAATTTTACGTAGACAGAATCTGAAGTCCTCCATTCTAGATTTGTCGAAGAAAAGTTTAGTTCTTTCAGAAAATGATCATCAGTATGATGAAAAAGGAAAAAGAATTATCAATCTTTTAAATCCAGTTGACAAGTCTGATTCTGCAACTAGGGATTATGTAGATACAGTGGTTGATTAGTTACAAAACAAAAGTTTACTGCAGTCACCTCAAGGGAATTTTGATCCAGAAGGTAAAACGATATATAATGTAAAGGATCCAGAATCTGAGAAAAATGTCGTGTATAGACGATATTTTGAAAATAATGCTTTAGTAATCCATGGATAGGCTTACGATGATAAAAACAGATAAATTGCAAATCTTGCGGATCCAGTTGGTGAGCATGATGGTGTCAAGAAAAATCATGTAGACTCCAACTGATTAACTAAAACGAATGGAATTTATGATTTAAAAAATATTAGAATTACAAATGTTCCACTTTCTCAACATATGGAGGATGTAATCAGTAAAAATTATGTAGACAAAAGATTAATGATAAAAAAGCAGATAATATCTTAATTATGCATGATGATGGTCTTTATGTACCATCTTTGATGAAGCGTGGAATTCATAATTTTGGGAAAAAAAAGACTCAGTAATGTTTCTGATCCATTTATACCAACAGATGTTGTGACAAAAAATCATGCGGACAATCAGGATTCCTTAGCTATATTAGGAGGTCATGAAGTTTTTGAATTTTCCCCGAATGAATTAAAAGAAGTCCAGTTCGATAGAATGAGTTCCAAACTACTATATGAAAATTTAGCATTGTCATCTAATATGCTAATGAAAATTACAGTAAATGTAATAACTGGATCACCTCCCATGTTTCCGGTTACAGTACGTTTAGAAGTCAACGGTGAAGTTCTTTTTTTAGTCGACTTAGAAACAGATAAACTTCAAACAGCAACTTTGAATTCGGTTTTACAAATGATATTATTAAATTGTTTATATCATATAAGGTGAGAAATATAGTAACACCATATTTAAATATAAAAAAAAAATTCAATTTATTTAGCTCTATAAATAAATGGATAAACTCAATTCTTTACTCATTAGAACCTATAAGGAATTGGACCAAGCATATTTGATTTCTGATATCGCAGTCCATATTGATAAAATTTGAATTCGCTTGGAGAATGGCTCCCTTATTCACAAATCTCATGGCATATTAAATATGGAGGAGATAGAATCATTAAAAGAGAAACAAATCAAAGTTATAAGTATGGATAAGTACATAAATTTTTCACATTTAAAGAAAAAAAATTTTTTCTTATATAATCAATACAAAATGGAATTGTTAAATAAATTAAACACACTCAGTTCACTTGAAGATGGAGCAAAAACTTTCAAGAAAATGAGGGAACTCAATATCCATGAAAAATATTCTGTTATTGAAACTAAACAAATAGCTACAAGATATAGTAATAGAAGTAGAATTGAATAATTGTCTTGTATCTTAACCACAAAGATATGATAAGATGGCGTCAGATTGTTTAAAACTCAATGATTTGAAACCTCTTTTCTTTGTGTATTTGGGAAGTAAGGATGTTGGGAAGTCTCAATCAGCACAAATTTTTTAATTCCAACAGTAATATTAGATTTTAATGGTTTTAAAATAAAATCGAATCGACTTAAAGAAGTTTGTCCAGTTTAGATAAAATATCACACACCATTTTCTGAATTTTTTTGTTCTTCTCTTCATGCAATATTTGATGCATTTGAATAACATATTTTAAAATTAAGGAATAAATTTCTTGATATTTATCTGTTTCTTCTTCTATACATAAGAATAACTTTTGACACACTCTTGCCAGACTAGTCATTCTACAGTTCACACTCCCGTAGAGTGCTATCATATCACCGAATAAGTCATAAATATTTTCCATTTCTATTTATTACATTTTTTATATGAATAAAATGCAAGGAAAAGCAATCAAAAGTGAAAGCGAGGGAGAAAGGAGAGTTGTTGTCCTTGAAAAGTTACTAGAATTCGATAAGTGATGCTTTGAGAATTATTAGAATGTGCACCTCTTTTGTTCTGTCAGGTACTGTTTTATAATTTTTTTGTACACTATATTGATATATTTTTAAGTTTAAAGTATGCTGAGAAGGAAAATGTTGGAATATAAAAAATGCATCATTAATGGGATAGAAACAACATAGTTACTAGTTGCAATATCAAACTGCCATGATCATCTATCTAGATTGAAAAAAATTAGAAAGAGGTATTTTCAAATAAACATAACACAAACTGTTTTAATTTCGCTTGTTCTTTTTCCAGTGGTTTAATCTTTTCTAATACTCTTGAATAAATGACATTTGCTTTCACCCAAGAAGCGAGTGGAGCAGCAGCAGCTGATGCTCTTTTTGCATTCTAAAAAAATCATTATTTATTAAAATTTCTTTTATTTGAAACTTTATATTGAAATATAAATAATTAAGTAAATAAACATCTAATTGTAAAAAAAAAAAATAAAAAAGAACTCAACAATGCCATAATATAAACAAGATAAAAGAATAATAAATGACATACTTTTGAATCAAATGATTCTGCATTTTTTTTTAATAGTTTTTCTACACTCTCTCTTATTTCAGGAGATATATTACGAGCATCAAAAGCCAATATTTCTTCCTTGATGCCTCTTTTAGAAAGAAAGCTGTGAAAAAATGATGACAGCCAATTTTTTTAGTGAAAAATTATAAAAATAAAAAACCAATATTATTTTATTCAATATGTAGATGCTGAACTTCTCAATATTTTAAAGTATTAAAATATATTAAATAAAAAATACATAAATACTTAAGAAAATAAAAATATTAAATTACATGAGTATGAAAATAATAAAGTAAATGATTTACTAAATATTTTAAATAGCTATTTATTTTAATAACGGCAAGCAGTTGTGAACTAACTCACAGAGGTGAGTAGTATTACCCACATCATACCACCACAAACCTGTTTATAGGGTGGGCCACATTCATTCATCATCCCAGAAGAAACACACAGAGAAAGAAACATTAATGCCTGAACCAGAATTCAAACTCGGAACTAATAGTCTAGGAGTCAAGAACTCTAACCATTCATCCATTTGGGCATTTTATACAAATAAAAGACTTAACAGTCACTAAAATAACAAGTAATAATACAAGAGAATTAAATATCAAAATTCACCATTCAGAAATTTTTAAAGCATTCTTCATTAAAAGAACAATAAGCTTTTATTTATTAAAGTACATTTTTGTCTTTCATCACATAGAAGTTTTAATTCTACATTGATATCTGACTAGCCATAAGACAAAAAAATCGGGATAAATTTCCTCAATATCATTAACAATATTCAACAGCTATAATCACAAAATGTGTGTCAAAGACAAAAATATTTTATTAGAATAAAGTAGAATTTAGAGTGATTGTAAATAGTTTTAGATTTTTTGTTTTAAAGATCTTGGATATTTGAAATTCATCAATCAAATTTTCAAAAACATATTTTTCTTTTGATTATTATAACATAACGGCTCTCCAGAATAGCTTGCAAAGGTTAATAGTAGAGATCAGTATTGGCAATATGAACAACCTGAACTGTACTATCTAAAAACATAGGCCACTTCATATAAATCTTAATCAATAATAAACTTGTTTTTCAGTACTGTTTTAATACAAAAATATGATGTCTCATAAGTTGATGATAATAATTTTATTGTTAAAAATTTAATCATGTAAATATATGAAATAAAAGATTATTATAATTTTAGGTAAGAAAATAGTTACTTCATTGTAAATTTCATTTTGAGAATAAGATTTTGAAATAAAAAAAGTGGCGTATATTATTTATTTTATAAAAATTTTAAAAATTGAATTATTGGAATACAGATATCAGATGAGAATATCAGACATAATTTAAATCAATCAGTAGTTCAAATTCAGTTTTAAATACAAAAGTAAAGAAAAGCTATCATGTTTTTATTTCAAATTTCATATTATAAACAAGAAGATTAGTAAAATATATTAAATTATTAAAATATTTTACATTTATAAAACATTATCTTCTTAATTTAAAAACTTAAATGTCAATATAAATAAGACAAGGTTTATCAAAAAAAAAATTTAAAGAAATGAAATTTACCTTTTCATACTAACCCATGATGTATCAAAAATACCCATAAGACGTAAAACACCTTCTAATATATCTCGAATGATATCAGGTGGAGCTCGTAAAGATCTTATTTCTGATAAAGCTTCTGATTTGAT
Organism: Latrodectus elegans; assembly: GCA_030067965.1. Classification (NCBI taxonomy): domain Eukaryota; kingdom Metazoa; phylum Arthropoda; class Arachnida; order Araneae; family Theridiidae; genus Latrodectus; species Latrodectus elegans. Next base: position 82,856,181 of record CM057820.1, on the reverse strand, counting down.
GTTACCAACAGCAGACTTGGCTAGAAATTAAGAAACAATTTAAACAAAAACATTTAAATGCTAAGCAACAAGTTATGCATCCAAAACTAACTTTTCCATTTTTCAAATTAAAAAATTTCATTTAAATGTTACTAATAAAAATTATTAAATGTTTGCATTAATAGTGATTAAAACAGATAAACAAAAAAGAAAGATAAAAGGAAACAGTTAAAGGAAATAAATAAATGGTATCAATTAGGAGGGAATGAGAATAAAACAGATGCAAACAATTCTGATGTGTAGTTTTTACAATTTTAATGATTGAAATTTTTAAAAAAATACTTTTATTTAGTATGAGTGTTGTTCAGTTATGTTACATAACTTTAAATTTATTTTTATGTGGTATAATATATGTAAACACATATTGTTAGCAATCATAACATGCTATATCCATATGACTTTCAATTTCATATAATCTGTGTATTACTACACTTTTTCAAATGCACAAGAAAGGATTTTAAGTTAAAATATCAGAAATAGTCAAAGCTTATTAAAGTAAAAAATGATCAAATTTATAAGCTTTTATGAATAAACTATTTATAATAAAACAACCAATTATATATTTGATTTTTATCTTATGGGGTAATTTTAACATTTTTTATTAACATCAAATAATTTTAAAAATCAGAAATACTTTAAAACAATCGTTACTGAATATAAAAATACAGTAGCCTATAAAAAATTTTACTTATGTTTTCATTAGACAACACATTATACAGTTACCCTTAGTATATAATTATAATTTATGTACATAACTATTCATAAGTACAAAAATAGCTTAACCTTATTTGAACAGGAAAAAATGATAAATTAAATGGGTAATTTAAAACTATATTTTGTGCAAAAAGTGCTAAGATATATACATTTTAATTTTTTATAGACATTCAATAGTGTTAGACGAGACTGACACAACAAGCATAACAAGGACACAGTGGATTTTTAAAAGCAGACAATATTAAATGTGTCGAAAGTTAAAACGCCTATATTAAATTAAAAAACTATTTGCAGTGAAGATTGTGCGTCAAGTTATAATTGACAGTTATACCTTCTTGAACAATGGGTTCAATTTCTTTTAATTCTAAATCAATATCTTTTTTGCGCTTAGAGAGTTTTATATTTTCCTCTTCAATTTTAGTTTTCAATTTCTCTAATTCAATCTTTTGATCACCTGTATTCTAAAAAATAATTCACAAGAAATATTATTTTTTCAAAACAATCTGTTATAAAGAAAAATTATTTTTACTGACAATCTAGTTGAAATCATTTGTGAATAAATTTTTAAGTGAAAATCTATAAAAATTCATGAAAACCTTTACAATAAGAAAAGAAATTACTATAGAAGAAAAATGACTAATTTTTTTATTTATATACATACATGTATCATCACATGCACATATATATATGAATGAATAGTAAAATTTAGGAATTCTTTATATTTTAAAATATTTTATTTAAGTCATTTTATATTATGAGCTGAATAACATACTGCATAACATTTGTGCTATATAATTTCATCATTTTTAAAGCAAAACAATCAAAAATACAGATTTGATGATAAAGATACAGTAACGTATAAATAGATAAAATATACTTAATATACATTTCTTAGAATTATAAATTAAATCTGTTGCCCTCACTGTGCATCAATTTATGATAACACTGAAACATTAGCACAATGGAAACTTACAGAATTTTTTAAGTAATAATCTTCATCACACTCTCTATACCTATCTTCTTATTTACCTGTTTTTTTTAGTTTGCATTTGTATTTACTTGCCATTAAGAATATAAGAAATTAGATGAGAATATAATTTGTGATATTATTATTATAAAACTATAAATAAGAATTAGAATATAAAGAGAAAAAATCATTCTAGTAGAGCATACAAAAGAATTTAAAATTTTTGCCACATAATTTTTTATTTGATTACAATAGTCTATTATTATGCTAATATTTATATGTGATATTTTAAGTAATATTTTATTGTAATGCACTTTTTTTTTTATCAAATTTTAACGAAACATTGAAATAAACAAATGCATGTGTTATTAAAAATAAGAAATTTTAAACTTTTATGTACTAAAAACAATTTTTATTTTTAATGAAATTTGCTGTCAATAAGAAATAATTTAAATACAATAAATACTTATTCTTAAATGAAAATCCCACTTAAAAATATATAAAGAATTTAATATATAGTTATAATATTCCCTTACAGACATGCTTGTTGTAATCAATCGAAGAGCTTCATCTGCTTCAGCCTGCTTTTCAGCTAACAAAGCACTTTGTTCCATTGCTTCAGAGTTAAGTTTATCAACAAGAGATCGGGCTTCATTTAATTTAGATACTCCAGCCTGAAATGATCAAAATTAATGTAAGCACTGTGAAAATAATATTATCATCTATATAAAGATTTCATTATTTACAAATTTATCTTATTGTTATTATTTTTAATATTCCATTTAAATGTTAGTGCAGAACAATATATGTTTCACATTAACTACCATTAAAGAATGTGACTGAGAAACCAAAAATATTATTTACTTAAATTTTATAAAAAATATAATAAGACTTTAAAATGTATCTGTAATATAATTTCTTAGAAAAATATAGCAAGTTAAACTGAGAAATCATAAAAACTTTAATATTAAACATTTATGTAAGTAGTAATTTATAAAATAATTTTAACAAAAAATATGATTCTAGTAAAAAATGATAATAATATTTAGACATTTAACTGAAGGTATTAAAAATAAAAACAGGGAAATAAATTGTAAATTTTCATTTACAAAATGCATTAAAACTTAAGAAACATCATTAGGTACAAATATTAACGAACTAGGAGAATTCAAAATTTCTAAAACAAAGAATATGTAAAATAACTCTCTCTTTCTCTTCCCTCTCTCTCTCTCTCTCTCTCTCTCTCTCTCTATATATATATATATATATATATATATATATATATATATATATATATATATATATATATATATATATATATATATATATATATATATATATACTGATATTAGAAACACATACGCATTAAAGTTCATATATGAAATAATAACTAATTATTTAAAACTTACTTGTAAATGTTGTTTTCTAACTTGAATTTCTGAGCATTTCATAGTAAAAATTTTCTTAAAATTTTGTATAAAAGCAATGAATTTTCTAGGTACTTGATTTTTCTTTGAATTTTGCTCATGGAGTTTAGAAAACCATTCAAAAAATTTATTTTCTTTCAATAAGGGAAATTCAAAACCTTTGCTGGATAAAAGTAATCTTGGAACCTATATTAAACAATTTATGAAGGTAAGACTAACATACATTAAATGAAATTATAATAAAATATGTACTTATCAAGTAAAAAAATCATTTTTAATTTCAGAATAAATTTGCAAATACATCAGAAAAAATATTTAATTTATCACCTTATGCATACTTTCTTCATTCCAATCATCTAACCATAAGACATTACAAGATTTATATAAAGCTGGATTGTTTTTACAACGATGCAAAAATTTTTGATCAGTATAATCCATAATTAAAGATATATGAAGGTTTTTCTTCACACCTGTAAACAAAAAATTTCAAAAGAAAATTATTTTTCAGAAATAAATTGAATGTAAGAGACTTCAAATATTGTTTCACATAAATAAATAAATAAATAAATAAGAGTACGTTGAGCAAAAAAGGATGATGCAGATCCTTGAAATCCTTCTTGCGAAGCTAAATCTTTGATTGGATTTAAAAGTGGTTCAAGTTCTTGAGGAGTATAAAGACCAGGCACTTCTCCAGAACATAACAGACTGTCTATAAGTTCTAAAAACTCTTCATCCAAAATTTGATAATCTTCAATAAGAAGTAAGACATCTTTACCATCAATCCCAGATATTTGAATAGCCTATACGGAAAAAGATAGAGGGAGATAGAAACAACTATGGATAATCCTAGTCATGATATTTTTAAAATAAAGCTGAATATTTTCAAATATGAGAGTTTAATAATGGGATATGTGTAATCTTGTTTTACTAAAATAAATTAAAAAGTTGAAATCAAAAACGATGGCAAAATTATGTAAGCTTTCATTTATAAAAAAGGAAATAATTTAATTATTTATATGAAAAGCAGATGAAAAAAGTTAAGCTATCCAAATTATAGGATTAGGGTCAAAATCTGTAGGTTTAAGAATTAAATTTTAAAGAAATGTCCTTTGAAATCGATTAGAAATTTTCTCATAAACAATAAACAAAGTTATGGAAATAAAAATAAAGAAAATAATTTTATTATTGAACATAGTTATTTTTTAGGTAATTCATTACAAAGTAAATAAAAATATATATTATAAATATAAAATGAGATATGAATAAATATAATTTATGGATGAAAATATTTATTTGAGATAAAATTATGCATGCAGGAACATTCAATATATTAATAACTATATTATACACATAGGTATGTTTTATCAATACAATTAAAATTAATTTATATTTATAATAGTTATTAAATATAGTTGGCAATTCTAAGAAAGTCAAAGCATGAAGAAATTGCAAAGAAAGAATAGCATGTATTCATTAAATTTAGTATTATTGCAAAATTAAAATTTATGAATATGTGTATTTTATATGCTTTCAATATTTAATTTCATTTTATATTTGTTAGGCATTTTATTGTACAATAAGTAAAGTTAATAAGAAAATTATATGATGGTCTTCTGAATCACAGTATAGGATAAGCATACAAAAATGGAAATATAAATACTAGAATTATAAATAAAAGCTAATTTTTCAGCAATGATATAATTACCAAGATTATATTTTAAGTTGAATTGGTGAACTACCTGAATGAGACAAATTATCACTGAACCCTATCATTTAATAAGTGTATGTTAATATATAAAAATGCCATTTTTAAATTCTTAGTTATCAAAACAATATTCAATAAATTATTAATTTTATAAAAATGAAAAATCAATTTTAATATTCAAAAAATAATCATTTAATTTAAAAGCCATTTTTAGATTTTTAGTTTGTGCATTATTTTTGAATATTGGAATCAAAAATATTTATAGAAACATAAACACAAATGTATATGTGGACATTGTATATAGTAGAAAATTCAAAAACTTCAAGTATACACAGTTATATTAATGGTAATTTTCCTATTTGTTTTCTAAATAAAATAATCATATATATATATATATATATATATATATATATATACTTTTCTACTATATTCAATAGATTTTTAGTGCTCTTCAACTGTGTGTGTGATACTTATTTTGCTATAACTGCAAAAGAAATTCAATCTTTTTAGATAAATTGCAAATTATATATACATTAAATTTTATCTGTTTTACAAAAATTAATGATTTCATTTTATGAAGACGATAAATATTTGGTATTAAAAATATGATGCATGTTACAAATATCAAGAATATTTTTTAACTATGCATGTATGAGTGTAATAATATCTTAGAAACACATAAACATTATATACTATTTGAAAATAAAACATTTCAAGAAATTTTTATTAAACATTTTCAAGGCAATTTATTAGTTTAATAAGTAAAAAAATTTCATATATTGATACAAAGGCTAAATTGATCTTAAATAACTTGAGTAATTTAGCATGTATTCATTTATGTTTTAAGCATTTCATGTGAATAAACAATTTTGAAAATAATTTTAATGTCACAACTTACTGTCTTTAAATCATTAGAAAATTGTTTTAAAGTATAGTTTGGATTCACTTTTGGGGTAATAATTGGCATTTCTAAAGAATGAGCAGTCACAGAAACTGCTAGTCTACGACCAGAGCCATTCTTTCCTACTAACAATAGTGATCCATTAGGTTGTGACAAAGCTCTGTCAACTTTGGCCATGTTCTGTAATACTTCTTCAAAGATAACTATATCCAGTTCCCGAAATTCATTACCTACAAACAATGTAATAAAAGGTAACTACCATAACCTACATTTTTTAAATGTTTCTTACAGCATTGTAATGTACAGAGGGTGTTAACACATTTTTTGAACGATTTCGCGCCCGTTTAATTAATGTTCAAAATGTAAAGATTATTTTTTTAAATGTTTGATCTGATAGCCTTTCTTTTTAGACTATAATGATATAAGAATGATATAATGATATGACTATAATATATAAGTCTGCATTGTGATTTCCATGATAGAAGAGCTTTTCACAATATTTCCAAGGGTATTACTTTCCATTCCTCTTCCACTACTTTCCAGAGTCCATTTATCGCGGTGGGTTTGCGTTTAGAAAAGGCTTTTTTTAACAGATCAAAGGCACAATTGTCCATAGGTAAAACGTCAGGAGACTTCTCAGGGATATGTTGAAAATATATACATGCAATTCCTGTATTAGTCATCATTTTTTCAAGGAATGCAGTGGTAGTTTTCGGAGTATGACTTTTAGCTTTGTCTTGATGAAGATTCTCTCTTTGAAAGTCATTGGGATATAGAAGTGGAATTTCTTCTGTAAATATTGGGCGTAAAACTTTCTCCTGATAGTACGATGAGTTGATTTTAACATTTCTTTCCACTCTTCTTATTTTTAATTTCCAATTGTAGGAGAAACCTTCGATAATCATAAACCCGTTAATGAAACTTTCTTTATATTGACGGAAACGGGTTTGTACATTTTTTTCTCCTCATTTTCTATAGTAAAAAGACCTTTTTTTTGTTACAGTCATTTAAGTAAACCCATGCTTCATCAATGGTCACAATGTTTTTCCATTTATCACCTGCTAAGCCATTTTCATACAGGATTCTACAAAATGTTTTGGTTGAGCTACAAGTCTCGGCAAAAGCTGGATATATATCATTATGTATTTTAGCATTTTTAAGTTCTAAATACTGGTATATTATTTTATTTATTGTTGCTACAGATGTATCTAAAGACTTTGCAATTGATTTCTGTGTTGGCGGATTTTTGCTTGTTACCAGCGATTTCCCTTTAGAAACTTCTGAAACTGTACGTACCTTTTACGGATATTCGTTTGGAGTCTTCTTTATAAGTAGAAATAATGATTGACAGTTTCTACCTGTCCGATTAATAATATTGCTTATTTTGCATTTAGAAATTTTAATACCATGCATTTCACAACCTTTTTGATTTCTGGAATAAGAATGTTTATCTTCGGAAAGCGCAAAAACATATCCTTCAGTTCACAGCATGTTTATATGTGACATTTTGAAAGAAGAATAAATTTAAAAGTAGCAGACGATATTTCTCATTTCAAATAATAAGCTGTTGCCAAAAATTTTTATTCTAAAACATTTACTTTTTTTAAATTCGTTATCAAAATCGTTATAAAAATGTGTTAATATCCTCTGTATATATATATTCTTACTATATAACTTGATATTTTTTTCAACAGTAGAAAACCAGTCATCATAGGATAACTTCTCCATAGTTTTTCCACAAACATTAGCTTTATTAGAGTTTTGATTTCCAGATACATAATAAATGTCTGAAAAAAAATTTGATTTGAATTAAAATAAGCATAGTAAAATTATGAGTATATGAACCTAAATTTATTTATTTTAACAATTTATTAACTTCTGTAAAAATGGCGATAAAAATACTAAATTTGACAAAAAAATCAATTTTATACGCACTTACACGGCATTTCATTTTCAATATTGAATTTTATATTATTTTCTTCTGATGATGGGTAATACTTAAAATTACTTAAAAATTATTTATATGTGAAAAAAGCTAATATGAACAAGAGATCTTATGTTTTTTCAATTATATGAAATTAATTCTGAAATTAAAAACATTTTATGATTAAGAGACACACCTGTCAATGACTCTCAAAGGAAAAATTATATGGCATAATAAATAAATTTATTTTATACTAGTTATGTATCAGTATTTAACATTAAGAAGTTGTAAGTTTTTACTTACTTTCTCAATACGAAGACTCTTTCTTAAGTCACTTTTGAGAAACAAAATCGAAATTCAAGAATATATAACACAAAACCAATATTAACAATATTATAATGAATATTTAAATAAAATATATAATTTAAGAAAATCAAATTTATAAAAACGTTTGTTTTTTTATAAAGAAACAATTAATAAAAACTTTAATAGTTGATTATAATGAAAATACTTTACTTAAAATAAATTAACTATACAAACCATTAAAAGCAACGTCAGAAACACTCCAATCTTTTCGTAAAATACTTGACAAAATATTACTGAATTTCATTTTTGATTCAATGTTCAGTAATCTGTCTTGAAATATCCGGCATGCTTCATAAGACCATGCTCTTAATAAGCCATCTGCTGTTTTAGGAGTAGAATATCCTTCCTCTTTAATATTGTATCGAAAAAGGGAAAATGTCCACCTTGTTAGATCAATAGGGGTAAATCGACAATTGCCATACACATCACTACTAAATTCGATTCTAACCTAGGAATGAAATGAAAAAATAGAAATACTAAAACAAATTGAATAAAAGTAAAAAAATTACTGAATTATGGGTTATTTTATATTATAATCCTGCTTTTGATCCTAAAGAAAAAGTATGCTTTTTAGAGAGAAGCGAAAATAATATAACATTGATAGATGGTTTATTGGCTCAAAAGTTTCTTTGAAACTTAGTATATACCAAATTAAATTTTTTGTGTGAAAAAATTGATTAAAAAGAGATAAGCAATTGTCAACAAGCTAAATGCTACACCAAGGTAAACCTAGCATGTACTTGATGATAATTTTGTCAGTTAAAAGAAGTATTATGGTCACAAATCGTGAAGGATAAAAAAATAAATAAATACAGCAAAATTTAATTTTGTCTCATTGAATAAAAGATACTGTTACATTATACTTGCTTAACTGATTACTGATGAGATTGCTAAACAATTTCCACCAGAAATAAACATTGGCATTTAAATAAGTTTCATCAATGAAGGATAATTGTTTAGTTTATAAAATGCAAAGATTATGTTTGTATAATATTTTAGCACTTTCTAAAAATGTAAGCATTTTTAAACAATATGATGTAAATAGAATATTCATAGAAATAATTTATGATTTTTTTCTCTCCCTTTATGTCGATTTAAGAAAATGGGGGGGGGGGTATAATGGAAAAATACCAAATTATGTCACATATTTCCTTCAAGAACTTTACTGAAAAATATTTCTTAAAGTGCATGGAATAACTTCAATTTTCAAGAAGTTTAATTTAAATTAGAACTATTAAAATAACAACTGCGTAAATAATTTTTATCAGAGATTTGGGGCCAAATTAATTTCAATAATTTTTATAATTCATGTCAATGATTTCAATAGAAAACAATAATTATATAAGAAGAAAAGAAATTGAGTGTTAATATTTGTCAAGTACATTTCGTAAAATAAAAAATATTCTAAAATTTTTCTCAAAAACTGATTTTCAATAAAATTGATTTCATTTCAAAATATTTTAATATTTTCAAAAACTGAGTTATTTTAAATATAATATTTCAAAAAATTAAAATTTTGAATGAAAAAATTTTGAGTCTTTTTAGTTTTTTAAAAATCAAAGAGATTTTACTATGTTTTAAATATTAGTATTCAGATAAAAATTTTAAAAGAACAATTTAATAGGAAATATATTTATAAGAACAAATTACAAAATTTCACATTTAAATGCAAATAAATTTATCAAAAGAACTATGAAATCAATTAAAAATATTATTCAATTTATGATTCAAATATAAGCTTAAAAGAAAAACATTTTATTAAAATCATATTTAAAAACATATTAAATATTAAATCAAAAAAAAAAATTTCCCACCTATGTATGATAGATGTAATATTTCAATAAATTGAAACCATTGAAGAGTAGTTGTTAAGCATTTTCTAAATTTTGAGCATCAAACTTTTTTTCAATACTCTTTATAATGAGTTAGTTTTCCTTACAACTTAAATAGTTTCCTTTAAATTTAATGCTTAAGATTTCTTAAAAACAATTTAATACAGGATGTAACTATCACAATAAACCTTCAAAATTTCATTCTGAAATGAAAATTTTAAAATAAATTCATCAATAAAAATTAATTCATTAACACTAATGATATTTTTATTCAAATAGAAAATTAAACTCAGACATATAATACAAATTCATTTCAAACTTAATATTAGAGATAATTTAAATAAAAATTACTTATGTAAAAATTACAAATATTCAATAATAAAAAGAAAAAAAATATCTAGGCAATTATATTTGATAAAAATTTAATATTAGAGTTGAAGTTTTATTAGTCATATGCTGATTTATCATTACTATCAAGTAATATAATAGAAAAATTTAGAGAACAAATTTCCTAGATTTCTTTTCATGATTAAAAATAATTTAGAATATATAGTTAGAAAAAATACTTTAAATGAGCCACAATAGCTTTATATTATTTCATAACATCAAATGACTAAAAAAGTAAAATGATTATCATGATATGCTTAAAATATGGTTTTAAAGTAATAAGATGTGTGCAGTAAAAAATGGATTTTTTTGACTAATTTTGATTATTCAGTAAACTTTAATTTTCAACAATGACTAATTTATTCATTATTTTCATTATTTATAGTTTTTAACATTGCTATTTCTAATATTTTTTTTTATTTTAAGTCACAAAAATAGAATTTAAAAAGAAAATATATTAATGTTGCTATCAACGATGTCTTCAATGCATGGCTGTTGAAAACAATCTAAATCAAAGATGAAACATGTAAATTATAATAATTTTGATAAATAACAAAAAATTTAATAAACATATATATAATTTCAATATGTGATTTAAAAAAATAGATTTCTCCCTCTCTCACTCCCTCACTTTAATATTCTCAATATGTGATTTAATAATTATGAATAACTTCAATATGTGAGTTAAATATCACATTTATTCACACATTTAAAGAAAATAAAGCTGTTACATTAAAGAGTAAATGATTTTAGCTCAAAATATGGAAAAACGTTTTAAAACTAAGGTATGAAAAGCAAAATGAATATATTCTAATATTAAAATAATCAATATTTAAGCCATTAAGTGTTTTGCCAATTTTAAAATGTAATGCTTTAAAACTAAACCATTTTGTTAAAAACAAAACTTTATTAGCTTGTATTTTATGTGTTCATTTATAACTACTAATGTAGGTAACAGTAATTAAAAATATTATTAAGTGCAAAATTTATATCCTAATTTCTAAATATTATCTAAAATAACTTAATATGCATATAAATAAATCAATATTTCTTGAACATGGTGAACTAATAAAATAATATAAACAATCTTCATATTTCAAGTAAAAAATTTTTGCTGAATTTTAAACACCTTCTCAACAGTATTAATTTTAATATTTTATTAAGAAAATCTAAGTATAATTTGTAAGCACTTTCAAAAGAATGCATTTAGTAACGTTACACAAACTGGATAGTGAATATGGTAGCAGAATGTTATTTATTTCTAGAAATTATTCATAATTTTAAACTTACAGCTTCCAAAAGTTGAATCATAGATACAATAAGTTGGCGAATTTTAATTCCATTTCCCCATACAGCATGATCGCTCAGAGAACTATATATAACTGGTGTTAACACATAGGAATAGATGGATCGCAACTGTTCTTGTGTAGGATAGCTGATGGGAAAAAAATTTATCTTTTACCATTTTCAAATTTATGACATGGAGGAAATATTATACATAAAACATTTTACAGCTCTTAAATAGTTTAGTTTATATTACAAAATTTACACATTTACTCATATTTAAATTATGAATTTAGAGCTGAAAGTTTAAATTTATGGCTACTGAAAAAAAATCGACTCCCTACTACAAGAAAAGTAAATGAGCTTTAATGTAAATGTGCATGCATACACACAAACATGTTTAAAAAACATGAGTATTTAAATGTCCCTTAATTTGAATTAAATGTAGAGAATTTCCTATCTTTCTGGGAGAAAACAAAAGATGTAATTCATATTATCAAAATAAAACAGTTCTTGTGAGATCATATTCAATATTGAATTTCTGAAAGAATAAAATTCTTTTAATATTTTTAATTCACTGAATGAGTATACCGTAAAATATTAAAGGAAAATGTAAGAAAAATAGGAAAAATTTACAATAAAATACTCTGGTTAATAAATACATTTGAGAAAAATTGTAATTTTTTGAAAAATTATTATATACACTCTGTTTTTTCAAGTTATATTTCCAAATATTAAACACGTCTAGTAAGATCATCTTTTTCTTTCTATTGAAGAAGTAGACACTGATTACTAAGAAGGAGAAAATTGCAATGATGACTGTTAAATATTTATCTGCCACTCTAATGATTAAAGCTAGAAATACAAAACTTCTGGTAAAAATTTCTTTAATAATTTCTTTGAATAGCTAAAAGTTTTTTTCAAATGATTTATAAACTATTAAAAAAATGTGAAAATTGATAACACTTGTGCAGTTGATCATAAAAATTAAATATATTTATGTAGCATAATATGATTTAAATTATTATTACCTTGTAAAAATTAATTAATATCTCTTGCTATTTATATTTCTATCCCTATATAATTATAAACTATAAAATTTTAAATATTTTCCCAAGCAAAAGTTTTTGATTATAGATTAAATTTTATTTAAAATTAAAATTTTAAATCATAATATCATAAAAGAATTAATGTTCTCTTTAAAATGATTTTGTTAGATAGTTTAAAATTCAGAAATTAGTGAGTTGTATGTTATTTCTACTTATTATAGAAATATCTAGGTATTAAAAGAGTATTAAACATATAAAAATATTTTAATTAATTTAAAACCTATAAAACTGTTTTAAACATGTAATTATTATGTATGATTATGAGAATACTATAACGAAAATTGGTTATTTGTAGAAAATAATTACATTTGATAAAAATATCACTACATATCCTTCGCAAGAACAAAAATATTTTTGTGAATAGATTTAAACAACAAAAGATAGAAGTTCACTAAATCATAGAAAATGCATAACATACTAATTACAAATTTACAAAATTTGACTTCAACTTCTAGTCAGTTTAAATAAGGACTCTCGTTTTCGGGTATACTACAATCGGCATATGATTACAATACTTTTTTAACTAGCTGTTCCTAAATTTATGGAATCAGAACATTTATTTAGTACTGTCTACCAGTATTACTTTTTATTAATGTTTTGACAATATCAGAGTGTGAAATGAGCAGAAACCAAAGGAATATTCAAGCCTGCATCTTAATAAATGTACACATGAAAACAATAAATATTATGAAACGAACCTGGGGCCACCCAGCAATAACAGCACGATCTTATCATTAAGACGTGGTAAGTATGTGTAAGTAAATATTTGCTAACACATAATATCACACAGCATATAGTTAATCAGCAAATTCTGTTGGAAAGTATTTAAATAAACATTTCATTTTGACTTTTAAGTGCATTTTTAATAAATGATGGGCTACATTTTCCATTTGAATAAGATATTTTACTCATTGAATTACTGAGGATAGGTACCACAATTGTTGGTAGATTTTGGTACATATCTAAGTCAAGTTTCAAAATCACAAATTAATGAAGCCATTACATTTTACTTAAGTTACTAAATTTTTAGTAAATTTTATTTTAAGTTAAAATAAAATTTAACTAATGACTAACACAAAATGAAAGTTTTGATAAATTTTATTTTAAGTTAAAATAAAATTTATCAAAACTTTCATTTTATATTCACTAGTTTAAATTTTCATGTATAACATTCACAATTTTAATTCAACAACAATTTAAGAAATAAGAGAAAAATTTCATTATGCAATCATTCAAAAATTTAAAAATATGCTTACTCAACAGCACATATATGCATTATGCTTGTAAATCTTGGAGTTAGCCCATGACGACCATTCATAGTTGCACTGCTCACCGACCCAACAATTTGTATTCCTTCAATACAAATAAATTCAGCATTTTCATCATAATAACCACGATAAGTTAAGACCTGATTAATGAAAACTAAAAATCAATTTTGTACCACTATTTAGATGAACAGATTTAGAAAATAAATGTTTTTGCCATAATTATATTAAAATATTTTTGTAGTCACTAACTAGTTCAATAATCAATGTATAACATATTATCTTTATATAATAACAATGTATAAATTCAATGTCATTTAGAATCAGCAGTTAATAATAATCCAATAAAATAAATAGTTTTATCATAAGCATATTCTAATGATTCTTTATTCTTGAATTTGCCATAAATATTCTTTAATTTGCAACAAACATCTTTAAATTAACTTACAATAAATTAAAGCATGGTAATTTAAATTCATGTCAGAAAGTAATATGAAAAAATATATACATTAAAAACTATAATAAGATAAGTAAAAGAACAGACTGGACAGAAATGTAAACTTTTTTATTAATTGCATTTATTCCAAATTTCCTATGCATATATTTAAATAAGTTACATAAAACAGACCTGGTGCAACCATGCAAGTAACTGTGAAGTTCCCCATTTGTCAACTTTAGGCAAATTGAGATCTCTAAGATAAAGAACCAAGTGGTCATGTTCCTTAGGACGTAAAATCTTGTTGTTTTGAGCACCAATAATAGTACACACAGTCATTAATTTCTGCAAAATATGATGCGGTTTTGTTTGAGCATTGCAATGTACAATAGCTGAAGTAATATTCGATTTTTGTTGAAGACAATTTTGAAGAAGTGTGCTGAAATAAAATATACAAAAATAATTAATAATAAAACAATATTTAAATGACTGACCTTTTATACAATAAACATCAATTTATAAAAATTTGCAAGGATTTTTTTAACCTGTGTAATTTTTGAGTATTGTTGAAAGAACATTATTATTGATTTGTTCAACCTTACAAGTTGTATTATTCTTGATGTTTTTATTAATCTGATTCAAGAACTGTAAAAAATATGTTCTATGTTTCATAAAAGAAACATATAATATAAATTGTTTAAAGAAATACAAAACATTTTTATAACATACTTTTAAAACATAATTTATAATGTATGCTAATTATATGAGAAATAACTTTTTTTAATAATATGTAAAAGGAGAAAATAATTTTATGTAATGAAATAAAAATGTTTATATAAGAATTTGAATTCATTAGATTTAAAAAGCCATAAAACTTAATCATCAAGTTACATAAAAAAAAATTCAATTGATAGATTTATATAATTGTGGCAGTTTTATGTCAATATATAGTACAAATTTGAATTTAAGTTAATAACTTATACTATATTTACTTTACATATTTAATTATAGTATTCACTTAAAATATAAATAATTGACATACATATTTCTAAAAAATATTAACCTTTTACCACAACCTTCTGGACCAACTAAAAGAAAAGGAGGAAAATTATCATCAAATAACCAAGGAGAAAGATGATCAAATGTTCGCAAGCAGTCTTCAGTTTGCACAATGGGTAAAGAATTACTGTTTTCCAAAACTGATTCCATAGTTTCATCTTCCTGCCAAATTTTTTTTTAATTATTCATAAATATAATTATAGAAAATATTAATTTTAAAAACTCTTACAATATTGTTAAATATAGTAATATATTAAATTAAATAATTTTATGAAAGTACAATTCAAAATATATACTTCATAAACAGATTATTTAAAAAAAAGTATAATTTGTGCTTAATTATATCAAAAATTTAATAGAATTTTAATCTGTCCAATATATTTTTATATATTCTTGAAACTGTTTCAGATCTTCTTGTGAAATTGATTCATTGATAGAAGAAAAGTCACAAAAATGTAGCAATTAATAATAAAATAAATTACAAAAGTAGTTTTTTAATTATCTTACAATCTTGAAAATGTCCATAGCAAATAAAATTTTTATTAAAATTTCATACGTGTAAGGATATATGCAGAATGTAAGAAAATTACATTTATTAATAAATATTTTCATTTACAAATAAATATATACAATAAAAATATTAAATAAAATATTGATTTTCTTAACAATATATTTTTAATACAAAAATGTGTCATACAGATATTTGAATATCTGTGAAATAAAAATAGAATAAAGAAGTAGATTAAAAAAATATGAAATCATTTTTGCAAAATCTTAGGCAATGATAGTTTTTATAACATAGTAAATAATTTGCAAAACAATACTATAAACATCAGCCTATTAATTCCTCTTTGATGTAAAATACATTACTAAGCAACTTTCATTCCAGAATTTAGCTCCTTCACATGTATAATTCAATAGTAAATATTTGAATATATTATTCTGAAATAATAATTAAGTGCAATTTATTTATTTTATTTAACAAAATATTTATCTAGCACAAAAATTTTAGTAATACTTTTAAATATAATAGCATAGAACTATCAGATCAATAATTTACATTTTAAAATTGAACTATATTCTAGTACCATTTTTAATTGGTATATGTTGATTTACCTGCATTTGGTAAACATCTAATTTACCAGTAGTGTCATTATAAAAGGTGTCAGAAGGAGAATTTGGATCTGGAATAAGTAGATTTGCCCATGAGAATACCTGAAAAACATGTAAAATTGCATTATATTTTTTACAACAAAACTGAGATAAAAATGCTTATTTTAAAATTAATTACTTCTCGAAATAATCCATCTTTGGAATGTTTTTTTAAATTACCACCTAATCCTCTACATAGATTAACAGCAAACTGGGCTATGGAATTTGAATTTTTTATTAGCGAAAGTCCATTCATTACTGTTCCGACAACAGAGGTTTCTACAACAAAATCATTCTGAAATTGAACAAAGTATAATTAATATTTCACATAAAAAAAGCAAAATTTTAGGAAAATTTTATGCATGATATTTATTTTACTTTTTATTAACTGTGCATGCAACAATATTTATCTTCATGTTCATTTGTTAAATATTTTCAAACAAATTAGATAAAGATAAGGACATTTCACAGAGAATTAATCTTGAATAGCTATTTTACCATTCTAGTCATATTTTAAATATTTTCTCACAACTTTTTATTATACAAAGAAAAATGTTATTTGATAAAAGAAGACTAAGGAAAAGTTTTGCAATTGTTTTAATGTGAACACTTATTCACTTAAGAGATAATGACACTAATAGTGCATTCTATCAGCATTTATTTTGAATTTTTATTTGGCAATAATTTTCTAATATTATTGACTTCTGTTTGTAATTTTACATACAAAACAATAGAAAAATATTCTATTTTGTGGGAAAATTTCATTGGTTAGTATTTTATGGTTGGATTTGTATCTATTACAGAAAATGCGAAGATGCTGTTTTATAAATTATACATAAAAAAAATAATAAAATAAATAAATAAATAAAAAAAGAAAAAAACGAATTTCCAGTAATATTATAAAAAATGTCATACATTTTAAATATATATAAACAACTATACACTGAATAAGAGAAAATTAGCTCTGTTGATAATTTCCATCTTTAAAAATTATTTAATACTGTGATTTATTAAATATATACAGAAAAGTCAGAGAATACAGGGCTATAAAAAGCTATAAGAAAAGCAACTTTTTTCTTCTATAACTATGACTGAATATATAGTGAATGAGAAATACAGAAATAAATGCAAAATAAACCACTCTCATAAATTTTATAATGTAAGTTAATCATTTTTTTATATCTTGAATAATTTGAATTTCTTTCAAAGAATTTTGTTTTAGGTAGAATATAAACATATATTACATCTTTTGCATGAAAAAGATGTCTCAGCTTTAACACAGATTTTGTTTAAACATGTTTAATTTCAAATAGGCTTTCTAAGGATGATCAAGTAGTTTTCTGCTTACGAATCAGTAAAGATAAAGGATGATTATTAACTCTATAGTTAATAAGTTTGGCAAAGCCAACTGTAAATTCAGCCTAAATGTACATATTGCAGGTTACAAAGCATTCACTTAATTACTTAAAATTTTATTTCCCAATATCGCATACTTTGATGGAAGTAATAGGTGAATAGTATAAACAGCATGATTCTTCATTATTATCAGAAAAAAATAATTTATCGATTTAAAAGTAAAAATTGACAGGTTATATAATATATAAAAACAATTTGAATAAATTCTGACACTAAAACAAGTATTATATGCTTATGAAATGAATTAATTTTTCATATATATTGATAAAAATTATTTTTTTTATAATATTTTAATTTAATGTTTATTTTAATTTTTAATGTGTAAAATAAATTTATTTTTTATCATAAATTCAAAATATTAATGAAACAGCCACACAAGCAAATACTCCCTTAATTAAATTAATTTATTACCTGTTTCAAGACCCAATCCAATGC
The DNA here is from genome assembly GCA_030067965.1 of Latrodectus elegans. NCBI lineage: Eukaryota > Metazoa > Arthropoda > Arachnida > Araneae > Theridiidae > Latrodectus > Latrodectus elegans. Next base: position 82,837,763 of record CM057820.1, on the reverse strand, counting down.
TTTGTAAAAATAATCATCTATGAAAGTTTGCAATGTTAACTTGTCATTTTCATCTTGTGATAACCATGCACTTACTATAGATTTTACACTTATATCTTCATTACTAAAACAAAAAATATAATGTTATAATGGATAAAATAAATCAATAATAATTGTTTGATTATCTTTTATATCTTACCTTAGAAATATAATCCCCATTCGAGAAATCGTAGCAGGAGATGCACAACTTAAATCATGAGTTTCAAACAAAAAATTTACATTTTTGCCAAATTGAATTCTTTCACCTGATGGCATAGTTAATAATCTGTTGTCATCCAAAACTGAATTCAATGATTCAATCCATTCTGGATCAATATCTCCATCACAAATAATCCATGACAAAACATCTTAAACAAATGTTAAGGAAAAAATTAATATATACCAGCAATAATTTTATAAATATTAAACATTTTCAATATGAAGATTTTATTGTTATTAGATAATGTATTGCAAAAACACAGAGTAATAGAATATTCAACATCCTTTTGAAGTATTATTTGTTTGCACTTGTTAGTTATTTAAATGTATTAACTAAGATTCAAAATACATTAACAAGTAATGGAGATCATAAGCATTGTAATTAGTATAATTTAAAATCAAAATAATTTCAGCCATTTAATAAAATCATAATTGGTATCACATTATATGATTTTGTTGAGAAATAGAACTTATTAAATGAAAATTATGTTTAATTAATACTAAATGAGATAGATTTTACACTTTCCAAATTCTCTAGTATAAATAACCAATTCTTCACGAATAATTTCAAAATTTTTACAAATATTTTTATTTCCTTCTTTAAGAATATTTGCAATGAATTTAAAGTAGATAAATGTAATTTATTATTTTTTCATGATACTATGCAAACAATCGGTTTTCTTGAAAACATTAAAGTTTCATACTACTTACTATTAATCATTAATTTTTCTTTGACAAATTTTTCATTTCAAGTAACTCCCCAGTTTTCAGCTTAACTTGCACAGTAAATTTTAGTACTTTTCTTAACTAATTTTAGCTCAAAAACAAAAATTCTTAATCCCTGAAGTGATCTTCATGGCCATATTTTAATATTCTTTCTTATTTAATTTTATTAATAATATCAATATTAAAAATATTTCATCGATAAACTATATTCTAGGAAGCACTGCATGGCGAATTTCATAATCTGCTTCTTATGAATGTAATAAGTAAATATAAATTAATCTGTTTGAAAAAAATTTATTCATGCTGATTTCGGAAATTACTTTAATCTGACAAATTAATATTATTCTTAATATTTAAGGACAAAAGAAAAAAGCAAACACACTCACACATCAAATAAGTCTCTATGCTCTAAAAAACAGGAAAATCAATGATATAAACTCAAACACTAAATTAAATAAAATCTCGAGTTCACATTAAAATAGTGGTGTACAAGGAACATTTTATTATATGTTTATAAACAAGGAAAATCTGTAACAGCAATACAATCATTTGTACTGAAGCTATTCGCAGAATTCATTTCATAAATACTAAAACTGACATTCAATTCTGCCTAGCTCTTCTATTTTGAATATAAGACCTTACTAAAACTTTAATCATTAAAATGATAGTATACTGCAGTTTCTACTAATTAAATCCTTAATGTAAGAAAATGAATAATCTATGTTTTTTAAAATAACAGAAATCTAGGTTAATGTACCATGAAAGAAGTTTTTTAAAATTTTTCATATAGTCCATTTCAGTATGACATGATAAATCTAAGGCAATTCTTTGAAAACAATATCAAAACAATGGTTTAAAAACAAATTCCTTTAATTACTCACAGATAACATTTTAGCAATATGATCTATGCGCTTGTGAGCAATGGAATAGAACAAATTAACCAAATAGTGACAGAAATTTATATGCATTTTTGTTTACAATTTATATAAGCTTTATCTTATTTGCACTTTTTTTGTAGGAACATTACTTAAATTCCTTTAAAAATATCTAAGAGACGAAAATTTTTGCAAAGCATGTAAACAACTGTCACATAATCCATTGCAAGGATTTTTTATAGGTGGCAAGTTGTATTCACATGTAACAAGGGACAACTTAAGCAAATATTAATGAAGTAAGGAGATATAGAATGTATTTGTTATTTAACAGAACTTGATTTCAAAACTAGAGCTTCTCATTCTCAAGAGTCTGATCTTATAATTACACAATAGTAAGGTTGAAATGAAAAGTGTAATACAAGTGTATGAATATTTAATTATTAATGCAGAATACCTAATCTAAGTATAAAACTAAATTAAGAAATAGTTGTGTATCTAGTAGAACTGTTCGGATTAATCAGATTATTTTTAAACGTATTTTTTATATCAATTTTATTATAATCTTAAGGAATTTCTTAACTTTAAAGTATCGTGAATTTATAAAATATTTCAATGAAATGCTTAAATGAAATAATTCATATCAAATTAAAATTAATGACAGAGATTTATATAATACCATCTTGTTCTTTGATAACTTGTCGTGAACTCAAAGTTAAAACTCCATCATGCCATTCTCTGGTATCTAAATCAATGTATCCTAACAGCTGAAACACAATAAATTTAAAATTATAAAAATAATTCAGCATTATAATATTTATTTTTACAAAAATACAAACTTATTTCTTGGTTTAAAGTATATATATATATATATATATATATATATATATATACACACACACATCAGACCTTATCTCATTAAACTTCTCTCATATACATACCTGTAGAGAAAATGATAAAGATATAATTTGTTATTATGTTCATAAATACCTAAACTTCCTAATATGTTGAAAACATCATACAGCTAAATTTAATTCAAACTAGCAAAGTTGGTTATAATATAGTTCACTACTACTGGAACAAATTTTAGGATTAGTTAAGTACTTCAGTAAATGAAAAACTTACTTAGATGAGCCATAAATCTCTAAAAATATCTAACCTTAGCAGAAGTAATATTATATTCAATTAATGATATAATTATATGAATAATAAGAAACAATTATATTAAACCAGCTTTATATTGCAAAGAAAAACCAAAATTATTAATATATATTCTTTTAAAGTTATAAGTTAGATATAAATATAAAACTATTAAAAACATAGAAATTAAAAAAATCATAAAAAATACAATAGTGAAAAAATCCATTGGTTAGTAAATTATCTTTTTCCATGTATTATATAACAAATACTTCTCTATATTTATTTAAATTAAAATATTTGTTTATTAATTGCCTTAGTGAGCCCTATATATTGAAATCCACATCTTATAATCTATTGAGGTTTCTTTTTTTTTTTTAAATTTTAAAAACGGAATAAAAAATTATCATTTGAGGTAGAAAAACTAAGCAGTTATAGCATGATTTTCAGAAGCTTAGTGATCTAGGTTTGATCATTGGGTAGAGAAAGGTTGAATAAATCTTTCATCCCTTCAGTGGGCCAATGAAACAAAATACCAAGCATGCTTGGCAACTAACACTGTGAGTTTTGAGTCAGGCTGACCATTTAACAGGGACAAATGCTTAATATCCTTAGACTTCAGTAACGAAAACAGATATGAGCATTGTAGACTTTTGTCCCCAGAGGGCTGTCATGCCACTGAGTTTTGAATGTCATGATTTTAATAACCTATACACATATTTTAATAATCTATATATGATATTTCAATAATTTGTAGGCCACTGAGTTTTCAATATCACAATTTTAAAAATCTAAATATCTAGTAAATATTGTTAAACACATGCAATAATACATTTATTCTAATTTAAATTCGAATTTTAGAATTCCTGTAGCATTCAATATTCTATAATTTAAAATATATATATAATCCAAATGCATGATAAAAATATGATGAATGTATATAAATAAAAAATTATTCTAATTCTAAATATTATAAACAATTGCTCTTATACTGAAATCGAATTCTCAACCACATAAGGCTTTTGCTTTCTAAATTTCTTTTTAAATTTAAAAATCATTAACAATTTTATTTTTTAGTTTTATATAAATATCATCTTGAGAGTGTAAGTTTACACTTAAAAAATTATTATAAGTTTACATGAAGTCCACATTCGAGAGTGTTACACATTTTAAAAATAGGATATTGAATGTTTGTGTGTGTAAAAATATATAATAAAATTAATTTGACATTTTGTTTCAAACTTTATAATATTAGTTAAAGGAAAACTTTACATAAACTTTACACATACACATTAATGTAAAGTTTTCCTTTAACTTTAAATAATCAAATTATTCCTTATTTAAAGTTCATTATCAAATTCTCAACCATATAAGCTTTTGCTTTCTAAATTTCTTTTTAAATTTAAAAATCATTAACAATTTTATTTTTTAGTTTTATATAAATATCATCTTGAGAGTGTAAATTTACACTTAAAAAAATATTATAAGTTTACATGAAGTCCACATTTAAGAGTGTTACACATTTTAAAAATAGGATATTGAATGTTTGTGTGTGTAACAAATATATAATAAACTGTTCACTGTTTATAACATATACACATAACATAAACATACACACTGTTCTCTAATAACAAAATAAATAAAGAAGCAATATACTTGTGGTTTGGGAATCGATTTTGGATTAACAACATAGTGTTTAACTTGTTGTCCAATATGAATAAGGGATTTCATTAAAATTTTCCAAAGAGTTGATTTTCCAGAACCACTAGGCCCCACAATTACAACACCCATCCGTTGTTGTAACTGTTCATGCAATTCTAAAATTTTCTTTACCTGCAAATAGAATATATTTAATCAATATAAGTTGGATATATTTGAGAGGATTTTCTGGGTACTGAATGAACACAACAGTATTTAAATAACTCTGAGAAAAATCAAATAACAAAGAATGAAACTTTAATTTGCTAAGTTATTTAAATATAATTTTGTTTTTTGTACAAAATTCTAAGAAAATATTGGCAGAATTTTATTAGACTATGTATATTCTTTTACATATAAAGAAATGAAGCACTTTATAAAAAGCAATCATTTTGAAATTTTTTATGTAAATTTTTGAGTAAAAACTATGCAAATGTTTAATTTTTCATAATCAATGAATGTCAATTCAGGATATAGTATAGACTTCTACTACCCAACATGAATAGTAAAAAGTTGGAAATTTTTTTATAAAATTTATCTTTTAATTTTGCCCTAGACACATAATGATGAAACACAATGAATAATTCCATTACAACACTGTTGAGAACTATAGTAAAATGAATGATTTTGAATATGATTCGTTTTGAAGAACTTATCAATAAAATGAAAGCTGTAGATGGGTGAGGTGTATAAATTTGAGGCTAATTTTGATGACTGAGCAAGATCTCAGTTATTCCTAGATCATTTTTGTCAGTTATTTAAAGTGCTATAACATTTTTCATATCCCCATACATCTGGCCACTATCTGAAAGCATTTGTCTAAAGTGGAATCACATTGGCCTGTCTGGCATCTGCTTTTAACCATACAATACTGGTGAAGTAATCTGATATGGTACAGTTGAACATCAAGGGCTGCCATTAGATGGGCAGGACATAATATTCAGCAATGAATCCCCTTCTCCCTTGACTTAGATGACCATTACATTTGTGTATGAAGGAAATTGTGCCAATGGTCACAATTATCTTTTATTTTACAGTTGTATGCAATAATTTCTCTTCTTTTTGATGGTGTAGAAATAATATACTACATCACAATCTGTTATCTGTTTTTAATCATCTTCTGGAGAACATTATTAGTGCAAAAATGTGAATTCATTTTGCATTAATTGTCGTTAATCCTTATACATAAACTTGGAACCAACTTTCAGCAAGATACTACTAAATTTCATATAAATGTCTATCAATTGGCTGTGATTAATAAAAAGTTATCCTGTGGAGTTAATGTAAAGCTTTTACAAGACCAGTAAGATCTTGGGCTTTTATTAATCACAGATTTAGAAATTTGTGATTGATTGTGTGAGTGAAAATTAGAAATATCTCAATCTAGAGGTCTAGGATTTGATAAGCTTCTAGATTGAAACATTTCAAAATGCTGTAAATCTTGAGGAACAATTGATGAATGCCTGGCAGGATGGCATTAGGAAGTTATCATTCCTCATCTAGAGATAATAAAGCCTGTATGCTGCAGGAGAAGGTTCTTCAAATACTTTAATTAGCTATTGATTGAGCCCATAATAATTTCTTTACCTTGAAATGATCTGTAAGCATATTTAATTCCAAAAGAAGGACAGAAAAACAGTGACTTTATTTATTTATTTATTTTATTTGTTATTTATTTATTTTTTTGAAACAGTGTGCTTTGATTCTATTCTTATTCAAAATTTTCATTATTTTAAAGAAATTTACATGCATTACAACACTAAAGAAAATAATGAAGGTATGAATAACAAAAGAACACTAAAACTTCTTTTTCAACATTTACATTTTAAGAAATAGACCTAGAAAATGTATTCTTTTTCTCTTATGGTTTAAATAATAAACTTAAATAACCCAAGTATTATTACTTACTCATAACAAGACCAATCATATTAATTTATCGGCATCTTTTTATAAGAATTGTTCAAATGGTGGCTATAACGATATGTGTAATAAAGAGTCTCTTATAGATAAATGACAGTTTTTTATACAAAAACTTCAAATGTACTTAAATTTTTTAAGTAAACTAATTTTGCTCATAATTTAAACAAAATACATTAAGATGAGCTTGCAAAAATAAAATTTGTTTAATGGGTTCATTTATATGGTTTTACTATTGCTGAAAGACTTTTAATAGTATTTTATTTCTTAAAGATTCATATTCAAATAATGAAGATGCTCAATAAGATATTTTCATATCATTAAAATATTTTTTATTGATATTAGAACTGAACTCTATACATATACAAAAGGATAAAATTTTAAGTATAATTAATGCAACAAATTTAAACAATATAATTTTATGAACAATATTTTAAATATACTATTATATTAAGTCTATTCTTGTAATCATTTGTTAAAATTCAATTGAATAAATTAATTCTGAATATAATAAAAAGTACTGTGTGATAAAATATAACATTTTATCACACAGTACTTTTTATTATTGTTTCATGCAAACACTTTATATGTGAATTTGTTCAAATATTTTCTAGTCATGAGAGAAAATAAATCTCAAGCTATGATATTTTGTTCATAATACTTATATTAAAATAAGTTTTAAATGAAATTTAAAAAGAAAATAAGCAAAACAATTTTGCATATTCCTAAGGGGGAGAAAAAAAGGTACATTAAATTTTTACAAAATTTTTTCTTTTAATTATGAATTAAATTTTATACTTGAAATTATAATTACTGCTTAAAAATTTTATGCATACAATATAAAATGTAATTTACAATAAAGTTTAAAAACATAAGTCATCAAAAACCATTTTGCAACTTGATGTAGAGAAACAAATAAATTTACCAATAAGGACTTTGTGTAACATTAAAAGCATTTCAAATAAAGAAAAGTTTTGATTATGATATTTATAATTTTATTAACATATAGTAAAAATATTTACTTGTATTTCTGACTGTACCAGTTTCATCTGCTCCATTGTAACCTTTATGGCATCAGACAATTGTTCATAAGCGATATTTTTAAATTGTACTCCAGGAAACAAATCTCGTATAAGAGAATCAAAACGGCAGCAGTCAGTGTATGTTAATTTTGATAATGTATTTGTTCGAAGAGCTTGTACTACAAGATCACTTTCAAAATTTTTATCTAATTGAAAAATATTTTTTATTATTAATGAAGCACATATTTCAAACCATGCAATTACAAGAAAATTAAGGCAATTACATAAAAAGTTATAATTTAATTAAAATTTTAAGAGTAACAAAAAAGATATTAATATTTATTATTTAATATTTCTCATTAATGATAATTCACATTATACATTAATACCATAAAATGAACTCAAGGAAATTTGTTCAATTCAATTAGACTTTTTAAATACAAAATATAGTATAAATCATAGAAACTGAGTGTTTTTAACGAAATTTTACCAAAGTTTTCATCAGCAAAAGTATTTTTTGCTATTTGAAGTTGCTCTCCACAACTTTTAAGAACAGTTTTCAAGGCACGAAGTCCCCAATCATAATGTTGTTGTTGAGTTAACAGTTCCCTAAGTAAATTTTACACAGACTAAGTGAAAGTGTACACAAAAATAAAACTACAATTAAATAAAAGATTTTACAAAAAATTAAGAATTTTGAGTTACTTACTTTGCTAAAGAAAATATGGCTACAACTTTTCTACCTAATTCTTTGGAGAATTTATAGCCTTCAGAAAAAAGAAGCACTTCAGCAATCAGATCATTATCAGGTGAAGTCATAGCAACAGGGCGAAAAAGCTGCTTCAAATTGTCTGGAAGTTTTTGTCGACCACCATACTTTTTCCCAGCAGGATTCATTGTAATAAATATTCCTGCATTAAAATCAACATTTACCTATAAGAAAAGGGAAATTTCCAATCAGAAGAATATTTTTTTACTATTAAGTAAGTAAAATTATAATTTATTTTTATTTTAGCGTTAATAGTTATAGCTTAAATAAATGAACTAATTTCTTGATTAATTCCTGTGGTTATCTCAGGGTTATGAGTACCTTCTCTTACTTGTAAAATCTGTATATTAAGAATAAATTTGTGGCTCTTAAAACAAATTTTATTAAAGAGCATATAAATAATTAATTTTACTTAACTATTATATAGTGAAAAATAAGTAAAAAACATGTAAAATTATTTTGAGCAGCATTTGGAAAATATTATTTATAAATATAATTTCGTATATTCAAACACAATTATGTTTAGTATACTAATAATAAAAAACAGTTTTACTATTTCCTTTAAATCTTTATAATCTCTGCTGAAAACGAAATATAAAAAAATTATATTTGTTCAATTTTTATTTTTTCCCAATATAAGGGAGTTGATCACATCAGCCATTTTCTTTCTAGAAGCCAGTACAAAATAGTCATCATATGACAGTTGTTAAGTCTAAGAGAGTTCATGTTGCTCATAGAAGAGTAAATGCTCAAATGTCTAAAATTCATAGCCTCACCTACAGAACATAGGGGCAAACAGAGGAGTTAAGAATACTTATACAGTAAAGATGATCTTGAAGATAATAATGTCCAATAATAATATACTAAAAGTTGAACAATGATTTGCCATGGAAGGTTCATTGGAATAAGGCTGTGAATGAGACTGAATCACATTTTTCCTTTAGACTCAGCATTATAGCTGTTTTTAATATAGTTACTTGTGTTTTTGCTAATTTTGAATGAAATTTGATTATATGGAAATGCTAAAGAAAGCTATGAGGCAAGTGCCTCAATTTTTATTCTGTAAATCACTAATTGATTTAAATTATTAACCGAATGAACTACCTTTAATATAAATATTCAAAAAATAATTAAATTTCAACATTACTTTTGTTCAGGTTGTTTGAAAAATAAATTAGCTTTCTCAAAAAAAAAAAAAAAAAAAAAAGGTGACTTTTAATTGCTTATTTTATAGCCTATTTGACTCTTAAGCTGAATTTTCATTTTATTTTTGTTAATATGGCAGGGTGAGTAAATAAGTTTGATTTTTTCACAATATGATTGGTGCAAATATATTAAGTTGGGCATGGTAATTTCTCCATAGACTATCATTATCAATTCTACAGACACTATCATTAACAATTCTACAAACACTATAATTTTCAATTCTACAGACATTACCATTATCAATTCTACAGAATATTGGTACCTACTAGACAAACTGAATGATTCACTCAAATAAAAACGACTGGAATAGATCGATAATAGCTTACTCACAATAATGATTGAGCACAAAGAAATTTGACAACTCGTAAACTCTTACAGATTGAATAAAGTGTGGTATTACAATCATAATCTTCTTTAGATCTAACTCTTTTGGACTACTATTGCCTTGATCTTATCAAAGTATTTTAAACAGTAAAACTTTTACTTCAAATAAGGATATGAATACTGTTTCAGATTAATTTTTTACCAACAAATAGATTTAAGTTTATAAGCCTAAGATTATTCTATTTTCAGAAAAATAGCAAATGGTACAGGGTCAAAATGAAGAAAACATGACTGAACAAAATTTTATATAAAAACTGTTTTTCCATTTTGTTTAAAAATTATTTAAACCCAATATAGGCACAAAAAGTAAAATAGAACTAGTAATTATGGTTACTGTCAAAGACCTTTCAAAAATTATTTTAAAAAGAGAGTCATTTCAATTTTCAACATTAATGTACTTATAAATTATAAAATACACTATTACAAATTTATGTAACTTCAAATTTTAATGTAATTTTTTAATGCTTTCAATAACCAGAAAAATGTTTTAAACAAAAAAATCAAAGTGCTTTCTTATTATTAATAACACATATAGTTCAAATGCATAAATAAAAAGGAAATATTAATTCCTGTAAATAACAGAACCTTAAAAAACCTTAGTAAGCATAAAGCAAAATAAAATTTTAAATATATTTTGATCAAGATTTTATGTAACACAGTATGAACAAGAAAACATTCAAAGAAACATAATATTTCAAATTAGTTTACTTAAAAAAATATTCAAATACAATAAGCATTTTAAAAACTTGTATAATTAACTTTTGTTTGAATTTGAATTTTCTTCTCAAGTTCTTTAAAGTCAGATAGAAAATGATTATGCAATGCGACCTAAAGACAATAAAATTTTTATTTACAGCACAGTTCATTAAAAGGGTGTGCCTATTATTTTTATTAATTTCTCAATAATCTTCATTATTCATATGTATTTTGATAATGACTAGATATAAATAGAAAGGAAATATCTAAATACATTTTATTTCTCACGCAAATTTCCAAATAACAGATTTTAAAATTTAATTCTTTTAGAAAAACTTTTCAACTTCTTTTCAAATAAATGATGAGAGAACACAACAAAACTCCAAACATTTGTAATTAAACATACAAAGTATGATTTTATGAAGATAAAATTATGTTCCAGAAATCAAGTAGCCAACAAATGCAAACTAGACTAAATAATAGTTCTCATTAATAACTATAAGAAATATCCAATGCATAAAGATTTTCATTCTATTCATTCATTCGCAGATATTCTGATCTTGATGTTTTGAAGAGCAATAGGTTACCCTTAACAAAGAAAATCCAAATTCAAGTTGAAAAGTTGTGGCACTTCCAATGCAGAATGATATCACAGTTTTGATTGAAATTCAACATGTAAAATAGAAATGAGTAGAGTGAATAAAATAATATAATACAATAAAAAAATGCTAATTAGATTTACTGAAGAGATATCTATTAACAAACAACTATTTTTACTGTTCAGGGTGATTTCTAGGTGTAACATATGACAATTTACTTAGTAAAAAACATTGATTTAGCCTATATGTCAATAAATTTTTCTTTTGATTACTCATTTGAATTACTCTAGTTTGAAAGTGAACAAAATTATTTCTGTTTACAAATGAAACACGATTAAGATTGCAAAAGGATATGTTAACAGATTAAGTGGAAATTACAAGAAATATAATATCACCAAATAAATAATAGAAAATGAGACTTATTTTAAGATAATAATTTTTTGATATGACATAAACTATTAATAAATTAATGTGAGAGAGAGAGAGAGAGTGAGAGAAATACCTTATAAGTAAAATTGAAAAATTATGTTTTTCCTTGTCCATATAAAATTCCAAAAACTTATATTTAGGGTTCTTTCTTGACAAATTTCCTGATTTTTTGTAAATGAATAATAATGTTAGTGATCAAAGATGTGTTTATATATTATCTGACAGATGATTAAGTAAAACAAATGACTTTAATCTGACATAGAATAAAAAAGTCTATTGATAATATGGAACCTGTCAATCATTATTATGAGAGACACTTCTGAATGAATGGGATACCATTTTTACACATATTTTATTGCTCAGCAAATGAAAGTTTCATTGTTACCAACAATGTTTACTCTATGAGATAATGATATTCTGCACTTAATGTATTAATATGTTCACAAGTATCTTTTTATGACAAGTTATTTCATATTTTTTCACTATGTATGGAATTGTGGGTTATTCCTATTTATTTTTATTGCAATTTTCATCTTTGTGGTTAAATTTGATCAATACATATTATTTTCATTACGATATGCATGAATGAATATTAAAGAATTTTAAGTCAGTAATTTTATTAATATACATATATTTAAATAATTTGTTAGATTTTAGTTTTGAACACATAAATGCTTGTAAAATAACATTTTCCACATACTTCAGAATACACTGATAAATTTAAAAAATTTACTTAAAAACAAGAAAAAATCAAAATAAAAAAAAAATAAATATTATTAAATTTATAAAATTTTTGCAAATGTACTTTTTTGGAATCTAACTCAATTTCCCTTGTTTTTGCTTTCAATGCACTCTGTATAATTTGAATTTGTACAGACAAGGCAGAAAGAACAGATTCTTCCAAGCGATTGAATTCATCAAAACAGCCCCAAGCACCACATTTGGCCAAGCCCACAAAAATGCGACTCATAGATTTCACATCAATGCCCTGTAATATATAAAACACTTAGTAGAAATCGTTTAAATATCTATTTAGTAAATATAATAACTAAATATAAATATTACAGTATTGATTTTATAAATAAATCAAGAAAAATAGTACTAAATTAAATATTGATTAACACACATTTTATCATTATACTTAAATATATTCAAATCATTAAATGAGCAATATTTGTAACTTTTCATAATGCACTGATATCATATTACAAAGTAAATTTTTTCTTATGTAAAATGTTTTGCAATATATGAGATAAATGTTTATAAAATTACTAAAACAAGACTTTAAAAAATATCACTTAAAATTTTTTGTAAGAAAAGAATATGATTTTCAATGATAAGTATTATTACAATCACTAAAGTAACTCATTTTTAATTGAAAAATATATGTCATTCAATTATTCGCTTCCAGTTTTCTCCAGATAATTGTTTATGATGAATATGTTACAGGTGTTTCATAATTTTGTTTATAAGTCATAGATGTAACTTACGAAATTAATAAACTAGTCTATAACTCGTAAAATAGAAGTTAAACAATGCATATCTTTGTTAAACTGCTTTACTACTTTGTATGAAGTGTGTATGAGATGTTCAAATTGATCCTAAGTGGTTATTATATTAAAAACAGTTTAAAAAAATAGGAATAAATAGTCGAGTGCAATAATATAATTGTCAGCGATTCAAATTCTGGGCTTCCAATCAATAACATTTCTTAAATGAATTAAAGATTATACTATACATATTTTTTAATGATAGTAAAAGAGTTATAAATTTGCAATAAAATAGGTAAACAAAACAAAGAAATTAGAATTATTAATACTTATTGGTTGAATAAAATAACATCATCCTTTTTAAACCTTTCTCAAAAATAAAATTGCTCTACAAATTTTTTTTTCATTCACAAAGACTAAATAAATGGAATCTTATTAACTTATCCCTACTGAGTTCAAACATGTACTCAGTTTTTCTCCATCAGCCAAGGTTTTTATTGTGCCATATTTGTAAAAGAATTGATACATAGGAAGCACTTAATGATAAATATTCAGTTAATTCTGGTTTACTTAAAATGGAATATGTTTTAATTTTCTGCTTTATTTTGCATTACAGGTGTTTTTCTTTATAATCCAGCCTTAGTCGGCTGCATTTTGGAACTCTACTTGCCTTGGTACCGTTCTCCATGGTAGCAACTCCTGATGAAAATGCTCTCCATGCTCATCAGAGACAGCCCCAAAATTTTCAGGGGAAAAGTTTAAATAGAAGTCCAGAAGGTGAATTTTTAAGGATATATTACAGCCTATTCCTTTGAATGAAGCAAGAAAATCACTCAGTATTTTCTTAATTTTCTTTTTTATTATGGCAAAGAAATTCATATAAATATTTTCAAAGGATTTCCTTGCTGCGGTTTCTGAAGGATTCAATAGTTCTATAAAGTGTTCATCTTTGGATAAACTTATTTGCAATCTAACTATTCCTTTTCTTAATTTTTAGAAAATTTAGATTTTAGATTCATAAAGTCAGCAAAACTTTTAACCACAGCTTTTAATAAATTTTTTATTAGCTCCAGTTTAAGAAGTAGGAGAGATAAAAATACCTTTTCGGGACCCACTAAAGGAGTATCTGATACATTTTTATGTTCTGGACAATGAGATTCTCTATTAGGCTACTGTTTCCTAATACAATGAGACTTCCTACCTCTAGTATACCCCTCACACACAAAAAAAATTATGTATCTAAGTTGAAAACCTAATAATAAAGCTATTACTTTTAAGTCATTGTCTATATTCTAGTTTTATTTAGTATAATGAATTTTTCCTAACAATAATTTCATATTTTCATGTTTCTTTCATATCTTTTACCTATATGGCAGGTATTGATGGTAATTCATTTCCATTATGCAGTAATATGGCCTTCAAATATTATTTTGATGAGACTATGAATAATTTCTACTTATGCGTCTGGTTGATATTCAAGAGCCTTCATTACTGAACACACACTATTGCAAAAGATTACATAGCTTTCTTTTGAGAAGTAATTCTCAAAATCTCTATGTCGATCAATATAAATGAATATCTGTATGTCTTTTTAAGTAGATTCCAACATTTAGGCTTATAACTTAAAAGCTCCGCCAACAGCTTAGATAAATTAAAATTCCTTATAAGATCCTTAAGACCTTGTATAAATGAAAAGTGAGAAACTACCTGTTTCAAAAGTAGGGTCATTTCTTCCTTTTATCTTCAGCGATAGTTTGGTTGAAGTTAAAATTATCACTTGTGATCATTAAATCTTGACACTTTGAAACATGATACTCTTCACTAAAAGGCATAAGCTTCCTTTCCAACACCGAATTGGACTGCTTTACTATATATTATATTTTGGTGGTTATTCCTGTAATGTTTGTTATACAGTAATAATAGTCAGAAGAAAAGTCCTTCTGTTCCTTGCAAATCATAGGTACTAATGAGTGCTAACCATTTGGCTAATGATGAGTACCTTTTCCCCCTCCTGTCAGAAGCTTAAAATACAATACACAGAATATATCTGAGTCTGTCTTTATCAAAACACCAGCTTTACAACTGAGGTATAATTCAAAACATTTTTTAAAAGTGGTGTGAAATTTCATCTTTGAGACTTGAATGCCATTTGTCCACAGATAGAAGTTGTTTGGTTGATTTAAATACTTTCTAGTCGTTATGAAAAATTTATAAAACTTAAGACAAATAAAAATAGTACAAAATAACAGCAGAAATAAAAACGGCAACCACACCATATGTGTTGCCAGGCTGACTACTATTTTAATGCTGACTACTGGCATTTGCTTATTAAAATAAAGTAATACCTAACATGTTGAAACATGAATAGGCATAAGCATTTTTAAAACACGTTTTGACTCGGATATCGCTTTATATGACATCAAATTATTCCAGATGATCTTATCCTTAATTTGCAAGAATCAAAGAAAAATACAAATAACATTCATAAAAGAAAATATGCGTGATGAAAGAAGTCTGATTTCATATTTGGGTTCAATAAGTAAAACTGTATTAAAATAATCTTTTAATTTTCTTCTGAAAAAAATTGTGTTAATCAGTATAATTTCTGACCAAGGAAATTACTTTAAAATCATGGTGGATATGATCACTTTTATCAATAAATAACATATATACATTACTAATTAAATTTTTTATATGATAAAGTAACAAAAATACATCATAAAAGTGATCTAATCATCCTTTAAAATGTCTTTATATTTTTTATAATTAAGGAGGAATTCAAAACCAAAATGTCACACACTTTTATTATAATGACAGAAACAGTTTTGCTAAACTCTACAGCAGTGTGAAAGTGTCTTATGCAGAGTGAATAATGGTACTAGTTCTACAGTTAGAAGACAGTATGAATCATATAAATATCCAACAAATATCATATATATGACTATGTCATTAGAAAAATTCAATAAAGGTGATATTTTGATTTGGTTTCGTTTAAATTCCTGTACACAAAATATCTCAAAGTACACAATTTACATTATATCAATATTTTGATATTGTTATATAGTAATTTCTGCTTGATTATGACTCACAACTTACTTGTCTTATAGACCATCCAACTAAGAATGATTTAAAGAAAGTAATAAAAATTTTATTAGACAGTTAAAAGTTCAAATGTCTTAGTCTTTTAAAACTTACTTAAAGTCAGTTAAAATACTAGTTCAAATTTAAGTTAATTTAATCAAAAAATATCACATTTATTTGGCATTAAGAAAGATGATTAGAACAAGAGTTTTGTAGGAATAAATTATGTATTAATAGAAGATGTTTCATATAATATTGTAGCAAAATGTATGGCTTTATATAATTCTGATATATTTCAATACATCAGATATTATTTCCTTTCATCTCAATTTAATCGTAAAGACAATCCAATGATAAAATAGAGGATGTAGTGTATATAGTTCCTAGAATATAAAAACGAAAACATTTTAAGAACAGAAATTTGCATCATGATTTAAAACACTTATTCTAAAAATACATAATTACCTAATTAATATATATCTATAGCTTATTATATGCATTAAGTATTTATATTGTTATTTATTAAGTGCAATTTTTAAAAATGTTTCTTATATGCATTACAATTTAGTATTTGAGAAAGTGCAATGTTTTTTCAATCACCTTTCAATAGCAATACTTATTAAATTATTTGTATGCTATTTAATTAGAAATCTTTAGAAACTAGAAAAAGGAGTAAGTTACGGTTGAGATGGACAGATTGTGTACAGGATGATTTTAAGATCCCAAGAGTAATTAATTAAAGATCAATTGTTAAAAATCTTTGGAAGAAATTTTTGATAAGACCATGGCTCATTAAGAGCTGTTGTGTCAAAAGAAGGACAGCTATTTAAAAAGAATTTAAGTTAATTTTGTAATAGTTTTTAATTATAGATAAAATACAGAAAAAATATTAAGGAAATAAAGTTACTTCATCACAGTTAAAGACTAAAACTTGTCGGCCAAACAAAGAACCAAGAGCTTTTACAGATTCTGTTTTACCAGTACCTGCAGGACCATAAGGATTACCACCCATTCCCATGTGCATTCCTGTAATAATTATAAAACATTGAAAAATGATGGCAATTATAGTTAAATTCCATTTTTGCAAAAATTTAGTTAATATATTTTTATTTCTAAACTATATTTTAAATAAATCTATGTCCATGAATGATACTCAATGGCACTTTATGTATTGATAATGCTGTAAAATTGATATGGTATCACTTTATGTTTCCAAGACACAGATCTGAGGTTCGATCACATAGATCTGAGGAGCTAGGCAAAATCAACTCAATCTTGCATCTCTTCAGTAGATTGATAAAACTGAATACCAAATATGCTTGGGAATTAACTGGTTTCATAATACTATTATATTATCAAATATACTTGGTAATTCAATAACAACTGGTTTCATGTTAAGATGACCATGTAACAGGGACACATGTTTCATGTCACAGAGTTTTTGGTTCAGAAAACAGATATGAGCGCTTCAGGCCTTAAAATTTTGCAAATGAGACTATTGTGCCACTGAGATAAGTTTATTTTATGTTCATGACTGAATGACTCAATATTATTGGTTAAAACATGCTTTAGAAAAAAATAGAACAAATATTTCTCTTTTCTTGGATTATGGTTTGATTACAGATAACAAAAATTCCATTTATGAACATATATTTATTTAAAATATAATTTTATATATAGAAGCATATAATATTATTTAATCATAAAATAAAAAAAATTAAGTTATTCACAAAACAGATTTTTTTTATTTACATGACATTTGAAAAATATATTTTAAATATATTTTTCAAAACATATTTAAAATATCATATACAATAATGTGATTGAAGAAAATAAAAATTTAATTTTATTCAATAATCTGTATGCATTCAACTCAATTTTACTCTATATGGTATTTTCTCAGGTGTTAGATGAATTCTCAATATGCACTTTTCATGCTTCAAGGTATTTTCCAAGATTAAACTTTCCCAAGGGTGCTGACATTCAAATGTTAAATAAATACATATTTTTCAAACATATTTTTAAATAGTAAAAAATATTTTATAAGCATTTATATGATTATTCTTAATTTAAAAATTAACATTTATCTTAAAATTATTTGAATTAATAGATGAAATAAGAACGATTTCTTTAAGCATTAAAAATATCTCATTAACTACACAAATTAGACATTTTTAGAGATTTTAAACTTGTTTATACAAAACCTTTCTGTTTATAGTGTATTCAAAAGATGCGTAAAATCAATTTTTATTAAAATAAGAATGTTTAGGCAAAAATATAATGACAAAAATGAAAACAAAATTAAATGCACTTCACTTAAATGCTATTTATTTGAACTTAATGATTTTAACAAAGAATTTTCTAAGTTTTTATTCAAAATTTTTCTTTACATTTTTATTCACAATAAAAAAGTTATAGACTTTTATTTTGTTTATTTTTAAAATTTTCTTATCCATTGAGCCCTTTTCCAGATTCATATTCTTATTTAATTAGACAACAGACTATTGTGTATGTATATGCATCATAAGTTTCCAAACATTAAGATATTTTCTATACCTGAGAGAAACTATGTGTGCAACTATTTTTGGAACTAACTTTTTCAGCATACTAAAAAAATATACAGAATAAAGCTGATTATAAACTTTTCTGATTATAAACTTAAGCTGATTAAAACTTATATGAAAATTAAAAGATTTAATTTTCATATAAGTTTAAATTATGATACCATAAATAAAACTGATGATAAAAATTTTTAAATTTATAATTATTTATGTTATATATAAAATGGAAATATATTACTTGACATATTTAATATTAAATATTTATTAAGCAGTCAATAGTTAATAAACGTGATTTTTGAAATTGTGTTTTCTTTTTTACTAAGTTTTCTACCTATATTAAGATTAGTTCTTCAAGATAATTAAAAAATTTGGTATTTTATACAAAAGTGAATTAATTTTGAATAACATTTTGATTTTATTATGCTCAAATAAGTAAAAGCTTAATATTTTGTTTGCCAATTTAAAATTAAGTGAACCAGATATTTAGTTTGTTATATTTATTTGAGAATACTACAATAAGACACAATAGTGCTGAAAACTAAACCATAGGGTTTTTCTTATGTCTATGTTGTTTTACAACATCATTATACATTTGAAGTAGTTCCACTTTCCAGAACTGTATATATTTACCTGCAACTAATATATTATATTTAATATATTAGTAGTAAGGCTTTTAGAGAATCACTGTGGACGAGTGGTAAAACATTGAATACAATTTTGAAACGTTATCAATGATTAATATTTTTTATGCATTTCTTTTAAGCATAATCACATTTGGATACATAAATTTTGATGCACTAAACAATGACACATAGCAAAATTAATTTGTGAATTTAACTGAAATTACTTCAATAATTATTTATCATATTTCTGAATCTAAACATAAAATGTTTCACGCTATATAATATTAAATTGAATACTTTTTATCAATTTCTTTGATATTAATAATGATTTCCAATTTACAAGAACTTTACCTTTAGTTTCTAACTCAATATTTGCTCATATTATAGTGCTTTTATACATGAGATGTCATGAATAAATATTTAAATTCTTTTCAATCTATTTTATTGAGAATTAAAAAAAATCAGGTTATGAAATTATTAATTTTTGAACAAAAAATAATTGTATAAAGGAATGAAAACTTTCCAAGAATTTATCTCTCAAAAATAAATTCAAAATGCTAAAAGCTGAAAAGGTTCTGGAAAAATAAATCAAATTAAAGGAATTAAGATGAATTCTATTTATTTCCTTTTAGAACAACTTTATGAATTTAAAATGATTAGAATAAAATAAAGAATCAAAAAGATAAGCAATTAAGAATAATTTTAATAATGATTCTTAAATATGCAAAAATTGTAAACATTCTTTTAATCTTCATTAATCCAATTCTTTAAAAATGAATTAATTACACACTTAGATATTATTTAAAATAAAAATTTTGCCTTAAATATGTTTACCTTGTGTAAGAGTTAAATAACACTTGTCAGTTAAAGGAGTATGAACTAATTTTGCAGCAATTCCTTGGTATTCATAACTGTATTCAAATTCCGCATCTACCATTTTTCCTATAACTATATTATTTGAATTCACATAAAATCTGTAAGAAATAAATTTTTATACATAACATGATAGAATAAATAAGTATTTAAAAGAGTGTTGCTTGTTCATCAGGGAAAAGACGAAGTTTAAAAAGTTATAATAATTTACCTATTTTTTAAATATATTATTAATTTAACCTAAAAAATAAATTTAAATGTATAAGGATGAATTAATATTTTCGATAAATGAAAAAGTAATTTAGTAATGAAATACAAGACAAATTAATCTAGAAGAAAACAGAAATTATACTATAAAGAATTATTATTAAAAATTTAAATAATAAAAAATTCCGCAAATTTTTTTTAAAACTGTTCCATAGTAATTTAATTTTTAAAACACAAGTGTAAAAAGTAAAGTACTCAAAATACACATAGAAAAAAAAAACACCAAATGTATGTAATCAACTTTATTGAAAATAAAATATACTTTTAGGCTAAAAATAAAGAACTTCATGATGCATTTAAATATTTAATAAGTTTTATAGTTTAGATGTGAAATAAGAGTACTTAAATTCATTTCTACCTTAAACGCTTTTGCCATGACCAATCTCCAATTGATTTAACTTTATGACTGATAAGTTCTTCTACAACACTTATATTATAAATAGTATCTAAAATAAGAGCTTTCAGTTTTAAACGCACAAGAGGTATTTCTTTACAAGATGACATATTTGCTGAAGTATATGCATTCAACTGAGACTGCAATTCTTTAACATAGTTTGACAGAGAACTTCTGGTAATGGATTCTTCACATCTTTCAACAAACAAAATCTGCTCACTTAGGCACAAAACCTAGAAATAAGAAATGTAAAGTTTTCTGTAGTGTAAGACTTACCTAATTATTGTATTTTTTATATATTAATAAAATTATGAAAACGATTTTTATTTATTTATTATAAAATTTATTTATGATTTTAAAAATTTGTGAAATAATGTCATATATACCAAATAATTAAAATAAAACTATACATTAAATATAAAATTCGTTAGAAAGAGAAGTATTCAAAAATAAAAATTTGACACATAAGTCCTATGGAAATAAGAAAAACAATGCATTAAATACAGATAATCAAATATTATTATACCTGAGTAGGATATTGAAGAGGATTAATACTTTGTTCACTTTGTCTGCTTAATTCAATGCATTCAATCAAAAGTGACTGCAGTGTGTGTTGCATTTCCTTGGCTAAGTCATGCAGCCATTTCTAAAAATTTTTTAGGAAATTTGAAAATGATTTCAAAAGCATTCCCTATTGCATGTTGTTTTAAAATGTTATTTATTTAATATAATATTAAAATAATATACCACTCAATAAGAGGTAAATTAATACAAAAGTATTCAATGGTAAATACTATTTTAGAAAATCTAAAAGTGTTCAAACATGGAATTAATATTTGCTTTATCACAATGCAATAGATAACTTTATAAATGGCATACTTATTTTTACATATGGAGATGAATTTATATATTTAAATTAAACATTTTACCTGAAAATTGGTTAAAAATTAACATTTAACTTAAATCTATTTTTTCAATAATTTGAGATATAATTTCTAATTGTAAATAGATTGAATCTTGAACACTCTACTATTTTTACTATATAAATGAGCATTTGAAAATCAGAAATTTCTTGAAAAATTACAATTAGATAAGAATATTATTAATTATTATTTCCATCATAAATTATAAATTCAGCATTTTTCAAAATAATTATATAGCAAATTTTTGAATTCATTCAATATTTTGACATTTTTAATGCCACATATATATTAAAATTACACACTAAAATAAAATTATGGAACTTCTTATGAAAAATTAATAAAAACTCTATAAAACATGATAGAAAAAACATTAGTATTTCGTTTAAGTTAATTGGGTTAATAATGATTTACTTGATACAAATTTTTAATAATAATAATAATAGAGAAAACTGATTTTAATATTCAAAGACAAGATGAAAATCATATATATTTACATAGAATCTGAAATATGCTATTTGATTTGCTTATTGTGAATAAAAATTAGATTTAAATAACATTACAAATTTCACCTATGCCTTCATTATGAATTTTTCTAATAACCTATTTGAGCAAATGATTATTTTAGAAAATAGCTCTGCAGTGGTGCCTTTTTTTTAATATCTTTAAAAAATAATGGGAATAAATTAGATAATTATTGAATAAAAAATAAAGATAGAAATCCTTGATAATATTAGTATATAACAACAATATAACTGCTAACTATCAATATATCAATAAAAGCTAATCGATTGTAATTCATGCTTATATTTCTAAGTTCATCAAATTCAAAAAATAAATTAAATGATATAAAATACTCAAAACATAAATTGCATAAAATAAAATCAATATTTCACTTTTGAAGTTAAAATAGGCAGTAAAATATTTACAAAAATAATTAAATAAGCAAGAAAGAGAACATGTAACACAATAAAGCCAGCAATATCTTTTCAACACAGATACTTTCAGCATATAAATGCTGCCTTAAAGAATAAAAATGTTTTCATCTAACTTTCACAGTTATTATTATGATCTAGGCTAAGCCAGATTAATAATAATTAAATCAAGTGGAGAGTTATATTTCATCTCAACTGTATTAGTTAATATCAACATGGGGGAAAAAACCAACACGATGTTTCTCAGATTTTGTCAGTTAAAATTTCCTTCATTACATTTTAGAACAACATATTATTTAAAAATATTTAGACCCTTATTCAACAATATTTTTAAGGTTGAACATATATTTCTGCACTGCAAAGGGCAGATATGATGAATACATATATAGAGGCCAACTTAAGAGTGTCTCATCATTGCCTCAAATGTGAGCCCTTATAATTCAGAAGCTAGAACAAAGCAGAAGATCCTTTTTATTTATTTATTAAACAATATAATGACTGAATATTAGACACATTAATATATTAAAATTTCTTATTCATAAATCATAGTGCTTTTAATATAAATCAAAAGTACTAACTGTCAGAGCTATAATATCTAACATTTTTAAGCAGAAAAAAATAAATTTTACCTATTGAAGCAGAATCCAGTCTATTATATAGAATCAGTTCTTGTATAAATTTTACTTAGAAATTATTATTGATGAATAAGATTCTGATCGTACTAAGCCTTATCATATCGAGAATTAAATTTAATCACTAAATGAACTTACATGATATAGTTCAGAGATGAAATTTAATCACTGAAAATCTTGGTTATATATAAATCTTTGGCATTAATATAATTATAAGCCATTAGTAGTTTTAAAAAAGTACCAAATGGGAATAAATCATGTTCTCCCAAGTATATAGGAATATTTCTTACTGATACTGAAGCAAACAATACTTACTGTATAATGAAAAATACAGGCATCATAAATTTTGGACAACCTTAGAATATTTCGAAATATAATCATAAAATCAGAGTAATAATCTACATTTTAAAGAAGTATTTTCAATAAACTAATATTAAAAAACTATTCATGTTTTTAATTTAGCTCATTTTCAGAAAATTCTTTGGAAAATAAGTACATCTACTTACTATTTGCGATAAGTGGTTAAGCCTTTTGTGTGAAACTGACTGGATTTCTACTTCTAGCTAGAAACTGTATAACAGCTTTTCATTTTTATTATTCAATATTTATAAACTATCAACGGACTTTTGTCACCTTTGGTTTGTTTTTATAATAAAATTTTCAATATATATATATATATATATATATATATATATATATATATATATATATATATATATATATATATATATATATATATATATAATGCTGAAAAGACGCCTAAAAAAGGGATCCTACATTAGAATAATGAAGATATTCTTAACATAGGAATTGTTGAATGTTTTTAATTAAATGACAAAAATATAGTCAAATTAAACAAACAGATTTTAGCATAAATAAAACTTTTAGTGAGAATAGAATTTAATGTTATTAGAAATTACTGTTTGAATTAATGTATATAATTATATGTGATAGACTAGTATATAACAAATAAATTTCTACATAAACATAAACAGAATACAGTTTGCACAGTCAAAACCTCCTCATAAACATTTCTCGGCCAACTTTACCTATAATTGGCATGTAGATAATTTTTTTTTCAAAAATTTATCAATATATTACTATTTTTGAGTAGTAGAAATTTTTCAACTGGTGTATAATAATGATTTTTGATAATATTTGATCCTTAATTTTGAAATATAGGAGGAAATGTAATTGATCACAATTGTTGCATGGCATCTCAATTTATTGTGTTATTGAGATTGTTTTTTTAAATAGATTATACCACCATTTATTAGAAAACTCAATTACAAATAATAATGTTGAGTCTAAGAACATTAAATATTTATAAGCCCCAATATCTTCCTACCAGTATGGCATGGTAATGAGGACATTAGTTTAAGTTTTATTTTCTCACTTGACCAATGTTCAAAATTATGAAAAATTTGTTATTGATATATCTCAACCTAGTAGCCAACTAGAATAAATAAAAATTTCAGTGCATTTAACTTGTAATTGTACTAGTATATTTTATAACTGTTATGTAAGAAAACATAGATTATGCTTTTTGAAGTAAGGAAGATAACTTTTGCTGTAATAGAATAATGACATTATTTGTATTAAATCTATAATTTTACAACTTATTAATATCTTTTGATGCCTTTACATATGTTCTTTTTATTACTGAGAGAGAAACATAATTGGTTTTTTCATTAAGAAGAAATTTGAAAGCCATTTCACACTGTAGATATAGTTATCGAAGATTGAGAGAACACATATTTTTACAAGATATTTAAGACTAACTTTACATTATTTGTATAGTTATAATTAGTAAAAAGTCTTAATATTGTTTTACAGCCATATATTTAAGAATTAAAACTTATTTTTTCCTTACTAGTAAAATATACAGAATTTTGATAGCTACATTTTAAAGAGTTATCACAAGCTATATAGTTCTTAAAAAATTTTAAATAATTTATTTCACATAAGTAATTTGAGACTGTCTCTAAGAAACAGTTCAGGTATCCATTAAATGCATAAAACTTTTCTTTCACTAAAAAACAGTTCTGTTTAAAACAAAAAATTTGAATAAATTAACGTGTATACTGAATATCTTTTAAATTTCTTTTCAAATTTTCGATTTTCTCTTTTACATGATTCACAATATCAGTCAAATAAAATTTAATCTTGTTTTTTTTTTTTTTTTCCTAGTTTAAATTTTCAATCTTATTTTCTACATTTTATTGCATTTCTGTACCTCATATTTATGTCTTATATTCTACTCCTTTTTTCAATTTTTTCATGTTGTTTTTTTTAAATGTTTTAAATTGACTACATCAACATTTATTTGGTACTAATTTTTTATGCAAATTCTAATTTGGCTCTCATTTTTTATCATTTAACTTTAATCTCTTTATAAAAATATTCTTGCCATCTTTTAAATATTTTTACTTACTGAAACGGTTTTTGTAAATAACATTAATTGTCAATATAAATACAGCATGGAAAGTTAATATTATTTACAAAATACAGTTTCAGCATACAGTTCTGACTCTTTGCTGCTATTGTATGAAGTCTTATAAAGTTTTAAATAGAAAAAAGATCAAAGAAAATTAGAACATGATTAAGGCAGAAATGAACTGATAAGGACACATATTTAATTTTTTTATGTAGAATATTAATAATTACTATTCATATAACTAAAGTATATAATCATATAATTAAAATCAGTATGTAATAAATACAATT
The DNA here is from genome assembly GCA_030067965.1 of Latrodectus elegans. NCBI lineage: Eukaryota > Metazoa > Arthropoda > Arachnida > Araneae > Theridiidae > Latrodectus > Latrodectus elegans. The sequence continues at coordinate 82,811,568 of CM057820.1, read as the reverse complement.
TGACAAACCCTTTTGTATTTTTTTGACAATAGCATGGTTCACTTCTTATATACTGAAAGAATGTGGACTACAAGTGCTCACAGATTATTAACATCAGGGAGATTTCTCTTTAAAAATATTCTGAGTTTTACTTGAAAATGTTTTTTGTCAAGTTTTTCTGAGATAGATACATCATACATAAATTATGAAGATACCATTAAATTTTAATTTAATAGTTTAGAAATAACTTAATAACTTCTAATTTGTCAAAGTTGTAGCTATTATTACAAGCATAAGTTGTTTTTTAGTGAAAAGCCAATAACAGTTAAATAATTTTAAAAATTATTTCTCAGTAAAATACACAAAGTAAATTAAAAAGATATAAAATGACTTACATTATATTATTTAAAGCAAAATGAAATTTATATTTTTGGATTGAAATAAAAACAGAAACTTTAATAGTTAATAACAGTTACTGAAAAAATGGATTTAATAAAAACAATTTCTTCAAAGTTTCAATTTATTCAGAAATCAAAATCAAAAATAAATTACTTCAATATCTGAAGATATAAGCACAGATCTTTTGAGGTGTACAACTTCATTTTCAGCAGATACAATAGCAATGATTTTTGTAACGTCTTCATCAAATTCAACATGATGAATTCCAGCAAATAGTTTCTTTAGGTGAGATTGAATTACAGTAGCTTTTGTAGATTGACCTAAAATTTCTAATAAATCTTCATCGCCCAAGAAGTAAAACCGAGGGAACATCGACCGTTTTTCCTGGAAAATATATTATTCTAAAAAAGTGTTTATTACCTTTATAACTGATTCCTCTAACTCTATACATCAAATAACAAAATTTACAACATACTTAATCTATAACTAATACATATAACTTGAATATAGTATGATTGATTAATTGCTCATAAAATGTAATTAGAATTAAAAAATTGCATGCACAGTAAAATGTCCACAAAAATTGTTTGAAATACAAATTATTTTTAAAAATTATAAGACCATGAATAATCTATATCTGTATAAATTAATTCTTTTTGTATAGAGAAAAGAATCTAAAAGTATAAGTAATCATTGTTTAAATTATGGTTAACAAGAATTTATGAATAAAAAAAGAAGTTTTTTAAAAAAATAAGAGAGTAAATTCAAACATTAAAAGAAATTTTTGTTATACTTTTAAAGCATATTTAGTAATAAAATAAACTTGTGAAATTTATGTAACAATAATTGATTAAGTATCTTAATATTTGTTTTAAAATTGTATTACTAAAGGATAAACAAACCAGACTCTCAAAAGTAATAAAATGAAAAATAATGACCAAACTAAAAATTATAATTAATACTCGGATCAAAAGAAATTATTGTTTATGTTAATGTATTTTAAGAACAAATGTTGAAAAATATGATGGTAAGCATGATATATATAAGTATATATTTGTTTTCAAATCACACTCATTTATTAATTATATTAATTATGTTTGTGCATACATAAATTCCAATACTACTCAATGATATTTAAAAATTCTCATGAAAAATAGCTTCTTTTATTTATTAACACATAAAGTATATAAATAAAATTACAGTTAGAAAAAATTCAATTTTTTAAATTTGTTTTTCAACTTAAAAATTGTAGCCAATACACAAATATGAAATGTATTAAACAAAATTTTGTATGGTATTTTTTAAAAAAAATGAAAAAAAAATTGCAGCAGAAATTGTAAAACTGCTAAATAACAATTTTTTTTTTCCTAAATATTAATCCTGTTTTCTTTCTTTCTTTTTTTTTCAAATATACATGAAATTTTATAGGGAGAGTATAAAAGTTAATTTGAACAATTATATCAAATTTTCTGAAAAATATTCTAATAAATACAGATGATTGTGTATTTAACAAATTGTGGAATAATTCTCAAAGCAGAATATTCATGCATAATATACAAGCATATGCAGAAGTCTAAAAAATTAGATTCAGAAAACTATGAATACTTTAATAATTTCACATAATAATATAAAAGACAAAAAAAATTGATGCAAAAAATAATTTAAGATTACAATCACAAAAATACGTACTTCTAGGAATGCATTAAGGGCACGTTGACACCTAGTGAGTTGATCTTGAAGATTATTTAAAATATTTGGTAAGCCAGAGATTGATATTAATGATAATACTCTATCATCTTGACTAATGCTATTCATTATAAACCTGAAATACATTTTAAAATTCTGAAATAAATCCTTTTATAGTGAAATGTATATCATTAATACATATACCTTTATCAAAATAATTAAAAAAAATCTTTAAGCATACTTAAATTCTTTACATATAGCAAGAAATCGAGTTTTTTCAGAAGGAAGAGATCCTCTACCAAATATAGGTTCAAGATACACCCATTTTCTTTGTATCACATTCAATTGATGAAGTGATTGATCTAAAAGTCCAAGCCTAGTATCCCAAATTGATGCTCTATCCTTGAAGTGTTCATAGAAAGTGGTATCTTTCAATGACTGAAGGAGACATTGGTTTTCACCAACCTAATAATATCAGGAATTAAAAAACATTTTTACTGCATTAAACAACAAAATTTAAATATTTAACAAAAAAAATCATAATTTCGAATACATGACTCCTGCAAAAACTTTTTGTGAAAATTCAGAATAATTAAAAAAATATAGTGCTTTATCAATGAATTTCTAAAAACAGTCTTCAAAAAATACTAAACAGAGACAGTTTTTAATATAGCATAATTCCTATTTATTTGCTATAGTAAAATATTGTTACTAATTAATGCTCAATTATTGATGGAAATTCTATATACAGATGGAAATAATTAACAAAGTAATAGAAAACAGAATGAAGTTGCACAATATTAGGGTATGCACCAAAATTATGTTTTGAATAATAACTGATCAAAATTGGAATATTGCATTTTGGAATTTTTAACAATTCCAGACCTGGGGTTGAAAATTACGCAATCACTCAAAGTCGCTATTTACAAGGCCATCAATATGGGAAGCACATAAGCATACTTAATGGTAACAAAATTAGAAGATTTGAATTTAAATGTAAAGAAAATAATTCAATATTTAGTTTAAAATGTAATCCAAAATTACCATCATTTTAACTAGTGATGTATTAAAAAAACATATGTAGCAAAAAGTTGACTCCAGATTAGACAATATATCACTTATTTTTATCTTTCCCAATCAATCTATCAATCATAAATAGGATAATGTGCATATATAAAAGAACAAACTAGTAACTTCAAAATAGATTACTGATAAATTGGGAATAGTGAAAATTGTGTTGGAAATTATGCAATAAAATAAATGTTTGCATCCTTTTAATTTCACAGGCATTCAAATTAACATTTAAATAAAATGTTGACAAAAGAGCAAATGCGTAAGTTTCTGCTTTGCATTGGGAGTAATCTACTTTGCTAGGCTTCTAAACTATGAAGAATCTCACCTAATTGCTCACGTCAAATTGATACAGCAAATTTAAGGCTAGGTACAGGGAAGCATGCAAGTCCAACAACAATGTTTATTTTACTCATAAATTGTTGTGCTTGAATTTGTATGGTAGCTGGATGGCTTTATTCTGATTTTTATTAACTTTATTGCTGAGACAAAAGTTATTAAAAATCCTAATAAGTTAAACGTAGGAATATAATAACACTGTAAAACTTCATAATGAAATAGTTTACATAATTTAATATTTTAATGAGTTAATAGTTTATTATTATAAATGCAAGAATATTATTGCAACACTAAAGTATGTTTCTTTAAATGCAATACAATTCCAACAAATTAAAATAAAACATTAAGGAATTTTTGGATATAATTAAACTGAATATCTCACAGGATTATATTTTTAATTATTAAGTATATAGCTTTTATTTTCTAAAATGAACAATTAGAAAAAAATAGATTTGTTTAACATATAAAAAACAAAACGTATAAAAATATTTTCGATGTAGTTTCAGAACTTTTTATAATTCTTCAACATTAGAAAGAAATCTGAAATCAAAAGGCAAATAAAACTTACAAATTTAAATACAATTATAAAAAAATTATTAAAATTGCTTTTTAATAATTTTTAGAAATACTCTAATGAAAAATAGTATGAACAATAAACTTCAGTATTCCAACATTTTTTATATGAAATATTGTGATAATTTTTAATGAGAAAATCTTGAGGATTTTTAGAAAATTAATTTTTTATTTATCTTTTGAACAGTTTTCAACACATAAAAAATAATTTTATAAGAAGAAATTTTATTTTTTTTACAATAAAAAACATTTTATGTTAAAGTAAAATTATCTAATATCAAAAACAATTAAAAATACTTACTTTATTCAACAAGTCTCGCCAGTCTTTTATAAGACAAATTGTATTTCCAGATGAATCTTGATGTTCTGTTAGAGAAAATCTTGCTTTAGCACCCCAGAGATCTAATTCATTTAGAGCTTCTCTTATAGTTACTTCTCCTTGAGCTCTGTCATTTAAATTCTATAACAAATTTCATAAGATCTGAAACATCATTTTTAATAAAAAAAAAAAAAGCTATTATAATAACAAAACAGAATGTTAACAATATAATCTAAACTATTAACTGAATTTAACATAATCCGTTTACAGTAACACTAAGAAAGAAGATGCCTATAAAATTTTCAATCTTGTTTAATAATCCGATTTTTTCATTACATTGTCCAAAATGAAATTTCCTTTTCTCAAAAACGCATTCATAAATTGTAAAAATGGATATGGTTCAAGGTTATTCTTAATTGCATACAGGCACATAAGAGTCATGAATGACTCTTTAACCTTTCCATTGGCAATTTCAAAAGTTTCATTTATATAAACTTTATGAAGAAAAAGAACAGAGCAAAATAAGGTATTGACAAACGAAAAATGAAAGACATTATTTTAATCATAATTGTCGATTTTGAATGACATTCATTTTATTTTTTGTATGAAGCAATTTAAATTCCTGTATGAAAATTTTATTCGAAAGATATTTTTGTCCTACATTTTCTTCTTCTTCTTCTTCTTCTTTTTTTTTTTTTTTTAGTTTATTAAATCAACTCTTTTTTCCCTATCTTTACTGGATATAGGCAAGTCTCACATTTAAAGTTATCAAAATATTACTTAAAAAAACATGATTACTGGGTTGTTAAAACTATTTCGTTAAATAAACGAAAATTGCAAAAGCAATGCATGAATCACATAATTTTTGTTAAATTAAAAATAAGTTTATTAGCTACTATAACACACATTTTTCTAAAATTGGAATAGAATAAAAAAGACAGTTGTAAAATTGAATATGATGACTTTTTTTTAAGCTTAATTTAACTATACTTTGAACTTCAGCATATGTTTCTCTAATTCATTTGGAACTGAAACTTTATATACACAAATGAACTTTTTTACCGAATTTAAAATAAGAAATGTACCTTTAGTGCTTCTGCATTCGATTTTATTAATACTCTGGCATTTAAAAAATGGCCAAACTCCAATCGGTCCACAGATACTTCTGGAATATCTAACAACCGAAACATTTCCCCCCAATGTTGGGGAGAAAACGTATCTCCCCGGCAATATTTAAGATATGGAAGTACATCCTACAATAAATTATAAAAATTAAAATATTTCAAAAACACTTTTTTACAGATTTTGTTTATAAAACATAGCAATAATTCTTTATGATCAACTATATATTAGGATTTAAAAATTTCGGAAATTATACTAATTAGCATTAATAAATTTAAATGAATTAACAATACGTAAAATGGAAAAATACCCATACCAAATAATCAACAATATCTTGATGTAGTCTCATTGATACTGCAGTGGAATCCCCTGTAGAGCTATCATTTCGAAATTTATCCATCCATTCATTTAAAAATATCTCAAATAAATGTACTTTATTCCTGTGATGGGAAATGAAATATAAATATTATGGTCCATATTTTTTAAACATTTGCATCATACTAAAATTTAAAAGTAATCAATGAAATACTCCAAAGTTATGTAATTTTATTAAAATATAGAATGCAAATACAGTTTTCTCTCTTCTCCCGAAATTTAAAATTTCTGAATTACAACTCAAGAAGAAAATTTGTAACAATATTTATTGAAATATTTTGTAAATAAAATATATAATTTTTTAAATTCGCTAATTAGTTTTTTTCTTTACAGGATAGTACATGCTCTAGTACTCTAAGTCAGAAAAAATAAATTAGTAATTTCATAATATATTGAAATCAAAAAGATTCCCCAATTCATAAGATTTAAATGCATGCTATCTAGTTAAGATTAGTTTAAACAAAATCTTTACATCAGACACCGTTAAATTAAATTTCAATAAATTTTGATATAATCTAGAGAGAATTTTCTTTTCTTTTTTTTTCTTTTTTTTACTCATTGTTACTATTACTAAAATCCTTTTGAAGGGCTTAAATTTATTTGGTATTCAGGTTCTTATATATGATAGAGGAATAAATAATCGATCTTGGAACTCTACTTTAATTTCATGCAAAAAAATTCTGTAAAAAAAATTGGAAATATCAAATGATAACTTTACTTGAATATAAATACATACTTAACTTATAACTTTAAAATCAGGAATTGAAAATTAAGTAAAAATTGCAATATTATGTAATTAAATAGCATAATTTAAGTCACATTTATAACATTCATAAAAATAAAAATTATTACCAAATATATAATAATGGTATGATAATCGACATTGTTATTAATAACAATTATTACATCATGTGAAATTTTTAATATAGAATAAAAAATTTTCATGTATATATTAAAAAAATTAATAAATGAAACACAAAAAGTTGTCTTATTTAATACTTAAATAAATTAAGATTAGATTATTTTCTTTCCTATTTTTAATCATTTGCAAGTAAATAATGTATTTGATAGAATACACCTTGCATATGAAAAACACACTTATATCAGAACTGAACTCTTAGATGTAATTTTTTCTTTTTCAAATAGAATTTTACATAAATTTTAATAAATAATATTTTTAATTATTATAATTTAACTCAAACTCTTAATTTCTTGTTGCATTTCTTCCTTATTTATTTTTAATGCTTATATTTTGACCATAAGTGCTACAATAATACCAGAGTATTTATAGGCAACAGAGTATTATTCTATGGAACTTTCTGTGTATTGCAAAAATTTAAATAGGTATAGGCACTGATATTTACTTTTCACATTGATTCAGTTTCCTTTTACGCACATGCACATATATATATATATATATATATATATATATATATATATATATATATATATATATAAATATATATATATATATATATATATATATATATATATAATATATATATATATATATATATATATATATATATATATATATAAATATATATATATATATATATATATATATATATATATATATATATATATATATATATATATATATATATATATATATATATATATATATATATATATATATATATATATATATATATATATATATATATATATATATATATATATATATATATATATATATATATATATATATATATATATATATATATATATATATATATAATATATATATATATATATATATATATATATGTATATATATATATATATATATATATATATATATATATATATATATATATATATGTTCATATATATATATATATGTATCTATATATATATATATATATATATATATATATATTACATATTTGTGATGTAATGATTTATTATGTTTATTTAATTTAAAAATAAATTTTATAATCAATATTTGATAAAAAAAAAAGATGTAATATTGGATGTTTTGATGTTTTTTGTGAGCAACACTATTATTCATAAACTATAAAATGCATGTATAAAATAAATAATAATATATATTATATAGTTTCTAAATAAATATCTGTATAATTAGACTTTCCTGCATAAAAAGTCAGATTATCACAGAAGCCTAAAATTTAAAGATTTTAATCATTAAATAAAAAAAGGAAAAAATGCATCACCTGTAAACAATCCATTCTTCTTTAGAATACTGTTGCAATTCATTATGAAACTCATCATATGTCAGCCAAATCTTCTCAGCAATTTCAATATCATTCCTCAATTGATCAATTTGAAATGTAGGCTCGGGTAGATTAAAATGGCGAATATCATTCCTAGAATTAATACATATATTTTAAATGATAACAATATGTAAAGTCAAAAGTAGGAAAGGGGAGGAATTCTATAAAATACTCTTTACTTATTTTCATAAATAAGATGATTAAAAATGACTTGCAAAAATATATAAGAAAATTAAAGGAAGAAATTTTATACTTGAATAATCATAAAAAACAACAAAGTTCATAATAAGTTTTAAAACTCGACATAGTTTACCATTTGTAAATATAATTTCAGAATGATACATTTGACAAAAAATTGTGTGTATTTGAGAAATTTTACATATTTTAAATTTTGTTAATAAAATCAAGGTATTAAAACTCATGATATACATGCGTGTAAGTAATGTCTAGTAAATTTCATGGATTTCATAGAGTTTGGTTGGCTGGCAGTTAGAGTATCTAAAAAGTTGTCACAAGTTTCTATTTTAAAATTGTGTATATTTATTTAGGTTTTCCTTGTAGATTTTATGATTCTTTATTTTTGTCTTTGCTCAGTGAAGGTAATCTCTCTTCACTTTATTTTTTAAATTAACAGAAATGTTTTTGTAATTTTTTTCTTGATAACTCAGTCTGTTTTACTTCCAAGAACTTCTTCATCATTAGATCTTATTTGAAGTTTTATATATTTTACTTTTTGTTTCCAGTGTAGTTTCTTTGAGTTGGCTTGAAAGCATTCATTTCTCAATAGTTTTGGTAATTTATAATGAACATTTAATATATGGGTTAAAATCTTTACAAAAACAAGTTCTTAGAAGGAAACTTCTAAGAACTTGTTCTTAATTGAAGTTCTTAGTTTTCTTCAAGTTGATGCTCTTAGAAGGAAATTTCAACTTGATCACAAATTTGTTCAAGTAAGTACTATGAGATTATAGAAGAAATTCATAAATGTAGGAATCTCTTCAAGTTCTCATAAGAGATTAATATTGTTTGGAAATCTTGTAAGATAATTTTGCATGAAAATCCTGAAAGAACGTCATATTCACGATAAGTTCTCATAAAGATGTTCTTTCAGATTTTATATTTTGAATGTTAATTACATCTGTAATTCTGTATGAATTTAAACTATCTGAATCTTGTTCATGCAACCCTTACAAGAGACAAAATGACATCTTATCTTATTGTTACAGATATAATTATAAAAAAAAAATTTTAATAAAAAAGGGTTATAAAACAAAATTTTGTTTTAAACACTATATACAACTTATTATAAATAATCATGAATTCATTATGGTTTCTTTAAGGTATTTTCCATTTTCCAATTTTGAGACTACTGGAGACAATAACTATCAATACTTTTAAAAGTATCAAAGACATCAATCAATCAATCAATCAATGATACAAGTTTTATTACAATTTACAAAGAAATATAATTACAATAATACAATAAAATTAACAGCTGGTATCTTTAATTATATTACATAAACACAATTAATTAAAATTTAATATTTAAGCATGTTCTTGCTAAGCAATGAAATAAAGATTAAATTTTCAAATTCCTACAGTAAAATATGCTAATAAGAGAAACATGAAATAAAAAGTATGATATTTTATTTTAAACGTATAAAATGTTAATAATAGAATCTATATTGAATACAGACATATTTATGTTATTATATTGAAATAATGCATATTTTAAAACAAAATGATCATATTAAAAAGGTTATTACTAACATGAGCTTTTTATTTTTTTCTTCTAAAATATCAAATTCTGAACGTTTTTCCTTTAGAAAAGTAACAATATCTTGAATTTGTTTGGCATCTTTTATTTCAATGTCACTACGAGGTTTCAATTGATGCCATCTAGCAGCAAAACGTTCTTCTTCTAGAGTATAATTCTTCAACTGTGATGACACAGCACCTTTAAGAATTTCCATCTGAAATTTATAATGTGACCTTATGATGTTAAAAATATTATTATTCATCGTGCATACAAAAAAGTAATATAAAGATATATTTGCATATGCTTATGAACATTTTCATTTAAAAAGGTAAAATTATAAAAAAAATAATTTTCCTTGAAATCAAATGCATCTACAGCACATATGCTAATAATAAAATGACTAAATTTTACTATTTTTTTGTCTAATAATAAAATGTAGATAAATTTCAATTATTAATCAATATTATTAATTTATTTTAGTGGAAGATGACATGTGATCAGTTAATGCAAACAGCACTCCTTACACCACAGTACCAGGGATAGTGACTATATGCTTCCATAAAACAAAATGTTACTGCTTGGCTTGGGTTTTTCATACACAAATGTGATAATTAATTACTCTAAGAAAATACAGAGAATCAATGATAAATTATGCTTTTTTTAGTAGAGGGCATATGCTATGTACTTTCCCAATCTTCTTTAGCTCATAATGTTTAGCCACAACACTGATGATTTCCTTGACATTATAAGGTTAAAGGAAGATATGTAATTCTATCTCAACAAAAGGATTCATGTGTAGTTAGTTCCATGAAATGTTCCACGGGTGGTATGGAAGAGGTTGAGGCATATTGGACAGGAAGAGGTTGTACAGTAGACAATAAGATCGTGAAATTTAGAATTTGATGTATAACCATTTTGTATTTGCCTTGAATTTGTTAGATGCTGTTTAAAATAACTTTCACGTCATCAGAAGTTTCTTCCTAAAACAATTATTGCTAATGTCTATATAGAACTACCACCAAAACTTACATGTAACATGCTTTAGTATTATTTACCATCCAGCTTCATTCATTCCTATAATAAGGATATGTTTGAAATTGTATAGTTTTGCCACTAGGTACTCAATGTTATTATAATGATATTAATTATATCTGCAGGATGACTCTTATGTCTATGAGGCGAAGATAAAAGATAAATGTTCTTCAATTGTTACTTATTTTATAGTTTTATATCCTACAAGTTGCATAATAGAAATATGCATCATGCATGGAATTTAAGTTCATTGAGGCACATAAAATACATCATTTGCTAGCTTAATTGTTGAAAACATTTGCATATAAGGCATATAGTAATTTTCAGATAAAATATTAAGATGATAAAATTATTTTCAGGAGTATTTCTTTAAGTGAAAAACGGTATGTATTTATGTATATAATTTCAATGTGTGTGTGTAACACATACATATCTAGCAATGCAGGCAAGCTTTGGATTGGTACTTTAAGATTATTAGGTTAGAATACTCACCAGTTATAAGGTGCCTCATAATTTTGAACCACAATCACATAAGTTAAATTTGCCACTCTACTGCCATTTTTTGCACTTGACGGCTAGTTAGTAAGGAACCTATAGATTAAAGTGGATTGTGAAGCTCTACTAACATCCCTGTTCAAAGTGATTCCTGAACTTATAAATTATTGAACAGAAAGCCAAAGCACTAATTATTCTATTATCATCTCAGGAAATCATGATCAGGTGACAAGTTCATACACAAACTGTTATCCTTCTTTCCATATCCATGGCACAATAGAGGAAAGACTTTGAATATCACAGATTAATGTGGAGATGTTCCCAATGCAAAACTATAAAAACCCTTTCAGAGAGAATGTGATCATCCTCCCAATCACTCCCTTTAGTAAGTAATACTGCATTTGATGATCTCACAAAAAGCAGCGTAAGCTAATGAGACACTAGGACTCTGTAGTTAAGTATATATAAATACATATTTTTACATATATACATAAAAGCAAATAAGGAAGAATAGGCACCTGTTATATGTATTTCAATTTTAATTACATAAATTTTAAAGAATATTTAATAATTCAAGCAATACAAACCTGTTGCTCAACAATTTCATGATGATCAGACAAAGTATGTTCGAAATTTTCCCATAATACTCTAACTTCACCAAGATCAAAAGAAGCTTGCTTTGACCACTTGCTTAAAAATTCATTTTTGGCTTCTAACTCCTTACATTCTGCAAGTATCTATAATATATTATAAATTTTTCAAAGGAAAATAAACATGAAAATTGCAATATAATTAAGTAAAAAACTACTATTGAACCACCAATATGTTATTTACATTAAAAGAAAAATTTTTACACTAAATAAATTTATCAAAATACAAATACATGATTTTATAAAATTTTAGTAATGGCATGAATAAAATGTATACCTGATCTCGTCCTTGAAGAAACTCATCATGTTTCCTAGTTGCCAATGCGATATCTTCTATGGATTCTGGATGCTTTGTGAGTGTTTCAGTGGCATCATTAAGAAACTGCTTCACTGAATTCATTGTTGTAGCGATAGATTTTTGAAGACATCGAATCATAGTATTTTCTAATTCTGAAATCAAGTAGTCAACATATGCCTTAGTAGGAGCATAACTAACAACAATGCAGTCAAATTTTTCTTCATCCCTTTAAAAAAAACAAAATTAATTAAAATATATTTATCAAGTAAAAAAATGCATGTTATGAAATGTTAATAATTATTATATAAAAATAATCATATTTTAAGCAATTTTCAACCTAAAGAATAAAATGTCTTATATGACATGCTTAAAAGAACTAGTCAGTATGTTTATAAAATATGAAAAACTTACAAAGCTATTTTACTAAATTCTTGACTTTTCAGTTTGATAGCTTTGAAGTTTCTTTTCCAGTCATCAATGGAATTACAATGCTGTGATACAAATTCTTCAAGATTCACTGATCCAAGAGCTACCCAATCCTGATAATATAATAATTGTTTCATGTTTTTATTTTGGACATTTCTGTCTGTTAAAGTATATTATCCAAGCATTGAAAAGAAAAGTATACAATTACACTCACTTGAAATTTATTTTTGGCATCTTCTAATCGTTTAAACAATGCTTCAGTTTTACGGTATAAATCCAGAAAGCTGTAAGCATTTCGGTCAAGAATAATAGGAAATATTAGATTTTCTTGGACATCATTTACCCCTTTAAAAAGTATGGGAATCGAAATAAATTTTTTCATTTGATTGTAATATTTAGCTCGAACTTCTTCCATTGGAGGACGGAATTGAAGGCAACCGTTTCTGAAAAATTATAAATTCTTAAAAGTACACTTTATATTCTGAAAACATAAAGTAAAAAGAACAAGATTATTTTAAAAATTAAAGTTCAAATTTATACTCAATGACTAAATTTTACAAAATTATTAATTTTATACAATAAAAAGGAAATTAAGAATGAGTATGAAAGAAGATTAATTTTGTGTAGTGATAAAATGCTCCAATAATATTAGCAAAATTTAAAATAAAAGAGTGATATTATTTACATATAAATACAATATATTTATAAATATTTATTCTTTCTACCTAGTTAGTTTTTAAATAAGACAAAAATGATCAATATTTGGAATTAAAATATGCCGATAGTGTATTTTTAACATAATAAATTACCAATATTTGTATTCTTGGAATTATACTGAAATGCACCAAGAAATTTTCTGAAACAATAAATAAAATCTAGAAAGTGAATATTATAATGACATTTATTAATCAAGACACTTATTATAGCTTTTGAATGTGTCGTGAAAATAAGATATAAAAAAACTTGAGATTTATTGTGATCAAGTGTTTGCTTGTTTATGATTTTTATTTGCTTATAATTTTATTTTGAAATTCTCTAATTTAATAACAATATGATTTAATATTTTAATGAACAAATACTGTTAAAAATAAGAAAATTTGACAAAAATCAATTAGTTTTAAATTTTAAAGCATTAATTAATTTTTATTTTAAATGTTTTTTAATTACATTGTACTACTAGGTAAATTCTTTCTATAGTAACATAAAAGTTATCCTATGGAATTTAAAATGTATCCTAAGACAAAACAATAAGCCTTTATATAAAAATTACCAAAGACCTGAATATACCAATTTGTTTCCTTTTAATTTTTTGAGTGGCTGTCATAGAATTTTTTCTGAACTACATTTTCATTAATGAGAATAGACATTTGTTAAAAATAAACAGTAAAATAATCATTTACTTTTTCAACCTTGGTAAAAGTGAAGTTATTAAAACAAATATAATTTTGATCTTTTAACATGAAAATTTTTTAAATGATTTATTTTTCAAACTGTATCAATAAAGAAATTAATTGTTACATTTATAGCTAAAATGAGAAAAATGCAAAAAAAACCTTTTAAAATTTTCAATCCAGAAACACACAAAAGAACCTTTGTAGCAACCAGTATTGAAGAATAGATGTCAGACTTTGTACACATTCTTATAAATTCTAAGAATTTTCGGAAACTTTCCAGGAGGTGAAGAATTTTGCATGGTGAATAAAAATTATTACTTTATATTATATTTTTATTAATATTATATTTTTCAATTATGTTTTAAATAACTGAGATTCATAAAAATTATTAGTACTTTTGACTTTAATTAGATTTAAAATTAATGATTATATTAAAAGCATCTAATGAGTCAACAGCTACAACAGAAATGATTGCATTAAACTATTCAATTTTTTTATATTACACTATCTTTAAAAGTAAACATATTTTTTGAAGTTCACCATTAAAAAACATCAGCAAAAATAAAATTCATATTTTAATGAATGATAGTAATGTTACTTAAATTTATGTAAAAATAACAACCACTAATTAATATGAAAAAAATGTACAATAATATAGATGTGTGAGGAAAATTTAAATTTCCGGTAATTTAGTGTGCAAGTTTTATAGTTGATTGTAAATCATCAGTTTTGTAGATAATTTGGTGGAAAACATTCAGAAAAGTCTAGAAATGTCTAAAATTATCTTCGAACTTCCAGTTTATAACAAATAAAATACTCAATATTTTGACTTAAATTTGATCAATGATGTTTGGGATTACTTGTCACACAAGTTGCTGTTTCAAGTCCTCCACTCTAGTTAATTAAGTAGGAATAAATTTACTTGGTCTGTGGTCTTTTCCCATTTCAGAATTTGATATCATTATTGTAGACAAATCTGAAAGGTATTGAGATGTCTGCGTACTTTTACAGCATAGTGCATTCAAAGCTACATAGTGATGAATTGAAAGTATGATTCTTGGGTGAGCTAGTCCAGTGATTTAAATATTCATAATAAATTTGAAATTTTTGCCATGTCTAATGACCACATGTATTACTTATAGTCAATGAATAATTTCTATTTGTACTTTTTTTTTTTAACAAGGAGCAATTTTTTATCAACATTAACAATGTGTAAATGTTCTTGTGTTGTAATTGTAACTGTATATAATCTATATGGCTGCATAATCTATGTGGTTTCCTTTAAAAAATGCAGCTTTGCACAGAGGCAATTTCAGTTATTGAGGTGCTACCTAGATGCACTATTGCTGATTGAAAACTTTTCCCTTTAAATAAAATGGAATTCAAGATAGAAATTTGATAGTTGCAGAAAACTTCCAATTTTTTCAACTTTAGTTGAAACTTTTGTTTCTTAATCCTTATTTTAATTTTAAAATGACACAAGATGCACATAGTAAAATCGTTTTTTAAAGCATAAATATAATATAATATCAGTTTTAAAACATTAGGAGTAGATATTTCTATTCACTGTGTCTTCTCTTTATGTTTGTAACATTAATTTTGGATATTAGTGTTTTCAAACTTTTCTTAAACAAATTAACCATTATCCATATTCCAGCACACATACACTTTTTGTATTATCTTTCTATCTACATACACACACTCATTTTCTAATTTTCTAAGCAATTTATTGCAAACAATATTACCATACATTCAAGATAAAATCTGAGTTTTAATAAGAATTATTATAATCTGTTAAATTATAATTACAAATACAGCTCAAAGTACTTCTTGAAAACAAAAATGAAAATCAAATAAACTTTTTTACCATTCAAGTCCCAAGATTAAACACAAAAAAGAGTTATAAGGTAAAATTATATTAAAACTTATTTGACAGTATTTTTGACACTATTTGAGTAATTAGTTTATGTTATCTGAGTAAACAACAAATTTGCTTGAGCTGTTATGGACAGTAACTAAATATAGTATACCTGTATACTAGATCTATCTTTATTTCAGGTAAATGTTCAGTTAAAACTTCAAGACCTAGCTCATATTGACATTCTAGAGCCTTATACAACTGTCGATCCCAGTGAGCTCGCCAAGGACGCATATTTTCAGCAGAAAACCCCTGCAAGAATATAATAAATAAATTTCTTCAATTTAAAATTAAATAATGATAATTATATACGTAACAATAACTGTAAACACAAAAATAAAAATTATCTATTGAAGCATTCAATAGAAAATACTTGTATAATTACATTTTCTTACTCACCTTAAAAGAAAGAAAAAAACCAAAACAATTTTCATTTATACTTTCAGATAATAAAACTTATTGAGAATGTAAGATATTCTTATTTTTTTAACTTTTAAAAGATGAGGGTTTTTCTGAAAAATTGAAAATATCAGGTTAATTTTTCTAAGAATAATAAATTCAATAAATAATAAATCTTTTGTTAATTATCAAAATTAAATTTTAAATTTATCTCCAGCTATTAAGACACATAGTTTAGAAAATATAATTTTTATCTGAATTGCTAGCATATATAATAATTAAAATGTGATTGATGGTAAGATTGTAATATACCTGTTCTTGAAGTTTCACAAATATAGTGCGGATTTCCACTAAAGTATCTTTCCAAATTTGCTGTAATCTTAATAAGTCAGTATTCATGAGTTTCAGCACCTATATTTGAAAGATGTTATTGCAGTGAGAAAATCTTTTGGTTAAGTTTACAGCGATGCAATTCTTAAAAATAAACAAATTGTTTGATATGGAATACTGATTATATATTAATTTAAAAACTAGTGAAACTGTTAAGAGAAAAAGAAAGAGTATAATCCTAAAATGTAAGAGTCTATAAAATCAATAAAGAATACAAGTTACAAAATAAAAAGGTAAAAATATTGCATGCTTTTTATAAGTATTACACAGAAAATAAGAAAACAAGTCTCAAGATGAATTAACTGTTTCTAAATAAATCCTTCTATATTAAATTCACATGTTAAGTATTAATCATAAGTCAAATAAAATTTGAAAATAACATTCACAAAACAAACAGAAACAATAATGTTAAGTATGGTGCATAAACAACAATTTCTCATTAAAATAACATTGTTTAAAAAAATCGAAGGAAATTTGCAGAACTAATATTCTTACATAAAGAATTTCTAATGACTGCCCTTATAGCTATCAATAATATTATAAAATTTGCAGGAGCCTAATTTGATGCAGAAATTAACTTTGCCTATGTGTTTGTTCAATATGATTCTTATGATTATTTAGTTGGCTAAACAATTCTTTGGAATTGCTGAAACATTCTTAAAAGCAGTCCTGAATGGTGTATGCCTTAAAGTATGGCATATTGACACCTGGAAATACTCATCATTGATAAATATGATTCATTGTTTAGTTACATGAAATCCCCAAATACATGTTTAAAAATATATCAATACAATTAATGATATATTTTTTACTTCTATAAATAAAATAATGTAAAAATAATTCAATAATAAAGTTTACTGTGTAGAATAGATTTTATGTTAAATGAAATCTTTTAATAAAATTAAATAGTCCTTTAGAAGGAAAAATAAAAACACTTTTCTGGCTCCTAATATCTCAAGGAAAAGCACTTGAATAAAGTTTAGTTTAAAACTCATACAAAGGCTTTTTACAAAAATATTCACCAAGGTTGTACTACTATTGTACTCAATATTGAAAAATGTAATATTTAAGCTATTTATACTTACATGATGAAATACGAAAAAAATATTTTTAATTGAAGCAGCAAACAATATTGTAAAATAAATAAGAATTGAGAAATTTAACTTTAGAAATAGTTTTATAACTGAATGGTATGGATATTGAAAAAGGTTTGCTTAATTAACTACAATTATTTCTAATTCCTTTTCATTACAACACAATAAAAATTTTACACAATTTATAAATAAATGTCAAATTAACTAACATTATTAATATTCAATTTTTTTTCAGTTTGCAGCTGTAACGTACTTCTGAGTAAAATTATTTTAAACAAAACTTATGTAGAAAGTAAATAAAATAAAAAGAATGTTTTAAAATTAATACAGTATCTGAAAAACTTACCATTTCTGCAACAGCAAAATGTTGTTTTCTAAGTAACCGATTTTCTTTAGAAAGTCTTTCAACAGAATGATGCAATCTGTTAATATAAGCATCTAAGCCAACTTCATCATCCCAAGTGACAGCATTTTTTTCATCAACTACCCTTGTAAAAGCTCTTGCAGCTTCTAACATCAAAGGTTGTTGGCTTAAAATCATGTGATCAGCGATTGTCTTATAAAAGTTAACAACCTAAAATATTAGTTTTATATTGTAATTAAAGCATTAAATATAATGAAAACTACAATTTATTATTTATTTAAATTGATTTTATTTAATAATAAAAATATTTTAAAATGAAAAATAATAAAAATATAATGAAATTCAACTAATAAAAACAAGGTAGTTATTCTGATTTTCATTTTAATCAACAAAATTGTTTTAGATTTAAATTACTAAGTTTTAATTAAATTACAAAATAAAAACAGTTTTTGTGACATGAGTTTTTTAAAAGTACATGCATAAAAAATCAAGGGTATAATAAAAATAAATAAAAAGGAACCATTTATACTTCACTAAAATAATTCTTATCACAATTATTTTAAAATTTTCCTTTATGCAAATTCAATTTAATTTTTAAATTATGATTTTATATTAAACTGATAAAATTCTTCTGACCTTACTTTTTTATTAAGTAATTCTGTGACATCAGTTTAAATATACGAGCTAGTGATGTGATAAAATACTGTCTATTTATTTACACACTGATATTTGAATACCTTTTTAGACCATTATTTATATCATTTTAATAGATCCCTAACTTACAAGTATTCCACTCTCAGAACCATGGGACTATATATTAAAAGCATAAATTTTAGTGGTAAATATTTATTTCAATTCATAACAAAAATAAAATCAAGCATTTGTAAGTATTTTTTAAAATATAAAACTATACAAATATGCATTTAACATAAAGTTAAAATATATATATATATATATATATATATATATATATATATATATATATATTCTCTTAAAAGTAAATATTTTATTTTTAGAAAAATGCACAAAATAGTTAAAATCTCATTAAATAAATTAATACTATACATAAATTGCATGATTTCATTTATTTATTAGCATATGTACAAAAAATGGAAGAATGCATATAGATTAAAATTAAATAAAAATGCATATAATTGTTTAAAATTAAAAATCTTCATATTTTTAAGAAAATATCAACAAAACATTAAAAATATGATATTATTGACAGAAATTTCCAGATAATTTGATTTATTGTTCACATTCTTTATTAATTATAAATATATATTGAAATATATCCAAAAATATTTACTTGCTGCAAAGTTTTGGCTTGGGAGATATGTTTTTTAGCTTTGTCTTCCAATTCCAAAATTTTATTAGGAATGTTATAGCCAAGGACTCTCAACTGCCTCACTTCTCTCATAAGTGTGACAAGGCGTGGACTGTAACTTACTTGAGGTTGACCTTTTTCATTTAGGAATATAACAGGTTTCTCAGTATTTAATCTAAAAACCATATACTAATTATAAAAGTTTTATGATGGAAAATACCATTTTGAATAAAATGTCTTATAAAACTAAGATGTCAGCACAATACAAAAAGTGACAAATAAGTGATTAAAAATTGATTTAAAAATAATAACCCTGTTTCACAAATTTTCATAATAAATGAGAAAAAAATTTGAATGTTTATATTTTAAATTTATCATAATTGATTAAAATAAGTACATAAATTTTCTATAAAAATTATACATATTTTAGCAAATATTTCTCTTTTTCTCCCTACATATTTATTTTACAAATGATATTTCACTTCTATATAACTTCCTAATTCATGCTTTTAAATCTATACATAAGTCATTTAATTTTGACATGAAAAATGGAGTAGGTAATAAATGCTTATAAAGCTAAACTATAAATGAGTAAACTACATTTTAAAGCCAATTATGTTAATACAATGGTCACTCTGTAATGCTTGAGATTCATGCTGATGAGAAATGGTTAAAAAAATGAATGGTTTGATTTGAAAATATGAACCATTTTACTGTAGTATTACATTTACATAGAAGAAATTTAACACCTAAACTTTAAAAGAGAGAGAGAGAGAAATGGGGAAAAAAAGATTTTACCATAGTATTACATTTACTTAGAAGAAAAAAAAAAAGAAACTATTTTCTCTTAAAAGTAAATGTTTTATTTTTAGAAAACATTTTTAGAAAAATGCACAAAATAGTTAAAATCTCATTAAATAAATTAATACTATACATAAATTGCACGGTAAAATTATGTATTGACACAAGAATACAATTTTCAATGATTTCAAAATGGGATTAAATCAAACATTATGGGTTTAACATTGATAATTAGAATTTGAAAATGAAAGTCTATCTAATGGTACTGTTTTTTTGTGTTGAAATATAGTCTATAAAACTTAACAGAGATTGCATTTCTCTTCAGGATGAAGAATGGTGGTGACAGTTTTAATCCTGATAGTGTGTCTGCCACATGAAAAATGTTATCATATAATTGATAAGCATTTTTTATATGCAATTATAATATTGTACTCACTAAAATTATAAAGTAAAAAATTTATTATTAAGTAATATGCCTTACATAAAAGTATGCATGAAGAATAGCATATAAAAAAATAATTAAAAGCTTGGTTCCCATAATTTAAACAATTCCCAAAAAAGGAGCATGAACGAATGAATAAAAAACTTTTAAATAACTTAAAGATATTATTTTTAAAAAAAAAATCAATGGAATATGAGCTTCAACATTTAAATATGTAATACTGTAAAGTGTGAATCATTGAAGATGAATCCACACTATCAATGGTGAAATGACAATATGTCACAAAAGAAATTTTATGGCATGCTGTATTTTCCTTATTGCCATCTTTTTTAAAAGTATAAATATAGCGAACTATCATGCAGGAATCACAGAAGACAGTTACTGCTAGCTGCTTGTGTAATGAATTCTTTTCAATCTTCCTTCTAGACAAATCTCTGGATAAATACTAAATGCTTTCCAGAAACTTTTCAAGAAGAGAATATTAGAGAACTCAATCCCTACTAAGACAATGCATTTTCACATTCAACAAAATAGACTATTGACATTTTCTTTAACAAAAACACATTAAAATTACTTCACTTTATTGTTCTGACCTAGTTATGTATGAATTTTAGCAACTAATCTAAAAAACTTGCATAGAATTCGCTTTCATCTGAAATATGTGATTCATGTACAATAAATGCATTTTTAAATTTATTTGATGAATAACTTGAAGCTCTTTGGAAAATTTGCCTACAATATTTTCCAAAACAAATGTGCATTCATTCTGGAATAAATCGCTTTAATCACTTCGAAATATTTGTAAATAACTTTAAAAATTAAGTATAACTTAAAAGTGAATAATCTTAGGATTAATATTAAAGAGATAAATTTTTTCAGCTAAAATTTCTTTTACCTTTAAGAAAAAATATTTAATCTAAAAATTAACAATATTTCTTATAGATCTCTTCCCTTACTAATTAGGATGACAATGCATAGATAAATTAGATCTACATTCTTTTTTATTTCCTTCTTAATATCTTTTTTCCCTTTTTTTAATCTCTTTTCTAGTTATGTTTCTACATTCATCTCATTTCTAATTTTATAAAAGATTATAAATGACATTTAATTGGCTGGTAGATTTTTTCAAGAAACAGATAAAAACAATGTGAAGTTACAAAACCTTACCTTTATTAAAGTCATAAAGATCTTTCAAGCAAAATGTTTTATTTATATTTACTAATAAATAGAAAAACTACTTAAAAGTTTACAAAAAAAATGAGTTTCATTTTTAAAAAATACAATTTATATAATTTTCTTCAAAAAGGAAATTTTATTAAAACATAATAAATTGATTGCATCAAAATCACAATATGCAATAACAATTAATATGAATTATTGAAATATTACAAGAAAAGTAATTTTAGGAGCAAGAAATGAAAATCAAATATTAAGAATCAAAGGATAAGGATAGGCAATAATTCATGCTTTGATTCAATTGGTGGTAATTCTCATAATTTGTAAACCATAATATTATACTTCTTAAAAGAAATAATTGAACACTTCTCATTGCATTTATTTACATTCTTATGAAATAAAAGTTTAAAAAAAATCTAAAACAAAAGTCTAAAAAGCATTAAAATTGACAACATAAATACCCTAAACTATGAGTTCTAAGGCCATCTAAAATTTCTTGAGTCCAATTATCAAATTTTTCCTTGTTATAAGATTGAAAAGTATGGAGAATTTCTTCAATATCTTTGCTAAGAGTTTGATATCCATCAATATCATGAAGTAGTGATTTACTAACTTTTGCAATATCTTTAATCTGAAAATCGCAAAAATAAAAGCATATGAATTAATTTTTTCAAGAATCAATCAATTAATTTTATGTAATTACATCATAATGATTAACAATCATACTAATAAGACATTTAAATTTATTAAAGAAAAATATATTAACTATATATGATGATTCCCTATCCATCACATCTGTCTCACAAAAATTATATATGCTTCAATATTACAAAATTAAATTCATTTCTATTATGCTTCTTTTCTTTTCAAATAAATAAGTTATCCTGCACAATATAATCAAAATATATCTAATATTGTGTTCTTATTGGCTTGCCTACCTCAAGCAGGAAATCCAATATCAAATATTTGACTTATTTTTGATCCATTAGAAATTTTAATATATAAATAAAAATTCAAGAAATTTATACTATTTTCTAATAAAAAATAAATAAAACATTTAAAAAAATTTAGAGTAATTCTCAATTTTCCAAAACTAGTTTCCAGAGCCTTAAAAAAGTAATAGATTTCTAGAAGTTTGACATCACCTAACAGAGAGATTATCATTTAAAGGCTGTTGTTAGATATTTCAGTGTTCACTGCATAAACTGTATTCCAAGAGATCTTTTTATAGATAGTGGACTTAATCCTTATGTTGTAAGAGAGGAAATTTAAAATATTCCCAAGCACCTAGATTAATAGACATGTTTCTAGAAAAGCAACACACAATCATCTCCTGTTTTACAATAGTGGTTGGAATCAAAACCAAGACCATTTGCTTTAAAAAGAACATTGTCTCATCTCTATGAAACAATCTGTCCAGTTTCCAAATTTTGTAAGAGAAACCTGATGTATAAAATTTTGTCCTTTAAATACACTGTAAAAATCGTTAATGACGCTAATTTCACATAAATGCATTTTAAAACTTATCACTTGTCTATAACTTTTTCCTATTGTGTAATATACAGCTTTCTTTTAGCACCAATCTTGCTGTCCAGTAAGTAGTTATGGATAACATTTGTAAACAATGAGCTTTTTAAGTTTTCAAAAATTTGGATGGACAACAGGTTTCTAAATACTGGATAATCTCACGTTGTATATAACTTGCGACATTCATCATACTCAATTCAATTAACTCATTATATATATATATCAAAACCAAACACCATACTATCATAAATCAGCATATAACTTAAATCATTTCATTATTTCAATTAAAAAGGTTAATTTAAAAAAAATTAAGATAAAAAATCAAATTTTTGTTGAAAGCTTTCTTTTGATATTAATTTTAAAAAATCCCAATCTTCATTCCTCCTACTGACCAACATAAATTTTTATATAATATAAATGATTTATTACTACACTACACAAAATTATTTCATGTCACAATTTGATTTTTTTTTTTTTAAAGCAATTTACACATAAAAAATGTTTTTGCATTTAGTTACTATTTACTTTAAAAATAACAGGCTCTAATTTTTTACTAAAAAAATAAACAAATACGTCAAAATAAAACATGTGTTTTATTTTTACGAAATAAATAAAGTTCTCTTTTTTTAATTTATAAGTATAATTCTTGCTGTTCCTAAAATTAATTTTTTGAATTAATTATTTTTCATTGTATAGGTTTTGAATTGTAAAACTAAAATAATATTTGTTAAAAATCATATGTTAAGTTTACTATAAGTAAATTAAAAAAGTTTTTTGGTTAAAATTTAAAATTAAAAACTTTTTTTGAATCATGTTGATACCTAATACATTTAAATTACAAGAAAAAAAGCAATTATTCATTAAATAATATAATAAAAATTAACCTTGCTATCTAATTGTCGAATCCAAGTGATATTATTAATTAGTTCGGGAGCACAATGAGAAGATGGCAAGATAGATTTGTCTCCACTTGAACATACTGCAAAGTCTTTCTGAACTGTTTTCATATATTCTACAAGTTGAGCAAGTAAAAGTTCTCTTAAAAAGAAAGTTTAATATTTTAAAATTTAATTTAATAAATTAATAATAAAACGATTAATAGGTTACAAATGCAAAAATAAATGCAAAATTATCAAAATACAACAAAGTAAATTAAAATATTTATTTCAACATTAAGAATTTTCAAATGCATTATTTATTATTATTTTTTTTCCTAGTAAATTTATCTGCATACACAGGATTTAACTATCAGTCATGTAAACCATAAACAATTAACAAATACCTGTAAAAATATGAAGATATCAGATTATTAAATATAGAAAAATGAAATTTCTATCAAAGGCATTTTTTCATTGTTTTGAACAACATGTACTATTATTATTACATGCAATATATATAGTTATTAACTATTATATATAAAACCTATGAAGTAATTTTTTCATGTAATGGGTTTATATTTTAAAATATAAAATAGTTACATGCTATTTAATTGTCAAAATTAATAAGATTTTGAAAAAATTTAATGAGATTAATAAGATTTAATAAGATCGCATAAAATTTAATAAGACTTTGAAGTGTATTTTTAATTAATTTAGATACAATAATATCTTAAAATCATCATTATTATTTTTAATGTCACATTAAATAAATATTACTAAACTCCTAAAATAAAAAATTTACTTTTTACTTATAAGGCTAAATTAAAATAGTAAGCAAACTAAGCAATGAGAGAAATAATTAGATACCTCAAACAGTTTTACACTAAATTTAATTAAAATTAATAAGTTTTAATACGGCTAAATTTAGCCACATGTGTAAAACTATTTGAGATACCTAATGATTTCATTGTTTAGTATTTACTATTTAAAGTAAAGTTTTTCTTTTAGGAGTTTAGTAATATTTATTTAATGTGACATTAAACATAATAATGATGATTTTTTAAGACTTAATTGTATCGAAATTAATAAAAATAGACTTAAAAATATTGTTAAATTTTATGTGCAACTATTATATATCACAAAATATAAAGAAAACATGAAAAATTGACTCTCAACATGAAAAATTACCCCTCATAGGATTTATACATAACAGTTAATAACTATATTACATGTATGTAATAATGTTATATATATATATATATATATATATATATGATATTTTAATGAGAGTAATTTTTAAATTACTAAAAAAATAATTTGCAATGCACTCGATTGTCAGTATCACTCGATATCTTAATGAAAGATAATAAATTTTGACTATTTGAAAATAAAATTTGTTTTCCTCTTGAGGTTTCTGGCGAAATCAAATTTTATTTAACGTTAGGATTTTGACAGATAAAGAAAATAAACGTGTTTATTGTTTTTAAATAGAGAGAATAAATGTTGATTACTGTTAGTTTTTGATCAAGTATAAAATTGTATATATTGGTAAAACTGCGTTTTTCAAACTTTCATTATTCTCTGCCCAATTTTCAGTTATAATTTGGATCACCCCCCCCCCTCCGTATAAGGTAAAATGTACACAATAATAATGTATTTTAAGTATATAAGCACTAAATCTACACTACGACCTAAATTTAAAACCACACAAATTACCAAAAATACTGAACTCTTTTGACATTTGGCAAAACAGATTTTTAGCATTGACAAAATATGAATCGGGTGTCATTTTATACCGGAAACTTCTGTTGTGTCCACCATGTCGGACACTATCGTGTTTTCGAGGGAAATTCCGATTTTTCTCGAATATGCTGGAACATCGATAAGATGCCATCTCTAATATTCGCAGATGTAAAAATCTTTCTTCTCCCTGATGAGAAAATTCCTCTCCTTCATGAGAAAATAGGGGGAAGAAAGATTATTGATAAAGCCAATTTTAATTCCAACCAGTTTCATTTCAAGTCAATCCTTCTACCGCTATCGAATCAATTTGAATGTGTATGCAATATATGTTTTCGTGTTAATTGGAATCCACAGTATATTTTATGGAAGAAGTTTATTTAAAAATATGGATAAAAAAAAATTAGTTGAAAAGGACTTTC
This sequence comes from Latrodectus elegans, assembly GCA_030067965.1. Taxonomy (NCBI): domain Eukaryota; kingdom Metazoa; phylum Arthropoda; class Arachnida; order Araneae; family Theridiidae; genus Latrodectus; species Latrodectus elegans. The sequence goes on along the minus strand of CM057820.1, from coordinate 82,784,936 downwards.
GTTGGTTAATTCGTGACTTTCAAAAAATTAGCAGCAGTGATGACTATTATCTACAGTGATCCCAGAAATATTACTTATTTCTGGAATCATAGTAGATAATAGCCCTACTGAGAACCTATCGAGAGATAAAAATTTTGATACAACAATAGTATATTTAATATTTTACAAGAAATTGTAGACACTGTTTATGGGATAGATTTTAAATAGTATAACCCTAATTCACACACACATTCAAAAATTTCTTTTTCTGATATCTTTATATATGGTAATGAAATAAGATGTGGTTCATATTATCTTGAATTTTTCATAAGCTGTATCAGGAGGAGGATATCAAAAATAATCAATTACAAAGTTAGCAATCGAAATTTGCTACAAAATCATATTCTTTCTTCAATTTTAATGCCACATCAAAAAAAAAAAAGAAAAAAAAAGAAAAGAAAATTTCCCATACTACCATAATATTTATTTAAGTTATGTTCCGGTTTATAAGGAAGTTCTATTTTCTTTTTTATAGAAGGCTGATAAATCCTCTGACAAGATTCATGGAAGGAAAATATCCAAGTCAGTCAATGATTTCACAAATTTATCTGCATCTTCATTGCAAACAATATCTTTATGAGCAGGAACCTATATTATTTTTAAGACAGGGTAAAACTTTCACAGCTTTAGCAGCTTAGATCAATTTATTTTTTAGGTGTAAAATAACTTAATGTGATCATATAGTAGAATTAAGGAGAAAAGTAAGAACAGATATACTGTTAGTAAGGATATAATTTGGAGCATTAGAGACCATTGAATCGTCAATAGTAGGAGTTTTTAACATATTGATTGAGCTTCTGTGGTGAAGATAGAATTTATATTGATGACTTTCAATTTAACAGACTGTAGCGCGGACCAAGCTGCAACAGAAAACGTTTTGGAGGATTTTGACCATTTGTTGCAAGAAGTCAGAAAGCCTCGGATTGATTATGAAGAAATTTGATAAACAAAGCCTTTGTGATAATGGCAAATGTTGAAATCATTACTGTCTTAATTTCCTCTCCTCTTAGAGAAAACTTTTCATGGAATGAGAAGTTTCGAGTTCAAGGTTCAATTCAGGAAAATCGAGAAACATAAGTGTAGAGTAGTTTATAAATGTTTACCAAATTAATTTTTTATAGAGATAAAAAATATATGTGTGTACCAATTCTATCTAAGCAGTACTTCATACTGAGAAATATCCTCATATTATCTCTGATTAATGAAAATTTAAAACGCACATAAACAAAATTAAAAAAAAAAAAAAACATTTACATATCTTACTAAGATACAGGAAAATCTATACTAAAATTTACCTTTCAGTTATAATATTAATTATATATTTTCAAAAGATATAACTCAAATTATTGGCATTCTGATGTTTTCCTTTACGATGATGACTGTTATGATGAACTATTTCGTAATTAAAAGGATTGCAAAATCAAAACCCATCATCCTGGCTCTATAACTTTTAGCTTCAGCATTTTTTAAATTCAGTTTTCTAAATTTGGAATAGACTCTTTAAAAGCCCATAAGGTTTGGCACAAACAATTTTATATATATATATATATATATATATATTAATATATTATATATATATATATATATATATATATTAATATATTATTTATATATCTTTTTTATAAACAAACAATTTATATATTATTTATATATCTTTTTTATAAACAATTTATATATAATTTGATTAAATTTGAACTAAACATGCACTTATAGAATCTTGATTATAATTTAGTACTTAAATATGCCGAAAAATCTTGATTGGTACAATTATTTTCTGATTTCTTCATGTCCAACCATTAAAGTGAGGAAACATTGAAAAAAATTCGCTTAGCTGAACAACAAGAAAATTATATAAATATAATAGTAAAAAAATAAAAAAATTTTCCTACTTAAATATAACAACAACCCTGTTTTCCCTCAAAATTCCTCGCATCAGCTACTTTCAAATTTTTCGACTTTAGGACACAGAAAACCGGAATTATCTACTTGCCCGAAAGAAACCTGATTGGAAGAAAGTCAAGCATTCGAAAGGAGGAAAAACCAGTGTAACAAATATCACAGTCGCGGTCTGAAATACTTATTTTCATGACACAATATATATTGTAAATTTTAATTTCCAATTTATAAATGTATGAGTGCATGCATTATTTTTAGTAAAATAATAGAATGCTGACTTAATAAAACTTTTGAGTAGCTATAAAAGTTTAGTAGTAAGTATATTTTGTTTGCCAATTATACTTATGCGCGCGCGCACGCACACACACACATATATATACATACACATACACAGTATTTATACATATAATTTAATAACCGGTTTAAAAAAAAAGCTAGCAATAAAAGATTGCGTGGCTAAATGTAATTAATTATCTGCTATTATTTTAATTGTAGATTGTGCATAGCTATGGCTTATGTATTTCAAATTTAAGTCTTCGCTTAAATGAATAGGAAAACTTCTTTTATACTTTCAATTATATTTCATGTGTTGGAAGATATGTATTCTTCATACTGAAGATATAGATTAAATATAGTTTTTAACTATTTTGAAGAAAATTATTGTGAAGAACTTTTGACTAATTGTTATTTCTTACAATTATGTTAGACTTTACTTAATGGAAAATTTTTTTTATTAATTTACAAGGCCATGATCATTTAAATCTTAAATCAAAAGTCGCATTTTTGAGATGAATTAATTAATTTCTTTTTCAGATACAAATTATGATACCACTTTATTTGAATAAAAAGTTATGGTTAACGTACTAGGGGTTATATTGCCTTAAAAATTTATAATTTGCTTGGAAATAAATCAAGAAATAATGTCGAAGTGACTGATCAATCCTAATAGATTGTTTTAATTTCTGCAGGTAAATATTTTCATTTCTACAGAAATCATTGACAGGAATTATAAGATAATTAATTATACGGAATTTTTTGTATCGAAAAAAAGTTATAATAAAGCTAATAAATAAACTACATTTTGTTTTTTTGAAAAGAGCTGAAAAGATAAGAAATTCACCTTTTTTTTTCTGCCCATTTGAATAATTTTATAGTAAAAGTGAAGTATTTGAAAAGAAACGCAAGTGTCTTGCCTTCTCTTATGAGGAAAATTAGTAAAAAGGATTAAATCTCATTAAATCAAAGTAAATGTAATCTTACTAAAATTAAATCAAGAAAAATAAAATAAACAAATTTTCAATATATATTTTTAGTTTAATTTGAATATTGATAATTATTTTTGAGCATTTAATGAATAATAGCAAAATTGTGCTTAGTTTTTGTTATGAATTTACATAGTTTATTTCTCAAAATCTCTGAGCAGCTTATTTTTCCTCAATGTTTGACTACGTTATCAGCGGGGTGTCAGACCGGGGCCGTCGCGAACTTGCGAAAAGAAATATGTTCGCGACGGCCCCGGTCAGACTGGCCCTTCTTTTTCTCCAGCTCTAAGATTTACAGACATACAGTTCCAGGAAGAAATACCCAGGGGGGATTGTGAGCAGTCAAGAGGGGACAAACAACCTTCAAGACAAACCAAGGAGGAAGGAATCATATTATTTTCTCCATGGGGCAAACTAACCACTTATAGAGAGAAACTTAAAATTCACCCCCACAGAGTTAAAAACTTTTTATTTTTTTATTTTTTATTTATTTTTTTTTTTTTTTGTGTGAAAAAGGTGCTTTGGTGTGCGTTATATTCACAGATCAGTTCCTTCAATCACTATAAGAGAGAATGGCCCCAAACAACTGCGCTAGATGGTACTGAAGATCGTTCCTAGATTTATTTTGAGGAAACAGAACATTGATCATAATGGCACAGACTATTTATTATTTTATTTTAGGAAACAATATAATCAAATATATAACAGAATAAAGAATTTATTCTGACAAATAATTTTTTAATACAAATTGCTGTCGATTTTGAATAGTTAACTTAACAGTGAAAACTTTATAAAATCTCTTGTTTTTTTTTTTTTTTTTTTTTTTTAAATATATTCTAAGTATATAAAGAATGAATATAATCTGAAATTTAGACAATGTAACTTTTTGTAGTTAAAAATCTCAAAAAAACACTAGTCATCAATGTAATTGAAAAAGTATTTCTTAAAAGTAGTTTTTAATAATATGAATTTGTTTTGCAAAATATAATTTTTCATCTTTTATGTGATCAAAACTTTAAAATTGTTACTTCCGATCAATACAAATATTTATAAATTGAAAACAAGAAAAAAAAATTTAATTAGTAAATATTATCATAAAAAATATATCGTTAAAAAGCAGAAAGTAATAATGGATATTAATAATAAAAATCAATATTTTATGTAGAAACGCTAAGATGAATATTTTAACAATTTTTCAAATTATTAGTAAGGATTGTCAACTAGAAAACATGCTAAGTTCTTAGAGGAACAATAATTTCTTCAGGAATTGTAGTGATCTTTATAAAGTTCTTATGTTTTTTGACATCATTTATTTAAAAAAAAGTTTTGCAAATATTTCAAAACCAAATGATTCTTAATGATTTCATTAATAATGACTTTACTAAATAAAGAATCATCACAAATAAAAAAAGGCTCTTTTATTTAGTAACACATCCTATTTAATCCTTTTCATTTATTTCTTATTATCTATGCAAATTTTTAATTGTTGCATAAAATTTTAGTAATTACATATTTTTACAGGCAAGAAATCCGAAATTATAAAATACCTTTCTGCTGTTAATTCTTCACGAATGCCAGGTAGATTTATTAGAGGTTCGTATCTTTTAAATTCTTGAGTAAGCTAAATATAAAAAATGCATCCATTTTATTCTGAATTAATTTTTTTTACACAGATAAAGTTTTCAAAAAATTGTTCAGTGTCTGTTAAACATACTTACTTGGAGAGGATTTATTCTGGAGGAACGTAATTGTTCTTGTAATTTAGCTGCTACTCTTTTCCTCGCCGATTGCATATTTTTCTCATATTGAGCAACAGAAGCTTCCCACAAAGCTTCTGTGTAAGGATTGTAATTCAAAGGGTTAAGCACAGACAATGGTTTCAAAGCCTTATCAATTTCTAACAGAGACTTTTCTTCACTTGTTAACAAATTATTTATTTGGCTGTGAACAGTTCTTAAATTTAAGACCTGCAACACAAAGCAAACTTGTAAAAATTGCAATTTGTAAAAATTCAAATCTAATTTAAACGATTGGAAATAATGAACCAAATCGTTAATTTTAAATAAAACAATATAACTATCTAAATAAACTATATTCTTTTATTGTTTCATTTTCTTTAGCTATTGTTCATTGTTATCACTTTTACTGAAGAAGAAAAAGTAATAATTAATATTAATAAAAATTATAAATATTTTATGTAAAAAAAATGCTCTAAAAATGTTTTGATGATTTTGAGTTAACAAAAATTTGACTTTTTCTGTTTATATTTAAATGTTCTTTTTTGGCCTATAATCTTTAGATTCATTCGAGAAAAATCCTCTCCCACTCTCTCTTTTCATAAAATTTAATTATTCTTTCTTTAAAAACCAGCTTTAATTCTACAGAGTTCAAATTTTACATCCATTATAGTAATTAAATATACTAGATCATAAAATAAAATGTAATCTTTTAGTTAACAGAATATTAAAAGTCATTCACAATTTTATTAAGTAACAATGTTTTTTGTTGCATCGATATATTATCGATATGTTATTACGTATGCAAGAATATTTTAAGTTTGATAAAAATATTCACAAGGATGTTAAAATAAAGTATCCCTATTATTATGAACATACATCGATAATGCGATTTACTCGGAGAAAAAGTTTCTTCTCAAAATAATTCTGATGAAACATCTTGTTATATGAAACTTTTTTTTGAAAAATAAAAATAAAATATTTTAAGTATAAAAATATTAGCATTTTACAATCAATAAAATGCTGAAATGCAAAAATGTCTCCCTTTCTTCCTTTTCCTCGGAAAATCGGGTTTTATAATGCCTTCTAATTGTCATTTGTTCATACAAAGAAATGCCAAATAACCAATGATCAACAAAATACTATAATAAAACTATTCAAATAACAGTTTACGTTAATGAATATAGTATGACTTAATAAAATGTAATATTTTACATCAGGAAGAAGGAAAAATACCTTTTTTACAATCTGTTAAGTAAAATTCACTAAATCTGTTTAGCAAAAATTTAAATTTTTGAAAATGAATTGAAACTTACTTTACATTAAAACAAAAAAATAATTATTAACTGATTAAATTTTAAAAATTTATCAAGATCAAATATTCATAGTTATAACTATCAAAGTATTCAAAAAATATACTGTAAAAATTATCATGAATATAATTTTTTTATTTACTTTTAAATTCATAGATATTTATCAACGGAAACAAGAAATAAATAACTTAGTTTACTTACCTCATTTAGTCTTTTACAAAAATTTTGAAGATAAATAGGAATAAAAACATTTCTACGCCATGGATGTGGTGCATAGTTCGCCCAAAACAAACCAGTAAGTTTCTGACAAGAATCTATCCAGTTTTCACAAAGATCAATACTTTGTAATAAATGGTCTTCAACAAAAGAAAACTTTTCTGTCCATATACAAATATCTTGTAATTTAGTCTGAATAAAATTAACTATACTATTTCCTGAAAAATAAATTTCAAAAAATTAATTACAATTATGTTGGTAATATTGTATTAATAGGAAAAAATTGAAAATATAAAAAATAAAGTAGTATTTTATTAAATCAATAATATTATTTGTCTGGAAGAGCAATAACTTAACAACTGAAAGTTAAAAAAATATGCAAAAATGGCTCAAAGGGCTTATAAATCATTCTCCTATTAATAATTATAAAAGCTTTTATTTATTAAATTAATTTATATATATAAATTTAGTAATTATTTCCTAGCAAAATATAAAGTAAAATAAATAAAAATAGAAGAAAGTAATCAGATAATAAAAGTTATACTCGAGCCTCCAAAAGTTAAGAAACGACCGGTTTTTTGCGGTTAATTTGCAAATGAATGAATGTCGAAACATCAAATTTGAATCACATAGACACAAAAAAGATATGTATTGATAACATAGAAGTTTACATAAGAAAAACGTATAAAAGAATTACAAAAAAAAATCTTGATGGAAAAGTCCATTCTTCGAAAAAAAAAACAAAAAAACAATCAGTTTTATGTAGTAAAATGTCATGGAAACATAACAAAAAAGAGTTTTAATAAAATATGCCCACCTCTAGTCCGGAATGCATCCATTAGCAACATCAACTTTTCATGCTGTCAATTAAGTTGTCGGTTACCGAAATATGAAGCGAACATCAGACACGGAATAAACTGTTTTCAAGCTCTCTTACAGACCTTGGAGAAGGACTTAAAGCAACAACTTGTCAACGAAGATAGTCCCACAGATTCTCTATGGTTTCAAATCTGGAGATTAAGCGACTATTAAATTCGCTCAAAATCAAGATCATCTAGATATTCTTTAACAATTACAGCTCGATGAGGTCGTGAGCTATTATCCATTAGAATGAAATCATTGCCTATTGCACTGGCATATTAGTAGACATATCGATCAAAGATCTCATCCCGATATCTCTTACCAGTAACAGTTTCTCCCTGGAACACATCAGGTCGGTAAGAATAACAACCATTCTCCTTCTATCCAAGTCATTATTCCGCCACAGCGGTAACTGTGTATTTCATATCGATTCAGTATTGGATTGATGAAATCTGGTGTTTTATTGCTTCCAGATCAGCATACGTTATGAATTGCTCTTTAGTGAAAACCTGGATTCGTCTATAAAAAAGTACAGAAAACCATTGAGGTGTAGTCCAGGAAACATGTTCTTTTGCCCAAGATAAGAGGGTCCTTCTGTGTTGTTCGGTGAGGCAGGACATACTTAACTGGTCGTCTTGCATAGAGACCAGCATGGCTAAGACTGCTTCGTACTGTAAGAGCGGATATCTTTTCCCTAATGATACAGAATTGCAGCACAGACATGCTTCTTCTCTTTCGGGTTGAAAGAGCAATAAAACGGTCGTCTGCAGGTGTTGTAGCTCGTGGTCGGCCATGAATATGTCTCTTAGACACAGAATTTATGTTTGATATTGATTCCAGAGATCGTGGGCCATATTGCGAAACTCATGAAAGCACCAAGTAGATATCAGCTTGTTACATTCCCATTTCCAATCATCCGATCAACCACCACCTTTACGAATCAGGCTAACAGCTTCTCTCAGACATAGCTAGACTACAATGATTATTGTCAAGGAATCTGATAACAAAAGTTGAAAATCAACAAAAGTTATACGAATAGTTACAAAAGCCTGATGTTGGATATTATTCTCTTACTCATATAATATATATTTTTTTAAATTAAATAAAGTAGTAGCTAGCGTTTTTACATAAATTTACATAGCTTCGTTTTTGTAAATTTCTTGTAAATTCGAGTCATTTTTTTTTTTTTAATTTTGAGATTCGAAAAGCATATTGTTCCTTAACTTTCGGTGGTCACTGTATTTTTATCAAGAATGTCAAAAAAATAAAATTTAGATTCATAGCATTTTACTGATTAGTCAAATTAAAATTCAAAATCAATACTTAAAAATAATAAATTTTGATGAATTAAAAATAAAATAGCATGTCCGTAAAATTAATTCTTATATACTATGAAAATAAAATGCTAAGCATTACGAAACAATTAATTAAATATACAAATATTTATATATACGATAAGAAATATTTCCTTGAATAATCAGAAATCATACCTATGATTTCCATTAAATTTTCCATTCTGTCCGAAGGATAACCAGGTGAATGATCATCTTGTTTCCATATATCATCTAAAATGTTAAAAGCAGATTCTAAGGAGTCTTTCAATTCTCCAAACGAAATCTTTTCAAAATTATCAAACGCTGTTTCAAAAGGTTGCAGGATTTCACTGAAGAAATGCGCTCTTTCTTTTTGCTTATGAGTAGGCAAATCTCCTTCCATTTCTTTCCAATAACTGTATTCATCTTTTGGTTTGAATATAACTAAAATTTCAAAATAATTTTAAAATGATCCAATAAGCTGATAATTTTTTAAAAATAATTTTAAAATATCATGATATATAAATAAAAATCCTTTTGAATAAAATGTTTAAAAATGTGATTTTCATTGAAATAAAAAAAATTATTATTAATATATTTTACTTAAAAAGTAAAAACATTTTCCAACTTTTATTTCTGCACACAAAAATATAATTTAAATAAATTTATTATATTTTTTAAGGAATACAATTTTTTTCATTCATTTATGGTAAAGTATAAAAGTTTAAGAATATTTTTTTCTCATAGAAAAACAAATGTGTGTGTGTATATTAAAAGGAAAAGCAAAATTAATTTCAGGTATAACTTATTTAGGTTCATTGTTATCAGTTAGAAAACATAAATCTAGAAATTGCTGATTGTCCGAAAATTCACGTATATTATGACCTTTATTGATCATAAAAGTTTCAATTTCTTTCCTAAATTTCCAAAATCGCAGCAAGTAATTTCCACGACTTAACCACTGAATTTCGGTGAAATAAAAGAGATCGCCGTATTCAGATTCCAGTTCCTTAAGATATTCTTGAAATTGACAATGCTTCAATAGATTGCTTTTAATTGAATTAACTACCATGAATATTATAATATGGGGTACTTAACAGCTAATACTGACAATACTATTTGATTGAGACATTTTCTTATATAAATATGTACATTTGATAAGTCAAATTGTTCTTCAAAGGTTGTAATTTATCTTTCCATTCACTAACAGTAAGTTTATCAATTTCTCCATGATTTTATTTATAGTGTCTTTTTAAGTTGTATGTTTTTATAAATTTGAAATTGAATGATGGCAAATCAAACATACAGAATCGTCTTTTGCATGAATAAAAAACTAAAAATTTTCCCATTCACTCTGAAACTGTCTATATTCATCTTCAAGTTTACTTTTCTTTTTTTCCATTTTTCTTTAAGACATGACGAATAAATATCTAAAACAAATAATTACGGTAATTACTGATGTGATCAAAAAAAGTAAGTTGACTTTTATCTGGATCACAATCTCAGATTACAATCACAGCAAAATTAAAACTCAACAAGACTGCACTTGTTGACGGAAGAATATCTCCAACAAGGTTTTTGTCTATAGTGGATATGTGCAGTCACCTAACGTCACGTAGTATAACAGCTATCTACGCAACATCTTTACATTTTATACTTGTATTATAGAATATCTGCATGAAAAATATTTTAAGTATGTATATTTTTCAAACAGTTTACGAATCCTAGTTATTAAAAACTTTCTCCTTTTGTTATTTGAAGTAGGAAAAAGCTTTACTTATATATATATATATATATATATATATATATATATATATATATATATATATATATATATATATATATATATATATATATATATATATATATATATATATATATATATATATATATATATATATATCCTTCTTACAGGAGAACAACAAATAAACCTTTACAGTTTCTACTAGTGAACTTATATAGTAATATTTATGTAGAGAGTATGGAGGAGTTTGGTTGCCAGTAGAGGTGGCTGGAAGAAACTTGTTCAGAAGGCCTTTTCCCATCATGGGCTGACGCGCCATGAATGATGATGATGGTATGTAGAATTTATGTAGTATTTATGTTGAATGTAATATTGTAAATGGAGAGATTAGAGATTTTAGTTTGTCAAGGTGTGCATACATTTCATAAATGAAAATTTCATCAGTATGTATAAGACCTTGTTGAGCTCACAAGGGATAGTTTGAAATTTTCTGCCTTTTGACCAAAACAAGAAAGAGAATGTGTGCATGCATGTGTGTGTCATGTAATATGAAACTTTATGAAACTCAATTTATATCAGAGACATAAAAGAAAAACAAAGAATTGCATAAATTGAATATGTCAAAATTTGTAAGACTCTGGAATCCGAAGAATTGTTGCCTATATCTAGCAATAAAGAATTTATTAAGCATATAAACGACAGTTATTTAAAATAGCGACACGATTAACACGAAGAAATTTTCAAGGAATTTAAAGATTTTGGGAATTTATCTGATCTAATTTATGAAATAACAGTCAGTTGTGTTTTAAAAATTGTAAAAAGTTTGCTGAGTTCAGAAACTCCTGTGTTGCGAAATATAAAATTGCGAAATCATGTTTTGAAGTAACAATTTGGTGTAAATGGATTTTTAACTTCGTAGAGTCTTATGATTCTTGCTTATTTATAAGCATAACTTGATGGGAAGAGACATTTTATTGAAAGGCAAAAATACAGAAAACGAAAAGTGAATTTTCCTGTTCAACAAAAATTAATTTTAGATACCGTAATGATGATTTTAATTCTGCTGCGAATGTTTTGTGTCGATTCCACAAGTAACCACAAAGTTTTTTCGTATTTTAAATATTTTTTAATAAAATAATTTCAAAAATTAGAGTTTAATACAATAATTGTTCTAAGAAGGAGTTCATTCTTTATTTTTTTTATTTTTTTCCAGATCTATATTATATTTGATGGCTTATGTCATTGTTTACCAGTTATATAGTTAATAGTATTTTGAAAATTGAAATTATTATTAATTAAGTCAATGATTTTATCTCGTCCTTCTAAAGGAGTAAAAAAGCTTAATGTTTAAAAAATGTTAATTAAAAGAGAATTTCACAAGGGAAGAATCATCTAGCATGAAATCATTAATCATGAAGAGAGAAAAACGATTAAGAATATTATACATCTGCATTAGCTAAAATACGAAGCCAAAATTTTCACATCTACAGAATTGTTAATATGAAAACACGGAATGTATTTCACGTTAAAATCAAAGAAGCATAAAATATGGTCCAGACAAAATATATGCATAAAATTCATTAAAGTTATACAAAATAATAATGCACAACGAAGAAAAATAGGTAATTAAATCTGAAAATGCATTTTAAACATTTGTAACATTGATGATTTTATTATCTATTACAATTGGTGTGTAGAAAAGTTTTTATAACACCTCAGAGTTCTTGAGTGCCAAGAGATTACGTTGTTTAATTTTTCTAAGAATTTTGATACCCCTTTTTTTTTAAATTATAGACGCATACGTCTATTTCGTTTTTGTAAGATTTATAATACAATAATATGACCCCCCATAAATTACTTAATAAATACTTATATCAATTAGAAAATAACTAAGAGTACTAAATGTGTATAAGCTTTTTTCAATAATAACAAAACAGAGCTTCGTTAATAAACATTTAAGATGGATTACTTGATAGGGTATCCTTATTTGTAGCGTCATCTGTTACATCTGCTAATCGGAAAGAGGCTGCTAATCCCTCCTCCAAATGACCAAGTAAATTTTGAAGTTTTGGGTCTATTTGACGACTCCACTTTTCATCTTTTAGCAACAAAGGCCCAAACACTTTTTGAACACTATGGTAGAAGGAGCTTACTGGAGAATCAACCATAGACGCGATATATATATTAGACAAAATGTTATCTGGAGTCACAGTGTCCGGCATTTTTTTGAAAAATATAAGAACTCTATCATTCGAACCTTTCGGTTCAACCTGAAAGACACACAGTTTGCAATTTAATGACATATTCGTCTTATACAATTTACAGTTTTATTAATAGATGTATTTCAAAAAGTTAAGATATATAATCGACATGTTAATACATTAATCAAATATTCATGACCATCAAAATTTAAAATTTTCCTTTAATAGATTTATTTGTGGCCAATTTTTAGAGAAGAAAAGTAGATATTTTCCAAGGGAGTTTGTGATTCATGTTATGGAGGGTGAGATCTTTAATAGTTTGTTAATTAAAATTTTTAATAAACCGTATTTACTAGATCATATTATTCAAAAATTCGTTACACATAAAATGTAATTTTGTAAAAACAGAATACAGACAGAATAATAAGATATTGCTTGAGTTTCCTATTTTCTTTATCAGGTAGTTTCGAATACTAAATATAAGTTTAAGCGGTTAAGCAACTTTTACTCGATATATTTTTTCTAGTTCAACAAACTGAGGCCTTAAATAGGTGTACAACTGCTCCTGTTTAAGGCCTCATATATACAACTGCATTGTATAATTAATTCCATTAATGACTCTTCGTAAAATTCTCTTCATTTCTTTTTTCTTATTCTGATAGATTTTTCCTTCTCCAAAAGTCATGATTCTGAAGCTGTAAGGTATTTTAGAGATGCAAGATTTTTTCTAAAAGGTATCACGATATTAGAAGAAGAATTAAATACTAAATTAACTTTTAGAATAAATAATTTTCTATTTTAGGAATGAATATACCTGTTAATTTAATGAAAAGCTTATACTAGCTTTTATCTGAAATAAAATATTAAGATATATTCTTGACTATAGTCATGCCATTTTATAAAATATTATATTTATTTTTATAATTTTGATAGTTATGAATATTTAAAATTCGACAAGTATGACTTTATAAAATGTTTAAAATGATTAAAAATAATATAAATAATGATATTAAATAATGATTTATGTATATAAATAATGATAAAACTGTTTAAATAATGATTAAATAAAACTACTTTATTGTTTCAGTCTACTTTATATAAATTAATCCAATGTTTTAAGACGAATCCAGGCGTGATACATTCTCCCAATACTTAAACTTAATAGAATTTGTGTTAGAGTGAGCGTCTCAAGATTCTGTAATATTTCATTGGCACTTATATATAACAGCATATACAGTGCATTTGCTTTATTATAAATAATTAGTATATATATATTATATATATATATATATATATATATATATATATATATACACTATGAGGTAGCAAAATTTAACATCATTAACGTATACCTAGAAAAATGTCCGTTCATAAATAAAAAGGAATGTTACAGCCTCTAACGTAAGGAGACGTGAAACTGCCAAAACTAGAGGACTATCTTAGCATGTCAAAACTCATAAGTGGATGCTTGAAGTATCTTAAAACTGACCAAGGAAACAATATCATCTCCATGTGTAGGAAATGCAACAGCATACATTTTACCCCAGGTGTACTTTCCTGTTTAAGACTTTAAAAAAAAAAGGACTTGTTTCGAAGTTCTCTTCATGTTTTGGAATTTTCGTTAGTTCATGGTTTCATGGATCTAGTTAAGCCTATTGTGTGGCTAACCAGATAGGATAAGAAACAACAACAGAAAAATATGCAAACTGCATGGCTGATGAAGAGCCTGTCTAAAACAGGAGTATACGGGGTAGTTGCCCTAGATCCCCCATATCAGAGGGGCTCCCCAAACGAATAGAAAGTTTACTTTTTTCTTTCATCAACTCTTTTAAACAAAATATCAGTACAGTGTAAAATCCATCAGTTTTACGTTAGTTTCTTCATTAATCTACCGTATGAACACAAACAAATCTATATTTCGTAAATCTATGGTTATCTCAGGAGGAATTCAGATAAATTTTCGCAATTATGATGGTTAATAACGATGGCCATCAAAAGCGTGTATTTTTACAAATCGTAAAATGAAATACGCTTACAAAAATCCGGGCTTCTGAATGGCTTAATTGAGTCAGCGTAATTCAGAAAATTTAGCAGAATTCTACCTTAATATCAGCAAGAATAAGAATTTTTCGCAGCTAAATGGCAAAGTTAACAATCAGAATGCTACATTTCAGAAACTTGTGAAAAGTTTACAAACTGCAGCTATATGATTGTTAACTAGCTCATCTTAATTGCAACTTCGAAAAATTCATTTGCATCGTTCGTGTTCAATGGATTCTTTTCGATTTTCGCAACAATGAGATATTACAAACCAAATATAAGTTTTATTTTCTCAAAATATTAACAAACCGTCAAACATTGCATTCCTCAGTAAGTACTAAATTTTTTATTCATTAATAGATATCCAGATAATTGCATTATATATGATAAAAATGCTTAAAAATTTTAATTTATTATATTCATTTACTAATATTGAGAAAGCACTCCAAATATTTTCATCATTACCAATTCCAAACAAAACTAAAGGAAAATCTTTTCAATTTTCAGAAAGCTTAAAATTTCCCATAAGATCATGTTTTCTCTTCAAGGAAAATCACCTCAATTATTTATGCTCCGTTAACTTCTGATAAAACAAAAAATATTAATTTTGATGATGTAATCGATAGTTTGCAGAAGGCAAAATAAATAGGAACACACACAGGAAAAAGAAATAAGAATAAATTTATTATAATACAACTTAAGAATTAATTTTTACACAAAATATTGATTTATCACGCAAAATTGCCTCATAACAATATTGTATGTAACTGCAAAATTAAAGCTATATTACTGAACTGTTTATAATCTTCCTCTGTTACATTGAATTTCTTATTATATATCCTTTTTTTTATTATTCATTGTTGTTGTAAAACAGAAGGGCCCCCAAAGAATTTTCTGCCCCGGGCGTCAATTACGCTAAGTCGGGCTCTGTCCCCAAGTTATGGAAATGATGTGAAGTGTGTTTGCAGTCTAAGGCAGATGAAAGAAGATAAAGCGAAACAAGGGAAAGAATCTACAATAGCTGTGTTGTCTTATCGGTCAGAACATAACAATTTGCAAATTGTTTATATCCAGAGAAAAGGTTCAGTATTCACATATAATAAATTAATCGGATCGAACAGAGCAGATAGTGCAGATAGTTTAGAGCGCAAAATCACATTAGACAAGCACATGCATGGTAAACAGGCAGTGACAAAAAAGTTTTGAAAAAGGCTTATGATTGGTTCTAGAAGTTGCTTTTAGCAACTTATGTTAGCACTGGTGCATCCATGTACACATAAGTTAGCGTTGGTGAAGTCACAAATCGCTTAATTAGACATTTTGCAACAGCTACAGGGATATTCCTGAATCTCTTATATAGAGTTGAATCATTATTTGTTGACTGGCATCTTAGAACCTATTGGCCGGTTAAGAAAATTAACATGGAATCGAAATTACTCTTTACAATGGTTTTAAGATAGAGCAACACGGATTCGGAGTGGCAGAATATAGTGTTTTCTGATGTCACGCTTTTATATAGCATTGTTAACTACTATGCTCGAGTGTAGCGACGATTTCAGGACGGATCCAATTCAACTGTGGAGCGGCAGATCACGAGACAACGCGAAGCCCTGATAACAGCCCTTAGAATAGGCGATAATTCTAAGGGGTGTTGGCCGTGAGCAAGGAGTACTTAAGCAAAAAGAAGAGAATATTTATGGTGGTTGAAGAATACTAATTTCTGTTTCCTTCGGACATCATTTAGCATAATACAAAATTTGGCTGATGCTTGCTAAAATAAAAATTTAGCTGTTAGAAAAATAATTTATTTCTATCGAAAGGAAAGTGGAATCGACAGAAAGTAAGCCATTTGTTGGAAATAAAATAAACTAAAATTAATCTCGCAAATTAAAAAAAAAAAATCTTAAAATTTAGATTTTATTTACAAAGAAATAAAAAAATTTAATAATATTTTTAAATTGATATAATTGAATAATAAATAAGTAATAAATTGAATAATATATTTTGTAAAAGATAACAATCTTTCACTTGTGATTTCAAGAATATAAGGCAGTTTAATATAAAATTTATTTACAGGTTTATTGATTCAAAATTAAATTAGGTTACTTTATCATCACTAAAATAAATTAAAATTCCAATATATTTTTTAAATTTTATTCAACTAACATGCTTTCTTTGAATCAGTTCTTTCTTTTACTCTCGTTAATTTATAAATTTTTTTTCGCATTTTTAGTGGTATATTAATAATTGTTTATGAATAGGATAAATTAATAAATTTCGTAAATGGATATTAATCAATTTATAAATTAATAATATTTGTCTGCACAATAATTACTGAAACTTTTGCAACTTATTGAAAGTAATTATTTTTTATTCTTTTAAAAATGTATATAAAAATATAATTGTGAATTATTCTTCAGAATGTTTATTATGTATTATAAAATTATTAAATATCACATTACTTAGCGAGCTCAGCATCTCAAATAAGAATTCTATGTTATTTAAGAAAAAAAGTCAACGAGCATTGTACTTGACAGTGCAAACTTTGTAAATGCAATTGTTATGCTATGACCTTAAAACTTGATATAAGAAATTATTTTTCTGTATTGCATACTACTCTTAAGGTTTAAAAAACTAATCGTTTTGGAGTTAGTAATAAATCTTGAAGATAACATGGTTCAAACAAGAATAACCATTAAAAATTCTTTAATACCAAAATAAAATATTTTTTACTGAAATAATTTTGAGAATGTTCTCAGCTAAATAATTTAAGAATGTAACTCGAAAGAAAGAACTATTACTTGTAATAATTATTTTTGCTTAAATTAATCCTCAAGTTAAAACTGATTTTTTTTTTGATTAAATAAAATTGAAAAATTATTTTCTAAGCAATTCTCTATTCAGTATAAAGGTAATCAAAAATTTATTCTTAACATTTCACACCAAATTTATTGAATATGTATGCATAAGAGTCTATCTTCAAATAATTTCTTTTATATTTTACATACCTTTTCTCTTTAACAAATAATATACTTCACGAAATTGCAAATATGTAATAATTTTAATAAATCATTCTAACATACAAAAAATATTTTTGAACTAAAGTTTTTAAAGTTGAAACTAGTTTGTATTTATTCACTGTTGAAATTTTTATAATAAATTCCAATTATGTAATTGCTTCTTTTAGAATAATTTGTATCATAATTTAGAAATATAAATTACCCTGAAAGATCCTGTTGAAAGAAATTTTAAATTATATTGAAAAATAAAAGCCAAATATATATTTTTAATTTTAATAAATTATGCTTTTAAAATATCAAAACAAAATTAAAAGAAAAAAATTATTAAAGTCAGAAAAATATTTATTTAAAAATAAAAAAATTAATTAATTAGAGAGAAAAAATATGCAAAAAATAAAAAATATGCAAAAGATTTTTTTTTTTTATAAAATTGTATTATAAAAATGAAATGAGCATAACACAATATCGAAACATATCTACAATGGAGAAAAGTTTCAACTAGAAAATAAATTTTCTCTTTTTCAGTATAAGTAATTTTCTTTCATATTTAAATTTATGCAAGCAATTTATGACTGTAAAATTCACCTTCTTGCCAATCAAATATATATATATATATATTAAAGCGAACTAAATGTTTATACATGCACACACACACACACACATATATATATATATACATATATATTGTACCGAGCTTCGGGGTTCGTGTGGATTGAGAGTTGAAGAAAGCAACTACTCGATGAACACAAGACTTTTATTCGTAAAAATTCCACTAGAAATACCAACTGTAATGATCACAATTGTACAGATACAATTCGTCAGATACGATAAGTAACAGCTTCCAATCACAGGTCTCAAATACCTCAGGCAGAGAACAGCTTCTCTAAACTAGCAGTCACGACTAATCGTCTTCACTCACTGACTGTCTATACAAAACCTGCCTAACTATGTTGGGCTGCGGTATTTATACCTGACTTGGCGGGGAAATCTACTAATTTCGCCAAGGTTCTGGAAGCTTCTAGGCTATCCCGTTAAATATTGGTCCTAGAGCTTAGGTGATGGATGTTTCCGGAAATATCCATTTCTCGCCAAGTCGCCAATAATATCGCCAACTTGCCAAGTTTTTTCGCAAAAACATCGCCAAGTAACCAAATTGTTAGAAAACCCGCTTTTAAAGTATAAAACGTCTAAATACCGCAATTTTTGCCCAAAATGTGAGTATTTCCGATCTGTCTGAGATATTTTAAGCCATATACAATAATTATTTATAAATTTGTAACAATATATATATAATTATAACACTCAAACACTTTTATTACATACTGAATATTCTTTTTTATTATTTACTTTAAGAAGGCACCAAATTTTCTCCAAAACTTTCTGGCAAAATTTAAGACTCAAAAATAAAAATGACTAGAATAATTAAAGTTCTAATAACCAGTACCCTTTATAACTACGGTGATTTAACCACGTAACTGAAAACGCAGCATCATGGTTTAGGGTGCCACTGTCTGCATTTGCAAATTATGAGTATTTATTGACAGTAAAAGGACTCTAAGACACGTAAATCACGATAACCAACCGATACTTTAGGATAGGTTAATTAGTTACTCCTATGATATAAGAATATCACGCTATAAGAAAAATCCATTATTGTTTGTAACTACATCTTTTTTTTACTGATTTTTACTTACTTTCAGCATATAAGTGATAAAAGTTGTGTTTTCACTATCATGTAGTATATATTTCACTTTAAAAAATTGCCGGTTGATAGCTGAGTTGTTAGCGCTTCTAACACCTAGGTTGTTGGTCCCAGGCTCGAATATCTATTTGCATTTGTTTCTTTGTCATTTCTGCAAAGATGATGAATGAATGTGTTCCACACTATAAAGGGGTTTGTGGTGGAGTGACGTGGATAATGCTACTCCCTCAATGATGATTCAAAGATCCCTACAGGGTAACCATAAATGAGTAGGAGTTTCCGGCCATGTTGTTGTGAAGGGTTAGTCCCCCAGAGCCCACCGCAAGAAAAAATAACTTAAAAAATTATATATTAATAAATAAACTGAATTGCTTCTTCGGTTCACATTTTGTATACAAAGCATTTGAAATTAAACAGGATATGTGAAGACTACTTTAACAAGTACAAAATAGAGGTGCAGGCGAATCCTGGACTCTACCTTAAGGTTAACGATTTTGGAAGTCTCCTATCACCAAGCGCCTAATAAGTTTGAACCATGATAAGGTAACGAGATAACACATGAGTAGACACCTCGTCACAACATTCACGCCACGCCAGTGGAAGGAATTTTGATGTCACAGATTAATGAGGAGACATTAATCTGTCACGTCCATCCAATGGAGCTCTTGCAACCCAATGAGGGTAAATGCAATTATCTTATCGCGGCCTTCGGCAAGCGATGATTCATTTTTCTTATCTTTCGAGAAACAACGTGAAAGAACTAAGCCGCCGAGGCTCTAGATCAGTATTTCTCAAACTTATTTCTTCTACCACCCCCTATGGAAATCAATTATTTTTCAGCGCCCCCTCCCCATTTTTTATACACTCCTAAAACTTAAAAAACTCAATTTCATTACTTTAATTAATTTAGTTATAATGTGCCATATTAGCCGGTTCTGGTGTTTAAACTTACATTTTAAACTAGAAATTTTTACCAGTGAGAGCAATTAAAACGCAACTTTATAATAATAATATATTTTAATCAATTTAAAATAAACAATATAGATAGGTAATCAATGTTAGTTTTTAAAGTAATCTAATGGGATGGATGAATTTGATTTTTAACAAGTTTATTGATATCAGGTTCGATTTTACTCAAAAACAGTTGTAAGTCCCAGCGTTTGATAACTTGCAAATGATTTCTCTTTTTAGTAAGCAGAGTTGTCACAGTTCTAAATCCCCGTTCACACAAATATAACGATGGGAATGATATCAAAAATTGTTGAACGATCGACTATAATCCATGGTACGATTGTGGAATTGACTTTTGTAGCCAAAATTGTTCGTAGCCATTTTTAAATTTGATTTTTATTTCCTCGTTCGTTGTTAGTTCTATAAGTTCTTCTTCCAGCTGGGGTGATATTGCTATGTTGACATTTGAAAAAGGATCTAACACCCAGTCTGGTATTTCCAATTTCAAAATGTCCTGGAATCTTTCAATGAAATCACTGTGAATATTTTCCAAATGTTGGCAGTAGACGAGCAAGTTGTCGTTGTTGCAGGATACTGATAAATTGGGAAAATAATGGAACTCACATTTGCCGATATTCTTCTTGTGTAAGAGCAGCTTGGCTACGAAATCAGCGACGATATTTTTTGTTTTTATTAAGTTCAAGTCATTGCCTTGAATTTGAAGATTCATATCATTAAACAAGATATAAAGGTCTGTCAGGTATGCGATATCATTCTTTGATGTGACAAGATTTTCGAGCAATGTTGTTTCTTTGTTTTCCAAAAACTCTGACAGAGTCAAGCAGATTGTAAAAACCAGTCAGACAATTTCCTTTTGATAGCCAACGACTTCTGTGTGAAAGATCAATCTGTTGAAATCTTCATCATTAGCAACACAAAGCTGATTAAATAATCTGTCATTTAAAGAGTTGTTTCGGTTTTTATTGACTGCTCTGATGACATGTTGCAATGATTTAAACAGTCATTCACTTAAATTTCTAGCAACTGAATGCTGTTGATGTATAACGCAATGTACAGCAATCACATCAAGAATTTTGTTTTTTAAGTACGACGTGAAGCCTTTTTGACAAACTGTCATAGCTGGAGCACCATCTGTAGCAGCTCATATAATATTTTTCAAGGGAATTCCTTTTTCATCGCAAAACTTTTCCAGTGTTTTAAATATGATTTCTCCTTTTGTGTCTGTCTTTAAGTTTCCAGCAAATAAAAATTCTTGACACATTTTTTCATCTTTAATGAACCTTACGTAAGACAACAACAATGCTTCATTAGTTGGTATTGTGGACTCATCCAAATGAATTGAAAATTGACTAGTCTTCAAATGATTGTACAATGACTCTTCAATGTTTTCAGCCATTTCATCAATTCGTTTTTGCACAGAATTATTGCTGAAAGGAATTTTTCGAATTATATCTGCGGCCGGTTTATTGAGCACAGTAGTTATAACTTCTTTTATCGCCGGCAAAATTAATGTTTCTACGATGGTGTGTGGTTTATCTGTTTGAACAATTAACAGAGAGATATTGCATGAAGCTCGAAGTCCGTCATCGTATTGCTTAGCAGCCATCGAAAAAAGTTTCTATACACTTGGCTAAACATTATGCTTCTTTTCCAGATCTTGAAAATAGGCTACACTTTTGTCCTTCTCATCTGTGTGGATGCATTTTATTTAAATGATCTTGAAGTTTTCATCGCTTCGTTTGAAAATGTTTTTGAACAAAGAAGGCACAAAGGCAAAGATAGGTTTGTCGAATTTTCTATGAATCCATATTTAATATATTCTGCACTGTATTCCATTTCTTTTTTGCTTACGACATGGCTTTTTTTTTTTTTTTTTCAACAATATGTAAATAAAGTGTTGAACTTAAATACTTGTTTAAAGATCTGTAGCACGCGAAACAACTAATGAAAATATATAAAAAAAATTACGAGTTTTTATATAGGATTTAAATACAGCAAGCACTGACAGGAATAAGACAAACACGCACAAACCGGTTTATCTCTTTTGACACTCAGTCATACTGAGCAAGTTAGGACAAGTATCGATGAACCAGCCGATTGCTACCATGTACAGTACGTTTTGGTATTGCAAAACCGCCACCTGTCGATGATTCCATTCTGAAAAGGGGCGATACGCTGAGATGGACTTTTCCTCAGATTGGTTTTTCAGAAACAAGCATGTTTAATAAACATTTGTCTTTTGTCTCAACCCTCTTTGATGAACTGGAAGCGGACCTGACACATGCGTAAAAAACGCTGAAGGTTTCTCCAAACGAAAACGGACAGTACGTCTATGGAGCACAACATCACATGTGCACCAGCTCCCGCAGTTAGTCTTTTACCCCGGAATATTCCCACGCATACGGCATGCGTGCTACGAAATCTATGTTAAGTACTTTAAGTTTTTATACCATTATACTGGGTAAAAATATAAACTAAATATTCGTTATTGTGTAGTAGGTAGGCTTTAATTCTAGTGAAATTTAAAATATAAAGTAAATCAAATTATAAATCTAGCATCACCCCCTAACCCACGTCAACGCCCCCCATTTTTTCTGGGCCTCTAAACGCCCCCTCTAGGTTTTAAACGCCCACAAGGGGGCGTTATCGCCCACTTTGGGAAACACTACTCAAGAACATGGATTCCCCAACTTTTTTTTCTCTTGGACCACTTTCAAAGTTTTACTGTTTTTGGTAGATCCCCAGCTGCTACATTCCTACTATTTTTCCAAAACTTCTAAAAAATATCACCATAAATTGGGGATGTTAAGAAGAAAAAAACAGTAACACATTTTGTTGTGTCTTATTTATTAAATACTTGTGGTTATACAAAATTATAAAGATTTATTATTACAAGCAATCAACAATAGACAAAAATCAACAATGAACTCTCAAATGTAAATCAACAATAAAAAATAGTCAATGAGACGGATTTACTAGATGAATTGACAAAAAATTATCAATATTTGGCTTCAGTTTTGTAAGAAATAATCTCAAATCTCCCCGTTCTGTGATGTACAATCTGCTCCTTTTTTGTTAACAGGTTGGTAACGACACTAAAACTTCTTTCGACAAGATATGACAAGGGAAACGCTATCAAAAATTTTTTCGCAATGTCCCACAGCCCGGGATATTTTTTGAGGATTTCTGCTTGCAGCCAAAATGTTTGATAGCCTTTTTTTAAAATCTTACCTTCCTCGTTGGTGATGAGCTAAAGTAGTTCCTCTTCTAATAACAGCATTAAATTTGTAAAACAACACTGTTAAATACGCAATGTCTGCTTTACATTTGATCAAATTTTCTTTTAAACCTGGTGCTTCAGTTTCCAAAAACTCTATCACTGATTCGAAAAGTAGATAAAATCTCGATAAGCATGCATATTTCGACAACCAGCGTACTTCAGTATGTAAGAGCAGTCGTTGGAAATCATAATTTTCATCGTACAGATAATAATCGTGCAAATAAACAGGTATTCAAAGCATTGCTTCTTATTTTATTAACTACGTTAATCACAAATTGAAGCGATTGGTGCAATCTACTACTCAAATCTTTCGCAGCAAAAAGTTGTAGGTGGATGACACAGTGAATCGCAATTGGTTTTGATATTATTCTTTTAAGATGGCTTATAAACACACGATATCGCCCGAACATGGCACGAGCTCCATCTGCTGCCACCGAAATAATGTTTGTAAATGGAACAAATTTTTCTGTAAAAAAATCTCGCAGGATATTAAATATCGATTCGCCTTTAGTGTTCGAAATCAAAGTTTTTGTGAATAGCAGCTCTACATGGATTTCTCTGTCCATAACAAATCGAACATATGCCAATAATAATGCTTCATTACCAGGCAAAGTAGACTCGTCTAATAGAATAGAAAAATGAATGGTTTGCAAATAATTACACAAGAAGCTTTCTATATTAGAGCTCATTTCATCAATACGTCTTTGTACAGTGTTGTTACTTGAAGGAAATCTTTTGAGTACGCGTCAAATGGAGGTTTGTGCAGAACAGTTTTTAAAACGTCTTCAATAGCGGTAAAACGTCTTCAATAGCGCATACCATCGGAGAAATCAATTTTTCTCCGATGGTATGCGGTTTTCCAGATTTCGCTATAAGCAACGAAATATTGTAAGATGCCCGCAAGCCATCATCGTTATTTTGAGACGTTGAAGCAAACATACTATTTACGGTGGGTCTCATTTAATATTTTTCCTTCAATGTTTGAAAGTATTTCAGACCTTTACCTATTTTTTCAGGATAACACATTTTTAGGTGATTTTCGAGCTTCGGTGATTTCAAAGAGTCATTAATTTATCGATATGATTTATAAATAACAATATACAATAAAAATATGTGTAACAAATAGACAGGTATTTACTTTTACTGGCACTGCAAACACTGGCATCGATTCACTCACAGTCACACTTTTATGTTCAAAATCTCGGAAACAAATGAGTAACGTTTTGTTCTTGGCATGTTTTTATACTACTGTAGATCGCAAGCATAGCGTAAATTGCATTTCATCCCTTTGCAGGTCTAAACAAGCATCCCGGACGAGCGGGCGCACGGCCGGCACTTTGTAAGGCTCGACACGTGGTGTACACTTGTACTATTATCTATTGTTTTATTCAATCAGGTGTTTGAACTGAGTCTGGAATATTTTTGAGTACCTACCTAGTGACTCATGCTATCTGCATACGTTGATAAAGGTAAGTCCAAGCCAAAATTTTTGTTCTTTATTATGAAAACCAGAAAATTTTTCGTGAACCCCCACTTACAACTTGTGAATCCTTGTTTTCTTTTCTTTTCTACGTGGACCCCCATATGGTCTCCTATGGACCCCTGGAGGTCCACCTGGATTACTTTGGGAACCTATGCTCTAGATTATACTTCGACGCACACACACAGGGGAAGAAAAAAGAACGGCAAAGTATGAAACTTATAAAAGCTCCATAAAATTGCGCGTTGCTTAGCTCTTTTATGATCCAAGAAGTACTGTTACAGCAGACGAGTGAAAAAGTTGCGAAAACATCTCCTGATAGCTATGTATTTAGACAAATAATTCTGTGTTTCAAAGAGGCCCGAACACTTCAAATAAATCTGAGCAAAAAGAAGTTTGGAATTCAAAATGCAGAATAAATGGTGCGAGTTTAACGAAACAAGAAAGATGTTTGTTACGGTAAATTTCCTGAGACAATGACTGGTATCTATTACTTAAAATGAAAAAAGCTAACGGGGATGTTTGCCATACCTATATGTTTAATTTCATCTATTCATGCCATATGTTTTAATTTCAGCTATTTATTAATTTTTAATTGCTTGGATGGGAAACCAGCATTTCTATCAATAACAAGGTATCTGTAAAAAAATAGTAATGAAACAAAGTATAGCAAAAAATGGATATAGAAATAATAGTTTACATGGCACATAACATGAATTTTAATAAGAAATATTATATTTAAAATATGTGTTTAAATGTTCATTGCTCAAAAGATGCATGGCGCAAGGGACTGATTGATTATTTTAGTGATGAGCACCATTTCTATCTGAATAGCAGTTCAAACAAACATAGATTATACCGACTTCGGTCAAAAAAGAAATTTGGCAAACATTCCATATACAATTAAAATATATAGGAGTGGATTATCAATATCAATATACAAGTTTTTACTTCCTGAAGGAAATTAAGAGTCTTAAAGAGGGAAGTATATATTTAGTTAATGATTCTCAGATTCTAAATATGTTCAGGAGCTTCATAATTTCATTTCCTTAGCAGAGACTACAGTCGTAATTTCAAAGTCTTGTGAAACTATGATTTTAGTACCAGACAAAACATTTACAAAAAAAATTGCACAAAAAAAGTGTCTTCAAAATCAGAAAGGTAAACAGTGTGGTAGTAATAAAGTAAAATGCTTTCCATTTTCCCGGCGTGATTTATTCGCTTGTCTGATTTAATTTCCTATTTTAGATTATATCCATATTTTAAGAGATACATTTATTAAACTAATATTCCCTATTTCGTGATTTAAAATAATTCTATGAACATGTTTCAAATTTCAAAGAAAACATTTATCTATAATGGTGTGGTATCACGTAATTTCAATAACGTCAACGGATTATAAATCATTTTTTAAAATTTTACTTGAATATATTAATGTAATAAAGTTTATGAAAGTTAACTCGTTTTTTGTGTTGTTATCTTCACGGATTCCATTTCCACTTGCCATTTTAGAAAAGTTATTAAGCACATGGTTTTTTTCCTTGCAACTACTTCTCACAAAATACAAAGAAAGCGAAGGACAATTCTTTTCTCTTTCATTGATGAACATAAATTAGTTTTCTATCGCTTCTATCAACCTGTTAATATGAAATTTAAAATTCCTCAAATTTTACAAATAAAAAAAATAAAAAAAAAACGCACACACATGAATATAATTTTTAATCCAGTCTGGAAAATTATGTACATGTGTGTACATAATTTTAATTTGTACATGTGTGTACATTTTCTATCGAGCCACGGTTTAAAGTAGATTACGACAAAACTAACATCTTCATCTGTGCCAGGGAATAGAATCTATGAATTGATGAACTGAAAGACTATAATGTTAATTCGGATGACATTTCAACAGTCCGTTAAATAAGACCACGCGGATTTTATTTGCATAAATAGTTAAATAAACACTTTTTATAAAGACATTTAAATATTTTCAGTTATAAAGTAAATGGCTAAGATTTAAGTTTATGATATGTACATAAATATCAATTTTTAGAATGTGACATAAAAATCCTTTATTCAGAAATAATATAAAAGTAAGAAATGATAATCTTTTCAGGTTATTGTCATTTAAAAAGTATGTTTTTTTAAAAAAAGATTTTGATTTTAAATTGTTAAAGTTATTTGTAAATTTTTAATGAGAATTGTTGCTTTGAAATTTATTAAAACGTTGCTCATAGAATATATTGCATTGATCTGCAAAGAAAAATTAGTAATAAAAGAAAATCAAAGTAATGATTTAACTATATGTCCAGCCTTACGAATTTCTTGACAAATACAGAGCAGGTGGGGAATAAATAAAATAAAAACTGTACTGTGCCAATGATTAAAGTTCGTCAACGCTTACGGCATGATACTGGATTCCTAGAATTGATAAGCCTTAAAATATTTCGTCTAGAAGAAGCTATTAAGGGGCTCCGTTGGGGACGTCGCAATGTTGTTTTTTTCAAGAAAAACAAGTTCACCCCGGCCCCGAATCTAGTATCTTGATCACAGCCATCGAGAAAATTCCGTAGAACGAGGGCTTTCACGGCGGAGTTCAAGCGCATGAGGTATGTTATCACCAATTTATTAGTTAAAAAATATAACGGAAAAAATAATTAAGATGTAGTAATTTATTTTTAATATTTTCAAGATGTCTTTTTCTTAACTTTATAAAGATTCGAATTGTCGTTTTCATTATATATTCCATAGCTATAATAGAAAAACGCAATAACGTTTCCTTTAGTTCCCAATAAACTTGATGTAATTTATAATATAGATTATAACTTTTGAAAAATGTAGTTCTAGAGTAATATTCTTGAATGACATAAAAAAAATCTAGAATAATTTTTATTTATACATAAATTAAATGCATACAAATAGCTTATATTATGCATGACATAAATGCAAAGTTGATTTGTTGAGTTTCTAACTTGCTCATAGGCGATATTTATATGATTACAAAGAGTAATTGGAATAAGTGGTGCACACACACACAGAATTTGGAAATGTTTTTCATTACTATAGCCTTAAAAGAAGTTTTCTTTGTAATAAAAATAAAAAAGCAAATCCTCTTTATATATAGATACATAAATAAAACTATCCTTTAAAAAACTTTGAAGAACTTAGTTCTGTCTTAATATATTTATGACTGAATTAAAATTATTTTTTCCATTTACTTTTACTTGTCCAACGCTGGTTGGTAATATTAATTCTATTACAGCTTATTTACACTCTTGCATTATGAAACTTAATTTGTGTTTTTTATTTATGTTCAAAAAATTTATCTGAATATTTGTCCAAGGAACGTATAAATGCTGATAAATTAAGTGTCCTAGTAATTAAATGCTTTTTATTTGCCTACATATTACTTGTGACTTAAATGTCACTTAGGACATTTTTCATTTTGGAATAAGTAAATCACTGATATTCTAACAGTAAATTGAATTGACGTTTCCTTTTCAGTTTTTCATTACCCAGGAAAGCTTAGAAACACATTTTATTTAGATGCATTCGAATATTATTTAAAACATCAATTTACTTACGACTGGGCTCTTTTGACACGCCATTTCTTTCAGTTCCATACAGTGTCGTTTTTAATTCAATTTGATATTTTTCGATGAATTGTGAATTTTTGAATACTGCAATTCCAATTGCATTTTCGATACAAGTATTTCATATTTTCCTTTCCAATTATTGATGTATATTTTTCTGACTTAATTTTTTAGCCAAAATTTAATAATTTAAAAGCGATTGCTGTTTTTTCTTACTGTCGAATAATAAAGTTTAAAATTTTTTTTTATTTAATGTAACAAAAAGTAAAGAATATATAATAATATAATAAGAAAATATAGCAATTCAGACTCCTTGATTGTTGTTAATTTACAAAATTTAAAAGCAGAGCATTTTCTATTTATTGATTTCTAAAGCTTAGAACATTTATAATAGTAAAATAATTATTTATAAATATTTTAATCGTGAGAAAAAACTCTGCGTAAGATTGCATGTAAACTTTTACAACTATTCTTAGATACAGCAAATTGAATTTAAAATTATGCTTATATCTCTGCAATTAAAAATAAAGTAAACTTTAGTTGTGTATTATATAATTAGATCAATTAGATTAAAATAAAACAAGAAGTAAAAATATATTCTAAGAAAAGGAAAATTTAAGAAGTATACAAGTAATACATTGAAGAAATATTTATTTGTTTGTAAAAGTACACTTTGCTTATTTGTCAGTTACAATCTGCCATTGGGGGGAAAAAAAAAACTTATTTATCAGTAAAGAATGTTAATAATGCCTATGCTGATGGTATAACCTAAAGGTGTGTTCTCTGGTATTTGGAGGGTATGAATTTAATTACAGTGGCATAACGTGAGAGCTATTATGGGGGAGAATCGGGGACTCAAATGGGTGGTAAACGTAAAATTGCTTGCGGGCGTTTTTAGAAGATCGGGTCAAGGAGGCTTTATTTGGGTACCCTATTCAGGTTATCGTAGAATTTGCAGCAAGCTTAAGTATAAGGTTTTACGCATTTTTGTCGGAATATAAGTTCTTAAAAATACAGGGGAGCGTTAGTAATTATCCTTATTATTTTATTTTAGAACGATTCTCTAGTCTGGACACATATTTTGCTCCTTGCTGCTACATAATTCCAGTTAGGTAGAACCTGGCGGCGAATTAAAGTATATGATCGAAGTAAGTTCTTAAGTTACATTCTTTGTGAAAGTGTGCTTCGATTTCTGAAAATACAGGATAATACAGATCATTCTAATAATTTTATTTTTCAACGATTCCAATCTGAAAACATATTTGCTGCTGTCATAAGTATATCGTATACCGTAATTAAGGTTATAATTCTTTTATAAAAAGTTTAATGCCAATGTTGTCAATTCTTAATTTTGGGCTTGACTTTTAATGGACAGTGGCGTACAAAGGTGGATAAAATCTGAGTATCAACTCTAAAAAAAAAAAAAAAAGATCTCAATTTAAATCTTTTTTTTAATTTAGAAAGTGTTGATTATTTAAACTTTTATAATCATTTATTAACTATATATCTCAAATAATTAAGAATGATGCGTTTCTGTATTAAATTAATAGTAATGTGGGGTATTACTTAATAAACTAATGTTGTTGTAACTTATTCCTCAAGCTGCAAGCTAGACTATGTCCAGGAGGTCGTAATAAACCTCAAATAGTCATAAACAGTAAGAGGAGAAATAATGAGGCCCTCATGCAAAAGACCTACATAGTGGAGGGGATGTTCAAGGAAGGCATGTGCAGAAGTGTACTTGGTGCACTCAAGATAAGATTTCCGTCCATCATTGAAAGTAAGGCTCTCTATATGTCCACTCATGAGCCTGCTGATGGTGCATTAGACAGAAGGGGATCGAGTTTGCGAGGCTTAGTGCCAGAAGCTGAGGCTTCTATAACTAATTTTCATACCTTGCAAATCGAAGCTTTGAACTCGAGTCTTCCTTCCAGCAGCCGCCACCTGCCTCAGTAGACGAGCCACAGAACCATACCTTGATGAGGCGAGTAGACTCGCCAGCACCCACTCACTTATTCTGGCATTCATTCTCGTTAAAGATTTGTTTTATAAATTCCTTTACGAACCGTCAATTCCTATGCTATTCCTCAATATCCTAGCTCTCGACCGGACCATCGTCAGAAGCACGCTGGTATTCCATCATTGGAATGTCATCCGACACAATGGACATTATCCTTTTCAAGATAGACCATTACCAAGAGTTCTCTTAGAATACTAAAAGTGGGACGAAGGAGTCCTCCATATTTTTCGCCATTTGGACCTTAAATTAACTAATGTAATGACTGTTATTGTAAAATTAGAAACGAAGTTCTATTTTACCCACCGTAAAAATTAATTAAAAAAAAAAGATGCTTTAACTAATCTTACTGCAGTTTTTTGTAGGCATGAAGTTTAAGTTAGACTATGTGCAAAACTTAAGATGTATTTGTAATATCATGAATTATGCCCGCTTAACATGTAATTTAAATAATAAAAAAATAAGCTCTTTAGAAAAAGAGAGATATTTTTCTCGATTTATTCCTAACTTATTATTTCTTTAAACTGCAACATAGCACAGTACATATTGAACACAATATCCCAATGAAATTTTAAAAAAGGAATAGGTATGTAGATATAATAATTACATTCAATAGCTTAAATCCTCTTTGAACCTATACCTGGTTGATCATAAGTTAAAACTTTGGAAATTTTTATTTAAAAAAAATATTTTTATTTAATAATTCTAGTTATTTTGATTTTTTTAAAAATTTTCTTATTAAATAAATCAGATGCAGATGTCATCTTTAATTAGAATTCACCAAAAAAAAGGGAGAAAAAGATACCAAAACTGACCAAATTACTTTTAAAAATAATTAAAAATATAAGTTTTTCTATTATTATTATTATTTAAGAATCATATTTAAATGTATTGATAGTATCAGCGAAAGTGAAAAATTTATTTTTCAGTATTCATGAAATAGAAAGGTTAATCGTGTTGAGAGCTAAAAAAACTTTTGTGTGTGATACATTTGAAGTTAAGGCCCTTGAGTCAAACATCATGAAAAAAATTTTCATTTGAGACGGGGTTCTCACTGACAATTTCGTTTGGCTAAAATAGGAGTTTAGTAACAGATTAACAACCAACGAAAGAGAAGTTTCTCCTCAAAATGATTGCAATTCTAATACAGACTCTTATTTGCAAACCAAATACAATACAATAGCGGGAGTTTGGGAAATAATTATCACCCAATTTTAGAAAAATATATAAATTTATTTGTCCATATTTTTATCTTTGACATGCCTCTCTATATATTAAATTTCAAGCATCTCCAATTTATCTCTTAAAATTTTTTCTTTTTTTCTATTGAAAATCATTTTTATTTTTATTTTTTATTTTGTGCTTTTGACTGGAATATATATAACTTCCAGTCCAAAAATATTTAATTATATATCAGGAAGTTTTATTTTCTGCCTAACAAATATGCTTTCTTTGCTTAATAATTAGTTTTCTTGTCGATATAAATATTATTTATCAATATGCCACAAGTAATTTTGAATTTTAAAATAAAATTATTTATTACTTACAAAAATTAATTAGAAATATTAAATTATTTCTTCGGTATACATCTCTCAAAATAATACTTATTTGATATATATTTTAACACATTGGTATTAACACTCAGTTTGAAAATTCCTTTCATACAACTATGAAATTTCAAAATGTACTTAACATTCTTCGTACATATTGGTGTGCTCTTATATAAAACCTTTATTGATAGTATTTTTTTCTTTTAACTAGATATTGTTCGAGAATAATACAAATGAATATGCGTAATTGTTATTTTATATTTTTGCTTTAAAAAATTTTACTAGTAAAATTTTGAAGATTAAAAAGTACTTTTGCTTATTATATCCTTATCTTGAAAAAATATTGCCCTTTGCAAAATTAATTCATAGAAAATTAAGCACGTATTTTTAAAATCTAATATAGCTTTTAAAAGTTTAAAGATATGTTATAGTAAACAGTAAAAATATATAAAATTATTTTCATTGGTAAGATAACTAATGATGAAATTTCTAATGTGTGCTTAAATATGAAACTAAGTAGGGTATATTACAATCTCACAATCTAATTCTTGATATGATGTAATTCCATGTAACCTTGATGACACCATGTAATTCTTGATCTAACACCATGTAATTCTTGATATTTTGAATGCACGAAAAATTTGAATAAAAATTATATTAATTTATTTCATCATTTACAAAATTGCATTAAATTAATCGTTTAAAAACATCCAAATTATAAATTAATACTCTTTAATGTTTTATGAAAAACTTACATATAAATAAATGATTTTACTTGAATTTGTTTTGAAAGAAATTAAACTAAAGAACATTTTTAGATTTTTGTTTAAATGCAATGTGTTTTGGTTGTTAATGTGAAAGTTATATTCTACATAAAAACAATTGTAATAAAATTATCATTTTTTTCCAACGGCGGCCACTTGGGTGACAAACTCCATGTCACAACGAGGTCATAAACTGCTACTCGTTTGTCGTTACCCAGCGGGCTCCTGTGAATCAAGTCACGGAGGCCAGTATCGTTGCCGGCGCCATACCACCACAAACCTGTTTATAGGGAGGGTCACATTCATACATCATCACAGAAAAAAGGACAGAGAAAAAAGAGAAAGAAAGTAACATCCATGCCAAACCGGGATTCGAACCCGGGACCCACAGCTCAGGAATCAGGAGCACAAACCACTCAGCCATCGGTCGGCTTGTAATAACATTATATAATGCGTTAAATTTTCTTTATAAAAAGTGAAAATTTAGGAAAACGGATTTTTTAAATTCAAAAATAATTGACTAAGAAAATTTTAAATATTTTACTGAAAATGATATGCTTACAATAATACACCTATTGATTTAAATCTTGTTTAAATCAATAAATATACTATTCGATAATGTTTATATTACTGATATGAATATATTAAGAATTAAAATTTTTTCTTAAAAGAATTTTATGAAATCATATTCAATCATGAAATTTAGCATTATGTTAACGGTACTCAGATATTTTTTGCCGCAATTATTCTGTGAGAAAAAAATTAATATATAACTAACTCACAGTGAAATTTTTTTTTTATATAGAAGTCACAAGAGAGTTGAGTGATTTATGATTTTCTTAATATAATCAACACAAGAAA
This sequence comes from Latrodectus elegans, assembly GCA_030067965.1. Classification (NCBI taxonomy): domain Eukaryota; kingdom Metazoa; phylum Arthropoda; class Arachnida; order Araneae; family Theridiidae; genus Latrodectus; species Latrodectus elegans. Next base: position 82,751,079 of record CM057820.1, on the reverse strand, counting down.
ATAAATGTGGGCAGGGAAAATTTTAATGAACATGAAATAATTAGTGTAATAAGTAGAGCAAATGAGAGAATCACGAAAAAGGGTAAATGCTCAATCATGGAGGACGTCCAATTAACTTTCATCTATCATACTCTCCGCTATGCTTATCTACAGTTAACTGAAATTTTATTACTTGTCCTGTAATAAAAATTAAACTTTATGTAGTATAGAACAGCTTATAATATATTATAGTATATTGCTTATTATTTTAAATAATCAGAAATATATTTTAATAATTGTACTCAGTTATGCAAAAAAGATATTAGTGTTAATATGAAAAGGAAACTTTATAATGTACATTTAAATTTATTAATTTATGAAACTTGCACTTGTATTATTTTCTTTTCTTTTAAGAGTAGATTAAATTTAAAGTTATGGCTTAACTGTTTAGAATTAAAAAAAAAAAAATGTCCAAGTATTTCAAAGAAACTAAAATATTTTGGAGTCAAATTCCGTAAAAGACTAGCATGGTAAAACTGACTCCATTGGATAATATGAAAGATTTGATTTTCATTTAAAAATAATGATTTAACCTTTGATTTAGCCTCATCTAATGAGTTACGCAGCTTTTTATTCTTACTATCGAAAGTAAGTGAATTTGAATCCCGACTTAACCAAAAACCTGCAGTATTTACTAAAAACGAATGGGGCATGCTTAATAGAATGTGAAAGTAATGCTTTCCATGTTAAATGGTACCTCTGGGAGGACAGGTCCAGCATTGGGGATTTTTTGATTTGCTCCCGCGCCTAAATTAAGATGACTACCAAACCGACTTTTATTACGCAACTGGTAAGAGATGTATTCTAAGCAAGGTACAGGAAATCATGTTAGTGAAACAGCAAAGTGATAAAGATATGTTTATCCAGATATATTAAAGACTTACCATTTCCAATATTTAAACTTACATACATCAGTATATATATATATATATATCATTTCTATTCAAAACATCAAAGCTACTTTAATTTTCTTAATAATGAATTAAAATCGTTGAATTGTATATCATCTCATGCTCATAAAGAATGTTTCTTTCACAAGCCCATTTTTAGCAATATTCTCATAACGAAGAGAGATTTTCGGATATTTAATTTGTGTAACTTATATCAATGGAACAGCAAGCGAAAAAGTATAACTGAAGTTTAAAATCTTATAACATATACTTTTTTACTTTTTTTAAGCATAAATTTAAAAATATGAATTACTGTTTAGGAAAACCCTCTTCAGTGCCAATCATTCTCCGTTAATTGATACTAGTATTTCTTATCAGCACTAAACATTTTACTCGAATACTAAAAATTTCTATTAAAAAAACATTTTTTTTATAATTAATTTTCTATGTATATGAATTTTCTTCATTTCTTCCGACAGGGCGATATAATAAAAAAAGGTTAATTTCCTAATTTTACCTCGTATTTAATAATTTAAAATAACCTTGTATTGTTAAATTATTTTTACTTCAAACTCTTCTTAAGATTTAAGAAATATTGATTGGTAAATCACAGTGGCAATCAGAAAATAAAGTTGATTATTCTTCTTATTTCAATTTTTTTTATATCTTTTTATCTACCTGAAACAAAGTTTAAGGGGAAAACATTAAAAGGAAAATGTTCTTTTCTTTGTTCAAAGCGGATGCTTAGCCACCAGATATATAATCAAAGGAATATAAAATCAGCGGGAATTCTTAAAAGTTTCCTCCTATTAAAGATAGAAAATTCAGTTCAAAAATGTATAATGCCAAGAGTTACTTTCAAAGATAAATGAACATGTGAATATAATAAGTCAATGAATAAAAGAAATAAGTAATATACTTAAATTGAATGGAGAATTTAAGGGTAAAATTTATTTTAAAATAATTTTCATTCGTTTTTTTTTTATGTAGAGATTTAAATTAATACATTTTATTGAATAATATTAACTGCAAAGTAAAAATATTCATGTAAAATTATTCATGATTTCTCTACTGACTTCTTGTGTATAAATTAATTCAAAATAGTAAGAAAAAATAATTGGATAAATTACAGTTTCATCTACGTTATTAAATCCGATTAGAATGGAATAATTATTATTAAAAAAATGTAAATATGAAAAGTTTTCACAACACTTTTATAATTAACAACTGTTTTTTCTAGTTTATTACTTTTATTGCGAAAACGCAGATTATTTTAAATTATGCCGCTTTGAATAGGAATGAATTAGGAGAATGAAATAAGAGATGAGTGATAGAAATTAATGTATTTCCGAACAGTGATGTAATGGGAAAGGTGAAAACGTATTTGATGAAGAGAACATAAATAGTAATTTTTCAAAAGTTAAAAAATATCAAATATCATTAATTTTTAAACACAATTACATTGAGATAATGTAAAAAGAATGAAGGTTCAGTTACCGTAAATATTTTTCTCTATTCCCAGAGGTAACGACCAAATGACAATTTAAAAAAAAAGAAGAGAATTATTCATATTTCTCGAAGCGTGACGCATTCTGAAACGATATGTTGCACTGCTTAAATCTTAGGGTCTCCAAACTTTCCAGTCTTAGGGCCATATCGTTTACTCCAGTAAGTTCTAAAGGACAAAATCGTTTTATTATTTTTTTTTTTATTTTTATTATTTTTCTTTTTGCCATATTCTATAATTTCTATACTAATCGCTGAAAACACGCTATGAGAAAGAATATGCTTGCTAAATTAGCTGATTGAATTATTACAACTACAATTGTGTGTATTGATAATACTATGAAACTTGACGACATCTAGTGGTCAAAAGCGGAACTAGGTAAGTAATGTCCTTTATCGCTAACAGTAGGTTCAAAAAGGCAGTAATAATTAAACATTTGTGAATAACCTCATTGGTTCAAGAAGATTCTGATGTATTCTACTCATTTCGAGATCGCAGTAATTGAAGTATAAAAAATTAGTGGCACGACCGCGACTCCATCTATTTAGTTAGCGAAAGAAGCGGAAATGTGGCTATTATGGAGTAAAGTAGAGCGTAACGACGTTTAAAAAACCAATCTGATCAATACCCATACATACACACATAACTGTATTTTGATTTCATGTATTTTTTATTCATTACATGTCATTTTTTTCTGAGATTTCCTAGCATGGAAAAGAAGCGGAAACTGGACATTGAATGCAGAACAATCAAAGATCAATGAAACTTTCAATGTTTCGTAATTGAGTTCAGTAATAAGGTACTAAGTTTAATTTGCAATGAAACCACAGCCTTTCTTAAAAAATGTAACATTAAATGACCTTGTAAAACGAATTTTTTTTAATTACTCAAAATATACGGGAAGTTTACAAATAAAAAAAATTGAAGCTTTGAAGCGCAGATTGAAATTGCAGCAATCTTACAAGCTGCAATTCGCACAAGTTTTCGTGTGGCTTTTAAAATTGCAAAACTTGGAAAATTATTCACCTATCGAGAAATGATCAAAGAATGCGTAATTACAGTAGCCGAAAAAAAATGTGCTCCGGAAAGCACAATACATTGTAGAAAACATATCATTTCAACTGTCTGACAAATATGAACACCTTGAGTTCTCTGGTGTGTCAAATACGGTTCAGGTGTTGATTTTTATTTGAAGTATAAATAAAGCTATGAAATGTATGAAGAGCTTCTTGATATTGATAGTATTCGCGGCACGACTACTGAGGAAGATATTTTTAAGGGGGTTAACATTGCCATTAATAAAAAGAACCTACGAAGGAGGTTCTTTTTATTAATAATATTATTAAAAATGTACATTTACAATGGCATTGAAGAAAAACTTGAATTCTCTTACAACTGATGGAGGCGAAAACATGTATGTTAAAAATAAAGGAGGGATTTCATTTGCGAAGAACTTGTCTGTAGAAAATGATGGTGGTTCAAAACCATTAGTCTTAAACTGTATCCTTCATCAACAGTTCTAGTGTGGAAAATATTAGGATATGTATAAAATTCTAAAACCATTTATGTAAGTTATTAATTTCATCAGATTCACAAGGCTGAATCGCCAAGAATTTCACGAGTCTATTGAAGATGTGGGAGAAAATGATTTACCATATGCAGTACGCTGGCTTAGTTTGTAGATAAGACAAAACATATGAACGTACTAATTTCAGGTTACACGGAAAAAATCAGCTTCTCCATGATCTATAAACTAATATCAAATCGTTCCGGCTGAAAATAATATTATTTCAATTGCAATTACGTAAAAAAATGTTAGAAGCATTTTAAAACATGTGAAATATTCAGCCGTAACACTGCGAGTGAATTTTCCGTCGATTTTGCAGTCGAAATTTTGAATGCTTTGAAGATAAATTTTAAAACTCGTTTTTCAGACTTTGATGTTATTACAAATGAAATTCAAATTTTTTCAAAGTCCTTAAAATTATTTTTAATGGAATTGGAGATAATTAATTTATTTTAAACTCCATGTCAGCACTATTAAAATTTACTTGAATAAAAAATATGCATTTTTATAACCATTTTCTAAAAAATTATGCGATTATTAAAGGGTTAAACTGAAGGTCCTAGTAAATATAGATTTTGTGTGCAGAAAATGGTTTTATGAATTACAAATCAAATCTTATGTTTCATGTCTCTTGAAAATAGCTAAATTATTTCGTATTCAATTGTTTTTTAGCACATAACAAATACATATTTTCACATAATGGTTTTCTGAATTAAGTTCTTTATCATAAAATATTGTTACATATTTCGGCATTCAATCTGTTACTCCATTTAATTTTAGAGAAAATCTAATTTGAACAATACCTGTTTCCCATATTTTTTCTTGATTTCTCATGTTGCAAATTTTAAAGTTTCTTTTAATTTTTATTATAATGCAATTTTGCATTTTCGTTTAAAATAACCTTTTTTTTTTTTAAATCTTTTCATTCAGCTAATGTAGAAATTTATTTTGAGTAAGTAACTTTCATCTATTTATGAATATCATACATAGATATTATTCAGCTTTGAACTAATTACAAATTAAATTTGTAGAAAGACTCATCTCATTTCGTAATAGTTTATATAATTTAGTGAAATTTATTAATCTGCTGATATTCTATGAGATTTTATTTGAAAACTAGAATTAAGTTTTGGCAATGAAAAAAAAAAAAGATTAAAATGTATTTTTTATGAATTTTGAAAAAAATATATAAATATAATCTTAAAAATTTCAGTTATTTATTACCAGTTTTAATGGAACCAGTGTGAATCAGCTAGATTTCATCATTAATTTAAATCGTTTATGCTGCAAATTTAATTTAAATTAAGTAAATTTGAAAAATTCACAAATTTGTAGGAATTTTTTCTCATTAAATTACAAACTTAAAGACTACAAAATTAAAAAAAGAATATAATGACTAAAAGAATGATAATAATCTATGCAATAAGACATTCTCTGATTAATTAATCTTTTAATTTATTATTATTTTATTTTATTATTATTATTTTACCAAGATCAAATATTTTTCAACTTTAAATAAAGTGGAAAATTTGCTGAATCCTGTCTTATACAATATTTAAGATTGGGTACTTGTGAAAATATCTATAAGTTTTTTCTAATTAGTATTATATAATACATTTAGAGAACATGTTTTTGGAGCAAAATGCTTAGACGATTACAAAAATAAACCATTAGTACAATTTGAAATATTTTATTTTATTAAAAAAATTATTTACCTTAGTCGAAGAAAAATTATATTTTATCAAGCAAGTGCATACAAAAGATTGCAATGTAATGCTGTGCAAAAAATAGAACATAAAATAAATCATTTTGAGTGTAAGCAAAGAACTAACAATATTACAAACTAGTGCTTCAATAAGAAATAAAGAACAATACTCAGATTAAATGTATTTGCATGCATCATTAAGTTATTAAAATTTCAAATAATGATACACAATAAATCTAAAAATAAAATTTCATATTTCTTACGGTAAAATTTTTAATTTATTTTATTCACTTTCTCAAGTGACCAGCAAATTTATTTTGTGATTTAATTTCTTAGATATATATATTTATTCCTGTAATACATTTCACATAAAAATGTGTGTTAAAAAGTTAATCACTAAAATTAGGATGTCCAAGTGCCCCAATTAAGTAATGTGAATATCCTTTTAAAGAACAAAAAATTTTCAATTATATATATATATATATATATATATATATATATATATATATATATATATATATATATATATATATATATATATATATATATATATATATATATATATATATATATATATATATATATATATATATATATATATATATATATATATATATAATTAGTACACCAGTAATCCATACTTAGAATTCAGATTTAACAATGTAATATCAAAATCCTAAAGAGAAGAACAGTATAAAAATCAAGTATAAGTTGAAGCATATCAATTTTTATGCAGCATGTCTAAGAGACAGCCAGCAATTTTTTACTTGCATTCATAATTTTGCTTGGTGAAAGCCTCACTTATGATTTTAAAATTTTTTATTGAGATTAATTTAGAACTATAGTAAATATGTAAATCAATACCAAGATACAGTTATTTGTTATACAAATTTCAAAAGTTATAACAACAGGCAATATATAATATTATACCAGCACTTTTGATTGGTTCATAGTACATTTTTATTTTCAATCACTACATTTTGTTCAGAGTAAAAAATTAAGTTTTATATTGTTAGAATAAATTACTATACTTAGAAACAAAATTATTGATATTTCTTTTACAATATATTGCAACAGTACAATAGAGAAGTATCCTACACCACTTTATATTTGTCTTTTATTTTGATGTTGATATAAAATTTTTAGGTTTAATACATATTGAATCTTTAAACATTATAAGAACAAGTAATGTTTTTAAATAAAATGATTTAGAATGTTTCTATGTAATGATATTTAATCATGTAGAAAAAGTTATATTACAATACTTGACACAAAAATTCTTGACAAAGGTATAAATAATAAAATAAGTTTTTAAATTTTAAATTTTTTTTTAATTTATAGAGCTATTCAATCCAGAAGGAAAAACTTACATCAATTTTATTTTATTTGCACTTATCAAAACTTATGTAAAATATGTAAGGAATTATCTTAAATTATCTTTAATATACATTATTTTGGTTAGTAATCTGAAATGCAAACCGCTTTTGTATCTAAATAAATGACATCCCTTTAGCAATAATTTAATTTATGTAATTTTTAAACAGCCTATAAAATCAAAGATATATTATTTCATTCTTCAGTATGATTTTTTATTTCATTTTCATAATGATTATGACTAATACTTAATTAAAATAAGCAAGCTGCAGGATAACTAGATTTTGTTAATAAAGATACAATCATTTTTTTTCTGACAAGATTGAATTCAACATAGGTCTTTGGCTTACAATCTATTTCAAATCAACGTAAGCATTTATCCTTGAGGTGCTGGTTGAACTGCTTAAGCATTTTCTTTAATAATCATTTGATTTAATATATATATATAAACTATATAAAATGATAACTTTGGTATCCAATAAATCTTTGTTATTTCACAATAAAGCATGCTTAATTTAGAAAGTAATAAAAACTTTAAAATTGTGGGAATGTTCATTGAGTGTACTAAAAAAATTTTTTTTACAGAAAGTAATTAAAATCTTAAATTCTTTCTTATATATCAAAAACACTTTGTGACATTTTTTTCCCTCAAACAATTTTTAAATTAAATGCTGGATGGATATCAAAGATAAAAATGCTTAAGTCACACACGTTATGAAAAATAAAATAAAAATTTAAATAAAAAAGGATAATTTTATGTTTTAAAAAATTTTATTAAGAGATTCAGTATTTGATAAATAAAACTAAATATAAAATAAATAAACGATAAATACTGAATATAAAATAGCAAATGAAAATTTTATGAAATATGTAATTTTTTTTTTCAATTTACATACTTTATAATAATTTTAGAAAGAAGTTTAGGAACAAGTTCGATATCCCCATATAAGATTTCTCGCCAAATCTGGCGCCCTTTGTTTACTGCGTAGTGTTGCCGATTTCAGCTTTTGTTTTTATTTTAGTGTTGCCAATTTCAGTTTTAGTTACTTTTTTTTTGTTGTTGTTGCCACTAATCAATTTTCTTGTGTTTAACATAAATTTTAAAGCTATTTAAAAATTACTTCGACTTTCATTGTTCTAGAAAATTCTATATCCCACGTTTTTTCGACGTTTCTATTTGAATTGGAAGCCATTTGTCTTTAGTTTGCTGTAGGTGCAATTAAGGGATGTGCTTCGTTGTCACCAGCGTCTAATCATCGTAAATTTTTATTTTTTACAATTTCTTTTACATTAATTCTTTTTATTTCGTTTATTTAATATATATTTATTATTAGCTTAATAAATTAATTCATTATTATCTTATTAATTTAATTCATTATTATCTTATTAATTTAATTCATTATTATCCTAATAATTTAATTCATTTATATCCTAATAATTTAATTCATTATTATCTTATTAATTTAATTCATTATTATCCTAATAATTTTATTCATTATTATTTTATATATTTAGAAACATATTTTTTGAATCCTTTTTTTTTTCAATTTTATAAAGTAATTTATATTTAAAATAATATTTTTTGCATGCCTTTTTTTTTAGCTTTTTTAAAATTTTATAAAGTGTAAATATTTAGAAAAATATTTGTGTAAATAAAAAAAAAAAAAAAAACTAAAATGTGACTCTGGTGACAGCGAAAAAAATGTCGAAATAAACATACCAATCGGCACGTCAGCTCAACTTCATATCAAGTAAGTCCATTTATATTTATTTCCCTTTTTTAAATTTTTAAAATGCTTATTTTTCGATCGAACTTCCGGAAATTTCCCGTGTTAGCTTGGCGCGCTTACATTGGCGACTTGGCGACAAAAAAAAATCGCCGCGTTCGCCAATATATGGGGAAACCGAACTAGTTCCGAAGTTTACCTTATTACACAAAACAATTTCACGCTTGTCTCCAAATCCATCAGAAAAAGCACACAAAACTTGGCAGCTTTTATTATCGAGAAATGCATCTAATGCTTCAGAATGTAATAAACGAGAAATATTAACATCTGTGATTTCATTATTATAAAAATCGCGTAAATTTGATACGATGAACTTTTTTCTGCTGTCTGCAGACTGCATTGCAAATGTATTTAATCTATACACATATTTATGATATAACTAGATATCAATGCAATCGAACATTAGCAAACATTTCTTATTTATGATTCGATTACCATTACCATAGCAACCAATCCGGTATGTATAAAATATGCGGCCACTTTATTCTATATCTTAGAAAAATACTGCATTTTCAATTTATTTAAATATTTTTAATGATTTACTAATACTCTAAATAAATTTATTGAAATAATAAAAATTTATTGAATCAGTGAGAAATTATTATTATTAACAATTTCCTATCTTACGAATTAGTGAATCGGCATTGTTGCTGATTCCGTATTCGTGGTGCCACAGTATTTGTATTTCTAATTTCTGAAGTGTTCATGATTTGATGTTTATACTGAGCTACAATGTTTGCTTGGAAGTATTTTCAGGATCGTTCAGATTTTGTTTGTGCTCGATGCGTGAATCGCATGTAGTAAAATAAATTAAACAACTGTATAGTTGAATATTCACAGTGGTTTTGTGTTTGTATTGTAAGGTTCATTTAAAATATATTATATTTATGTAGTGATTAAGTATTGATTTCAATTAACAGATGGAAGCTTGATGTATTCCGTTTTCAATTTATATTTATGTATGCCTTTAATATGCTTAAAGATCTTTTCTGTTGTTATTAATTTAAAATATGTTGTATATTGAGCTCTAATAATTCAATACGATTTTCATTATTCGTCTCATAACTTAAACCGTTCATTACCTTTGTAGCGACTCCTTAACTTATTTTACTTTATATACCAATATTATGCAGATTCTATTTCATATGACACTTGTTTGAATAATAGAAGTAAATACACAGTTGCAATTCATTAACAAATTTTAAGTTAGTTAATTTTGTTAATTCTTTCTTTTTTTTTTTCTTTTTTTTTTTTTTTAAATATATTTATTTGTACACTGATAATCGTCCAAAATGAGAAAAGAGTTCATTTGTGTTTTGTTCATCTAAATTATGAAACTATTATGTTTTGTATGAATTAAAAGAATCGTGCATTTGAAAAGGAGTCAAATACAGGTTTAATTGTATGGATTTTTGCCAAAATTGCTCTATTTACTTAATAGTATGTGACTTAAATGTCTTGTCTTTTAAGTTCACAAATAAAACCACCGAATTTTTGTAAAATTGTTCGCATAGTTTTTTTTATCTTTTTTCAACAGTTATTCAGTTTTAAAATATATGGCTATTAACCTGTTAAGATTTATATGAACTCTATATAATCAAAAATTTTATACTATGTACATTTAAAATTTAAATTGAGTCATTCTCAAAAATATTTATGTTATAAAATTTATGACATTATTGCAGAGGATACAATTTTAAGGAATATTATATTTATTTCATAGCATGCTTGATATCAAAATAATCAATTTCAGGAAGAAAATATGTTATACAATGTAGCCATTAGAGATAATATTCCTTTATAAACTCTTTGATTGCCAAGTTGTAGTATTTCATGAAAATGTTTCGTTAATTCAGTTTTACTTCCATTTTTTTTATTGAAAACCTTAATGTGCAAGAAAAAGTTATAAATCTTAACAAAGTAGTAACTACAGACAAAAATTCTGGTAAGCATTGCAGGAAACAACCTTTTAACTACCTTAACTTTTCAATATTAAAATTTTGAATATTTCATTAAAATTACTTACTACAATAATGTTAAAATGCTAATAACTAGAAACTAATTTCACAAAGGTTACATAATAAAAAGCAAATATGAAGTATCACGCAGTCTACAATGTATATCAACTAAGCAATAAAGCTAAATTTATAATATAAATCAAATGCATTTATTATGAAAACTCAAATTTTAATTTACCAGGAAGTGGCATCCACCTTAAAAAAATTAGTGTTATGCAATCTAGCTCTGATTTAAAATGAGCATAATAAATAAATAAATCTATAATGTAAATATATATTCTTACCAAAACTAGACTTAATAATAAATCAATATTACCATACTAAAAAAATCTAAGTACAATATGAAATATTTATAAGCAATACTTAATATATAACACAAATTAGTGCATATAACAGCAATATTAATTGAAAACCTAAAACAATGTAACAGGTTATTGCTTGCAGATGAATTTATTTTATAAGCTTTCAAAATAAATTTTACTTAAGAAACTTAAAATTAAAAATTCCCTGCAGACTAATTTTCAAAAATTTAACATTCAAAATATAAACATTAAATCATCCATTGTATTCAAATGAATGCATTTAATACTTTTATTTTAGTCATTATTTTATTTAATACATATTATTTTTAATATATATATTAAAATAATTTACTATGTCATTTAAATTTTTTTTTTTTTTTTTTTTGCAATTAGAAATATGTAGTTATGAATTAGATCAACAATAGATTAGTTTCACACATGTACTTTAAGATTAGCAAAGTAAAGCATTACAAGTTGTGGAAGTATTCACATTAACCCGGGATTTCGAAAGTTTATCTACTGGCGTGACAGGGATATGGAAAGAGGGTGCTGGCTTAGGTTTGACCATGCTCCCCAACCATGCTTTAAAATTATGGAGTGCTTGGTAGGGATGAATATTACAATACTGTTACTCTTAAGGTACAGTCCTGGGTAGACCTGCACTGTTATGTATATATACTTATAAATTAAATTTGACATAAATTATTTTTACCAAATGTTCATGATTAGCAAATAACCTGAAATGAAATTTTCTAGATTTTTTGGTATTGTTTCGTTTCAGAGTGCCATCTGCAAAATTTTTTTTGTGAAGTCACTAAAAAATAAGGCAATGAAATATAAATATTCTTCTTGTTTGAAATAAATTTTCTATTAACTTCCTAAAAACAATGTATTATAAAAATTCTTGTTTGGAATTAATCTGCTATAAATTTCATAATTAGCATTTTTTAAATAGTGGAAGTATATGATAAACAGAAAAAGTGACAAAAACAATAAAAGCTAAACAGGAAAAGTCAATATTAACCAAAGAGCAATATAATTCAAAGTAAGCATATTCAGTTACCAAGAAAATATTTAAATCTGGAATTATTGAAGGGTATTATTTCATTATTTTAGCAATTATGTATAAAAGTGGTCACAATTGTTTTATAACTTCTTGAAATGGAAAAGTACTGATTTTTTTGTATAAGCATAATTATTTAAGCAATAATATTTTATATTGTTTATACTTTTCTCTATTTGTTTGCATGTTTAGGTTTAATACTTCAATAAAATGTCTCATTATTATGGTGAACGAATAATCTATCCACCTGGAGTCAAAGATTTGACTGAAGATATTTCAACTGCTGAACTTCACCGCCGTCTTAAAGTAAATGTTAATTGAATTTAAAAATTTCATTTGTATTTTTCATATGTATAATTTATTTATAATTTTTATATTTATTAATATTTTTTAAAATCATTTTCCCTGTTTAAAATTATCATATGAATTTAAATAGAAATGAATGTTCAAATACAGTGTATGCTCTTTTTACAAACTTGTAATGATTGGCAAAATAGTTTTTAAAACTCAAAGCTCATAACATAGAAAAATAAATGTTAGATTTTAAAGCTTTCTTTCTGAATTGTTTTCTTTATATGTAAATGCTCTTAAAACATTTATCATGCAATTTATTTGTTTTTTTCATTTCATTCATTTACCCATTTATGTCGATCTGATATCGTGTATGATGGAAACTAAGTAAAGCATTAAGCATAAAAAAATAATTTATTGTATTTGCAAAAACCTACAATACATATGTCCTAGTGCTATATATTATGTGTTGCTGATGATACTAGAATGCAATAGATGTGGAGAGCAGTATTTGTATGATAATATGATATCTCTCTTTTTTTAAATACAATGAAATATTTAATATGATAAACAAAAAAATATCTGTAAATATAAAACATTAATAAAGAAATTTGAATATATAGTTAAAATATTCAGTTTATACATAATCTTTTAAAGTTAACCTCCTTTGTAATGTTTATCTTGTTGTTCTGTGAGACTTTTTTGTGTGCTATCACATTCAGGTGATTAAACAAATCTTTTTGAAGCATGATTCCATACATTTCTCCCTAAAACATCAATTTAGATGGTATGTAATATCTTTCACTACTCAAAAAGCCCTAACTACAGATCTTTATCATCAAAATCTTCTTCTTTCTGCATGTACTTTAAAGTTTGTAAATGTCTCCACCTTATCATTTGACTAAGGAAATTGAGGGCCTGGTGTTGTATTCTTGATATTCTGAGATTTTGTGAATTTACAAAACATAGGATTGTTACATTAAGGTCTGTTTACTGATTAGAGAAATTTGGGTATTCTGAAACATTTAAATATATTTTTAATAGTTTAATAGAAGCTAAACTTGTCTTCTCAAGTAAAACTGCATTTTAAGTATGTTTACTAAAATAATTGATTACCATGAAGTATTCTTGACTTTGGATATGAAAGAAATCAATTCCTTAAACTTCCTTCAATCTATGTAAAACTTCACTTGGCATTAATGGATTTTTAGAGTTCCTTATCTGGAATCTCAAAACAGACTAGGAAAATTTTTTATATTTTCAAGTATCCACAATACGTATCCAAGTGCTTTATATTAGGTTTTGCTAATTACACAAGAAGGTAATTGATCAAGAGAATAATATTAATGTAACACAGTTACAGTTATAAAAATTAGATTTACAACATGGCAATACTTTAAAATTCTTAATAATGAAAGTATTTATTATTAAAAATAATAAATCACATTAAATTTTTATTATTAAAAATAATAACAACATTTAATATTACATATTGATACTGATGTATTTTCTGCCATTATTTTAATGTGCATATACAGGGTGATTCTAAATTGTTTTTACAAATAAAGAAAGGTGATAGTACCCATTCAGAGAAGCAATAATTACATTAGAACATAGGGCTGCTTTCCACTTTGAGAAGCAGAAAAGAGGAATTCCCATCTGACAGTGCTTGCCCAACACTTACAACAGGGTTAGATGAGCAAATGAATAATACCATAAGTTTCACAGTAATATTTTTTGTTCAGTGGAAACCTTTCCACAAATGCTCAAAATGTTGCCCATATGTGTTGTTGTACAATTGAAAATAGTGAAGGAACAACTGTTTCACTCTCCCGAAGATTTTTGGTGCTGTATTAATTTTGTCCCCACCAATAATGATTCTAGCCTCGAGTTCTCAGGCATCTCGTACACTAAAGATTTCATGTGTCCAAAGAAGAAAAAATCGTTTGAATTGAAGTCCAGTAAGTGAGGAAGCCAAATCATTGGTCTGCTACATCCAATCCATCGTGCGGTATATGTGACATTCAAAAAGTTACAGACCGTGATGGAAAGAAGTGCTGGCACTCCATCATCCATAAGCCTCATGTCTTTCAGAATGGGGAATAGAACAACCTGCAATAAACTGGGAAGTACTTGTTCCAAAATGATGTAGTATGTTTCGCCTATCAAGTGGTTTGGCATGATGTTAGGGCCTATCACCAAAGATACCTGCCCAGATGTTCACAGAAAATTTCTACTGGTGTCTGTGAGGGGTTGTATAGTGGGCATTATTGTCAGACCAAACCTGTTGATTAAATTTTTAAAGGACAATGTCTACTCTGACTGTCTTTCTCTAGTTACCCAAAAGAGCAAAATGCTGCTTTTTTCTTCGACTTATCTATTTGCAAATTGGCAGTTCGTCTACATCATCAGAAGTGCTGCTTTTTCTCTGAGGAACTTTGCATATGTTAAATTCGCTATAGATTCTTCATGCATTTCTACTTTCCACTTCTGCCTCTTAAAGTGGGATGCAACCCTATGTTCCTATGTAATTATTGCTTATTTATTGCTTGTATGGATGAGTACTATCTCCCCTTTTAATTTGTAAAAACAATTTAGAATCACCCTGTGTGTATACATATGTATATATATATTATTAGTGAAATAATATTAATTTCATTGTTTTAAAATGTAATGTCATTAATTTCAAATTTATCTTCATATATAAGTTTTGCATGTTTAAATTTAACTATTTTGTAGGTTTGTCGGGAAGTTTTGCAAACATTAAACCAAGAAGATGATAACACAATTTATCGACCACTTGCTCTTTATTTAGCTTCAGACTTTTTCTTAGAACACCGAAATTGTGATATTCGCCTTATTGTTGCATGTTGTATAGCAGATGTTTTTCGTATTTTTGCTCCAGATCATCCTTATATTGATCCTCATCACTTAAAAGTAATTTTTTAAACAATTATTTGTGCTTACATATTATCTTGGCTACCCTGTTTGCCAAAAAAAAATATTGCCAAATATAGCAAAGTTTAATTATTTCTTTGCAAAATATGAATGCAAAAAACATCAATTATTATTATTTTTATTTATTTATTTATTTATTTTTTTGAAGCAAATAGATGAAAATTTTAATTTCAGCTTATATTGTATTTTTAATCAAATTTAAAACTTACATGCATTAAGAATGAAAAACATGTAGCGTGGATTTAAATATTTTAAAAATATATAAAAGGTGAGTGTGGTCATTAAACTCTTACCTTTTATGGTTAATCACAATATTTGGCAACATTGTTTTTTGCTTAAGACATCAATAAACATAGATGATTTAAATTTTTGGGAACATATTAAGTTACATATTTATTCATTTGTTAATATTTTTCTAGGCTATATTCATGCTTTTTATTGATACCTTAAAAGGCCTGGCTTCATCAAATGATACAAACTTAAGAAGCCATTTTTATCTTTTAGAGGTAGGGTATAAAAATTTTATTGTATAATTTATACAAAATCTTCATTAATATATTATTGTTCCCATTCATATATATTAACAATTAAATTTTTTTCCTTGATAGAATTTGAGTGTTGTAAAAACATTCAATTTATTTGCTGATGCTGAAGATGCATCTTTGATTGTAATGCGAATCTTTGAAGAAATGTTTCATCTTATAAGGTTTGTAATTTTCGGTTTTGAATATATTTTTAAATTGATATTATCTGATAGTATTTCTATTCAATATCTGTGATAATTGGGAAGCTCAAAACAATCACATATTCTTTTATTCACAAATCGAATATTCCTATTTAAAAAAAAACAGTCTTTATATCAGTATCATGAGCTTTTATTGCTTAAATATTAAATATAATTTTGCATATTCTTTTATTCACAAATTGAATATTCCTATTTAAAAAAAACAGTCTTTATATCAGTATCATGAGCTTTTATTGCTTAAATATTAAATATAATTTTAAAGCTATTCTTCCCAGAATTATTTAAAACAATTTACAAATGTGTGTTTACAGTCGCAGATACTTGAAATATTGTAGATGCACACTTTGAGTAATTTTAGTGTTAAATAACTATTTTTTTTAAAATTGCTCTAATTGTTGTTTGGAAAATAATCTTGCTTTAAAATGCATAATCTTCTTTTCATTTCCTTGCATGTAGTATGTTATTGTGACTTATATTTTGAATTACATAAAAATATGAGATATTTATTGGTACATTGAAGATGATCAGCCATAAGTAAAATATACTTTTTAAATAGCTGTATTAGCATTAATCAACAGTTATAATCATGACTGAATTTGTATTCGTTTCATGTTTTCAAATTAGACTCATAATTTGCAATGAATACATTTTTTTATTTAGTGTCACTGATAATACCAAAATGAGAGGATTGATTCTAACCATGCTGGTTGGAATTGTAAAAGAATCTGATAGTTTACCAAAGAAAGTTGTTGAATTCATTCTGCTGCAACTTATTTTACCGAATAGGGTAATTTGTAAACATTTTAATTTTATAAAGTTTTTTTTTCCAGAACTTTTTCATTCTTAATATTTTTTTTTATATTTTAGGAGAAAAATAGAAGGAGGTGGTTATTTGCTCAGGACTTAATTAAAGCTACAGCTGTCTGTATAGAATCATACAGCCGACCAGTAAGTTTGCTGTAAATGTAATTCTTTATAGTGTATTTAATATATGTAAATATTAATTTAGAAAGTGCTGCATTTACTGCGAACTATGTTCATTGTTATATGTTAGTAACTTAAATATTATTACAAAAAATATCTGCAAAAGTAGTACATTCTGATATTTTTTGATTAAAAACACAGATTAAAATTGAGAACCTATCTATTTACACTGTTGATAAGTGAATATTGCCTATTCTTCATAGACAAAAGAAACAAATATTAAATTAAAAAATATTTGCTGTCTGTACAGACTAAAAATGTTAAAAAAAAATTTTTTTTTAATGAAGTCCTTAAATTACTTAACTTTGGTGCTGTGTTTTGATTCATTTTAATTTCAGAACTAATAAATTTGCTATAAAAGTTTTAGAAAATGATACAATGCTGCTTTTTTATAAATTTGTTCATTCTAAATGCATTTAATCCTAATGATTCTATATATGATGATATAGATGCCTTAGATAAAATGATATGATACACTTCTAGAGGAAATCTCCTACCGACTCATAGTTGCATTTTCATATGTTCATATTTTTGCTGCAAATTCTCACAATTTCTGTTCCTGACAGTAAATTCAAATTGAAAATAAAACCATAGAGAAAGTGACAAATACATTGAAGCATTTGGTATGTATTTAATACAAGAATATATTTGTAAGAGATATTGTATCCTATAAAGTAGGATTTAATGAAGGCTAGAAGAAAACATTCATTAGTTTACATATGTAGCTGTGAATTCCACTGCTATTTGTATGAATCAGATAAAAGTGTCATCACTTCCTCCTTCCCCTGTAATGTTCAAAAGTAAAAATTCTAGTAACCAGCTCTGCAAAATTAGAACAGTTTTATAAATATGTGTGTGAAGTTCTTGAATTGAGTTTGTGCACAAAATGTACTGACATAATTATTCAGTAATAAATATTTTATTAATTGAAAATATAACCAGTAACTATACCCTTATTTATATTATAAGCATAGGAAAGAATATAGCTCTTTTCAGGATGGTATAAAAGGTAAAATATTCAACAAAATGTTGCATTTTTCTTTTTCTAATGCACTGGCTGTTCATAATAGTCAATGTCATAGTCCTTTCAGCTATGAGGCTCCTCTGGTTTCCTTTATTTAACAGATCAAAGTCCTTTCCCACTGGGTCAAGCCACCTAATTGATGGTCTTCCTTATCTTCTGTTTCCTATGGGATTAATAAAAGTGTGTTTTTTTTACTCAGCTTGTATTGTCAGATTGGAAAAAAGCCCGAGGCATTGTAGTGCATTGCATATTATGACTTTAACAGTATTGGGTTGTTTGTACTTTTGATGGATTTCAAAATTATACAATCTCCTGCTATTCTTTTCATGGATTACACCAAAAAGTTTTTGTAAGATTTAACATTCAAAGGTTAAAAAATATTACATTACTTTTGTCTAAAAAATGAAATCTTCCATTATTTTCAGCACTTTATATGAATGTGAAAAAACATGAAAAATATTTTTTAAACTTTTTCAAGAAACTTAAAAATCTATGTATACATTTATTTTTTTAAAAAATGTAAAATGTTAGATATTAAATTTAAAATCTTGCATCATTTGGAGCTAAATGTAATGTATGTTTGTTCAAAACAAACTATTACTGTGAGTTAATTACTTCTTTAAGTGTGTTATCATTTAATTTTTGAAATTATTTTCTATACAATGCTTATTCTCTGAATATAGCACTAACTGAAAAATAACTATAAAATCTAAGACTGCTTTATATTTTTGGTGCTGAAACATAATTCAACTTTTTGCAAGTTTTGAGTTAATAAGGCCAATAAGAACCCAGTTACCATAGTATAATATAGAATGGGCTCATTATAGGAATGTGCTAGAAACCTCCAGGGAGAAAAACTACCAAAAAGATGTAAACACTAGCCTTATCCAAGTGGTGGAGAGTTGAAAGTTGCTCACTCAGTTACACTGAGTCTCCAGTTCTGAAAGTTGTTGTTTAGTTTCTGTAGAATTGAAACTATATATGTTTTAATTTCCATAAGGTGGTTGTTTCTTTTTTTCCAGTTTAGAATATGATTATGCCTCTTTATTACAATTCTCACTGTTTTAAAATATCCATGATGTCATATAACGTTTTATCTATGTCACATCATATTGAGATGGTGTCATCAATATGATTTGTTGTTGAAATTACCATCTGACTTCAAATCACATTCTTCGAGTGGCAGCAAACAAACCGAAGTTCATCATTGGATGCGTTGGAATATTTTCAAAGTTCATTTTGTTAACTAAATGATTTCTTATATATAGACCGTATCAGTTTGAGAAGCCATTTTCTTTTGATTCAAATCATTAACACGTTGACAATAGAACAGAAGAAAAAGCAAAATGAAAAAAATAAGACAAGATAGTTCTCTATAGTTAGCTGAGATCGTTCTTACTGATTTAAATTTTTAAAAGTTTCATTAATTAATATAATTCTAAATTAATAATTGCAATATTTGTAAACAATCTCTTTTAAATCCTTAAACTTATACCTTCCTTACGTCGTTCAAGAAGTACACATTGTACTTCCTTAAACTTTTTTTTTTTACCTGTGTAGAAGTTTTAAGTTAAAGTTTGCATTGTCATTTTGTGATTGAGAGAGCAGTGAATAATTTGTTTTTGAGAAAAACTAATTTTTGTTATTTGTGCATTATTATACCTTCATTGCCCATTGACACAGGGAAACTAATAATATTGTTCAGTGGTATTAAATGGTGGTGAACCTAGATTTCAATCGCCATTTATTGCTGCTACTCTTTTATAGTTTTTAAATAGTAATTGTGTGTGTGTTTAAAGTTCATTAATTTTTAAATTTATATTTTTTGATATTCATGGTAAATTCAAAATTATTGAAATGAATAATCAAAATTAACATCAACATATTCAGTTAAAATAAATTATTGTTTAAGATAAATAATAGTACTATGTTATACAATTATCTTAAGTAATTGCATTTTTTAATATTAAATTAAATTGAGTTAAATTTATGTATCTTTTTTAGTATTGTAATATTATTAATAAAAACATTTTTTTTAATCATTTAATGCTGTTTCTTATTTGATTTTTAAAATTGGTTGATATTTTTGAAGATCATGTTTTGAAAAAAAAAAAATCATTTGCTCCTAGTCTTGCAAATCTGAGTGCTTGTTATGTTTTGTTTAAGTATTAGTTTTTAATTTCTTCTGGAAAAATGATAGCAACCAATTCCTATATAATATCAAATTTTACTTTTGCTTTATTTATTTATTTATTCATTTTGTATTTTCCATTTTTGATTTCGCTTTTTACTTATTTTGTTTCGTTATAAAATAACTACCAATGAGGACAAATTTTAAAACTAACTTTTTTGTAAAATTTTAGTTAAAATTTAATACACGGCAAATAATACCAATACTCAACCATTTATATTATTGAAAGACATTATTATATATTGTGATTCTCAATCTGATTTTTATAATAATGCAACTTTAAATATTAGCTGTATTACAGTTTAACTAAAGCTGCTTTGTTGCAAATTAAGTTTTAAAGTAACTTGAAATCTGCATTACTGTGAATTAAATTTGTAAGACTAAAATCACACTATTTTTTATCTATGTCTTTCAATGGAAATTATTTTAGTGAGATTTATGTGATCTAATTTTAAATTTTCCTATTTTCTATTTTAAAATGTTTCATAGTTTTCCCTGAAACATATCAAACAATTGATTAAAAATTGAATTTGGTACTCGATTTTTTTATTTCTTTATTATAAGTTATTAATATATTTTATATATTATTATTAAAACCTTTTCATTCGACATGCTATGATGGCCATCTTTTGCAATTTGAAATAAATCTTAAAATGAAAATGTAACTTTCTTAATGCATTTTGAGTTAATAATTTTAATCATTCTGAGTTACTGTATTAGTAACATCCAAAATTAGTAAAATTACTTTTACAAACTGTTGCATTTTCATAAGTTTTTCTTTTTATTTATTGAGAAACTTTTTAAACTTCAAATTTTTATAAAGGACAAAATTTGCTGTGTCTATAAATCAAAATGTGCTATAAACTAGAAATTCTCTGCTCTAGAGTATGCTTCAGATTATGTTTTAGCTGTTATATAACTGGCATTGGTTTTATGTACTAATTAACATTTGAATTCTTGGTATATTTGAATAAGTGAGACATGCTAAATTTATTTTTTAAAGTTTGGAATTTAAATGGTAATTTTGTTTATTTTATTTCTATTGTTTTCTTTCTAATAACAATTTTTCTAAATAGATTCTCAATGAATTATTAAATTCTGAATATTCAAAAGACAATTATGATTCTGAGGACAATCCTTCTGATATATTCAGTAATGCTTATGATCTAATGTTTCAACTCAATCTTCTAATACCCTCTGCAATGATTGGTTTTGTTAATGATTTAGTGCCTAAATTACAAGTAAGTTCATGTTTCTGTAATTTTTTTTTTTTTTTTTTTTTTTTTTTTACGGTTTTGTGCATTTATATTCATATTTCTTACTCTTCTGTCTGATACATTTTATTCTTTTATGTCACCAAAAATTGATTTATAACACAATCTAGCTTAAAATTAAAAAAAATTAGCTAATGTGCAACAAGTAACAAATTTATTCAAATTTCATTTAGAAAAAAATTATAAATATGCCCCTGTTCATCAAATAGAAATTAACAAAAATATTGTTTTCAAATGCTTTCTTCGTGCAGTATTTAAATTTTTATGAAATGATATAACTTTATTAAAGTGTTAATAAGCAGTTAGGTACATTATTAATATCTATTGATAGTGCTAATTATTTCATATTGTGATTTATATTTTAATAATATTCTGCCATGTGATTTCAAATACACCACTGGCCACTGTAAATGCAACACTTTGAAAGAAGCATGCAAACCGTATGAAATTTACAACATTCATTAGGTGAATTGAGTTATGAAAATGATAAGAATTTCAATGCAGATGCACATCACGTGTGTCTGTAGCGCCACTTCAAAAGGCTATTTAAGGATTGGAGATTTTAACAATTCAAATTTGTCATTTGTGGGTGTTTTTTTTTTTTTTTTTTTTTTTTGGAGGAATAAAAAAGCAGTTTTTTCTTGTAGAAAACAATGATCATTTTTTGATCAAGTATCCAAGTTTGACAGATGAAGGATAATGGTCTACTGATATTATGGATTATGTTTTAGAGAAATCAGTAGTTGTGTTGGATGATACCAAACAACTGTAATGCAGATATGTGATCTTTGGATGCAGGAGGAAACAACAGGTTGATGTGTTCGATCGCATCTACCTCAGTGCACCACTTCATGTGATGACAGGCAAATTATGTGCATGGCAGTGACAGATTGCTCACCACATCACGAACCATAACACAGCACTTTAAGTCTGTAATGCACCATCCAGTATTTGTGTGTACCATTCAATGCCATTTATAGCAGAGTGGTCTGTCCTCAAGACATTCATTGCTATGTCTACCTTTGACCCTTTTATTAAGTTTTTAGGCTCTATTTATTAATTTTTCATTTATGGAACCTGTGAAAATATCATTCATATATGGTTGAAAGCAAAGGAAATTTTGGGGAAATATCAAATACAGTGTAAGAAAAATATTGAACTCTCTATCTAAGTACATCACTAAAAGTTAATATCTTCTGTATAACATTTATACTTTGGTCCTTATTTTTTATTTCTTTTTGTTGCTGGATTTTTTACCTCAGTCTAAATCTTATTTTGAAATATCTGTTATTTATGTGTGTGTATTTGTTAAATAAAATTATAAATGAAATGAAAGGAAATTGGAATTGTGTGGTTAAATATAATTAAATTTGGGGTACTAATTATGATGCATGATAGAATTAAAATATTTATAATATTTGAAGTCAATATTTTTTTTTTGTCTCACTTTTATGAATGTTCTAATTTCTTAAGTTGTACTATTTTCATTTCTTATTTATTTTCTGTTAAATCGCAATTCAGAAGATTTGTAAAAGATAGGATTTTCAATCAAATTTTAACTATATCAATAAATTCAAATTTTCTCAGGTCGTTATCACTTGTTGGTATATTGATCATAATCATAAATACTTTGTATATATTAATCATATGTTTTTGTTAACTAGAAAGGTCTTAATTTCAAAGGAAGGTGCTGTTTTATTAAAAATTAAATTGGAATTAATGCTTTTATGCTTTTGTGTTATGAAAACTTATTGGTTTTATATAATATTATCTTTGTTGTTCATTTTTATCATTATGAACTTCAGTTCTTAATTTGAAATTCTATTCTTCTTCTTCTTCCCAAGCTCTACAGCCAATTGCCGGCCAAAACTGTCTCAGTCAGCTTATGCCATCTTGATCTATCACTAGCAATGACCTTCCAATTATTGACTCCTATGTCCCTTAGACATTCTTCCACTCTATCTGTCCATCTAGTTTTTGGTCTTCCTCTTTCCCTCTGGAGTTTTAAAAGTTATTTGCCTGACAAGGTTTTCATTGTCATATCGGAATACGTGTCCCAACCACCTTATCTGTGAAATCTTGATTATTTTAACTATGTTGGGTTCTCTGTATTTCAATTGGAACTCATGGTTGTACCATATTCTCCATATACCATTCTCTTTTACTGCTCCAAAGATCTTTCTCAAGATTTTTCTCTCAAAAGTCATAAGTCTCATCACATTGTCTTTGTTAATTGTTCAACATTCGTTGCCATATACAACGATTGGTCTTATCAAGGTCTTATATAGCTATATGAGACTTGTTTTATTACTTATGTATTTAGATTTAAACTGATTTCGTAATCCGAAATCGCCATCTGGATTCTGTTTTTGATCTCGATTTTAATGTCATTATTAGTATTCACAGTTGTACCTAGATATTTAAATTGGTCCACTTGCTCAAATTGGAATTCGTTAATTTTTAATGGTTGTAGATTAATTATTTTTTTGTTAGTTACCACCATGAATTTAGTTTTTTCTTCATTAACTGTCAATCCTAAGTTTTTTGCTGCTGTTTCAAGTGCACTGAATGCTTTAATGACAGCAGCCCCAGTTCTTCCCACTATATCAATATCATCTGAAAATGCTAACAGTTGAACAGATTTAACAAAAATTGTTTTCCGAGTTTGTATGCCAGAGTCTTGAATTGCTTTCTCTAGCGCTACATTAAACAGATGACATGACAAGGAATCTCCTTGTTTCAATCCCTTCTTGGTATAAAATGTATCTGATGAGTCTGATCCCAGCTTTACCTTACATTTAACTCTGTTTAGAGTCATTCTTATGAGGTTAACCAGTATTTTAGGGATTCCCATCTCTAGCATTGCCTGAAACAGTTTGTCTCTAATAATACTATCATAAGCTGTTTTAAAATCTATGAAAAGGTGAAAGGTATCTATATTATATTCTCTGGTCTTTTCCAGTGTTTGTCTAATGCTGTGTATTTGATCAATCGTTGATCTTCTTTTTCGGAATCCACATTGGTATTCTCCAATTATGCTGTTTGTATAAATAGTAAGTCTTTCAGCCAGGATGTTTGAAAATAGTTTGTACGATGTGTTCAAGAGAGTAATTCCTCTATAGTTCTTACAGTCCATCTTGTCGCCCTTCTTGTATATTTTACAAATGGAACCATATTCCCATTCAATGGGCATTTTTTCCATAGTCCAAACACTAGTAATAATTGAGTGTAATTTCTTGATTAGTTTGGGCTCCTTTACATTTAGGAGCTTGGCTTTAATGCCGTCTGGACCAGCCCCACTGTTAAGGTTTAGTTTAGTTATTGCTCTTTTAACTTCCTCCATTGTTGGTGGCTCCAGTTCTTCATTTAGTGGAGTCCTGTTTATGACCTCCACCTCTATTCCTATTATATCTTTTCCTCCAAGGACAGTTTTGAAGTGCCTTTTCCATCTCCTTAGAATTTCAATATTGTCATTTAAAAGTTTTCCTTTTTCGTTTCGACAAGTGAGAGTTCTAAGGCACCACCCTTTTCTTGCAGTGTTCACTACATTGTAAAATTTTCTAGCTTCCTATTGTTTTTTAAGTGTTCTATCTCTTTGTAAATCATCTTCCAATATTCTCTTCTCTTTTGTTTAAAAAGTCTTTTCTCTTGTCTCCTGATATCCATATATTCCTCCTCTGCCTTTCTGGTGTAGTGTCTTTGTATCATTAATCTATATGCTTGATTTTTTCTTTCATTAATTATTTCACATTCTTTGTCAAATCAATTCTTTGATTTCTTTCTTTCAATTGCTAGCAGAGTTTCATTAGCTGCTTCAATAATGGTAATTTTGAGTTTTTCCCAGCTGTGTTTATCATCACCCTTGTCATAAGCCCTTGTAAGCTTGTTTTTTAATTTGTCCCTATATGTTTTCATTATATTTGGTGCCTTCAAGGCGTCTGTATCTCTTCTCTTTTCCTCTTGGTCTTTTCTCTTAAAAAAGTGCCTTGAAAGTTTGCCTCTCACTCTTGATACTACTAAATAACGGTCTGAGTCCACATTTGCTCTCTTGTGACTTCTTACTATCAAGTAAGTTACTTCTGTGTCTTTTGTCAATTAGGAGATGATCTATTAGGGTATTTCCATCAGGCGAACGCCACGTATGTTTAAGTATGTCCTTATGAGCAAAAAAAGTGCTACCAATAACCATTTCGCTACCAACTGCAAAATCAAAAAGCCTATTTCCATTATCATTGAACTCACAATGTTGGCGATGTTTCCCTAAATGGCCAGGTGTATTTTCGTCTCTACCAACTTTTGCATTTAAGTCTCCAACCACTAATCTAATGTCATTTTGTGAACACTTGTGATATACTTGCTCTAGTTTTTCAAAGAAGGACTCTTTCTCTGGCTCTTCTTTATCCTCTGTTGGTGCATGTACACATATGATGATCAAATTATGGGGCTTGGCCTTAACTCTTAATCTACAAATCCTTTCAATCACTGGTTCAAAATCAATCACCTTATCTCTTTTTTTTTGTTTACCACAAAATCAGTTCCAAAATGATGTTGTTTGTCTTGGCAACTGTAATACACACTGCCATTTCTCCTGTCTAATTTGCCTCTTCCTACCCATCGGATCTCCTTACATGAAATTGTATCATTATGTTTAATTTTTCTATTATATATCTTGAAACAAATTTTTTTCCTCAAGATTATTTAATCTTGTAGTACTAATGCTTGTTTTTATGTGTTTATATTTTGTCTTTTTTATCATTGTTATCAAAAAAGGATTTTACTTCTATTTTAAAATTTTCACATTTGTTACAACATAAATTTTTTCTCATTTTAATTCAAATAAATAATTAAGCAAATTATTTTTAGTGTACAATTGATAAAACAAGACTTGAAGTTACACGACTTCTTTCTTCCATGTTTGCTAATAGATCATCTAAAATGATTGAGCAAAATAAATCATTATGGATTTCTTACCTTGGAAGGTAAGTGTTATTCTCTTTATTATTATTATTATTATTGCAATTGTTTTAATGTGATTGAACAAAATGAATTTTTATGCATTTTTTTACATTGGTAGGTACGTTTTTTAATTATTAATTATTTTTTTACAATTGTATTAATGTATTTTTGATTTTGTATGTCATAATTGATTGTTTTTCCCCACTGGTTTAATATGAGTATTTACATATAGTGCTCGAAATTGTGGATTAATTATTTAAAGCAACTTAATTATCTAAGGGCCATTACTATTATTATTACAACAAAGAAAATACTTTAAAAATGTAACAAATATGGTTTATTATACAGGTTAGTAACTTTCTTCATTTTTTTCCTTCTACTTTCTAACATTTTTCAGTTTAATTTCTAATTTTATTCTTAATGTTGTGAAAATGTTAAAAATAATTATTTTCACCATACTTATGTGTATCATAATTATATGAAATATGTTTACTGATAAAAACAATATTCTTAGTTTTGATTTCATGTTATTAATTTTTTATTATCTAACTTCTTAAATTTATTTGATAACGTACTGATATTTGTCAATTTTGGAGAAAAAAAATCAGGAGACACTACTAGCAACATTTTTGCTCGAAACTGAATTTTTAAAATGGTAGTACCGCAAAAAGACAATTTTATTCTTTAAATTACACATCCAAAGAATTATTTATGTTAAACATATTTTGTGTCTATCTTAATATTTTAATAAAATATTCATCAACGTCATAAAGGAACTATGAAGAATGAAAGAATGTACTATATATAAAAAATAAACTTCGACATTTATGTCTTAATATTTATTTTATAAGACAACTTTTACTACACCAGTGCAATTTATACATATTAAATTTATAAAATTATTTCCTTACATAAACACATAAAATAAATTTACTAAGTAAATTTAATTCAGTTAGAAATACTTCTAAGAATATAGAAATTATCAAATGCTTTGCCCATAAAAAAAAATAACACATTTCAAATTGGAATAACTCATGGAAATTTATTTTTTTCATACTTTGCTGACTTAGCATTCTTTAGAAATGAATTAGTGAATTGCTGTTCAAAACATTTTTTCTCATTTTGAGAATATTTACAATAATTAAACTTTCTAAATTTTCAGCAGAAAGAGAAGATATGAATTCATTTTTAATTTTTTATATGACTGAATACCTGTTCACATTCAGCATTAGAATGTGGAATAGTTAAAATTGTTAACATAAACTGGGAAATATTGGAAAACATTTTTTATTCAAACTCATTTTTCAGATTTCCAACAAGATGCCATTGTACATCTGCTCTTTGTTCATCCAGTATTTCTTTTGAGAGGACAGTACTTTGTAGTTTGCAGACCTCAGTTTGGAGAATGTCTAATCCTTTATTCAGTTCTGTATTAAGCAGCAAAATGGGAAATCTGTCAATAAAGAATTTTACACTTGAAAATGAGGCATGTTCAATAGTCTGCAAACAGCATGTTTTAGAATCTCATCATGAAAGGGAAAATTTTTAAGTATGTAATTACACACAGTCGCATAAAATATTTTGACATGTTCATAAATTTTGTCATATCTTCAGGATGTAAATTTTCCACAATGCTCATTGTTAAAGTGCCAATTACTAAATCAGTGATCTTAGATTATCTTTGTTGGAATAATCAATAGCTATAATATCACAACATTTTATTGCAGTAGGTTTAACAAATTTCAAAATTATTTCATTCAGAAAATCTAGTAGAATTATCCTTAATTTGTGGATAAAGGGTGTCTGTTATTGAAGAATGGAATTGACTTTATCAAAACCTTGCATTACATTGATTAAAAATGAGCAGTATGCTTTATTAATATGTCAAGATACACAAAACTTTTCTTCTCGAGAAAGACAAGTTAAATTTGGTTCACTTACTTTTGTAGCTACATATGTTTTGTCAGAAGCAGTTTTCAATTTCTTGTTCCTACTTTCTGAAAATTTTGATTATCATTTTTTACTATTTGGGGAAAAACTCTCTTTAGCTTTTGTAGCCTTTTTAGGTGCACCATTTTTATTCTGACTTGGAATGCCAGAAAGATCAATATTAATAACATTTTTAGCACCAATCTCTCCATTAAAAAACTTACTAAAGGATCCCATTGATCAATTAGTCTCAGTAAACACTTTCTCACTAATAGCCATCGAGTGCATACATGTTTCAAATTTTTTTTTTTTTGGTTCTTTACTATGAAGTTCTTTGAAAGTCTAATTTTTTTTCTTCCTTTTAGCAAATTTTTCCAAGTAATAAAATATATCCATCAACAACTCATCTATATTAATGGCAATGTAGCTGAAGCTTTTTCTGCTGCTAAATTTAAAAGATGACATGGACATCCAACCACAATTAGACATTTTTGCTGCTCTTTCAAAATAGCAGCAACACCAGTTTTTCTTCCTATCATCACAGGTGCATTATCTGCAGCATAATTTTTTTTTTGCGCAACTATTTTTTGGTGCTATTGTTTGAGAGAAATATTTTCCTAAGAAGGGGACCCACACATGTGGTCAGTGTAACTTAAAGGAAGATTGCGCTCTACTATAAAAAAAAAGTAAATAAACATTTAGCCTTTATCACACTATAGTTTTGATTCTCAAAAAAGTTATTTATTTTGTTTTTGTTAGCACTTAAAGTAAAATTTTCTTTGTGCTTTTTCGTTCCAAAATGTGTAAGAATATCACCTTTTCCACCATGAGAGATATTAATTTCAACACTGCATACAAAACAAAATGCAGAAAGTTCATTGTTTTTTTATCCTAATATACATGGAAATTCTTTAGTATACGAAGCTTTAAAAACTTCCAGTTACTTCTTTTGACTTTTTCTTGACATCACATCAATCTTATATTCTTCTTTTTGTAAGAATAAAATTCAACGTCTTTTCTTGCTGGAAGCACTAAACTTCTCATAACCCCTATCCACAATGAATGAAAGTGACCTAATCTACATCTATGCTCAAGAGCAGATAGCCCTCTTGACTTTTAAAATGAGTTTCTGAACAAAACTAGTTTATAAAAAAGAAGAAATACTATGTATGTGCACCATTTGTTGACTTCTTAAGCTACTAGAACAATTAGTAGACTTATTTTCCGTCAAAACTTTGGCAGTTCTTATGTTGTTCACTAAAATTGCCAAAAATTAGTATATTTTCATACATTATAGGGAGAAAAGGTGAAAAATCAGGAATTTCCCAAAAAATCAGTAGAGCTGGCAGCTATGCATTATTAGCAATGAACAAGTATTAGATAAATTTTGATTTTTACAGATTTTTTAAACTGTAGAAGCAATTCTTGCTGTAAAGTATTTCTCATTCAAGAACAATTATATTAACATTATTGCAAAATTGCAATAATTCTTTTAAATTATCTAAATATTTCTGAAAGTGCAGTTTTGTAATGTTTACAAGTCATCCATTGTCTAAATTTTGTCTCACAAAATCACTTTGATACCCTGCAAACAAGTTAATTTATAATATTTTATAATTTATTATAACTATTACTATTTTGTTTATTTAATGTTTTACCTGCAAAATTAACTTTTAAATTTTATTTGTGAATTAACATTCTCAGTGATTGTTATTCATCAGAAATTCTTTTTCCCCATTAGTTGCCATTTTATTGCATTCTTAAAAGATTTTTTAAAGGATTTACCTAGCTTATGTATTTTAGACTAAAATAATAATTTACAAAAGAATAATAACTGTTTTAAATATTTTTTTAGAAATCTTTCTTATTTGAAAAATAAAATTCTATAATATCTTTCTATTCAAATAACTAATTTTTATAATATAAATTTATTTTACAAGTTTATCTGTTTGTCAGGGTGTACTATGTGCAGAGTTACTATGTTACAGTTGTACTATGTGTTCTTTGATTTTTTAAGTTAGTACAAAATGTGTAAAGGTAAATTTTTTGGGCCAATTTTTCTTCAGGAGACAAGTTTATGAGAAATTTTCTAGTAAAAATATAAACAGAAAACATAATATTCAATTAAAATCTAAATTCCTGCTATTGAAAAAGATTTTAAAAATATCAAGCATTTTTTTATAGAAATTTTTGTTCTGTATTAGACATAACAGTTTTGAATCATTGTAAAAAAAATTACAGCACTCTAAAATATTGTCAGAAAACATCTGTTGTTAAAACTATTTGTTGTTTTTGGATTACTTTGCTTACTTTATTATCTCAAGGAAGGAAATTTGAAAAAAATATCCTTGTGCTTGCCTCAACAAATGAGTATACAAGATGCAATGTTCATTTTCATTCTTCAATAGGAGTTATGATGAAACCTGTGATAATTTATGCTTTGAACACTATAATGTTATCTTTTTTGAGATTGCTATTCAAAATCCTCATTTTTCATTAGAATAGCATTTATCTTTCTAGGAATAAATAATTTTATGCCATGTTTTAAATTGCATCATATTTTATTGTGGCATATATAAGTTATTGCAAAGCATCACAATGTGATGCAAGTTTTGTCATAGAACCAATAATA
This sequence comes from Latrodectus elegans, assembly GCA_030067965.1. Lineage (NCBI taxonomy): Eukaryota > Metazoa > Arthropoda > Arachnida > Araneae > Theridiidae > Latrodectus > Latrodectus elegans. Next base: position 82,719,843 of record CM057820.1, on the reverse strand, counting down.
TATTACAATATTAATATAAATGACAATAATTCAACCAGAAGTGTAAAAAATATGAAATATATATTGCTAGAATTATTTAAATTTATGAAAAGCACTGTGCGTTAAACAACAGGAGTTACAAAAGAAAATATTATTTCCTAAATTTTAAAACATGGTTATCTAATAATATAGATTGAATTGGTGATAAAATATTTCCTTTGTAAGTTATGCAATTTGGAACTAAGAATCATCATCACTTAATGGATAATGCAATGGCTTGCTGCTGCTGTTAGGTTTTTCAGTGTTCAGTATTTAAATTGTATGTTAAGAGTTTTTTATAGATAGAGTAGATATTCACAAGTCAAAAAATTTAAAGAAACTAGAACTGTTATTAAAGAAATTAGAAAGTTTCAAGTACCCATCCAATAGACATCCAATGAACATGGAAGTCGGAAAAATAGCATCAATCACCCATTTATTCAGCAATGACTGTAATTTTACCCAACTCCTTGTATTTTGCAGAATATTTTCTTACTACTTGATCTTGGTGAGCCCTAATCAGAGGAATCTCTTTTACTATGTAGTGTATAACCTAAACAACCTAAGATTTATTTGTAAGGCATTTTAATACTGCCTAAATTCCTTTTTAGGAGGCTGGCAATATTGACATGTGGTAAAAGATGAAACTTTTTAAAACTGACCACCACCCTGACACATGTATGCAGAAGACATAAACACAATATCCATCTCCCTTGTTCAACAGTGCATGGGATTGAACTTATGGCATTTTGTCCTACCTCTGTGCTATAATGAGCCCAAATTCAAACACCTTGAAAGTACCAAATTTTAGGAAAATTTTACTCTGAACATCCATGAAATGAGACATAAAAATATATGTACCATTCAATCTTCTATTAAAACTATTACCAACTAACTGCTGATTTTAATTTAGAAAAAATTACTACATAAAAAAATATAAAAAAAAGTTTTTCTTCATACTAAAAAAGTGTAAAATTCATAATAGTACATATTCATAGTTTTCAGAACAGTGTCTGGAAATCTTAATTAATTTCAGATTAAAAAAATTATTTTGTGTAATTTGTAATTCGTTGAATATAAAGTAATTTGTTAAATATTTTTATATTTTAAATCTTATATAGTAATATTATATTACTTTTATTTATATAATGACAGAGCTGATCAGAATAAAAAGAGATGCACATGCATTCAAAGTTTTCATATACATTCAAAAGTATTTAAATGTTTGTCTTTGTAATTGTTTAATTAAATTATAATACAGTTTTAAGTATTGTCAATTAATTTTAGAATGATAATATTAATAAAATAAATATAAAATTGTATAATTATGCTTAGTAATATTTTAAATACTCAAGTCTGAAATATATAAGTCTATAAAATGGTTAAATTATGTTATGTTTTACTTAATAATTTGATTTATAATGTTTTACTTAAAAAAATTGTATGAAATGAATCAAATGGGAAATACTTTATGTAATCCATTTTTATTTTCCAATTTTATATAAATAAAATATTTAAAGAATATTTTCAACTGCTACATTCTGTATCATCTCATTTGCAATCATAATGGCATTATGGTAAAATTGAGAACTATTTTATATTAACTGGTCTTTAATTGTGTAAGGAAGATTGCTTAAAACTGATTTATATCTATAAATGTAATTAATATAAAAAGACCCTATAGTCGAAATTTGTTTTTATATGTAATAAATATTAAAGTAAAGAATGAAGTTTTTAAGTTTCAATATTTTAAATCTAAAATTCCTTATTGTGCATGCTGTGACTTAAGTGTAATGCAAGAGTTTCTCACATTATTAAATAAAGTATTACATTATTTAATAATTTTAAAATCTGATTTTTAAATTTTTACTATGCATGCATGTATAGGAATGAATAGAAGTAAAAATATTCAATTAATAATTGATGTGAGCATTACACATTATGGTTAAATAATTAAGTTTAATTTTATTAAATTTTTACTGATGCGTAGAAAAGTTTTGAATGTTGATAATTATAATTTTAAAATAATATGTTGCTGAGATCTGACTGGAAAAATGCTTTAGAAATACTTGTAACTAAGTGTATGTTTCTGTCATTTTACTTTTTAATATGTGTACGCAAACATTTTGTTTACATCCATATATTATATATATATTTATGATTTAATTACCATATTTCATTACTTCCTTCACACTTTGGCTTCTTGTAGTGTTAAAAGGTATAATATCTAGTAGCTTGACATTGGAAAAAAATGTTTCTCATCTGTGCAATTATGAAAAATTTCCATTAATGGTTTCAAATTGTCCTTTCCATTATTTACTTTAATAAAACATACTTTTCTAATCTATTTCTATTCAGTTACTTAAAAAATAATGTATCAGATAAATATGTAAAATAAAGCCAAGTATAAAATTTGAAAAATTGTTAAAATTTGCTAGAATTAATTTCTATAAATTATTTTATAATTCTTTATATATATATATATATATATATATATATATATATATATATTAAAATTATTAATTAATAACTTTTTAAATTATACTTATTAAGTTATTAAATATGTTGAAACAAAAGATTAGATGGTGATAGGGGGATTGGTGTTTAATTGTTGTATTCATAACTGTTTGTTGACTAAAATGAAGATCTTGTTCAGTTGCAATAATTACATGATAATCCAATTTAGTCAAGACCAGATGTAGTATTTCAATGTATTTATTTGAAATGAAGTAATCTTCAACAACATCGTCATGTTGTGCAATCAGACTGGCAACTTTGATTGGTTCTTCTATTTTTTCTGTTTTCTATATATTGTATAAAATTCACTAAATATAAATATTTAAATCTAAAATTTTTGAGTTAAAATATACTTTCCATATCTTCTTTGGTAAAAATTTCATTGAATTCGGATGAATTTGTTTATCACTGAAATGAATCATTTAAATTGCCTGGTGGAAAGTGTCTTTTCAAATACCAGTAAACTCTGCAGAAGTCATACAAATATATTTTTTTCCTATATTTGTATATATAAATAAACAAGAAATGTGAAAATCTATTTAATCATTAAAGAAATCAAAAAGAGGACTAAAATATGGATGTGAAATTGTAGTTTTAAAGTAATTTGAAAGTAAACAGAAGAAAAATTTCGAATTGCTTTTATTAAATATTAATTGAGAAAAAAGTGGTCATTGAAACTTTGTCTGATAATTGCATCTGTTCTGGGTAAGTACCTATATTTGTATTTGAGAAGAGGTTGTTTTAGACATCTTGTAATATTCAATAAATTAGTAGATAGTAGATACTATTGAAGATGTTTAAGAACTTTGAAAATTTTTATGCGCATTATTTTAAACAATATATAATCCCAATAATATAAAAAATATTGATTTATTTATTTAAGAATTTTTCTGTCATAGCTGTAATTCATTGAAATTTTTTGAAGTAATCATTAAATATAATTCTAATTTAAATAAAAAAAATTCTCATTAATTTTACAATAATTTATTTCTATTATTTACATATATAATTGATAAATATTGCTTATACATATATACATATTTGGTTAAGAACAATTTTTAAAATAAAATATAAAATTATTTAATATGAATGTCAATACCTCCTGGAAATTTTTGATTTGACTCGTTGAAAACTATATAAAACTCCTGGAATTTGATTCTTTGAAATTTAAATAAACCCTGAGAACAGTATTTCAGGTATGTGTTAAAAACTGTTAAAAATTTTTCTTTTTTTAAATTTACATGATTATTTTTTATCTTAAGTCTATTGTAATTAATTACAAGCTAAAAATTATTATGAGGATGTCTTGAAGGTTGGTTTAGTTTATTTAAGAGTTTCATTTATATTTATCAAGTTTTAATAGCAATAACAAAACTAGTTAACAATACAAAATGCATTTTTAATTAATTTTAAGCAATATCAAGGCAAAAAAAAATTTCTATTAAATATGAAAAAGTTAATGCTATACATTTTTGTAATTAATATTATTAAATGAAATGAGAAAATAACTTTATAAATTATATTGTCTGAAATTGCTGATATTTTATTAGTGTTGAATTTGTTCAGATTTTATTTTTCTACTTATTGATTATTATTTCGGTTTCTTTTCCGTTTTTTAAATCAACACAAAGTTATACTTTTCATTGACATGTAAATTTCATTTTAATTAAAGATTTTTATTTTTGTTATTATTTATTTTCTTATTAAAACTTATGAATTGCTTTTATTTAAGGATACATTTTTATGATGAGTTTGGAGAACTATTTTTTGCATAAAAGATTAAATATTTGATTTAAAATGTTTTACAATTCTCTTTCAGTTTCAGTAATTTGTTTCAAAGCATATAAGAATTTGTAACTGTGCATTTGTTTCATTTTTAACTTTCATAACTATTTAACTTTTTGAACTTCTGCAATTTAGAGAGATTTCTCTTTTTCCTGTGTATTTATTAATTCTACATTTAGCTTCTTTGTCAAATTAAATTTTGTTTATAATGAATCTTTGAGGCTAACAAGATTTCTGGATAATTCTATAGTTCATAATCAATTTTTGGATAAATGGAGTTATATACTGATTTTCTCATGAAATAAGTCATAATGATTGAAGTCATTTAATGTAAGTTTCTAAATGTGTATTTTTCACCACATCCATATACAAATTCAGTAGCCTTCCAAATAGAATGATTTAAAGTGATTCTTTTCTCCTCAAACAATTAAAATGTTCAAAAATTTTGAATACTTCATCTTTGAACATAACTATTCATTTCTAAATGTTTAACTCTGTTTTTGCATGTTGGCGTCTTTCTCTCTTTCATATATTCAACTACTTTGGTGGTTTTGTCATTTTTCTATGTCTGAGAAAGCTGACTTTACTCTTTCTATTCATTGTAAATATAATTGCTTTATTAAAGTTGGGCTTCATTCGTTAGATTAAAGGGGCTTTCATTGACTTGTCTACATGTGGCATCAAAATATCTTCAAGATGGCACACCAAGATATGGAAAGGTAAGTTAATTTACTTACCTTTTTCCAAACCAGCTAATTAATAATTGCTTATTTATGGAATGTAAAAAGGTTAGTAATGCATACCATTTTTGTTAGTATTAATTTAGAAGTCAATGCAGTTATGTATTGCAATTTGACCTATATAATTAGAACATCATCGGACATGTGTTATTTTTAAAATTTTTAATGATGTGATTTAAAAATAAAAAAAATTTCTTTATTGGAATAAATCTGTTAAAAATTTAAAAGTTAAAGTTATGGGATGTTTGTAACAGATCTGGTGTTTACATTTTGTTTTATATCTTTTAAAGTAATAAAGTTAAATTTGATTTAATACCATAAATTATTAAGTAGATTTAAAAAGGTGGGTCCCCATTGTTAATGCAAATTTTCACATATTTATCTTTTATCATATAGAAAATGGCTAAATAGTGGTCTATTTCATAAAAGAAATAAATGAATATGTTGGCATCCACAAAAGCATTTATGATTGAAAAGCAATCTGAAGATATAATCAAACCAACAATGTCTTTTACAAATGAGTATGAAAATGTTTATCTTCATATCATATTATTTGGCTACTCAACTAACTTACTCAGTCTATTTTTCTAAGAATAGTGCCTACTGTCTTATTGCAAAGAAACTAACTGAAGCTCTTTTAACAATGAAAATATATAAAAAATTTAAATGTCTCAATGACTAATGTATTCTGTGAAAAAAGTAGTTATCCAATAACAGGATATTACATGATTAAATTACTTCACATTAACCTTTGCAGAAACTCCTTTATACTTGATGATAGCTTTCAGATTCCCTTGTGCTTATCTTGTGAGACTAATTTTTTCAGAAAGATGATTGCAAATTTCATTGGAAAATGTTATACAATTAGAAAATTCAGCATGATTCTCAATCATTCTTTGTATATCTATTGCAATGTTTATCCTCCTAGAGTTTTCATTCTGTTTGAACCTGTAAGCATTCAATATCAATCTTTTCCTAAGAATCTCACTAAGTTTAAACTTAAATTTTTTTTGTTTGTTTTGGATTCACCGATCTTTTAACATAAGTTGTATAAGAATGTATTGAACATCATTGAATATCAATGCCACAATGCATTTTCCTGTGTAAAATATTATTCCTAGAAAAAATTCGAATTGCTAAATATTTTATTACAGATTATTTTACTTTTTTTGTGAATTTTTTTTAATTCACTCTAATTGATTTCATTTTGATGAACCACTATAAAATCTATGCTTTCTTTTGTAGTGTTGCAATTCTTCTTAATATTTAATCATATGAAGCATTGAACAGACAGATCAGAAGTAAAAATAGCTTTTTATTCTAATTGTTAGAAAAAGAGAGAAATATATATGCAGTTAATCATTAAGTATTCCCATTCAAACTGGCAAATTAAACGGTCATCATTTATTACCATGTACAGATTTTATTTACAAATGTTTTTACGTAGGAAGAGGAAATTGTTTTTTATGAAAACATAATAGAAAACATGCAAATCTTTATATCCTTAGGATGTAAGCCTATATCTGTTATTTTATGGATTATTAAATACTAGAATTTGTCAGAGATATGTACAGGTGATTATCATAGTAATAAAACTCTGAATATAAATATTACATTTAAAAATTAAATGATAATGTAATGTATGATATTTAACATGTGTAAATGCATTTAAATATAATCTTTGTTGCTTGTTTTATATTATAAAATATGTGTATGTGTTGTATGAAGTTAGTTTAGTGATAAAAAAGAGTTTCACATGTATCTTGTATTATCATACACATATCAAAAGCATATAAAATGTTAGAACAAATCAGCTTATAAAGAGGCTAAATTTTAGGAACTCAACTAGTTACAGCAATTATACTGAAACATCTCAACTTTTAGGCATTTGGAATGGTACAATGTCTAAAACCATGACAGCTTGCACATTTCGTACAAAAATAAGTTGAGTTGAAAAGGCTGACAGCTGTTGCAGCTGATTAAAACATCTAAATCTAAAAAACTTCAACCAATCAAAATAACTTCAAAGCTAAATCAACATGTAGATTTTCCAATGTTAATAATTACAATATGGAATCAGCAAAATAGCACTTTTCAAGCCACTTGCCACAGATGTGAATGTCAGATGTCATCAGTGATGTCAAACATAAAACTGGATCAATTGATTGACATTTATGATCAGATAAATAATCTTTTACACTTTTTCCCACAATAGGAAAGGTACACATTTAGAAAATATTTACACAAGTGTATGATCTTGATTGCCTTTCATTTGTCTAGATGAAGTTGGCTCGGCACATGTAGCCATATTATGATTTTTTGGTAGCCCAATCATTATTCCAAAAGAAAAGGTTACTAAGGAATAGATTAGTTTTAAAGGATGATTAGAGCCATTTTTTTATGATGTAAAATTTATTTTCTGCTGGAAATAGAGTTTGCCATGACATTAATGATCCTATATATACAATAGTAGTTCTCTAATCTTAATATGATGAACACAAGTATGAAAAATATCATACACCTTAGCCAATACAATGCTGTGGTTTCTATTTAAGGAAACTATTATGATCTATTTTAAAGTACCAAATATAGAATAGATATCCTCTTCTGCTATCTTTCCCATAACTTTTACAATCTACAAAAACCGTAGATTACTTTAAATAATACATAGCATTTATTTGATTCAAATTCACCGTCGAATCCGCAATGCATTACATTCCAATAGTCATTCTATGCCATAATTAAAGATTATTACAAAAATGTTTCTATTATTTTAAGTCAAATATCAGTTTTAAACAAAATTAAAATTTTTATAAAGTAATTGAAGAAAAATGTGATAATGGTTATTATTTTTGACTAATGGATCCCTAGCCACTGTGTGGTGCCTGGAAATGAAAGAGCAGATGTGTTGGCTAAAAATGGTTGTAAGCTGACTCAGCCCCTATTTCCACTAACTTCCCATCAGCTTAGTTCTGAGGCTTGGGGGGAAATTGACCAACACCTAAAGCAAATTTATGCAGCACTTTCAGCCGATAAAAAGTTTAACACTCTTATGAAATCGCCTGTCCCGAGGAATTTGCCTCGTGCAGTTTTTACTGCAAATTTTCGACTTTTAACTGGACATGACTTTTTGTGTAAACATCTCCACTGTATTGGTGTAGTTGCTGATGACACCTGCCCCCTTTGTTTGTCAGCTGAAACTATAGATTTTGATCATTTGACAACTTGCACTGTACTTGCTTTTATTACTTTTGACTTTGACAACTTTACTAAGGCTGAATTTTATTGGGCCGCCAGAAGTCTTATGGCAGATAAATGCCACTGACTGACATAGGAAACAAAAATTTTTTTTGACTAAATAACAAGTAAAGCAAATTATGTATTAATAGCACTAAGGAAAGCATATTATTGTAATAAGTGAGTGCAATTGTGTGAGGGGAATTATTAATATATATATGTATATATTAATCATTAATTATAATAAGATCTCAATCATTGAATCCATACTAATAAAGGAGAGATTTATGGAAATATCTGTGAATGTGGAATTTAATGTTTGATAAAGTATACAACAAATTCTTATTTCAAAAATAAATCGCAATTTTAAATCCTGCAATATAAGTTATTGTCAGAAATTGTTGACTGATTTGCCATTTTCTTGCTTGGTAAAATGTGGTTTCTATGACATGTGCTACATCTCTTTAAAAAAAAAAATATTAGAAATCAGGGATTTGAGGTTGCAACTCACAAACACAGAGCTATACATACAATTGACAAAATGTTTATTTGTACACTTCAATTTTAGAATTTTATAGCAAAATAAAATATGACTAAGTAAAAATTGCAGAAATATATTCTAGTGAGGTAAAATAATAATAAAGTATCAACAAAAAAACAATCACATAAACTTTAGTTGATTAATGAATAAAACTTTATAAACACTATAAAAAAAGAGTATTTCTACACTTACTTAGTGACAAATTTTAAACATAATTATAATTATTTTATGAAAATTTAATACTTTGTATGCTTACCATTGGCTTTTACAATTACTTCAAGGCGTCATGGCATTGATTCTATTAACTGTTAGGTTGTTTCTTGATCTCTTTCTTCCCCCCAAGCTTCCATGAGTGGTTCTTTCAAACTATTTTTACTTATAATATTTGGTGGAGTTTCAAGGCGTTTTGGCGCATTATAAAGCAACCATGTTTTAATAACTATCGCAATGTGTTTTGGATCTTTATCTTGTTGGAAAAAGAAAGCGTTTCCAATACCCAACTTTCTAAAACTATCTAATAAGTTATGCCGCAACACAGTTTAACCTAGAGCTGTCATTTTTGTGTCAATGAAGTGGAATTTTCCAACCCCAACATGAGCTACAAAGTCCCAAACCATCACATTTCCACCACCATGTTTCAGGGTCTGAAATACATTTTTACTATCCAGGGCTGTTTTATTTTTTTGCCAGATTTTTCGGATACTAGGGGGTGAAAAATTTCAAACTTACTCTCATCTGAAAAAATAAACTTTTTCCAGAAGTCTATAAGTTTATCTTTATATTTCATAGCAAATTCTAGACACTTCTTTCAATTAACTTCAGAGATCATTGGTTTTTTCTCAGAATTCTGCCCTTTAAATCTGCACTATGTAACACATTTCTTATTGTTTGAGCAGCTACTCTAATGTTAGAAGTTACGAGAAGGTCATATGCAATTTTCTGATCAGAATTTGTGGTTTTGTAATAGGTGCTTTAATAATACTTTGTTTATTTCTTTATACTTTGTTTGTAAAGCAGTAGGTCCCTATCTAAAGTTAATTTACTCAGGCCACCTAGTCTGTGTTAATTTTCAATGCATCCAGTATTTTTATACATTCTTATGATGTAACCAATAGTTGTAAAAGGTTACTTAACCATCTTAAGAATTCCACGATTAAGATCTTCTACTTTTATTAAGGTTAACAATATGAGTTCTCATGTCTAAAAAGACTTCTTTTCATTTCGTGGTCATTTCTAAGTTTCTCTACCAGTGACCTTCACTGTTTAAAAAGAAAACCTTCGATATTTAAAAAAATACAAACTACTCAAAAAAATTAACTATCATGTTAAAAATTACATGAAATGATAGTAATACTTAAATGTGATATAGGTGTACAAACATACTTTTTGCAGGAAATTTTCCAAGGTTTATATTTTATTTTCAATTGTTTCAAAAAATGTTTTGTTTATTAAGAAATAAACCACAGACTCTAGCTCACACATGGCAAGGAATAAAATAGCTGCTTATATGTTTCTAAACTTTTAAAAAAAGTAGTGTACAAATAATAATTTTGCCTACTGTAAATACTCGTAACAAGTTCATGTTAAGTCATTATATATATAATTTATTTCTCAGTCATTATTTATATAATTGAAATTATGTCTAAAACAAAAATATAATTTCAGTAAATAAATCTGCAATAAAATGTTTTTTTAAATTTTTTTTTAATTATTTATAAATTTGTAATTTTTATTCTATGGCAAGTTTTGGCTATAAAAAGGGGTCCATTTATCAAAAAAGTTAAGAAACCACTATATTACTACTATCATAACATTTTAGTTTGTACATATTTGTTTCATCTTTTCTATAGCCAAGCTGGCAGATAGATGGTTCATGCTCTTGCTTTTAGTTCAATAGTTCTTGGTTTTGAAACCCACCTTGAGTACAGTTGTTGGCAATGGTTCAGAATCCACTTTAAGCAGTAGGCCCCTATCTAATTAGCCTTCAAATGTTAGAAATGACCATTGAGCGACCACCCAAACCAACTTTTTAATGTTCTTTTTTTAAAATTTATTAAAGAAACAAATTTTCTTAATTTTGAACAATATTGTGTATGTGTGTCTATAAGGAAGATATCTGAATGATTATCATGAGGTATAATAATTCTTTAAAATTATTATATTTAATAAATTGATTAAAATGATGCAGTGTATATTAACAACTTTTTGTTTGTTCAAACATTTGTAAAAATGATTTTTGTGTATTCTCAAATTCTACAGCCCGAAGCTTTACTTGAAAGAAGTTGTAAAACATATACTAAAACAAAAAATAAAACTGTACAAATATAAGAAGATAAATAAGAATACTTTGGCCAAAACTCTGAATTTCATTAAAAGAAGCATATTATAATATGAAACTTAGAAATTGTTCACTTAGAAATTATATTTTTTAAAGAATAGCTTCACATTCAAGTGTTCAAAGCTTTCAAATAATTATAATTTGACTGGTTGTTAAAAACTTATTACTCAAAGACCAAGGCAATCAAACAAAACAGTCATAAGTATTTAAATTTTTTTTTAGTTGTTGTGTTATCTTGATTAATATTTTAAGCATCTATCACTTAATTATCAAGTTGTTTCAATATGAAAAGTATAGACCTCAGTTTCATTTTTAGTACTAATGAATTTTTAAGAGAAATTTCTTTAGAAAACAGCTTTTGAAATAACTTGAAATCATTGTTTTTAAAATAATTTCTTTTAATGACATGACATAAACTTGAATATTTTTTTTAAATATAGTTGAAGTTAGAAATCAACAGTATAAAAGTCTCTTTCAATAATGTCCCTTGTTGATGTACCTCTTAGCATTATTCCCTGTTCTGATAAATGTATTCATTATTTGTAATAATTTTCTTGATCCCAATATTATTAATAATTTTCTTCAAATTTTATTCTATTACCACAATTTGATGTTAGTTTGATTGCATTAAATATTGGCTAAACATGCTACAAACGACAAATCATGTAAAAATTTGATACTAGCATTTCAAAACAAAAGTATCATAATTATCTTCTCACTGTTATTCATTCTGTAGTTTTCTGTTTTTTCATAGTACTTCTCTTAACATCAAACATGATCATTATCTTGAGTTAAAAATATTTTTAAATTCTAAAATGAAACAATTAACTTGATAGAGGAATTTAAATTCAAGTTGGTATAAATTTAAGGGAGGGGGTGAATATAGGATACAATTTTCATGAAGTGAGATATTTCTTAGTGCTAGGAATGTATCTGTATTTTCTGAGAGTGAAAATACTTTCAGATTTTAGTGTAAGCCCATAGTTCATTAGTAGTGTTGTTTTCATATATATTATATATAAACTGCCAAATGTTCCAATAATTTTAATGTTAAAATTATTTGAAAAAACTAAATTGTGCTCCACTATTATTTGTGTATTGTTACAAATTTATAAATATTATTATTTGTTTTAAAATATCTTAGACAGGTACTCATATTTGGGGCAAAAATTGGGCAATTTAAGTGGATTCTGTGCTGAGAACAGCATTTCTAAGAATTTGTTGACTTGTCAAGAAATATATACTTCTGGAAAAATCCATCACCAAAGCTCTAGAACCAATATTAAACAAAATAGTCTAGAACCTTCCAGAAACTTGGCAAAACTTTCAGATGCCAAATCAGGTATAAACACTATTGTACAGCATAGAAGAGTTAGTGAAGACGATCAGTCTTGAATTCTAAGAAGCTGTTGTCTGTCTGATAGTTTAGAGACTTCTGTAGTTGGTAACTGCTTCCTATTGCATTAGCTGAATTAAAGCTGAGTAATCAGGATTTCTATTGCTGGAATTTCCTGTATCTTATTAAATTTGCTTCAAATAAAATTTTTGTGTTTGTTAAGAGATTGTTTTGTTGATTCTTAACTAACACAAATCCTGAAGTGTGGTACAGATTTTACTTATTTTTAAAGCTCACATAACTTTGTCTGCTTATGTGATGTTTGGTACACATTAAGTATTGCTTCTGAAGTTAAATTTTGTATTAATTGATAGTGAATAAATTCATCCTCTATAACAACAAGTCTATTTTAATTATATTCTAAATGTTAAACAATTATTGAGTTTATATCATTTGGAACTCTGTTTTAACTTATCTTTAGTTTAAAATTTATCACCAAAATTTTCCTGAAAATTTCTAATTAGCATTTATGTATATAATTTTAGCCATATTTACTAATATTTTAGTGTTTTTAGTCATTAAATCAGGAAATGTGTGATTGAACTTAACTTTCATCATTTGAAATAAAAAATATAAAGGTAAGGAAATTTCTATCATTAAAAAGAAAAATTATCAATTAATTATTAATCATTCATCTTTTATAACTTCTCATGAGATAATTACAGTGATACACTGTGAATAATGTCATAATTTTCTATTATAAATTGATTAATTTCATACACAATACCCATAACTGTTTTATCTATTATGTGTTTGCTTACATTAATTTTTTTTTCTAAAGAGATTATTCATCTTAATAATCCTTATTATATTCTTTTTTAAAATTCCTTTAGATAAAGAATATCAATTTTTTTAATTTAAAAAGAATAAGAGTTATATGTTTAAAATTATGATGATCACTATTATTCCTTAGAATGTTAACAATGGTGAGTACATTTATTTTTTGCCTTATTTTCATCATCAAACTTGAGCATTGAGTAACACACTTTGCTCATTATTATGTGAAGTTAAATATGCACTAGAGTGTTGACATATACTGGTTTTGTTATGAACTTAAATTTTTTTGATTGATTCCTCATTATACTTCTAATCTTATTATCTTGAAAACACAATCTCATAAATATCTGCAAACTTTTCCATGGGCTTTTGGCATTATTCTTCTAAATAAAAGCTTTAGACTTCAATCTTAATCACTGTTGAAGAAGGAAAGGTATTGTGTTTCTGCATGCATCTATTAGTTATCGGCTTTCATTTTTTGCAACATGAGACTATACCCCATTATCTTAGAGAAAAGACTTCTCAGAAGGCACTTTATGTAGTGGACATTAATTATTATTAAAATTATTACCATACCATTAGCTCTTTTTAATAATTTTAATAATTAATTCTTAAAATATCTTACATAACATTAGGCTATCTATTAAGCTGTATTTCAAAGTAACTGCTTAAATGAGACTTATAATAGCCTTTTTAGGTACTGCCTTTTGCTATTAAAAATATTTGCTATTTACAAAATTCAAATGTCAAATGCTAACACTTAAATATTTCCATTGCTATCTGCAATGACAACCATTACAAATAATGAAACTTAAGTGATCCCATAATAAAAATATAATCTTTTTTATTGTTTATCAGCCATATTTACTCATATTGAAAGAAATAAGATTTATTATTAACACTCAGAAGCTTAAATTTAGAAGCATTTGTTGGTTATTTTACTGTATTACTAATAAATTTAGAAATTTCAATTCACCTACATCATTATTTTTTATCAATTAAATCTTGGAATATTTTTTTAATACTCTTAAGATTATTATTTTCATAATTTAAAAAAGTTGATAAATAGTATATATAGTCATCTCCGAAAATGAGCCTAAAGTGAAAACTGATAACTCAAAAAGTATAGCAATAAATGAGACAAAACTTGTTGGCACTATAACTCATATAATTTAAAGGAAATCTCATGATATATGTGCATTAGTTGTTTCATCAAGAATATGAAATCGTCTGAATATTTTCCAACTATCAAATTAAAAATGCAAGAAAATTTCTCTGTAATAAGATGTTTTTCTGAAAATATTATTTTACATAATGTTGTGGCATATGCTATTAATGATATTGTTATGAGCTATTTGGATAACAATGCCCACTGATCACTTAAAGTTGGTCAAAGAACAAAATTGTGTGAAAGGAATTGAGATCAAAAACGTAATTACATATTGGTTGCATTATTAATCTTACAACTTTTTCAAAATAAGAGGGCAAGTATTTAATTCTTATAAAATTAAGAATTAAATACTTGCCCTCTTAATGACCAGTGATAATTGCATATTAATAAATAATAAGATTCAACATGTTATCTCTACCTTTGTCTATTAAGAACTACATGGCAGGACTTACAAGTTGATGTTTTTTCTCATTGAGAGGAGCATTATTTCTTTCATACATTTCTCCTTCTTAAGTATTATGAAAAAAATAATGAATGGTTTCTGGGTTTTTTTTTTTTTTTTTTTTTTTAAATGTTGATACTTTGAAAAACATTCTGTAAAGAGAATCATGAGTCGTCTCTAAGGGAAACTGACTTTATATATAACTTATTTTTAATATAATTTATATTATTATATACTCAATTTAAATACTCTCTTCAGTTTCAATAAGAAATGAAATATAAAATGTCTAATATTTAGCATGTGATTATTTTCATGCAAATTTGTATAAAATATAGCTGGTTTAAGCTGAAATGGAATTGCTATTCTGTTGTGATGTGTACTAAATTTCAAATATTAGTTATTACTATCACCTAGTTGTAGAACAACACTCTTTGGTGCATAAAGTCCGGGGTTTGATCTCAGCCACTGTTGAACTAGAAATGAATGTTGTGCTTCTACCTTTTGCATGCATAGCCATCAGGTTGGGTGCTTGTGAGTTTTCCAGGTTTTGTCTCTTGCAACATGTGTAAATACAGTCCACTGTCATATAGTCATACCTTTAAGTAATATGGTAGAATTAATTTCTTATGAATTAAGTGTATTTTCAATTGGGCTAATATTTTAGCAGTATCATATGCACTTGCTTGGTGATTTTGTTCATATTGAGAAATCTTTTATATATCTTTCAAATTTTCTTTTTTTACAACATAGATAGTCAGTTGTCATTTATTTTCCAAGGTCTCCAATTGTAATATTTTCATAATCTATTCTATGAACAATTTTCAAATGAAAATAAATTGACACATGAAAATTTTCTGATATTCAAATTTTCATGAAGAATTTTTAAAAAGCTGTATGAAAAATATTTATAGAAATTGTGCTTGTGTGTAAATTTGGATATGATTAAAATTTGTGACATAAATCCCTGAAATCTTTATGTTTATCAATTACTCTTTCAAATTATGAAAAGACTCACCTCTATTTCTTTTGCAACTCTTTCATGTAGAATTAATTTAAGACTGTTGAGGTAATTTTTTTAATTTTATTTAATGATCGAAACTACTTTTGTGGTCATGACTTTTGTAGACAAATAAAAATATAAAACTTGTAATATGTGTTATTTCTTATCTTTATGCACCAACTGAAATGTAACAATTGAAATTTTAACTTGTCAAAATAAGTGCTTATTGTTTGCTTTATTAAATGTCAAATAAAATTTTTTTATTTGATCAACTATTATCTTTCTAGATTTTTTTATTAGCATTTCTGTATTGAATTATTCTTTAAATTTCTGATTTTTGGTATTTATTGAAATTAATTTATGTCTTAAATTGCTAAAGTATTAATGCAATTTTGAACTGTGATAATTTTTATAAATGAATTCAAGGAATTGCAAATAATTATGCAGGTAATAAATTTAAACTCCTCAATTTTTGTTCCATTAAATATGCTTAAAATTTGAAAGAAGTTGATTAAGAAAATTCATAAATACTTTATGTATTTAGGACATTTTATACTACTATTTTTTTTTACAAAAAAATTTCAAAAACTTCATATTCTGTATATTTTGCCTGATTTTTCTAGGTAAGAATCTAACTTATATTTAACATGTTAATTAAACTAATTCATTAATTTGATTCATTTACTTATATCATTTTTTATACAAATGAAACAATAATAAGTAATTATAAAAATTACCATATATGTTTTTCAAAATAATGTCTACAGGTCCACATTTTTAAAATATAATAAAATTACAATAAATTAATTCTATCCTTTCAGTCTTTCAATTGTTAAAATGTTCAAAAATTCTTTTGTTGATTATATTTGCAATATTAGCCAATTCACATGCAAATATTGGTAAACAGGTAGTATTGATTTCATAATTAATAGCTATCTACTGTCTAGTAGACAGTCTAATTGTTGAAGGCTATTATAAAGCATTTCAGCATCTACCGCATAAATTGTCATATGGGTAATCTTTTCATTGATTATGGAACACAATCACATGTTGTAGAGAAGAAAACTCCCAAGCACACCCACCTAAGGTGTGCTTAAAGAAGTGCAACATCTGCCTCTTGTTCAACAGTGATTGAGATCAAACCTGGGACTTTATATTCTGAAGAGCATTGTCCTGTTATACACACTATGTCACAGTGAGCACTTATATGCTGTTAAAATTTCACCTTATTCCAGCAATATGCATTTGGTCATTATAAATGCCTGTCATTTCAGATTGCTACCCAAGCTAGCTGCTGAATGATTAATATTCTGACAACAAATCATGGATTAATAAAGTCGGGTTTGATCTTTCCCTATACTAGCATTGATATTTGCTGGCTCTAAAGTATTCATAATTATTGATCTTAATCAAATTCACACTTGTGTGCTAAAGTGACCATATAACAGAAAAATGGATCAAATACATGTTTTCAGGAACTTAATTATGTATCAGTGATCACTACAGAAACTAATTCAATTTTTAGATTTATTTTTAATTTTGAGGT
Source organism: Latrodectus elegans (assembly GCA_030067965.1). Taxonomy (NCBI): domain Eukaryota; kingdom Metazoa; phylum Arthropoda; class Arachnida; order Araneae; family Theridiidae; genus Latrodectus; species Latrodectus elegans. Next base: position 82,702,335 of record CM057820.1, on the reverse strand, counting down.
TCAAAAGTTTTCATTGGTTTAAAATCAACTTTAAACTGTAGGTCTTACTTTAATCAATAATTTTGAATGTAAAGAAAAAATAGAATGAAACAAGCCAATCACTGTTTGCTGCTTTTAATTTTTTGGTACTGATCTTTTTTTTTTTTCCCCTTATTCTCTTGCTAATGAAATTGATTACTTTGTGAAAAAATGTTAATTTTATTAAAATTATGTTTTAAAATCTTTTTTGTTCATCAAATTGACTTCCCATAAGTCTTCAAAAGCATTTGATTCATTTCTCAATTTTGTTAATCTAATACTTGATTACTGTTCTCTGTGTAATCAAGATATATGTATGAGAAAAGTTAATATAAAATGTTTACTTTGATTTTATTAGGTAGCTGGTATTCACATTGATATTTCATTTTTGAAAATATTAATTTGACAGTTTTAAATTATCTTTTTAATAACTTGTACATTTTTGTAAATATTATCTAATTGTTAAAATATAAATATCTCTTATACTAATAAGGTAATCATGCTGTTATAACATATCGCTTAAAGTATTGTGAATTATTTTAAAAACGCAAATTTATGAAAGGTTTTATAATATTAATTTAAAGATACAATTTCACAGTGAAGATTTATTGATTAATCTAGTATGCAGTATCTTTAGAATAACAATTTTTATTTAAATTGTCCTTTTGAAAAATTGAAAATATTTTTTTAGACCTTCAAAAATATCTATACTTGAGTTCCTCAATCCTATGGCTGCAGGCACCATGCTGCCCATTGATCGGTCTAGGTGTGTTCACTACTTGTGCCCAATGATAAAATATTTCAGTTTCCAATAAAATGCTTTGCAAATTTTTTATATTTTTAAAATGATAAACACAACCAAAAACGACCTCTATCCCCACAAATATACAAAATATAATTGACTTATTTTCCACTCGCACCAAGTCTTTGCCACACTAATTTCCCATGCCTGAAATAAAATGAATCAGTCCACTTTAATGGTTGCAGTACTACAAAGGCTTTTTTTCAAAACTCGTCTTTAGGAAATCTCAATGAAATAATGTCCATATGTTTTTTTCTATTTTTTGTTCGATTCATGGTTTCTATATTCATATCTTTTGTATATAGTGTTTACTTGTTTATTATTTTTAAATATTTCCTTTGTTTTTACTAAAATGAGTGGATCAAGCAAATGAGAACATACCTATAATTTTAATTCTGAATGAAAGGAATCCTATTGCTTCATCGATTCAAAAGATAAATGTGTTTGTTATGTGGAAATTCTGTTGCAGTTCTGAGAAAACATAATGCTGAATTCCACTTCTAAATATATTATTTTACTTTTAATGTGAGCTATCTATTCAAATCTGCTATTAAAGAAAGGAAAACAGTAGTTAAAATCAAATTTTTCAGTTCAACAGACTGTTTTTATAAGACCTATGATATAATCTAAAATTGCCACTTTGCTTCAAAAATTTCTCATGTGCTCGCAAAGAAGGAAAAGCTTTTCCAGGATGGTGAATTGTTAAAAGAAGCATTTCTTATTGGTGTTGATTGCTTACTTGAGGAATTTTCCAACAAATGTGAGTTTATGTCATCAATACACGACTTAGTTATCAGATAATACTGTTACTAGAAGAATAGGAGTCATTTCAAAAGATATGCAGGTGCAGCTGAAGAGTGTTTAGGGTATGTAAGCTGTTCTCACTACAATTCAATGAGTCTACAGACATAGCAGACAGAATACAGTTAGCTGTTATGGTGAGAATGATATTCATTGATTGTATTGTAAAAGAATTACTAAAAATATTGCCTAAGAAAAGGCGGACAATAGGTGAGGATATTTATAAAATATTTTTTTATAGCATATGGAAGTTTGATAAATATGGCTCTCCAGAAATTGTTGGTGATAACATTGATGGGAAACTTGAATGTTTTTATTGTTCTTTTTATAAAAGATGAATCATTTCCAGATTTTATGTTGTATCACTGCATTATCCACCAGGAATTTTCGTTACAGTTAAATACTACTATTTGGAAACATAATGAAAAATATTACTAAAATAGTCAACTTAATTTGAGCAGTTCCTTTGTTACATGGACCTTTCAATGCCTTGTTACAAAAATATATGTAAAAAGAGGTTAGCATCATTAAAAATTCCAAATGAGACTGACCTCTTACATATAGAAGTTTACTGCCTCAGTAAAGGCAAAGTACTTGATACAGACACTATGGAAAAACTAAATAATTTACACTTGGAGCTGTAGGGGAATGGTAAACGTATAGCAGGAATGATAGGGGCTGTAAACTCGTTCAGAACTAAGCTAGTTTTGTAGGTTTCACACCTGAGTTTAATACTAAAATAAAATCTTTAGAGCATTTTCCAAACATGAAAAAAATTATAGCCAAGAGTAAAATTGACTTATCAACATTTGCCATCAACTTCCAATTGTTTTAAGAGTGCAGCTTGTCTTGTTCTTAGACCTGGCACCCTAAAGTCTAACTAACCAATTGCTTTAAAATCAACTTGAAAAGTGCTTTCACCAATTTAATATCATCAAGCCCATAGTCACATTTTTTATAAATTTTTTTACACCGACCAAATAAACATTACCCCAATAGCAACATACATTTCAGAATTTCTTCAACACCTTGACGATTGCTTATGTGCAAGAATTTCATCATATTCTTTTAATTATGAAGCACTGGGCAGTGACATGCAATGCCAAGATCACATTTACTGTATTTTATATATTTTATAAATAATCTTTATTCTTCTTATGTTTTATAATCATTTATTTTACTCAAGAATATTGATTCTAATTATATTCATATGTTGAATTAATTTTTTTATATATGTAATAATTCAATGTCTACTAAAATAATTTCAGGTTTCCGGAAAACATGAATAATTTTTTTTAATATTCTTGTGATCAAAATGTCCAGAATTTTTATTTGAAATTTATAATAGATATTGTCTGTAAAGTTTAACTAAGTATTTGATGATTTCTATAAACATTTGGAAGTAGTCGAGAAAATATTTAATTCTGCAGTCTAAAAATAAAATCTATTAAAAGTTAATTTTTCTTTTGTTCATTTTCTAAAATAGCAAATACTATTGTGCAAAGAATATGCAATTAATTTTGATTTTGTAAAAAAATATTGTGGTACAAAAATATTTCAAGTATTCAAGAATGTTTTTAAGATAGCACTATTTAGGTAGCAAAAGTATTTGATAATTAAAATATTCAAAGATAGAGAATCCATCATATGTTCAGTACTCTAATTGATCATCCCCTTTGATATATGATCAACGTATTAGTGAAGTCTCAAAATTGAGGTCAGTGATTGTTCCTTGAGAATATGAGACTTTATTGGACAAGTTCTCATTTCATTTAGTTCCAATCAAAAATTTGTAATGTTTAAAAGTGTGCAAACAAATTTTTGGTTTTTTTTGTAAACTTAGGGTTGTGTCACACATTAATCGATTCCATGAATTTAGAGATGGTTCTGTAAACAAAAAGGCATTCAATTTGCCTGCAAGATTGTTTCACTAGTCAATTCCTTTTTAAAGCTTATTATTACTGCAATGAAATTTAAAACTAATCATTTGGAACAGAAACAACTCAGCAATCAAGTGAATAGCACACAAATGCTGAAGAAATACTAGAAAAATTACTACAAAGTCTCTAAAAATTTAGGATGATGTTAATTTATATATATATATATATAGTATTATCATACATTATGAATTCCTAACCACTAATCAGATAATTAATATAGACTCTTCAGTGTTTCTTGTGAAACATTTTATCAAAAAAAGATCAGAAACGCAACAAGAACACTAATGAACTTTCCACAATAATAAAGCTTCTCACACATTGATGTTTTTAATAATAACTAGGCTTTGCTAAACATTTAAACAATACTGGCAAACAAACACCATATTCTCCTATTATGGCCCCGTGTGGTTTTTCCTATTCCTGTGGTCGAAATCATCTTTTCATGGTAATTGTTTTGTGTCCATCAGTTTGATTTTAAAAATTTGCTACAAACTCTGAAACTTAACAAAATAATTTTAAAGCATATTTTGGTAATTTGAAGGATTTTGCTGCAGATGATTTATTACATTAATAACTCATCAATATGATGCTTTTATTTTATTACTTAGTTATTTTGTTTTATATCGCTATTCAGAGTAACAATTGTATAAGCTTGATAATTGATAAATATTATATATGCTTGTTTATGCTAATTCAATTTTTAGCATTTCCGTTTAAGCTAATTCTAAATGCGCTTTTGTTTTCACTTCAGTTTAAATATTTGTGTACTTTAAGATTGTCCTTTGAAACTACTTATTATTTTTTAAATTTTTTACTTTTAGGTATAATGATGTTATGCCTGAAATTCGAAAAGTATGTTTAGAATATTCGAAGTCTATATATTTGCATCACCCAGAATCTCGACCTGGTATTACAGGTATAATTCATTTTATGTTATGAATACTAATGGTGTTTTTTTATTTGTTTCTAAATATTTTTGCATATTGTAATGATCTTCTTGGTACTTCAAATATTGATACTTATTTTTTATTTTAGTTTGGTTGAAAGAACGTGCTGTTGATCACAATGAAAATGTGCGCAAAATTGCTCTTACAGTCACAATGGATTTGGCAATTGAAGATTTTTTTCGGTTTCCTATTAATTTCTATGGAATTCTTACAGAAAGAGTTTTAGATACAAATGTAATAATACTTTCATTCATTTTACATTATTTTTTATGAAAACTTGTTTCTATTTAAAAACTCTCATTTTTATTTTTAGTTTGAAGTTGCAGAACTCGTTATTCGTGGTCTTGTACAAATTTACCAAAAACGAATTGAATCATGTGGGTCGTTTCCAGCTTGTTTAAAAATATTTGGCCCAGAAGAAATAAATGTTTGGAACAAACTTAAGACAAATATTGTGAAAAGATATGGCAATGATTCCCAGAAAAATAGGTAAGTTTAAAATGTTCTGTGGAAAAGACATTAAATTATTTAAAAAATTTCTAATTTAATATTTATTGTTAGTATTTAAATAGTGCATTTTCAAATCTACCAATTGTTAAAAAATTTTTGAGTATAGCACAAGTTTTAGTTTTTTATTTGAAAATATAAGTTTTCAAAGTTTAGTTTATATTGTGTCAATACTTTTCATATATGTATATATATATATTTTTTATCATACATTTGTTAAAACACAAATTACTACCCATTGATTTATTATATATATTTTAAAGTAAATTTTATTTTTTACCTTTTTATTAGTAATTTATTTTGTACAGCTAAAATATTTAGTATTTTTTTTACTTGATATCAACTATCTAAAATGAGGTACATAAAATTTAGTGGTAGGAATATTAAAGTTCATTATTGAGGTAGTTATCCAGAAATCAGATTCAACATTTTTTTTTTAAATAGGATGTTAAAATTACCAAAAATATGTCATTTTAATGAATTGTAAGACAAAACATTAAACAATTGATTCATAAATTAGTGAATGTAAGGAATATTTTGAATCTGTTATCGTTTATTTAATTTAAGCACGTATAAGTTGACACAAACCAAGTGTATCTAAATTTGATTTTGGGAACCTTTTCATGAAATTACATCCTTAAATAAAACTGATGTATTATGAAGATTTTAAGTTATTAAAAGGAATTGGTGTTTATATACATATATAAAAGATTTAATTAAATTACATTAAAAATTTTGAGTTAGCTGTACTATAATATAACTTGTGAACATGATTTTAACTCTTAAAAAGATGTTACTAATTTTCAGAACTTTTATGTTTAGTTGGACAATTCTACATTTTAATTGAAACTTTGATAGTTCTTATATATTTTCAATCAAATTCTTTAATATATTTAGTTTAAAAAGAATGATAATATTATAAACCAACTTTTTATCAAATTTTTTAATTTTCTATTTGTAACAAATTATTTTTTTCATAAGTTTATATATTTTAAATTGCTAATTAAGTTAAAATTAAATTCAGATGTTGTATATAGTTATTTTTGTGTAAATTTATTTTTCATAATTTATGTTTAATGTATATTGCATTGATTTTGACTTTGAAATCTGTATTTTGTAATGATAATTCTGATATTTGATTTCTTCTGGTAACATTTAAGTGTTTTCTTAATTTTGATTATTACTTGCTAAAAAACTATAAAATAATAATTTAACTTTTTTCACTTTGAGTTAAGAGGAAACATTAGTATTATTCACATTTTATTCTTTATTATTAATGTCACAAGAAATAGTTATTATTAATCTAAGAAAATGTGTCAGACATTATTTTTACATAGCATATAAACTTTCGTTATTAAGGATATTATAGCTCTATAATTTTTTTTCTTTTTTTTTCTTTGTAAAGAAGAGATAAAAATTTGTAATTTTAAGCAAATTATCAAAAATATTTATTTAATGTATTAAAATGTTCGTGTCTTGCTTATATTCATTGAATTTATTCATTGTTTTTCACACTTTTGTTCATTTATTTAGTTTTGTGTTTTCTTTAGTCTTTTTCCCCCTCCCCAACAATTTTTCACAATTTCTCTTCATATGATGTTAAGAATGTATCAAAGGACTTAAAATGATTTTTTATGTTTTTCTATTCTAAACAAAACATTGTAAATTTTTGTTATTATATTTCTCCATCTAACAATAGACTTAACTGTGCCAACATAATTACTTAAGTGTAAAGCATATGTACAACTTTAATTGAATTATCTTAAATTAAGTAAGAGCATATATTTTGTGTGCTAAATTGCAATGCAAAGTAGTAATTATTTAACCCTTTTATTTTTAATAAGATTTAGTAAAGTACACTTAATTTTTGAAAATGCCTCATGAGGCTCACCTCTAAGGGAGTATGAATGTCCAATTCATAAAATATGAATGATATTTATTCTCCTAATCATTCTCTATCCTTTCCATCTCTCATCGGTAAGAGAGGGTGCTCTCCTTTATTAATAGTTGTAGCTACTTCTTTTCATGGATAATCAAAATCCCATATGTTCCTGGTAACTCTTTGGGCAGGTGATGTAGTCAGTCCCCAGTGTGACAATCAGCTGGTAGCTGAGGATATTTGTGGCTAGACTGCTATGGATTGAGTAAAAGAACCACATCCATAGACTAGACATTAAGACTGATCACTGTCCACAGGGGTGACTCCTCACATATATGTGTATCCCATCATCATGGAAAGTGCTGCAGCTGGAAATGTCCAGAATAGTTGGCTGCCATCCCTTGTAGGGCTCTGTGGTGGACAGTGCTGAGGAGTCTGAACCTTTTTAGATAAACAAGATTATGGGTTTTACATGTCATTGGTAATGCTATTTCATCTAGTCAATATATGTTGCTAAGCATTCTTAAAGCTTTTCATGCAGTATTCCCTTTCTTAGTACAAAAACTTTTTGACTCATTTATTAGTAACATTCAGAATGTTAAGATTTTACAACCTGATATTAATCTAGTACAAATTTATTGCCTTTTTCGAAAGCTTCTGTAATCACTAATTTAAAAATTCTAAGCTCATTTCCAATCAAAATATTTTTTCAGAAATCTATAAATGTATCTTGTAGTGTGCTTTCTGACCCAGACTTCCTAAATGTTATAAAAACAGAATTCTTACATGAACTTTATGATCAAGAAGTTCATTTTGTGAGTTCTCTAAACATTTGTCACAACAATAGACTTATTCCTACCCAATATGTTGTTTTAATTTTTATGTCATCCGTAATAATAAAATGCATAAAAATAGGTGCAAACTTAACGCATGTGTTCCTAACCTTCAGGTGTTTTCCAGAGATATGGTCAATCTCAACAAATATGTAGGATTACTAATCTCATGTGTGGAAATTGACCACAATCTGATTATGGAACTAATACATGTGCTTCTAAATTTTCAATTGTTTTCGTTCACACGATGGATTTCCAAAATCTTGTCTTATATGGTTGTTAAAAAAGGAGTAATTTTTTTCAAAATAAAACTATATTACTTTTTTAGATGTAAGACTAATAGTGAAAAACAACATTCTAGTTAATGCTTCTTACTTGTCTACATTACAAAGAGTACTTAAGATAGACATCTGTTCAGCAGAACAAATTATCTTGACTGTATCCGAACCACTTTCAATACTGCCATTATTAAGTCTATTTATTACTATATATTTGTCTACCAACATCACAAAGAAATTTATATCATCAATTACATGTGATTGATGATATAAATTTATCCATATAAAGTGGATAAATCTGACTGACAATGCAAAAATTAAAAGACTATAAATTTTGTGTAAACAACTCTAAACGAGCAATTATTATATTTTCTTCTGAATAAGATATGGAAAAAGATTCCAGCTGCATTTGAAAAGGTAAACATGGGAGAAAAAAAAAACTATTTTTGATGACTTTTTTAGTTTTATGGAAGCTGTCTTGGTTCTCATTGTTAAATTTACAATAAAAAATTTTGTGAATTGGGACAATTGTTTTTTGTTTTTGTTTATCAATGAAATAATTAAAATAAATTATTTGATATGCCTGATGGAAAACATCTTTTCAATGACCAGTGGGATCAGGAAAAGCCATACAAAAATAGATTTTTGTATGTTTCAGCAAATACACATGCCAGTTATCTAGTCCGCAAGAAAAACTTCTATATTTTGAATATTTGCAAATAGGTTGTCGAATTCTATAATCAAAAGAGAAAAAAATATTTATTAGAGTAGGTTGTGTCTACCAAAAAATCTACTCATTTGAAAGATTTTTTTCACAACTGCTCTTTCTGTTAAAGAATGTAAACCAAAATCTTATTCTGAAAATTTAGATTTGTTTATTTCTTCATAAGAAATTGTAATGGTTGGAATTCTTTGACTAGTTAAAGTTTTAAACAGTCCAGTCATCTACAGTTCTTAAAGCAAAAAAAATTCTACTTTTCAAGCAATGTTTGTAAACAGTACTATTGCAAAGCAATTCAGTTGTGGTGAAAAGAAAAGTGCTTATTTAGCAGTTTTTGGAGTTGTACCTTATTAAATTAAAAATGCTGGTAATTATGTGCTTTTCGTTAATGAAAGTTTAAATGATTGTCTACAGCAAAACAATTGGATTGTCTAATAAGATTTTGGGATTATGATGCTGTTAAAACACGTTACCTGTCAGATTTTCAAAGTCTTTCAACTGGAGGTATTTTGCTTGAAAAATTGAATGTGAAGTGCTTGGAATTAGGAACAAATGGATTACTTTATTTATCAATGAATGATCCAATGTAACTTATTGTACATGTAATTACAATGTGCTTAATGATACCATGTTAGCTCTATACCCATACGTAACGTTTCCATCCCTAATTAGCCTCCATGTGCAAAAACTGATCATTTAGAACTAAATAGACCAAAATCTTCCTGCAGAGTATTCTCATTTTGTTTTTATTTTTTTTCAACCAATTAAAATTAACTAACATCAAAACAAAAATGTGTTTATAGAATCTCACTATCAATCATTATTGAAAAGTTCCTCTTATAAAATCCCACTATTAAATTGTAAGAGGTGTGTGAATTATTGAAAATCATTTATCTCCAAAAATGATTCTTAAAAGATTTAAATTTCATAATATAAAGATGGTAGGTTTCTAAAGGAATATATGCATTGTTTTATCCTGAAATTTCTACCCTGTGATTCAATTTTTCACATTTGCTTAGAAATTCCTTATATAATTTTCAGTACTCATGGTATACTAAAACAAGAATTCCACATTAAACTATATCTTTTCAGGGAATTATTTTTTCGGAACATTAATCTTTATTTTAATGACATTTTTACTCAATACCTTTCTGAATCAGCTGTCTTAACATTTTACTCAAACTATCCTTTACATAGTGCCAGTTCTTTATTTTTAAGTTATCCTAATCTAAAAAAACTTTTTATTTAAAAACTTCCACCTCATGCAAATCTTTAGTTATCCTTTCATAAAATTGAGTGATCTTTTATTAGCTGATAAAAAACTGAATTTTGTAGGAACAGATAAGTCAACCTAAACAAAAACTCAATAGAAAAGCTATGCAATCTGTCTTCTAATATTTTGCATCCTCTAATTATATGTATATTGATTGAAGTTCATTAAAAGTATATACATTTGAAAGTCAGCCATTTCAGAATTATCAGAAAATCCAACTCTTTGAAAAGAAAAAATCTCCAAAACTGGAATTTGAAGTTTGAATGAATGATGGATTAAATTTTTGTACATGTAAGAGTGTCTTTTTTTCCCCATCTTTTAAAGAATTGTAGAACTTATATATACAAGTTATGTATTAAGTGAGATTATTATAATTAAAATATTACAATATTTTGTATGAATTAGTCATTTCCTTCAGTAAAAATATTTAATTCTTTTAATAGGCAATTAGTGGAAGAAATCTATGGAGAATATTTAGTTCCACATACTGCACCAATGGAACAAAAAGTTAAATTATTTTACCAAATGTATTGTGCATTTGATGATTATTGTACTAGGTATGTCAAATTTTTGTTTTTATTTCATTAATTTCTTAGATTTAAGCATACTTAATAAATGTACATTAGTAAAAAATTTTAATAGTATATTTTATTCAAAACCTGCTTATGAAAATGTTATTTCTTAGAGATAAGTATATTTTCAAAAATAGTCCCAATGATAAAAAATGTTGAAAATATCGAAAATTCAGGTCAACAATAAAAGGGAAATAAAGTTTCAACAGGAATCGGACAATAAATTTTGCAAAAGGAGAAAATAAATTTTAAAAAATGTATGAGAAAAAAAATCAATCAACTGGAGGAAATTTTTTTAAATTTGTAAATTTTAAAACATGCATTTTGTTAAATAATTTTCAACATATATTTGTGTTTTTATATATATATTTTATATATCTAACATTAAAGTTAGATATATAAAATATATATTCTAATTCTATTAAAATTTTTGTTGATTATTATTAATTACTTATATCAATACTGTCTTTGATAGAATTCTATGAACTGGTTGTCTTAGCTATAATTATTGAAAGACTAAATAATATAATAAAAATTTGTATGATGAAAAACATTTAAATTTTTAATTACTAACCATTTAATTAGTTTGATTAAGTTCTGATAACTTTTATTATTTTATTTCTGTGGATATTTCAAATTACCAAATGATTTAATGGGTTTTAACACAATTTCAATTTTACAAAGATCCAGTAGTTAGATTTTATATCAATCACTTTTGATTCTTAGCTTAATATCATAAAACAATAAATACATAAACTAGTCTCATTTTATTGACACCTTATTTAATTTCCACATATAGAGAAAGAAGAACTACAAATTTCACTATCCTCCTATTCTCCTTACTATGAACAATGACATAAAGTGAAGTACACAAAAAATAAGGTTCTTTAAAGTCACAGTCTTTCTCACAAGGTTTCTAAATTACATGATATAACATCATGACATTCCTGCAATGTTACACAACCTTGAAGTATTGTGAAATGCACCATAATTATTCATTGTACATAACGTTAACAGTGAATTAAATCACAAACATAATTTGAAGTTACAAGAGTTTATATTAAATTATTTCTAAAACTGAATGCATGTCTATCAGTACAAGCATAAAAACCACTTTTTCATATATATTTAATTAATATTTTCACATAACTGAACTTAATATAATTTCAGTTGGTAAAATTGTAATTTTATCAACAGATCTTCTTAATTGTTTCACAGTTAGGTTTTAACCTCTGCTAAGCTAACCTTATTATCAAATCCTATCTACAATTTTATTCTGTGATCAAAAAGTCCTTTGCTGCATGAAAAGTTATCTTCTTTGATTAACTCCTTGCCAGTGTCACTCAAATCCAGTTTTCATAAAACCAATGAAAAGGGAAATAATAAGGCATGAGACAAGAGTGTGATATATTGGCTTGTGCACAGTACCGTGTTTTGGTATATACCATACTGTGAAAGATTTGTGAAATTTATGTATTGAAAATCATATTGTCCTTTTTTTATTAGTTATATTATATTTAGCTTCAAAATTTTGTTTTATTTGCTCTAGTTTTTAGTAAGATGTATGTGTAATCCATTACTGTTTTATGTGTATGTAAAAATTATAAGTATAGTAGTTATTGTATTTATAATTTTATTTTTGCTATAAAAAAGCATTTTCTTTCTTTCATAACAATATAAAGAATAAAAAAAAATCTCCATTTTTGGTCCATTTTTAAATATATGTCACAGTTAAGGGATTAAAATCGTAATTCTGATTTTTGTATTTTCTTTTATGTTTCTAAAGAGTTTGATTTTTTTAAAACTGTTTTAAAGATTATTTAAGGAGAGATGTAAGGTGAGTAGAGTGGGACTTCTTACAGGACACTATCACTTTAAAAGACATCTCACTATATTGACAGTATTAGATGATTCCACTTATAGGAGTGGTCAATGTATGGAGGAAATTTCATTACATATTCTATGCAATAAAGTTCATTACATATACATGTGAAACTTTTTCTGCACAAATATTTGAACACTTAGGATGCTTTGACTGAACCTTGGATATTGCAAGGTATCCCCATTAAATGTCTGCTGAATTTTACAGCTACTGGTCTTTTTAAATAAGGCCTTCCTTTCTAGAGTACAGTACAATAGACCTTTTGGTCACAATTGGTCCCAGTGCTAGGTTCTTTTGAAACCACGTTACTCTAAATCTAAATTTATCCAAACAATTTGAATGACCTTAGTTATTTATTACCATTCAAGCATTCAGTTTTTATCTAGCAATTCTTATTAAAAATGCTTAAATTGGATGGTTTATTATAAATGTCCTGTTAAATTTAATGTGTGTGTGAGTGAGTGAGAGAGAGATCATTATTATTAAACATTGAAGTTAATGGTCATAAATTTAAAATCCTCTTTCTTAATTTAAAATTCTCCAAATCATGTGTAAAAAGTAATTCATCAAGGTTTCACTTTTAATGAAATTTTACATATTTTATTCCTGCCTCCCATAGACCTCTAAATGGAAAAAATCTTAATGGATGAATTCATTCAGTTAATTCATAAACTAAATAACTAAATTTTCCCACAAAAAAGTAACTAAATTATAAAACATTTTTAAAATTAAATTAGCCTTGATAAAATATTTGCATTATATGCAAAATTTTTAACACAATTATTTTGCCTCACAATAAAAAGTTTCAAAGTTGCTGTCAAAACATTATTTGGTAAATCAGTTTCAAGCGATATGACACAACTTACAAAATAGGAAAATATATATGTAAATTTTACTTAAGTTGCATTTTCTTGACTTCTAAACGTAAAATAAGATCAATGTCTGCATATTATAATAAGAGGTAGGATATATAAGATTGCATATATAAGAGATTGGTGACATTTATTTTTGGACAAGGGTTGGGCAATTGATGGGAACATGAATTGTGTTGATGAGATTAATTTAACTTTAATATAAATTATGCATGAGTCAACGATTTTTCTAATGAAATTTTTGCCTATTTTCATGATATGTTTCATTTTTCCTGTTCTCATGAATGAAATTGCCACTTCATGGTTATCCTTTTGAGCTGATAAAAGAAAATTTGTTGCAAACATTTAAACTAACAAGTTTGAGGCATGTATTAATGATTGTGTAAAATTAACAAATGTGCATTGGAATTAGAGAAAATTGTTTTGATATAAAAGAAATAGTTATAGCTAATAAATTTAAGTGTCTTTTTTCATCCCATTATATTACAGTAACATACATACATATATATATGTGTGTGTTTATGCATTTATTTATTGATATGTGTAAACGTTATTGATACTTATGTGTGCATTTTATCACAAAATTCAAAACAATGTTGACCATAGTGAAAACAATGTTGACCATAGTGAACAATTGCCTAGCTTACAATCAAGTGAATCAATCATTGCTTCAGTTTTCAATTCAGTTATTTGTGAGCTTGAATCCCTCGGGCTTGAATGTTATTTGTGGTTCAAAATCTAAAACTTTTATTCCCAGTTGTTAACCTTATGGGCAAAAAAGAACTTGACCTTGTGTTCCAAAAAGGCCTGGAACAACATACTATAATTAACAATTTAACTGCATTATACATAATAGTGACATTAATTGTAGGAATTTATTCTATAATTCTTTAATTATTTAATTTTGGTTCTAATTTTGTTTCATTTTTTATTGCAAGTGGGAAAACTGAAAGACTTAGAAATTAGAGCTTGTCTAATTCCAATTACCCCAAAAACCTTGACATTAGTTCTTTAATTTTTTTCTGCAAGGTAGATATGTTAAAAACAACATACTTTACCAAATGGTTTTCCTTAGTTCATTGTATGAATATTCTGTAAAAATTAAAGTTATAATTTAGAAAGTTATTTAAATTTAAAGTTATGATTATTTAATTGCAGCTATCAAACAAAAATCTAAAACTATCTAAACTATTGATATTAGTTAAAAATGTGTTAAATACCAAGAACAAATTATATTAAATTATTTGCTGGGCTGTTTATTTGTAAAAGTAGAAATTAATGCATGCAAATTAACTTCTGAACAATTATCAGCTTAAACTTGTATATTTCAAATGATGGTAGTAATTTTTAAAAATAAATAAATAAATTTATATAAATAATATTAAAATATTTTTTGATTTACAAAATAACTTTGAAGCTAACTTTTTAGTAAGGAAATTAATCAATTGTAAAAAGTTAGTATTATCACTAAAAAAACACTCTCCTTTCCAAAAAAAAAAAAAATATTATGAAATATTTATGTTAAAAAAATGGAGTAAAAATGTAGTAAAAAAATATGTTCTCCTTAAAGGAATAATTAATACACCAAAAATTATGGAAATTTATGTTCCTATAGAAGAGAATATAAATTTGCCTGATTTCTTGTGTATTATGGAATATCTATCATGAATATATATTTAATGGTTTTTTTTAATAGTCTTTTTTATTTATTAATTAAGTTTTTCTTTTTTTTAACTAGAGGTTTTTCTGAAATGCTGAAGAATCGAAAAAAGTAAGTATTCCTAAATTATCATCAATTTTTATGTCATGATTAATCTCTCAGAGAAATTTTTCTATGTTAATTTTATTAACTCGCACTATTTTTCTATTTTGTAGTCTTTTATTAGATTTAAAGGCTTTTTATTTTATTGTATTTGTGTTCCATTGATTTAAAAGTATTCAAATTTATTTTTATTCGCCTTTCATATACATGGATCTCTATGTGAGTGTCTTTGGAAAGTATTATTTAACTATTAAAATCTATATATTTGCTTGATCTTCAATCAAAGAACTAAATTAAAAATTTTTAAATTTAATAGATGCAATAAATAGTTCAAGTAATTCTATTTTTCGTATTTATTTTTATCTTGTTGGCTGAATGTCATAGTTTTCAGATATTCTTTCAACAATTCTTTGATAATAATGAGTAATTAATTCATTGAAAATTGTTTCCATGACTTATTTTATAAAGTGATTTTGTGATTATTTTGCAATTAATCTATGAATAATTTTAATTTCTTGTTTTCACTTTCTTTTGTTTGGCTTTGAATGGTTGGCAAAATTACTATTGCACTATATTTTCATTTTGTATTTGAAACATTAAATGAAGTAAGGTAAAAAATTTGAATAATTGGATTTGATTTCCCCATAAGCATCATAATAAGGAAATAAAATATTAGGTGTATGCAAATAAAATGAAACTAATTTTTAAAAAAAAACACAATTAATTTGAGAAAATTGTTGATATTTCTTTATTTGAAATAATATCCGTTACTAACTACACATTTTTCCCATCTTTCGGGCAATCTGGGAATATCACACTAAAAAAATGATCGGTCTTTTGAGGTTAGCCAAACATCAAGCCAAGCTTTGACATTTTCGAAAGCAGTGAAGCACTGGTCAACCAATCAATGCATGTCCCAATGCTGCAAATAGGTGTAATCAAAAGGAGCCAAGTCCGGTGAATAAGCAGCATGCACTAATGGCTCCCAGACAAGTGCCTTAACGATGCCCTTGGTCAGTTTAGCACTGTGGCTAGGTGCATTGTCACCAAGGATAATCACTTTGTGCTGTTGTTTCTTGTACTGTTCGTGTTTTTGAGTATAGCATTGTTCAAACCAAGTAATTATTACTTGTAGTGATCAGTATTAACAGTTTCACTGGGTTTAAGAAGTTCCTAATAGATTGGCCACTCCTGAACCCAGAAAATGCTTACCATTGTCTTGCGTTCGATTTGGCTGTCTGTCTGGGGGTTAACAAATGATCAATTACATTTGGAATTTCTCAAAATAAATCCATTTTTCATCGCCAGTCAAAATATGATGGAGATGATAGAAAAATACATTCAAATTGTAGTGCTGTATAATAAGTATTTACTTTTATAATTTTTAATAAGTTAATTATAATTACATTTATTCAAAATTTTTAAAATATTGATGAAAGTTTTTTGTTTTTATGCATTTTGATTTTGTGAATAAATGTAGTATAAATGTATTTGCATTTTGTATCAACATTTTTATTATAAATATTTTTATTATTTATCAAAATTAAAATATGTTCTAAAGTTGTAAATATGTGAAATTTATAAGTATAAATTCCATGTGTATAATGAAAAAAAAGTATGTGTTACTTTTCCTTACTTTAAACTTTTTTGTTAATTTTCATTTATAATATATTCTATGAAAACAATATTTTATAAATTTAGAAAAGGGAGAAAACTTTTATATTTTTAGACAAATGCAGATGAAAGCTGGATGAAAAATATACTTGAATAAGGTTTTTGCAAATATTAACAAAGTTTTTTTTTTTTTTCTCCTGGATAAAAAAGACCTGACATTTATTAGAAAATAGTAGAATTGCTAAATGAAAATTTTAATTTTGAAAAGTTTTTCTATTTCTAAAAGTTAGAAAATATTGCCTTCTTAAAGTAATTACAAATATGTTCCAAGAAATTTGAAAAGAAAAAATCAATTCCTGTCCAAAAAATATTTTTTATCTGTATTTTAAAAAAAATATGAAAGGGTGAGTCATAATACTCTTTATATTAAGAGTCGGAATCGTGACATTTCATTTGGAAGAAAAAAGAATAAGCTGTCTATTCAGTATTTCAATATTAAGCAATTAAAAGAGAAATATGTACAGAAAACTTAATTTGAGGAATTTTATTTCTTTTTCCTAATTGTTTGGTGCTGAGCTGTCAACTGGATTGGTAGCACTCTTTTCTGCTGTTCAACAATTTATGGCTAGGAATCTTACCTTGCACACTGATATTTGTAGTGGTTTGAAATCCACTTTTAACTGTATATCCTGATCTGATTAGCCCTTGTTTTTAAATAATAACTGGAGAAAAAACTAAATTTTGCACATTTTAATCAAAAGTTTAATATAAGTGCTTATTAAAATAAGGGAAGCAGCTGTATATAAAATTTGTCAAATTTTTAAATGCTCTTTGTGAGCATTAAAAAGTAATGTATAGTAATAAGAATGGTAGATAAATTTAAAAATAGGTATATATATATTCTGTTAACATGTGGTAGCTTTATTAAGTTTCTGTAAGTCTTGGATATTTTTTTAAAGCATAAAATTGTAGGAGACTGTCAAGTTGAGAGAATAGTACCAAAACATCTGAACTTTTAGGCGCTTAAAGTCCTGTTAGCATACATGTTACTTAGCAAGAGAAGCTCAATGAAAGGGATTGTAATGTCTAAAAAGTCAAGAACTGCTGTAGAACTGACTGCAAATCATAATCAGTATCTAGATCTCCAGTGTTAAAGATTACAATTAGAAGTCAGATAAAAAGAACATTTAAGGCAAATAGAAGTTCCCAGATTATCTATATCAAATGTTAATGTCAAACATTGTCTATTATGGTGTAACTCACAAAACCTGGTCGATTAATGCTTGGAAGAAAGTAATATGGTCTGACATTGTCTTTCACATTTTTGCTTACAATAGACGGTGGAAGAGGGGAGCAGTTTGGAGGTTTGGTTTTCTTTGGTTTGTTTGTCACTCAAAGTACATTTTTTGCACATGAGGGCTAATTGGACCGGGACCTATGTTTTAAAGTGGATTCCAAACCTCTACAAACATTCATACCCAAAGTGGGATTCAAACCCACGAACTGTTGAACCGAAGGCAAGAGCGATAACCATTCGGCTGCCAACTCGCCTTACAGTTTGGAGGATACCTGCACAAGTATTTGATCTCTTTCCATCTTTCATGATAAGGACAGTTATGTTGTAGTTTTCTGCTGGTATAATTGTAACCTTGAAAGGAATGATCACTCGAACTAAATACTCGTACATAGACTTTTTGGCTGATTAGATTTATCCTATTAATGCAAATTTTAGTTTCTGCAGAAAATGGAATTTTCCAGGATGATCCTGATTTATGCAGTTGTATTTATCATATCATGGTTTGATACTTACGAGGATAATGTTCAACATCTATCTTGGCCTGTACTATCATTCACCTGCAGTATAAATGTATTGTTATGATCTATTTTAAAGCATTCAATATAGAATTGATATCCTTCATTGGCTTCTCCCTCAACTTTTACACAGTATCTCCATCACATATCAAACCATGAAAAAGGGAGCTGAGCTGGCATCTGAATGGTTATCATTCTTGCCTTCAGTTCAACAGTTCGAGGGTTCGAATCCCACCTTGGGCATGGATGTTTGTAGTGATTCGGAATTCACTTTAAACTGTAGATCCCAATCTAATTAGCTCTCATTTGCAAAAAATTACTGTTGAGCAACAAACAAATCAAACCATAAAAAAGAGTACAATATTCCTCTAAACATTATTCAGCACTTATATGCTTTGATTTCTATGCAAATCAAACTGTATTATGTACCAAAAATGGTCATGCACCATACTAATATTTTTTTATAAATAAAAGGTTTTAAAGCAGATTTATTTTAATAACCACCTGCTGTAGCAACCTTGTCTTAATTCTATTTATTGAATATATGAAATGTAATTCATAGGTTCAAATCCCACTACATTGGTCATAAATAGTGATAGGAATTTGAAATTCACCTTAAATTTTATGCACTGATTAGCTCTCTTGTACAAAAATTGAATGTTGAGTGATAAAAAAATCAAACTTGTGAACTAAGGAAATTAAAATTAATGAAAATAATGGAATAAAATTTAACAAAATAAACTGCATAACTTACTTAAATTTCATTTAGAATTCACTATGTTTAGTAATCCACATATTTTTAGATCTCTCTCTTTCGAAATACTTTTATTTTTCAAATGGAAGTCTTATAAAAATTGCATCTTCTGAATCTTTCATAATTGCCAGCTTTACTGATTTTATCAAGAAGCCCCTCTAATTTTCATTTCTCATGATTCTCTGATACTGTATGAAAATCTTCTGATTTTTGGCAATTTCTTTGAAATAAAAAACAGCCAAAATTTTGCCAGAAAAAAGTATTTCTTTTAGAAGCTTAAACAGTCGGCGTGCGCTGAGTTTAATAGAACGTGTGTGTGTCTGTTGGTCAGAAGGAGGTCTTGTGCATAATGCACATATCTCTAATATAAATTTAAACTAATTCTATTAGCATTAATATGTGAATTATTTAGTAATAAAATGAGTAATTATTTAATATTTAATTTAACTCAAGAGAAAGTAATTAATATTTTAAATATTGGAACTTGATCAAACTCGGTATCTTCAAACATGGCATGACAGTTTGCACAACGCTGGCAAAATAAATTGTCCCGAGTTATTCAAATTTGAAATGCATTTTGTTTTTATGGACAAAGTATTTGATGATTTATATATTCTTAGAAGTATTTGTCACTGAATTAATTTTTTTTTAGTTATGTATTTTATGATTTTATAAGTTTAATATTTATAAATTGCACTAGTCTTGTAAAAGTTGCTGCATAAAATAAATATTGGGACATAAACATTAATGTATGTTTTTTACATTTATACTTTTATTTTTCATATTTCCTTTATAAGTTTGATGAATATTTTATTAAAATATTGGGATTAACACACAAAATATGTTGAACATAAATCATTCTCCAAATCTGTAATCTGAAGAGTAAAATTGTGTTTTTGTGATACTCCATTTTAAACATTTTGTTTCAAGCAAAAATGTCACTAATAATGTCTCCGGATTTTTTACCTCCAATTAGTAGTATATACTGATTTTTTCCCTTTTTCCTTCCTTCCAATTTTGGCTGGTATGATATTTTATTTTATAAACTCTTATGTGAACAAGGATTATCCATCTGTCTGAATTAATTGAGCATTTTATATAGTTTAAAAATTTGTTATTCTTTGCTTATAAGGATTCTTTTTCATTTTTTAAATATTATTTTCAGTTTAAGATGTCATGTGAAGAAACTTGCAGAAGTAGTTCAATATAACATGCACGACATCAGGCTAAAATATTCCACAAAAATAGCTTCTGTTATTTGTTGTAAGTTTTTTCTTAATATATTTCATTAAATATATCAAATGTAATTATTGTTATTTTTTCACTTTAATAGAAGTTTTGGAACATATGTTAATTAACATATGTTAATTAAGATTGTGATTTATTTACTTATATTATCTACTCTATATTTGTATTTGGTTAAAAAATGTTTTTCTTCACGTAATGCGAATTTATTTTCTCTTAATTTGTATCATTTGCAGTTTATGTTAAATTTTTTTCATGTAAAGTTTGAAATTTTTCATTAATCTGATTGTTAGGAAATATTTCTTCAATGAAGTTAAAAAACAAGAAATGTTTTTCTTACTGTTCCATTAGAAGTAAAAATAAGTTAATTTAACCCCCTTAACCATCTGGGGATCCAAGAGGAAAGTGCTTCATTTTTACCTCGTGGCAATATAATTTTGGTTTTCATTGCAATACAAGTTTTTCCTGTTTTAAATCTTGCCAAGAATACAAAATTCTTTAATTGTGAATGTCACATATTTCCTGATTTATCCTGAACCACCTCACTGTAATCACTTTCTAATGACTTACAGCAGAGAAGTCAATCAATCGCTGTTAGCTATAGAAACCAACATGTGCTGTTAGTTTGCTTTGTGATTGTGCTTGTACAGTAGTTCTACAAATCCCTGTTATAATTCTTTATTACACTAGATATGAATTTTCTTTAATTACTTTGAAAATATTATCAGAAGTTTTATTTTAAGCAGTTTTTGTTTTTAAAATTTTAAATAAATAAAAATATATGATAACTAACACAATCAACACTATTTTCCTAAAATCATCAAATAATTTTCAAAATCGTAAAAAGAAATAATTTTAATGCTTTAATAAATACAAACTGAAGAATTTCAGCAAAATTGTAATGTTTTTGATTATAAGAAAAAAAAATAAATGAAAGCTAACTTAACTACCTAACAATAGACTTTGTGGCAAATAGTAAGCTACTGACTTCAGTTGAAATTTTGGGGGAAAATGTGGAATGTAAATTTTTTTATATTACATTCCTTGTACCTAATGATTTCTGTTTCTAATTATGTAAAAAAAAAAAAAAAATTGTTCCACACAGACGTGAATCAATGTTGTTGTTATACATCTTTAGTATTTTTTGAATTATTTTGCTCAAATATTAAAATAAATGTTTCTTAAGACTAAAAATTTATTTTTTAGAAAAAGATTAAAAGCAAAAATAAAAACAGGGAAATCTTAACGCTGCTGTTTACACTAAATTAAATATTTAATATAGAACACGTTTACAACACATTTTTTCACATATTCCAATTAGTTCTACACTAAATATTTTCCCTTCGCTATACTTAAACTACCTTGAAACGCAAATGATCTGAAGTGGTAAATTTCGAGAAAGATTTCCTAAAAGTAATTAAGAGTAAAATGATTTAACTTCCTGCTTCTTTTGATAGTTATATAATTTAAATATTTTGTTAGACTTGATTAGATTAATAATTTTTTTAATAGTTTTGATTTAAAAAGAAAATATTCATAAAATGCATTTTTGTAAACATAAGTTCAC
Organism: Latrodectus elegans; assembly: GCA_030067965.1. NCBI lineage: Eukaryota > Metazoa > Arthropoda > Arachnida > Araneae > Theridiidae > Latrodectus > Latrodectus elegans. The sequence continues at coordinate 82,680,256 of CM057820.1, read as the reverse complement.
TAACCAGAGAGAAATACTTTATGTAGTTGCGACAACATTAATTTTGCATTAATGTTAAACTATTAAAAACAAGTATCTTAATTTATTATTTTATCAGAACAATTAAATTTTATTCCTTATCTTAAAAATATCTTATTCAAACTTGAATTATTTAGCTTAATATCAGAATTAACTCATTAAAATTTTATTTCTAAAACACATGAAAATATTGAAAAAGTCAAGTGTTTGTATTTAATATTCTGTTTCAAGAATTTAAAAGTATAACCTTTAGTAATGCAAAAAGATATTTAAGTATTTGCTAATCAAAACATAATGTTCAAAATATAATCAGTAAATTAGTAAAGGAAAATATTTCTTGTACATGCCGAAGAAAACTTCATATTTTTGGAATTTGTAAAAAGCATAAACTTTTATTCAATGATTTTAAACTATATTTACAGAATATTAATTTAAAATATCCTAAATTTTTCATTAAAATTTATTAAAATAATTTTGAACCTTACAGTTGAGAAATCAAATATTTTAACATGTTCTCTGTTGTTTTCCTTATGCAGAATAATATTTGTGATTCAAACACTTTTTACATATTTAAATTTGATCATTAGTTTATGGTGAAATCATTTTATAATGTCCCTAAAACAGATATGAGTTTCATAAACTAATGGTGGAACAAGTGGTAACTAAGTTGTGAAAATTTTGTAAACATTTTAGAAAATTAATATTTTTTTTATCATACTTTTTAAATTTGAATCTTTGATTCGAAACAAAAGTTATTAACAAGATATTAGATATAGAATTAAAATTAATTTCGTCCATGTTAAGATTTATTTTCAGTTAGAGTTCTTCTAAATAAGTATAACAAATAATAAACCTTAAAAATATAAACATAACTTTAATTTGCAAATATTTTCATTTAAAATATTTGTGTCTTTAGTAAATTTATTCATCATGCAAATTTATTCACCATTTTCTGATAAATATATATCTTGTGAGATATTCCTAATAAATATTATTTTTCAATAAAAATAATTTCATTATGAAGAAGAATTAAAATATACTTATTACAAGAAATGATATAAGTCATTTTTACATAAAACAAAAAATGTTAGCTTTTATTTTATTTACATAAAAACTTATTTTTTAAAACTAAGATTTTTAATTTTTTGTTGGCCAATTATAAAAATGTGTTTAAAAAGAGTTTAAAATGATAACTCTGTTAACAAGTTATTCAATTTTTTAAATTAAAATTTGGTTTAATGTGAAAATAATTAAAACTTGGGAGATAAAAAGGATTAAATATTTGCTAAACAAAATATATAATCTAATTTTAATAAAATGTAAACATAAAAAAGAAATATGTAGTAAAATTATTGAAAAATTGTTTGAAATAATAAATTCGTTTATAAAGTTTAAAAAAAAATAACATCCATTTTATTTAATACTATTTTATCCATTCTAATTTTAAAGAAAATTGTTAACTTCCTAAAATTTAATATTTTTGATGAAATTAAATAATATAGATTCCTTATATTTTAACAGTGTCGCGAAGTCACATATAAACTAAGAAATATTAATAACTTAAAAATTTAGTTGATCAAAAAATAAGTATTTTATATGTTGATAATTAATAATAAAAAATATGTTGCTAACTGAGAAAATCTAAATGCGAATAAATCTAGGAAAGTAAAACATGATTAGAAAGCTGTTGCATCCTTTAAAATAAGGATTCTCAAAATTGTGCATGGAAACATTTCTCAATACTGTCGTTTTACGCTCACATTAGTTAAATCAACCGTAACCATATGATCAGTAAATAAGCTCCCAAGCTAATATTTCACAGCAATCCATTCAGTTTTGACGTTTGAACTTAAAGTATTGCAGTGTAGCCAGTGGCCCCTTCCAAGGGCCTTGGGATAGCAGGTAAACGTACAGAATTTTTTGTCTGAGTTAACTCGGAGTAGCTGGTTATGGAGTTAAAGACTCAAAAACATGAGTTAGATGTAAGTAATTCTGAATAAATTGTTTAAATTTTCATTTTAACTGAAAATTTAAACAGTTTATTTTTAACTGAAAATGTAAGTTTTAAATTGTCCTTCTGGACTTGCATTAAATTTTTAATAAATAAAGTGAAATTATTTATATATATCTGACACATGAATCATTTTGTTAGAATAATTCCTATAATACATCAGATGTATTTTTAAACTGAAGGTCCTTATGTAATTATCTCTCATGTACAAGAAAGTGCCCATTGCGGAACAAATAAAGCATGTGTCAGACATTCAAATAATTTAATTTAGCAAAAATATCAAACACAAAATTCTAATATCCTTTATGAATTCTATTGAATTTCAACATTTTTGAATAATCTTATTAAAGGTTTTTTTCCAAATCCTGAGAAAATGCATGGAATTGCAACAAGACTTGCTGTAGATTTAGAAGACAATGCAAAATTGAGGAGTATTGTATCTGCATTTGTAGAAGAAAATATTGCATGTGATGAAGCATTATCCAGATATGTAAGATAATTTAAATTTTTTATTTTTTAAAATAATTATAATAACATAATCAAACAAAATTTAATTTGAGAAAAACAGTAATTACAAAAAAAAATATTATTAGCTACTGTTGCAATGTAGTGTGGATTTAAGCGAATGACAATTTTAATCAAACCTTCTATTATGCAGTTATATAGAATGTGTACAAGAAATGACATTACAAATACTTGTACATTCAACAAAGCAAAATCATGAAAACCAGGCAGCATTCTAGCTGCCATGCAAATATAGTTGTTTCTTTGAGTCTAATGTATGAGTGACTGACTTTGTTTTAACTACATCAGAAAACTGAAAAAAGATATCAATATTTAAACTAAAAATGTCTCATATTTCATAGTAATTTATTAATATTTAATCAAAATAATAATGCTGAGTTTTCAGCACATTAGTTGTGCATGCTATTTTTAGTTAACTTTAAAATCTAATATTTGAAAAACTTTCATGGACTTTTCTAAATTTATTAATGTATATTAATGAGGGTCATTCATTGATTTAGGCAATAAATCAGCTGGATTTTGCTCTGCTTATAAAATGGATACTTTTTTCCTGATGCAAAAAAAGGGGGGATTCAGAAATCTTTTATGAAAAATGAGTTATTTATGGCAACACTTTAGAAGTACTTTTGAAGGAGAAAATTTAATTCGAAAAAGCTACTCTTTGAGCATCAAAATTTTTTCCAGTATAAATGAACCGCATTTTATTAGATAAACTGCCAGAATGATAAGAAAAAAATTATAATATAATGTGAAGTAAGGAAGTTAACATAACTTCGCTAATCAATGAAATCGAAATAAATGTCTGATAAAAAAATAATAGAAGTTATTTGATTCAATTTTATAGTTATAATTTTTTTCCATGAACAAAATTAAGGTTTAGTTTTTTCCCTGTAACAATCATATGGGATCATGAACACAAATATAGTTTAGTGCTTATGAATCATATGCAAGATTTCTAGGATGTGTGTTTTTCTAAACTAATCATATGTAAGGAAGAAAATTTATCATCTTCAGGAAAACTTTATTCTGGAGCTAATTTAGTTGTCTTTAAAAATGTGATATATAGAAAAATATGAATAAAATATGTCCATAGCTGCCAACTTGTATAGTTTTTGATTGAATTGTAAGGGCAGCCATGCTATATATATATATATATATATATATATATATATATATATATATATATATATATATATATATATATATATATATATTGATATATATATATATATATATTGATATATATTATTCTCGAATTAATGTCTGAAAATGCAAGTACTTGCTTTTTAGTTTCTTAAACATTACTAGTTAATGATCATAACATATATGCTACATCTGTATAAAGGATTTTAAGGAAGTTATTTAAGTAATAGACATGTATATTTCTTTTTAAAGCTTGAATTGATTTTGACCTAAATAAACCAATTTAAATTTTAAAGCATGCATCCATTTTTAATTTAGTTTGATTCTGTAGGACTATTGAACTGCCAGCTTTGATTAATAAAGGGTTATTTAAAGTATATTCTTTTAAAAGTTTTCAAGAAGTCTTATGTTAAAAACTCAATCCATCTGGATCCACGCTGTTACAGTTCTAGTATTAATTATTTTTTTAACAAATTTTTATTCAAGTGAAATTCTTAAAAAAAAAAAAATCTGATGTATTTTTTTTCAATATGAATGTAGCAGGAATTAAAGTTGATGTATATTTTTACAGACTTGTCATTAATTTATATGAGAATTTTTTATGTTTCTTGTATTAATTTTTGGATGCATGTATTATGATTTGTAACAAATAGAGAAAAATTTTGTATCAGTTTTGTAACAATTTGGTATTAATAAATTGCTTACAAATAGCAAATCAGTAATAGAAAATTTCTAAATGTATTCTTTTTAGGATTAAAAATGTATGTATATATTTCAACGTCTGTTTTAATTATTTGTAACCATAATTTATATTTTCAATTTCAAGAATGAAATTTTCCAAGAACTTATTCAGTCAGACAATTCCAGAGAACCTCCTGAATACCTAGAGTTACTCAGGAAAATTTTGAGTAGAATAATACCTTTATTTGACAAGAAGTCTATACTGTACCTGATTTCATTTGTAATAAATTCAATAACTGGAGATGGTTCCATTAATGCTGATATGTGTCTTCAAACTTCAACCTTAAAAAGTTTAAACATGTTAAAGGTAATGTTTAACTCTGTTTTCTAATTTTATATGGAATATTATTTTATACAGTATTTGTTATGTATGCGTTCAAAATTTTAAATTGTGACTTTGAAAAGTGTTAATGAAATTCCCAGTATTTAATTTTTCAATTATAAATGTTAAGTGTAATACATTGTATTTTTATTCATATGATTTACAGAATATATCTGAATTTTGTGCAAATTCATTGAAATATCATATTGAAATACTATGAATTTTCATTATAAGCTTATATTTTTTAAATAATTTTAAAAATTACATTTATATTATGTAAATTCATTAAATGCAGTAAAAAAAAAAAATCAACTTTTGACCTCTAATGATTTTTTTGAATAACATCTAAACTGGTGCTTAACAAAAAAAGTTACTGTATAAAAACTTTGCCAGAAATTTCTAATTCTTCTAAATATTCTAGTATTTAATTAATTTAAAATAAAAATGTCAAAATTAGTTACCAATAAAAATGTATTTCTTTGATTATTTCTATACAGTCCTCTTATATATTTGTAAATCAATTTGACCAGGATTTTAATTTAAAATGAGGTCCAAACCACTTTAAACATTCATATTTATGGTAAGAATCAACTCAAATTGTTGCAATAAAAGAAAGAATGTTAATAATTCACCTATAGGCTTATCAATACAGTCATGATAAATAAATCTTGCATTCTTGTTTGAGCTAGAAAATTTGGATTGTAAATGATTTTTTATTTTTTTTAATAAAATCACTATAAATCAGTTTTAAAAAAATGATAGCAAGTATTTGCCATACAGTTTTTCATTAATATGTTGTTTATTTGAGGTTATTTTATGTTTTTTATTTTCATTAACATATATAGTTGGTTTTAAAAATTATAAACGTTTGATATTACAATCTATCAAAACAAAATAACTTTAATCAGTATACATATATATATATATTATACATATATATATATATATATTGATAAAAAAGTATTTAAAAACTACAAAGTTTATAAATTTATAATAAGTATAATTTGTAATATTTCTGATTAACATCTACAATCTTATATTGTAATAGAATCGTCTAATATGAATCTTTTTCATTTTAACACCATTTTTATTATAAGCGCTAATTTCAAGTAGAGATTGTACTTGATAAAAAAGTAATCATTTTTAAAAGCATAATAGCTTGATTAATAAAAGTGTATAGCTTTTTTAGCTTGACTTTTTAACTGATTCTTAGATATATGCAACATATAAAACTTCAAGGAAAAGAAAGAATTTTACATTGTCTAATATATTTCTTTTTAAAAAAATAATTACTATCATACTCTAAGTGACATTAATTTCTATGATTTAGAGATCCATTCACATTCTGTTTACTTTAATTTGCTTCAACCAAGGATGATTACTTTATAATCCATTTAAGTTAATAATAATTAGTAAAAAATTATTTGAAATAAATATATCATTCTAAAATTGTAGAAGTGGCCATGATAGTTTAGAATACAATCCATCAAAATTTTAGGGATATGCTTTTTTGATTACCCATTCTTTTTACATCGCCAAATCTCATTCTCTTCCCGCCAAGCGATTGCAATATCAATATGGTTTATCTACTGAGGATGTACTCTGGATGGCTGACATTTAAATCTAGGCAGGATCTTTGACATCATCTCATTCTGATGTTTCCTGCTTTCTGATATTTAATTCTCTATTTGACTAGTTTTTAATTGCATTAATAAATAAAACAAACTGAAGTATAGATAAATTTTCTATATTCTTTGGCACAAAATTTCAATCATGTTTAAATTTCAAAAATTAATTTGAATTCTAAAACATCATATAAAAATATGTGAAGTATTATAGTATGCTCTTTATTATATCAGAAGATTATAGTATGTTTATTAATTTATTTATTATAAATATTATATAGAGCACATTTATATAATTTGTATTATATCATGAAATATAAAGCAAATTAGAAATATAATATGCAATGAATGATTAAATACATTAATGTAAATGAAGTATAGGATTAACAATTCACTCAGTGCAAAAGTATATTTAAAGTTCCAAATATATATTTATCACTCATTTATATAAATTTATGTTTAAAAATTCTAATTCATACTCTTTCTCAATGAAATATTTTTTACAATAAAATGGTGCTTTTATAAAAAAAAATTAAGAAAAATTTTCAAATTTAAAATATTTTACAAATTTTATAAAAGAGCTTCAAAAGCAATTTATAATTATTCCCTTGATAAAGGCATTTTTAAAAGGTTTTATCAAGGTGTTTTTACATTTTACACAAAGTATATTTTTTAAGAAATTCTACTTGTAACTTTAAATGAAGAAATATAAATTCTGTTAAAATAACTATTTACAAAAAGTCTAGTTTTTTCTGAAATACTTAAAATTTAAAATATTAACTTTAATATTTATCATATTCATCCAAATCCCAAATTTCATTACAGTCCAATAAAATTTCCAATATAGTACTTGTGATTGTAATACTTATATGGATAAATATTTAATTTTATTTAAATAACTTGAAAAATATTATAAATTGCATGATATTTGTTCATTATGACTTAGATTCTTTTTATTAATTTTCCCATAAACTTTTTGTAAAATTAATGTTTTATTTTTATGAATTTGAGTCTTCATTAGACATTAATTTAAATAATTCGAACGATATTTGCTGATACTGTATCTATAATAGTATTATTTGTGGAGATATATTATGCATTCAAGTTAAAGGTATTCTTCAAGCATCTGAATTCTCAAGATTTCTAGCAAATCTGATATTACAATATTATGAAAAATTATATATTATAGATTTCTTTTGCCTTCAGATATATTGAGGATTTTATAAGTTTCATTAACAAGAATTTGATGAAATTTAAATATATGTATACTAAGAAATTAAAATTAATTAAAACATATATAAACAATTTAAAATCAGAATTTTTGCACATTTATATTGAAGTAAAAGAACATTGTATGACAAAATAAATTTAATACAATTTTAAAATAAAATATTTTTTGGAATTCCAATGTTTTTATTAAAATGTATAAAAATGTAATTTTGGTCAACTAAATAGAATATATTTAGTGTAATAATTTAATTTAAATGACATTAGGAAACAAATTAGACTTTAAAAAAACAAATAAGGATCCAATAAATTTCATTAAACACTTTGGCCAGTAGAACATATGCTACTTTTCCTTGTTAACGGAAAAATACATTTTATTATAAACTTAGGTACACAATTTCATACAGATAAAAATACTATATATATATATATATATATATATATATATATATATATATATATATATAATCCATATTCTGCTTACTGAGCATTGAATTATATTTAAATGAATAAAGGTGAAAAAAGGTCTTATATTCATGAAAAAGTCAAAGCTTTATTTAATAAAATTGATAAACTTGAAAAATCAGATAAATTTTATCAAATATTATAACTGAAAGATCTTAATTGTCGAGTTAATAATAAGATTAATTGATGCTTTCATGTATTAAAAAACTAAAAATTAGTAATAATAATGTATTGAAAAATAAGTATTAATTAAATAACGAGATTAGTCTAAAATATTCCTTGTAGTGATTTGAGTAATTTTATAAAGTTGGTTAATGAGCAGAAGTAATTATATTTTTTATTAAATAATGTATGTATAAAAGAGAAATCCCTTATATTGAAATTTAGTGTAAGTGCATTTATATTTTTCATTTTTGTTATATACATTCTAATTTTAACACATCACATTTCAAGTACACAATAATTTAATTGATAGGAGCAACGTAAATAAAATTCTAAAAATATCCATTCTTATAAATATTTAATTATTGTGCAGAAAAATTTAATTCTTAAATGAAATTGTTTCTGTTGCAGCTTGGCTCATTTTATGTTTTTGAAATTATTAACATTAAACATTATTTAAATAATAAAAAAAAATCAAGATTGGAAGATAAAAAGTAGAGTAGAAATAAAGCAAGCAGTGTTAGTAGGGAAATCACTCATGTTACATAGCCTGTAAAACCTTCATTAGATTATTGAGGAGACTAAATACTTAAAAATAAATATATCTGGAGGAAATATGCTTAATTATAAGTGTTCAATTGTGAATGTGCTGTTGACAATAAATATTACTGAAATTGAAATGATGCCTTGTGCCATGTCTATTTTGTTATTTAAAATATTTAAGTATTTTCAATTATATGAGTATTATGTATTTTTGGATTCAGAAAAATGCTCTTTGTTTAGAACAATCAGAATTGAAAGTTTGGATTTTTAAAAGTAAGAACTTGATACCTGAAACTTCTTACCTTAAATATTCATTTTGAACTGTTTTTGTGATAACCTAGCTTTAACAACCATATAGTACTGTAGGTCATACTATGAGTAATATATTTAATGTAATAATTCTAGTGTCTGTGTTTGTAAATCATCATTTAAAGAGATTTTTCAGTCCATGATAAACTGTATTACCTTAAAGGGTATATTGTTTATTTTAACATTTAGATTTTTGTTTTTGGCTATGATAGTAATGAAAAATACATAAATTATGTATTATGTTCGTTTAGTTTTCTAAAGTATAATTATTCACTTTCAAAAGGCTATAAATCAAGTGTATTATGAGTAACTTGCATAACTTTAATTTTCTTTTCATTTATTACTAAGCCTAATTTTTAATAATCTTCGATTTCTAATTTTATGTATTTTCTTTGCTTACCAATCAAGTCAAATCTCTATGGTAAACTGTTTCTTTAACTTAAAAAATTAAATTGCTTTATTCCCTTTTCAAAGACAGTTTTGTTTGATTGTAGACCTTTATCTAAGAAATACTTAATAATTAAATCATTATAGTGAAATAAAAGTTTAAATTTTCGTTTTATACATTCAAGAGTTAATATTGTTAAACTAATTAATTACTGTAATTTACTTTGTTCATTGCTTTGAAAAGTTTTGTTTATTAATGCTTCTACATGCAACTTTAAAATGAGCAGAGATTATGCACATGTTAATATTGTCTTCTTTAATTACTTTTAATAACTGCCTCAGGGCATATTTGGTTAGTAATAAGCTTTCCTTTAAGAAATTCTATTAATAATATTTAATAACGTTTTCATTAATTTTTCTAGAAATCCTTTATTAGAGAATGTCTTGCTGGATTATTTTATGAAAATTGGCAATTGGTGGTCAATTTTGTTAACAGAATTAGTTTGTCATTTGCTGTAAATATTGAATTAAATTATAATCATATAAATTAAGTTATGCTATTCTGTTTTGTTTTACATTCTTCAAAATTTGCTTTCTTTATTAAATTTTGCTTTTCTTCTTACAATTGCTTATTACACTACTGGCCATTAAAATTGCTACACCAAGAAGGCGACATGCTACAGAAATTTATAGGAAAGGAAGAAGGTGCTGTGATATGCAAATGATTAGCTTTTCAGCACATTCAGATAAAGCAGGCGCAGTAGTGACACCTACATTGTGTTTAAATGAGGAAATTGTTCAGCTGGTTCCTCTTACACAAATTGCATTTGAACGTTGTTGCCTGGTGAAAAGTTGTTGTGATGCCTCGTGTAAGAAGAAGAAATGTGTACCAGCACATTTCTGACTTTGATAAAGGTTGAATTGTAGCATACCGGATGTGCGGTTTATCTTATCGCAGTATTGCTGCTCGCGTCAGTCGAGATCCAATGACTGTTAGCAGAATATGGAATCGATGGGTTCAGAACAGTAATACAGAGCACCATGCGGGATCTCAACGGCCACCTATCACTAGCAGCCGAGAAGACAGGCATATTATACGCATGGCTGTAATGGATCGTGCAACCACGTCACGAGCCGTGAGTCAAGAAACGAGGTCATTTGAAAAACAACAAGTGTCTGCACGAACAGTTTGATGACGTTTGCAGCAGCATGGACTCTCAGCTTGGAGACCATGTGTTGTTAATATTTATAAATTGAAATATTTTAAAAGATCTCTGTAAGAAATTTTTGTTTTATTGTTATGAATAAATTATTTTATTTTGTGATTTATATGATAACCTAATTTTTTGTGTATTTTATTTTCTTATAAGTAATTTTTTACAGGCATTATCAGTATTTTATCCTGATTATTTCCGAGACGGGAAAACATATGGTCTTCTGTTACCTTTGTTACATTCTGAAACTGAATTAATTATAATTACAACTCTACAGATATTAGTTAATATATCCAATCATGAACTGTCTAATATTTATCCAGCTGTCTTTGAGTAAGTTTCTACAATTTATCCTTTTATCTTTTACATATCTTTCATTTTTAAAATATCTAATAAATTTATACAAATTCTTTCTTTCTCTTTTCAGCCACATTGTACCTAGACTTGTCTATCTTTCAGAATATGGAAAACCATTGCAAGCTAAACACTCAGTCCTTCTTCTCAATAAAATTATTCCTGAAAGTAATAGAGCAGATTTTTTTGTTACACTTATGAGAGTATGTATTACATTAATTTTTTTGACTATAAATTTTTGTGTTTTTATGTATAACATAAAAGAAATATTTCACAATAACTGTTAAACATCAATTATTATTATTTTTCTGTTATGAATCTCTTCTTATTTGTAATTAATAGAAAAACATACCTAATATGTAACCAGTTAAATGTTTCTTTAATTGGTATAGAACTTACATTACATTATTTAATTTTGTTATACATATACTTGCTATCAATTTTTAAAAACTTATTGACCTCTGATATGATTTTTTTTTAAATTATAAATATATTTGTAAAAATGTGATCAAAAATCTTTAGTTTGTAAAAGTTAAAGAATTTATTGTAACTTAATTATTTAGTTAAAATTTAATGACAATTGCTTATTTAAAATCAAAGAATCTCCACAGATTGTTTAGTTATAATAAATTCATTAATATAATTCCTAATTACTAATTTTTAAGACATTTTTCTTGCTTCTTTGCATAAATTTCTATTAATTTTTTTCCTGCATTTGCATTATTGTAAATGATTAAAATCTGCATTTAATTTGAGAGAAAATCATAATTGAGTGACATGGAAATATGTTGTTGAAAATTAATCCAAATTTGTTGCAGAGTTTTCTCCCCTAATTATTGGTCTTTTATTTTTTACAACAAGTCTAAAATAACATTGATATAAATTGATTGAAATTTAAAGTTAAGATGCAGGTAACTGAGCTAATTCTCTGAATATTTTTTATTAAGTTGCTCAGACCGATTTTATTAAATTATTAAGTTTTATACAAGTTTTTCGTAATCATCTAAATAACAGGTATTTAAATAACAGACGTAAATAACAGGTTTCTTTACTAGGTCCCCCGATTTTGATGGACTTAGTAAAGAAAGAGAGTTTTGAATTTTTTTAAAAATTTATCCATGCTGTTATCTAACTTCTTTTTTTATTTTTATATCTCTTGTTTTTCTCTCTGCTTTACTTTATTATTATTTTTTTAAATTATCAGAGAAGTTTGAAACAATTAGTCTGAGAAGTTTACTTAAGTATTTCTGTGTGAACATTAATATAGTGAATGCTGAGATTTCTGTTCTGTGTATACTTTGATATTTTACTTTTATTATTTCATATGAGTACCTAAGAAAGAGTATTTTCTGAATCGGAAAAAAACTAGATTTATATTTATCCAATTGTTCTAGAGCAACAATTCTCAACCACTGTGCCTCAGCACATTTGTATGCTGCCAAATTTAAGAATTGTATATAGTAAAAATTATAATACCTTTTTTTTTATTATGAATAAAGTTAAATGTGCCATTTTTTGTAGTATATATTAATTTTTTTTCCATAAAAAATTTTATTATAAGTAATTTTACACAATGTATTAAGGTAAGTAAAGAATTTTTAAACTTATCTTTTTCTTTGAGTCCACCAATCTTGAAAATGTACACAATTGTTAAAAATGTGCCACAACAAAGAAATGGTTGCAAATCACTGCTTTAGAGGCACACACTTTGAGTTTTCTGATTTTTGTAGACAATTCTTAATTTGAAATCTTTAAATTTTGTCTAAGGAAATTTAAACATATATATTAAAGTAAAACAATTTCAATTTTGAAATTATTATTTGTTTATTATTATTAATTTTCTTTAAATTATGTGGTAGAAAAAGTAAAGGTACAAAATAAAACATGGATAATGTAATTATTGTATAATAATAAATAATTTAATTCAGTTTTTAAATAAAGAAACTAGAAATTCCACATTAATTTTTAATTTACAATTTCTTTATACTTCTAGCTTTTATTTTCAATTTTAGTATGAAATTTTTGATTAATTTTTTGCTTTGTTATTTTGATAAATTCCACTGTATCGTCATTCAACTTTAATTCTTTTAAAAATTGATCCGTTATGATTGTGCTAATTAAGTTTGATTTAAATTAAAAAATAAAATGAACTATATAAATTAGTAAATTTGTTAACTAAAATGGAAACTTAAGTTATCTTGTTTCCATTTAAAATTTATTTCAGATTTTCATACTATTTGATTGCATCTAACACATGACTCTAAATTTAGAATATAGAGTATTTGAAAATTTTAAAAATAGATGTAACTAAATTTGTTTGGCTTAAATCTCTTAAAATATAAAGCCATTCAGAATTACATTTCTAAGTAATTTAATAATTTTCATATCACTGAAAAAACAATTTAATAATTTTTTAAAATCTTCAACTCCTAAAATACTTTTATAATGAGTTATTTAATTATTATCAAGATTTTATGGCAATTAATGATAAAATACATCTGTTGTTTAGTTTAAAAACACATATTTTTTGTATTTTTCACTACTATGTTTAAATTATGTGTGTTCCAAGTATACTTTCTCTTTTAAATTTTTCAATATGTGCATTCAATGCATATGCAAATATTAATAGTTTCTATTTGTAACCAATTAGTATCTTGTTTGTGTGTCTGTTACCTTGAAAATATATTTTCATACATTATTATATCATCTGCTGAAAATGCAGCTAAAGATTACTGAAAGATTATTTAATGTAAATATAAACAATTTTCAATACATGTTTTCTTTTAAAAGCGGCTCTTTGTTTGTTAATTTTTTTCAATAATTTAATTTTTTACTTTTGTTCTCACATGAATTTATTTCTGGTTACTTCTTTAAATGATTTTCTGAGTTGTCCAATAGAGACTATCCTCTAACTTATAAATGAAAAAGAAGATGGGTAATCTGGCTCACTCCCTTACCCATTCCTGTTTCAGCAGGAAGACCCTGAGGGCACATTAAAATTCAAAAGTGACATACATTATGAAATAACTGTCTCAGGATATTTTCATTGTGCGCAAAATGCAATCTGAAGCTGGCTTTCCCCAATCATATTCTGGATTGTTTGGGGTTTGCCCTGGCAGATGTTTGTGCAAGTCCACTACTGGTGCTCAACTTTGCTAGAGTGCTCGGTGTTATGGATATGATCTATTTGCTGCTAGATCTCTGAAGGAATGGAAACAACTTTAAATGATTTTCCTTTTTTATATAAAAAAAAAGTTGTTATTCTGTGATACTTGACCTGTTTTGTACATTTTGATTCATTTTGAGATAATACCCTATGTAACAGCATAGCTTATGTCTTATGAACAAAATGCATTTGAGTTGCTTCATTTGTTGTAATCCTAAGCAAAGTTTCACTGTAAATGTATATTTTATGCATTGGTATAAAACCTAACCAATGCATAAAACATAACTTTCCTATAACAACTTTTAAAATTTAAATGCTCAAGGTTATTGGCATGATAAACAACCAAATTATTCAATATATTGTCTTGTTTGCCAAAAATTGTATAATTGCCATGTTTGCAAAACAAATACTTTTTATAGATGTACTGTAAAATCAAGTCATAATCATTAATCTCGGATTTAACTTCATAAAATTGTAGAAAGAAGAATTGTTTGCTGTTGATCTATTTAGAAACTTGTTAAGAAATATTAAAGGTTTAATCAGATTTCAGTCATCACATTGAAGCTTTCTAAAAAATTGTATGGTGTTCCAGTTAAAAAAATTTTATTACAATGGTGCATTCATTTATTACATGTAGAATTTACAAACATTGATATTTATTTTTAAAAATATTACAATGTTTAATTTAAATACCAATTTTTGAAGCTTATGTGTCATGCATCGAAAATAAATTTTATTCTTGTCAAGTTAGTTACAAAGATTTTTGTAATTCTGAATCAGTATAGACATATTTATTAGAAATTATATATAAGTTAATTCAATGATGATTACAAATCTTATAGTCGAATTCTCATTAGTATTCAATATATTATTGTTTCAAAAATGCAACTTTATTCACATGTGTATGTATCTTTCAAAATAATAAATATTTAATTAGTTAATGTAAATTTGTAATAAATTTACAACGACTGTTTTTGTTGCAACATTTAATGTTTCTTGTTTATTTTTATAGTGAGATTGTTTAATCTGATTTTTAAGATTAATAAGTTTTTTTCTAATTTTATTTTAATGCACAAAAAGTAAGAGCCTTTAATGAATTAATTATTTCCTCAGTGTTTTGTTTCATTAAAATGATTTTATGGGGCAAAAAGTAATGCATTTAAAAACATTTAAGGAAAATGTTGGTTCTTTAAATTTGAATATGTATGGTTACTTTATTGTTTCTAAAATTTCTTTTTTTGAGCATTTATTCATTTGCATATATGTTAAAATTTTAAAGCATCTATAAATTTACTTTGTTTAATGTAAGATTTTAAATTTAATGTATCAAATTTAGCAATTAAAAAATAATTATGAATTTTCTGAATTGCAACAAAAATCACTTGAAGGTATAAAAATTATGGTAAAAAGCTTAAATAAAAAAAGTCTGTTAAATTTTCTTATTTGAGTATAGGTACATTTAATATATTCAGATCTAAACAATATTAAAAAGTCAGAAATTAAAGTTATTAATTTGTAAAAATAAAACTCAAAGTGTATGCTTAAAACTTAATACTAACTGTGAGGTTCAAAAAGCATAGCTCCAGATTTCAACTGTATAGATATAATTATAATTCTTCCATATTAAAAGATCATGTTTATTAACATTTCAGGTGAATGTTTGATTAATAGAAATAAATAGTAAGCAATATTGAATCATTTTTTTAAAAAAGGATTATTTATTGCATAAAAATTTTTAATGAACAACTAATATCACTACTTAACAAGGATCTCTTTCAGAGTTTCGAAAGAAAAGGATTCCTAGAGTGAAATGGTAATTGTGTGATAATTGATCCAATTGACATGTTGATTGGTGTAATGTTCAGTATTCATCCAAAACAAAACATAACTAACATTTTCTGGGAATTTGCTTCCATTGGATGCAGAGAAATTCGCAAGATAGGACTCTAAACAGTCTAGACTTTATCCATGTGACCAATTGGATTATATCATGTGGGAATTCTTGGGATGATTTTAATTCATGGAGGAAATGATATCAGAAATGAGAAATGAAATTAATGCATTTTATTCTAACATGATCATTACTGAAAGTGATGAAACCAGATTAATAACATTTTAGTCATGAATAGTGGCCCATTCCAAGCTTCTGGTGTATTAAAAGTAACTCTCACTTGTTTTAAAAAAATAGGCTTCTCATGTATTTGCATGTTAAATTTTTCCACAATGTTAACTTTGTATTATGTTTTTTGGATCACAAATAACCTATTGAACATTTTATTCACTGTATTTTTATGAGGTGAAAGTTGTAAACACACATTTAATATTTATTATGACTTATCAAAAAGTTTTTTCTGCATTATTTAAATTTTTTAGATATTTTATTTGAAAATTAATTTTAAAACTTTTTTTAGACACTGCAAAATCATTTTACATTGGAATCTGAGTATTTTAAAACTGCTTTAGTGTCTTCGGGTCATATTGCTCAGAGTTGGCGCCAGCTGTTTCCGAATCCTGAATTCAAGGATATGGTTACTTTTATTGTTTCAAAAGTACTGATGCATGATAAAGTAAGTTCAAATTTTTTATGTTTATAGAATTAAATATGATTTTGATCAAATAATTTTATAAGAATTTCTACATAAGAGTAAAACTAATGCATTAAAAGATGGCCACTGGGAAACAGAGTATGCAATCGGTCAGCTCAAGAAATGTAGAGAAACAATGGGATGACTACCAAAGTACCAATCATGAGCAGGTGGGATCCTCCTGATAGCCCAGACACATCTTTTTTAATGGAATGGGACTCAGTGTAGGTGAGGGCAGTATCAGTTTGCGAAGGACTAGCAGTGCCCTTTTTAGCCGGAGCCATCTGCCTTTCATTTCCATGGATATCAGCATGTGTGATGGCAGATCTGTTTCAAATGTGTGCAATGGATGTGAGAAAGTTGTACAAGCACATGAATGATGGAGATCTTAACCTAAAATACTATCTTAAACTATGATATTGAATATAAGACCCATACATAAAATAATAATTCATCAATATCTCTCTACATTTTTATAGATCCTAAGTAATTTTCACTCTCCTGTTTTTTTCCAACAATTTATGGTTTTAAATCTCTATTTAGAACATAACTGCTTGTTGGGACTCAGAATTCGTTTTAAACTGTAGATCACAGTCCAATTAATCATTGTGTGCAAAACATAACTAATAAACCAAATCAAACTTCACTACAGTGTCATCAGATTAAAATCCAACCATCAGTATTTTAGAACAGGATTTGTCAATAAAGACAATATCTTTCCATTCTGTTGCCCCTGTCAGATATTCGTTGCACCAATTATGGCATAACTCCTGTGGTTTAGGTTCAGGTTAATGTCATCCTTCATCCATTCAGCTCCAAATGACTTGGAATGGCATAAACAGACATACATAACAAAATGATGCATAATAGATTGAATCTAGTGTGTTATAGTTCATGATGTGGATAAGCAATCCATCATTGTCATCTGCATGATATACCTGTGCAGTGGTGCAATAAAGTCGGTATGATCAACCATGTCAGTCTGCCAGATCATTTTGTGTTCATCAACTACAGATCCACATCACAATTACTTGGTGTCATTCAACATGGCCACATATTTTTCTGAAGAATAATTTGCTATCCTTTTAGACTACTTTTTCCTTGGATAAATTCAGAAACTTAAAAACTCGTATTCTTCTATGAGGTACATTTAAGCAACTTTTGTAAAAACTAAAAAGGTACAAAAAACAAATGTCGTATTTCAAATTGGCAATCTCTCTCTTTTCCTATTATAACACTTGTAGATGCTACTACAGTAATATATATTACTGTAGTAGCATCTATAAAGTGCAGTGGTAGTGATTTGCATATTTCACCCTTGCCAAACTCATGATTAAATTTCATTTGGTTTGCATGTTTTTTCAGTATGTTGCATTTTGGGTTACCAGAAGTATATTTTTTAAATATTTCCTTGTTCTCTTAGAAGTGATCTAGTAATCAATCAAATTATAAAACATAATTTGGTAATATAAATATAATTAGGTGTAATAAAACATAATCTTGCTCATAATAAAAATAATTTTTTTAATCAAAATAAATAAAAGGAGAAACTTTCTCTCTCTCACACATACACACAAAATTCATAACAGTACAAAAATTTATATTAAAGTTTCAGTTCTAAAAAACTTTTTTCCAGTTGGCTTTTACTTTAATATAACAAAAAAAAGGAATAAAATTATGTTCTAGAAATATTTTAATGAGAATGAAGTTAAATTCAGACACTTTTGTAAAAATAAAGAGAAGTAAATTAATAAAAGAAAAAAGCCACAAATTTGTTAACCCACCTCAAATTTATTGAAAATTGCAATAGCTTTTCCTATATTTATATTTGCTTTAAAATTGAAGCATAAAATATTTTATTTTGGCATGAGTTAATTTGTCTATTTCTAAATCTATTTTATCTAGTTCATGTTAAAGAAATTATCAAATGTGGTAAGATAATTAATTTTTTACATTATTTGGATGTATGATTTAAAAAAAAATATTACAAAATTTTAAAAAAAAACATCATGAGAATTTTTTTAATTTAGATCTTTTATTTTTTTAAATTTTGAAAGTTAATATATTAAATAAATTATTTTTTTATTTTATTTTATTTATTTATTTTTTGATTTTTTATTTATTTATTTTGTTGCCTTGTAATTGGAACTTCTATTTATGCCTGATTCAAATAACCTGCATTATTTGAAACGGGATATTTATAAAAAAATATATTTTTGAGCAATTTCATAAATTTATTAATTTGCATTCCTTACTTTATAAAACTCTTTAATTCAATGAAAATAATTTTTTATATTTATTCTACATAAGTATGTTTAGATTTTAAAATATTTATTTTCAGTTCTAAAAAAGTAAGAATTTCTATATAAAAAAAATTAATTTTAATAATCACAGATAAACAGTTTACTTATAATATTTTCATATTTAATGATTTTATAGCAGTTTTTTATTAGAAATTATAAAGTAATTGTCAATAATTCCAGGCTGTTCCACGTGGTGGTTCCTCAAAATGGGATGATTATGAATCTTTACCTGATGATACCAAAGTCAAGGTACTATTTCTTTATATCACATACTTCATTACATTTTGTTAATGTAGTTGCATATTAATTACTATTTCAATTGTTAGATTGAGGGAATGAAATGTATTGTTCGCTGGTTAACTGGGGTAGAAAAATTTGTAAAACCTGCTATAACTACCTTCAGGTGTTTTTCTACGTATCTCGAAAATGGTGGAGATCTTACTGAATCTAAGCATATTTCGTAAGTTTGTAATTAAATATTCTGTATGAGGGAAATATTAGAATTCTATTTCTAAGGACTTTCATGTATTTCTTTTTCATTTTTAGGCCTATGGAAAACTCTTGGCTGCGATTAAGTGCTGCTTGTCGTATATTGAAACTATGTCATGTTCCTGTTTATGCTTCAGAACTTAGCTTAAAGCAATTTCAAACACTTGCCTATGTTTTACTTGTAAGATTATTTGCTTGTTTCATATAATGTGTATAAAGTAGGCAAAAATTTAATTGCATAATACATCAACAAATAATAAATAAAAAAAATCCCCCAATAAAGTAAATAAGTAAAAATGTGAATAAAGTTGATTTTTGTGTCATTCAATTTTAAGAATATTCAAAGATATTAAATTAATATTTTGAAAGGTATTTTAATTTTCAAATTGGAGTTGAAAAATTCAGCTAGAAAATCATTAACAGTAAACATTTAAATATGAGTGTTTCAAAATATTAATAATGTAGCCACTTTCCCTACTTGGGAACAAATTTCTGAAATTAACATTTCAATTTAAAAGTTATGTTGATTAAAATTTTTATTTTAAAACATATTGTATCTCCAATCAATAATGTAAAGTTAATGCAGTTCAACAGACTGTTAAAAACCAGTTTTATATAAAATATAACTTACTTGCAATGCAAAGTTTATCATGCTTACTTGTACAAGTCTTCTAAGCTGGGTATGATGTTACCAGTGGAAATCTTTGAAAATGTTTTCTCTCTCTCTCTCTCTTAAGTTGGTAAGGTTACAAAAACATGCTAGCATTGTAGAAGTTGAAATAATAAAATATATCATATCTGGATTTAAAACAATGAAATGTCAGTTTTTGAGTTCACTGAAACAAATAAACCTCAATTTTGGTAGTTTATAAAGTTGAAATTTATTTAAAACATAAATTTCATTCTTTCATTGATATTAAAAACAATTTTTAAGCATTGCTTTTAATATCAATGACAGTTTAGACAGTTAAAGAATCTGCTGTATACATTATATGGTATGAAACAGTTTACACTTTTATTTTCAAAAAGTGATATGTAAAGGATCAAATAATTTTATTGAAGTGGGAAATATCTTTTGTTTATACTTAATGTATCGGAAATTAATTTATCATAATGTTATGTTTGAAAAAAATAGTGACTTCATTGTAGTCATTAGTTTCTTTTCTCAGTTCACTGTTATATACACAAAATTATTTTCATTCATGAAAAATAGCTAGTTTGCTTTTGCTATTCTCATGGTGTTCTCTATTTTTTTTTTTTTTTTTTTTTTTTTTTTTTGTGGATTGCAGACTTATTATCAAAATTTGTTTAGAGAATATAAGTCAATTCACCCACATATTGATATACCCAAAACAGTAAGTCCAAAACATAAGAAATATCAGCAACATAATAATTAGCCAAAAATCTATTTAAATTTGCTTCTTATCTGAAATCTTTGCTTTAAATATATTTATATTTCCATAAAAAGAAAAAAATGGAAAAAATTCCAAAAAAATAATGAAAACAACAAAATAATAAGGAGAAAACTTATTTCTCCTTAGCAAAATTGATAAACTTAAGAAAATAATTTTTCGTTAGATGATATAAATCAGTTTTAAAAATTCAAAGAACAAACAAATGCACATTAGTTATAAGATTGCTGATATTTGTGGATTGTCAAAAAATCAAAAAGTAGTTTTCATAATTTATAAAATATTACTACCTGTTTAATTCTTAGACAAATACTTTTGGAATATTCAATTGTAATGCTTTAATAGTGTCAAAATAAGTAAACAAAAATAACTATTTGAATTGAAGCTAATGATTTCATTTATTATTTATTTATTTATTATTATTATTATTTATTTTATTATTTTTTTTATTTATTTATTTATTTTTTTACATTTCTGTCATCCCAGATATTTTTAAACATTCTGATTTTCACAGATACTGTTTTTGTGCATCATTTAATTTCACAACAAATTAATAAAAAAGCATCATGTAAACAAATTTAAGAATTCTTATTATATTTATTTTTAGATACAATATTTAAATAATTAGAAAGAATTATTTTTCTTGCTGTAAGTTCATTTAATTCTTAAATTAGTTTTAAATTAAAAATGTTTGCTGTAGTTTTACAAATTGTTACTGTCAATTAAAAACAATTAAAAAATGTTATGTATACATTATTACAGTATAGATAAAATAGTTTTTCAAAAATGATCAATGTCTGAATATTGCACCCTCTAGAAAAATTTGTAGGAATTCTAGAAAACTCTTGGAATTTGTGAAGAATGTGTATTAATCTTGAATGGGAATAAGTTATTGATAATAGCTTAGAGTAATTAAATAAATAATTTTGGAATTAGCATATAAATATAAAAGTTGAGTATTTTATTTACTAATTTCTTTTGTTTCTGAATCAGATATGAAAAAGGGCCTAACTTTTTTAAATTGAAAAAAAATTATAAGCAAGAAAAGTCATTATAATATTGAAATTTTATTTAATAGTTCATTTTTTTCTCTTTTTCATCACATTCATTTTTGTTTGAGTATTCTTATTTTAACAGAAATCTCTGTTATAGATATTGAACTCACAACATATTATAAAAAGCAAATTTAAATGCTCTAACTGTAAGCCTTATTATATACAGTTTATAACTAATGTTAAGAATATTAAAATTATATCATTTTTATAGTAGTACTCTCATAATTTTTATGAATATGCTTCCTCTTGTCTTTTGTTACATGAAATAGTTTTTTCACCCATTCAATAAATTTTATGTGTACAAATATTTTATCAGTGATTGCAAAATTAATTGAAAGTGCATGAAAATAAAAGGTTTCGTAAGCAATATATTAAACGTTACTAAAATTATATTGCTTAATAAAGATTGTGCTACAAAAACACATGTGGTATACTTAAGCATTTTTTAGAGTTTTTTAATTTACATAGATCACAGCTTAGGTTTTACTAAATCATTTTAATTAAAATTGCATACTCATGAAAGTACGTAAATCTGCAATTCTTACCAATAATTTTTATTTATGTAATTTTTAGTTATACTTTCATTTTATTTGTGTTTCTTGATATATCATTAGATTTCA
This sequence comes from Latrodectus elegans, assembly GCA_030067965.1. NCBI lineage: Eukaryota > Metazoa > Arthropoda > Arachnida > Araneae > Theridiidae > Latrodectus > Latrodectus elegans. The sequence goes on along the minus strand of CM057820.1, from coordinate 82,657,580 downwards.
ATCAAGATTATACTATTGTGTTACTCAATTAAATCTACTTTTGATATAACTTAGTATGGTTTTTACATTCATACAGTATTATATAATTTAAAATTTTTCTCTCAAAAGTTGCACTTCTTTTACTACAGTAATTACAGTGAATACTTTTGTTATATATTAGGTTGGGGAAAAGATATTCATCATTATTTGCATGAAATTCAAAACTTTATTTAATGTGTTTCACATTGTCTAATCTAGGTCAAATATGCACTGTTTTGTTGTGCAAGTTGTTGCCATTTTTTAAAGCTGGCTTCATAATGCCTCTTTCCATAGAAGTCTAGGTCCTTACCATCGAAAAACTGTACTTATTCAATTTTCGCAATCTTCTCTTGAGGCCACTTTCTTATCACTCAAGAAGTTTTATGGTTCTAGAAAAAGATAGTAATAACTTGGTACCAGGTCTGGTCTATAAGGTGGATTCACTGAAACTTCCCAACTAAACTCCCAGGCGAGTCACTACAGGGCTTGGTGTTATCCCTGATAAAACACAACACCTTCTCTGTTGGCCATTTCTGGTCAATCGATACCTTCAATGAGTCCATTGTTGACAGTAGTACCTGCCCATTACGCCGAGCTGGCAGCCAAATGGTTAGGGCTCTTGCCTTCGTTTCAACAGTTCATGGGTTCGATTCCCACCTTGGGCATGGATTTTTGTAGTGGTTTGGAATCCACTTTAAGCTATAAGTCCCGGTCTAATTAGACTTCGTGAGCAAAAAATGACCATTGAGCGACAATCCAAACCAAACCTGACTGTTAGTCCTGGTTTGCCCATCTTTTGAGCTTCTTCACCATAATTTGACCACAATTGTTTTCACACAATATTGTCATATGTGACCCTCTTCTCATCCCCGCTAGTCACCATTCATTTTAAAACTGAGTCAATCTCATTTCATTTAACTTCGCAGATGGAAATTCGATCCTTCATGATTTTTTTGGTGTTAATTGGTGTGACACCGAAATATCAATCTTCTTTTTTAACACAACTTTACCTAAATGGTTCAAAACTTGTTTTATGGTCAATCTTTAGCTCAGGGGTGATGCTACGACTATTAACTTGCTGGTCATCTTTTATTATTTCTGTGAATTCAGTGACAAGCCTGCCTGTATGAGGGGCATCTTTAACATAAAAAATGCCTAACTGAATGATCGAAACCAAAATTGTGTATAGTTAGCTGTTACAGTATTGTCAATATAAACACCATTCACAATTTCAGTTGCCTGGCTGGCATTTTCACCTTTGTCAAAGAAAAACTAAAATGTGCTGAATTTTCTTTTTGTTGACTTCTATATTTAACACCCTGTAACTCACAACTGAATGGAGCTAACAAAAAACAGCGAAAGAATTTTTTTACTATGATGTTTTCTTGACAATGAGCATAAATTTGAAATTGTTTTATCAATACTTTACGACATATCAATCACTACCGCCATTTACTGAAAAAATTATGAATTTCTTTTTCCCCAACCTGTTATTATATATATATATATGTATATAAAACCAATAATAAATGCAAATTATAAAATATAGGATCCCAATATGAAACATCTATCTATATATTATTATAAATACATTTTTTTCATTGAGTGCTGTGATTTGTAGAGAATAATATGTTGATTTTTATTGATTTAGGATCCCTGTCCTCAAGTGCGTAATATATTTGCAGTGAAGCTTAATAAAGCATTACAGGGTTATAAATTACCCACTCAGTTTTTAGCTGTATTTGCTGTCGGTGGATTGAATGAAGATGCTGAATTTAAAAACAAATTAAAACAGTATATAATTTACAATGTTAAGAAACGCCGGCAGCGACTTAATCAAACTGCAAAACATACAAATGGTAAGTGGTTTAAAAAAATAATTCCAAAATTTCATAATTCATTTTTAAAGTACTGAATAGATTGTAGTTTTTAAAATATTTTTCTTAAATTCAGTTTTTTGTGGATCAAATCTATTTTAGTACTTATTGTATGCATTCCTACCTTTATATTAAAGTTAGTCAAATCATTTCATTTTTCATTATTTCTAAAAAGTATACTAGTGTAATATACTGATGTTTATTTCTCACTTCTGAAACTTTTCTTTTATAAATTTTTATACATCATACTTAGAACTAAAATTAGTGTATTTATATATCATATTCAGAATGAAAATGTAGTTCTAATGTTAAATGAGTTTCTTACTCAATATGTTACAGACATGATTTGAAATATTCACAGAATTATATTTTTATAGATTTTAATATTTTTTATTTTAATTTTTATAGATTTTATTTACTATGAAAAATGGTTGTTTTTCATTATGCAATGATAAAATTGAAGGGATGTATATAATATAAATTTTAAATGTTGATACATCTCATTTCAAACTAACTAGTGTAAACCAATTTACATCTATTTAGTATGTTAAGAATATAATATAATATTTTATGGACTGTATTTTTTATGTGTGCTGAATAAATATGTATAAAATTTGTATGTGCATTTGTTAATTGTAGTTTATTTAAATTATCTATGCAAAATTCTTCTAATATTCAAATGTATCTGCATTATGACTAAAATATTGCCCAACAAAAAGAAAAAAGTTGTAAGGCTCAGAGTTGTCCTGATTTTTTAAAAAATGTCCTGAAATGTCCTTATTTTTCAAAATAAATCCTGGAGTTCCTTATTTTTTATTACATTCTTTTGAAAGTTTAATTTTAATTAATAATTTTATATTTTTCAGCTGTAAACTTTACTTCCAGTGTAATATATATATATATATATATTCAACTGCTTTCTATGCAAGAAGAAAGAGAAAAATTTCCCCCTTTTTTTGTTCTCTTTCAAACCGGAAATAGGGTTGCCGTACATTTGTCATCGCCTCATTTTCAGCCATTGCTCACGAACATCTGACGTCAAAAAAATTTAGGTTTGGGTTTACCATTAAATTCTATTTTCTGCCTTTACAGACAAAGATTCTGGTTTTAGTAGTGCACAACTATTTACAATGATGGCGTAATTGTGAGAATTATTCGCCTACATTTATGCGCATGCATGAAATGCTTATCGTGCCATTTTGAAAGATTTTGATGGGTGTTTTGAAGAATGTTTATTAGCAAGCTCAGAATTTTATTTTTTGAAAACAATTTTCTTTTAAAAATGCCAAGAAAATGAAATTTTCCGACAAATGGATGGAACTGTGAGATGAGAATAAATGCCTAATCCTGGTGCTGAAGTGTTGACGATGTTCATTCTGCGGAGTGCTTCATATGCAAAAGCAAATTCAGTACTTCAAATATGAGTTTTAGACAAGTGCTTGCTCATGCAGATGGATTAAGACACAAAAAAGCTGTGAACTGTTACAAGAATCAAACACTATTTACTATCAAGTCATCAACTTCATCTGAATCCTTGACATCAACTATAGTAGTGAATAACAAATCATGGCTTCCCAAAACGATATCAGAGAAAACCATTAAAGCTGAAACCATTTTAGTTTTAGTGGCAATAAAAAATAATTATTCTTTTTCATCTTTGAATGATTTAGCTAACATTTACGGAGGAATCTTTGATGAGTCCTTCATGAAAATCTCAAATCATCTGACAAAAAAGTCAGGTATATGATTAATTTTGGATTGGTATTTCAAAACTCTTTTGATTCAGGATATCGGCACTTCATATTTTGTTTTACTTTTCGATGAAACTACTACAAAACAAATAAAGAAACAGTTGGATATTTACATCTCATACTGTTCTGATAAACAAGGTAAAAATATCATTTGCTACCTCGAATCACATTTTTAGGGCATGCTGAAGCCAATAAAATTGTAAAAATTTTATTAAGTTTCATTCAAAATAATGGTTTGAATTTAGAAAAATTAATGCAGTTGTCAATGGATGGACCAAGAGTTAATTTAGCTGTTTTAAAGCAAATAAATATTGAACTGAATAAGAAAAATTTACCAGTACTAATTGATTTGGGTAAATGTTGCTTACACATAATCCATGGAGCACTACGTAAGGCTATTGATAAAATTGATTGTAATATTGATGGATTTGCTATAGATATTCATCAATTTTTCAAACTATCTCCTGCAAGAAGGGAAGATTATCATTCCTTACAGTTAGAAATACTGGAAGAAACTTTAGCTAAACATAGTTTCCTTCATCATGTTGAGAACCGTTGGTTAACTTTGGGCTCAGTTTGTGAGAGAATTGTTGAGCAATATGATGTTTTAAAGGAATATTTTATTAAAGTACCTAAAGAATCGAAATCTCCTCTTTCTGATAGACATCTTCGGATTATAAAACATTTGAAAGACCCTAAGACTCTGGCATATCTGCTTTTTCTTTCATTTTTTTGTAAAACTTTTGAACCATATTTACTTCTAATGAAAAAAGTCGAACCTTTAGTACATGTGATATACAGTAAGTTGAATGAACATGTTCACAGTATTATGTTTAAATTTTTAAACCCAAAAGAAATCTGTGAAAAAATATGGAGTAAAGTTGCTACAAATTAATGTTGATTCAGGAAAAAAATTGGTTAAATTTAAACAAGATTAAAATAGGTCATGGTTCAACAGCAATACTGGAAGAGCTTACTGATAAAACAACATTTCTACAAAGTGTCAGAAGCTGCTACATTGCAATTTCAAAGCATTTGCTTCAGAAACTTCCTATAACAAATCCTTTACTCAAAGATCTCCAGTGTTTGTCTCCTTATAATAGAAAAAAGGAAGAGTCTAGGAGTTCATTTAGCAAATTAATTCTATTCCTCATGTGAATAAAATTCTTCAGATATTGATAAGATGAATGAAGAGTGGATTCTTTACATGTGTGAAGATGTGACTTTGATTGTGAATGATTATGATAATAATCATAATATCTGTAAATATTGGAATGCAGTTTTCAATATAAAAGATGCTGGCAGTCATATAAATTATCCTACTCTTTCTAGAGTGGTTAAAGCATGTCTGTCGTTATTGAATGTAAATTCCCAACCAGAAAGAGGTTTTTCAACTAACAATTCTGTTGTGACAAAGGAGAGAGCTTCTTTATCGAAATTAACAGTTCAAAGTTTACAGATTTGTCATGATGTTATTCGAATGCAAGTCAATTCTGTTTCCTCCATTCCATATACCAAAGAAATGATGCATTATATTCAGAAATCTCATGCAGAATATGCATCATGTAGGGAAAAATCAAAAGATGTAACACAATTAGAGAAGAAAAGAAAGGATGAGGAAGATGTAGAAGCTACTTGTGAAAAAAGTTTATGTTAAAAGTTTATTAATGAACTTGAGAAAGAAAAGAAAAACTTGCTTGATAATCAGTGTGTAGCTCAAAAACTTTTGGATGATGCAACTAAAAAATATGATGTGCTATCAGTGATGTGAAAGATGGACAAATGATGCTGTCTGCTGCTAATGCAGAGATTGCATCTGTGAATGATAAGTTAAAAAAGTGCAGTGTTAAATTATCAGAATTAAATGCTAATGCATCCAGTTCAAAATGAACATTATTCAATTATACATAAATTAATTGTTAATTTAAAGCATTCATCATGTAACTTATTAATTTTCAAAAAATGTTCAGTATAGAAAGTTTAAATTTCTGTATCATTTTTCATATTGTTGTATTAAAAATTAAAAAACTCAGAATTTATTAAATAGTTTATTCCTTTTTAAAATGTGTTTTATGCATAAAACAGAAATTAATATGTAAAAGTAACATTGGTTTTGTTTAATTATTAAAATATGTCCTTATATTTCTTGAAAATAGTGTCCTGAAAAAAAATATTCTGTACTCCTACCCCTGGAGTTGTTACCAGTCAAAGAGCCCTAAATTAAAACATCAGATCTAATGATCATAATTTTAACTATCATACCTTTGCTTAAAACTAAAAAATGTACATTCTTTAAATAATTATAATATCTCTTCTAAATTTTTTTCATTAAAAAAACATGATTTTTCTGTGAGAAAACAATTTTGTAGGTTCCTTAAAATAGGATACAATTTATTGCAGTGACTAGATTAAATCTTGCTCTTCATTTTAATCTGGAATCTAAATAGTTACCATTGTGGATTTTAACTTATGTCCCCAGACATGAATACATTTAATCAACTTTAAACTGTAGATCCAATTAGTCCTGGTGTCTAAAACAGGACTGTAGAGTGAAAAAACATGCAAATCAAATGCAAAACATTTCAATTTTTTAAGTAAAATAATATCAAAAGTTGTGGTAAGTTGTGAATAGTTTTTTTGTTTTTCTCTTACTGATGAAACAATTGTAAATAAATTTATATAAATTTTTTGTAAACTAAATGCAGAAAATTTCACTTTATAAAGAAAAACTATAATGATATTCTAAGACTTCTTTTTTTTTTTTAAATTCTTATATCACAGAAATGTACTTTTCCATTTTACTCCCGTACAATAATCACTTTAACATAGGAAAAAAACAATTGTTAATTACTATCTTAAATATTTTATTTGCATGGGTCATGTACTGTTTAAAAAGTTTTATTATTTTAAGTTACTAAATGATAATGCAAGCATTTCATATATTTGTATATTATAAATTAAATATTTATCACTAAGTAGCAAAACTTATTTAAACATCAATGTTTATTTCTGACAGAAATTGTTTAACAATCATCGATTGCATAAGTGTAATATATTAGTACCTTTTACAATGAAACAAAATTAAATTTTGCTGTATTTAGCTTTCCCTTCTCTTTTGGGAATTGTGACCATAATATTCCTTTCAATAAACAAAAATTATCACTAAGCAATCTTTTGCATCAACTAGCTTTAGTTTGTTTGCCTTTATTAATCATTCTTTTGTAAGTCAATAAAAATTGCTCTTTCTGATACAAATTTTCTGTGAAAATTCATTATATATTTTTATCATTTGCATTACCACCTCAGACTTTATAATGGTTTATAATATGCTTAATACTCTGTGTTGCAGTAGTATTTTGACATGCGTGCAAAAAACGATATTAAAACAAAACACCAAATTAAACTTAATTGTAATAGTTCAAAATTTATATTTATAAATCTATTAAAATTAATTCTCTCTATTTTTCACTTCAAAACTCCTTTGTCATTTAAAAATAATATTTTGACCAATAAATATTCTTTAGAAATTAAATGTTAGATAATTATTTTAATATTGTTGTGAATTACTTAGATGTAATATTTGTGTAAATTACTTTCAATTATTGATAGGTTTTCAGAGCAACACAAATGCTAGTTATCTAAATGACTGGACATGCAATCAAAATCTAAAGTAAAAACAATTCATTCAGTCTAGTTAAAAGACAGCTGTTAATTGCAGTTTTTAGCACTGCAGTTAATGTAGAATTTCATTACATCCATTTTAATATAAACACTTATGGTGGATTTTCCAATCTCAGTTTTCTTTGTGGGCTCTTTATCGATCTTAATAAGAATGACTGTGTTCATGATTTACATTAACAATTAGTCCTGAAAATCATCAAGGAAATTCCTCCAAATGACATTACAATCTGTACAGACTGCAGTAAAATAGATATATGGGCAGACAGTGGAATTTGTATTGAAAAATTTAAAAAAAAAAAAAAAAAAAAAAAAAAAAAAAAACATCATACAACATAACCCATATTTCTGTTTTGTGTTTTAAATCAAACTCATTGCAATTAATATTAGACTAGAGAGAGTAATGAGCAAAAGCAACTACAAAGACCTCTGGATAGATTCTGATAGCTATAGTTCAATTCAACATTCAATGGCTGGGCTCACATTGGAGATAAAACCAGTTTATTTATCCTATGAAAAGTAAAGCTCCTCTCACCATCTCAAAGTAAATTTTCAATGGATCCCATCCCTTGTCAATACCTATGGAAATTAATTGGCCAACACTGGCATGTGAGGGCCCTACACCATTTTGCCTTTCAACATCAGTGCTCACATAATTAAAATTATTCTCAAAGCTAAAGATCCAAAATAAAGAAAAGGGGTTAAAACCTCCACCTCACAAATGCTATTAAGTCAAAGGGGCAGTTCCTAACACCTCACACATACCGGGAGAAGGCAAGAGGTTTCCTCTTTTCTCTAAATGCCATCAGAAACAAGTTTCACCTCAGCATATCTTGGACTGCGCTGGGAGGATATCAATTTTTAACTTCTTGTATAAGACTTTATTAAAATCAACAGTTTCATTGAGTCAGATCAATTGGAAAATAAGAAACAGTTTAGATATATAGAAATATTCAATTTGTTTTGTTAGTGACATTCTTTTCACATATAAATTTATTTATTTTAAATGGATTGGGAAATTTTGAATGCTTGAAGAAAAAAAATTTAACACCATTGACATACTTTAATTTTGACAATTTATACAAATGCCAAATCAAAACTTTAATAATATTAATATGTTAAATTTTGTTGATAATTAATTTAATTTTCATATTGTTATGAATAATTTCTGTTTTTAGATGATATATTAAATTATCTACCAGACTATGCTCTTCCATATGCCATCCATTTGCTTTCTCACGCACCATTTTTCACGGATCATATGCATATTCCTACACTGTTAAAAATAAGAGAGTAAGTAAAAAAATTTTAAATAATTTTTCAATTTATAAGTAAGAAGTAAGTGCCACATTAATTTAAACACCATATATATATATATATATATATATATATATATATATATATATATATATATATATATATATATATATATATATTTATTAAAAAAAAACATTTTGTCAAAAGATTCTGTATAAAAATTTGTATTTCTAATCATTTAAGATATCAATAATTTTAAATAATATAAGAAAACATTTTTTTACATATATTAGAAACATTTTAGGAACAAGATTAGATTTGCAATTTTTGCTTTTGCTTCTGATCAAATAAAATAGAATTAATTTAAAAATATTATGGGTTATAATGAAAAACTTATTATTTAAAACTTGCTGTTATAAACTGTTGCATCCTTTTGATACATGAGTATTTCATTACTAACTCAAATTTATGTCATTTTTGTTAATTTTTGGATTGTTGGTACAAATCAGTCATAAACTTTAAGGTTTTTCACATAATTGATGTAACATAGTAATTGTCAAATATTTTGTTTTTGTGATTAGAACAGATAATGAAATGTTACAAAGGTCATATGGACAATAAATTTCCATTGACTCCAAAAGATAGATCTACCAAATGAACAAAACTTAAGCATATTTGTAGGGTAGATTGTGGGTGTGGCTATCATGTTGCAATTCTAATTTTCTGACAGCTTATATTAAAGTCACTGTAGTGCAAAGCTGTCAGTTCTTATTCTTCATCCACTAACTGCAAGGTGCAATAGTTAACATTGACCATTACTATGCAACTCTAAAGAATTTGCGACAAGCCATTCAGAATAACAAGTATTGGATACTTACTACTGGTGTTTTGTTGGGAAGTGTTTGTCCCAAACTTGCTTCCTGCAAATTCTGTCTGTTCTTTTATCTGAAGAAATTCCTATTACTTCCCCTCAAATACACAAGACATGCAGACAGTTGTGACATGTTAACTCCATTCCCTGGCAGCAGACTTCTGTGATACTGTAATATAAAAATTTAACCCATGGTATGATGAGTGCTACCATTCTTATGTTGAGAAGAAGCTGAAATATTGTTATATCTCTATCAATTTAAACTAGGAAAAAATGTGAATAAGTGGAAAGTGAAAAGTTTCTTATTAAAATGCCATCAATTAAAGATGAAGAAGTGATTCTGAGAATAAAAATTAAAAACAGTAATAGAAAGGACAATCTTAGTTTCGCTATTCTCTTATTTGTCTGTGTTGTCATATGAAAATTAATCAGTGAACAGCATGAAAAAGAAATGCATTGAGGTTTTTCAATTTTACTTGTCAGATTTATGAAAAAAATTTTGAATTGTCAAAAATTTTGTTAAAGCTAAAAATTTTGTTAAGCAAGTTCTTCCTGCTAGTGTAGCATGCAGTCATTATAGATCTAAAAACCCATAGTGATTCCATTTGCTCCACTACCTAAACAGAGTTACTGTTGCCCCAGTGCAAATTAGACTTATAGATCCAGTGCTTCCAAATTCATATTTTAGTGCTGAACTATATGTAATTTCTTATCACCATATTTATATTCCATTTAAAATACTTGTATTGTTTTTGTTAAATTCTCATTTCTGCTTTGCCCTACTGTCGTATTGCTATCCTGAACATGTAATTATTTTTATATTGCTAATGCAATTACAACTTTGATATTTTTCTGATCTTGTTTTGTTACATTAAAATTTGTTAATTTAATGGGTTATTTAAATTAAAACTTAATGGTATTGAATGTATATACTTATTCGCAAAGGTAACATACCACAAAAAAAAGTTAAGAAAATTGTGAGGATTAATGACTTGTTTATAAATACCTCTTATGTCAGATAACTCTTTGCCAATTATCTTAATTGTAGGTCTTGGTAATAGAACTATTGTCTTCATATACTTAAACCCTTTATAGGGACTAACAGTTTCACAGATAAAAGTCTTGAGATATTATTTGACGATTAAGCTGGTCTTCTTTATCAAAATCCAAAATGTGAAGTTTGTATCATTTTATTTACTTGCACCATATACAGAGCAGCATACCTTCATTTAGTCCATCAGTTGTTACAATTTTCAATCCTTAAGAGTATTCATTACGAATCTTCTTAAGGAGGAAGCGGGATTTTTATTCAATACTCTGATAATAGTACAATGTTTATCAGAACAAATAATTTGCTTAAAGCATTATATTGGAATAAGATAGCTATATATTTAACTGCTCAGAAATTTATTCCATTCCTACCAATGTAGTAAGAAGAGATGATAAAAATGTTCAAGAAGCTTCTCAATGTCGGGTATTATAAAAACCTATGTGGGCTATGAATAGTTCAATATGATTTTGTGTGACTGAGTCAGTAAATAGATTTCTGACATATGTACTATATGATTTCAATAATACTGTGATATGTGAAATGTTTATTCATGGAGGCAGCTACTGTGCAGCTCTAGAAATGAGTATCCTGTTCTTTTAATTCATAAGAGAGTAAGAAAACACATTTTAAATATTCCCGATGATAATCAAATTAGGTGTAACCATGTCCGACACATGAATTGGTCTTTTGCAATAATTTTAGCTCTCTGTCTATGGAAAAAAGGGTTTCAAGTGTGGAAAGAATAAGAATTTAAGTTCTTACTCTTTGTGAGTCTTAGTTAAAGTTCTCACTCTTTAACAGAATGAGAATGTCCTTTTCTTAGTCTGCATATGTTAGAAATGTCAGCAAAAACTGATATTGATGCCATGAAAGTTTATAGAAAATATAATATATATATATATCTGTTGCAGATATTCCTTGCATTTGCAAGGAAAATAATGGATTTAATTCAAGTGATTCAACCTTTTAAAAGTAGATTAGAAAGTATAGAAAATGTCTCATTGAATAGACTTATGAACTTTATTTCTTATTCTGTAACTAGAGTAATTGTATGATTTTTAGTTGTACAGTTTCAAATTTGAAAAGCTTACTTGTTTTGAAATTTTAAGTTTAAATCATCCCAATTATGATTGCTGAAAATTTCAAATATTTTTATAAATTTCAAATATTTTTATGCATTCATTACATAACTATTGTTGCACAGCTTTACTTAGGTATTATTTAAAGAAATTTTGTTAATTACTGTTGGAAATATCTTTATTATTCATAATTATTCTTTGAATTTTGTGTGATAAACAATTGTGATTATGAACAATTCTCATTTAAAGATTTTATTAGTTTTCATTACAAATGTAACTTAATTACTTATATCCAGTACAAAATACTGTTATATTTTGATATAGATTCATCTATAAATTCTCTAACTGTAAAGAGTGTTAAAAAAAATCCTGTATTCTTATTAGTATGTTCTCTTATTAAAGAATTATGTTAATATTTCTCTTATTGAAGTATTAATAGTTTTAAAATTAAATATGGCATTTAATATTATATTGCAATGTAAATATAAATGATATGTTGTAACACATTGGTTAACTCTTGAAGTTAAGCATTATTTATGTGGTGTTTCTAGTAATCCAGATACACATACCCATTGCAATCATCAATGTTCATTATTGAACATATTCTCTGTACTTTTATATTAAGTAAATTTATCAATAATAATTATAAAAAATTATTAACATACATTTTATGTGAATTTTTAGATGTTTGAGGTGGTTTATGGAAATGTATTTAGACAAGGAAAACTACAGTTGTAGCTTTTTTAAAAGACTTGTTGAAAACATTAAACAAACAAAAGATATGCTAGATCCTGAGGATGAAAAGTTAAATAATGTAAGAATTTTTTTTCTTCTTGTAAATAAGAATTTAAATTTTTGTTTTAAATTACAAATTTCTTAGTATTTATTTGAATAATTTGTTTGAAATGTATCTGTATAATCACATTTTATCTATAATCACAAATGAATCTGATCATTAAACAAATGTACTAAGTAAATATTTGCAATTCAAGTTTAAAATCATACAATGTCTTGTGAAAGTTGCATGTAACCTGTATATCATTGTAAATCACAGCTATTTTGTAAACTTTTGTGTTTTATTTTCAATGAAATTTTAATTATTCAATTTGATTTCTTTTGAGGGAGAAAAAAAAATATAAACTTTAACATAATTGCCAATTTATGCAGTTTGTTTCAGTTAAACTGTAAAGTTTCATAGATATGTAGTTAATTCATGCTGATTTACAATGTTTTCTTATTAATATGGAAACTTCCTTTTCAATTTTTTATGGGGCATTTACATTACGAGTCATCTAAAGCAGTGCTCTGCACTTGTCCTACATCCAGCTGATGATGTCATCAGCCGTTATTGGGAGGCTCTGCGTCAAACGGCCGAAAGGCCGTTGGCTAAACTAAACTACATTACGAGTTTTTTAAGGCTGAAAGTTTATATTTTGTAATATATTTTTATATTTACAATTTTATGTGTTAAATAAAAATCTATTACCATTTGATTCTGATAATGATTATTGACACTCAATTAATTAACTCTTAATAAAATTAATAAAGAGGATTATATTTAAATTTAATCCCTTTTAATGTGTCAAGAGCTATTGAGTTTTGGAAACATATTCTTCATCTCCGTTAATATTTTTTTACTTCCTGAAATTGTTTGTCGAAAGTATTACGTGATAGAAATGTCAAATAGAAGTCTATTTTTTCCTCCAAGTTTCATTTAAAGCTATAATTTGTATATTGAAAAGACTAGGTACAACTATTACCATTTCACCAATAAAATAATAATAATAATAAAATAATAAAAGTAATATCTGTAGTTTACAAAATTTTAATAAAATTTTAGTCTACAATGACTTTTAGTTATAGAAAAATTGCTGATAATTTTTATGCAGTTTGATCAATTTTACTGAAGCAATGAACATATGATTAATTCAAAGGCAGTATATATATATTTAAAATAATCAGTTATTAATTTTGAGATTTAATACATATTTAATATACATTTGAATGTTGAACATAATTTTCCAGGTCTCTCTCTCTCTCATGCAAATTTAGAAAATACTTTGTTAACTAAACACATTGAAAACATTGAAAAAGGATATAGCTATGAATTTGAATTTAAAAATGTACAAGATTTTGGCTGAATCTGAAAAATAGCGAAAATATTATTTATATATATATATATATATATATATATATATATATATATATATATATATATATATATATATATATATATATATATATATTATATATATATATATATATATACATATTATATATATATATATATATACATATTATATATATATATATATATATACATATTATATATATATATATATTATATATATACACGCACTTTGTTTATTGTAAATTATGCTTATTTTAGCAAAATTGTGCCATTTATTAATTATAAAAAATCTCTGTTTTGTGCATTGTTTTAAAAATTAGAAATTTCTTGTTAATATTTCAAAATTTTAAATGTTTACATGCAAGGAATTTCATCAATGGCATCTATCGATTTAGAATGATAATGTCTTTAATTACACTTTTATAATATAATATTACATAAATGTTCTTTTGAATATCTTGTTCCTTTTTTAATTTTTCCTAGTATGCTAATTTCTTTAAATTAATCTTTTTAAATATTGATTGTTAATATCTACTACCTGTTCTAATTAATATTGTTGCAGTCAGTTCAAAATATCAAATATGCCTTTTGCAAACTGTATATTACACATAATAGCTTTTTATGTTTTAAATTTGTATATAATTTTTTGTCATAAATTATATTATATATGGGAACTTCAGATAGTCTTTTTTAAATAATTATTGATAAATATACTCTGCTTCTCTTTGGAAGTTATTTATTATTTAACTATAATATATATATACTAAACTAAAAGTGTCATGACAGTCCTGTGGAGCTAGGGATGACATGGCACATATCTATTCTTTTAATCAAGGATCTGGGGTGCTAAGCATAGATATCAGTTAAGTGGTCAGCCTAACGCAAAACCCCCTATGTTTGATTTCCAAGCCTGCTTGGTACAGATGTTTTATTGTGACATACTGTAGGAATCGATAAAATTAAGGCGAAATCCTGAATCGACCTTGCCTGCCTGAGGACCAAACCTTCAACCTGTTCTTTGAGAATATGAAGCACTACCACTACACCATTAGGCTTCATAATATATGTACAATATAAGAAAAGTTCAAATTGTTAATACTATACTATTTTAAAAGCTTAGAACTGTAAATTTCAGAAAAATTATGGTTGCTTTTCTTTTATTTAATGGTGACTTATTTATTCAATAAAAGGACTAAATTCACTTTTGTTGGAAATGAATATATATAAAATTATTGGACTGGTGAAACAGGAAACTACAAGAAATATTCTAAATTGTTTATGTATTAATTCCTATTAAAAATATATTGCCTGATATGAAATTACACATTGCATTTCATAACAAACATTTTCTCAACAAAAATTTATTTTAAAATTTTCAGGCTTTATACAATATCTTGAAACTTTTAAAGTATTGTCTTGACTCTTTGAAAATCATGAATTACTCCTGAATTTCTTTTTTTTCCATGGTGCATTTATTATTTTTTTCCCTTGAAAATATTATAATGTCTTGTTTTAATATTTTAAAATTTTCCCTGAAATTGTCTGAAAACCTAATTGAGTATTATCTTTTAATGTTACGACCATATGGCAGCATGATCGATGTTAAATTGTTGTATTCATAACTGTTGACTGTTATGAATACAACAATCTAATATCGATCGATAATCAATATGAAGATCCTGTTCGGCCACAATAATTTTATGATAATGCAGTTTAGTCAAGACTAGATATAGTATTTAAATTTGTATTTATTAGTGAAGTGATCAACAAGATTATCATATTGCATAATTAGACCAGTAATTTTAATTGATACTTTTTTATTTGTTTTTGTTTTTTTATATTGTATAATAGTCACTGAATGTTAATATTTTAATATAAAATTTTTAATTAAATATAAAACCTGATTATAAATAAATATATTCAAAGAAGTCAAAGTTAAAACAAATGATGTACTTTACTGTTACAAATATTCTTAACAAATTTATAATTTTATTATGGATGTATCTAAAAAATTTTTCAATCTACTTACTTACATTTTTATATAAATAAAAGGGATTTTATTGTTAAAATCCCTTTTATTTATATAAAAAAAATATTTGTGATTAACTATTTTAAATAGAAATTTAATCATTCTTTTTTTTTTATTTGTTAATTTACAAAAATATTACAATATATAACCTCATGCTGAGAAGCTTCTTGTATTTTGTCTATGAATAATTGACAAATGTCCTTAAATATATTAAAAAGTATACTTAAATTTTTGTCTGAAGAAAAAATAATTTTAATTTAATAAGTTTCATGTTATTATTTCTTTTTATTTTATTCATTTCTTACTGATTTATTGAATTATTAAACATTGGATTATATTCATTACAAAACATGAATTTTTATATTTATACCATTCCTTTAGAAATTATATGCTGTGTGTGATTTGGCATTAAATATAATTCTATCCAAAAAAAGAGGTACTTTAAGAGATTTTCCTGGTGATCCAGTTTTGAACAGAAGATTTTTCACTAATCCTGATCCAGTAAGTTATTTTTTTCTCTTCTATTTAATTTAAAGGTATTTTTTGTACTTCAGTACTTTTTTTGTCCTTTGATTCTCTTGATATAATATTTCTTCATGTATTTAAAACATTCAAAGATTTTTTTAAATTATTATCTTGGAGTGTGGTATTGTTTTGATGTTCAGTTTCTTTGTTGTTCAAAATGCTGAGCATAAAATTTTAAATATATTTTTAATAATTAATTCATAAACATGAGGAAGATTTTCCAAACCAATACAACATATTGTGATAAATTTGCATTTTACTTGTAAAAAATAAAATAAATATTTTTGACATTCAAATATAGTAAATGATATATGAAATACAAAACTTAATGTAATTTTACTTGTGTGTATAATTATTTCTGTCTTAGATATATGAATTTGTAATACGTTTTAAATAATTATCAAACATTTAATGCGTTAACATTGGTGAATCTAATTATCTAGCTTTACTTGTTGAAAAATATTGCGAGATAATAAAATAGATAATTGTTTGAAATGAGAAAATTTATATATGTAATATTTCCTATAATTTATTAGGGCTTAATATTACAGTTATTAATTTCAGCTTCCATTTTCAGCTATAATTTGATTCACTTTAAGTTCTGTTAACACAAATATCACATTTTGACATTGATACATTATTTTTATTGCAATGTTAGATTTCTGAAATATTAATTTATATTTACCACAGTGGTAAAATTACTTTTTAAATAAAAATTATACTATGTCTTGTAATAAGCATTTAGAATTATTCTGCATATTATTGATTATTCATTTCATTTTCTCCTCACACTTTATTATGCATTAAGCATATTCTATGGACATATGTGTAATTTGTTAAATATTGCATTAATTTTAATTATATAAATTAATGAATTATTAAATTTTGATATTATTGAATTATTTTTATTTCCTTTTAAAGATTTTTATGGAAAGTAAATGTGTTTTCTATCAATTTTTAAATGTCTTTAGAAAAATACTATTTTAATAAAAAATTCTTTTACATACATGAATACATGTGATTCTTATATTATCATTATACTTTATATGATTTATTGTTTTGAAGAATGTTTTCTGATGGTTTTATGCTCATTTTTCCATGTCAGTGGCTGTTTTAGATTACAAACTATCCTTGTTTATTTTTAATTACTGTTCTTGTTATGTAAAAAATTTTTATTTTATTAATTTTGATTCAAATTGACTTGTATACTTTAATCTTTATACTATGAAAATATGTGTTTAAGTAGTTCACTGAATTTTGCTTTTAGTTCATGGAAAGTTTTTTGTTTCTTTAAACATTGCTTTTGTTAAGAAAAATTGTCTGAATTTCCTTGCATTGTTCAATTTATATCATTAAATTTCTAACCTTAATAAAAGGCATAGAATAAATTCAATTTATAAACAGATGAAATATTAATTTTGGATGTGGTCTCTAAATATAAGCAAACCTTTGAACAAGGAACAGGAGGTTAAAATTAAAGTATAATATGTTAATAAAAAGTTATCGATTTTGTGTAGTGTTCTACAGCACAAAATATGTCACATTTATATCCTTGAATTTGAATCAGTAACAAATCAAGCTCTTTAAGTAAAAATACAAAATTGCTTTTGTGAGCTACAATTAATTTACCAGAATATGATTCTGCTTTAAAAGAAATTTACAACTTTAAAGCGTTTCAATGACCAGATATAAAGAATAGGTAGCCTAAAGAACCAGGCACATGAGAAGATGAATTCATTTAGTAATGAAATTCTGGATATTGATAATATATACCATGTTCTATTGAAATGTGGTTGCACACAAGTCCTGAAACAAAGTAAAAAGAAATGGTTAAAAATCTCAGATTGAATGTATTATGTGTGATTGAGCAATGTTAATTGCTTTTTAAAGAAGCACAAATGTAAAACCAACATCTATTCAAATCAGTAGAGTATAAGTACAGGATTAGTATAGCAATATTGATAACATAATTATTTACCAGCATCCTCTCGTGTTCATCAACTGTCTGTTAAATTGTTACCGCTTTAATCTTTAGTCAACAGTTTGTGGGTTTGAATGCCATCCCTGGCTCAGATGTTTTTAGTGGTTTGGAAGCTATTTTAAACTGAAGATCTCAAATAACTCTGTGGTGGGAAAATTGCACATTTAGCAGCAAAGCAGACTTCCTATCATACTTGATCATTTAAAGATGAGCTAGCAGCCAAATGATTACCACTCTGCCCTTCATTTCATATAGTTCATGAGTTTAAATCTCACCACAGGCTTGTATGTTTTTAGAAGTTTAAAATCTATTTTAAACTCATGTGGAAAAAGTGACAAACCAAATTCATTCAGATTAATCATCCTCCAACTTCCAAAGACTGTTTTATCTTAAGATGTGTCATTTACTTTTAAAAAATATTTCCACTTATTTCATGCTAGAATTTTCTTTTCATTAAATATGTGAATTTTCTTGTTTTAAGCTGTTTTAAAATGCTTATTTTCCTGTGTATGTGTGTATTTCAATAAATAATTTTTTTAATAATATTTATTCCTTTTGTGTTAAATTATATTTCTTGTAATTCTTAGTCATGATAATTTTGTTTAGAAAAGTTTGATTGCCTTCATTTCTTAGGGTATTAATATTTCTGATTCCTACCTGAAATGTCAAGGTTTAATAAAAGTTTTCACCAAACTTTTACTTTTATCTAACTATTTTATAAAATTATCATTATTATGTACTCTGTGACTGAAAAACATATATTGATTTTCAAATAAATTATTTAAATATTGTAAATAAAACATCTACTAAAAACGTTTTGTAGTATGTTTAGTTTGTAGCATAATTTGTTAAAATCACTTGCAGAAATCGTACGTAATACTATAAAATGAACAAGGATAAAACTTTGTCTGTAAAAATCCTTCCTTTTTCCATAATCATTACAGATTAACTTCAAAGTTACTAATAATGTGATAACAAACTTTATTGATATAGCATATTTATAAGCTTATTTTCTAACAAAAAAAATAAGCTTATAAATATGCTATATCAATAAAATCTCTGAAAGGACATTTCACCTGTTCAAATGATGAATTGCAATTTATCTGGATATAAATATAATAAAAAGCAGAAATATTAGTTTAAAATGTTTAATTGATAAAATTAATTTTTTTTTATTTTAATGCAAACAATATTTTTCTAAAATTAATATAAATGAGTTAGTGTTAAAAATTTAACACAGTTTAAAATTGAAATTTTTGTTCTTGGAATGATTTAAAAAGAAAAGAAAAATGTAAAATTTTGTTCATCCAATCTGAATATTTTTAAGAAATACTACTTTATTTTTAAATATGACATTTATTTTACTGTAAAAATTTTATTTTATTGGTTTCAAATGTCTTTTGCTATAAATATGAAACTAACTTTTAATTTGTTGAAAAAGTTTTAATCTACATTCAATTTTGATTTCCAAATATTTTTTAATTAAATTCGATTTTTATTATTAAAATAATGCAGATAAATAAATATCTACTATATTGTGTTGCCCTTAATTTGTCTAGTTTTTTCTTTTCTTTTGTTTGTATTAATGGAGATAATAAATTTATCCAATAAACTTTTTAGACTTTCAGCAACATGAAAATATATCTTCCTCGTGAATTGCTTCGAAAATTAGTAAGTTTTATTTTTTGCCTTATATTTAGTTAATGATTTTTCTTTTATTTTGTATGAAATTTTTGTCTTTAAAAAGCATTATTTAATTTCTATTTTAAAATTTCATATTATTCCATTCCCTTGATTAGGCTAAAAAATGTTCTTAAATATCATTTTGTAATTAAATTTTTAAAAAAATTACTCCAGGTTATAAATTATTAAAATGATTATATAAATATATGCCAGATTGAATTGATAAATTTTCTATGCATTTATATGAATATTACTTGTGACTTAAACAATATATTTTTATTTTAAATCTTTTCTTCTTTTATTACTAATTAAAAGATTGTTTAGTTTACTTTATGTAATATATACGAGGCTTACCCTGAAATTTTTGAGATACGTGCAGACGAGAATTTACAAAATAAAAATAGCAGTGTAATTTTAAAATGCAAAGTATTTTAACACAAAAGACGATTTTTTACTGACTTACTTCAATTTGCTTAGTGTAGAATAAATTTTAAAAGGAAGAAAGAATGGAGTTGATGCAAGAACATTTCCGCGCTATGATTTTCTATGATTTTAAAGCAGGATTAAATCAAGAAGAATGCATTCAACAGTTGCAATTAGCATTTGGTGATGAGTCTCCAGCTCGTGCTACTGTATTCAGATGGCTTAGAGAATCTAGAAGAGTTTGTAATTTTCTTCAGGATGAAGAACACACAGGAAGGCCGTCGTTGGCAGTAATCCCAGATCATGTGTCTGCCATTCAAAAAATGTTAATGGATGATAATCGCTACACCTATCAAATGGTACAGAAGGAACTTAACATTGGATCCGCAGCTATACACAAAATCATTCATGAAGAATTACATACAAAAAAAAGTAGTTTGCTGTTGGGTTCCCCATAATCTAATTGAGTACCAAAAAAAGGAGAATGTCAGAATCAGTAAAGAAACTCTTAAATTGCTAAATGATGGTGGCCACCACATCATTTCTAAATTGTAACAGGTAATAAAACGTACATACCGTTTTTTGACGTTCCAACACGTCAAGAAAGCAAAGTATGGGTCTTTGAGGATGATCTCACGCCAACAATGGTGAAAAAACAACGCACACTGAAAATAATGATGTATTACATTCTCTTGAGAAGTACAGGATTGGTCAAAGCCATCAAGCTGGAAATACAGAAAACAGTAACAGCAAACTGGTATACCACTAAATGTCTTCCAGAAATTCTACAAGAACTGAATGTTAGGGGACTAATGCTTCACAATGTCAATGCATCTTCACATACAGCCAGATTAACAGTTGAGTTTCTTAAACAAAAACAAATTAAAGTGATAGAACATCCGCAATATTCACCTGATCTAGCTATGTGCGGCTTTTGGTTATTCTTTAATTTAAAGAACTTACATGGACGTGGTTTTCATTCAGAAGAAGAGATTGATGTGGCTATAAATGCATTTCTTTCATTGATTCCAAGAAATGAATGGCTTGAGGCATTTAATCTGTGAAAAATTAGTCTACAAAAGTTCATTGATGCTGTAGGAGACTACTTTGATCACACCTAAAATTTTGTAAGTATAGCTTTAAATACCTAGTAGTATCTCAAAAATTTCAGAGTGGCCCTCGTATTTATTGTCATTTAATTCAATCTTAACATTTATTTCACTACTAATTCATACTAAAAATAATTATTTGTTCAATTTTTATCTATGCTAAAATTTATGTAAACTTTTTTAAAGAAGTCTTTACATTTTTTTCTTTAAAAATTTCTGTTTTATGTCTGGATTATGTTTTACTAAGTTTTATTTTATTAATCTAAAATAAATCTTTTTTGTTTAAACTGCTGTTTATTCCATACTAGTTTCAGTGCTGTCCTGCTTGCAGTATTTTTTTTCCCCCTTCTAACTTTATAATATAATTGAAATAAATTTTTACATGTTTATTTCAAGATTAATTTGCACACTTTAATAAAAATATAGGCTATATATAAATTTTATTGTTTGTTCCTATAATTTTTTTCCAACAGTTGAACACCTGTATTGCTGAAACTTTTTTGCACTATAAGTGTTATGATAAAAAGATTTCATTTATTGTATATCTTACTCTGAGTTCATTTCTTTTTTGTCAATAATATATCCATGTTAGATAAATCACCACTCTTATTTGAAAAGTTTTATCAGTAACTATAAAGAATAATATATAATTATTTTCCAAGAAAATAATTTTATCTCCAGATATTAAATGAAGCTAAGTATTCCATTTTGGAATTTATCTTTAATTTTATCTTTTCAAAGAGTTAATTCATATGTAACTATCATTTAATAAACATTATTATTTCTTTGTCATAACTAAACTTATTACATCATTTCATAAAAATGATCCAAAATTTTAGCAAAACTACCTACCCCTACCTGTTATAAAAACTCGTAAAATTTTGAATTGATTATGTTCAATAAAGTGCAGACTTTTTCTTTCTGAATAATTTGTAAAAATTCCAATTGTTTTGATAAGATATCTCTAAATGATTGAATATTATTCAGTCATATTTGTTTTACACTTGGTACTTTCATAAAAGAGAAAACATGTCTGCTGAAATTTATGAAAAGGAGCTACTGTTGTAGAATGTAAATTAAGTAAAACGTAAGCTCATATAGGAAAATAAGCAGATAAAGTTTTGCTCTTAATAGAAAATATACTTATGCATTTGTATTTAACATCCATGAGGTATAAGAATACTTTTATTTCATCATATATTTATTGTCTTGATGTGATTTCATGAAGAATTTTTCCTATGGGATTTTCTTATTAATGTGTAAACATTTAATTATACTTTTCTCAAATCCAGTGAAACTAAGAAACATTTTTTACGTAATCAAAAGGTAAACATTAATTTACAATGAATTTTTTGAGCCTGTGAAAATTATAAGATATTAACAAAATGTAATTAATAAAACATTTTTTCTTTTGATAAATATGTATTCATCATAAATGATCTTAAATGTATTTGACTAATTATGATTTATTAACATTCATTCCCTATTTTTTACTAAGAAAATTTTCTGTTTTAAAATAAATACCAAACTTTTTCTATTTAAAATAATTCAATCTAAATTTATTTCTTATTAATGAACAACAATGTTTAAGAAATCAGATTTAAAATTAGTGTGACTTTTTGTTAATTCTAACATACAATTTGTGCCAAGTTAAAATATTTTTATCCTTAACAAAATTAAAACTTTCTTTTGTATCCTCCGAGAAAGATTATGAAAAAATATTAATAAACCTAGTTTATTTATTTATTTATTTTATTTATTTTTTTATTATTTTTAATTTTATATATATATTTATTTTATTTATTTATTTATTTTTTTTTTTTTTTTTTTTTTTGCATATAGGAAATATATATTCTGATTTCTTATTCCCATATTATATCTTTTTTTTTATTAATTTCATTAAAAGGCTTTTCTAAGGTAGCATTGAAATAAATAATAAAAAAGTTGCATTATTTGCTATAATTGCTTTTTACGAAATAGGTATATATATACATATATATATGTATGTATGTATGTATGTATGTATGTATTGTGAAGATTATTTACCATGCACAAATGTTTGTGTTGAAATACTTGTTTTAATTTATTTTTAAGAAAAAAAAATGTAATCATATATTAAAAAATTGTTGAAATGTGAATAAGTGAAAATCAATATAGCTGTTCATTATTTTTGCATGTATTTATACCTTTGCTTTTTTCAATAACTTGTTCTATTATTCAAATGTATAACCCTAGATAGTTCTTATGCACACATCCATATATTGATATAGTTGGTTAATATGTTTTAAATATTCACAGGTAACATTTAATATTTTTTTGAGTTTATTTTTGCAATTTTATATTTTGAAGTTTAATTTGATATACTGGAAGAGCCTTGTGAAATCAATTTTAAATGCTTTCTTAAATATTGTTTTTGTAGAAAAGTAAATTTTTAACTTCTGTTTTGTATAGTTTATGTATCTATCTCAATCTTTTATAAATGCAAGTAAGAAGCAAATATCATTATATAAACTCAAAATATTGGAGCTTTGAATAATTTTACAGCAACATTGACTACAGTATTTTGATATTAAGATTAACTTTTTTTTTTAGTGTAATAATTTCAAGTTTTTAATTTCTATTTTGCTTAAAGACAGTGGACTGGATAAGTAAAGAAGATAGGAAGATAGAACTGGATAGTTTTAGAGTTTAATAATAATTATTTGATTTAAGAATTAGTAAAGAATTTTATTAAATTACATAAAAAAATTCATTACCTCTTAATCAGGCCCTGAGCTGGATATGCATTCACTTTACACGAAGTTTAAATGAAAGCTGGCATGAAGCATCATCTACTTTAAATATACAAAGAATTCCTCCTTAATTTTAATGTATTGGGAGAAATTATTTGATTGTAATGTCCATCCTTTGAGCAATTTGAAAACTAAGTAGAAATTCTAACTTTAATTAGTTTATTCTAATTCACACTTTAATTAGTTAATTTTTTTAAACAAATAAACTAAATTTTAGAAGCTCACCAATTGCTTCCCATAGTGGTCACACTTCAGAAACAATTTTCTCCATAAAACATCATTGGTTATCTCCTTGTTCTGTTGTAGTATCTTCCAGCCATAACATTTATCTATCAAAAATATTGAATTGTGTTAGTTTGATCATCATGATTTCATGTACTTTTAACTGTTGAAGAATGACAAAACCATCACAGTTAATATACACTCACCAAAGTTATATGCAAAGCTATATTTATGAAAGTTTGTAGCCATACACAAACAGAAGCACTAATTAATAGAACAGGATTATTCTTTAAGACACAGCAAAAGCAATCAGAAAAGTTATTGATACTCTTAGTTAGAATTTTCAAATTATCTTCTTTTCTCCACAGATATTGCTCCATTATTTAGTCATTTGTTTTTCAGCAATGAATAATTATTTGCATGAACAATTCAGAAACTTGGAGAGTGCTTTTCAGGCTGTTTTGCTTATAAGAATAGAATTTATTTGCTAATCACTTATTGAGAAAACAAATTTTTTGCATTGTGAAAAATATTTCTATGGAATTACTTTGCTATTAAAGTAAACAAATTGGATATGTGCTCTTGGATACCTGGAAATTTTCTTTTTAATATTAAAGAGAAAACTAAAACATTTTTTGAAATAAAAAGATATTGTATTCTATTCAGTGTAAAAAATTCTTTATTGTGTGGAATTTTTATAATCCTTTGTGTTTGCTCATTTGTACAAATAATATTACTTTAAGAAATGTTTCTATATTCTATTAATTTTCAATAGAACCAATATAACTTGAATTAGGAAAATTCTCAACTGTACTACCAATACTGCCTTTGCCAAATAATCATGTGAGTTAACTGGCAGGTAGTTGCCAGTCATGTGTTGGTATTGCTTTCATTTGCTTACTGGATATTTTTCATAAGCATTTACATCTTATTGGAATAAAAAAAAGGTCTGCTTTTTTGCCCTGTGTGGATATGGAGGATATAAAAAAAAAGAAAAAGGGCTTGAGGTAATCACCTCAAGCCCTTTTTCTTTTTTTTTTAAGTTAATTAACTATTTGGATGCTAATTTTAATTTTTTTTTATGCATCATCACTATTGGGCTGCATGTCAACTAATGGCCAAGATGCAAAAAATATACAAGAGATAAAAGAAATATTTTTATTGGTTAAATTTAACTAGTACATTTTAGAATTGCTTTTTTTTTTTTTACTTAATTTATTTAAAAGAAATGTGGGAATAATGGAATTTCTGGGGAAATTTTTTTACTTTGTGAATATGAGACTGCTTATGAAAATGAAATTTCTCGTCTATATCCCATTTATCCAGTTGATGTAAATGCAAAAAGTTAATGCATATAGACTTCTGATGAATTTATTTATTTGTGTAAAAGCATGTTGCTGCATTATAAATTAATTTAAAACTAAAACTTTATAAAAAGTTTTAAGATTGACTAAATAAATTGTGATTGCTCTATCAAACAAATTTTTCAGTTTAAAAAATAATAATAAAAAAAAATTCCATAAAATTATAGGAACTCATTGCAACTATTTAAGATTAGTATGTTAAGCATTTGGTGTTTAATTTATTTACTCAAATTTCCTTATCCAAATAGAAAATTGATTTAAAATTTCCTAGATTGCACTTTTTCTATTTCGCTTAAGTATTCACAATCAATCGCTCCAGTTAGTCTTTAGTCATACTTAAAATATTGCAATTCTATTCATTTGTTAATTTTTCACGTATTTTGTTCCCTTAACAATGTGTAATTTTTGAACAAAATTACTATTTTGACTATGTAATTGAATAGAAATCACTTAAATATACTTTTGAAATTGAGTTACATTAGTTACCACTGAATTATTTTTATTTGCATACAACATTAATTCTATAATTATATTCAAAATCAATATATTTTTATTCCATCAAAAGAAAATCAAATAATCAAAAAGTAATCAGAAAATATTCAAAGATTTCTCTTTATTTATTGGAAAATAGTTTTATTCTTCTATATATTTTTAATTTAGTTAATTATCAATTTCATTGTAAAATAACAATATATTTTTAAATATATAAAAATAAAGCTTTTTAAATATAATTTTTATTTAACTGTTAGTGAAAGAAAATGCTTTAAAATATGGAACTTAAATGAGTTCAATTGTAAAATTTTTCTAATTGTTTTAACCTGCTCTCATTTTAAAACACGTTTTATTTTGGACAGCAAAAAGCATGAAATTTGTTTCATAAAATAATTACATTAAAAAGAGTGATTATTTCAATTCATTTTTTTAATTTTATTAATGTTTTACTTCCTGCACTATGATGTACAGTTTTTAAGTAATATTATTTTTAATTGTTGATTATTTATATAGGGTGTTAATTTGGACCTGGAATTGGCTGTTATGTCTCAGGATCAATCTTCTACTGTTCATCAAGATGGCTCAATATTTAGTGTATTAAAAGATCAGGATAATTTAAGGTAATATTTTTATAGCATAGTTCTCTATCATATTGATAATAGATATTTTAACTGTTGATCATTTGAATTTTCTGCAAAACTTCCCCTGAATTTTGAGATTTAAGCATTAAAAACTAGCTTGACTATGAAATATCTATTATCAATCAAAATGATGGTGCTGGTGTTTTATTATTATTATTATTATTATTTTCGTCTCAGGTGCAGGTATTTGTATAGATTTATATAATCCTCTAAAACTAGTATTCCATTCAAATGCATCTTTATGTTCAAAAGGATATCTTATAGGGTCAATAAAAGCTAAATCTAATGTATATTTAAAGTTATATAAATCCTATCAGTTAATTATAAGAAAATTCAAATTGTATACTTGTTCTAAAATATTTTTCAGTGTCCATTTTCTGGTATTTTTATAAATATATTTTGAATTATAACTGCCATTTGATAGATTAAGTTCTTTGAAACTTCTGGAACTAGATTATTCCAGCAATTTTTCATTCCCCTTTTATGCATGCATATATTTATCTTTTTACTATAAAAAGTATTTAGAAAATGGTTTATTAAGAATTTAAATGCTAAGCTCTTAAATTTCTACTTGATATATAATTGAGATTGAAAATGATTTGAAATCCTCATTTAAAATTTGCCTGTAATTGAGATTGTTCAAGCTTTTATAAAACATTTTTATTTCAGTACAATTAGAAACAATCAAGTGTAATGTTATAAACTGAGAATAAATTAAGATTAATGAGTGAAAATTTACTCCATGATTGTCTAAAATAGGGAATGTTACTGAGCATATCTATTACCTGTAAGCATGTTGAATAATGGTAGATAATCCATTGAAACTGGTCTGCAAAATATTGATTATAATACTTAGATCTGTGCTTTTGACACTGAAATATCAACAATGAAATGAGTAGTACGTAAAAAATGAAGCAAAATTGAAAAGATCATGTCAAACTCGTAAATCAAAATAATAATAACTGTTTTCTTCGTTTCTCTGAACTTGCATTATGAGTTCCTATTTATTGACCAGATACTTGATAAAGACAATTATTTGAATATTTTTGATGTTTGCGTGCAGCATTTTGTCAAAAACAGACTGCAATGTGATGAAAAATTCTTGAATATTACACACAGATAATGTGCTTTCTTATAGACAGTGATAACTGCCTTATGAGTACCATATTCTCTCAGTGTGGCACTGTGTAACTTTTTTATTCCCATGTCAGATTTGCCTCTTCGTTTTCTTAGTTTTGAATCTTAATTTTCTATAACCCAAACTCTATGAACTTAGAGGAATTTCAAAAAAATTATTTTAAGATAAGTCTCTGTGGCTGTAAAAACATTACCAGAAGCTCATTGGAGTGAGAGGATACTGTTTGGAAGTAAGTAAATTAAGTTTTAAGAAGTTTTTTTTTTATTTTATGGCACTATTTTGATTTTTTTTTCCAATCATGGTACAAAATGGGATGTTTTAAAAAAGGAGAAAGGGGATTGTCTTTAATATTAATAAAAGAAGTTGATAGAAAAATAAAATTTCAATATTTTATTATAGGAAATATTTCGTTTATGACCTTAACACATGCATTCTTTTAACTGTCTTCAATTTAGAATTGATTTTCTTACATTAATTCTTTTTATGAAAAATGAAACTTTGGAATTTTCTGCTAAAAGAGTACAATCGAAAAATAATTTTTACGTATAATACAATATAAATAAAATAGTAAAAAGTGAAATTATTAATAGGAAGATCAAAGTATAAGTAAAGAATATTTTACTATAATATATTTGTTCCATAATTATGTCAATTTAAAAATATACTCATTGTTATGTGTTTCAGTATGGAATATTTGATAAATATTATTAATGTTCGATAAATAAGATTGTTAAAAAATTTTTTAGAAAAATTGTGTATTTATTTAAACTTTAAAAGTTACTTGCACACGCTAAAGGGCAGTCAGTCAATTTTATATCTTAGTAGTTAATTATTAAAAACAATTTGCAAATCATATTTTTAAGGTATTGGTTTATGTGCATACTTCTATAGTTTGTGTGCATTCCCTTTAACTCATTATGATACTGCGGCACATGAGGTCATGTTATTTTTTTTTTCCTATTCAGTTTAAGGTTTCTTCTGTAGTCAGTCTCCAGCTGGATGTCCAAAATTATTTCTTTCATTTAGGATCATCCATTTAATAGTTATTTAAGGTCCGCTTCTCTTCCTGTGTTCAGTCCATCTTCAATGTCTCTTTTTAAAGTTACTTGTAAGAGAGTTGCTTATTAACTTTCTACAGAAAGTAGGAAGAAAAGAATTCTTTGAGAACAAACTTTCTTGTTTTTAAAACATTTGCCTTTAAGAGCTATAGACTTTTCCATCAATTTAAACCAATTCTTGCCCATGCTTTTTTTGCAAAAACAAAATGTTTGCTAACAAATTAAAAGAATTTTGGCAATTGGACATTAATTCAATATTTTTAACCTCTAAATAATCTGTTTATATAATGCGTGGGAGCTAGTGTTTTGATGAAGAATGATGTTGCGATTTTTGTTGGTTTTCATGATTTTGTTGATGATATTTGGATTACAAATTTTTTGTATACCATTTAGCATTAAGTTGTTTTTATCCTGTAAAGAAGTGGTTGTGATATGTCTTATAAAGCCCAAGAAACAAGCAATGATTTTCTTGAAAGTGCTTCATGAATGAACAATTTAAAAAAGATTCAATTAATCTGGAAACTTCCAAACAATAGATTGCTGTTTAATAATTTGCTCTAATATTTCGAAGTTTTGCCATCTGTAACGATATTGTTTTCAATTTGAATTTTTGTATCATTTTCTTTAACCAATTTACATAAGCCTCTTTTTGACCTTCTATCTAATTGTGTGAAATCTATCTGGAACAAATCTTTTTATCTCACATTCTAAATGTTCATGCAAAATTGACTGTATTACCTGTTGTCTGAAATATGCTAAAGGATGCTTCTATCTCATGATATGTCATGCCAATTTTTTTCAACATCTTACATGAAGCAAGCATTGATATTGTTTAGAGCCATTACTGATTTTAATGGTCTTTCATGAGATTCATCACTCACAGGCATGTGACAATGACATAACTCTTCAAACCAACTGTCAACATTTTTGTTGAATGAGTCCTTTCTTAAAATCAAATCATCCAACAGAAAGTTTCATTAGTTATTTCCGTTTGTTTCACGCACTTGCTTCTTTAGAACAGTCACTGTAAGCGAAATAGGTATGTTTTTAAGGTGCCACTGATACCAAATTTTTAAAAAATGAATTTTACAAGTATTTTGAGGAAAATTTTCAGTATTGTGTTTTATTAGTCATTTATAAATTATGTATCAACTTATGTAATAGGACTAAATTTCAATTTTTATATTGGGGGTTTTCTGTTGCCAATAAATTTGTGGAATCCTTCTGAAACTTTTTTTTTTTTTTTTTTGGGAATTCACTAATTTTATTTTTCTGCTTTTTTTATTAGTTTCCAACCTACATCACTGTTTAACAATACAAATTTGACTGATGTATTATGGATTTAATTTTTTAATTTATTATGAATATTTTTGGTCTCCAAACCTTTGTGTAGAGCTCTAAAAGCATGTTTTATTTATTCTTGATTAAATGTCATTGTCTGTGTCACCTTAAGCAGTTGAACCCGAGTAATTAAAAGAGTGCCACCTCCACCTTTTTGCTTTTTACATAAATTGGATTTGGATTATGTTCATTAATTTTCATGATTTTTGAATTTTTTTTCACCTACTTTTCTGACATTTTCTGCAAATGGTGTTTTTCTTTTCATGCTTTCAAGTCAAGAGAATATCAATACAATGTTATCAGTGTAGTCGAGATCTTTCAACATGCTATCCAATTCTCATCTGATTGCATCAAAGAATGGAATTCTTTGATGTTATTCTCATGATCCTAGTTGATGGCAGTATTAAACAGTGTTCCTGATCCTTGCCTAACACTATTTCAAATGTTGAAACCTTTTGTTGTACATCCTTTTATGACAGTGTGCCTTTTGCTTTCTTTATTTAACTTCTGAATGATTTTTTTTTAACCACTGTCTGACCCTTTGGAATTATTACTTTTTTTCATCACTACAAGGGATTAATGTTATAGCATCTTTATATTGTGAGGTATCCATTGGTTCTCAGTAATCTAGAACCTGGAACTGAGCATAGGACGTACAATCTTGTCATATCACCCCAAAAGATATTATTTCACTTGGAAGATATATTAAGATATTTTATATTCTCCAATTGCCATTAGTGAATAAGATGAATTTTTTTTTTCTTTTTTGATTGGGGGTTCAAACTCACTACCTTTTAATAATGAGCTCAATAACTTCATGTCACTTCTCGTATGATTAGCCAAAGGAAGTATTGTTTGCCATGAGCAGCAATTGAGAGGGTGATCACATTCTTCTTCACTGTATTGCTGGAATTTCTCGGGTTAAAGATCTATCCATGTTAATCTGTGATATCCAATCTTTTCTCCTTGTGTGATTTCTATATGGTTCTGACTCATTTGTATTATTATGTATGTTATGTTATTTCGTATAGTAAAAATGACACTGACCAGCTTAACGGTAATTGCATCCTTAACAATTAAATGATAGATATTATCTTTTTCCATAAACATTCTCATTTATCAAATTCCTCCACATAATGAAAAAAATTAAAGTAACTAGTTGTAAGTTGAATAATTTTTTCTATGATATTTTTAGGATAAAAATTTGGTTAGAGTTTTTCAATCTTCATGAAAACCAGGTTATTTATTTTCTAGTTTTTCTTTGATGTTTTTTTTTAATTAGTGCTTTTGGAAGTTACTAAAAACAGACCAATTCTTCTTGTGTTATTGCAATTAGTTAAATCACCTTTCTTCAAGACTTTAAAAATCTGCTTCCTTCCAAGAATGCGGGATCATTTCTTCCTTCTAAGTTTAATTAAAAAGATTATGTAAAGCTGCAGTGGACATTTCAAGATCTGCCTTGATTAATCTGAAGTTATATTGTTGATATAAGCAGCTTCTTACTTTTCTTGTATTTTAAATGCCTTCATGATTTCTTGTTTTCTGAATTCTTCCATATTAACATCTAGTTCAGTGACTTTTTCAAAAATAGGAGCCAATATCTGATTTAATTAAGCTTTGCAATCAACACATACAATTTCCTAAAAGTCATATTTGATTGACATATAATATCTTAAACTGCTCCAAAATTGTTGGAATCACTCACTCTCTGGGTGTTTTTACCTAACATTTGGTATAAAATTTCTCTTTTCCTTTCTTACCAATATTTTCTTTTTTTGTTTGTTTTATGATATTGCAGCTATATCTCTCCTGTTTTCTTAGTTTCAAAAATTTCAAATTATTTAGTTAATTTTTTTTTCTTCATATTTGTTAATTTCAGGGTATCAGCTGTGATACATTCTTTGTGTTTTTTCTTGCTATATCCAATATTTCTTTTGCAATTCAATTTTACATATCTATATATTTGCTGTAGTAGCTCTCTATTTTGTCACTTCCTTCTGAGTGATCTTCAAGTTCCAAATCTTCAATTTTTATCTCATAACTTTTTTTATTTTCTTTTGTTTCAACTTTCCAATGTCAAAGTAATATTTTTCAGACTTCTCTTGTATGGTACTCCTTGTCAATTTTTAAACTATTGTCTTGCCAATGAATTTAATTTTACTCATCACTAAGTGATGATTTGAAGTTACACATGCTCCTTTTTTAACTCAAGTATCCAAAGATCCCTTGTAATTTCTGTTGATTGCTGTATGATCTATTTGATTTTTAGTTCTTCCATTAAGAGATATCCATGTTCTTCGTGTATGTCCTTTTATGCTTAAAGAAACTTCTTCCTATTGCAAGATTAATGATTTCTCAAAAACTTTACAATTTTCCACCTTTCCAATTGTGTGCCTTAACTCCATTTGACATTTAACTTCCCTATTACAAGCAGTATATCATTTAGAGACCTTATCAATCACTTATTGAAATAACTTGTAAAACTCAATCGTTTCTTCGATTTCAGCATAATTTGTTGATGCATATACTGTTATAATATTCATTTTAACAATTTTTAAGTAGAACTTCACTTTAAGATTTCCATTTTTCTTTGGTTGCCATTACATTCTTACTTAAAATAATTTCCACAACTTTCCCATGTTTTACTTTATTGCCCAACTAGGGTATGCTAAAATTATAAGTTAATTTTGGTTCTCCAATACTTGTCTGCTTAGCTTAAGAGGTAATCAGTATATCAAAATGGTAGTTTATCATATTATAAAATGGTATATATATACATTCCAGGTTTTGACTTTTAGGGTAATTTTGAGCTGGGTAATTGGTCTCGTCTGCATATAATGATCCTACTTTTAATACTTTTTGCAAATTTTGTAATGTATGCATAGTTTGTTTTTCTTTCCACTTGCTATTTATTTGCTAACTTTCAAACTTTAGATTGTATTACATAGGTATTTGTCTCATTTTGTGTTATCTCTCAGAAAATAAAATAATTGATGTTTAATAAGAAAAAAAAAACTTTATTTTACTTACTTAAAAACTTAACTTAAAAACCCATTTTAGCAACATACTGATTGCTAAAATGGGCATACCAAAAAATTTAATATCGATAAAGAAACAAAATTTATAATACAGTAACAACATTTCACCCACAAATATTGTATTCAAAACTAAAGTATGCTTATTTTCTAATTTGGAGAAATTAACTTTTATGAATTATCCATTTTATTTTTATGATTTTTCTCCTTTTGTGAATTTCTTATAATTTTTAATAGTTAATTTACTATTAGAAAGTAAAATATGAAAAGTAATCTCAGGTATGTACCAAAAATTGAAAGTACTTTAAATACTAAATTGCTTCTGATAGTTTGTTCTGGTACCATAATCAACTTATTGTTTAGGTATTACACAATTTTTATCAAATTTGTGCTTATTGATTTGTCATGCATTTTACTTGTGATATGTCTGAATATTTGTATTTAGTATTTATAAATAATGTAACATTTTATAAAGAATAATATTTAGTTGATGGTATGCAATAACATGCGTATATCAACATGGGTGTCTTTGTTGTTGGATTATCAAAAGTCAGACAAATTATTAAATGTGTTTAATATTAAAACAATACTCTTTTAAATATTAAGTGTGAGAAAAGGATTTAATTCAAAGTTTGTAAAATAATATGTAGAACAGATTTATATTAGAATATTTGATCATAAATCAGATTAAAGCTTTTCCAGCTTTAATCTGATTTATGCTCAAAATAAAAGAAAATTATGATAAAAAATTTTATATTTATTACATGAATTACTCACAAATCATACTTTTCTATGTCATTTTTATAACAGTTTTATAATTCCATATAGAATTATATGATTTGTTAAGCTTTATAACTTTATATGATAATCATTCATATCTTATGTTTTTATTGAAAAATTTCTATGCTGATTCATATATTTTTGATTCTTACTTATATATCATATGAGTAAGTTTGATTATTTCTGCCTGAGTTTCAAAATGAATTTCCTTTACTAGAGCAATAGTTTTATTAAACAGTTTAAAAATTTTTGCAAAAGAATATTCAGATTACTCTTATAGATTTCATTTATGAAAAAAAATATATGTGTGTAAGTAACAAAAAATTTATAATTTATTTTGTAAGAATATTATCAAGCAAAAAATATCTAAATTCTGTATTTACTAAACATATTTTAAAATTTATTCAGAAGTCTTCAATATTGTTGGGAAAAACTCATAATAAATGCTAGTAATTTAATTAAATGAAAGTTTACTAATAAAAACTCATTATTGAAAATCAGTTTTTGATTACCTTTTCAAAAGAGTACTTTCTAAAATAATAGAAATATAACTTTATTTATTATTTATTTATTTTTTTATATTTATTTATTTTTGAAAATTTAAGACATATATGCGTC
This sequence comes from Latrodectus elegans, assembly GCA_030067965.1. NCBI lineage: Eukaryota > Metazoa > Arthropoda > Arachnida > Araneae > Theridiidae > Latrodectus > Latrodectus elegans. The sequence goes on along the minus strand of CM057820.1, from coordinate 82,622,636 downwards.
ATTAATCTGAAATATCACTAAATTCTACCTGCTAAATATTTCATTATTATAGTCTTCAATGAAAAAAAATTCAATTTAGAATTCAATGATTTAGAAGTTAAAATTATAAAGGTAGACTAAAAAATATATAAGAATTACTTTTTAATCAAAGGAATCTATTTTCTATTAAAGCCTATAATAAGATTTTCATCTTATAAGTCTTTAAAAAATATTGCTCATTGTTGTTATGCTTTATTAGTGTTCTGCATTTTTATTTTTGATAAAATACAGATTAACTTAATGATAAGAGAAATTGATTTTTTTCTATATTATTTATTTGTTCTTTCAATTCATATTAATATCTTTCTCATAAGTATTTGTGTTTCCAAGTGTGTATAAAAACTTGCATTATAATATTATTTAAATAACTTTATTTCTTTCAACATTTTAAAACACCAAAAATAGTTATACTCTTCAAATATTGGTTTTATACAATTATAAATTTTTTCCTACAGATCTGAAAATGAAAAGACCACTTTATCAAGTGAAAATGAATCAATTCAATCTCACTTACAAAATGAAAATAATCATCTAGAAGATTCAAATGAAAATCACTCTTCACTATCTAAATTTAAACGAAATAAAACTAAACAAGTAACTGTTGAAAGAAAAAATGGAATTATTAGTAAACATAATTCTGAGAAGAGTCAAGATGATGAAATTTCAAATTCTGAAATAACTGCGTTCTCAGATGATGAGAAATTGGATTTGTCTGGGGATGATGAATGCACACTCAACACGTGGTCTCAAGAAAATGGAAACAGTATTAATAGTGGAACAGAATCCTCTGAAGATCATATGGAGTCAACTAATTTTAAGGAAAATAAGCTACACAAAACAAACTTTACACGTAAGCGTGGAAGACCACCAACCAAACATTTAAAAATGAAACAAAACGGTGAACTTTCATCTTTAAATTTGAAATCTAAAACTGTTGTTTCATCAGATGATGAAACCATGGCAAGTTTATCAAATGAAAAAGAATCAGTTAGGAATAATTGGCATAATAGAAGTGCAAGAATCAAAAATAATGATTCAAAAAGTGTGAGTGATCTTAATTTCAAAAAATTACTGGATCAAAAGAGTTCTACAAAAGAAGTTACCATCACTCGTAAAAGAGGTAGACCTCCTGGAAAGCATTCAAAAGTAAATAAAGAAATGAAAAATTCTCTGACAGCTTCAGGATCTGAAGAAATGAGTTTTTCAGATTATGATAAAAATACTGATTTATTTAAAAATAAATCAAGATTTGTTACAAAGCAAAGCAACAGTGTTAAGAATAATCAAACAAGTAATTATTCCAAATCAGTATGTGCTGATAATTATAAGTCCAAAAAGGTGACAACCATGAGGATAAAGGATACAGGTAAAAACAATGTTGTGCGTAAACGGGGCAGGCCTCCGAAAATTCATAATAAGAATAAACAATTTGCTAAAACCTCACTATCAATTTCAAGATCTACTGCAACTTCTGATGAAGAAAGCTTGTCAGATAGTTCACTTAACTGTTCAAGTCAAATATCAGTGAATATCTCAGATACAGCTTCTATTAGACGCCTGACAAAAGAGTGCAAAGTAAGTTTAAGGACTAATGAAATTGAACAGTATACCAGGAAATTTCCCCTTTGCATAAACACAATTGGTTCGATTGCCTCAGACAGTGAATCTAGTGATTCCACTAATGTAGAGAAATGTTTGTCAGAAAACATGTCATCATTTAAATTAAATCATCATCTTCATACAAGAGCTGGTAGAAAAACCAGAAAAGTTGAGAATGATCCTGTTATGAATAAAAGGTAATTTTTTATCCTGTTGATTAAAAAGAAAAATGTGTTTAATTTTTCAAATCATTGTATTGATTTTTATTTTAATTGATTTACATTTAATACCATAAACAGAATTATTTGGCTCTTCAGAATAAATTTTTTTATACTTTCTGCTTTCTGGAGAAAAATAATGGAAAAAATAAATAAATTTACATTTTTCATTTGTATTATTTATTGTGAAATAGCAATGGAAATTCTAAGCACCCTATGCATTGGTTGTACTTTTAAGCAATTTTAATGTATTCTTTCATCTGTTTGGATTATAAGTTATATTTAAAATATACATTTTTTCAAAAGGTTTTACATATAATATATTGTAAGTTAAAATTAAAAATGTTCCTTCAAGTAAAGAAGTATGTTATAATACACTCGTATTCTGTAAATAGAATAATTTTGTAAAGAATAAATTAAATACTTTTTTGTATGATTATTGGGTGTGTAGGTATGAGCAAAAATTGACCTTTCATAGAATGAGTTTAACTAATTTTTTGATTGTAGAATCAAAACCCTCTGGGTGGATGATATGGACGAAGAGCATAGTATAAATATTGTGATTGAAAAGTGCAATTTTTTTCTAATTTTATTTGTAAATTTTTTGAAAATTTGGCATAGTTTTTAAAACAATATGAAAAGTTTTCAGTGCATTACAAATGCATTTTAAATATTTTGATTCAATAGTTATTCGTTTGCATAAATGTTTAAAAGTTGATTTTTTTTCATTAAAAGTTTTAGTAGATTTAAAAGAAAATGCTTATTTTTATAGATATAATATTTCTCTGTTGTCTAAATTTCTGTATATAAAAGTTTCTTTTAAAAATATATGATTTTTAAAATGGCATTTCAGGCATTATTTAGCTACATTTTTTCCTCATTTAATATTATGTGTTTAATTCTACATGTAATTATAATTTTAATGGGTAAATTTAAGAAAATAGAATCTTAAGAAAAAGAAGTCTATTAAATTCTTTTTTATTATAAACAAAAACTTTTTTACCTGCGCAATTTACATTTTTAATTTTAAATTATTGCACAAATCAAATGATTCTATTTTGTTTAAGAAAGATAGATACCTATTCATATGAGAATTTGTACATGTGCTAGAAACATGTGTAAAAAGTATATCACTTTGATAACATTAAAAAGAACATTTTTCTTATTTTTCTCAAGTTATTTCACTTTTAATATACCTCTTATATTTTTAATCAAATGTTTCTTTTTTATTAATAAATTGTTTGTAATAATGGAGGTTAATAACGAAAAAATGTTAAAAATACATATTTCTTTATAAAATTTATTAACATAAGTTTTATTCCACAATGCTACAATATTGCTTATGAAAACTTAAATAATTACATTAGATATTTTACATGGGAAGATTTTTTAAAAGTGTTTAACATTAAGTTAATGATACAGTGAATAAATATTACTGACATTGTCTGGGAAACAATAGTAAAAAAATATTTTTGTCAAGAAATAATTATTGCTATTAATATATAGAGGGAAAATTTAAAACCTTTGATGTATTAGTCACCTTATTTTTGTTAATTATTTAGATTAGCTATTGCAAATATTAATTTAAAAAGTTATTATTTATATTTACTTTTAATACTTTTTTTAATTATTTATAATACTTTTTTATATTTACTTTATGAAATGTGTTATGTTAAAACAGCTTCCATTAAATAAAAGTGCCTACCTTGTTCATGTATAAGAAATTAATTAGTTAATAAATATTTTAAAATGTATGAAGTTTCCTAACTTTGTATACTTATTTATAAAGTTAATAATTTAAATTAATTTAAAAAAATAATAGATCAAAACCCTCTGGGTTTTGATTAAAAAAAGTTTAAAGTTAGTTCCAAAAAAAGAAGAAATTGAATTTTTAACAATGCAATGTATAAGATGATATATTTGTTAAATTGAAATTATGTATGCGATCTGAATGGATCATATTTTATGTATTTGTGCTTTGATAATTCTTTTGTGTAAATTATTTCCATTATATTCTGTGATTCAAATGTTTAAGCCTTCTTTTTTCACAATATTATTTCAATTCTGAATACTATCATTTCTCATATGCTGTGGCATAATATCTTTCAAAGTACCTTATAGCAGTGGAATAATTTCAGCTTTGAATATACGAGGTGATCTTTTTTAAAATGACAGTGTTTGGAGCGCCCTATAGCACGATCTAATAGCCAAAATAGTACTAAATTTGAAATTTAGACTAATCAAAACACAGAAGAAAAAAAACGGTTCCATAAAAAAAAGTTAGTTCCAAAAATCGCCGCTATGGTATTTTGTAGCACTTTACAATGTATAAAATGTGAGAAAAGAAAAATACTAACACATACAATCATATAGTTAAATTGTTAATGTTTATTTACTTCATTAACTTTCTCGGTGAGGAATTATACCACACTCAATGTTAGCACTGTTCTCAGAAATAACACTGTGCATTCTGTGCACAACACACTACAGCTGTGCATAACATATCACGAGGAATATTCCGCACTGTCTTTATGTTGTCCTTTAGAATAGAAAGATTTGATACTCCACCAACATTAACGCCCTTTTCCGTAATGTGAGAGACATGGTTACTGGATCTCATTTACTTCAGCTGAGATTATTTGTCAGAGCTGTCTACTATTTGCTTTTAAAGGCCCCTATTACTGGAACTGTCATTACACAATATTTACATCTTTTTATGCCCATGTTTTGTGCTAATTCTTACTATTGTAAGCTACAGCAGTGCCACAAAATGCCTTAGCAGGGACTTTGGAAACTAAATGTTTTTTTATTTAATTATTTTTCCCATGTCTTGATTAGTTTAAATACCAAGTTTGGTATCGTTTCGGCTATTAGATAGCACTACAGGATGATCCAAACACTGTCACTTTAAAAAAAGATCACCCTGTATTTTTTATTTTACAAAGAATTATAAAAAGAATTGTTATTTTATAATAAATATAAAAATTACAGCATAAAAATCATAAAAAAATGTAAATTTAAGAATATCAAAAAATTAATCATGAAAAATTAGAAATCAAAAAAAAAAAAAAAAAATATGCACTAAAAATTAAACACCTGACAACATCTAAATTTCATTATTTATCATAGCAATTATAAATATTTATTTATCACCTGTAAGTAAATAGGGGTTTTCTAATGAAGCTTATTTTATATAACACACCAAATTTATACTGCAATTATGTACATCCTTCTCTCTATGTATTGTTAGTTCCCTTTACAAACAAACATTTGTAACTTAGTATTTGTAGTAGCTAGTATTATTTTTTCACTATTATATTTTGAATTTTGTTTTAATTGAAATTAATAACTTACTTAATTGTATTTATGTTACTCTAATGAAATACCAATTATTTACCAACCATACAGTATTTTCTCTTCCTATAACAATTAGAATTCCTTATTTTAATTTTGCAAAAACTCAGTTGGTTTATTGTAACATTCTCTTTGAAGTAATTGTTAACCTCTTAGCACCAATTTATTCAGTTTAGCCATACAATGTACATGGGAAGCAAATAGATAATTCAGGTCACAACATTACATTGAATGGAAATTTCAAAATCACTCTCAAGTGTGTTTCTTTCTTTAAAAAACAAAATGGTTGTTTCTTTTGTTTCAGTTGAGATCCTGACCACTCCGCTTTACTGTGATTCTCATTAGTTTAAAATATCCATGTCTGATAACGTTTCATCTACACCACATCATATTGAGACAGCTTTGTTAATCCTACAAATTTACTGCCTGTCTTCTTATCTCATTTTTTGACTGGCAGCAAACAAGGTGAAGTTCAGCCTTGAATTCTTGAAAATATTGTTGACATTCCATTTGTTAATAAAACAATTTCTTTTATATAGACAAAAACATTGGTTTAAGAAGCCATTTCCCATTGATTCAAGCCATTAACACATGGATAATAGAACAGCAGGAAAAGCAAAATGAAAAAGACAAAACATCCACTTGACATTATGCATTATACTGCATCTGTGCCTTTAAATTGGCAAGGATTATTTAAAGGCACAGATGCAGTATAATGCATAATGTCAAATTATATATATATATATATATATATATATATATATATATATATATATATATATATATATATATATATATATATATATATATATATATATATATATATTGTTGCAAGTATTAGTTTAATCTTTTTGCATTATGTTTATCATTATAATAGGGGAAAGGAAATCTATTCAACTATAAATAAATTAAATATTACCCTTCACTTGCAACATCTGTGATTGTTCAATCGGTTTTCTATTTTTATAAAGTTTTAAAATTTAACTAATATTCTGATTTTGCAAGTTTTATTTTAATTATCTTATTTTTAAAAATTTATCTAGAAATGGTGAGAAAAGTTTATCATTTTAAATTAAGGTTATTATTTCAAATAATTATTTTTTTATTAAATGATATATAAAAAATTACCTAATCTATAATAAATTTATAAAGTCAAAATTGTCAAAAATTCTTTTGAACATATTTTAAATTATAAATTAATAGAAGTAAAAAATTTTTTCAAGTATATCATTTGATATTCCCTCAAAATTGTTGGTATTTAAACTAAACTAATAGCTATAAAATTTGCAGTTTTCAAATTATACTTTCTAATTTATTTAAAATTGGACAAAAATTAATGTATATAGAAATTTCATGATATCTTAAACCAATCATCCTAAATTCAAAAGCCATTTGTTGATCTAAATTCAAAGTCTATCAATATTTTTAAAGGAAAACAATTCATAATTATAATAGTTGACTAAAATTTGGGCGTTTTTATTTTTTCTCTTATTTAATTCATTTTGTTTGGTTATAGCTCTTGATTTTGATTTTTATAAATATCTTGTTATTATTTCTATTTCATTTTCATTTTTTCTTTTTGATTTGTTTTCTTAGAAATAAAAAAACTATTGTTAAGAATAATAATATAAAAGTTGATCCAAATGCAGTTGAAATGTTTGAGAACTCTTCTGGGAAAAAAATGCCATTGAAAAATAAAAAAATAAATGTAAGTATATCTAAATTGTTCTATTCACTGGAAAGTGTAATGAAAAGTAATTTATAACATTTTAAAATTAAAATAAGCCATGTGTTTATGAATGTTTTGAGCTTTATTATGTATAACTTATTTTATATGTTCCATTATTTTTCATAATATTATCTTTCTTTATTTTCAAAATGTTGTTGATTTGATATACATCTGAAAGACTGGAAAGAATAGTGATTTCTAATATCATAACCTTAACAAAACTATAATAAACAGAAAAATGTGAATTAATAATTAACTAAATAGTTGATGCATAAGTTATGCACTTGAAATTATGCAACATGATCAACAAAAATGGAAATGATAATTGATTAGCATGTTTTATTTTTACTGTAAAATAATATAAAATTTCTGTGAATCATACTATCTAGATTTTAACAATATGATTGAATATTGATGTGACAGTTTCTAAATGGTTGCTCTAATAGGACAATGATATAATTAATAATTTCTCTAGTTTGTAACTACAATTAGAAAAATACAAGTGTAAGTTTGCATATATAAATGTAAATCTTGGATGAAGTTTTTCATAAAGCGATTTCAAAACATAGTTTTGATTTATGATTTAAACAAAAATTTTAATTTAGTTTTTATCTACGACTTACTATTTTCAATCCATTTGCTGTTCATTATTTATTTCTTACTAATATTTCAGTTGGTGGAGAGAGAATATTATTAAAACTCTTGTACCTAATAAAAAATTTTACCTAGATATTGGATCTTAATGATAAAAAAGTATTTTAATATTTAGTTTTGCACTGTATCCAATTTCATCATTTGATATAATTAATCCTGTATATTTAAGGAATGCATTTTGTATTTTTAATGAACTTGTAATGATAATTACACAGCCTTTATTTTCTATTTGATTTTTTATAATTATTATTAAAATGCAATATTTTATCACTGTCAAATTTTCTACTTTCTTCAAATCAAAAATAGATTTTCATTTATAAATTTTTTTTTATTTTTTGTATTTAATACTACTACAACAGAAAGTATGATATCGTTTTGCTAGTATGACCAGACATTAATTTTTATGCTTGAGTTAGCAGAAAAATAGTTTCCTATCACTAAGCTTTAGATATCAAAATAGAATTTTGAAGTATATCATCTTTGAATCAATATGTCTATCTTTTTAGCTTTTAATATTTCTATCATGAAATTAAATAAAAGGGAATATAACTGGGAATCACATATTTATCATAATGGGAAAGTTTAATTTAAAACAAGGCTAACAATAATCAAGAAATTATCTTTAATTTCAATAAGAATTGTGAACTAGGGAAAAGTTTAATTTCCATTGTTAACTTAGTGGAACTCTTATTATAAACTGTTACCCAAAAAAAGGAGCATACAGAATATAATCTGGGAAATCGTTCTTAAATAGATAGTATAACTAAATTTTTTTGTATGTATTTTTTAATTCTTAGTAGAAATTTTTTGATTCAAGTAAAAAAGAATTTTAAATTACAATTTTCATATGGATAATTTATCACCATCCATTATATTAGAAATACATTTTTATTTTATTATCATCATTTTATATTAATTCTATTAGTAGAATTAAAGTATCGATAGTTTAGAAAATAGTTATTAAAAAAAATTGTCCCCTTTTTTTATTTGATTTTTACAGAGATAATTATTTCAAGTGTTTATAAGAAATTAGTTGCTTTAAACAAAAATTAATTTATTTTTAATAACTTAAACTAAAATAATCAATAAAAGAATTTTAAAAATTTTAAATAGTAGTAGCTTATAATCAAGATTACTGTTAGTCAATACATGATCATATTTTAAATGCAGTTGAAGGTATAAGAATAGTAGCAATTAAAATCTTCCTTTTATGCTTATTAAATACTGTGTGTACTACATCATAATTTAATACAATGAACAGACCATCATTTCATTAAAAAGTTGAATGTTACAGTAGATGCTAGTTTTCACAAATTCACAGGATCAATTAAAATAGTTCTTGAATTCGAAAGCACTTATAGAAAAACAAGTGTTTAATCTTAAAACCAATTTTTTACTGAACTACTGTCTTTATAAATGAAGTAATAGTACAAAATTATTTAGTATGCACAATATAAGAAAAATTATTCTATATTCATAACATACAAAATTAAATTCAAATTTAAAATGGATTTCTATTTTTTTAAATTAAAAATCAGGCAAAGTAATCACTCATTTTTTCTGCTTTGAAATTGTTTTCAAAAATGTAACTCCCCCCCCCCAACTTTTTCCCCCCATTCATGATGTTCTCAATTATTTCATCATGATTTTTACATGTAAATAACATCTGAGTCCATGTATAAATAGCCCTGCATTGAAATGTTGATTTGCAGTGAATTTCTTTGTCACATTTCAGATCATCTAAATTCAAATTATCAATTAAAAATTTTTGACTGTGTTATATTAAATGATGATTCACTAGTGTAGCACTTAGAATGTTTGTTTTATACAATGATTCCAAGCCATGATCACTCCTTATATAAGTACTTTGCACAATATTTGCACTTATAGCTGCTGATTATATTGATGATGGGCTAGTATAATTAGTAGCTTTAGATGGGATTAAACTGGACAGCAATTTCAAACAAATGCTTCCAAATATCCCAAATTTCTTGATCTTTACTACAATTTAATGATTTTACAATTTTCCAATAAAATCATCAATCCTAATTTTTTAAATATAAAATTAAAACATGAGATGAAAAAATTTAATTGCTAACCAAAAATGTGTAAAGAATTGGTAAAACAGAAAATTCTCAAATTATTAGTTTGTAAATGGGAATTTCACTTATTGCAAATTGTATCTATGGTACCAATTTTTGAACTGGACACTAGTTCATAAAATTATGAGTATTTGTGAGTTAGAAGTTCATAAAAGCAAGCATCAACTATATTGCTTTGTCTAAAAATTTCTTTCCTGGAACATGTCTAGAAATTGCTATTTTCATAAAATTACTTTTTCGAAACTTTATAATTTTGAGCAATTTTTATAAAAATATTCTCTTAATAACAAGATTAAAAAAAAATAATAGAATGACATAAAACAAAATACTCATCAATCAAATATTTCAAAACTTTTCCTAAACCTTTTATACCAAAGTGCTGTTACTTGTGAGCTGCTTTATCATTTCATAGATTAGCACTAGTAGGGAAAATTAATCCTTTTTCATGATTATTATTTCTGTTTTTGTTATCCTTTAGGTGATTTGGGAAATGGTGAGAAATTAACTGTCTTTATGTGCATACCCATCCTTTACTGGTGATTAGATACTTGTTCCTCTATGGATCATTCTCAGCATCATTAACCTAGTGTCATCCATCCATCAACACACTACCTAATACTTGGTTTTGGGGCACCTTTCAAAAATTTGTCCAGATATACATCACTTGCACAACCTAGTTAGCACTCTTGCTACTTTGAGGCTATACAATAAAATTTTGAGAAGGATGATCATATTTTTGATCCCCAATTGTAGTCATCCAATTATGAGGGAAAATGCTGCTTTAATCATACAACCAGAAAGTTCGGTGAATGAATTATTATTTCAAATACAATATCTTCAGCATCTAATACAATTAACTATCCTTCAAAATAGTTTCCATGGATGGTAATGCACTGTGGCTAACAAGTATATTAATCTTGGAAACTCCTGTAAAACGGTTCTTTTGGAATGGTTTTCAGCTTGGTCATCATGTTGCATTAAATGTCAGTGATGTCCATAAATCTCTTTCCCTTTAGGGCTGACTTCCTTTTGGGAAAAGTAAAAGGGAAAGAGTAGTGTGCCACACAAGCTTCCTGGACTCTTCTCTACGGCAATGCCCGGCCACACATTACCTTGGTTATACAGCAATTCCTGGCTGCAAATGGAGTTGTGACACTTGATAACCTTCCCCACTTATTCACCTGAATTGGCACTTGCAGACTTCCTCTTCCCCAGATTGAAGTCAGCCCTTAAAGGAAAGAGATTTACAGATGTCACCGACATTCAATGCAACGTGATGGCCAATCTGAAAGCCATTCTGAAAGAACTGTTTTACAGGAATTTCTGGGACTTATACACTCGTTCCCAACAGTGCATTATCATCCATGGTGATTATTTTGAAGGGAAATAAATTGCATTTGATGCTATTATTTGTTAGTATTTGAAAAAAAATTCATTCACCGAACTTTTTGGCCACAGTTTGTACAACAGTCTTCTATTAATGAGTCAAATGAATTTTGTGGTTGTCTCACTATAGTATAAGATATTTGACCTTAACATCTGTGACCAATAGTTAAAATTTATTGTTGCCCATAAATATATTGCTACAAAAATGTGTTCTAGTTGTAATTATTGAAAACTGAAGAATCCAAATCTTGATTGAGCTTTTTGGACATTTTGGCTGCACTTATTTTCTTTTTCAACATTACAAACTTCTTCTATACTCATTTGTCTCTTAATTTCTCTTGTCTAATATTTTGCTTTGCTAAGTTTGCCTTGCTTCATTATATGACTAGATACTAACTTCTAAAAGTTGAAATATTTTAGTCAAAGTTATACCAGCTAGTCAAACTCCTACAATTTTGTTTCATTGAAAGTTTTTAAGGTCTGATAATTTATGCTTTCAACTAAAATCTAACTTGTATACAATTCTACTAAAGCTACCTCATTATCATTATGTACTTTTATATAAAAAAAAATAGCTGGTTGTTAGGATTATATTTTAATGCGTACAAAGAACATTGCTAAATATCACTTTTATTCACAGGTGTTTCAATTAATTTGGTAATCAGATAAAACTTTATATTTTTGTTATTGTATTATAAGCATTTCTATATCAGTAGTATGAATTTGTTCCAATTGAATTTGTAATGTTTATTTTATTAAATGGAACTTTTAATAGAAAAGTATAGAGTAAGTTTTATATTGCTAATTTAAAAGCTAGCATGGTGACTTAGTGGTAGCGCTTAACCCTCCCACAGATCCGAAGTTCAATTCTCAGACTGGAAAAGATCGACTCACCCTTTCATCCCTTCAGTGGATCAATAAAACTGAGTACCAAGCATGCTTAGGAACTAAATACTGGGGTTTCTTGTTAAGCTGACCACTTAATTGAGATATATCCTTTGCACTCTAGGGCCTCTTCATCAGGAAAACAGAGGTGGGTGCTATAAGCCTTGCCCCACATGGACTGTCATGCCACAAAATTTAGTTTAATTTAAAAGTTCCTTGTTAAATTAATCAATGAGTGATAATGAATTTGCTATTGCTGAAAATATAAGATGATTGTTTTCATCCATAGAAATAATTTCCTCTTAAAGATTTTTATGTGAATATGTGAATGTCTTATTTTGGTAATTGAAAATTACCATAAGACAATTTGAAAATATATACTTTATATTTGAAAGGAAACAATACTTTCAAATTGGATCATTTTTCAGCAAATTAATTTCATGTTCCAATTTATTAGGTTGTAAGTCATACTAAGCACATTGAACCATTTTGGTTGTTTGCATACAGTTAAATACTTTTTCTACCAAATTTTTTCAGAATCTAACCAGAATAATGACTGCAATTTTAAAAATCTGTTTTTATTGTATTTGATTTGGCAGTTTTCCTATGCCTAATTTGGGTAGCTCTTACAAATGAAGGATTTTATTCATTTTTGCTATGTTTTGTTTTTGCAATCTTTACAGTTTAAGATTTAAAAAATGAACAGATGATGAAAATATAGAATAAAAAGTTTGTTAATTTCATGTTGCATTCAGTTTTGATTTTATGGAAAGTTTTTCCAATTTTTTTATATTTAGTCACTTTGATTTCATTTAAATATACTCAACAGCTTCAGTGTTGAGAATTTTATTATTTATTCATCATCTCCACTCCCACATGAAATAAAAAAAAATATTAGAAACAGTAAACATGAAATTTTAATCAAATACCATTAATAATTAATTTCTTATTTCTATGTTATTTAACAATGAACAATATTGGAAATAAAATACATTCAATTATACATTTTATTGTAAATAATATGATCCCTTGTGCTTACCGGATGTTTTTCATATGAAAAAAATCAACATACACATTTCAAAAGTACATAAAATATATTTGCTAATGTTTATTTGAATATTTAAATCATATTCAAAGCATATATTAGGCTGAAAAATATTTTTTAACAGCTATTGTATTGAGTATACTTTTGGAAAAAATAAATACAAATTACTTTCTGTATTTGATGTTCATGCATTGTTGTTTTCAATAAAAAATTACTTAAGTTATCTGTAACTCATGAAAAAAATTATTACTTGCATTGCTATTTCACAAGAATAATATTCTAGTGAAAATTATTATTTACTCATATCATTGAAAATTAAAGTAATGCTTTTTTAACAGGAAAAATCAAAGCCAACTCGAAGATGATATGAAAGCTTACCTAAATACAGCTTTTATTCTTCTGGTTTAAGAAATTTCATTGTGTTCAAATATATTTGATGTTCCTTATAAAATATATCATGTAGTTCACTATTGAATGTAATAAGCGATTGCATTTTAATTCACTTTTAAATTTTTTAATAAATCAAAAAAATTTACTTAGTTGCAATCTATGTATTTACAAGTTGGTAGTATAATCATGTTTATTAGATTTATTAGCACTATAAAGTTACACACTTAATTTTATTTTTTACTGCTGAGCAAGCAGGATGTTTTCATAGTTTATATTTTCTGAAAATACAAAAAAATATATATAATTATTTTTAGGTTTCTAACTTATAAATTCTATTATAATAGGAGCACTTTTAATTTTTTTAATATTAATGTATTTCTATAGATATTAGTTTAAAGATCATTTCTATTTATTCAAATAAATTTTGATGAAAATAATCAATTAGCACATACACTTCTCAGTTGCCATATGTTTTAAATGTCTTGCTCAGATATTGCAGAGAATTGCACATTAGCATTTTTTAATGCATTTCTCTTTTAACAATTTTCCCCTCATTTTTTTTATTTTTAAGCTTGCCATATTTATGACCTGTTAAAGGTACACAAATCTCATGAAGGAAATATTGTTACTTACATTTCTATTTTACTGTACTTAAAACATAATTTAGTTGTGCAATGTCATTCCAAACATTTTATTGTTTGTGTTTAATATCATATTTTATTGTGCTAATTGTTATTCTTGTTAGATATTGTTAAGTGTTTTTTTTTCCCCCTTTTCGCGTCTTGGTACTCAAATGAAGTGTACATAACTCCCAAGTCCCTAAAATGAGTTTTTGTGATTATTTTAATCAAATTAAAATAAGATGTGCAGTTTAGAGAGCTTTTTGTTTACATTCCTTAGTTTTCATTAAATCAGTTTTAAAAACATTTTTTATTGTCTAGGATATATCATTTTTTAAAACAATGTAAATGTTATAATTTTTTTTTATCAAAAAATATGCATTTGAAAAGAATGATTATTTTTTAGCAGATATTTTCTAATCAATTTCTTAACTGTTTCTAAATGATTAGAAATGACTATATATATGTGTGTAAACTTATGAACTAACTTGGGGAGTTGGCATATTTATTTTGTGTGTATTTTATGTCTGAAGGGTATTCGTTGTTTATGTTTATTATAAAATATAATTTTTAAGGGTTTGGAAAATCCTGTCAATTTTTTGAATTTTTAAATATGAATATATTTGTGGTAAACTCTTTGATTTATTGAATATTTACTATTAGAGGAATCTCCCTTTTATGTTTTTTGTTTGTCATAAGTATGGCATTTTATATTGTCAAAAATGTAACAATCAACATTTTTTATATTAAACACATTTATTAGTGCTACATAGTTTAATGTGTATAATATAATGTTATTAGTACTCAAATGTATAATCTAAATATCTATTATAAAAATGAAATGTTCAAAATTGTAAGAATTTACAGTATTGTGAATACCTTAATGATTTCAAGGTTAGTATTTAAATAAAATATTGCAAAGTTTTTACATGCATTTTAAAATTATGGAGACAATGTTAACTTTAGATATATTTAATGTATTTACTTTTCTTTAATATGTGTACTTTTATATAAAAAAGACATGTACAAATAAGTAAATAAAAACGATACCTTTCTGAAAAGTATTTAAAATATACCTTTCTGAAAGTAGTGTTAGTGACATTATTTTATTAATTTTCTCAAATTTTATGCAACTTAATCTACTCATCATCTTGTGCTCATTTTTGAATTATTGTTAAATTATTAAGTGCTAAAGGTGCTTTTGCGTTGAACATTTTTGAGCTTAAAATTTTCATACATAGTTACAATTAGTGTTAATCATAATCATGAGAAATTCACATTTTAAAATTATATGTACAATGTTTCGAAGTTTTGGTAAATTGTATTTATGAACAAATGTAAATTATTTAATTTTAGAGAATTTTTATGAATATAAGAATACATAAATTAAGAACATTATGTAAAAAATTAAAAATGCATTTTCAAATTGCTATAATTATGTTCAACTAAATTAACATGTTTTCCCATAATAATACCAAAGCTATCCCCATATAAGACTGTCATATACCAAAATGGTATTCATAATTTAAAATGAATTGTTTTATTAAATAAATGGGATCAAATAAAATGTCTTTCTTGTGCAATTATTTTTTGATAAAAGTGTAATATTGTGTTTAATTTGCTGGAGAAAGGATATTGATTATTTATTTCATAAAAAAGTATCAATTATTTAATCTGGGTTTGTAAAACCATTATTTGTTACATGATCAAAAGTTTGGGGGACAGAAAAGAAAATTTAAAATGACTTTTAATGGTATTAAATAATTGGATAATGTTCTCTAATTAATTTATAAAAAATATATTTATTTTTCTTCCTTTTTTGTCCTATGTGTATTTAATATGTCATTTTGCATTATTTTTGTAATTTGTCATTATACATTTGAATAAACAATTTTCATCATTTTACTGTGTTCTCTGCATTTTCAATTTTGTAAGTTTGAAATTATACTTTTAAAATGTATTAGATTGCAAACTGTGTTAAACAAGGATGTTAAAAACAGAACGACTCAGATTTTTTTTCTTTGATGCATTGAGTATTTTTTTTAAAAAAGATTTTTTTAAGAAGTAATTTAATTTTTTATATTAACTACAATTGATATGAGACTAATCTTGAATATTTCATTTATTATTCGAAAGGCTTGAAACATTTTAATAGAAGTTACTAAATAATTATTTTGTAGATATGTAATTCTAAACACTTATATATTTACTTAATAATGAAAATTTTTCCACCAAAAAGTGCTTAATAAAATGAAAGAATGAGTAATTAGGGAAAATAGTACTTTTAGTGCTGGTTGCAATAACCACCCAAACCTATGATTTTCTGTCAATGCGTTTTGGTACTTTTTCAAAGCCTGCGCCCCAGAAATTTGGCGACCGCGATTGCAAAAACAAATCAACCTCATTGCTGTGTGGAATCGAAGATAGCACCAGGTGTGAAAAGAGATAAAAACTCAATAAGCGATGACCATTTCAGTCCGTACTAAATCCAGCCATCGAATGCAGATACATGTGGATTTTCATTATCTTACTAGAACAGTACCTTCTTTCGTTGGAACTTAGTTTGACATTTGCATTTGATAGCAGCATTATTATGGACTAGTATCTCATTGTCGTTCGTTTTACCCTTTCCCAAAAACTGTAGATGATACCACAGTAATGCTGCCGGATAGAAAAAATATACTTTTTTTTAGTCAAATTAGAGCCGCACTACCGACCTTTTTGACTTTTGTTCTTGAATAAATCAACTTTTCATTACAACTGGCGATCCGGTCCAGAATGTTAGCTTTGCTTGGATTTTCAAATATATTTGTACATGCTTGAACGCCTCCATCCTTATTTGCTTGAATCAGTTCTTGCAGCACAGAATAAGTGGACGTGTATGTCATGTTTATGCAATTCATAGCTCAACTAATAAACATAGCACTAACGTCTAACTCCTTAGAAAGCTCTCGAATGATTCACTACTGATTTTTTTCCACAAGTTCTATCAGGCGGCCCTCATTATCAAAAGGCCAGCAAGACATTGTTTTTCAACTTCTACACCAACTGCCAGTATCGTGATACAACAGTAGTACCTAAAGCTGTTCGCATGATTTGGTGACATTCTGTAGCTGACTTTTCTACAGAACTGGAAATAAATGATGGTTCTTATCCTGGTATCGTGATAATTCCATTTCAGACAATTGTACTTAGTGATAACAATGTTTTTACAGATCTCTAAAAGTCTGTGCTCTCTTGTTCTCTAGTTAGTTTCGTTTCATTTGACAATTGTTCGTTTTCATTTATTAAGTTTCGTTTGTGGAGAGAGATTAAGCCAGTTCGTTGACGATTTGTCATTGTTAAAGAAGTGAATGCTTATTAGTATAAAGTAAAAATGAAAATTCTGAAAGTAGAAAAAAAATATTAAAGGCGAAAATTGTCAAAAAAATATTAAATTCTTAAAAAAAGCCTGTCCAAATTTTTTAAAAACTCGGGGGGCGGGGGATCTGAAAACAAAACAAGCGAAAAAACTCACTTCTCGAAAATATTTCAGGGAAACAAAGCATCTTACAGAAAAAAGCTTTGTTTGTTTGACTGAAAAGAATGAGCATTTCTATTGATGGGAATGTCATTAAAGATAAATTCAATTGCTTTGCTGTGCAGAACATAAGATTTTAAATCATTTGAAAGTTGGCTCCAAAAAATTATAGTCAGACATATTTTGAGCATCAGAAAACTGTGAAGTGAAATGCAATCAATAAAATGAAAGTTAGTGTTTATAAATGAAAAGTAGTTTGGTTAAAAAAAAATCATCTTAATAATCTAATACATTATTTTTCTATTTTATGATCTGTTTTACCTGTCCATATGAGTTCATTAAAACGACAGTCTTCTGTTCTTTACGACGTAAAAATTTTCCTTCTATTTCAATTAAAAATGTATGAAATAGATTATAAAAATTGTATTTTAAACAAAGTGTCACACAAATTTTTGATTTTATAGAGACTTAAAAGTACAAGAATTTTGTCTGCTTTCATAATGTCGCTGTGGCATTAAGTTTAATTAATTTTATATATCAGAATCATGTTGAGTAATAAGAATGTAATTATGAAGTGTATATACATTATACATCGAAAATTTCTCTTTCACATTAGATTTAATTTTTTATTTATTCACAGCATCAATTTTTTTTTTGCTGTTTGGCTTTTTGTTACATTTTATTTTTATGAATAAAACATCCCGTTTTTTTCTGCATTTTAATTAAATTTAAAAATTTACTAAATTTACAGAATTTTTAGATTAACCGTTTTTTTATTACTGTTTTTTTTTCTGCATTTTAATTAAATCTAAAAATTTATGACAGAGTTTTTCGAAAAAACAAGTAGGCATTCTTGTTTTTTCGAACATTTGGAGACCTATAAAACAGTTCTTTAAGCTCGAAAGTTCTTACAATAAAAATAATAACTGTTAGATTTCAAAACTTTCTTATCACTGTTCTCTCTAAACTGAACTATTAGCAAATATTTAGTATATACTATATAAAAAATACGTGCAAGATAAAATTCTTACTTAAAAACGATTCTTATTTTTATTTAATCAATGAAAAATCACGCCTAGTAATCATTTACTTTTTTCTATTTTAAAACTTGAAATTACATGTTTTCTACCTAAGAAAGCATTTCATTGTTGTTTTCCTGAAAAATTACCCCTATCTAGTTTGCCATCCATCTACTTATTTTGCATGGGGTGCGGCATTGTGTCATTTTTATCTTGTTTGATATCTGAAGGAGTTTTTTAATTCTCATTCATTACGTTACTAATTTTTAATCAACTAATCTTTCTTATGCACAAATTTTATGTAAATCCTTATTCAAAAAGCCCATAGGTGAAATTTCGGACAATGGTGTTTTTCGAAGTTCATAGATTAATAATTGATATTCACTCAATTATTCAGGTGTATGGTTAATGGACTTTAATAAAACTTGCATGTAAAAGTCATGAAATCATTTCATGCATAGATTGATAAATGCATTGCGCCTGGAATAGCAATTTTATAAGATCATTTCAAACCATGATCAACTCTATAATAGTATCTTGCAGTATTTGAACTTTAAACTATTGATTGTTCTCTGATGCATGGGCTTGTGAAAGAAGTTAGGTTAGGTATAATAAATTGCACGCAGTTTTCAATAGTTGAGGTTCCGTTAGTTACTTGCTCCTACAAAAATATCGATTAAAATTTCTCTATCGTAAAATTTAAAAAATTCAGATGATAATGCATTTTTGCTTGGACTTATTTATTAAAATAAGTTTGCAAGAGAAATTTAAAAGTTTAATTTGTAAATAAGAATCAAAATTATTACGTGTATGGAACCATGTTAGGGACAACTAGTTCGTAAAATCGAAAATATTTAAAAATGGAGCGTATACGGTATTAATTATTGGAAATTATGTAATAATTTCTAATTTTAAACTACGCATAACATTAAATATTTTCCTAGAAATATGATTTAGAAAAAATGTATAAACATTTTATTATTAACTATTGTTTTCACAATTTCTTTTCTAGAATGTTTAATTAGAGCACAAATACAAATCTTCATAAATTCTTTTATGTAGATTTTTTAACAAATCTAAAACAAAAAGAATGTCTATTGTAAGAAATTTTTTTAAAACCAAAACTGGTAAACTAACAAATTTTATGGGATTAATGAGCAATTTTATTTATACGTGTAATAATACTGTTTCTGATTCACAAGTTTTGACTTACTCATTAGGATACACATTTCATACCTTTTGGAACGGAAGTTCTTGGTTTGCATTGGTACTAGATACTAAACACAATATCAAATCTTAGCCGGCGCGCCACAAGGGTCCGAATTGGGACCAAGACTCATCGATGTGAACGATATTCCAACATCAACAATAGCTTCCCTGCACCTTTTTGCAGACGACACATTTATACTAGTACAAGGTAGGAAAACATCATAAATCACAGAATCACTCAAACATTTAGAACATCTTGAGCTCTGGTTCGTTAAAGGGAAAATTCTTATTAATGTAAATAAAATTATAGCCAAACTTTTTAACATAAAAAGACTACTTCCATACACAGCGGAATTAAGATCAACAACGAAATTATACCAAGGTCATATAAACATTTAGGAGTAATTTTCGACAGAAAATTAACATGAAACCCCCATCTGATCCAAATTGTTTACAAATTTAAACAGCAAACAGTTGCATTATACCCACTTATGAACTGGAATTCAAAACTTTCCAGGGACAATAAAGGGCTCATTTATAAAGCACATCTTCGACCACTTATTTCCTATGCCTGCCGTATTTTGGGTTACATCCATGATAGTAAAATTAAAAAACTGGAAACTCCCCTAAATTAAGTCCCCCTGGTTCATTAGAAATAAAAAAAATCAGACAAGAATTACAAATCGCTACCCTGAGAGAATCTAAAATATATAAAACTAATAACGAAGCAATAATTAGCCTTCTGTCCTATAATGACCTAAGTACCCATAATAGACCACGCTCCCGCTCATTGGTCAGATAATGCCCAAAATTTCCTCACCAATAGCCATGAAATAGACTGTAAATAGAAAATGTTTATTAACTACTTTTTACTTTGTATGGAAAAAAAAAAAAGAAATTACTAAAAAATTAAAAGAGAAATTTTTATTCCTTGTGTGAAAAAAACACTACTAAAAATAATAAAAAATTTATATATATGTCTATATAAAATATATATATATAAAAAAAAAGGATAAAAAGAAATTATATTGCAGTTATAATAAGTTTTTATCTTGTAAATAATAATGTAGTGTCTATAAATTTTAATAAATATCTTTATTTGTTCTTTTATGTAAATATTCTTATTTCTTTCCATTTATTCCTTTACAATTTCCTTTACTATTCTATAAGAGTTTTATTTAATTTAAATATATATTTCTCATAAATAAATTAACAATAACTTTTAATAATTCTAAAATAAACTTTATGAAATAACTATAGCCCCGCCCTTAAAATTTCAAGCTCATTTTAAGCCAATCAAATTCAAGTTATAGCTTACCAACCAAGAACCAGCTATATAATGAGGGTAGACGATCGCCAGATCCAGGGACCTCTAAAAACTGCCAGCCGGCAACCACTTTCTAAGTATCTCCAGTTTTATTTGCTTTTGTGAAATGCTTATATTAATATCTATAAATGTATATTTCGTTTACGAATATTTAAATATGTAACGGAAAAGGAATATTTTACAAAGTCCAGTTTCATTAATGTAACCACATATACTTTCAATGTTGACGTTAAATAACCAATAACAGAATTCTGTTATTCAGGTGGCAGCTCAGTGCAATTGAGCATATATAAATGTGGTGTGAGTGCTTCGAAGAACATTGCAGTCATAAAAGTAATGAGGAAACGAAGCTATTTGTCCGATGTCAGAAAGGGCATGATCATTGCTACTAGGGTGGCTTTTGGGACAAGGGTGGAAGCATTTCTGAAACGGTTAATTTATGAACTGTTCGCGCGCCGCTATGAGAAATGTATACTGTGCATAGCAAAATGGAACTGTCCAAAAACAGCTAGGTGGAAAATATGGTGCTCTAGGGGTCATAAGTGATGAAGATGAACGTCGGCTGCGGAGATGCATTCAAGCGAATAAATGCTACCATTGAACCCAAATAAACCAAGGAATTGCAAACAGTGCCTCCCAAACAAGAAAGTTGCTGAGTCTGAGTATGGTTCATACATCTATGCTGTGTACTGTTCATTGGCGATGAAGTCTGGAATTTGCATGCGAGTACCACGAATGTCCACTGAGTGGTGATAAGTAGCTTCTTCGGATGAATGACGTTTTATACTTTATTGAGCAAGTGCTGGTGTGTGACGTGAAATCTTTCTAATAGCAAACACCTTGCAACCATTGCCAGAACTGTCCAGGCTGGAGTATTATGGTCTGGTGAAGAATTTCCTAGCATTCTCTGGGTCCACTCATCATTATGGAAGGCACGATGGATCAATACGAATACACATTTGTCTTTGCGGACCATGTCCACCCTTATATACGCATTGTTTTTCCTCAGGATGATGGTATCTACCAGCTGGAACATACAAAGTGTCATAGTGCTGGCAATGTAAGTGTGTGGTTCGGAGAGCACCAGGATGAATTTACACTTTTCTCCTGGCTAGCAAACTGACCCGAGTTAAATGCAATGAAGATTTTGTGAGAGCATCTCAATCGAGCTGTTCGTATCATGGATTCTCATCTACGGAATTTGTTGTAGCTAGCGATGGTACTGGAGTTGGGATGGATCAACATCCAAATGATCACCTTCAAGAGCCTAATTGACTCTCATACTATAAACCTCGCAGCAGTTCGTTCTGCGAAAAGTTGTTATTATGGCTTTTGACATTCAGATTAATGTGACTGGATTTTATAAATCTTATAAAATTAAAATATTTTCTTCAACAATGATCCAGTTA
This sequence comes from Latrodectus elegans, assembly GCA_030067965.1. NCBI lineage: Eukaryota > Metazoa > Arthropoda > Arachnida > Araneae > Theridiidae > Latrodectus > Latrodectus elegans. Next base: position 82,600,131 of record CM057820.1, on the reverse strand, counting down.
CAAGTTGACCAACAATCTGAGACTCTGTGCATTTAAGTCATTAAGTGATCCTCCCAAAATATTGCGACTCTAGACGGCCTTTTCCACTCTTTCTAATGATCGTATTTGATATCTAAAATTAACAATAATCTACAGACCCCCATACAAGTCCCTAATAATTAATGAGCGACTTCCGCTTTTGACTGCTCAGTTTTTAACCCAAAAATAACTCTTCACCGCATTTCGTGTTCATAACGTTTCCATGTAGTTATTTTAACAACATTCGGTGAAGTAATGATTGCTTTCCTTAAAACCAGAATTTCATCCAAATTAGGTATATTTCCACTTTTATTTAAAAAAAAAAAAAAAAAAAAAAAAAAAAAAATTTATTTTTATATAAACATAAATTTTCCTAAATTGTTTGTAACTTGCGCCATAAAATTAAGCCAGCCTATATAGATATATATTTGTCTTACAGAGTATCTAATTGTAATGCGTTATAATGTGTATATAATATACCGTAATCTGCTGTATATAATCCACAAGACCTTTTTTCCGAGTAAAGAAAAAAAACAAGTCTTATAATTCACGGCTATTTTTTAGGCGAATAGTCGAAAATATATACTGCTGATAATGGGTTGTCACGTAAAATAATAAAAAAGTACTGTGTGATTAAAAATAAAATAAATTGAAATAAAAAAAAAACATTTATTATGTAAAAGATTTGTTTGAATATATCTCATCTCAATGTGTGATAAAATGAGTTTGTCAGAGAGAGAGAGAGGGAGAAAATTCCGAGAAGCTAATAAAAATTGTGGATTTTTATTTTTTGATAACTTTTAAAACGAGGTTAGACATATTTTTTAAAAATAAATTTTTCGTTAATAATTGAATGAAAGGGATTACTTTCGAACTGTGCATTAGATACATTTTTCTTTCGTACCGGGTATGCTTTTTATTTATTTATTTATTTTTATCTTACTTTAACACTTTGTCGCCATTTTTTTATTTGCCTTCTCTTCAACTTTTAGTTTAAAGTCTGCTGCGTAGCTTTTCCACACGATGATGTACGAATTTGCCTATTTTTAGAATGAAGAAACTCAGGTCAAGACAAAATACGAAATGATAACTTATTATCTTTACGATGAACTGAATTTGTTCTTGAACGCAATTGGACAAAGCTAATCATAGATAAAATAAGTTAGTCGAGCCGTAGCACCATTTTTCAAAACTTAAAAAAATTAAAACAATTAAAAAAGGTTTTTTTTTTTTTAAATTTAGAATGATTTTTAAATTTACGGCGATATATAATACACACAACGAAATTCGAAACTTTTTTAACACATCATCCGCAGATTATATATAAAAAATATGGTATATATAAAGATATTTTATATATCTGTATAATGTGATCCGAAACTAGGTAAAAACCCAAGAAAACCAGAAAACTACCGTCCTATCAGCTTGCTTCCTACATCGGGAAAAATCTTTGAAAAAATAATCCTTAATAGAATTAACCAATACATCAAATTACTTCCTGATCAACAATAGGGATTTAGATGTAACCTATCTACCACAAAACAGCTACTTAGAATAACCGAAATTATAGGCAAAAATATGCATAAAAAATTATATACAGCAATGACCATGCTCGATGTTTCCAAGGCATTTGACAAGAGTCTGGCATGAAGGCCTAATTTATAAATTAATTAAACTTAACCTAAATTCAGATATCATTCATATTTTATATAATTATATTAAAAATAGATTTTTTCACATAAAGCAAAATGATGTAACTTCCATCACCCTTCAAATTAATGCTGGAGTTCCACAAGGTGGGACTGGGGCCCATTCTATATTTGTTTTACACATACGATTTCCCAATTCCAGAAGACACAACAATTAACATCGCTTTTTATGCAGATGATACAGCATTGATAGCTGAATCAACCAATCCAAATCATACCATCATGAAATTACAAAAGGAACTATATAAAATTGAAAACTGGTGCCAGGACTGGAGAGTAGTTATCAACGCTGAAAAATTCCAAACCCTACTTTTCCGTAGAAAGAAAAGAGCCAAAATGAAACACAGAAACAATAATAATCTCATCCTGTTCAATAAAATCATCCCACAAGTCAAAGCAGCCAAATATCTCGGACTAACCCTCACTTCAAATTTCACTTGGACTCAACACATCAATAACGTTACTAAAAAAGCATACTCAGCATTTGGCTGCATTAAACATTTAATAGGAAAGAAATCGAAACTAAAAAGACTACTTTATATCTCCACGATTCGCCCAATTGCCTCCCCAGTGTGGAACAACATAGGTAAAAATGGAAAAAGAAAACTAAGAAATTTTCAAAACAAAATTTTAAGAATTATAGCAGGAGTATCCTATTACGTCAGAAACAAAAATATTGAAAAAGACCTCAAGATAGAAGATATTATTGTCCACATTCAAAAATTAAATAAGAAATTTTATGATAAAGCAATTAATTGCAATACTGCAAACTTCAATGAGATTTTCAATTACAAATATATCCCAGAATGGAGCCATCACAGGCCTATAGCCACACAGTTTTTCCTAAGTGTAAATGAACTTTCATAAGTGTATATATCCCACACACACACACACATGTAGTGTGTATATATTGTATATATTCTCATATTATGATTACTATTATTTAGCCCAGAAATTTCACATATTACTGTATATTAGCCCAGAAAAATCATTTTTTCTAGAATTTATTATATTATTCACACTCGAAAGTATTTTACTTGGGAAACAACTGTAAAAGTGAACTAATGTGCTCTAACCACGCCCACCACGACACGACAGCTAACCGCTGATTGGTCCAAAGGAAGACACTGTTCTTCTTCTCCGCTGAAACTAAGCGCTAAAAGTGAATATAGTCAGTGTTATTCCTAAACGGAAGATCAGATGAACGAGTAAAGGCCTGCTATCAGGCCGACACTCTGTAAAACCACAGATCCAAGTATAATGTGAAGGTTGGTTTGGTTTGTTTGTCGTTCAACGGTAATTTTTTGCACATGAGGGCTAATTAGACCGGGAATTACGGCTTTAAGTGGATTCCGTACCACTACAAATATCCATGTCCAAGGTGGGATTGGAACTCACGAACTGTTGAACAGAAGGCAAGAGCGCTAACCATTTAGCTGCCAGCTCGGCATATAATGTGAAGGGAAAACTGGATAAATAGTAAGAACATAATTAATATCAATATAATTCATATTTAAAATTCTTACAAGTGCAAGATAAAAACTCTAATCATTTTTGCTTTCCCATAAATAAGTATGAGCAGGTATGTAAATTAGTGTATAACCTGGTTTAAAAACTTGCTATTATAAATGGAGGTTAACCGCCTGCCTTGATCAATCATAACACACATAGTAGTGAAGACAAATATAAGTGCTCAAAAAGCTTGCTTGGTGTTTTTTTTACGACTTCAATATATGCTTATTAACAACTGCATCAGACAAATATGTCAAGAATTTGAAAATAATGCTCTGTGGATTTAAATATTTACTTCTTTATATTGTGATGGAATATGAAAATATTTAGATTTATATCATTTTAAAATTAAATTTATAAGAAAAAGTAGTTTTTTGTTCACTTTTAATATAAGTTTTGAAGGGCTTAGATTATTATTTAACCATTTTCTATTGTTCGAATCGAAATCATAGTAAATATACTAAATCGAACTTTTATTATAATTTATTATAAGTTCTTTTCTATTGATTTTCAATTTTCAGTGAATTCTAAAATTTTTAAGCAAATAAATAATTTTGTCAATAAAATGCATTTAAACTTAACACTTATTTACTGGATGAAATGATATTCATAAAAGAATACTATATAGAAATAAATTTTTTTGATTTTAAATAATTATAAACTGCAAAATCAGTTGATTCAAAGTTTTATTTCAAAAAATATTTTTTAATCAAAATTCTTCTTAAAAGATATGAAACATCACATACTTAAAAGGTGATCTGAATGCAAATGAACTTTTGCATTTAATTATCACTCAATCACAAACATTTTTACAGTGGGAGTAGTTTTATTACAAATCCAATAATCAAATTTTCACTATATTAGAGACAAATCATAAATTAAAAATCATAACAAATATTTAAAAATTAATTTTTAACAACTTCTACTTCCATACATCTGATATTTTATTTGCTTATACATAACTAATTTTTAATCTTTTGGGAATGCATTTTTTATGGAATAAATTTACTTGTATTGATCAATTGTGTTTAATATAATACAAGAGACATTGATTAGTGAATGATTAAATTGAATATTATGTAAAACCAATTGCAATTTGGAATTACGAGGCACCATTGTGAATAAATTTTCCATGTAAACTTAAAAAAAGTTTACCATATATATAACAAACTACACAATCAATGATAATGAATATATAACAATATATTATTCATTTTTTTTAATAGCAAAATAACATAATTTTCATAACTATCTTTAAAAATTTACTTTCAGTAGTTATTATGTTTCATATCACTTTATCAAACAAACATCATTTGATAATATAAAATAAAATGTTTGATATCTTTTTTTTAAATTGTGATTAACAAATGCATGAATTCCTAAAAAATTATGAAACTATCTCTTTTTGTTTTTTGTTATTGCAGAATTAAAAAATTTATATGTAGAATTGTTATAGTACAAATAACTCGCTGCTGAAAGTACAGTGGTTGTTCCTGTTATATACCTAAAAAAGAATTAAAAAATATGAATACATTTTTATAAATATCTATATATTTTATTTGATACATTTTAAATTCATTGAAAGATTTTATGAAAATATCTCAATTTCTTTTATAAATATCCCATTTGAAATGAAAAATAAATCATAAACAATCTATTTATTAAGATGAATGAGCTATTATAATATAACACAAAAAATCCAAGATATCACAGAGAAAAAAATATAAAGTTATAGGATAAATATAATTTTGATAAACAAATTTCAATTAAAAATGTTCTTATGATATTTGAAGTTTTCATTCTTTTAACAAGGTTTACAAAGGACATTCTTTGTAAGAGGTATCATTTTAAAATATTTTAAATGTGTACTCATGTTTCAGATAATTATAAAAAGTTAATATTTTTTAATATTATATATTTAAAATAAAGTAAAATTTTTTACATATAAACTAGAGCTTAATTTCAAAATATTTTCATGTAAATTATTTAAATTTAGAACACTTTTTGTTAGTTAAAAATATTAATCTTTTAACAACCATTTAAATTCAATATATGTTTTGTTCATTTTTCTGTGAAAAAATATAAATTTATGGTACTTTTAATTAAAATAATTTAAATAAAAAAACTCTGATTAACTTTGCAAGGAATAAAACGAAATTCGGGAAATTTTAAATGAAAAAAAATTTATTTCTACTTTTGTAATTAAGATTTTGAAAAAGCTTTTCAGAAACATTTTTGTTAATATCTTTACTTTGAAAAATGTGGAATAAGGTTGATATTAACTTTGAATTCTAGCATATTTTGTTTGTCTTCTGATTTCTTTCATAATGTTCTTACATTTATTTCATACATTTTTTATGTAAATTCCTGAAATTAAAGAAAGTAAGGAGCTTCAAGTATTGCATTTGACAAGTTAAATATATTAGTATTTCATTCACATTAAAAATAGTAAGTGAAACGAAATTATCTGTTTTAAAAAGTTTGTAATGTTTTAAATTATAATTTTCCCAATATATCATAATTTGTAATGAAAACCTAAAAACTTGTTGCTAACCAATGTTGTTAATAACATTTTCATTAACGTTAATTCATGAACAAATATCGTAAGAGTCATTACCATGTTTTTCATCAAACTGCAATAAAAGGAAACAAATTAATATTTCTTAATAAAACTTAAGTTAATAAACATTTTATTTTTCAAACATCATATGACTAACTAAAAAATATTTCTTACTTCCCAAATTAATTTCATATTTTAATATATTGCATGATCAGCAGCCTTCAAATATATTGAGAATATTACGCATAATGGATAATGGTTTAAAATATAAGGGGTTTTTAATGCAAAAAATTTTAATATGGAAAATAATATTCCAAATTATGCACTCTTGGTACATAGTTTGTTATTTCAGGACCTCCTTTAAGGTCAACATAGTGCTGGAAAACAGCTTACTCCATATGTTGTATTTGCTTCTCAATTTGGTAACCAATAATTTAATTGACTAGATGGAAAGCTGATGTCACCAACACATTCAAGCTAGGGTCTGCATATCCCTTGTAAAAACTTTGTATTGTTATATTTCTAAGATAATCTACCCAAGAAACCAAGTTCACTTTTTTTCTAAAATTGGACTTTTCCATCAAATTGCTTTTTTTATTTTATTTTATTTTATTATATATATATATATATATTATATATATATATCACTAATTCATTTTTCTTACATAAACTTCTATGTTTCAATCAATAAATACCTTTTGTGAGCATATGTTATTTAAATTTGGTGTTTCTACATCCATTTATTTGCAAATTATGTGTAAAAATCAATTGTTTCTTATATTTTAGAGGCCAAAGTAATATGTTACAGCAAAAAATAAAAATTTCACTAACTTTTCATACAGATAAGAAAAGTTCATTTTATGATAATTCTATTATGTTTTATTAAAACTTTAAAAATAATTTTTTCCTTAAAAGTGAATAAAGCTCATTAATTAGCTAATATTTTTAAATTACATAAGCATTAGGTAAGCTTTTAGTTCGAGTTAATATTTTGCAGATTTGTTCAATCCCATATACAAGATGGAGAAAATGATTGTACTACATTTATAATTGTAAAAAAATTATATCCTGTACTTTTTGCTATACTTTAAACATGATTTTTGATTTTACATCTATTTTTTAAAAGAATAATGATAAAATATTTTACATTGAATAAATAGGTTATTTTAATATTTCTAATTTTTGTGGAATAATGTTAAATTGATTAAAAATTAATTGAAATTAAATTACCAAAGTAAATGCAAATAATAATGATCCACATAACTGAATACAGGTGCAGCAAGAGATGCTGCCACAAGAGATAGTTGGATTAAAGTGTTAACCTGTGAAAAATAAATATCAATATCATGAATTTGCAAGCTTTAAAAATGGAAAATCAATTAATAAAAAATATTATACCAAAAATATCTCTGGAAATATATTTTATCTAAGTAAAAGTTCTCTTTATTATACATATTAAATATTTCATCTAACTAAATTCATAAAATGCATTTTCAAAAAATTAGTCAGAGTGTCCATTCAATTAATTTAAAATCCATGTCAAATTAATGGAATCACATATAAACAACTGAAAATATGTTGAAAATATTTAATTTAATATTATTAATGTGAAATATTAATTTTAACTTCAATTATTAATAATACATATTAAATATTTTATCTAACTAAATTCATAAAATGCATTTTCAAAAAATTAGTCAGAGTGTCCATTCAATTAATTTAAAATCCATGTCAAATGAATGGAATCACATATAAACAACTGAAAATATGTTGAAAATATTTAATTTAATATTAATAATGTGAAATATTAATTTTAACTTCAATTATTAATAACTAAGTTTATTTTGAATAAATTTGATATCGTTTGTACTGTTAATGAATATATTAATGATTTTCCGGATCTTTAAATAGTTACTTTTCATATAACTTTGTAATTCATATATAATTAATAATGTCAAGCCTAATTAAGAAACATAAATTACAAAATTCTTTTATATATTATATTTTTATATATTTTTACTTTCCTTTAATGACAGTTTTTGAATAAAGAAATGAATAAAACTTGCTTTGCTTATATTTGTGGGTGACAATCGAGCAGTTACAAATGACATATCAAAGTATCTGCTCAAAGTTTTCTGCAAAAGAAATAACAATTTAAAATATTTAATATACAAAGGATATTAATATAAAAAGACCGATTTTTTATTTAAATGAATATATAAACTTATTATTTAACTAAATATATACACATATTTTTTTATTTCAATAAAAATTTAAAATTATAATGTTCCAATTCGGGTTAATCATTTTTCTATGTATTGCATAATTCAACTGGAAATTTCTGTCCCTCTTCAGATAAAAACAACTAATTAATAGAAAACAATACTCTTATAATAAATTAACTTTACTACCATGTACATAGTATAAAAAAATCAAAGAATATGAATATAAATTATGGTATAATGAAGAAGGCATGATTTACATATTTAATTAATGAAAATCAATATAATGTTCTTTATTAATACTAAAAGTTATTATTAATATTTGCAAAGATGACTTTTTGACATAAAAATCATTATTGTAACCTTTAATAATTAAAACATAATTTTTCTTCATAAAATTTAATTATTTTGAAATCAGATGCACAATTATATTAAATTGTGAAACTTAATATAATGGATTTACATCTACTCTTTATAAATAGATGTAATTTAAATTTAACTGATACAAAGTAAACCAAAGATAGGATTAGGAATCATGATATTTTTCATCTGATATTAATTTTAGAAAATATTTTGCAGAATAAAATAATTTAGATTTCTTAGTTGGTCAGAATAGGATAAGTATTATTGAACTGTTTAATTTTTTAACAATTTTAATTAATTTCAAATATTAATATGATCACAAAAGCCAGACAATTGAAGAAAACTTATTTATTAATAAATAATGTGTAAATTAGAAAAATCTAAAATATTCCATTCAAGTCTAAAGCATCACAATTAAAACTATAGAATTAAGGGAATTGAACTTCTATAAGTTTTATGTAAAACACTCTCTAGTTAAAATACATTTGTCTAGAGATAAATATATGCATTATTTATGGTGTGTAGTAAAATGTTACATAGTCTATGTCACAATAATAATTATACATGTGAATAAATAAGAATTCTTATTTTTCAATTAACATTACAATTAAAAAAATATTATAACTGATGTATGCAATATTAAACTATTATTCTGAATATTAAGTTTCAAACTACAAGTGATAAAGGTAATATTGTTAGACTTTTTAAAACAAAATAAGGTCTGATTTAAATAGTCATATTATTTGCAAATTTGGTAACTGCCAATGACAATGCTTCATAAAATTGTTAATAAACTTAATCTGTTTATAATGATACTTGTGATTAAATAATTATAATTCCAGATAAAATTATTAAAATAAATTCAAGTTCTTTCACTTTTTATTACTTGCATTCACATATCATTATCTGTATAGTGTTTACAAACACTGAAATATGCATTTCCCTTCAATAAAAACGTATATTTCATCTGTTTGTTGGAAGATAAATTTAATTTTATTGTAATGCAAAGTACATCACAAAAGATTTCTATCTTCCTTGAAATTTTGGTCATAAGTAGTAGCTACAGTACATTTAAAACTCCATGAAATTTTGTGTATTTTTTCAGAAATCTATCTTTATAAACAGGTCTCTGGGTGGCGGATAGTGAAATGCCTCCATTGGTCTCCTTTTGGTAGTAGAGAGGAAATAAAATACTCTCTGTTGATCAACAGGCAGAAGCCCAACCCCTCTGGGGGATCCGGCAACTTTTTCCAGGGCTGTCTTCGATAACTTCGGTGACATTTGAGGTTTTTACACATACTTCATGGACACGACATCATCATCACTGAATGCACAGACTTTCTAAGCATTAAAATTGTTCTTAAATTAATTAGTGTGTTTAATTTTTTTATGAACACAGTAATTTTGGGATATTTATATTAATCTGATTATTGAAGGTATCCATATTTATAATCAGAATTTCAATGGCTATCAAGCTTAAAGAAATCAACATATATCCAACATTATGGTTTGATTAAAATATAATTCAGAATTTTTCAGCTGATTTTGTAATATGACTGTTAACCTTAAAGTATAGCCTAGAGTTCACCTGCATTGCTATTAATATAAGTTATGAATTCACGTAATATAAAAATAAAATAATCTAAAATTTCAATAACAAAGAAATTGATGTGAAATAATAACATAAAAACTGCACAGAATTATTTAAAATTTTATAACCATGACTTAGACTGCAGTAATGTTAGACTAATTGAGTGTATTCAATACATATTTAATGAGAGGTAGATGTTTTAAAGATATCAAATTTTCAACATCAACATTATTCACAAAGAGACATGCTGCAATATATATTGAGGATTTTAAACATAATTGACTGTGATATTATGCCAAACAAAAGAGTGAATATGGAGAGAAAATAGTAATATTTTAGAAATTTTAAAGGAGCTTGAGCTACAGTACTTTTTAAACTAATATATTTACAAAGCGAACAAACTAGAATATCACATGTAATAATGAACAAAATGCATATCTATATAAATTATTTGTATTTCAATAATACTGAATATGAGAGCCAGTTATTTATTCAACATAAAATAAAAATTCTATTTATAAACTATATATGTATTATGAAAAATTTATTCAACGATATTTAAAATTTCTTACAGGAGGAGGAAGAGACACATATCGAATATAAAATCCAGCTCCCATTAGACAAGCATCTCTAAGTAAAATCATTGATGTTAACAAGACTAAGAAAAAAAAATTGCTTTATTGAACAGACTATGTAATAAAAACTTTAAAAACATAAAGCACAAAAAATTACAACAATACAATTGTCATAATAAAGAAAATCAATTATTTTTGTAAAGTGAATATTTTATATGACACAGAAGTATTTAAAAAGAATTTTGCAATAAAACATGATTTTTTTTTTAATAAAAAAAGGAGTTTAGTAATATCTAAAAAATAAAACAGATCTTTGTTTATTTGTGCTATAAATATTATATGTTTATCTTAAAATAATTTTGAAGTAAATAGATTATATATAAGTTGATTTTTTTCATTTCAATTAAATAACAAGTAAGGTAATTAATTTTACATTTGCTAACTGCTGCAAATTGTTGGTATATGTTGTAATGCTGCAATGATTTAGTGTTATTATGGAGTGCTGTTGAATTGGGGATGGAATATTTTGTTTTATTTTGAATTCATTATTGCTTAAATCAAAAGAAATAACTAGTCCTTCTATTTCTGATATAGATATTATTTTCTCGATGATGTTCCATACAATATGATATTTGTAACATGAGCATTATAATAGTATAACTTAAGAAGATACATTAAAAAAAAAAAAAGGATGATAACTATTAGATGCTCAAGAAATCTCCTTACAAAAAGTGTTCGTTGACTTAGCTAGCAATAAATTTTTTTACAAATAAAAAAATTGTATAAAATAAAAAAACCTGTTTTGGAAAATATAATATATTACTAATAGAAAGGAAAATAATTAACTCTTGAAGATTTTACAAAATCCATTACAACCACATTATGTTTAGTGAGCCATGAAATAGAAAATTCAATCTGTACAGTATTGTATTTATGAAAAAGATAAAATACATATTTACAATTATTTTACAAATATATTTTAATATATTTTAAAAAAACATTTGTAACATCAGTAATAAATTAATTTACACAATTTACGTAAAAATATGAAATAATGATTGTTAACAGGTATGAGTTATTTAAAATGAAGAGCACAAATTAAGTGTTGGATTGCTGGGTATGGAATCTCACCTGAAATGTTATTTATTATTTAGAAATTTTTTTTAAAAATAACTTCGACATCTTGAAACATTTATTTTTTACACTTTGTCAAGATTTGTAGTGTTATATTATTATTTTGTATTAAAAATCTTTTACATGTATAAATGATTTAAATAACTTAATTTCTTTCCAGTAAAATTTTTGAAATATTATTATTTTATTCCATTTTTGGCAATTTACGATGTTTCTCATTTAGTTTAAAGTTATTTACCAAATTATTTCTATACATGTAATACAGACTTAATGGATCTAATAATTCAGAGAAATTTCAAAAAGTAGGCTCTTGAGATATGGCCAATTTACAATGAGATTCACAGTTCATTTTTATGAGACCTAATTTTTTTTTTTTTTTTACTGGATGTCTAAATCAAGTTAAATATGTATGGAAAATTATATTAATGTATATAAAGCCAAAAATTTTATTTAAAATAAAAAAAATATTTTTGTATTAATATTGTTTCAGTTAATAAATATACATTATTAGAATCTCTGTGAATGTGATTATTTATTAAAAGTGAAACAACCATTTCAAGCAAAACTTTTAGTGTTCTAAAATGTTATTTGAGATGATTTTAGATTTTTTTAAAAAAAAATTAAATATTTTTATTTAACAGGCAGTATATTTTTAATAAATTTTTAACATTTTATGTTGCTCTTATTTATATAAAAACTATTGCTCATAAAAAAGGAAATTTTATTAATGAAAACTAGTAAGTATTATAATTATAAAACAAATTTCTTTAGAGGTCATTAAAATTGGCATCCTTAATAACTAATAGGAAATATGTATAACCTGCAAAATATTTGTTTTGAATAAAATGAATGATTAATTGCTAAGCAATCTATGTCAAACTTCTCAATAAATTGCTCTTAAAATTATTATTATGAATAGATTATGTCACATTTTATTTACTATAATTCTGCTTAGACAACACAAAAAATTAGAATGGAATTTGAGTATCTTGAAATTGACAGATAAATAATCTATATATCACAGCTTATTCTCCTAAGTAATTCCTAGATTATTAACTTCTTAAACTAACATATAGAACATACTCAATACAATTTTAGCAAAAAATTAGAATAGTAAAAATAAATATGTAAATATACAATATCATTCAAAGCTTTGTGCCTCAAGAAATCTAGATCAGTATGATAATGTGTCAAGAACCTTGGAAAGTTTTATTTTAAAGAAATAATAATTAATGTTATATAAAATTTATTAATACTTTTCATTTAAAAATTTTCCACCAGCTGATTAAATTAATAAAAGTTGGATAAAATAAAGATACCTAACAAGAATAAAGAAAGGAAAAATATCAAAACTAACTAAATTACTTAAAAATACTTATTTTCATTTTATAATATCCTAAGAATTATTTAAATGCATGATAGCATCAGAAAAATAAGATTAATATTTAATGTCAAAGTTCGTAATAGAAAAACTAGTTGTAATGGAAACTTAAGAAAACTTTACTGTGTGAAATTATTGCATTCTCTGCTGAAACATGTATTTCATCAAAGGTACCCTTTGTACAAAAAATTTATGTCCAGCAGCAGACTGAAATGGAAGGTGAGACTTTTTTCAGAATAACACTAATTTCCAGCATAGAGAATTGTCTTCTTACAATCGAAATATAATACTATTGTAGAAATCAAAATATATTTAACTACAAATTTTAGGAAAATGCATTAACTTAGTTTTCCTTATCTTTCAACTGTTCACACGGATAGTATACCATTATTTTTTAAATACTAAAGATAAAATTTGTTAGTTTAACACATTAACTTTTACCAGAAAGTATTATTTAATTAAAAAAGTTAGACTTTTGGAAATGTATAGTTTGATTTTTAAAAATCTTGACTTTCAACACTAAAAAAAATTTTTCATATTTTCATTTCTTATACACCATGTATACTATAGATTTGCTTTTACCAATACAGGGAAATAAATAGTTTTAAGCCATAATTTAAACATTGCATCAATGTATTTGATTTTTAAATAAATCTTTTGACAGACATTTTTCTCTACAATGTTAAAACAAAGCTTTAGTTTCAATTGTGAAAAATTATTAAAAATTAAAATAACTAAAAAAAAGATAACTTTTTGCTTTACATTTACTAAAATGATATATTTCCCTAAATTCTGTAACTATGTTTATTAAAAAAAAATTCATAAATGAAAGAGACAACTTCTTAATTAATTGTCATAATAATTAAATAACTTCCTGTTAAAGATATTTAAATTAAGAATTTTTTAAATGAATTGGATACCTGGAATCAATCCATTAGCAGTAAGTGTTACAAACAATGTGGAAATCAGAAGTTTATCAGCTGCAGGATCTAGAAAACTGCCTATCATTGTCTGTTGATTGGGGAAATTTCGTGCTATATAGCCATCAATCTAAAATAAAGGATTAAAAATCAGTACCTTAAAGAAATTAAACATAACAATTATTGTATAAATTATAAGTTCATGGTAGATCTTTATATAATAAGTAATTAAGTAAATTCTAAATTATTTTCCCAATCATAAATTAAAAATTTTAAAATTTAAAGTTTAATCACTTAAAAAAATCCAAGAACTTCACAAAAACTTTTTAAATGAATCTTTTAACATTTAAATAATAAAATCATTTTAACAACAAAAATTCCAGTTCACATTTTTTATTTTTCAAACGAAATTAAATTTTCCCTGCATATGTAGTCTTGAGCTGGCATGCAGGCCACAAGACAAATTTAATTCACAGATTGAATTAGATATACCATTGCATTCAAAATTGATTCAAATAATTGTTTCCTCACTTATCCCTACACTAGACTAGTTTTAACTTTAGCAGGCATTTAAGTTTAACTTTCATGAAATATTGGAAAATATTTAAGCCTTTATTTGTGAATTCTTTTTGCTCTCCTTCAGAATAACTACTTTCAATACTTTTGTATTCTTTTTTCTCCAATAATTTCTTGAGCTCATCATTAGAAAGACTAGTTTCTGTTTCTTGAACTATTTCTTTGATCTACTTCCACATTTACCTCATCTAAACTGGTTTGTTTCGATAATTCCACTATTTCATTCCTATTGAGAGAGTCTCCAATATCTTCACTCTTACTTAAATCTGGCCAAATATTTTTCCACACTTCTTTCAAAGATCTTTCTGTTACCTCATTCAAAGAAAGGTTTATGTTTCCTACAGCATTCATGATATTGTAGTTTTTTCAAAATTCTCTTATTCATTGCTTTTCTTTTCTGTCTGTTTTTTCAAACATCTGCTTAAATGTGCGCCTCAAGAATGACATTAGGAATTATGGAATGTAAGGGATGAGATATAGACAAAAATTTCAAATAATAATTAAGAAACAGCTGTATCTGGCACAAGTCTAATGTTAACTATTGGCAAATTACACATACAATCTGGATGGGCGATTTTTGAAATGCACCAGATCATATTTTTAAAGCAGAGTAGTATAAAATTATTGACTGGTAAATTTTAAGAGTGATGCACGATCTGCATCCTAAGATGTATTTGAAAACACCTTGAGGGTATTAAATAATCACTCACATATCTTCCACAGTTCTAAAGCAGAAAAAAGTTAAATTCTTAAGGAAAATCACACTAAGGCATTTTATCTCATTTAACACAGGAATAAATCTACGATTAATATGAAGCACAAGATCAAGATGGAAGTTAGTTATTCTTTGGAAATGAAAATAACAACTGTTGCTGGAAAATAGACCAAGGTCATTCTATGCATATCAAGCAGTGTGATTATTTACAGCTGCTAGCAAATGTCTCTCAAATAAATTCATATTAGATCCTGGACAAAAAATTTGTAAGTTGTGAACACAAAGATGGTAATTGTAGAATGTCACTGACAAAGATTAAAAATAGTTATGCTTAAAACACTTCCTTGAGGAAAACCTAAGCTTGAGTAAAGTATAGGAAAATGACATCCAATCCAGAATCTGGAAACATGGGAGGCAGAAAATTTTGAATAAATATATGAAAATTATCCAAAAAGCCAAAACTATGCATAGACAAGAGAATTCTACAGTGTCATGTACGGTTATATGCTTTCTCAATGCTAAAAAAATGCAACAAGGTGGTTTCTCCTTAGGAAAGCATTAAAAATTTACAATTCCAAATGAATATTATTATGAGGGGATCATCATCTGCAAAAGCCACTCTCGAGAGAATGAAGGCAATTATTTTTTCTAAGACATAAATGAGTCTAGCATTGACCAAGCACTCGAAATTTTTGCATAAGCAACTAATAAGAACTATTAAGAGATAATTCAGAGATTAGATAATAACTAAATCTTTGTCAA
The DNA here is from genome assembly GCA_030067965.1 of Latrodectus elegans. Lineage (NCBI taxonomy): Eukaryota > Metazoa > Arthropoda > Arachnida > Araneae > Theridiidae > Latrodectus > Latrodectus elegans. The sequence goes on along the minus strand of CM057820.1, from coordinate 82,584,093 downwards.
GTTTTAGGATAAGAATCACTATTACTTCCCTCCAAAATGTTGGATAAGTATGTTCCATTTTGATATCCATAAGCAATGTAAGAATGTTTAATAAGAAACCATAATGTAAATGACACAGCATTTGACAGAAAATAAATCAGGTCCTGGGCTGGTACTATTTGCCTGTGATAAGTCAGTCTTCAATTGTGGTGTAGATTGTGTCAATCACAAAACCTTAGAGAAGTCCCCTTAGTAATCCTAGGAGGAATTAAAATTTGGAACTGAAAGTCTAATAAAGATTTCTCCAAAGACATTAACAATATTTAACTCTGAGGAATATATAGCAGCTCTGATGTTGAAACCATGAATGGAATTATTTTGATAAATACCATTGGCTGCTTTCACTTTCCACCACAACTGTTTGTTTAATGTTGATAATTTGTAAAGAATCCAAGATTCCTTTTAGTCAGATGTTTTTGCTTTCTTAAAAGCAATAAGCCTCTTTAGTTGGGTAATTTTGAAATATATTCCATTGCTTCCTTTTTCTCCTTGTAAGATAATCAGTACTCTTCATTCTATTAAGATTTTCTATCTTTATGTGAAATACGGAAGTTTTAGGAATAGCAACATCAGCAGCTAAGATTATTGCCTCAATGACATATTTAACGATATTAACAATCATATGTGTTTTTACTTTGGTCTCTATTATCACAGTCAAATGTGTGAAATAAATTCAATTTTCTTGACTATATGTGTAATTAGGTGGATTATAGCACACTTTACTCATTCATTAATAAGTAAATGAGTAGCTGAGGTAAAGTGCTAGGTTCGAAAAGTAAATTACTATCTCCAAAGCAACCAGCTGCTCCTTTTACTTATATTGAGCTATTTTTTAAATATAAGACAATGAATAGGGGCATTTGGATGGTCCTGCCAGTACACCCATGGTATCAGAGTAGATACCTTGCCAGCTCCTTGATGTGGAGCAGTAGTAAGCAAGACCAAACTACTCTTATCTGTTTCAGCTGTCATCAGTGACTTTTGTTGGAGGTAATAAACACTTTGAGATCTGCATTAGATGCTCTTCTGCAAAAGCCTTCCCTGGTCACATTTATCTTGTCTGGGACATTTTATCTTATCTTGTCTGGGGCAAGACTATAGACCCTTTAATAGCATTGGATTTCTTCAGGGTGATGAACTCATGGAACTGATTTAGCACTGCTGATCACGGGGTTGAGAAACAGCAACAACAACACTTTATTACTTCCTGTCTGCAATGTGATTAGAAGGAAATGATCCTTATTATAAAGATCATTTCCAACAACAAATTTCAGCAATGGAAAAGGTGTTAAAGAACAAATAGCTAAACAAAAAGAATTGAATGTCCTTGTGTGTTCAATAAAACTAATCTTTTTTCAGTATTCAGCAGATTGTGATACTCCTGTTTACTTAAAGAAAGTGAACCCTTAGACAGATATATTCCACAAAAAAATAAGTTTTTTTGTGTAGTAGTGTATGTTTCTAATAATATATATTGAATCAAACTGAGCAGCATTTTAATGACCATTACTTTACATCCTACTATTTTTTCTTTTTATTAAATATAATATAATTAATTTAACACTCACCAAATCAGTGAATCCAGCAAGTATAAAAATTCCAAGAGATGTTGTATAAAATTCAGAAAGTACTAAATAACCTAATATTGGAGTAGAAATTATTCTAAAAGCACAAAGAGCATTAGGAACAGTTAAGACATTTTCTTTCTAAAAAAAATAATAAATAAATACAGTAATTGTAAATAATTTGTAAGCAAATTTTGATGAAAATGTAAAATAAATATTTAAACAACAATTGAAAAAGTTATATAAATGATCAATTTTAATAATGAAATAAATAACAAAATACTATCATTTATAAAAAGAAGTTAAAAGAAAACTTAAAACATTAAATTCCAGTGTTTTAATTTTCAGTTATTGTAAAATCAACTCCAAATCAACTTTGTTCTAGAATTTTTAAATATTTTTGGAATATCAAAGCTTTATAAAGTGTTTTTTCTCATAAGTGTGAATAAAAATCATGCAAATTGATAAAATTACAAAAAATCATGCATGACACAAAATTGTAAAAAGCTCTTAATATAGTTTTAACTGTCAAATAAGTTCATTTTGGCTTTCTCAAATTGCAGAACAGATGCTAACATACTAGAATGATGTTAGTTTTGTAAATCTAATAAAATAGTGATTCTCTTTCATTTTAATTTAGATCTAAAAAAAATGCTAATATTATAATACTTAATTTATCTAATTCTTCAATAGAAATATTGTGTGGATTAGAAATATTTAACATTTCCTATAGTTTAAGAAACAGAAAAGTAAAAGCCATTTTTTGCTGAATGTTTCACAAGACATCAATACAATGAATCAAGAAACCATCATTCTAAAGAAAATTATTAAAGAAGAAATGAAGCAATTTACAATCATTTAACATTTAATGAGTGCTATTTTTTTCTCAGGTCTCAAACATTTTTCATAATTTTCTTAATGAAATTTTGTGATACTTAAAATATTTTTCTTCTACCACAAACACACACTTACAGGCAATATATATATATATATATATACAGGTTGAGGCAAGACAACTTCCATATTTCATACTGCAATAACAAAAAAAATATGAAAGATATATTTTTATTTATTTTTCATACAAAAGTTACATATTTAAAACTTTATTTTTCATAGTTTTAAATATTATTTGGGGCAAGTGATACTCACTATTGGCGATACAATGAATGAACAAAATTCTGCTGTTCTCATCATTCTCTCCAGCAGATTTGTAAGTATGCTCGCTGTTTCCCTTTGAATATTTCTTTCCAGATCTTCCAAAGTTTGTGGGCAGTCAGTATAGGCATGCGACTTTAAATACCCTCACAAAAGAAACTAATTGTTTCTCAATGAAGTAAGGCAACCAGAAAAATGAGCCTCTATGACATATATGTGGGGTGTTCATTATTCCAATGCATGAAGGGAACTGAATTGTAATGTCACACAACTTTATGATCTTTTCTCTACTAGACCATGCCAAACTCATTATTTTTACTACTTTTCGTGTTATTGCAATTCGAAATAAGGAAGTTATCTTGTCACACCCTGCATATATCTACATGTACAGAAGCATTTTTATCAGTAACAACAAAATCCATAATTTTTCAAAAGTTACTAACTAACAATTTTTCAATGTTCCAAACTGATTTTTTATACAATTTATATTACTTTTGCAATCCATCACTTTTATTATTTTTTTATTTATAATTACTTATTACTTTTTTATTACATACATATTGAAAAGAACATACTTTTTATCCTAATATTGAATATCTGAAGCCCATTCATAAACTTAATTAATAAAAATTTTGGAACAATTGGCTTAAGTTTAATAAAAATTTTGGAACAAACTATATATATGTGCATATAGTACAAATGCAACGGTTGTCATACGAATTTCTAAAAAGTAAAGAACTAATGGCAAACAATGCAGAATCTTTATGGTGCCTTTTTGAGGGCTAAATGTTCTCAAGTTGACAGTTGTTACATCATATATATAGTTTATTTCTAAGTAAATTAATTCTGATTAACAACAAAAGTTAAAATAAAATATCAGGAATTTTTTTAAATGTAAATTTACTTATTCTCATACGAATTCAAATGAGAATGTATTGAAAATTAAAAAAAAAAAAAAGCTCTAAGAACATTATATGGACAAATTCATAAACCTCAATGTACCATTATGTGCACATAATTTTTAATTACATACTTAAAAAAATAGAACTTTAAGGCTGACATAAAAAATGATTTTATTTACATTGCAAATGAGCCATTGTGTTATTCAATTTGTCTCACATTTATTGCTCAAGATTTTGTTTGAAAGGATAGATATAACATATACACATAACATATTAAATTAATCTTTTACAATATAAGATATATATCTATTGTGAAAAATTCTAGTAAATATGAGTGCAAACAATAAATGTTTTGAAAATTAATAATAATCTTTAAAAAAAATTCTATTTAAAATAAAACAAAAATTTTTAATTGAATTTTTTTTAACCGATTTTGAATACAAGACTATGAACTTTCATTTTAAAATTTATCAATTTATCAGATACACAATTAAAATTTATTAAGTTTTCTTTTCCTCAAAACCTTTTGTTACCAACAGATCTAATTTCTAGTTTCCCTGAAAGGATTTGCATAACTTAATGACGATGTCATATGTTCTTCCTTTTTCAGGTCTCCCTTCAGTAAACAGCTAATACTTTGCTTTTGTATAGGGAGTTCCCATAATCACTAATAATGCATTATAAAAATTCGTTTCTAATGAAATTTGCGGAATTTCGGTCGTGGAAATTTGTTATGTATGAAACAATAGCAAAATAAAATCATACTATTTCATCAATCTTTTTGTGAACTTTTCTCCTAGTAACTCTTCGTGCAGATAGAAATTTCAATTTTACTTTTTCCGCAAATACTGAAGTTTTATTTCGTTTTTTTTTCTTGGAACTTTGAGACATATGAATTCCACTGGATGAACATTTGATCCATCTTGACATATAACTAACATTTGAATCACATAAACTTTTAGCTATAAAAGTATTTTTGTGCAAAAACTGGAAAGGAACAAAACTTGAAAATTTTCTTTGGAAAATGAAAGACCAATTAATTGGAAACTGAACAGTCTGAGAAATAGATTGTTTCAATTTAATAACATTTTTAAAATTCACTAAAAAATTCCGAGAAGCACAACATTTATAAAAATAATTGTTAAGAAATGCCATTAGAGGGTTAGATTGACCAGAAAGAGTATTTGTTTATTTACCAATTTACCCCTATCCAATGAGACGCATACAACCTGCTTATACTAGCTTTGTTCACTAATGATATTATTACTAGAATTAAATTTGAGAAATATTGCAAATAAAAATAAATTGCCCTTTCTTATGTCAAACAATTATTCTGAAACATAGCAATAAAATGTGATTGATGTATTAGACTCATTAATCGCATTAAAAAAAGTCTGTTGACTGTTGAAGAAAAAGACATCTCAATCTTTCTTAAAACTTCTCTTAAAACAATCTTTCTTCTAACAATCTTTCTTAAAAATTCTCAAATCATGTAATTAAATAGACCAGTTTTCAATTTAACCTTTTCATCTTTTATATGACTTCCCTGAATTGTTTCTGCTTAAGAATATTTATTTTTTTGATAAATGGTTATAAATTAGCAGAGATTAACCATGCAAAAATTGTTGTTTAATGTTATACTTGTAAAACAGCTTTCTATTGATGATTTATAATCCCACTCCCAGGGTTCTAAAAATAATGTTACCAGTTTTGTTGTCATCCTCGTCATTTGAAAGTGTCTCAAAATTACGAACCGGTTGGCTGTGTTTAGCGGCTTTGATCTGCAGAAATAAGCAGCCGAAAATGTATGAATAAGAAAACAAACAGTATTGGTTCCGATATGTAATTTCTTATGCTCGAAGTGTATAACTTATTTTCAAAATATCGCATTTCTTGTAATATTGATTGAACATTAAATTTATGAGATCTTTTAATTAGAACATGAAGGTAGTATTCTGCATATTTTACCAAATATATTTAATTCACACTATCATAAGTTTTGAAAAAGTTAATTTTTTAGACAAGTTGCGAATATTTCTTGAATTTCTAATTATTACATTTTGTTGAAATAGTTTCATTTTTTTTACGTGATACTAATCATTTAATGAAATGTTTGTTCTCCTTTTCAATATTTTTTTTTGAATTTATATTATTATTTGTACTTGCTAAATTTCTGTAGAATGTTTGCAATTTTAGAATACTGACAAACCTTGTTTTATTTTTTAAGTGTCACAACATTTTAGGATGCCTTGAAATTTGTTTCTTTTCGTGTCTTTAGTTTGGATATAATTGTGTGCGAAATTTACTTTCATACATTTAATATTTATTATTTATACTTTCTGTTATATTTTTATTGTTCTTATAGGTGCTTATTATCACCAGAAAACTATATTGAAGTCTGATATGAAATCTTATCATTTATTGTATAGGCCTTTGCCTAATAATCATAAAATAATTTTATAGAACACTATTTTTTTATTAAATTATGTATCAATGCTAATAATAATCAAAATAAAAAAAATGTAATCACATATGTATGTTATTAGCAGTTGAATGAATAAGGAACATTTTATTAGTTATTCAATATTTTATTATAATTTCTAACATGTATTATAAATTTTAACTTAATAAGCTACAATTTTTTACTCATTTTATATTTTCCTTTATATTTTCATCTTTTACACAAGTTTTTCTTGAATTTTTAGTACATTCCAACTTATGCATTTGAGTAGTCTTTTATCACAAAATTTTTACTTTTAGTTTTAAATATTGTATGATGCAAAAGTATATCTAATTTTAAAATTGCTTAAAAGTATATTTTAAATTTGCATAAACTTTATATATTTAAATTGTTTTTTTTTTTTTTTTTCAGTATCAAGTTTCTCTTTAAATAATTTTCCTTATCTTTGTTAATTGTAAGAATTGAGTTAAAAATAAAAATGCTATGATAAAATATAATTTTATATAAGATTTTTTTATAAGTGTTTCTTAATTGCAGATTTTATACTTATTTGAGGACAGACATTTAATTTACTAATTTTAATTTAATTTTATATTTTAACCCAAATTCTTCAGATCTAAAAAAACCTTAAAGTATAAAAATGAAAGCACATGTATAGCTTAAAAAAAAAAATAACTCAAGTTATTTTTTTAAAAAAACGTCATGTAATGTAGTGTTATGAATGTTATTAAAATTAATTTCTATTTTTTTATAAAGACAAATATTACCATTATTGAAGCATAAACTGTTTTAAAATAATTTAGAGTTTATTTCTTATTCATTTCACTTTTTCCTTATATTTATCTGCTATTGAATGCAAAATAGAAAGTGGTTTTATTCCTTTCCCAGTAAAATAGTGTTTTGGGATATGGCAAGCTAAAACTAAAATCTTCTGTTTGGTTCTAGTTTCAAAATTAGGAGAATTTACTTTTGGCATAAGAAGAGCATACCTGCTGTTATGCCTTGTATACTGATAGTCCTCAAACTCACTTTTTTAGTACCATAAAATAAAGTAATTTATGTAAGGCTAACTTTTTTTTTTTATATAAATACTCCAGATTTTATGCAATTTTATGGAACTGATAAAAATGTAAAATTAACAAATTACTTTTTTTTAATAAACAGAAAATCTTTATTTTGGAATCATTTTATAAAGAACAAACAAAAACCTAAATATCCTATTCATAATTAAAAACTATATTTCTGCACTGAATGTTCTTATTTCAAATGAGTTCCTAAAATTGAAAGCATGTAAAATTATAACTGTGAAAAAAATCATTTGTAACAGCTGATAAGTTTAATGATATTTTATTTTTTATTCATTATTCTTTTTATATCCATATTTATTAAATATTTATTTTTAGTTTGAGTTTTCAAAATAAATTCAGGTAGGATTATTATTATTGCTAATGATGCATGATGAAATAAAACTATATTATATTATTTGATATTTTTTTTTTTTTTTGAGAAACTGCATTATTTTTTGTTGCTCTAAAGTATAACATGTTGCATTGCAGTAGCTACAAAGGGAAATTTCCCTTTGTAACTACAAAGGGAAATTTCCAGTCATTACCTGAATAAATTTTAATTATCACAATTTTCATTTGTGATAATAATTAAAAATTATGATATTTTTAACTATTATCACAAATGAAAATTGCACATCATCTAATTTTTATGAATAGAATTCATAAACCTGACCAACATCAAGTGATTTCTTTAATTTTGCAATTGCTGATTAAAGTCTTACAATCATTTTTATGCCAGTAGCAATTTAAATAAGAAAGCATTTCTTATGTGAAATAGTATTACAAGATTTGTTTTTGTGTTTTTAAAGATCATGAAACATAATGCTTGTAATGTTAAACTTAAGTACTTTTAAATGTGAATGCTATTATAATATAAAAGAATGTTTTTTTTTTTTTTTTTTTTTTTTTGTTTTTCTTTTTTTTTCTTATAAGAGAGTTTAATCAATATTAAGTAGTCACAAATTTTAATATTTTCATTGTAAGGCATTGTTAAGTATAATCAGAAAGATCATGATTTAATAAAATACAGATCAACGAAATTTAATAATGCTTATAAAATATTTATATTTGAGGTGATTTTTTAAACAATTATTTTAATTTGCTTACAAATAGCATTTTTACTTAGCAGTATCTAATATTAATTGTAATAATTATTTCAATTTATATCAGATACTGGTTAATAAGCATAAAAAAATTTTGGCCATCTGCATTTGTAACAATTTTTTTTTTATAAAATTATGTATGTATCTTAAGCTTGGATCCTTTAAATATAAGTATTTGCTTTATTGAACAGCAAAATATATAAAACAAATTTTAATGTATTCATTTTCCAAAATTACTTCAAAATATTTATTTTAAACAATCCATTTGCTTTTACAACATTAATTTTAAAAATAATGCTATTTTAATTTGAATGTATGTCTGTGATGTTTATTTAAGTTGAAAAGAGATGTATAAAATTATGTTAAAAATAGTGAGTCAGAATAAATGAAAATTGTATTTCGATGGAGAAGAAGCAATCCTATCATTATATTGCTTTAAATCATTTTTCAAATTAAAAATAAATCTCAAATATTGTAATTTTTTTCTAAGTTCAGTAGAAAATATAATTTTAATACATAAATAATTTATCATGAGATCAAAATACTATTGTTTTGTCAATACTTATATTCTAAATCTTTTATATAGATCCCCTAATTATTATTTATTATATTACCATATGTAAAATAATTTGATTTTAGATTTAATTGAAACAAATATTAAATAAAAATATTCTTAAAAATACAATTAATATTTGGGTATTTCCTCAATATTTGATGGTGAAATAATCTTGTGGATTTTGCACATCTAAACCCATTACCTCATTTTATTTAATTGATTTAAATGTTATAAAAATTTAAAACAATTCAGAGGCAAGAAAATTCACTTTTTTCATTGCTTGTAGGCATGTAGAATTTTATATTAAGTAACTGACCAAGTTTAAAAATTTTCCTATTTATATTTGTGTGCAACAAAATTATTATGTATTTGCTTATTAAGTAGTACTTACTTTTTAAATTTTGTCACTATTTGAAGAAATGATTAAGAAATCTGATAGTTTCCTTTACTAAATTAGGAACACTTTTACTATTCTTAAATTTTTATTTACACTTTTACAATTCTTAAATTTTTATTTACATAATCCATTTTTTGTGCATTTTGATGCTGAGTAAAGGTAAGAAAAAGCAATATAATATTCCAAACAATAAGCAAGTTTTGGAAAAATATCAAAATTTTAGAATTACGCAAAAAAAATTAATAGCTAATTAACTAATGTAAACCTTGTTACTTATTACAATTAATATGCTAATGTGCACAATTTATTAATCATATTGCTTTTAATTTACAGTATCTATTGACATTAACAAAAATATAATGTCTAAATTTATTTCATATTATGTTATATATTTTGTCAATTTCTTCATTTGTACTAACTCCAGCATTGTATTCATAATTAAAATTCAAACTTCATAATTGCTCTTATTCAGTTTTATATGAAAATGTGATAAATCATGCAGTTTCATCAACATGAATTCAAAAATTTGTTAACCCTATTTGGCAACTAGCAACATTTGGTTTTCACGACTTCATATGCTGATACTGTTCCCTTCTTGCTAGTTTAAAAACTTTTAGTTTTTGAAACAAAATTTTGTGCTACTTAAACCTTTAGTGAGTTTTATTTATACCATTATCATATCTATTATTGTGTTAATTAATGTAAATTTAAAATTATGAAATTCATAAAGTAAATATTTAAGGTTAAATATATTTTCTTACCATTAAATTTTACTTTATTTGATAATTAAAAAATTTGTGGAAATATAATATTTCTAAGATATTGACCATTCTTGATTTTATCATCTTTCCATTGCTATGAAACAAATTCCTCATATTAGTGTTTCTATTTTTATAAATATTAACTTAAAATAATTATTATTATTATATGCAATTAATCATTTTGGTAAAATTAAAATGTTAAATTTATGAAATCTTTTTTTTAAAAAAGTTTTATTGCTCTTACATATTTTTTTTTAAATTTTTTAGAGAGTATTTACAATTTCTAGAAAGCTGTCCAACAGTGGTCCTATTTTATTTCTTTGGCAAACTGGTTCAGGAAATTTTTTAGTCACAACTGGGTAGTAACTTTATTGCAATAATAGAGTAAAGTATGATTTATTTTATTATTTTTAGTAATAATTTTATATATTTTCTCTAGTTATGACCAAATAGTTAATATATATGATCGTCATGGAGAAAAACAGCATGAATTATCTCTATCTGGGTAAGACAATTTCTTTGTAACTTAAAGTGAAACTGATTTGGCTGTTTTAATTAAAAATATTTGAGTTTATTTTTTACTATTTTTTATTCCAATACCCTTTATAGAATTATAAATAATTAGATTTTTGTATAATATATTTACAGCTTATTTTTTAAACTATATGTTAAACATTATGCAGTTATTTACAAAATTTATTGATGTTTTTCAGAAACACCCAAATTTTTAAAGTTATATTTATGAAATATTTAGAGTGTTCAATATTCTGTTTATCATCATGAATGCATTTTCGTGGATAATTTTTGAAAGAGTAAATTATGTCAAGCTATTTACTCTTAGAATTGATGAAACAATATATTTTAATCCCCATTAGTCACATCTTCAGAATAAAAAAATGTCATTGTGAATTCTTTTCTTGTATTAAAAATAGCCAAATGTAACACATTGCTTGATCTTATGAATAGACAGGAAGTTTAATCATTTTGATGTTCACTCAAGAAACCTAATCACCAATTTTGCTAAATGTCATGATGCATTGTCATATAGTGAAATATTTTATTAAAATTCACTTACTGAAGAATTTCTGAAAGACGTTTAGCTATATAATGGTTTCTGTGATTTTCTTCTATATTTCCAAATGATGGCTTTGATCAGTTGCTACTTTTTAAGAAAATGACATGTGTTGCTTTTTGTGATTTATTATTTCACCATTGTAGGCAGGGATCATCTTAAAAAAACATGCTTTTCTTTCTTTAGATATTGTCAAAAATAGTATTTACATTTTATCATCATTTTATAATTTTAGAAATATTGCAACAGCTACCATCCTTATGTAAATTGAAAGTTTCTTTACTGATTTTGATATGCTATTCTTTTTGATGCTCATTTAAATTATGGGAAATCCAATGATAAATTATTTTTTCTACACATGCATTTTTATCGAGTATAATTTTTTATATGATAATGTCTCTAATGTTGCATCATATTTTACATGTAGTAATTATCTTATTTTCTGCATGGCAGATACATTGTCTAGGCCTTAACGATGCCTTTTTTATGGCATTTTCATCCTAAAGAGAACTGATATTTCTATGAAATTTTGTAAACTCTTTTAATTAGTAATATAAAAGAGAGATCTTCATTTCAAAATGTTTATTTTAGATTCTGAATGCCTTCTTTTAATCCCACTTTGAAATTAACATAACAATCCTTCAGATAATAAAATGTATCAAACTAGCTTACCCTATAGGAATGATTTCATTTGTATGATGTAACTTGCATTTTATGATGTAACATTGTGTACATTCCAAGAGCTTTATGGGACAAAATTTGTTTTATGTGCTAGTTACCCGTAAAGCATTTGATTAGTAATTTATTTTTATTTGATTACAGCTTAAACTTTTGAAAAATGGATGATTAACATTAAAATGTTAATACTTTGAAATTTTTTTTAAGAAAGATAAATTTTTGAACATTAGTTTGCAGTGATTTTTTTTTATTTCAAATTTCATAAGTAAAGTAAGTAAGTAAATTCATTTTCATATTGTTTTCAATATTTTGAATTATTATTTTCCTCATGCAATGCATATGGTAATGTAATTATTCCAAGAACATCAGGGTAGAATTTTTGGAAGTCATAAAATATATATTGTTCTACCAGTGCCGATGATTTGGCAAACAATAATTCATTGATTTATTTTATTTTAACTATTTAATTAATATTGCTATTGTATGCAGTATTTTATGTTATATACGAGGGTTACTCTGAAATTTTTGCGATACCCGCAGACGAGACTTTACAAAATAAAAATAATGATTTAATTTTAAAATACAAAGTATTTTAACACAGAAGGCGATTTTTTACTGACTTCCTTCATCTTGTTTAGCGTAGAATAAATTTTAAACAGAAGAGAAAATGGAGTTAAGGCAAAAACATTTTTGTGCTGATTTTCAGCAATTTTAAAGCAGGATTAAATCAAGAAGAATGCGTTCAATGGTTGCAGTTAGCATTTGGTGATGAATCTTCAACTTGTGCTACTGTATTCAGATGGTTCAGAGAATTTAGAAGAAGTCACAATTTTCTACAGAATGAAGAACACACAGGAAGGGCGCCGTTGGCAGTAATCCCGGATAATGTGTCTGCCATACGAAAAATGTTAATGGATGATAATCGCTTTACCTATCAAATGATACACAAGAAACTTAACATTGGATCTGCAGCCATACACAAAATCATTCATGAAGAATTACATATGAAAAAAGTAGTTTGCAGTTGTTTTCCCATAATTTAACTGAGCACCATAAAGAGGAGCGTGTCAGAATCAGAAAAGAAACTCTTAAATTGCTAAATGATGGTGGCCACCACATCATTTCTAAAATTGTAACAGGTGATGAAACATACATACCGTTTTTTGACATTCCAATACGTCAAGAAAGCAAAGTATGGGTCTTTGAAGATGATCTCACGCTGACAATGGTGAAAAAACGTGCACTGAAAAAAATGATGTATGCTATTTTCTTCAAAAGTATGGGATTGGTCAAAGCCATCAAGTTAGAAGGACAGAAGACAGTAACAGCAAACTGGTATATCACTAAATGTCTTGCAAAAATTCTACAAGAACTGAATGTTAGGGGACTAATGCTTCACAATGATAATGCATCTTCACATTTAGCTGGATTAACAGTTGAGTTTCTTAAACAAAACAAAACAAAAAAAAAAAAAAAAAAGATGAAATATAGTACAATAACCTTCCCTAAATATTCAACAATGAATTTGCTTCAATTTTTCTGAATTTGACCATATTGGTTATTTAATGTTTTTTCTTTTGTGCACCTTAAGGTCTTTATTATTCTTTCATCTTTTGAAATTACATTTTGTGTTTAATGGTGAAATTGATTAAATTAAGATTAATTTGATTAAATATCACAATATTTATAATGAGTATTAATGTTATATGGACTTTTATGTTTGTAGAATTTATTCCTATTTTTGAAACATTACTATTCATATGCAATATTTTGATTTGATATTGCCATATTTTGGATTAAAAATTCGCCCTGCATCATGGCGCAGAGGATAAATTCAATGGTTTTGAATAAGAAGATTGTTAATTTGAGCCTGCTCAATGCTGAAGATTTTTTTTTTTTTGTCCTTTTTATGTTCACTTTCTTAAATATTCTAGAAAGCTGTGAAATATGCAAATTTCTGTATTATTTGAATTTTTCTAGAATGTTCTCTAATATTTAAGAACTTGTGTTGGAACTACAAGAGGTATTTCATGACTGTAAGTCTTAAAGCTAGTTAGACCTGACTAATAAATGTTATTGCTTGTTATCAAGACCTCTTTACTGTGTTCGAACAGCACTTAGAATAAAAGAGACAGTATTTTATAATTTAGTTTGCAATATATTTAGTCTGTTTCTTTTATTTCATTTTCTTACTTTTCAAAAAGTTTTTAATATATACATTAATGCATTTTTTAGAAATAATTCTGAAATATAAAATAGATAATTTACTAAACTATATGAGTATAATTTGAATTATGTTCACATATATTTATGTTTATAAATTTTTCCAATTAATTTTCTTTTATTATATAAGGACCCATGCACAATTATGTCTCAAAGATTTCATATAATTTAGATATAGTTTAATAAATAGCAAATATAATATTTAATAAAAAAATACATATGTTCTAAAGAAATAAAAAATAATAAATTTTTGTATATATTTATAAATTAATGGAAAAATCTCAAATTTGTCGTAAAATTAAATATTAATATAATACTCTAGAAAGAATTTAGATTATTTTTTTTTAACTTTGTTCACTTAATTTTTGACTTGGTGTATCTATTTCCATATATGTTGTGTTGAATCTAGAACTTGCAAAATTCAATTCTCAATCCTTTTCAATATTCTTTCTGAGAACCTATTATAATGGAATCTATCTTGTTCAGTCTGAACAATTAAACCACAGCTATAAATTGTGAAAGCTTAAATAGTATTACTGAACTTTATAATCGATTAATTCCATGTAATTTTTCTATTTATTGTAATCTAGCATTTAGTCTTCTTTGTTTTCTTTCTATCTGTAAATCCTAATTCCTTTTCTCTCTTACTTCTGTTACGAACTCATAATCAATATAATACACATAGATGTAAACTTAAGGTCTTAAATTTATAGAATTGACCAGTTCAAATTGTAATTTTATTATTTAACTAAATTATAATTTCATTAATTTAAGTTATGATTAGAAAAAAAATTCTATTAGTTTCACATACTTCATCACTCTCTGTAACAGTGTGAAGCCCAATGACATAGTGATAGTGCTTTACACTCTGAAGGTTCTGGTTCAAAATTCAATTCTTGTCCTAGGCAAGGTCGACTCAGCTTTTATCCCTTCAGTGGGTTGATAAGCTTAAGCACAAAGCATGATTGGAAACTAAATGTTTGAGTGTTTATTAATCTTTTTCTGTAAAAAGAATTCTGTAGCCTGGTATATTTTAAATAATCTGAATTTTGCAGATTCCAAAATTTAATAGTTTTAGATAGTTCAAATTCACTGCTAGTATATATAAAAAATATTATTTTCTAATATAGTGATTTTATTATGAAAAATCTTAATTACTTAATTTTTTTTACCAGAGTTTGTACTGGAATTTCTTGGGATAAGGATGGTGCAATATTAAGTATTATTTGTGAACATTCAAATTCATTGATTTTATGGGATTCAAATACAAGAACAGTTTCTCATGTAGATTCTGGTTTGAGGTATTATTTTATCATATATCAATTTAATATGCATATTCAAGTGTACAAATTAATAAGAGTTAAATTTATCTTTGATGTATCATTTTATATTTTAATTTACCATTTTCATCAAGTGGTTATTTAGTATTTCTATTGAAGATATAATTAACTAGTAATATTATATTGAAAAGTAAATATATTTTATTTTTCAATATATATATATATTTATATTTTATTTTTTTAACGTTTCATCTTGCTTGTATTAAGTGTATTTTTTTTTCCCAAATTTTTTTCAAAATCATTTCTGTTTCTTATAATTTAAGTTACTTTATACTTTATATGTTCATTTATACCTAAAATTTCATATAAAGTTAAATGTAATATATTAGTGTAAATATATTTTAAGTATATCTCAAAGTAATAGCAACATCTGAATAAAAGTGACATTCCTTAATGCTGTTCATTAACATGAAAATGCAATTTTACCTGTCAGTTTTCTTTATATATATCATAGTGATATGAGGTAGCCTTAAGGAAGTTGTATACATTTTTTATTTTAGTAAAAAGTCTAAAATATTAGATTTTTCAAGTTTTTCAGATTTCCCAAGTCTTTATTTTCAAGTGAATCCAAACTGTATTACTTATTTTTTACTTATATATATATTTATTTATAATATATTAATTATTCAATATAATTTTATAATGCAAATATCTCTTGAAAAATTTCAACAAAGTAAATATTGTAAATAAGGCAACATGTATTCTAAAAAGGACACTTGAAACATTCAAAAAGACTTTTTCAGAAAAAGATGAATAATTCAGAGTACCAAAATTACAGTAATATAAGAAAATTGAAAGAGTCGAGAAACAATTAAGTTAAAATTAAATTAATAGTAAAAATTAAGTGGAAATAACTTAAAGAAAGTGAGGAATGAAATTTGCCCTTTTACATCATTGAATTAGATAAAAGGATCTCACAGATGTTGGTGCAGTGAAAAGAAATCTGTTTATACATATGTGTTCAATTATATGTTTAAATAGTAAAATATTTTAATTTTATATCACTTTATGAGCAAATTTATTTCCTAGGGATCCTATGACATTAATTGTTTGGTCTAAAAGTGCACCTTTGCTTGCAGTTGGCACTATAAAAGGAAATCTCCTTATATACAATTATCGGACCTCAAAGTGAGTTTTTCTTTGTGATACTATTGCATTTATGTAATTTTTTTCCAATTGTTCAAATTTACATCAGAATTTCTTTTTATATTTTACATTTAATGAAATATTTTTCTTGATTTTTATATTATCAAAAATAAAATAATAACTTTTATTTTATATGAATACTATTTGTTTATAATTTGTAATAATAGTTAAAGTTAATAACATTTAAATGATATGAAAATAGACAAAAATTGTACTGTAATTTTTCATAATCATGTTTTTTTTTTTTAAATTTTTGATTGAATGATTTACAGTGTATATGTGAAATGCCTGACATTTTAATATTTATTAGTTATGAAATAAAAGACGGATTTGATTTTAATAATCTTCATGGCCAATAAGTTTTATCATATTTTATTAGTGAACTTCCATGTATGTGTTTTTGTCGCATATAGAATAGGACAGTTGGCAAGCTGGGTCCAGCAAACCTGTTGAGTGTTTAATCTGTGTTCTTGATTTATACATACACATGCTTCTTAATTTCCTATTACATATAATATCTTATACAAATCATTTAAAAAAAAATTCCTGTCATATCAAATGAGCTGGATTCTCAAGCCATAGTACTCTATTTTTCTTTGAAATAGGCAGCACAGACATTGAAAAAATGATGTTCAAACTGGAAAAGAAAATTGTCTATATGAAGTAACACATGAAAACTATTCACAAAGGAAAAGATATTCAAATGAGAAAAGTAAATCATTTATAGAATCTTTCACACTGTAAATTCTATGACTAAATGCAATAATGTTACTATTTTCATTATTTTATAAACTATTAAAAATTAAAATGTGTCAGACATTTCATAGATTCCTTGTATTTGCTGTTGATTTATATAAATGATGTGATAATATCTCAGTTTCTTAAAACAAAGTTACTTCTTGTTATAGATATTTGTTATTTTGTGAAAATCAAGTTAAATGTATTTTGAAGTTGTGTTATATTAATATATTAACTATTAAACTATATTCTAATATTGTGTAATATTTTATTGATTATTAATTTATTTCTCAATGTTGAAAGTTAAATTTAGGTTAAAGAGATAATGACCTTTTTCATATATAATAAAACTGCTTTTTAAAATTTAGTTGATGTATTTGAGACAAAGCTGAATAATTTATTTTTTCAACCCACAAATTATTTATTTCTAGATATGTGTGATTGACTAAAAATTGTTTGAAAATAACCCATATCATTTTCAGAGTTTAGTTATTTTTATTAAATAAATCTATGGAAAAATCTGAAATGTTCATTTACTGAAGAAAGACAGAAATTATTTTTTATACGATTAAGTAACTCCTTAATTTAGTCAATTGTTATATTTTGGAAAATGTATTCAATTTTTAAAATAATTTCTCATAATGCAAAATAATGTATTATGAGTCTTAAACAAACACTTACTCTTTGTTTATATTGTATTTTAGTATTGATTTCTATATTTATTAATTAGATAATTTTTGCTTGTAGCTTTGAATTCTGTTGATTTTCTTTGAATTGAGTTTATGTTAATTTTATCAACTTTTTAACATAAAATCCCATTCAATTTAAAGACTACAATTTTCAAATTCTTTGAATTTAAGGAAATTGTGAATTATTTTAATGTTAGCAAAAAAAAAAAAAATATTGAAGAGGAATGGTGAATATTAAGTTAAAGAAGACATAATTTTATATTCTTTATGCTGTTTTTTAAAAATTAATTTATTGTAAATAATTTCCCACAATCATTACAGAAAAACATATTTAGTTATTATGATATATTTTTATTTTTACAAAATTATATTATATTTCAATGTACGCTTTCAGTTTTATACTTCATATTTGCATCAAATCTTTCTATTTATGCTAATATACATTATTTTACATAAATAATTCTGTATATTTTAATATTAAGTAATTTTAAATAATTGTTATTTATATATTTAATTTTGTTGCCTTTAATAAGTAAGCATGGAATTTTGAAATGTCATTATTTATTAAAACTCAAATAAATGAAATATTATTATTAAATTATTATTTAAAATTACTTTATGAAAATTTAAAATGAGGAAAAGCAAATTAAGTATTTTATTTGCATACTCAAACTTTTTGGAATTTCAGAAAAATTTCAATTTTGGGAAAGCACAATAAGCAGATAACTTATGGCGCTTGGAGCCAACAAAACTATTTGGCATTGGTTGCTAGTGATAAAACATTTACACTAAGTAATGCTGAAGGGGATACAATATTCAGGACTACACTGAAAGGAGAACCTTCACAGGTTCAGTTTTCTTCCATGAAACAAGATGCACCTGGAGGAGGTGAAGCTACTGTAAGTTAATATTCTGCAGTTGAATAACATCATAAATGGTATTTTGAAATTATTATCTTTTATTATAAATTTATCAAAAAACCCTTCTTTTTATTTTTATTATCAATATCAATTAAATTTATATTTTAATTTAAGGACAACATTTTTTTTAGGTTAGCCTTATTTTGAATAAGAAATCACTTTTTCTTTTAAATATTCATGACCCAGAAGATCCAATTGTCTTATCATTTCAAGAAAAATATGGTAGTGTTATTGATTATTATTGGTAAGTTTTATACATTTTATTATGCATAGTATTATCAATATGTTTATGAAATTTTAAGTAATCAAATAATTTTGTTGCATTTTATTTCACTTCTTTGAAAATGCATGTTGTACTTGAATACCCTTTTTATGGCAATTTCGTCCAAAATATCAAAAAATATGCTTTTTGCTTCCTATTTAAAAAGAAACATTTTCCTACTAATATTAGTTGGAAATTTGTCAATATCTCAATTATGTCTGAAGTTATTTCAATTTAAGAAAACCAGAAGTTCAGTTCTGCAAACTGGAAATGGTGTTTTCTTTTTATATTTATTATTTTTTATTTCCAATGGCAGAGTTACAAGGCAACTAAAACATCAAAAGATGAGAATAAAAAAGTGTTCAGTAAATCTATAAACTCGTAGCATGACTCGCTTCCCAAAAGTGCTCCCATATAGAAATGCTTGGAACAGCAGGGTACTTTCAAGGGTACAGAAAATCCCAAAGGTTACACAAGGGGCAGAGAGAATTTGATATAACATTGAAATGTTTGTAACATTAAATTTTCATGTTTGTATTTTATTAGTTTTATTTTGTTGCGATATCTTTTTGTTGGTTATTTTGTTGTTCTGTATTATATTTTATTAAAAACACAGTGAAATATAATATTGTAAGGAAACATAAAAGACAGTTTTATGGTAATCATTTTTCTTAGGCAAAAATAAGCTCTAATTCAGTTGAACCATCTGCTAAGGAAAAGAAAATTAAAGTGGAGTACAAAAGTCTTACCAAAAATAATTTTTACTTGACTGTAAATAGAGTTTTAGACATTGATGTTGTTCAAAAGATCTTTTCTAATTTCTGTTGCCTAGTATGCTTTTTCTTTGAGCTAACTTTACAAGTATATATTTTTAACTTTTTTCACTGAAATGCAATAATTGTGATTTCATAAAAGATTTCCCATCTTAAAAAATAAATAAGAAAAAATAATATCTATTTCTAAAATAAATTTACAATTCATTTATTTCATGAGACAGATTGAAAAAGAATTAGAAGCAGCAAAGAAACTGTGTGCCACCTTTAAAATGCCCCCTTCCAAGCATATTTGAAACACCAATCAAAATTTTTTGGAGTTGTTGCAAAAATTGTGCACGAATCTATTAAAAGAGTTGAAAATGATATTGTTGAATATGCTACTGATACTTCTTATGATGCTCAATGTGGTGTGTCTGTTGATGGAGCTTGTCAAAAATCGAGCTGTTCTTCATAGAATGGGTAAATTGGTGTTCTCTCCATCGACTCTGGAAAAGTTTTAAATGTAGAGGTGATGTCTTCATATTATATTGGCTGCAAAGAGCTACAAAACTTGCCAAATAATAGTCTTGTGGCATCTATGAAAGTAAATTGTTGTTGCAAAAATTAGCATAATTGCCAGTAAAACTATTCTGGTTCTCAATCAAAACATGGAAGCCATTAGGGCTATACAAATTTTCAAATGCTCTATTAAAACATGGGACTTTAAATATAAAAAATATTGTGGTGATGAAGACTCAAAAGAATTTTTGAAAGTTAAAGATGTGAATAGAGATATTTTTAAATTGGAATGTATTGGCCATATTCAGATAAAGGTGGGATCAAACCTACCAAAATTAAAAAATAAAGTACCAGGCCACTCAAGAAAATGATACATTTTCTTATTGATAAAATTCAAAATTGTAATGTGGAAATGCAATCCATAGTAATGTGGGAAATTTAGAAGCAATGCAACAAAATGTTATTGCTATTCTGCTTCATTGTGCATCAATTTAATAAAATACATGCATGGACAGTGTCCAATTGGTATAGATAGATGGTGCTATTTTCAGTGTGCTTTGCACAAAGAAAATCATGTAAAATCAGAATTTTGTATTTCTGCAAAACATACTGAGCATTGTTAAGTCATTATATGTATTATGTATTTGTGAACATTTTGCTACGTGTCTTCATGGTAAAACACAAAATGCTAATGAAGCATTCAATTTTTTTTATTTAGAAAAAATATTTCAAAAAATATCTTTGTGAGTTTAAAAACACTTAAAATTGTAGTGTATGATGCTGTCATAGTATTTAATGATGTGTTTTCAGGATTTATCTCAGTTCTTAAATATTTAAATATAGAATATGTTGGTAAATATAAAACTGAGGATTATCACATTCAGGATAAATGTTTTATCGCTGATTCCATATGCCATTCCATACTGGTACAGCAAAAAGGCAAAGGAAATTTTTGAAAGCTTATAGAAAGAAAAAAATTATTTCTTAAGCAAGTAATGAAAGTTTTAGAAATAAAGTTGGTGAATCCTAAATTTCTGTGATTATTAAAAATAATTTCTAGATAATGCTATTTTTCTTGTTTTCTCAAAATGAATTTTTGCAATGTTTATCTGATTGCAAAACTTAATAACAAAAAAAGTTGCTGTTATCCTGCTTTTTAAATTACATATATTAAAAGTAAATACACTTGCTAAGGCACAGATATTTTTTTACTAGTATAAATATCAAACATAAAATAATCATCGGTAAATGTGGAATAATATTTTTCAAAATTTATTTTATTATTATTAAATGAAAGTACACAGCACCTCTTAGATTAACAACATAGATGTATTAATTAATTAATCCACAAAAATAGTAAATATTTTTTAAAAATTTCTAAATGTTATGTTGTCATGAATTTATCAAGAATTGTTTTTGATGGATGTAAATATTGATAATTACTTTCATAAATTAAATACAATTATCAATAAAAAATTATTAATTACTATTTTTTACAAAACAAACTTTAAAATATTTGTTTTCATACGTCATACCAAAAAAGTTATAAAATCTGTGTGAAATTTAACGTGTATGTTATTTTATGTGTATAATTTTAGGGAATAGAATACACTTATATGGATGCAATCATTTTCACCCATTTTAAGAAAAGTGTTTTTTAAAAAAGAATATTTTTTTCAGGTTTCAATTAAAGTGTGATAAAAATGGACAATAATTAATAAAATATCAAAATTTTGACTATTCTATAGTATTGCAATTCTCAACCTATAGGGCACAAGCACACTAAAAGGGATTATTCCAGAGAAAATATTATTTAAAAAAAATGAATAACTGACTGAAAGAAATGCCTACACATACAAAGCAAAATATATTTTCATCAAATGTGTATGTTATTTTATGCATAATTAATTTATAAATTAAAATAACTAACAAAAATCTTACTTTTAAGAACAAATTTTATAATTATTGCTGACTTCCTTGGGACTGTCTTTCAGAGCAAAGTTTTTTGAAGGAAGGCTTTATGTTTTATTATTAAAATAAAAACTCTCTATTTTTCCATATTTAAATGAGTTCTTAATTTTGTCTTCAATGAAGCCACAACAGAAAATCCAATTTCACTAAGTTATGATATGAAAAATTTTAATGGAATGAGAAGTGCGTTGTTTTTAGTGCAAAATTTTTAGCATCTACTCCTGCCCGAAATTAAAAAAGAATGATTTATTACTTCTTTAGTTAAGAGTTCTTTAGATTTGCTATTTGTGAAATCTATGGATTTCTCCCTCAACAATTGAGATACCTTCAGAAGTATAATGAAATGAATTCCTAACCTACTCATAACTTGCTATCAGTTTGTCAGCAGCCAAGAAAATACATTATAAAATTTTTTGTCAGCATAACTAAATGATTTTCAATGGTATAAAAATTACTTTTACAGATTGTGCTTTATCCTTTTAAGTTTTACCAATCATCCACAATTGAAAAAATTGTTAAGTTTTTTACCTTAAATTTTTGCTCTACATTTTCATTTTTCTTCAAAAAGCATTAATATCACTTGTATCAATACAAGCGTATTTGTTTCTTACTGTTGAAGATTCAAGTGATTTAGTTTTTCATATATATCAACCAAGTAGTTCAACTTCATTACAAATAACGAATCGCCAAAATTCTTGGCTATCATTCTGTTTTCCTGTTCTAGGAAAATGGTGATTTCTTCTATTAATTCATAGACATGTTGCAAATATTTTCTGCATAATAACCATCTTGCTTTGCAATAAAAAGTAATGTTGAATGAATTTCAGCCATGTCTTTACAAAGTGGTGAAAAGGTTCTTGGTTTGAAGGGTCTTATTTTGGTGTAAATTATGATAACAGTTGTTAACACATCATTCAGAAATAGATTAATTTCTTTGGAATCCAGAGCTTTTATGTAGATCATGCTTGTATCCAGATGTAGTGTGACGATTTTTGCCTTACAAGTGTTTGCATACTCTAGAATCTTCTCGATATTGAATGTGCACCATTGATGAAAATTCTGATACAGTTTTTTCATTCTGTGTTTGTCTCATTCATAAAAATAATCTAAAATGGAAAAATAAAACAAATACTGTTGTGATCTATTGGTTTGCAGAAAAACAGTTCTGTTTCTGACTGTCATCACAAAGTCAAATATAGGCAGTGAACTAATGAGCATCTTTATTACTATCTATTGCAACACACAAATGCTCATCAAGCTCTATTGAAAATTATTTGTCACAAATTTTCAAGGGAAACTGACACTGTACATCTTAAGTAATGTCACCATTTCAATGGTCAATTATAACATTTGAAAGAGATATTGACAGCAATTGTTTTGCAAAATTATTTTCAAACATAGCTTCTACTAACTCAATTGCTGCTGGCAAAATAAGCTCTTCACCAATAATGTTAGGTTTTGCATATTTGCTAATTTTATATAAAACTTTTTGAGAGGCAATTGAAGTTTTTTCATTCACAAGCAAAGAATTAAAAAAAAAAATTTTATCTTTTCATATCATTTTAATTTCAATTACAAGGTTTTTCTTGATTTATCAGCATACTACTACAGAGCATTTTCAAATATTTAAGTTTATTAGGTTTCATGCCATCTGTTATCAAAGAAAATTATGAAGGGATCCTTTCTTCTTCATTTACTTCAGTAGTGGTAAATATAAAATTTAAATATTATTGAGAATATTTTCTTGATTTTATTTTCAAACTATGCTTAGCTGTATTCTTAATAATACTTAACTATTATTTAATATTTGCTTCTGCCCATTCAAAAAATTATCCTGGTTTTGAATAAATCTGCTGATATGAATATTTAATACAGAATATTGTAATTAACTCAAAAACATATATAACAGGCACAGTCTCAAATGATTCAATAGTAATAGAAGAATCGATTTGAATAACATTGTTTAATTTTAAGTTGCCATTATCAAATATTCCTCTTCTCCTTACGATAAAACATTTGCTCAAATCTGCACATATTCAAGAGGGCATCTTGTCCACATTCCAGAATGTTCTGATCAAATCAGAAAAATGAAAGTGTGAGAATGTCCAACATAATAGATGCAAGAGCAATAAAATGACACCAGATTCTTGTTTTGTCAATCTGAGGATCTATGTTACCAATAAAGTTTTGTTATCTTGTTAATTTCTAAGGCTTAAAACTAAGGTTATAATGTAGGTTTAATGGGAGCTCCAGTGGCTGAGTAGTTTCATGCTGCTTCCCGTTAAGATCAGCAAAGTGAAGCATCATTTGCCATGGGCAGTGATTAGGAAATTGACCTTGCCACAGTCTCCCTCACTAGGATGCTGGAGCCCTGTGGGTTGGGGACATGTCCACATTAATGTGACATGCAAAGTCCTTCCGCTGGTGTGACGTGGATGTCAAGAGTTGAATACCAGCTCCAGTGTGACCTCGTCACCTGACTGAGCTTCAAAATTTTCAAGGCACTTGGTGATTGGCGAGTATTCTAAGCCCATTAGCCTGAAGGTACAGTCTGGGGCACCCCTATTGGCGCAGCATGTCCATTTTTGGACCTTGCGCCATAAAACCCAACCAACCAACTGGGGCTCCCCCACTCCACTATGTATGTATGTAGGTTTAACGCAAAATTACTCAAAATATATCATTATTGTATGTGCAAGGACAATGAAAATTATGATGGAAAATTGGTCTGTAAACATTAAAAGGTTGAGAAATGCTGCCATAGTCTGTTTTTTAAAATTATCCATTCTGATAAATATAACATTTATATAATTGAAAACTATTTAATAGATTTTTCTTTATGATGTTTCCATAATAAATGATTTTTTGCAATTTTTAACTTTAAATTATCTATTAATTGAGATAAAAAATCAAATGGAATACTATTGCATCTTTTTAGTATTTTTTAACTTATAATATAATGTTTAAAAAAATCTAAATACATTTTAAAATCAGTTTTAAAACTTTTTGCCTTTGAAGACATTCATGTATCAATCGTAGAGATATTTTTATACGAATTTGCAAATTTCCAATGAAAAATGCTTATATCATATATAGTAATGATAATTACATTATCCTAAATATATATATTTTAGTACACATTTGAGAAAATGTGTTATCGATATATTTTGAACAAAAAGAGATCTATTTCTGAAACATATAAAAATAATAATGTAAAAAGGAAGTGAAGTATTATATATGTTTATGTAAATATTATAATACTTCACTTCTCATAAAATATAAATACTCATATATACATCATAAAATATACACTACTCATACATCATAAAATATACACTACTCATACATCATAAAATATACACTACTCATAAAATATAAATGATTTCTACATCTTTAATGAGTTTTGGATTAAATAGTGTTTTTGCTTAAAAATGTAATATTTTGTAACTCTAAATGTTACCACTCTGAATATGACTATGTAAATTAAACATTCATTAGATATTATTTAAATGTGACTAAAATCAGTTTGTAAATAGTTCTATTTTGATAGATTAAATGAAAAAATTGTAAATTTAAAAGTTTACAACCTCTTTTTTTTGCATAGATGTTGTAGTAAATGTGCATAATTCTGTTGTTTGACTTTTACTTTAATTATTTGTAAAATTATTAAATAGCTTTTTTTAAAAATAAATTCTAAGTATTAAGAATTTTCAAAATCTATGTTATTTGATTTTGCTATCTATATTCATTGCTATTTTTTTCTTTATAGGCATGGGGAAGGTTACATATTGATAGGATTTTCTTCTGGGTTTTTCATTATTCTTTCTACACTTCTCAAAGAAATTGGTCAAGTAAGTGGATTTAAATTTATTCATTTTCCAAGTTTTATTCCTCTTTTCTATATAATTATCTGTTGGTTTTAGCTAAAGATCACCCTATAAACATCATTTAATTTGAAAAATAAAAACTTTCTCTTATATTTTACATCTCATTACATAGTTTGGTTTGGGTTGGTGTCGTGTCCATTTGAAGTCAACTCAAATCATTTCATGTGCTAAAATTACAGCCTTTGCAATGTGTACTCTTTTATCATTATAGAGATTTCCCGTAAAGGGAAATTCGTCAGTAGCCTGTAAACTTTTTATGATGGCTGGTAAATTAAAAATGTATTCCAAGGTGAGCTCCTCCTCAGAACAGTTCCTACATTTTTGATTTGTAAAATCTGGTGCTGTCTGTATTTATAGTCATTTCCACAGAAGTATTGGATTACCTCATTACATACCTATAGAAATGAAATGACAATAGTAAAAATGGATCCATTTTATCTATCTGCTTAAAGGAATATGTTTTTATAATTTTTTCATCTTTTTTAAATTATACTATATTATTATTGAAGATCATCTTATTCATTTATTTGCGTATTTTAACTAAATGATATATTTTACTTTTTTGAATGTCCAAAGTTTTTTATATCATTTACTTACTTTTTTTCACTAATTTAATTAGCCTAGAAGTCTTGTTATATCCTCAAAATTCTGTTTTGTGTTTTTCTAATGAATTAATTTTAATAAGTATTGTGGAGCAAATTTTTATTAATTCTTTCATTGTTGGATAATGCATTATCTATTAAGTTATGATTCAGCTTGAATGCATTTATATTTGAAGTTATATAAAATTTGTATTGTGTTTTAAAATATTAACATCATTTAGTCTAAGAACAATACATTTTCAGATTTCTTAAAATTTTAATATAAATTTATGTTTTTTACTAGAATTAAAAGTATCAAATTCAACTATTTTAATTGAAATTTTTTTGCAATATTTTTCCATTTAAAAGGAATTTTTATCGTAAACACATTAGGAATATAGTTTTCTTGCCTTATGCTAGAGAAAATGTTATTATTTATCTGATTTAAATGAAATTTAGCTTGAAAACATTTTGAGGTGAATAATGTTTTAGTAAATTTGCAATATATATATATATATATATATATATATATATATATATATATATATATATATATACATACATACAAAATTCTCATTTTATTGAAAATTTTATTTTAAATAACATAATTGCATTTATAATAGCTTTGTAACACCATTATATTTAATTAATATTGTTCACAAAAATTGAAAATATTAATAGGATTTTTATAAGTAAAAATGTTTTTAATAAGAATCTCTTTGATAAATTATTCCTTTAATCTTTATTTTAAATTAAATATTTGTATCAATAATTACCAATTTCATCATAATTGATCAATTTGATATTTCCAACCACAATTCCAAAATTTAAACCGCAATTTTAATTTATCAAACAAAATGTTTCTGTAGATGATACACTACTGATAGTATTTAGTGCTTATTTTTCTAATTAATATTGCTTTCTTTTGAGAATTTAATTATTTTTTAAGTTTATTATTAAGCAATATGTATTAAATGTATTATTTAGCATATGTATGTAGTAAAACTAACAAAATTTTCTGTTTCAATATAAGTCCTTTTTAATATTTCACACTTTCAATTTATTTAACAATTTAATTCTGAATACTTTATTTAGCTCTTAAAAAACAATTTTATGAAGATTTCAATGTGAACTTCAGAAAAGTAATAAATTATAGTTTATAATTAGCAAGACCATCATCACAGAAAATATTTTTTTTTACTAATTAATTGATTTAGTATGAGAAAACAATCTTATTTACATTTTTGTTCATCTGAGTAATTTACCAAGTATCAAATTATTTATTTTAGTATTTTGCAATTTACCATGAAAATACAATGTTTTGATGTAAATTATGTTCTTATGCAGGAAATGTGTCATGTCCAATGCTTTAAAAATCATTTGTCACACATGTCATTTTGTTCATCTGAGAAGAAAGTAGTTGGCTGTGGAGATGATAATAAGTATTGCTCATTATTCTTTGTTTGTTAAAATTATATATTTATATTTCATTTTAAAATTTTACTAAACTTTATTTGCTTTTGTTCTGTTTGTGGGGCTATTTTCAATAGCAATACAATTTTTTCAAGATAGGAATAATATTTCCTATTGATATATTAAATTCTTTAAACCAAAGTTGGGAATTTTATTAAATGTACTATAATTTCCATTGAATTATGATGAGATTCCATTCATTAGGATAAAATGTTTCATGCAAGAAAATATTTAAATTTTATTTTAGAAATAAAATAATGTGTATATGCTCCATTTGTCAAATCAATGAACTAATCATTTAAATGAGCAGTTATATGATGGTTGAATTTTATATTATGAAATTTTCAAAACATTTTTGATTGCTAGGGAACTTTTTATTTGAGGTGCACAAATAAATGATGTGGATTTTACACATTTTTTTCATCATCTATGGGCTTTTCTTTTATTTTCTTATGAGATATCCAATTTTATTAGACCACATGTCTTTTGGTTGAACTGGAGATAATAGATGACTTTTATTAATATGTGTCATTGTATTTTCACCAGATAAATTCTTTCTACCATTGTATTAAATAGAGTAGTTACTACAAAGATCTAAATCCTTAAGTGCCATTTTTTGGGTTAGTAGAAATTTTATGCAGTTCCATAAATTTACTTTGATGCTATCTATGATATTTGTGAATAATGGATTTATAAATAATCTGTTTGTAAAATAAAAACATTTGCAAATAATAATCATTTCGCTTTCTCTAAAAAGTAGATTTTTAACTTTTACATATTTTTCACATGGACAATGGTGCATGAATGCACCAATAAGTTTAAAATAAATTTTTTTTCTATTTTTTAAAATTTTATTTAAAAAAATCAAGAAAAAAAAACTTAAAAACATATAACTTTAATCTATAATAAAAATAACATATAACTTTAATCTATTATCAAAATATGATTTTAAATTGTAATAATTAAAAATTTGAAAAAGTTAAATTTGACAGTAACTATTTCAAATTTAAAAAAAAAGATAGTGTATTTTGAAAAAAATTTTCAATAAAAAGTGTTTACTCCAATTAAATTGCTAATATTTTTAGAAGTCTTCAGAATCCTTTAAGACAATAGTAAAATTAGCGAAAAATATTATGGTATTAATAAAAAATAGTTATTGTAATAATGCGCTTATATTTATACACACTTTTGGCTGAAAATTAATTCATTTTTTTAACTTTTTACTGCTCATTTTTTATGCTAATTTGGGAGGAGAAATCATCAGACAAATTCTTTTTCAGTTAAGCATTATTTAAATTTTTAAAATTCCCTTAAAAATGTTAGTGTATATTGCAATTGATTACTCCAGATTATCTGTGTTGTAGTAATCAAATATCAAAATCTGTATATAATTGAATTCTCTGTTGAAAATATTTTTTGTTACCTTGTACAAAGAGCTAAATTTTTACTTAATGACTTATGAAGAAATGATCATTTGCTGAAATAGGGGTGAAATAAAATTTAGATTTAGTTATGTAATTTTTAATTATTTAAAATAAATAATTTCAAATTATTTCATAATAGCTTTGATTTTTAATGTCTAAGGGATTATTGCATTGCAAATTACATTCTATTTTCAGTTCGTGAATCTTTTTTATCTGGATTAATTTATTAATAAATGAATTTATTTTAGGATTTGAAAATTTTTAATGATATTTTAAATAAAGTATTTTAAAAGAATATTGAGAAACTTTAAATTTGGTTTATATGAATTGAAAGGTGTTGAGTGTTAGGTATTTTCTTTTATTTTTTAAATATCAAAAAAAAAAAAATAAATAAAATAAGGAGTTTAGAAAGTCAAATTTCATAATAATTGCTTAAAATATTTTAGTTTATAAAAGTGCTATTTTCTATTTACTTTATTGGATATGAGCATTTTTTAATCTTTATTGTTTCTTTAAATAAGTTCTTTTTAATTGTGTTATCATAAAAAATTTTTTATGAAAAAGAATTTCAAAAAGGAAAGTTAATGAGACACTTCATATTAATATTGAATTGAATGTTTAAATTTATTACATTTTATTTATAATAATTTTTGCTATGTTATGATTATCATTGATGATTCATTTAAAAATTCTTGACCTTTTATCATTAAAATAATGATGTAAATTAACTTTTGTGGAATATAAACACTCTTATTTCTTTAAAAAATCTATAAACCCTAAAAAATATTATGCTTTCATTTTTCATGCATCATTTCAATGTTTCATTCTTAAACACTTATTTACTTTCTTTTGTACAATATTTCAATGTATATGCATGCTGCACACATGAAAGCTAAGAATCAGTATTTAATATCCCATGTTGCAAAATGATTAACAGCTGAAACTTTATGTTGTAAGACATTTTATGTACCTGTTACATATTGCCATCTGGGAGGACTTTTCATAAGTAATGAACTGTATTTATATTAGAGAAAAACTGGGAAAATTTACAAGAACTTAACTCTGCAGATGTGCTACCAGGAAGTGGAAACAACAACCTCCTATTATTGAACAGTAGCTGGAATCAAATCTTGTATTTTCTATTCATGAAAGATAAAGCTTTTATCACTATGCCAAAATGTAAACCCCAGTTAGCATCCTTTTTTGAATGATGTAACAAGAAAAAATAATGTAGGAATCTTGCTGTTTAGAAGGAATTCTAGATAACGATTATATTTTTGGCTTGAATATTTATACTTAGAATGCTCAGACTCAAAAGAATATATCTTGGACTAACACTGCACATTAACATTGACTATTTTAAGTGATGCAGCAATTCTTATTGCATATTTATGAACATTTAAAAAAAATAGCTATTTTAATATCATTATTTTAGATAATTTTAGAAAAATAAAAAAAAAATAAGTTTTAGAAATGATTTTAAGTTGACTTGATTGGTTAATAGGTAACAAAAATATCAACTCCTTGTAACATCTAAAATCAAATTATTTTTTGTTATTATTTATATTTGTTTAACAAATAATCAAAGTTTATTGTTTAAAATTCATCCAAAATTTAGTACATATTGTGTTAATTTCATCATAATTTAATAATAGAAACTAATAATTATCAGAAAAAATTATTTGTAAAAAATACATAAAATTATATATTTACTTCTCTTGTATAAATTTTAATTAAAGTTAAAAATGAAATAATTTTATTGAAAAATACATTTTTTGTTTCATGGAGCTTTTCTTGTGTTTCTAAAATAACTTTTTATACTGAATTCAAAAACTGCATCATTTTATAATGGTACCAATTTTACATTTTTATCAGCAAATAGTGACAGAAATAGTGGGTTCATTTAGAACCATGTTGCTACATGGAATATCAAATTAATGTTTGCTGCTTCCTAATCAAGGGTATGTTGTCATTACAATAGTATTATTCAGGCATTATATATATGTAGTAAGATATTAGCCTGTGTTTCTTTCACAAGTTTGTTAATTTAGCCATGATGGCCTTGTTCGGGTGTCATTCTTATTATGGGATGAAAGTGTGTTCGAATCCCGACTAAAATGAAGATCCATAATGTTCACTAAAGGCTACTAGGGCATATTAAATAAGTTAATAGTGTCCTTTAAGTGGAATGATAACTCTAGAATTTCAGGTCAAGTGTTGGGGGTCTTCTGCTTAATCCTTAGTTTTAAATTAGGAAGACTCCCCAGCTGCTTCTACCTAATTAATAAGTACAGGGAAGTAATCTGATGCAACAAGAAAAAGAGGAAATACCAAAACTTGACATTTGTGGGCAATCATTATTCTATCTATAGACTTATTTGTATCATATTTTCCAGTCTGTAGCATTATCAAGATTCTTGCTAATAAGCTGAACCCTAAGTTTGAAAAATATAATTCACCCTCTTATTTTGAATTAAGGACTTGAACTAATTTTATATAATTTTTCATACGTATAAATATTATTTGCTTAGGTCTAATGTTACAACTTTATTTTAAACATTTTTTATTTGTGTAGTCATCTGAAAACTCTATGTAAATATTCTAAAGTTGTATGTAAATAATAACTTTCAGCAGTAGTTTGTAATCTAATTGCTAAAGTTTGTTGTAAGGCCTTTAGATATTTTCTTGGTATTTGTCATTTGGAAAAACTTTTCATTGATAATGAACTTTATTCATTTTGTCACAAAAGTAAACATATAAATGACAAACATGTAGGAAGCAGAAATGCAACAGCATTTATTATTGTTAACAATAATGATTGAACGTGAAGTTTCAATTCTGAATAGCAGTCTTACATTAGGCTCCCCCTTTTTGCTGAGAATTATTTCTTTGTTAAAATTTTTATGTCATTAAAATTTCTATTTCTAAGTCAGTAAGCCCAGCATTGGTATATATCCAGTAGCAATAATAATGCAATCAACATATTTGACTAGAATCTCTTGATATTGCAGAACAAGTTAGCTAATTTGACTAGCTCCTTCTATCCTTACATTTGTGTTGCACAAGGCCAAGTGCCCATGTACCTCTCATACTAATGTCACTCTTACCTTTACTGCATAAAAAGTTTCATTTTTTTAAAAGACTTTTATGGCAATGTATAAAAATGATTCTGGGTTACATTATTTAAGGAAAAGTTTTGTTTCTGTAATCTCTTTTAAAGTAAATTAAGGAATATTTCTGGGTCCTAAATAAGACTTTTAGTTGGTACTAAAGTATTTGAGGATTCATTAATCAAAATTTAAAAATTGCTACTTCTTCAGATCATTAAAAATTGCATACAAAAATTGTTTGAATGTACTACTGTATTTAGTAAAAATACCAAACGAATAGTACAATCATGTGTTCATGATTGAACTATTATTGTTATTCAAAAATATTTGAGATATGTTCTTAAAACAGCATTTCTCTAAAACTCCCATTTCATCATCTTTTCTAATAATTTTATCAGTGTCATTGACAAATAAAGAAAATGTTTTTTTTCAAAATAATGCAAAAGAACTACCAGTGACAATTGAATACAAATATATTGTTGATTACTACTGGATACTTTAAGCAAGATATTTCATGTCTAATCAACAAAGAATATAGACAATTTTTATATTTAAAGTAAATCAAACAGTACTATGATTGTTTGGAAATATACAACATTTTATTCACTATTAGCATGCTTGTCACAAGAATTATAAATGATGGGGTAAAACTACTTAGATATATTTAAATTTAGTATAAAAAGTTTTGTTAAAATTATTTTGTTTTTAGTCTTTGAATAAAAAGAAGTTTTGTGTTATTTGTCTCCAGAACTTAAATTATATTCAGTTTTCCACTTTAAAGTATGCAATTTTTAAACTGTTAAAGTAATAAAAGAAATTCTTGAATGAAATAAACTGAAAAATTTGTTCATAACAAAATAAAAGTTTGAAACAAATAGGCAAAAGCAAAATATTATTTATTAGAAAAAATAATGAGTGTATTGTTTATTTTGATGATATTTATTTTTAAACATTGTTGATGATCACTTGCTTTTTTCTTTCAACTTAAGTCAGTTAAATGGTAATAAAATGGCTATTAAATACTGTATAAAGTTGGCTATGCTTGCTTTAATACATGTTTATGTATTAATAATTCTTAAGAGTCATGTCAAAATGAGGTTTGTAATATAACTTTTGCAACTTTTTTAAACATTATGTGTGTGTAAGTAGCTGTTTTTATCGAAAATTTTATATCCAAATATGATTAATATATTGTTAGTATGCAATGGTCTTGTCACAATATAATTCAGATAGCATATCAGGCTTCCTGTTATGTTATGTATTAAAGTAATTAATCTACAATTTATGGGTAGATTAACTATTTAGGTATTTAGGCCACAATAAAATGTTCCCACTTTATTCATTTATATAAATCAGTTTTAATTTTAATTAAAGCAATAATTTATGAATAACTTTGTTTACCTAATCATTTTTATTATTTGTTAATTTTTATTACATATCTATTCTTGTGCAGTTTTGATTTCAAGTCTTAAATTTATTTTCATTATAGTTTGTAAACATCAATTGCCTTAAAGAATTTATAGAAATGCTTTGTAATTTGTTAAATAACTGTGTGGTTTATTTTAAACAGAATAAAAAAGTTGAAACTTAAATTACTTTAAACAGGAAAAAAATTGCTTATAAATATTTGATAATTCTTTCTGTTACAGTGTTGTCTGATGGAAAGATCCTTGTCCTATGTGTGTAAATCCTATATGTTTATTGAAATATATTATATAATATCATGTAAGTTAAGCTACTCAATTATATTTTTTTATTGTGTAGAATTAAAACATATGATATAAGAAATATGCAAGAAATGCTGCAGATGATAACAGTTGAGGATGAACAAACTATTGATGGTATTCAGTGGAGTGATGATGGTCAGTTATTGGCATTATCAGGCGGGGAAGGAAATCTCCATGTATATTTAACTAAGCTACCAGTTTTAGGGTCTAGTTATAATCAAAAATTAGCTCATCTAAGTTCTTTATATGAAGTTTCACTTTATTCAACAAGGAAAAAGGTAATAAAATATTTCAAATTTTGCACTTTCACTGATATTTTAAAGTGCACCTGCATGGAGTAAGCATTTTTTAACAACCTGGGTATATTAATCTGATAATGGATAATGTGTTATTCTGCCGAACTTTAT
This sequence comes from Latrodectus elegans, assembly GCA_030067965.1. NCBI lineage: Eukaryota > Metazoa > Arthropoda > Arachnida > Araneae > Theridiidae > Latrodectus > Latrodectus elegans. The sequence goes on along the minus strand of CM057820.1, from coordinate 82,549,165 downwards.
GTTCTCTTTTTTTTTTCTTTTTTTTTAAATGTTTTTACTTAGGAAAATGCACAACCTATGCAGTATCATTTATCAAAAATACTTAGAAATCTTTATTCATTGAGTTGCAATTTAATTTTATTTTCCATGTGGGATAAAATATTTGAAATTTGGTAAAAAGTTATTTTAAAGAATGCAAGTTATGTACAGGTGCAAGTTTTTGAAACAATTCATACTACCATTATGGAAAAGTCTGAATGATAAAAAATGACTGTTTTAATAATAGTTTTTCACATTTTCAATTAACAAAAGAAAAAAGGATTAATTTGTTCTATTAATAGGCAGAAATAATGTTAAAATGTATCCCAAATATTAATTTGATAATGTATTAATTTTTCAGTGTAGAAACTTTTTTTAAGATATATTTATATTTTTTATGACACATCATCAAAAACTGAGTACAATGCCCATATTTGTTGTTTTTGTTTAAGTTTATAATATTACTTTTATGTTTTAGCATCGCTGCTTAATTCTTTTAAGTAAATCAAAAAGCACATTATAAAGCAAATATCTCAAATTTATTTCAGAACTCAGAGAATTGCTTGATAAGGTTTTTTTGAACTTATACAGTTTTATGGAATTATGCATATATATTTATCATTTATTTGCAGAAGTATTTTTAATCCTTGAAGCATAGATTCTTATATGATCTTGATTAAAACATTAGTAATTATTAAATAAATTTTGTCCATATTGGTTAAAAATATCTATTATAAAGAATTTATCTTTTAATTCATTTTTACATGCAATATTTTACATGCTAGTTATGATATTATATTTGAAATATATTTTTGTGTTAGATATATTGTATAACACACTTTATTTTTCTTCATACATTTTAAAAAATAAATGCCGAATGCTTTTTTAATAACAGTTGCTTTTTTTAATGTGTAAGTCTTCTAAGATGAGATCTTGTTTCGAATGAAAAGCGTGGATAACTTTTATTTACAATAGTTGTAAGCACTCTTAATAACAAAAATGAAAAATTAATTATTTCTGTCAACATTTGTTCAAAAAAAGCAAGTTACTACTTCTAAAATTTAAGTTTTATATTTTATGGAAGCTAATTTATATATATTTAAAAGTCTCTAAAATAAAAAATAGGTGTATTTGCTTTAAATCTGTTACACTGATTTAGTGCAAGAAAACTTTAATATTATAATCCTCTGAGGAAATGATTTATACTATTGTAAGATACATTTTTTTGAAAAAAATATTTGGGAAATTTAGGATTTCTTCATATTATTCTTCTAGAAAGCTTGCCAATTGAAAACTGAGTTAATATTAATTATTATAAATATCCTTTTATCTTTACACTTCTTCATATTTTTTAAAGGATTCATGACCTATATTTTTAAAAAAATCTCAATAAAATAAATATCATATTTGTAGTTTTTCTAAGTTGAAAGGAAATCATTCTTATTTCTTTCTTATTGTAGGATGAAATCACAAAATTTAAAATTGATATTGAGCCAAAATTTATAGCATTAGGTCCTTTTCATCTTGCTGTTGGAATGAACAATAGAGCTTGGTTTTACACTTTAAATGAAACTGGTAACTTTTATTTTCAATACTTGTACAGTGTGCAGTATTTTTTATGTAATCTAATTTATTAATTATATATAGCTCTTATTTTTATATAGTTTATTATTATCTGACTTTAAAACAACTATAAGAAACATGTTATGTCAATTATATGAAAAACTTCAAAATACAATAATCAGAAAATCATCCAGATATCTACTGGTACATATTTATTTACTCATATTTATTTAAAAAAAAAATCTTACTAACAAATATTCATTACATTAAGGAACTGTGCACATAAATATATTATTTTATAATTGTAAATATTCTTGAAAATGAATAGCTGCTAAATCAGAAATCTCTAGGTTATTTATCTGCTAAAATTTCTGTGTAAAATATAACCTTCTAAATTATTTTTTCCACACACTTTAAAACTCACAAAAAATTGACTTGAAGTATTCTATAGATTTGAGCTTTAATTATTATGTAAAAGTTTTAAAGCTTGTGATTTATGCAATAGAGGTTAGTTTTTACAAATTCATAGGAAGTGGTAAAACATTTTGTAAAATAGGAAAATAATGTATTAGATCATTCAGATTTAATTTTTTTACCAAACTACATTTCTTAAATAAAATACTATTAAAATTTATTTAGGACACACTAAAAGAAACGTGTATGAAATAAGGTTTATATTTAATAACAGTATTTTTACTCTATCAATGAAAAATCATGCAAAAATAAACACAAATTTTCCTTTTTCGTGTTTTATAAAACATATTTTTCCATTTTTTCAAAGCATGAAACTACTTTTCTATTTTTTTCCCTTAAAAAATTACTTATACAGGATTCATGTTATCCATTCAGTTGCTTATCTTGCAGGTGGTATTTGCACTGCATCATTTTTTTTGTTTCATATCTGATATGTTTTCATTATTATTTATTATATTCTTAATAATTTCATTATCTGTTTTTTTTTTTTTTTTTTTTTTTTTTTTTGTACAGATTAAAAGTAAGTGTATATTTAAAAAATCCTCAAAAGAAATTCAGGTAAGGGATACTTTGCCACAGTTCATGCACAAATTACTTATCTTAGCAGAAATCCTCAAGTAAATTGTTTTACCAGTTATGTTGATTTGTTGAATAAAGCCAACCTGCTGAAACACTCTCAGCATTGTCTTTCATTTCAATATCATTCCAAGCATTGATTGACAAATGCATTGTTCTCAGAAGATCAGTATCATAAGATTACTTCAATTTCAATTCCATTATCTCACTTTGCAGAAGTTCTCTTTAAAATTTTCACTTGAGGCTGTTGATTGTAACTTGATTCTTAGACTATAAGACCAGTTAGATTAGGCGAGAGAAACTTCTCACAAACCGTATTCATGACCACTGAGTCAAGACTTTTTTTAAACATTTGGGTTTTTAAATTTTTTTTTTGAAAAGCAACAGTACTTTTTCTGCTCCATTCATGCTAGCTGCAAGCAGCACTGTATGCTTTTTTATATTTATTTATCTATTCTTTTAGATAAAAGTTTAAAAAATAAACATTTTTTAATCATTTTAAAATGCTCTTTGGGTTCTACTCAGAAAGTAGTGATTTCAATACTCCTTTTTTCTATTTAATTTCCAAAATTTTACTATCAATTTCTCTCTTACCACAGGATTTTATAAGGCTCAAGCCATCTATAATTTAAAATTTTTAGTGCCAACCGTCTGAAGCTTTGAAATCTTACATCCATCTTCATGGCAAAGCATTTAGATTAATCTTTAATGACATTACCATCAACAGGAATGACCATTCTTCTTTTTCTCAGCCAAGCAAGTAAAATTTTTCCAATTTTGTAGACTTTTCTTCTTTACAATATTTTCAAGGGGATTATGTTTGCTGATGTTTCCTTTTCAGGATATTTTCTGAGTTTTTAAAATTGTCAAGAGGGTGTTCTTCAGAATTTCATATTCTTTTGACAATTTTTGTCTTAGTTAATATTTTTCTTCTATTTCTTTCAAAATTTACTTTTTTACTTCAACTGATAAACATGTTTACTTCATCAACTAAGACAAATTCTTAATGGAATTGGCACACTCTCCCTCTGGACAGGCAAAATTTCATAAAGTGAATTCTTCATATGAAAAGATACCAAGTACAGAATGACAGAGCGCAAACTTATAGACTTTCTCCCCTTTTTTTATGTTCTCAAGTATGGGGAGGGCAAGAGCTGATTTCATATTATATTTATATGCGTTCATAAATATCCAAAATATAAATACGAAGTACACACTTTGCTTAGATTAAAAACATTTTATATAAAACATTACAATAATATATATGTTTAAAGTTTAATGTTTAAAGTTTAATATGTTTAAAGTTTAATGTTTTATTTTTTTTTATTTTAAATTTCTTTTAATTTTAAAATCATTAAGTCAAAACAAGAAACTAATCATTATTTTTTAAAAATTCTTTAATTTAAAAACAATTTATTAAGATAAAAAGGATAAAATTAAATCTATTTTGCTATTTTTCTTTCCATTATTCATTTTCAATTTTGCTCTTTTTTGCCTCTTGAACTAAGAGTACATAGTATTTTGATTTTCCATGTAACAACTCTTGAATTGTTATAGTAATTTAGGATTTATTTTATATTATTTAAGTTGAAGACCTATTTTATATCATGTTATTGTCAATCATATGAAATAGCTTTTGGATACAAAATATCTTTTGGTTTGCTGAATTATGTTTATCAAGCAACATAATTCAGTAATCCTGAACATTTTTATCAGGTTCTTTTAGCCTTACATTCTTTAACATTATATACTTTACACATGTTTTACTATTTTAGTTTCATTTATTTTACAATATTTGTATGCTCTGGTTATGAATTATTTTTGTTAAATAATTTTAACCAAAAATTCTCATATATTTACTAGATAATGCATATTTTTGGCAAATGGTATATTATTGATATTATAAATTTTTTATAATAAATTATTAAAGTTTAATCAATTGAATTTTATTTAAGAAGTTAATGAAAAGCAGCACCAGGAAATATAATTCTTTATTAGGAAATATATATACTTTTTTGTAGAAGTTATATTCATTAGTTAATTCTAAATTGCTGTGCTTTTGTATTGCAATGTCAGATTAATAATAAACATCTAATCTATATACCTGTATGTGTTTGAGTCTTCTTTATACTCCAATTATCATATTTGTAATTATCTTTCAAATTTTTAACTTACTGAAGGGAGCTGTAGTTGTCTAAAAACACTTTATTTTAGTTTTTTTTTTTTTTTTTTTTTTTTTTTTTTAATGAATTACTTCATATTTATGTATGATTTTAACTTTCTGAGTTTTTTATTTTGCTTAATGTAAATCTTTTCAGTAATACAAATTTTTACTAATGATTAATTCTTTCTCTCTTTTGATTTTCTGGCTATAAACTATGTTTCCCTCATTGTAGTTTATTAGAAACTCTAATAAATATAAAAGATAATTTTTTAATATTTGTTTAACTTGTCTTTCAAACTCTAAATTTTGTTGTTATTGTACAAGTTCACTATTGTTGTATTAAATAGTTTCATTCACACACAAATTGTATATTTAATCATTTCAGGAATATCATTCTCATTAGCAAACCTTTTGACATTTCAACCATTTTCATTTTAAAAATTTTCCTTATTCAAAAGTTCTTAAACCATAACATTCTTTTATTTGAAATAAAGCGTTTTTTATGTATATTCTTGTACATAATGAAAATTTTTGCTTGTTAATTTTCTAAATTTTAATCTGAAATTGTAGCTAAAGAATTAGCGCTTTGGCCTTCAGGTCAATATTTCAATAGTTTAATTTACATTGATTTTGAAAATTAGTTTAAAAGTAATCCACTAATTTTTTTTAACTTTGATAATAGTTTTCTCCTAAGTTTGTGAATTTTCCATCTGAGGATATTTGTTTGTTTTTTTGACAATTTGTCCTGATATTTAAATTGCATCAACTTGGTCAAGGAAGAATATGATTTGCTGTGGTTTAATTAATTATTTATATTTATATTTCCTCAAAATTTTTTTTATATATATATATATATATATATATATATATATATATATATATATATATATATTATATATATATATATATATATATATATATATATATATATATATATATATATATATATATATATATATATATATATATATATATATATATATAATATTATGATTCTTTCATTCAAATTATGATTAACTTTAAACAAATTCAGTTTCATGAAATATGTTCGTTCATAAAATATTCTAATAATTTTTTGTTCTGTTGAACAAATTTTATATCCTATTTTTAATGTTACTTACATAAAGTTTTTGAGTGAAATAAACTCTTTTCTAACTAAACCAATCCCGGTTTAAATAATATTTAATATTTTACTTTTAATTATAATTAAATACAGAAAATTTTCTGTATAGCTATTGCTAAAGAAGTCATCAGAAAAAATAGAAGTATTTAAATTTTATCTTTTCTGTAATAATCCCTATTTAAATTGCAATACACACAATTCTTATTGAATAAATATTACATGCATGTAGAAGTCATGTGATAAATTGGTATTTTTTTTCATTGAGAATTTATTTTATAAATGGCAAATATTGGTGTTTAAGCCATTACTTTACAGGTCCTCCAATACTTCTTGACAATGTTCCCATACTAAGAAAGCTTGGCACAATTATTTAAATGTTCAAAAATCAATAGATTGGAATCACTTAAAACTCAGTATGGGAAATCCACCACTCTAATTCTATAGAAATGGTCTTGCAAGCAGTCATGTTTAGTCAGTCCTCTGAATAGTACTATTGCTGTCTTTCTTGGAAAACTAAGAGCAATTTTTTTCCCTCCCCCCAAATCTACCAATTTTTTTTCCATTGCACATTGAATCTTTTTATTGAGAATACTATTTAATTTTTTAGCTGATAAAAATATTTAAAGTGTACCTTTTAATAGCATTTTGTAGAAATTTGTTTATTAGAATGAATCTACAAATATGCAAGATTAATTCCAATAGAGAAATCATAAAGATAATTATGAGATTGAGAATTGGCCACTTTGGTGGCATGAGTATAAATGTAAACAATACAAGGACGTATGTAAAAATTGTCCTGATGAACTTTCTCCAAGCCATATTTTTAATTGGGAGAATATCCATTTGGTGGTGATCTCTACACTGAATATAGTGAAGCTAGCTAAAACTGTCATTGGCAATCACAGATCCATTTGACTTCCTGGACATAACTGCATAAATTTGAATTCGATGGTATTGTAATTCAGAGAATGTGCAAGCTGTTTTGATTATTTGTTTCATCCAGTTGATTAACTTTTATTTATTAATCTCTGTGAATTGTAAGTTTAACTAATTTCTCTCAATTACTTACTAACTATAATATTTACTATTCTTAAGATGCTTGTGTTAACTACCAGAAATATCTAAGCCTTATTAGTTTTGAATTATTAAATTATTACTGTATCTTTTGAAATAAAAAGATATTTAATATTTCATTGCAGTACAAAGTTTTTATATGTTAAATTAAGATTCTGTGATTCCTCATTCTATGATGCATTCTGTAATTAACATTACATATCAGTCATTCTGAGTTGTCATAAAAAAGGTCAGCTCAGTTTGTTTGATTGGTGTTTGAAGTCACACACAATATAGGTAATTGAAAATTCTATAATTCATCAAATTCCTTATAGTAGTTTTACACCATGTCTTCTTTTTATATGATTTTCCCCTATAAGAAATAACATTATACTTATTTTTGAGATATAATAAAATCCATTACAAAGTTATATTTGCTTTTAATCAGAAGTATATATGCTCCTAGAAAACTAGCTGATGACCTTGTTATATTTTTAAGTGTTTGTATTAGAAATGTTTATTGCTTTTTGTTTGACAATTACTTGTTTTAATTTTCTTTTAAAGAAATATGCAGATTTTCACTTGAGTGTTAAATACATTTTTTATATGCATTTAATTTTAAAAAATGAAGGGTAAAATGTGTGCTTGTGTATATATATACATGAACTGTATTCTTCAGTTTTGAAATTTGCAAGATGTTGAAGTTATTGTACTTCAAAATTGAATTTAATTCACTATTTCTAGGGACAGAACTTTTATCTGACAAAGAATATCTTAGCTCAGTACGAAGTATATATTTGAATAGTGATTATGCTTCGGCTTTAATTGATGGTAAAATTCAACTACATATGGTAGGTTGTAATTATTTTTATCAGTTCATTTTTTATCTCCATTTCTATCCATTTTGAGTATTTTTAATGATATGTCTTTTTGTACAATAATCTAAATAAATATGTATGTATTTGTTGATTATGCTTTTGTTAGTCCATAAATCTAAAAAAATTGTGTGCAAGTAAATGATGAATGTTTTGTAGTTTTTTAATTTTATTTAAAATAATAGCATAAATGGTATATTGACAGTCTATTAAACTTCATTCTATTGATGGAAAGATGTAGAATATATATTATAGTTCAATCAGGCTTTAAGCTACACATGCTTCCCTGGTAGTGCTAAATGAGTAACAGCATTCGTCATGGCCCAAAGTGAATTATGTTTTCTTGTAAGCCAAAATATAGTCCTTCTCAGTGCTCAAACGCTGCGGCCTTCACAGTCCTTTTCTGGAATGTGGGTGGCTTGTCTAGCACAAAATTTACTGAATTTAAGACTGTAGCGGCTAGAGAAAATTGCGACATATTTGTCTTCATTGAGGCTGGTGCTTCTACTGATACTCTGGACTATTTCAAATGCAAAGGATTTAATATTTATACTTTACCAAGATCTGTCAGGTTGCCTCTGGCATTATTGTAGAAGTTAAATGTTCTAATACCTGCACTTTTAAAATCCTTTGTGCGATGCAGGACAATAATTTAGAGGCTGTTGAATTAAACGTCTGGAAGGTCTTTGTGAAAACAAAATTAGTTTTTGTGTATAACCCTCCTTGTAATGTTCCAAATACCTATATTCTAGAGAATGTTCTTGATAAAAACACCATAATTATAGGTGACTTCAACTGCCACTCTTGCAGGTGGGGATACAGACAACCAGATTTTCCTGACAAATCTATGGAGGACCTTCTTGACTCTATGGCTCTTGTTCTTCACCAACCAAATGAACATACTTTTCTTTCTTTCAAAGGAGAAAAGACTAACCCTGATCTTGTCCTCTCACACATTAATTTGTCCAAAAGTATTAAATTTGACCTTTTAGAGTCCTGTAGTGGTTATGGACATAAAGTCCTGAAGGTAACTCTCTCTTGACTCCCAGTGCCCTTTTATAAATGGTGATTTCTTGCCTAGATGGAACCTAAAAAAGGCTAATTGGTCAAAGTATGCGCAACTAACTGACAGACTTCTTGCTGTGAATAAACTTGACTTTTCAAACCCAGATAGAAGTAGTGACTGTATCACTGAAACTGTTCATGTCTGCACTCAGGCCTCAATTCCTAGAGGTAAAATAAGAAAATATAAACCTTTTTGGACTGATGAGTTAACTGATCTGAAGAGGAAGCGTGGTGATGCCCGTTTACATTCTGAGCTCTTGAGTGACTTGAAGTCAAATGTAACTCTTCATCATGCGCAAGCTGTCCTTAAGAGAACTATTAAAGAGGCAAAGAGAAAATGCTTTAAAAATTTTGCTTCAGCTTTGGACTTTAGAAGAGATGGTGTTCAGGCTCATCATTTTCTTTCTTCCCTAAATAATGAACAAGCTGAAACAAAAAATGAACCCTTGGTTAGTAATGGAAGATCTCATTATGCCAATAGTGACAAAGCTTTGGCATTTGCTAAATTCTATGCCTCAGTATGCAGACTTCCTCAAAAAAAAAATTAATAAATAAATAAATAAAATAATAAAAAAATGAACTAGTCTTCTTCAAATGCCACCCCCTGGGTGTCTCAACTATGACGACAAACTTCTTTTTTAACAATGATTTTACTCTTGACGAACTCCATAGAGCTATGCATGAAATGAAATTGGGTAAATCTTCTGAACCTGATGATCTGCCTGGTGAATTTTTTATTTACCTGGGTGAAAGTGCCAAACAAACTCTTCTCACTTTTTACAACATCACTTGGAAATTATATGCCCCATCAAAGTTGAAAAAGGCTACAATAATTCCTCTCCTGATGCCAGACAAGCTAACTGACACCCCTTCCAGCTTTAGACCTATTTCCTTAACAAATAGTTATTGCAAATTAATGGAAAGAATGGTTACAAATAGGCTAAACTTCTATCTGGAGAGCAATGGGCTTCTCTCTGACCTTCTGGCTGGTTTAGAAAGGAAGAGAAATACTATAGAACAGGCAGCATTCTTTTCACAATGTATAAAAAATAGTTTTCATAGGAAACAATCCACACTAGCTGATTATGTAGACTTTAAAAACGCCTACGATAGGATCTGTCGAAAGAAATTGATTGAGAAGATGATCAAGGTCGGTGTCAGGGGAAATATGTTAAATTGGCTTAAATCACTAATTTCCCAGCGCTTGGCCAGAGTGAAATATCATTCCTCCCTTTCTAAGTATGTTCTTCTCCAAAATGGGCTACTGCAGGGAACTGTGACTAGTAGTACTGTGTTTAACATCATGATTGATGAAGTGATTACTAGATTAAGGGAGGTTCCTGGCATTAAAAACCTGGCTTTTGCGGATGATTTCGTTATTTAGACCACTGGAGGTGACATTTCTGACCTAAATAATTCTATAGTTGATGCTCTGAAGTTTTTAGGGAATTGGTGCAATGAAAATCTTGTAACTGTTAACCTTGAAAAAATGGTGTACCAATTTTTTACCCTGTCAACAAAACACTCTATGTTCAATATTTTCTATAATGGACAAACTTTAACTTAAGTGGACAATTATCGCTACCTCAGCGTCTTTTTTGATAATAAGCTTTCGTGGAGAAGACATGCTAATGAGATGGCTAGTAGAGGCAATAAAAAATAGACTCACAAACTTCTAGAAAAATTATCTGGCATCACTTGGGGTTCCTCAACTGATACCCTTTTGATTACCTATAAAACTTATGCCAGGCCTGTTTTGGAATATTGAGGTGAACTTATTGCCACTGCCTCTAAAACGTGTCAGGATGTTATTGACTTGATGCAAAATAAGGCACTTAGGATTTTTACTAGTTCTGCTAGCTCCACCCCAATCGCTGCCATGGAGCTTCAGACTGGTATTGAGCCCTTAAATTCCAGAAGAGAATTGCAGGTCTTAAGACTCCATGGCAGGTGTAAAAGATTGAATTTACTTTATTTGAGGCAATACTTCCCTGCTACCCATAGACTGAAAACACATAAATCATTTATCTCTTGCACTGATGAGAACTCTATACATTTTACGACATCATGCCAGGTATACCTTACCCACCACAGTTTGGCTTCTCTCCACCTATAATTAGAACTCCTACCTACAATCTTATCATCAGTACGCCTATAAAGAAATGTGATGAAATTCCTGATGCTCTTAAAGCTATTTCCTTAGAAATTATAGTTACAAAGTATCATATCTATGAATGGATCCACATTTATACTGATGGTTCTGCCTGTGATGGAAATACTGGTGCCAGACTGTACTTAAGGGCTATTTTGAGGAATCCTGTGCTTTTGGACTAAAAGCCTCAAACTTTGATGCAGTGATTTTTGCCATGAATAAAGCAATCGTAAATCTCACTAGTCTTGATACTAACTTTGGCAAGGCAGTTATTTTTATTGACTCCCAGGCTGCAATCTTGGCTTCTGCTTCCTACACACTTAGCGACTGCTCACTTGTTGAAGAGACTAAGAGATTTGTTTCCAATGCTCTTGCCTCTGGCTGGGAAATAGTTTTTCAATTGTTCCCTAGTGATTGTGGGGTGCCTGGAAATGAAAGAGCAGATGTGTTGGCTAAAAATGGTTGTAAGCTGCCTCACCCCCTGTTTCCACTAACTGCCCATCAGTTTAGTTCTGAGGCTAGGGGGAAAATTGACCAACACCTTGAACAAATTTATGCAGCTCTTTCAGCTGATAAAAAGTGGAACGCTCATATGAAATTGCCTTTCCCGATGGATTTGGCTCGTGCAGTTTTTACTGCAAATTTTTAACTTTTAATTGGACATGACTTTTTGTATAAACATCTACACTGTATCAATGCAGTTGCTGATGATACCTGCCCCCTTTGTTTTTTGGGTGAAACTATGGACTTTGATCATTTGACAACTTGCATTGCACTTTCTATTTATTACTTTTGACTCTGACAACTTTACTAAGGCGGAATTCTATTGGGCCGCCAGAAGTCATATGGCAGATAAATGTTACTGACTGGCATAGGGAAAAAATATTGTAGTCCAACAGACCATTTCATTCAAAATTTTTCAATTTATCTTGCAAAATAGTTCCATAATATTGCATAATATTCCTATATTTTTGAAGAATTATAGTAAATAAAAAATAAACAATAGTAAAAAAGTAAATGAACCATACACTAAAGTTTCATGTTATAATTTACAGTATTGTATTCATATATCTAAGACTGCAAAAGCTATCAGTATTGAACATTAGTAAAGTTATCAGTATTTACACTTCAATTAAAGATATTCTTTTGAAGGAAAAAATTTTATTAGAAGAAAGCTGATAGTGAATATCAATCATTGAATAATAGAAGAAATATTCTTAGAGTTTTATTAAAATTATAGTTTTTGCAAACACAGATATATTTTGTGTTCAGTTTTTAATAAGGATTCAAATATGTTTTTAAATGAAACAGAAAATATAATGATTATAAAAATATAATTTTATTTTGAAACTAAAATTATTTTAATAAAAGGATTTTAATGCAAATTCATTACATTTTTTAACACAAAGTTTATTATTTTATTAAATATATAAATCCAATTTATTTATAAATAAAAATTTATTGGAAGTAAAAAACTGTGTTCCATTAGTACATATATATGTTAAAATATTTTAAATTTAAAATTATAAAATATATCTAAACAATTTTTTTATTTTGTATATTCATTAATATGCTACAATAAGTTTAGTTTCCAAAAAAACTTAATTTAAATCTAATTGGTATCTTAATATTCTTTTAGATATTTTAGATATAATCTTCATAGAAATATGCTGAAATAATTAAAAATAGCATAAGTTAGTAATCAATTTTTTAAAATAAATTGTCAGATTTTGTTCACTGTATGAAATGCTGTTTATTCAGAAAATAAACGTTAAGTTTTAAGAATAATTTTTGAATTTCATATTCTATTACTTAATGCATAAAATGCATATTAATATAAATTTTTACTTATCATGATATGCTTTCTTATATCTGTAATTTTAATAAATAATTCAAATTTTTTCCATACACAATACAAACTTATTTAGTGTATTATTTTTTCTAAGGAATGCAACTTTTCAAATTTCTTAATTTTTTCATATTTATTTGTATTTTAAAATATAATATAAATTTATTTTAAAATTACCATAAAACAGTATATTGAAGAAGGAAAATTCCTTTTCACACAAGAATGAATTCAACATCACAACTCATACAAGAATATCATATTATATTTTATTAGTAATTTTTTTTAAATGTTAACTAGTTGCTTTATAATATAAGCAATTTAACAATTTAATTTTTATATATATGACTAATTAACATATACTTAATAGTGAAAAACATTAAGTGTTTTTTTAAATAGTATATAGTTCATATTGATTGTTATTGTATTATAATTCAAAAAAAGAAAATTAGAACATTCATTCAAATTTTTTCATCCACTTTTTTTATACAGTTTAGCAATTTTTATATAGATTTCCAAATAAAAATTAGTTTTTAGCTTATATTTTATTCAATATATAATTTGGCTTTGTTTATGTATGTTCAAATCCTGAAATATATTTGAATGTATATTAGATTATAATTTTTGAACAATTTCTCACAGGTGTGTATTCAAAATTTCTATATCATTTAAACAAGAATTAATTTTGATTTTATATTGTTTTTATTGACATGCATTTTATATTATCCTTTTTTATTTTTTATTTAAATGTATTATTACACAATTTTTTTTTAATAAAATGTGATTATTTAGTGCATTTAATTTATTATCATCAAGTAATAAAATTTTGTTGACTATCTTTTAAGTTTTAATTGCAAAAGATACTTGTAAATTTTTTTTCCTTAAATAATTTGCAATTTTAACAACAATTAGCAACAAAATATAATTTAATTTCTATGCTTAACAGTATCCTTTTTTATCTTACATCTTAAATTCTTTTATTTCTAATATATTTCTATTTCTATTATTTAATTAAAAAATCTAAGAAAAACTCAACTGTTTTTGAAAACTAAGTTGTATGATAAGATTTAAAACTTTAAATTATATGTAGTTTTTGTCGGCAGAAATGAATTCTTTCTTCTAGATTGATGAGCCAAATGTTCCGTGCATGGAACGAGAATCACGAATATTTCCTGATCCCGACCAAAGAAATACAGTTATTACTTGCCATGCATTGACAAATGATTTCCTTGCTTATGGAACTGATGTAAGATTGTTATGTTTCATGAGAATAATTATAGGTTAAATATAGATAAATATTTTATTTAATTGCAATTTAATTTCTTCCAAGTTTTATATATTAATGTTGGATTTTTTTCATAGACTGGAATAATTAATCTGTTTTCACTTTTGGAATGGGAATTTTGTATGTCTATACAACATCCACAAAATACTGGTGTACGAGAGCTTTATCCTGATTTCTCTGGCACTCGTTATCTTGCAATAGATTCCAAAAATTCAGCTTACATATACAATCCAGTAAGAATATTTTTAAATATTAAGCTTTAAAATTTCTTATTTCATCTGTCCTACTTTTATTATAAAATTATTTATATTTTTAAGATTAATTTTCTTTTTCAGACATTTATGAATACCATTTGATTTAAATGAATATTGATTCAGTAGTGTTTATTATATTTTCTTTATCACTTGAAAAGATCATAATAAAACAGCCAAATAGAATATTGAATGATCATTTAACTTTCTATTTGGCAGACAAATCATGTTTTCATTTTCCAATAAAATCTATCATGTCTATCTTTCTATTGAGTTATTCAGAATTAATTGCATTTTTTTCCAACAGAAGACTTCAATGTATATTTCAAACCCAGGTGCCATGTTATGTTTAGATATTTTGACAACCAGTTTAAAGTTGTGAAAAAAATTTGCTACTATAGTTTTTGTTTAAATATTTTCTATATCAAATATAAAAAGTGGAAACCAACATTTTCTGCTTTGTTTATTTTTTAGTTTCCAAATAGTAAAATATGTGTAAATGAATTGTAAACATGTATTAACAAAACATCAATGCTGAACCTCGTTTGGAAAATTTTGTCCCAGAAATTTTGTGAATATGCAAGTTTGAAAGTAAAATAAAACATTAAATTTTGTAAAATTTAATGTCTTACTATCAAAAGTGTGAACATCTTTATATTCAAACTAAAAAATTGTCTTTTTTTTATTATTTATTATTATTATTTTTATTTATTTTTTTATTTTTTATTTATTTTTTTTTACTATCTTAAAAAATTATTAACATAATTATGTTTTCTTCAAATACAGCATTTGTATATTGTCTTTTTTTGAAGGTTTCTTATTTTTTCAGTAAATTATTTCTATCCAAGTATCATTTAATTTTTCAAGTTTTTGAACTTTTCAATGAAATGTCTTATAAATAATGCTTACTGTATTGCTGAAAAAGTATTGCTACAAAATTTTGAATGTTAGTTACTGTAATTTTCATTTTTTATAAAATAAAATTCATAAAATAATTTCAGAATTATAATTACATTTCAAATGTAGTAAAAATATTCAACTGTTTTATAATTTTTAATAGTACCCTTTAATATTTGTAGTATTTTTTTATTGAGTAATTTCTTGAGTTAACAAACTTATAATAAGAAATTAATTATGAATCTTTATATCCAATATGAGTATACAGCAAAAAATAACTGCAAAATTTTATCACAATATTGTGAAAGTAGAGTAAAAAAAAGTTGCTTAACAAATGCATTGGTACAAATAATCTGCCGTTTTTGTTAGTGCTCTATTTGCTTGTGTTGCTTTTTTCATATTGTTTTATATAAATTTATCATTTTTTTATTGGCTTGTGTTGCTTTTTTTTATAATTTTTTAAATAAATTTACCATTTTTTATAAAAAATTTCTAAATTACATAGCATAATATTAATTACTTCCTTTTTTGGATTTCTTTAATTTAAAAAATAATAATGAAACATACTCTTGGATTTTGTTTCAAAAGATTATATTCTTATTTTAATACATTTTCCAAAATAAAAATACGTGGACATAAATGTGGATTTTTCTTCTGAATGTAAAATTTTCCATGAAGGAAAACATTTGAAAGAAGAGTTTTAAGGGAAGGAGAAATCTGCTATAATAATAAATATCAAATTTAAATGCATAATAATTTATAACGACTTAAAAATATATATAGAAGTTAATTTTAATGTATTTTTTCTTTCTTGTAAAGGAATTCTATTTTCTTCATAAATTTATCTGCAATATATTGTAGAATTGTTTTACTCCTGTTTGTAAATAATAATATGCATTTAAAATGAATATAATGATGAAATAATTTCCTTGTCTTACAATTTGTATATATGTATGTGGTAGAAAATATCATTCTTCAATAAAAGTGTTGTTTGTAAAGTTACCACTTTGAAGGTACTAAAATTTTATTTTAATTTACTGTGAGAATTGTTTTTTTCCATTTCATTTTTTATTTATTGATGTGTATAAAAAAGGGGTTTGATTACAAAATGTCTTTATTTTTATCTCAATTTTGCAAATAAAGGCAAAACTCTGTTACATTTTCTTGGGGAACTAAATTAAATTCACTTCATAAACAAAATTTAATTTTACTGATTTTTTTTTCTTTTTATATCATTAAGTTATTTTGCTAAGAAAGAACATGCTCGCCAATACAATTAAAATTATAGTGTACTTATAAATTCTATACACAATTTATTATGTGGAACATATAATGGTTCTAAAGTTTGAATTGCATTGTATAAACCTAACATGAACATTTTACTGTAGTTTAAGAATTTTGTTCAAAAATTAATGATTTTCAAAAACTTTTTCATGCTGTAGCTGAAAAAAAATTAAACATAATTTTTATTTTAGTTACTTAAAAAAAATAAATGTTTTAAATAAAACAAAAAATATTAATTTTTTTTTCAACTACAGCCAAATTATTTTTTGTGTGTTTAATATTATTTTTTGTATATGTAATGGAATTGAAAAGTCATTTAAGAAATTTTAGTTATTTTGAAATATTGACTCATTGTGACTTAATAATTTTAGTGTCTGAGTAAAAACTCATTGGTTGTATCCATAATTCTGCAAAAAAAAAAAATCTTTTGGTTATGAGTTTTGTGAAAACGATGAATGCTTATAGCATGTATAAATTTGATAGTATAAATTATAGTTACAAGAAAGTAGTCTGCAATCATAGGAACATTTCTTTTAAAATTATATGAAGAACATTTTTTCTAAGTATCATAAGTTTTTAGAAATCAAATAAGATGATATTTTTTTATATAAAAATATATTTTCTGTGTTAAATAATCAAGTTGAAATTTATTTTATACAGTAAACCCATATCTATTCAGAGCCTATTAAACTGGATTTCATTTAATCCAGACATCTATTTCGATGTATGTATTTATGTTAATTTTAATTCCTTTTATTTGTATAATACATATATACATATTTATGTACATGCTATATAAATAAAATGCAATTTAGCACAATCATGTGTTTTTGTTTGAAGCTGAAGTATTGTTGACTTAAGATCAGTCAAGATAGATGGTTTCGAAACTTAAGATTTTCACATCTCCCTACAGGAAGAGGGAAAAACAAATGTAACACTGGAAGATAAATGTTGCTTGGTGCAGATGGAAATGATCCAGGCTATCATGATTTAACAGAGGCGATTGTTGAGAGTGTGACTGCAGCAGAAAACTCTGAATGGGAAGAAAACGCTAATGATAAAACAAACTCAAAACTTTGTGAAATTAAAGACTACTTAAATTTTGTGACAAAATAATTTGAAGACAACTTCAATGAAGCTATATTTGAATATTATGAATAATTGAGATATCTTTGTCATTTAAATATTCAAGAAATAACTAAAGTAAGACAACAAAAGATCAGTAGTTTTTTCCAGTAAAAGTTTGTTTCAAGTGTTGTTAGTGAAGATGAACCTATGCCATATCATGTTTAAAGTAATTTTTCATCTAATGCTTATTGTAAATAACATATATGTGCATACTGAACTTAATTTTCTCTAATGCAATTTCATATTTTATTCCCTTGAATTTAAACTGCAAATTTTACTCTGTACAATTATTTGCTTATGTGTCTTGGCTTAATTTATGTGTTATTTTGTTTAATCTGTACTTTTATTAATCAACTTAGATCCTTATTACTCTAGATTAATAAGATTCTGTTGATTGATAGTTAAAAGTAAAAGTTTTTTCTAATGAGAAAAATTTATCAAAAATTGTTAAACCAATAAAAAAAATTGAAAATATCAAAGAATTATTAAAAAGAATATCAAAGAATGTTTAAATAATACAATCAACAATCTAGACACTATTGTACATTTTATCCTATACTTGATTTGCAACACTTTGAAGAATGTACATAATTCATGTGAAATTTTCATGGATTTACATTTAATGAGATAGGAAAATTATTTGTCTTGCACACATATCACAAATGACTGTACCATGTATAAACTGTACCATGTAAAACGAGAGAAAATATTTCTAATTTGAAGTATAGCATTTGTTTTTCTTTGTATATGTTCTTTTGTGTAATTTGTTTAACTGTGTCTCATATAAGATACTGAGCTTCTTTCAAGCAAATATCTGAGTTTGATTGAGGAAGAATAATACCTATAAGGATTGCAGAATATGTTAATAATTGGACACAAGTAATTGCTGGATGCTGAAAGGAGCGCCGAGCAGACAAGACTGATAGCATCCCCACCTCTTTATACCACTATAATATGATAATAGGCATACTGTACACATGGTAGTGATTGGTGCTTGTTTGAATCATTCAACATTGTTTGCAACTGAGTAGAATAGCTGCTGTGTCCATTGCTTTGTTTTTTACTCAAATCTGCAAGTATTTGCATGATCAATAGTGTGACTAATGACAGATATGAACAATAAGATAGAACATTATTCTCTTAACTCATGAATCCTACCTCTATTTCCAATCCCATGATAATCAGATTCAAGTCTGAAATTACCATGGTGAAAAATTGCTAAACTGCTGCATCATACATCATCACACTCATCCTGTACCTGATACCAGGATTTGGGGGTAGTATTGAATTTCATACTCATATTACTCTAATATGCATTTCTGGTGCACTAACAACCACTATGGTGTTGGTGCAGGGAAATTTACTGGTGCGAACATAAATGCTGAACAGTCAGTGCTACAGTACCATAGTGTTGGCGACTGCTGTAGTGTTCTCTCATAGCATCAGCACTTGCCATCAAACATTTAAATATGTTAATAGATAAATTCACAAGGCATACAATGTACAAGAAATTTTCTCTAATGATCAGATTGAGTTGCTTCTTTGTTCTGCTTGTTCTTCTGATCTATTGTTGATCAAAAATGTGTGATCTATATTTGTACCCTCAGTTGCCTGAGAAAAACTGTCTATTGCTACACTGCAACAACTTCAGTAATATGTGGGCAGCTGTCCATATCTGGAGCATGCACCACAAAACTCAACCAACTTGGTAGTATGTGGAAGCCACATATACAGATGTGTCCAAATGATAAACCCAAAACCTAAAGAGGCTTTATGTTAAAGCATGTGACAACAGTTATAAACAACAATGGTGACTACGCTAAGTATTGTTTTGGTCACCCCCATACTTCACAAGTGGCATCAATTTCAATCATTTGTTCTTTGCATATGCATTATGCTGCCAAATAAATTTTTCTCTGATATCTATAGTCATTGTATTGCATTTTGAATGTCTAGCAAAGTATAACAGGAGCACATGGATTTATTGAAATTTTTATTATTAAATAAGGAAAATTTAGAGTTGCACTCAAACCTAACTTTAACATCATTTAATTTAAAATAAATAAGAATATATTTCAAATGCATGTCTGCCCATGATATCAAACATAAAAAGTACCTTACATCAGATATCACAATTTAAACAATCATTTTTTGATTTTACTGTTATAAAATACAGCAACTGTAAAGTATGTTTAAGAATTGCTCCTTATGGTACATGAAACCTTATCAAAAATATTGTAAAAATGTCATTTACAAAAATTTCACCAAATATCAATATATTTGAAAATGATGTAAAATATTTTGGATTGTAAAAAAAGTGTTAATGTGATTAGTTGTAAAAATAAACTATTTGAAAATTATGAATTATTCCAGGAAATAATTATGTATTGACAAAGACAATGTTATCATGTGCTACTGCCCAAAATAATGACATATGTCTAGTTTTTACAGTTAATCAGAATGGAACAGGCTCAACTGATCAATTGAAGAAACATGCCAATTTACCAATAGAACAAGAGATTGTTAAAATAAATTGTTCAAAATATACTTTATCTGGAAGGTTCTTATGTGCAAAGTTCCATTATTTAAGTTTAAGAATCATGCCTCATAAGATGATTCTTAAACTTAAATATGGTGTTGGACATTATTAGGGAATTCAACTTTGATTTAGATGAATTCCCTTTTGATCCGGTGTGTCTTACTTGAAATTCTTCAGTTTGAAGAGGACATTCACAAAATGTTTCTACTTTCATTTGAGTTGGACTTTATCAGATAAGGAAGTGCAATAATCTGTGCAAAACCACAAATAAATAGATGTGATGAATTTATTATTAAGAATGATAATTTATTCACCAACAAATAGACAAACAAAATACTAAGTTTACTTTGTTGCACCCATTTGTGATTTCTTTATTTTAATGCATGGTAGTACTCATCTCATTTAACCTGATTTGTAGACAACATGCTTAAAAAAGTAATGGTTTGTTTGTTTACTGCTTTTTTTTTCCAAGAATAAAATATTTCTCACATTCTCCTGACCTGAATTTGATATAGCTTATTTCAGATACACTAAAAAATATGTAATAGAAATACTTCCATTTACTTTTGGAGATTTGGAGGGGATACTTATTAAAGAATGAGACAATATTCCAAAAAATATTAATATTTTATTATGTCCAAGAAAGTACTTGTCTAAGGAAAACTGTCTTAATTTTCCAACCCTACACTCATATCAATAATTTCATTTTTTTTAAATCCCTACAAGTTTTGTTATTTGTAGCTTATTAAATGACTGCCACAAATAGCTTTTTCATATTACAAACAATCAGTGTTAAAGTATATTTTTTGAATCGTGTTCTATGTATCCCTCACTAATATGTATGTATGTATGTTCCATTTTGTGCCCTTGGGTTGTCTCCGTAAAGAATAAAATATATAATTCAAAATCTCTTAGAGACACAAAACAAGGCTATCATAAAGGATTTTATCACTTTGAAAATGTTATTTTTTCTAGAGTATTACTTATATTCATGTGAGACATGTGAAAAACATAAACACAAACTTACCAATTTCTATTGTGTACATACCTAGACAAGGAGTCCTTTATACTTCTTATCAAATCAGGCAATACAAGGTTTGTACTAGTGAAAAATCGGAGAAAAGTAAGAAAATTTTTTGTTTTGAAATGCTAGTTATCTTTATTCTATCGTTTTGCAAAGCAATTTTAAGTAGAGTATGAGGGGGAAAACACATGTTGAGAGAGAATTTTGTGCTTGTATTCGCAATTCAAGAACACTTTGCTTTTCAATTTAGGAAATAAGTTGAATTGTCATCTCAATATGTGTTGCGTCAGCAAAGCTATACATAATGAACATTTTTAGAAAATATATAAACTTGTTCAGTTTATGGTTCTTTTCATGTTGACGTAAGTAACATTTTTGAAAGTACAACATTTTCCAATGAATAAATTATTTATGCCAACTCTGTATTTTTACTGCAATTTTCAATTTTTGTTAATTTAGATCTTAAAAATTTTCCCTTTATGAATTTTAATGTTGTAATTTTTTTATATCTAAAGTTATAATTTCTTACATCACAATATTCATATCAAAAAGCATAAACTTTAAACCTACTGTTACATGTACCAATTTGTTTTCCTAATCAAGAAAAAAAGAGTTTGTTTTGTAAATATGATTTCAAATATTATTTTATAAAAACTTGATAAATTTTTACATTAGTTTGAATCTACAATCAATTTCTAGTTAAGATTTAGTATAATATGACTCCATTTTTTATTAAAATATGGTTATTAAAATAATATAAATGTTAAATTTGATGTTGATTTTATGTTGCATTTTCGCTGTGTGTTTATGCCTATTTATGTCTAATAATTTATTCGAATTATATTTAATGTTTTGAAAATAGCTTTTCAAAATATATTTTTGTATAGTGCTTTTCCTTACATTAATTTTTTTTTTAATTTTGTTAAAAATGTATCTGTTTATTAAAGAAAATAATTTTTACTGTATTATTTGAATTGGTAATTCCTTTTATTCATTACTTATGTGTAATAAATAGCTTTTTTCACTGCATATTTTTTGCCTAAAGTTGTGTATGTATATATATATTTTTTTTTCAGTTGGAAAATAATTTGCTTAATGTTCCTAAGTTCTCATCAAATGTTACAAAAGTTTTATGGAATCAATGTACTATTTACAAAGTAAATACATGTTTATTTTAAGGTACCTTATTTTTATATTTAAAATAATTTTTGTTATTGATATTATATTATTTTCTATATTCTCTAGGGTGTTTTTATAGCATTTGATGAAGACAGGGCAAATTCTTACATTTATGTCTGTGATACTTTAGATGGTAAGTTTTGTTTGCAATTTTGATATAAAAATTTAATTAATATTAGTTTAATTTAACAAATATGTATATTTAATTAGGTGACAAGGTTGAACATCTGCATTCCTTTCCTCGTAATGATTTAGTCCCTGCATTGTTGGTGGAAGAAGAATTGATATCTCTTACCCCAACTGGAAAAACATCTGTTATGCCTGTTCCTGGTCATCAATTGGATGCTTACCATTATGCTCACGATTCTATTCAAGTATTTCAATTTTATTTCTCAAATTTCATTTACTAATAATGTATTTTATTTTTAATAATTTAAATAAAGTGTTTCATTCTTACATCAATCATATCAAACTTCACCAACCACAAACAGCAGCATCAAAATTTTATATTTTGGTTATTTAATGATATGCATGCTAAAAACATTAGTTTTCTTTTCACATATTTTTTATCAGTTGAGAATAAGTATACTGTAGTTTTGTAGTAGAAATGTAAATTATAGAATTTAGAGTGCAAACTTTGAATTTGACCTATATTGATCAAATGGCAATAAATACTCTATTTCCAAATGGTTTTATGAATAACCTCCTCAAAATTAATGCAGGATGAATATTGAATGATTTGAAATCAATTGCTTGTTCATATATTGTTTGTGAAAATCCAAACTAAATAAAACTATATGTATTGAATTTTTTATACTTAAAATTATGATCACCCTATAATTTCAGATTGAAAAAGAATCATGTTTTATTTTTTCCAATGGCCCCATCTTATTCTTAATTTCTCTCACATACTTATTACTTGCAATATCAATCACTTAGTTAGAAACATGATATCTAATCTCAAGTGAATTTTTTTTTTAATTTACATTTCAATTTCTGTTTTTATTAGTATATTCATTAGTGAATAAATTTATTTTATGTGTTAAATTTTGTCCCTAAGAGAAATGATAATTTAACTATAACTATTGCTTAATTATAGAATAATTAGAATTATTAAGTTACAATTGAATAGTTTGTTTATTAATTATTAATTGGCTCAATTAAATTTTCTTTGAAAGTAATGAAACTAAAATTTTCTCTTGTTGAGGAAAGATCACTGTGTGTGGCATTTCAAATTTTAGATTTTTAATTATATATATATATATATATATATATATATATATATATATATATATATATATATAAGAGTATTCAAATTTACCGTTATACTGTTTATGCTTATTTCTTTTAAAACAGGGATTGAGCAAAAATGAATAATTTCTATGTATTCTGAATAAATTTATTCTATTCATGTATCATATGTTAAAGGCCAAGTAGTTTTTTATAAATACTGACTTAAATTTTAATTTAAAAACAAAATCTCTCTCTCTCTTTAAATCAAAATTTAAAGTCTATTTGCTTAAGTTGCAGATAAATTTTAAAGTGTTGTTTCAAAAATAATTTTTAAATATTTCTTAATATGAGCTTAAATATTTTTTTGCTATATTTTAAGGTTTAAAAATATAAGTAAATAAGATACATAATTTGCTCTCAAAATTTGTTGTGTAATTTTTACAATGATCAGTTATTAATTGTTTTGTGTATTTTGCTACTACAATACTATTTGTATTTTCTATTATAATATTTTGCTACTGCCATAAAAATTACAAAAGTGTTTAAAAATAATATAAATGCAATCATTAGCTAAATTATTCTTTATAAAATTAGTTTATAAAAAATGCATAATTTTCAATTCAAATTATTATTTCTACTTACACCAACAAAGAATTCAAGAATGTAATGCAATTAGAAAACAAAAACACTTATTCCCAAATGTTTTTCTTGATATTTCATGAATAAATAATATTTAAAGGCTGGAACTTTTTCTACAATTTTTTAATGTATTTTTAGTAATAACAAAAATTTTTATATTCATTCCAGTATAATAATTTAAAATTTATTTTTTAATTACTGAATCTTATTTTTTTCTACTATTGTGATTAAAGCAACATTTTCAATATTTGTGCATTTCTTTTTCCGATATGAATATATCCTATGAATATATAACTATTATCTGTTTAATTTTATTAATGTTTATTTTCTTTTATATTAATGATTTCAAAGAAGCATTTTATTTATATTGAAAATTAACATTATTTTAATTTTACGAGATTCTTTTTATCTATTGTAAACTTAATATTAAAAAGAGAATCTTTCATTTCCTTTGTTCTGAAGTAAAAAATTCGCATTTATTTTAAATAATTATTTCTAAGATTGCCGAAACAATAATTCAATTGATGACAAACATTTGATGCCACAAATTTCAAGATCAGATCAAAGTTTCCATTTTTACAAAGAAAGGATGTAACTATCTCTATTTGCATTAATTTTTATGCTAAAAACTTAACAGCTTGCTTAAAAAAATTTGAGTCGAGACATTTTCATTGTCAATTTTACGAAACAGTCATTTTAGTTGACAAGTGCAATATGAATGAAATAAAAAGTTTAACATAACTTTTGATGTCAATTGCTATGCTTCAATATTAAGTAAACTATTAATTTGTGTATGTAACAAATACATGATGATATTATTAAGTAATGCATAACATACATTGTGATAAAAAATTGTTATGTGCTTATTTTGAATATTATCTTGCTTTCAAATGACTTTTGCTCAGTAATTTTTTTTACTCAAATAGCTTATGTTAAACTATTTTATTACCTATCATTTTTGTAAAAAAAAAAAAAAAAAAAAAAAAAAAGAATAAAATGTTATATTTTTATTTGTTATAAAAATAAGGAGGCTCTTAAATGAAATATCCTATTATTAAAATATTTTTCAATTTTTGATCTTCATGAGTCTAAGCCCATAAAAATCATTAAAAATATTCGAAAGAAATATTGAATCTTTTGAATTTTTCATCTTAAATTTTTTACCTTCATTTTGAAATGAAGGAAAAATTCTTATTATCTTGATACCACAGACAATTTAAAAGCTTTTTAAATTTTCTAAGTTTTGGTGCCTCCTCTGTTTTGATTTGAAAAAACCTCATACACAATTACAGTATATGCGTACACAATTTATAGTGTAAATATATTTTTCAGTTTTTAAAAAAGACTATTATTATTATATTTTTGAAATATTATTAAAAAAATATATGCATTTTTTATGCTTTTACTTTTTAGATAGAACACAGTTTCCAATCAGCTCTGAAGTTAAGAAGGTTTGTAATTAATAAAATGTCTATATAAAACTTTTCATTGCAATAAATATGCTTATAAAGTAAATATTAATATTATAAATTATTTTTTAGATTTGATCAAGCATATGTTCTTGCATCAATGCTTAAAACTGAAAAACACTGGAATGAATTAGCTGATAAGGCATTATATAACTTAGAAGTAGAAAAGGGTAATTTGTGTACCTAAAATAAATAATGAATAAATAAAATAATGCATAAAAAGTTATTACAATTCATTTAAAGTTTTCTTTTGATATTTTTATCACTCTTAATATTTTAAAGACAGTATACTTTTATTAATTGTAGTTCATTTAATGGTTTTAGTAAAATTTGAATTAATATTCAAATTTGCACTAAATTTTTAAGTGTAGTGTTATAATTTTAATTATATTTTATTGAAAGGAATGATAAATTTGCCTTTTTCATAAATGTACTTTATAAAGAATTGTCATTTTAGGTATTAAATCTGTTAAATTTAATTTTGGATGAAAAAACAAAATTGGTTTACTATATCGTTATATTATTATATCATATATAGGAGATATCCCATAAATTCATAAATACTAAAAATATTAATGAAAATAGAAAGAATTGTAATATGGGAATACATTTGGCAACAAACTGATTTGTATGAGGGGGAAATTTTTTGATAGAAAAAAATTTTAGCTTAATAATTTGTCAACAAAAAGCACTTTATGCTTAGAAATTCAAAAATTTTGTTTAAACCTATTATATTATTAGTATTCAGACAACAATTTACAATTATATCACTGTAGTAATACTACATCACACAAATTTACACGCAGTCACAAACGAGATGCCTTATACCTTAATATCCAAAAAATTATGCTATTGTGTAACCAAAAATCCATTGTTATAAGGTTCAGTCAGCAAAACCATTCATTTTTACAGTAGCAGGTCAATAGTATTTCCCTGCCAAATATGCTAGCAGAAACTGCTAGCATATAATAGGAGGATGGAGACATAATACGAGATGATATACTTTCTTATATAAATATTTTTGAATGAGATTACATTGTAATAAGCCAGTATTAACTGAAAATATTTGCTAACCTCATGGTTCTAGGATACATTGTTTTTTATAGAAAAAAGGATAATTGGGAATGCAGTGATGCCACATCAAACTGTCACATGTGAAGAATGTAGCAGTTTTCAATGAAGAATGAAATCAATATCGCAAAATGATACTTAATTCAGGTATAACATTTAGGAATATTGACTTTCCCATGCAATGAAAATTAAATTTCATCTATCTAGTATATATTATGCAAGGATTGTCAATTTATCTGATGGAGTGATTGCAACCTGTAAGGGTACAAGTATAACACGTCATGAAGTATCCATTTAAGCAGACAATATATATATATATATATATATATATATATATATATATATATATATATATATATTCCCCAGTAACGAGATTCATTCGGTTTGTTGTATACCCTACATTTCACAGAACTCTGATTTGTGTATTGAATGGGATTTCAATGCATGAAGTCCCCTATGTGGACAAAATTTTGAACTTAACTTTTTCTATCCCCTTTTTGTGAATCAGCTTGTTGCCTAATACATTCACATATTCCAATTTTTTCCATTTTTATGAACTTTTAAAGTTTTTACAAATTTATGGGGCATTTTGTTTGTTATTAAATTGCCATTTGAAAATGTTATTGTCTTTCATGTTTTACAAAATATATGTTGTCAATTTTTTAAGAAATTAATATTTCTTAAACTTACTGTTAATACATTTATAACAAATAATATATATAAGTTAAAGCATTTCTACTTCTGGTAAAAATTTTATTTTCTTTCTTGACTTAGCATGACATATGAAACTTATTATGTGATATTTTATAATTTATATTTAAATTGCAAGTTTATTTGACACCCAAAAGTTCCTAAATACATATTAAAGTTGACTATATAAGTTTTCTGCAGAATTGTATAATGATATGTCAGAAGATTATATGTTAATTTAATATTTATAATTTTACCTTATGTGATTTATTATAAATATTAAAGCATATTTGAAGAATAATTGTCAAAAAAAAAGCATGTGATTGTTCAGTATCATGTTTATGCGAGAGTATAATTAAATTGTAAATATTATGCAAAAAACAGTTTACTAAAATAATTATTATGAATATAATTGCATTGAAAAAAATGTATGACATAAATTTAAGACTGTTAAACAATTATAATACGCTCAACTAAAATTAAATTGAACAAATAATTATTACTCTAATGCTGAAAAATTCACTGATATTTTGCTCAGAATAAACTAGTATTTAAATGCACATTGATAGAATTCTTCATTATTATAGTTCATTTAGAATTCAGATACTGTATAATTTTGTGCTTTAACTTGTATGAGAACAATCAAAATTATTTGACTATTTCAGACTTTATAGTTGTCCTGAATTTCCTGAAAAAAATTTTTTGTTCTGAAAAATCCTTAATTTTAAGTCATAATCCTGAAATTTCTGTATTATTTTCTATTTCAACTTGAAAACAAAAGGATACTCATATTTTCAATTTGATAAGAGTGTTCTTTTAAAACTTACAGGCGAATAAAGGATAGATTTTCTGATGACATCACATAGGAGAATGAATTTAATTACGAATGAAAATAATTGTTGCTATCAACCTTATAGAAGATGTCTTCTTATACATCAGTCAAAAGATTTGACAGCTGGACTTTTTTTTTTTTTTTTTTTTTTTTTTTGTTCAGAAAGCGGAAATTGTTCATTTCAAGAATTTGAGAGTAGTTGTCTATTAATTTTTTTAAAATATTTTTGTTAATTTGTGTGCAGATTTTCAAGGATTTATATGTACCCAGGACTAAAATGCCTAGAATTATGCAGTGTTCAGACAGTTGGCTTTTTTCTGTTTGTAAAGGCAAAAATGGGGATCTTATTAATGATGCATCAAGCATGTGAAAACGCTAAATATTACTCTTTCTGCCATATGTGTTGTAAGCAATTTAGTGTTGCAAGTATAGGATTACCTCAAGTTTTGATTCATGCTCCTTCACTTAAACATTTAAAACAAATGAAAGAAAAGTTAAATCATACTCTTTTTGTTTCTAATATAAATGCAAGAATAGGATTGACAAAATCGCTGTGTATATCATCTTCTTGCAAGCATTGAATACTGGTAAATACGCAAGATAAAGTTTTAAAATCTGAAACAATAATTTTGCTTACAGCAATAAAATGTAACTACTAATTTTCTTTAATAAATGAATTTGGAAATATTTTTTTCCATTTCATTTGATGATTCTGAAATCGCCAAACTTATTAAACTTAGTGGAACCAAGCACGATATATGACAAAATTTGGACTTGCTCCTTACTTTCAAAATCGAATTTATGATAGTATAATTTCATGTGGATCTTACTTCACTTTATATTTTGATGAAATAATTACAATGTAAGGACAAAACAAGTGGATATTTATATATGTTATTGGTCAGAAAGAGAATGCAAGATAGTCAATAATTATTGTGATCCCTTTTTTCTTAAAACATGCAGAGTTTTGTGAAATTTTAGAAATAGTGTTAAATTTTATTTCAAAAAATGGTTTAAATATTGAAAAATTGCGCCAGTGCTTCATGAATAGACCAAATATCAATTAGTCATTTCATAAAAAGTTAAATACTCATTTAAATTCATTAGGAATTTTGAACTTGATTGATATAGGTACATGCAGCTTACACGTTATCAATAATGCCATAAAGAAAGGTATATCAATTTTAAGTTGTGATTTAAATAGTTTTATTTATTGTCTATATGAATGTGTTTTAGTTTGTTAACAGCAAAAAGAGAAGATTATCACAGTGTTCAGATTTCATTATTAGTGGATTCTGTTGATTACCATTTGTTTAAAAATCATGTAGTGTCACGATGGTTAACTCTAGGATTGGCATGTTAATGAATAATTGAACAGTATCAACAAGCCTTAAATGAATATTTTTTAACTATATTGCCTCCAAAAAACATGGAAATGGCTAAAAAATATGTAATTATTTCAAAAATTTTAAAAGAACCATTGAACATAATATATTTACATTTTGTTTTGTTTTTTTATTTTTGCTGTATATTTTCTACTTATCTCTTAATTTTACAGAAAAAACTTCATTAATATACTATTTGTTTAGTTATCAAAATGAATTTGTAAGAAGAATAATGTATAAGTTTTTGAAATCTGATGTTGTTGACATAAAAGAAGAATGTCTCTATGCAGTGTAAATTGCAAAGAAGCCAAACTGTGGTTACCCCTTAGAAATTAAGATGTTGTTTCCACAACTAGCAAATATATTGCTTATTCTGAAAACAAAATATGTTTGCATAATGTTCAAAGTGCTTGCATGATAACTTGCCATTACTTACAGGAGATATTGCCATTTTTAAATGCTTTGTTGTATTATGTACAACACATCTAACCATAAAGAGATAAACATTTTAAAGAGATTTTTTTATTCACAACTTGCAAATCATATGCTAATAAAAGAGAAATGGAAATGTATATTTGTAAAGACATTAAAAAAAATTGAAAATTTTCTGCAGAAAAATATTTGCTATTTTTGGAATAAAATTTCTAAATTAAAAGATTTTTCTGGAAATTTTTAATTTTTTATCACAAAATTAGTAAATTAAATCTAATATTATCACATTGAAATGCTATTCTTGAACGTGTGTTTTCTGTCAATAACAATAACTCAAGAAAGGTGCCATTTATCAGACCTTAGTATTCCCTCATTAAGAATATTAACAGATTTCATAAATAGCAATGTGAATCGCTTGTTAATTTAGTTACAAAACCTTTAATACAGTATATAAAAAGTCATTCTCAATATGCTTTTTACTTGGAACAACAAAATAAAGAAAATGAAAAGAGAAGAGAAAATGTTGAGGAGGATATGAATAAAGCAGATAAAGAAATTTTGGACTCTTTTGTTGCAGAAAAATAACTTTTTAAAACATGAAGCTCTTCAGTTGATCAATAGCTCATCAGAAAAACTAAGAAATGGTGTAAAAATTAAGGATTTTCAAGAAATAAAAGTTGCTCAGATAATGTTGGATACTGCTAATGATAAAATTAAAAATGTTTCAGAAAAATTATCTTTAACTTGACAAAATATTGCACAAATTAAAAATAAACAGTAATTTTTTTTCTTTTTATTTTGGAATATGAAGTTTATCTCTGTAAAAATATTTATAGTTGTAAGAATAAAATTTTGCTCCTTAATGTTTCTGTTAGTAAAAGGATGCTGAATTTTACAATTTTTTCAAACTTTACATAATATTTAAAGTATATATATATTAGGAATGATTATAACTGAATAATCTTTAAAAATTTTAGTCAGTTAAAAGTTTAAATTAAAAATAACCTTAGTTATAAATCCTAAAGTTTTTATTTATTTATTTATTTTTGACAAATTTAAAATTAGAATGCTATTGATATTCATTTTTCCCCTTTAAACTAAACTTTAATAAAATAAGATTGTCCTGAAATTTTGTTTTATCTTCTATTATTCTGGCTATTTCATCTGTAGTTCATTGAAAATAATTCTATGTATTATTTTCCTTTTTTTTATAAACAATGTATTAATAATGTGCTGTTATTGCAGTCCATGTCTTATCAGTTATAATTGATTCTATAGCAGTACTTTACTATGCATATATCTATAATTTTAAATCCTTATTGTAGATAGTGTTCTATTTAATATTACTTTTACTCCAATTTTTTATATTCCTAATCAAAATGTACATCCGATACATTTCTCTCAAATTATCATTTAGTTTGCAACACATATTCATGAATTTTGTAATTGCCACTGATTTTTATATTACTACTGTAATCATTGTTCCTAACATTATAGTTATGATTCTATTAGTAATAAATATAAATGAACATAAATTGTTCTATAAATTTATAATTATATTGAAGTAGATTTCAATAACCATAATTTTAATCCAAAGAATAGGCATTTTATAAAATAAACCAAACATAAAACTTAAAATTTGTAACTTTTCAACATTCTTTAAAAGTACGTTTATTTTTCCCCATAATTATAGATGAATAAAATTTAATTCCAGTTAAAATTCTTAATTATGGATTCCCTTTAAATTAATACTATTTAATCCTGTTTTAGAAAAACAAAGTAAGTCCAGATTTAATTAGTCTTCATGCAAAAAATGAATGTTGAATAACAAATCACCCAACCAAACTACGGAAAAAGCATTTTTTGTTACTATTTTACTTGAAGATTGTTTTGATTATGTATTAATTTCTGCTGTCATCATCTTTGTTTCCTCAACTTATGCAAAATACAGATTAATAAAATAAGGCAGTAAAATGTATACATTTCTGACATAACATTTAACTTCAGCTATAATTCATTTTTATTTAATTTTAAAAAAATTAAGTAATTTGTATGTTTTAAGCCTATGTTAGAATAATGCTATTGTGTATGATTAAGCTATTATACATAAATTAATAGCATAAAGGAGATTTCATTTGAAGTATCAGAACACGCATCTTGGACATTACAATCAAATGAAATTAAATTGAACTCCTCATAATGAATAATTTTATTTGTGCTGCTGTTACTGTTTCCTTGCTCAAACTAATTTTATATGTAGAATGAGAAAAGATAATAGATTATGTGTGAGAATGTGCTTATTTTTTGTTATCAAATTATCTTCTTCCATTGACTTTATCGTAAAATGTGAAACCTATGTACATTTAGACTATTCACAATTATTACTGTTATAATAATATATTGTAAACTTTATTTATTTAAAAATATCTGTGTTATGTTTATAAGTACATTGTTAATTATATTTTATGAAAATATATCTGAATGTATTAATGACTAAATACCATTGTTTCTCATGAATAACTTATTTATCAGTTCTTTTATTTATATTTTATCCAAAATGTTGTTTATATTTTTATATGTTATCCATACTATGGTTAATTTTATATGCTTAATAATTTTCTAAGAAATTAAAAGGCTTTTTTTTTTAAATATAGCTGCAAGAATATATCAAAAACTTGGTTCTGGGAGCAAAGTTTTAAATTTAGAAGAAATTAAAGTGAGTATTTTGAAAATTAAATTTTTTTACTCATATTTTAATTTTGTAGACTTTTTTGTTGAACTATTGTGATTGCGGTGTTCCTGAACATATATGCTGTAAATAATTAATAAAATTAAATCTCATATAATTTTATCATTTGAGATTTTGTGTCAGGAATTATTCTTTATTTGGATAATTTCAAAATAAATAAAATTTTGATTATAATATTTTATAAGAAATGGTTCTTTGTATTCAAAGAAGTATATATATATGATTAATTCTCCTCTGGAAATTAATAATTTATTAAATTTTTTTGTCAAGTTAAATGTGTATCATTATTTTTTATATTAAAAATATATTTGTAGTCTTGAATCTTGAAAATATGTATAAGAATTAGTAAAACTGCAAAAAAATACTTTATGAAAAAATTGAATTTATTGTCAAATTTCTGAGGAATTGAGGTAATTTCTCCTTATTACTTTCCAAAATTATTTCAAGAGATCCTAGCTCTTGTATTCTGAAAATATTGAATATTTTATCAAATATTTACATAAATTTTTCACATAAGCAATAAGGAAATCTGAATTTTGATATTTATTATATTTGCCTTCCTCTTCTATTAGCTAAGTTTCTTAGGATTTGATTGGTGTTAATCAGTCAT
This sequence comes from Latrodectus elegans, assembly GCA_030067965.1. Classification (NCBI taxonomy): domain Eukaryota; kingdom Metazoa; phylum Arthropoda; class Arachnida; order Araneae; family Theridiidae; genus Latrodectus; species Latrodectus elegans. Next base: position 82,515,559 of record CM057820.1, on the reverse strand, counting down.
TTTTTTGCATATGAGGACTAATTTGACCAGGACCTGTAACTTTAACATAAGTACAAACATCTATGCCCAGTGTGGATTCAACAGTTTGATTCCTTCCTTGTTTGTACTGATTCTCTATATATTTTAAAGTGTAAATCTTGATCTAATTAGTCTGTGTGCAAAAAAATGACCCTAGGATGACAAACAATTATAAATAATATCAAACCCAATAGTATCATTGCAGATTTTAAAATAACCAATGACATTTTTTGTTTAATAGTTCTTACTTTCTTTTCCAAATTTTATTCTTCAGCATTATAGGACAACTTATCTATATAAAAGATATACAAAATCTTCATCAATAAGTATCATAGATAACCATAGAAAAATTCTTAATTATATTTTATTCAGTTTTTCCAAAGTGTATCAATTAACAATGCCATCACAAGATTTCAAAATTTAAAAATATTTCTTTACTTTCACATTTAAATTAGTTTTAAAATTATGTTTATAAATAAAATACATTTATTTTCTGAATGTTGGAAGTATATATTTTTACATCAAGTTTTGATTGATTTAATTTGTGTATATATTTTGTGTTTCTTATGAAAGATTTTTGTGCAGTTTTTATATAATTTTTTTTTTTTTAACTGGAAAATATTTTTTAAAATACTGTTGATTTTTGTAACTTTTTGCATATACTAGTTATAAAACCTTTAAAAATATTTTATATTCAAATGCATTTATAAATATTTATCTTCGTAGGAAGTGGAGGATACAAAACTACTTTCTGGGCATATTGCTGAATTTTTCTTTAAAAATTATGAATTAGCTCAAAATTTGTATTTGATGTCATCCAAACCAACTGCTGCATTAGAAATGAGGAAAAATCTTTTCCAATGGGATGCAGCTTTAAAATTGGCAGTAACATTGAATCCAGAAGAAGTACCGTTAATTTCCAAAGAATATGCTGAACAACTAGAATTTACGTATGAGGAAATATACAGTTTTCTTATCACATTAATGTATTTTAAGTATTAAATGATTCTGATTCATTTGATGTAAAATTAAATTATTCTTTGAAAAACTGAACAATAATTTTAAAATTAACCTTCCAGTTATTTACAAAATTTTATTTCTTCAACTGCTCATTTTAATTCATATAATAAATGATATTTGCTTGATTAAAAAATAATAGTTGTAATACAGTTTCACTCATAAAAAAAGTTATTTTTCTTATTTACTAAGCTTCTTTTACTTTTCACAAATTTTTTTTTTTTTTTTTTTTTTTTTAAAAAAAATATTTTGCAGAGAAAAGTATTTCTTAATTATGTGGTATATTTAATATCTTAGTTTTAGTTATAAGTGTTTGCAAAAGTGAACTGAAGAAGATTTCTTAACTATAATAAACTTTTATATATATTTATAAATTATATTTAAAATCATTGAATTTATAACACTATTTAATCATACAAATGTTTTTTCATGTTTAAAGAAATCACAGTTGTAGTATGTGCTTAATTTTACCATTATTATCTTATAATTATTAATTTTATAACTAGTATCGCTTGTAACTATTAGTTAAGTGTCTTAAAGTACTTATTTTTTCATTTTGCATTAAAAATTATAAATTTTGCTTATTAATAAAGCACATAGGACCATATTTCTTAATTTTTTGAAATTGATAATATAAAGTTGCATAAAATATAATAAAAATTAATTTTAATGATGGATTAGAAAAAAGATTATCATAATTATTAAATGATGTTAAATTTGGATGCGTTAAAGTTTAAATTCAAATTTAATTTAATTTTTAAAAAATTAGTCTAATGCTGTACAATTTCTTAGATTTTTTTTTTTTAAATTTCTAATATTGGATGTAATTTTTTTTCTATAGACTATTATACTTTGTTTAATTTTCTTAATTTGTATAATTGCATTTCATTGATGTATTAAATTACAGGGGTGATATTCCTTCTGCTTTGGTCCATTATGAAAAAGGTTTGCAAATAAACTCAACTGATCCATATTTAGTAAGTCAATCCATTAGTCTAATTCAGAAAGCATAATATATTACAAAAATCATTGCATTTAATTTCAAATATAATATTTTCCAGGTTCAGCATCAGACAACTGTTTGTAAAGCAGGCATTGCCCGTACTTCAATACGTTCAAGTGATTACAGGAGGTATTTAAGGCTTATATTATCTTCTAAATAATTTTGTGTTTCGCAATATTTTTGTATCACAGCAGAAATTCAAGCTGGGGAAATAAATTTATCTTTTATTATATTTTTTCCTAGTTTAAATATATCTTAGATTTTTAATAAAACTATGTTTAATATTTATTGATGAATTTAAAATTTTTCCTAATAAAATTTTAATTGAAAAATATGGAAGCATACTTAATTATAAATAAATTAGTAACAAAAACTACTTATTTTTAAGATAATACCAAATACCTGAAATGTAGAAAATGTGTAGAAATCATGTCAAAGTCATTAAGAGCTATTCTTAAGCATAATAGTAACTTGAAATTAACATTCATTTAGAAACATTCACAATACATAGTATCTGCATATATGCTGTAACAAAACATATATCAGCTTTGTAATTACCCTTTGAAGTGATAAATAAATATTTTTAATTACATTATAATTAAAATATTTTTAAAAATATTCAACTTTGCTAATTATTTTGCTTTTAAAGTTTATTTTCTCTATATTTTATGTTTTTATGAATTTCCATTTTTAAATATGTGAAGTTTATTAGAAATTAGTGCCTTTTTGATTTATCAACCGAAATTAATGTCATTGGTTACAGAATGACAAACATTGAGGCTTTAATTACTATTTATTCTTATATGAGAATATCATTATTGTATTTAGAATACCAGTATTACAATGAAAGTCTATTGTATAAACTTAATTATTTTTTATGGTAAATTATATTAAAGGTAATATAGTCAGAGGTATCATGAATCAGTGTAGAAAAATTTTAAAGATAAAAAGAAATAAGATGTCACAGGAAATATTTAAAAAAAATGGCTAATAAGCAGACAAAATTCAAAAATTACTTACAGGGTGGGGAGAAAAATTCTCTTCCAATGAGGTTATCTTTTAACCTTCATCTTCATATTTAAGAAATAATAAATTTCATTAACTTGCATAATAATTTTCATTAATTTATTATGAAATTAAATACTTTAATATGGATAATTTGATAATTATAAATCAAACCCTGTAAAGTTAACTGGGATTCATAATTCTAGAACTGGAGATTTAATAAACAAGTTAAGGTAAAATAAAGATGAAGTAAAGTTCAAAATAGCATTACAATTAACTATTCTAACTGTTAAAATTTTTTTTTGAAAATAATTCAAACTAATATCATTTAATAAACTGATAACAACTATAATTTTTAGATTCCATTGATCAAAAAAGTTATTTTTTTTTAATTTTGACATTTATAAACTTAAAAAGAAATTGTTATGTTATAAATGAAAAATTCTTTTCAATTATAAGAATGTATTTTTCAAATAAGAAAAAAGGCTCGAAAATAAGCTAGATGTGACAATACTAAATAAGTTAAAGGGTAAACATAAAAAATGCAAAGTATTCTTAAAGAGTTTTTATTTATTTATTTATTAAAGGAATATATTCTATGTCACTTCATGTATTTTAAATTTTCTGCACTTTTAGAATTATCATATTTCCTACATTTTTTTTCTCAGAACCCTTAAATCACAAAAAATCAATTATAAATTAAATGTTGCTTTTTACATGAAAAATATTTTGGGATAAATCATGATTATATTGATCTGTTTTACAGAATGTATAATATGCAAATTCTTTAGGACAAAATATCCCAATGATAAAATTTAATAGAAATTTACCCATTAATGGATAAAATATAATTGACTTTTGTTGTTTTATGAGACCAAAAAGATTACAAACTATATGAGGTTAACTGAAAAAACACTTTATAATATGCATGAACAAAATATGTTCAATATGCTTTTCCCAATTATTTTTTGAAATCCAGATGTTTATCTTAAATTTAATTAGTTAATAAATATTTTGTAATAAATTATGTTTATATTGATCTGTTCTGAGAGCATGATCCAACATCAGTCCAAGTCGTTGTTTCTTCAAATGGCAAAACTCTCTGACAGTTGCCACTGCATTCTCACCGTTGCAGTAGTAAAGTTTGACTAGAAATGCTCTCTCTACCAATGTCGGCATTCTGCAATGCTCATCTGATTTTTTCACGAACAGTATCTTTCTTTTATTGTGCATGACATTTGCATAGGTTGCTGTGATGCTGGTGCACAGCGCCATCTAGTGGTGGTATTTTAAACTAATTTTTTATATTAGAAATCTCAAGCGCATTTTCTAAAGTGTCTATTGTTCAAATATTTTTCTGTTTCGACAAGTAGAACAGCTTCCAGGGACCCTTGAATAACAGAAGTTTAATTTCGTTAGCCCTGTATTTATAATCATAATGCATATTATTTTTTATTTTATTTGCAACCATATTATTAGCAGTATAATTTTTTAACTATTTGTCAGAAAAATTATCACAGACAATAAATACTCTGTTGAATATACACAGAAAAATACGGTAATTTCATATATTGTGAAAGTCATTGTAGTCATAATAAAAATAAATCAAGACATTTAAAATTTCAAATAATTAAATTGTTTTTAATAATTTTTACTATCTTTGTGAATAAACAATTTCAATCATTAATTAAAGTTTCAACTATTGTTTAAATTGTTCATTAAAGAAAGTATCTTTTAAAATGATATTTATATAATTCTAATGTTTTATTATTTAAAATTACATAGAATAATAAACTCTTGATTATCTGTGAGCACTTTTATCTGCCGTTTATATTATTAGTGATATTTAAATTCTGAAAACGTTTCAAATCCAATGCAGACGAAATATTCCAATGTCTAGAAACAAATTTTAAAAATTTGTAAAGAAGTAAAAATCTATAAATTTCTATGTAGTGAATAAGTTTATTGTTAAGTACTAAATATATTATATTACATATTGTGTGCATATATAAATTGTTCAAATATATACTTGTGTTAATTTGTTCTCATTTTTTAAAAATTTTTATTATAATGACATATTACATAGCATCAATTCACAATTCATTGAATAATCAGAAATTTATTACATTTTTATAGTAAGCATTTTTTTAACTTTTAAAATTATTCTTCAATTTTATGACTTATGATGTTTTTAATACTTTTAGGGGCATTGCCATAGCAGAAGAAATAAATGATCCTGTTCTCTATCAAGAATGTGCTAGTATACTTGAAGAAATGAAGGTATAGTGTTCATGAGTGTTTCTCTGCTTTCTTTTTACAATGATAATGAAATATCTAAATAAATCTACTTCTTAAATTGTAATTTGATATAAATATCACAAATTTGTGTATCTAGATTACTTCAGATGCAGCTTCTTTATATGAAAAAGGTGGATGCATAGATAATGCTGCAACATTATATATAAAATTGAAAAATTGGTAATTAAAATTATTTTAATAATTTTCTCTTTTTTGTAAATAATGTTTACATTGCATTTCAATATTCATTTTAAGGAAGAAAATTAAGCAACTTTTGCCCTCTATTACATCACCCAAAATTCATGCTCAATATGCCAAAGCCCAAGAAGCTGAAAGAAATTATTTAGAGGCAGCTAAAGCATATCAAAATGCATTTGAATTTGCAGATGCTATCAGGTATGCAAAAAATTTTATTTAAAAAATACAATTATTTATACTATATTTTGAAATCACTTAATTCATTTGTTTATTTTTAGAATATATTTGGACAATTTAAAGGATCCAGATTCTGCAGTCAAAATAGTAAAAGATTCAAATTCAGTTGAAGGTGCCAGAATGGTTGCAACGTAATTGAATTTTCCCTTCTTTCTTATACCTTTTAAAAATACTGTGTAATTTTTAAAATTTTAAAGATAACATTGATGATTGCATTTTTGCTGCTAATTTTATCATTATTTTCAAGATGAAAAAAATGCTTTATGTTTAAAATTATGACATTTGAAGAAATGCAACATGATTAAATAACACCCTTAATAAAAGAAATGCAAAATTTTTACAAATATATATTTATTTTATAACAATATAAACTTTTAAACTTGAAATGTAAGGTTTGTATAAAAAATAGCTTTATCTTAGACAGTGTTTATGAATAACAAACATTTATGATCAAAAGTTATTTATATTTGCAAATCAATTTCAAATGCAAAATACAAGTTTTTTAATTAATTTTATTGCCTTAATTTCTAGAAGAAAAGCTGGATTAACATGAATTCTTGAGAAAAATGGCTTAAAAAATTTAAACTTTCTGTGAAAGTCTACATTAGTATAAACACTAAGCTTATATAAATTAGAAGGGGTAATGTCATGATATTCATTTTCTCAAAATTTTGATCTTCAACCCAAACATACATGTATTGACATTTTATCTAAAGAAAATTTAAGATGAAACACAATTCTAAAATAATGATTCATTAAAAGTATTAAAAACTACTTAGGTTTATGAATGTAATTATATTTACTTATTAAAAGAAGCTAACAAGCATAATACTCAATAATATAAAAAATGTCACTGCAAAAAAATATTAAATTTAAAAAAAAAAATAACTCTAAATTTTATTTTCTTAAAAATAACATTATATTAACAGTAATATTTTCAACAAATTCTACACCATGTAAAACCTTAAAATCTGATTCTTCACAATGAGAAGTACAAATATTTAGTAAATTGAACTAAATTAATGTAATTTGTTATACATTTTTTTTAACTGTGCATTTTAGAATCTTGATTATTAATGACCATGTTTTTACACATGAATAAAAACGACTAACTGCTAAAAGTTTATTTTTTAAAAATATAAATTCTCATTTTTTTTCCAGAAATTACATGGTCATGAAATCGAATGAATGAAGGAAAACTTTTGTTATTCTTAACTATTAACTAAAGTATTTAAAGACTTTCTAAAATAAGGAAAGAATTACTTTCATTATTTTAGAAAGCCCTTAAATTGTAGTTAAGTTTGTGAAACTCAAAACGGAACACTTTTAAAAACGGAATTATTTTTAAATATTTAAAAGAAATTTTATTATTTTAATTGAAATTCTAATAATTTGAAATTTTTCGTATGAAAGGAATAAATTTCATTAGTTTGAAAAAATTATGTAAATTTAACAGTGATTAAATTTTTAGAAAAAGTTTTATTTCAATGTTAAAACTGTGCTATTTTTAAGTATCGCTTAACATATATTTAATATCACTGTATCCTTTGCCATTCATGTACATTTCCTTATTAATTTTTTTAATTATTAGATCCTTTAAGTTAAATCTATTGAAATTAAGATTGTCACTTTTAAAGCTGATTATTATATAATTGTCATATATAACACATTTCAAAAAATAATTAGAAAGACCATAAATTTGGATATATTACTAAAAATATAAGTAACATAATTTTAAATAAAGTTTTAAGAGTAAGTAAATAATTAAATTTGAAGAACTTCAATGTTTATTGTGTAAATCAAAAGATAGTTTTTTTAAAGGTGATTGATAAAATTTGTGATACTATAAATGTATTATATATTTTTTAAATCATTGCTCCTAAAATTTAGATAATTAGTTAAATTATGATGCACTGAGATAAATTTAAGTTGTACTATTTTAATTTTTTAAATACAATAAATTTGTTATAAAATATTAAATTGATGTTTCTGTAATTAAAAATGCTAAATTAAACAATGTTTAATTTTTACAATATATTTTCTTTGCCAAAAATATAGTTTAGGCCCAACCTTGCATGTTTTTCATTTCTTTATTCTGTTGCAGTTATTTGCTTATAAAGAAACAATATTAATTATGATTTTACTATGTTTATTAGATTTTTGATAATATACATTCTGTATCATCTTTACAGGTTTTTCCAAAAACACAATGATAGCGCTTCAGCAATAAAGTTTCTTGTAATGTCAAATTGTTTGAATGAAGCCATTCAAATTGCACAAGAAACAGGCAACATGGAAGTCTATGCAGAAGCAATTGGAATGGATAGAGATCCTGAAGACTTTATAAATATCGCCGTTTATTATGAGGGAAAACGCAATTATCTCCAGGCTGGCAAATATTATATGTTAGCTCAGCGTCATAAAAAGGTAGATTTGAATTTCAATTAATTAGATATGCAGCTATGATGAAGTGTTAGTTATTCCATTTTTATCATTCATTTATTTCTATGGAATTTGAAATAAGACACAAACATCTGGTAACAACTTAGAAATAGTCTAAATAAATATGAATTTGAAGGAAATTCAAAAATAATATTTAATACAAAATAACTTATTTTAGCTCTAAAGTTCTTATTTTTGTATTCCATAAGTTACTAAATTTTTAAATTTCAGAGCAAAAATTTTTTTTTTATAATTATTTGTTTGATTAAAATTTTTATTTTAATGATATTTTAAGTGGGAAATTATAAATTATGTATATAATATTCCAAAATTCGATCCAAATAGTTAGCACTCTTACCTTTGGTTCAACAGTTCAAGGAATTTGATTTTTATTGAATCCTATTTTGTACATGAATTTTTTCATTGGTTTGGAATCCACTTTACTATTACTGACAGTGGCATCCACTTTCAATATGTCATTGCACACAATTTACAACAATTTTGAAACGAACTGGAAGATGTTTGATATGCTATTTATTTTTAAGCTTTGAGAGATACTCCTTGTTTTGCATTGTACCCATTAAGATCTTTAACAAGCCTTCATTGGAAAAAGTCATTGCAGAAATTATTCAATTGCATTCATACATCCTGTTAACTTTTTTGAGTGTGTTATATTGAGTTGATTCACACCTAGAGGATATAATATAAAGGGTTACCATTATTCATGAACTTTATCATTAATGTATTGCAGTCTGCATCTTTTTCAGCAATTCAGGAATGACCTATTGTTGTCCCCCTCAAGTTTTTCGAGTCTCAAGAGATTATCACTAAGAAATTTACTCAATTTAAACTGTTCTTGAGTTTACTTAAATCTTTAAAGCAAAATTTATCCCTGTAGTTTTTTTCACTTTTTATACTTTTAATGCACAACCAAAGTTCTTATTTTCAATTCTTATCTTCTTTATATCTGGCTCCTCTCAATAATTCTTGGTTCTTGTTAAATATTTCGGGTAGTTTGGAATGATTGAGGGAATGGCATCTAACTTCAATCGTGGGCATCGTAAGGCAACACTCAGTTTTTAACCAGTCTTCTCTACATATAGCTCTGAACATCTCTGGATATCGCTCTCTGCAAAGTGATGCTTGCAAACCTGAAAAAAAAGAAAAAACACTATTACTAAGATAAATGAAACTTTATATATTTCGTTGAATTCCCTAAGATACTTTTAGAAGTTTTAATTATTACATCATACATTTCATTCTGATAAAGTTCAAGCAATATTTATAATCACTATTTTAACTAGTAAAAAAATGTTAAACTATAATCAAAATTATCTAAGAGGTAGAATTGTGATTTATTTTACAATTTAAATTATGTATATCATGTAATTAAAATGATATCTAATTCATTTTTTCACTTCATATTATAGATTAACATGATGAGAACGTAAATAATAATTATTTCCTCAAGTATATTGAATAATTACTGCTAGCACTATTATTTTATTTCCCAATATAAAAAATTGAAATAAATTCTAATTTCTAAATTAATTTTTAATTTATAATAATATAAGTATTCAGATGTATCAAAAATGTCGTAATAAATACAGAAAAACTTAATATACCAATAATCATGTATGATTAAAAAATAATTAATTTGATTAATTAAATAGGGAATATTTTTAGTAATTGTCAAAGCTTTTGAAAGTTTTATAAATTAGAGGCAAATTAACTACAGAATGAGAATTATTTATTTTAAGATGAAAAATATACAGTTATGGTTGATGGAAATAGCATTAAGTTAATATTTCTTATCCATACCACAAGCGTGCATTTTAAATTTTAAAAAAATGTATTTCACTAATGATTTAATTGTTATTATTTGAAATAAATAAAATAAGACCTATAATTTTTCATCACTTTTAGATTTTCTTGATAAATAATAACCAGCCACTTTAATAATCACCAGTAATATTGTTTTTCTTTCGCATTCTTCATACCCTTGGTTCTCCATCGAAGTTCGATCGGCAGTTGACAATTGAACACTTGAATGGCATTTTTATAAAGTTACTTGGAATAATATAATACTTTTAATGAATATTTTAAGACAAGGTTTATCACACACTCGTGCAAAATCAACTTTGTACAGAGACGGAAGTGAGTCGTTGATCAGGCGACAGGAAATAGAGGGAGAAATTTCTATTTTAGGGGGTCGTTGGTCAGCCTTATGTTGATAACTCATTCCAGAAAGAAGTTTTGGTGTGCAGGCCTTGTCTTTAGGGGTGTTGGCTTATCCCAATTATGGGAAAATCTACTAGTTTAGCTATAATATTGCTAATATTATTTTTCTGTTTCTTTCAATCACTTTCATGTTTGGGAGATAAATTTGTTCCACCCTATTACCCATCTTCAAAAATATCAACAAATTTTTATCATGTCAAACATTTTATATGCCCCAGAATATTAGTATCCGTGGTTAAGTAATCACATTCAATCTTGAATATTTTGTCACTTTTAATAACTATTTTAAATAGAAGAATCTAAGATGGGCAGTGCTGATGATTTTAAGTAAAATGTTTTGAGTAAGAAAAATAAATATCAAATTTGAACTAAAACACTTCAGTAATGTTAGTCTTAATATGACTTCTCTTTATTTTTGTCGATTCTTAATTTTGCTTTTATATCGAATTTCAAATTTTTAAATTGAATGATTTTTTAAAAAAATATTTTAATTTGTGAAATATTCTTTTACTGCTATGAGGGTTTTTTAATATAAAACAGCAAACACAAATATAATAGCAGTTATAATACAAAGTTTTTACACAGAATATAGTTTCCATTTAAAATAATACATCATACTCATATTTTTAATATTTTATTTCCATTTCATATTCTGTTCCATTATAAGTTTCATTAATTACGTAATTTTATACTAACTATATATTTATGTTTCATAGTATCATATATGTAATATCAAATTTTAAAAAGAAATTTGAAATTACAGGATTAGGATTGTCTTACCCTTACACTGTAAAAAAGACACAGAATTTTAAAATATTGAAAGTTGAAACTTCAACCAATTAGTTTCAATGCTCTAAAATTAAAGAATGCCTAAAATACCTTGATTTTCTTTATTCATTCTCACCATTTTGTTTGAGTATTAATAATTTATTAATATTTTAATTCCATAGTAGTAAATCAAACAAAACTAATCAAATTAATTAATTAATCAGATTATCTATATTTTAGATGAATGTATATGAGCTTGATGTATAAAATATGAATTGATAATTTATTCATCAATTGAAAAATGTTTTAATATAATTACTTTTATTTATTAGTTTTCTTATTTCTTTTCATCTATTTATATGTATACTCTGAGCCAAATATCTTAATAAGATCAATAGTGCTTATTAAAATAAATAAATATTATGCATAATTGTACAAAAATTAATTTTATTTTGATTTTGTGCTACAATGCTTAATTTAACATTTGAAAAACAAGACACAGCTGCATGAACATTAATAAATGACTTAGTACTTTCTATTTTTTAAGACTATTTCTATTTATTTTATGTTTATATTTAATAAAAAATTTTCATATTTGAGTATGTTGGATGCCTTCTTACATTTTTGTTGTAAACAGTTCAGATTATTAATTTTCAGTTTCTAATTATTAAAAAATTAATATTGTTTTTCTTATTTATGAGATGCTTTTTCTAACTTATAATAGTTAATATTTATTTTATAATTTATCAAAATTTGCTTTGTCTTAATGCAATTTTACTTGTGCTCTAAACTTAAGATGTTCCATTTTATAGCATATTTGAGTCAGAGTGAGAAAAATTAAAGAAGGCAAGTGTAAAGAAGCAAAATTTCTTTTCTTGCTTTCTTTATTTTTTCAAAATATAAACTTATATACAAAAAATAACACAGGTTCGTTTTCATTAATAATAACTATTGATCTTATTAAGATATTTTTATTTGTTTCCCTTATACATGTTTCTCTAATACATGGCTTTTAAATAATCAACAAAGTTTTCCTTCAAAAGACTTCAGTTTAATTAAAGAAAAATATCAAATTTCTTTTAAAAAAATGATCACTCACTTTTTTCTTATAAAATACAATACATAAGGTACTATAATATGCAGGAAGCACTCAAATACAAATATCATTTTTATAATGGAACATATTATAAAGTGAGCTCTTCACTATTCTTGTATCATTCTTATAATGGAACATATTATAAAGTGAGCTTTTCACTATTCTTATATTTTTTGCTGATTTCTTACAAAATCTGTGATTGTTTTTATAAAATATATTAATGACTGAGGCATATGTACATGTAAGTGACTATTTTTAGTTAATTCTCTCATATATTTCAATTTGTGTGTTTGTTAATAGTTCTACTACAAAAATTTAACTATTGTACCTATTAATACATATTTTTTAAAACTCTGTATATTATGATTACTTTTATTTACCAACTCTTAATCTATGAATTTTCTTAAACTTTCATTGATTGTTATGATATTATAACTTAGCTAAAAGTTGCTTTAAATTTGCTGTTGCAGTTATATATTTATATGAACATGTGTTGTATTTTTCCAGGCTGTCAAACTATTACTTGAAGTTTCTGGTCAAGATGAAGATGAGGCTATTAATCTTGCAATCAAAACCGCAGGAAATGCCAGAGATGATCAAATAACTAAACAATTAGTTAGTCACATTATGGGAGAGACAGATGGAACAGTCAAGGTATTATTGCATTTAATATTAATGAGAGCAAAATATTTCTGCTTCATATAAATTATTTAATCTACAATTTGGAAGTAGTATTTTTCGTCATGTAAAAATTGCTTAAAGTAGTTATTTTTTAATGTTTTTAAGTGTTTTTATTTAAAACTCTTTATTTGGAAACAATTACTTTGAAGCATATTCAATTTTTTTTACCTATATAGGCTTTAGTTAAAAATATCACATATAATAATCAAAACTAATTACCACAATATATTCAAAATTTCAAGACCTGAAATTAGAATTGTAGTTGCTTATAAATAAATTATAATTCTTGTTGCTTAAAAGTAATATCATAGAAAATATTTTTTGCTTATTAGTTATTATAAAGAAATTAATTCTAATACTATATAATGAGATGCATGTTAAGAATATGAATATTTATGTGAGTGAGAGATTCATGCTTTATATTTTAGTTCTTGAAAATGTGTTATTGATTTCAGCTCAATTTTAAAAATAAAAATGTTTGTCTTATGAAAATCTCTAGTTAATAAAAGTATGTTATGTTTCCCTATATATACACTCATTTTTGTTTTAAAATATTTAATAAAATTCTTTAAAACTGTTTTGAATTAATTAAATTATAATATATCATTTTTTCCATTATAATATGATAAAAAATTTAATTAACTTATAATAAATATGTAAGCTTATTATTTCTTACTTATACATTATTGAAGATTGTTAAAAAAAAAAAAAATTAGGCCATGAAATCATGATTTTAAAATTGTGGAAGCATTTAATATTTACTTACTGAAAAGTATCATCTTTGGATTAAATAGTATATCATAAAATTACTATAATATTATTTGGCTTTCCACAAAAATAGCTCTTGTATATAATCTATTTAAAAGTGATTGCTATAGGAACAAAAGGTGTTCATTGCAAATAAAAATAAAGAATGTTATAATTTGGCATTTTGAAAAGTAACATTTGCTGCATTCAAAGGGTTCAATTGGCTAACGTTTTTTATTTTATTTTTTTATTTCTGGCTATTTTGGTTAAATATGAAATGCTATTTCCATATCAGCAACAACCACAAAGGAATTGAAAGGATTTATTCTTATGTTAGACTGTATATGTTTTATTTCTTTTTGTTTTCTGGCATTCATCAAAATAAATTTGAAATCCATGTATTTATTTTTTTCTTTTGCATTCAAATATTTGCTTTGAATTGATTTAATATTTTTATTTTTGTAGATTATATCTTATGCATTATTGTAATTTAAATCAGTTTGTAGTATATATTACATCCCAATGAAAATGGCTACTTAAATATCCTCTATTTTTATTTTAATGTATTGAAAAGATGATAAAACTTCATTCTCCAAAAAGTTTTTTTAAAATAATGATTGTGAAATTGATATTTTCAATTCATGTAAGATAAAAGTTTAATTTACAATTGTTAATTCTGAAATTAAACTAGACATGAATTGATATTATTTTGCTCATAGTTAAAAATGCTTTATTATTTCTGCATTTATAATTAAATATACATTTTATTAATTCAGTGTATTTAATTTTCCAATATTAGGATTTGCAGCATATTTATCATTTATATATATCACTTGGTCAAATAAAAGAAGCAGCTAGAACAGCTGTAATTATGGCCAATGCTGAACAAAATTCAGGTATTTAACTATACATAATTTAAAGTGTAATATTAAAAATATCTATTATCATTTAGTTGAAATGTGTGTGTTTAATTTCTTAAATAATTAATCTTCATATTGCTTAAGCATTTCTTTTCTTTTTTTTCTTTTGAATAGTTTATAAAATTGGTTTAGCAAATTTTCTTCACCTTGAAATTTACTAACCAGAAACAGAATGTTAATTAGTATTATTTATAAAATTATCTTACCTTACCTTTTATAAAAAATATTCACTTCCATTTATTTTTCATTTATCTAAAAACTACTATCCTTTTTAATACCTCATTATTTTTAACATTTTACATATAAATGAAATTCTATGTTTAAGTTTGCAGTTTTTTATTATATTTTTTTCTGGCTGTATTTAAATTATTTTGTATTACTAAATTGTTTTTCACATTTTTGTATTTATTAAAATACAAAAGTATATTATTATTTTATGTACTTGTTTGAATTATTTACTGAAATAAAAATAAAGTTTTAAATATTTTATTTCTTTAACAATACAGTTAGTATTTGTAATAATTAGTTATAAACCTTATTGAATAAATAAATATTCATTTACTATAAATTGGAATGTTGTTTAAAAATTACGATATTAATAAAATATAAATTAAATTAATTTTAAATAATACCATATTGCTATACTTTTGATATTCATTTATACTTAATTTTATATTATATGTTTTTTTAAACATTAGGTACTTACAAGAAAGCGCGCTTGCTTTTATTGAGTATGTATGCCAAACTTAAAGAAAAAAGCATGAAAATTCCTATTGGAATGTCACAAAGTTTGATGTTATTACACAGTTATAGCCTTGCAAAGGTAATTGCAAGCTCATTATCAAACTTTTCTGATAATTTCATTATTAAAGATTCTAATGAATATGTAACACTATTTTATCTTTTATTTTCCTTGATTAGCTTCATATGCAAAGAGGTGATCATATGAAGAGTGCAAGAATGCTCATTCGAGTTTCTAATAATTTAAACAAGTTTCCTCGCCGTAAATATTAATTTATTCTTTTATTTTTATTTTTAAAAATTAGTTTATAATGAATCATAAAGATAATTATATTTCTCTCTGTTAGCAAAAATTGATGTGAAACATAATTTTTGAGCTATATGATTCTAATATTTATATTATGGATATATATATTATGGAATAGGATTTTTACTAAAATCAGTACTATAATATTAATTTTAAATAATTGATCAACAACATTAATATATCCAATTGTATTAAACTGTATATGATATTTTAATGTAATAGCATGAGTTAATATACACATTTAACACTTTAGAATAAATAGAACTAGGGTCACCCTATATTATCAGAAAAGAAGTTTTAAAGATTTATTTATGAATACTTTAAGAATCATTGTATATTTTTTCAATTTACAACTTTATAATTCAACTGTGATAATTCAATTAAATTTAATTTCTTAAATAAGGTGTAATTAATATTTGGTATCTGATTTTATGAATAATATACAATGTCTGTGCTGAAAGTAATGTCAGTAAGTTCATTGAAAAGCACTTATTAAATTTATCATTTCAAGTGCTTAAAAGTCTTCAAAATAAATTTATTTTGTGCTGATACATCGTTCTCCACTATCAGTGCAAAAGAAAGCTCTTGAATGCTTTGTGGTAATTCACATCCAGAATGTTCTTTAATGTGCAATGCAAACCAATCCTCATCGTCAACCTCATCCCAGCCTTCAATAAAGACTTTGTACCAACAAAACACTAGCTGATTTTGACAGGCATGAACTTTTTAAGCAGTTTTGATGACAGGAACAGTTTTTATCGCAATTTTGTCAAGTTCCATGCAAAACTTTATCGTAAATCTTTATTTTAACAAGTGCTGCATTTTTACCTGTACAAGATCAGGAAACAACTCTCATGGACATAGCTGCCCTCACTCTCTGGATGCTTAAAACACGCTAAGTATTGGTGCTCTGTTTAATTGGGTTCTCCCACTACCACTTTCAGTCGGCTAGATGGCACTCCAAGGATAGTGGCATCATAAAAAATTCACTGTTGATATATGTTAATAAAGTCTATGCTAACTTTTAATATAATTATACTAAGTTCACAATAAAGGTTTAAAATTATATTTTATTATTTTACTTACAAATTTATCACTTATTTTATATAGATCATGTTGACATGCTGTTCTTTCAGTAAATATAGCAAAATAAAATATTAATTTAACGTTTTTAGTATTTCTAAAATATTTTCATTATTTACTTATATAACTCTCAAGGATCCTGATGATTAATATTTCATACTTTAAAATAAACTAAAATGTGACAATTCATATTTAATTATATAAATTTCAAAAACATATTCACTTTATATGTTAATTGCTACTATTTTCATCTGATAGTGTTAATTTAACATTTATTGAATTATCATTTTATCTCTACTGTAAAACAAAAAATGTAGATATTAGACTGTAAAACAAAAATTTAGATATAGAGATTATATTTGGGACAAAATAAATATTCAGTTATTTTGAAAGCTAAATAAGTGGTATCAATGAAAACTTAATTCTTAATAAAAAAAATAAAATACATTTTAATGATACAGTAATAAATGATTTTTAAAATATTGAAAAATTTAACAAATCAATTCGTTAAAAATAAATCAGACATTTGGGAATAAAATAAAAAAATACAAATTGTTAAGGAAATTATTTTCAATCTTTCTGTAATATTAAAATTTTTGTTTTTAACTACCTTAAATATGATTCTTCAAATTTTTATATATGATGATGTTCCATCTACAACATAAGAGTTCTTTTAATTAAAATCATTTATAATTTTTAGAATTTCAAAACTATTTTCTTTATTCCAAAATCCGCTTATGTTCAGATCAAATTTATTCATTCTTTCATCCATCATATATGATGTCCAGGTATTACAACTGTGTGTGTAGTTCATTAAATGTTTGCTTATACAGATTTAAGGAAAATAAACAAATATTTTTTGATAATATTTTGAATAAAATTATAATATTTTTCAATAACTTGAAATTTTTTTTTAAAGATTTGAAACTCCATATGTTTAATACTAGTTAAATACATAAATATTACATCAGTAATATTTTTGTAAAAATACTTTTTTTAATTTTTAAACTAACTTGTAAAATATTTTATAAAGATTTTGATGTTTTTCTGCTCTTTTTTAGTTTTGTATTTCAAATAATTGGAACTGTACTTGGAGTCTAATTGTGATTATATATCAAGAAGTATTGGCAATAAAGTTGTTGCATATGTTTAATCAAAAAAGCAGATAAAATATTCTTATTGGAGTTATTTTTCCATAGAAAATGTGAGATTATTTGTAACTTTTAATATTATAATTTTAACTTCTAAAAACAATAATTAATTAATAAGTGATGAGTTTTGAAAACATTTCTTTTTAAATAACATTTTTAAAATTCAAATTTTTATCTTTTAAATTTATTGTTTATTGATTTTTAATTTTAATTTTGATTTTATTTCATTGTAAGTAAATTCTAAGTAAATGTAAAGTTGGTGTATTAAAATTTTCTAGACTACCAGGACAGTCAAAATTTTCATGAGCACACAGTATTTTTATTCTTATTGTAGATATGAGAGAATATTACACATCTTTTTTATGGTAAGACATTTATTTCTCTTATAGATGATGTTCAAATATTAACTACAACTGTTGTAGAATGCCAAAAAGCTGGTCTTCATATATCAGCTCATAAGTCAGCTGTAATGCTCATGCGACCTGAATATAGATCCAAACTTGATCCTAAATACAAGAGGAAAATAGAAAATATTGTGAGGTGATTGCTCTAAGTTTTTAGATTTAAGCTTACTTTGAGCTTCATATATTTCTTGTTTATTTACAGAATGTTATAATTTAATGTTTTTTAGAAAACCACAAAAAGTTGAAGAGGAAGATCCTTCTACACCTTGCCCATATTGTGAGACAGAGATAGCTCAGTCTACTTTATATTGTGAAAAATGCAAATATCATTTACCATACTGCATTGTTACAGTAAGTTATTATAGTTTATTATATATTCGATTTTTTTCTTTAATTTAAAAGAATTATGATATTTTTTTCAAGTTATTCTGTATACTATAATTAATTTTAAAACTTGTATTGGGTTTTATACGGTAAAACTCTTATTTTTTAACATAAATATGTATACTATTTAAATGCCCATTAAAATTGTAAAATTTATATAATGTATTTTTTAAGCTTACCAAACTCTATTTAATATGAAAGGTACTTAAGCTTACCATATTTTGCATTTATTAATGTTTTTTTAAAGAAACAGAAATATTTTTGTTGTTCGATGTTTTGATTTTTCTATTTATATTAGACTATTAACATGTAAGTATATATTATTTGAGAATCTTGTTTTTTATAAATGAATTTCTGTAATCTTATACAACATATGTTATAATTAATATTTAAAAATATATGTGTATATGTAGTAAAAAGTTAAATGTAGTGTTTATTAATTTTATATGTATCTTTTAAAAAAAAATCTTTTTTGTCCATAAATACAAGAAAGAGCATGAAAAAGTTTAAAAAAAATATCAGAAGTTTAACATATTACAACAAATAATTTATAATTTATTTAAAAATATTTTTCATGGAAAGTTTTAAGTATAATTCTTGGATTTTATTTCTTGCCTTAAAATAAGGAGTAGTTCCCTATATAAAAATAAAAGGGAACGAATCTAATCAACTTTTATAGCTTGCTAGTAATGAATTGGTTTTTTCTGGAAAGAAACTTTCTATAACAATCAGTTCCTGAGTGCCAAGAATTATTTTTTATGAATATTAATTCAAAAATTCCTAAAATTCAATTTTTTGCATCTGAATTTCACAATATATCAAGAAATGCCTTGAATGTTTAACCAAAATGAATAAACTCCCTTTGGTTTTCAATTAAAATTTAGTTTTAGTCAACACTATATTGTATAGAATTTTTTTTTCCTTAAATTTTTATTTGAAAGAACATTATTGATTTTCTTAGAAAAAAATGTCAGTTAACAAAACTATAAGACTCGTGCAAATATAATTTGGTTAACTTTTTTTACCAAATACTGAATAATCAGAAATGAATATGAAACTGTATGTCTGATATTTTATTTAATTTTATGCTTTCAAGATCTAAAAATAAAAATATTAAAGTTTTGAATTTAATGGAATTTTAAAAGATATGTATAGCTGAGAAAATAAAGAGAATAATAAAAATATATAAATAAAGAAAAGAGACCTATAAAATGTTTAATTAAACATGCATAAACTCATTTAATGCAGCAATTTCTTACTGTATGTTTGTGAAGTGCATTAAATACATATAAGATATTTGATATAGTTTTATACTCCAGATTAAATTTTTCTCTAATAATTTTTATATTTTAACATGTAAGATAATATATTTGACACACTGAAAATATAAATTAATTTTGTTAAAATTATTCAAAAGTTAAGACTATTTTAAGTTTTTTTTTTCATGGATTTGAATTAAATCCGTTGGATATTTTAACAATTATTTGTATCTTTTTAACATTTCTTAATAAATTTATAAATAACAAAATCAAATTTTTAGGGATATCATATTGTTCTTCAAGATCTGACGATTTGTCCTAAATGCCATTTTCCTGCTATGATGTCAGAATTTACCAGGTAACATATATATTTTAATTTTCCAAAATTATAGAAAATAGTGTAAATTTTGATTTAATTTAGTTTATATCATAATTTGTTTTAAAATATTTTGTCTAGATCATTATCGATTAACAAAACATGCCCAATGTGCCTAATGGAAGTATCATCAGATGAACTTGAAACAGTTAAGTACATTCCTCCAGAAAACTTTGATGAAGATGATAATCGAGTTGGAAATAACATGCTCAATAATAAATGAAATGATTGTTTTATTTCAAGTGTGGCATTGCATACACAAAATGAATCT
The DNA here is from genome assembly GCA_030067965.1 of Latrodectus elegans. Lineage (NCBI taxonomy): Eukaryota > Metazoa > Arthropoda > Arachnida > Araneae > Theridiidae > Latrodectus > Latrodectus elegans. The sequence continues at coordinate 82,494,912 of CM057820.1, read as the reverse complement.
AGTCCTTTTGAAATATTTCACTTTTACGGATGATATCTTCATATGCTATTTTCATGTCAAGAATTATATTTCATTATCATTATAATAAAACAAGATCTCTTAAATAAAATTCCTGTAAATTTTGCACATTATTAAAAAATTTTGGGAAAAGAAATGTTTTTATTTATTTATTTTTAATTTATTTTTTATAAATCCAAACACACCATTAATGTGACTAATAAATCAGACATCTTATCAATGATTGAGCATATTTTATTTCAGTTTTGATGTATAAAATGAATATTTTCCTATGTACTTAACTTACAATTTATAAATCTTTATGGGTTGATTTGAGAGGAATTAATGTACATAAAATGTTTATTTTTCATTATAATATTTTTATGAATTTCATTTTTGAAATAATATATTATTTCATAAATTAACCTCCTTTACATAATCACATAGCTCCTGAAAAATTACATTTTAAGTAAGTACCACTACCTATTCATTTTAGAATATTGTACATAAATTATTCTTCATTGCAATAACATACACATGAACAATTGAACCTTGACTTCATGCAACTCCTAGAAACTCTCAAAATTGATTATTTTTTCCAGAGCCCCAAAAGCCCATAAATTTGTGTTTAACCAGTGAAAATAAGGAATAGTTGCTGAAAAATTAAGCATTTCCATTTAGATACCTTTTTTTTTTGTTTTGTTTTTGAAATCTACTAAAAGGAATTAAAATATTAGTTTTTTAATATCCTCATTATATATTAGAAAGACTGTTCAAGAAATAAAAAAAAATGGAATTTATTTAATTCTTATATTTATAGAGAGAATGAGTAGGGAAAAAAGGGAGAGAGAGAAAATAGGAAAATACCCACTTGCAGTGTTCTTTCATATGAATTATTAATTATTTTGCATGAATTGAACTATAATTAATGAATAACTGTTCTGAGTAGTAAGTAATTTAAATAGAAAGACAAAGTTTATTGTTTTATATATCTAAAATAAAGATATCTGAACTATTTTAACGAATTTTTTGCTTCTTTAAAAGTTTAAATGCTTAGGATCACCTGCATGTGGTGAAAATCATATAGAAGACTTTTTTTTATCTTATTAAATACATAATGTACTTTTGATTTTATTTTATAATGAAAAATAAACAAATTTATTATTAACTCTTATTAAAAGTACTTAATTTTCTTTTATTTCTCAGAAAGAAGAAGTTTTCTAACAAAAATTTGGTTGTAGAAAATTTTAAAAAATTAATTGATCCTGGCTAAGCATGTCATTGATATCACTTGCCAAATAATAGCGATGTCAGTAATGTAATAATTATAAATATCTACTTAACTAAAAATATTTTTATTTTACTTTTCAAAATGTTTATTTTTCTTATAATTATTTAAAATTTGTTACATTGCTTTGATTATAAGATCTTAGAGTGGTGTGCAAAAGCTATAACTTTATGAGAAATCATTTGAAAAACAATATTTCCTACCTAAACAATGACAACTGCATAGTTGCACAAAAATGATTTCAATGTATAGAGTATGGAATAAAACAAAAAAGACATTATTGAACTCACTATTTTTACACGTGGTTTCTGTATAAGAAGGAAATTAACATGCAAATGTTCCTTATGTGGGATATGCCCTTCCCTTACTGCGCACGAAGATTGCTTTTCGCTGCTCTCTGTTTAACACAAGATTGTCTCACAATTATTGCTATAACAGTGTCTATTTTTAAATCAGTATCTATTTCAGTTGTTTGGTGTTCTGAGGAAATAATCATGCCGCCATGCATTTCCCCAAAGAATCCTATACACCTATATATCAGGGGTTCTACATGATATATATCAGGGGAGTACACTATCAATCCACTTCAATGTTGTCTTTCCTTTTCAGTAGCTTTCTGAACACAGGAATCCGGTGTAGCTATGAATTATCATTCATAAAAACGAAGCCTGCTCCAATAGTTACTCAGAAGATGCACATAGGTTAAGATCACATTATATTAACGATCACTGGTTAGAGTCCTGCCGAAAACGTGTATCTCAATCTGCCCATTCAGCTTAATGTCTCCGCAGGACCATCGTAACGGTCTTTTTCCGTGATATTACTGAAATGAAAACCATGTCCCGATCCTTCTCATAATCAACTGGTTTGAGAATTTCTCGTACATTGTAACAACTCCTTTAACAAGATGCCCAATTTTTGTGTTCCTTTCACCACTCTAAACAATCTGATGGCCTACTTTCAAAGGAATACTGCATTCAGGAGAGCAAACGAATAAACCATCTTTGTGAAGGTGTTGGGACACAATAAACTTAGACACTTATTGCACATAACTATATACAGTTGTTGAGCTATAACGCTTGATAATTAGTTTTGGAATGGTCATCCACTGCAATTGTTTTTTTGTTTTTTTTTTTTGGGGGGGGGGGACTATCAACTTTTCTAATTTTATACCTATAGTTTGATAGGCTTTCTAAGCATATTAAACTACAACTTTGTTTAATATTTGAAAGCTAAGTAAACTGATTGAAAATGTGAAAATGATTATCAATAATAATATTAAAAGTTGTACTTTTGTTTACTTATTTTACTTTTAATATCTGCGGAAATGAGAAGGCGGATAGACTGGCCAAAGAGGGCTTTACCAGGATAATCCTTACTCCTCAACACTTACTTTTTTTAGAACATCAGTCCATTGTTAGTTCTGAAATTTCGAAAAAGTGGAGTATTCCTCTCTGCCATCACTGATACGCAGGCAAAGAGCCTGGCTCTCAATTGAAACAAAACCTCTAGAACTGCAATTTCCAGACTAGCGAGTGGCCACACTAGGGGTCTCACGTATTTCGAAGGCAGGAAAATCTTTCAGGTATACTCTAAATGTAAAACTGAGCAGGCTTCTCCTAACCACATCCTGGGCTGTTGGGGACTTTCCAGAGAGGATATATACTCATCTCCCTTTTGGTTCTCGATTTTCTTCTAGTCAGCGGTCTGATGGACCTTGCCTGACTTCATCAGACATTTGGAGGATAAGCCAAAACAACAACATTTAATGTCTTCTTTACTCAGACTTACATTTAAAATAATGTGCTGTTTGCGTTGAAATTTCATAATCAATTTATAAGTAACATTTTTCATTTTACATTTTTTGGTATGCTTGAAAAATTAAAAGTGTAACGCACAATTTTTTTTTTCAATTACTGTGTTATCCTTCATAAAAAATTGATTATATCTACACTACAAATATACATTTTCAAGACTGAAAACAATCTCACAAACTATTGAAATGAAGATCAGCCTACATAACAGCCAATAAAAAAGTCGATGAAATATTAAATAATACGAGGGTCACTCTGAAATTTTTGAGATACAACTAGGTTTTTAAAGTTAAACTTACAAAATTTTAGGTGTGTTCAAAGTAGCCTCCTCCAGCATCAATGCACTTTTGTAGACTAATTTTCCACAGATTAAATGCCTCAAGCCATTCATTTCTTGGAATAGATGAAAAAATGCATTTATAGACACATAAATCTCTTCTTCTGAATGAAAACGATGTCTACGTTAGTTCTTTTTTAGATTAAAGAATAACCAAAAGTCGCACATAGCTAGATTAGTGAATACGGCGGATGTTCGATCACTTTAATTTGTTTTTGTATAGGAAACTCAACTGTTAATCCGGCTGTATGTGAAGATGCATTGTCATTGTGAAGCGTTAGTACCCTAACATTCAGTTCTTCTAGAATTTCTGGAAGACATTTAGTGGTATACCAGTTTGCTGTTACTGTCTTCTGTCCTTCCAACTTGATGGCTTTGACCAATCCCATAATTTTAAAGAAAATGGCATACATCATTTTTTTCAGTGCACATTGTTTTTTCACCATTGTCGGCGTGAGATCATCTTCAAAGACCCATACTTTGCTTTCTTGACGTGTTGGAACGTCAAAAAACTGTATGTACGTTTTATTACCTGTTACAATTTTAGGAATGATGCGGTGGCCACCATCATTTAGTAATTTAAGAGTTGACTGATTCTGACACTCTCCTCTTTTTGGGGCTCAGTTAGGTTATGGGGAACACATCGGCAAATTACTTTTTTCGTATGCAATTCTTCATGAATAATTTTGTGTATGGCTGTGGATCCAATGTTAAGTTCCTTCTGTATCATTTGATAGATACAGTGATTATCATCCATTAACATTTTTCGTATGGCAGACACATTACTCGGGGTTACTGCCGACAGTGGCCTTCCTGTGTGTTCTTCATCCTGAAGAAAATTGCGACCTCTTCTAAATTCTCTAAGCCATCTGAATACCGTAGCACGAGCTGGAGATTCATCATCCAATGCTAATTGCAACCGTTGAATGCATTCTTCTTGATTTAATCCTGCTTTAAAATTGTTTAAAATCATAGTGCGAAAATGTTCTCGCGTCAACTCTATTTTCTCTTCTGTTTAAAATTTATTCTACGCTAAACAAGTTGAAGTAAGTCAGTAAAAAATCGTCTTCTGTGTTAAAATACTTTGTATTTTAAAAGTAAACCGTTATTTTTATTTTGTAAATTCTCGTCTGCGCGTATATCAAAAATTTCAGTGTAACCCTCGTATAAAGGAGAAAATGAAATGCTTTTAATTATATCTTCTTTTCTGTTTTCATTGTTTTACTCATTAGAAAATATTGTTCCAAATCATAAAATAAGATTTTTATTTGTTGTTTTAATAAATGAGGGATTACAAATATACAATGATTGAAAAAAATGCAGTGATGTTCTGTCATAAAAATCGGAAATGTTAATAATATAAAAGAAATAATCGAATCATTTTCATCAATGGAAAATTATATCGGATAGTTTTAAGTAAAGTTATTATTTAAATTTAAATGAATAATTGTCAAATTTCGATTTTTATACTATTATACAATAATAAATTAGTTACATAAAATGCGATAATGTACATTTTTGCCCATAGATATGCAGTTCTAAAAAATATATATAAATAATTTTCATACTTTCTGTGAAGTTTTTCCCAAAATTACATTAATTAAATATTTTACAAAAAATATAATTTGTGCTGTACATTGGGATTAAACAAATTACAAAAATATGTTCTAAATTACATAATAATATGTTATCCATATCAGAGCATTCAGAAACATGAATATGAATTTCGAATATTTATTTCTGATGCTGCATCCCAAGTTTTTATGATCCTTCAATTGTCATTTTTTCTTCATAAGTTCTGTTGTACCACAGTCTGGTTCTTTAACGCAGCATGTAGCGCAGTCTCTAATTCGAACGCCATAGCCTTTTTCAGTACAAGCCTCCATGCAGTCATTGGCACAAGATCTTTGCAACATCACGAATACTCCCCCTACTCTTGTAATAACAGCCTGTAAAGCACAGATTATTTGATTATGTGTAAAATTTATAAATATCAATTTAAAAATATTTTTGCAAGAAATTTGCATGCCCTCTTTTTCATGCTTTACAACATTGTTTTAGGACTTGCTCTTTTACATTAGAATGATAAGATAGGATAAGAGATCAATATGCATATTGATACTCTGTTGTAGAAAAGTAAAAGGGCAGTCATATTTTTTATAAATTATGCTTTAAATTTTAGAGCAATTAATGTAATTTTTCTTTTTTTATTTTATTAAGCTAATTTTTATTTTATTTTCAATGAATGAGCTTTATTTACCACCAAAATATTATAAAATTATTTTTAAGGATTTTTGGTCTGTGAAAAAAGTAAAACACATGTAAAAATATTCTCTTTTTGTAATCTCTAGCAGTTTAATATGTTGAAAACATTGTTTTTAACTATTTATTTCAAAAGATAAATTTTGTTGAAAAAAGTCCTCAATTTTCGTATAGTTAAAATACTTAAGGGGAACCATTAAGTGTTTCTAGCTTCTTGAAAAATCTGAAGAGTCAGAGGAAAGCAAAGATTGGCAGACTTAAAAAATTGGCTCTACGAAATCAAGAGAAAATCTTTAAAGAACATAAAAAAGCACCTGTAAGCATTAGAAAAGCACAAGACTCATCTGGCTTCACACATGTAACCAGAAGAACACTTTACAACTATATAAAACAATTGGATACGTTCATATTCAAGAAAAGAATGCACCATCTTATATGGAACGAAAGGAACATTAAGCACTATCTACAATGGGTCAAAGAACGCATGCCTTTGAAATCTGAATGGTTTTCAATTATTTCATGTAATGAAAAAAATTCAATTTAGATGGTCCATACGGTTATCAATGTTATTGATATTGTCTGAGTACACAAGAAACTTATTTCACCTGAAAAATAGGAGGTGGCTGTTTATAATGGCTTGGATATCAGTTGATAACGTTTGAAAAACCTGGAACGTTGTTTCTGGATGAAAGACAGAAACATAGATTACATTCAAATTTTAAATTCAGAACTTCTTCCCTATATCGCTGAGCAAGGCGGAGAAAATATTATATTTCCGCTATATGGAGTATCAATTCACACGGCCAATGGTGTTAAAAATTACTTTGAAAGAAATAATGTTCGAGTTTTGCCATAGCCTGCTAAAAGTACTGATCGCAATATTGTTTCAAATATATAGTCAGTTACTGTCCGGCATCTTAACGCAAGTAATGTGAATCTTTGATCGAATTTCGAGAAACTTTGAATTGTTCCGGACAATTTTTGTGAAAGCAAAATTCAAGACTTCTTTGAGTCAATAGCAAATTGCATATTTGAAGTAGTTAAAGCAAATGACAGAAAAATTCTTTATCTACAAGAATTTTACATTCATTATTTATGACTGTCCTACTTTTTTTCACACAGTGTTGTTGTTACTAATGACACTTGTACGAGGCAAGCTCGCTATGCCTCAGCTATGCGAATTAAAGTCAATTGGGGGCGTCACTCAGTAAGATTGAGAATGAAATTACTTTTTAAATGTAATAAACAAGTAGTTTTTTAATTTCATGTTACATGTATATTGTTATCTGATTGTAAATAAATTTTTAAAAGTGTTGTAATGAAATTATTTTGTAAAAATTCAAAGTTCTTCTCTTATTATATATATATATATATATATATATATATATATATATATATATATATATATATATATATATATATATATATATATATATATATATATATATATATATAATAAGAGAAGAACTTTGAAATATAATATAATATATATATTCAGAACTAGAAAAGTCATAAATATGATTTTTTCCGTTCAGTAATGATGTTCTTCCTTTCAGATGTAAAATTCTACAATTTTATCAGAATAATTTATCGATTATATAAATTGTTACAACATTTTACTGTAAATGTAAAATATAGAAAGTCTTTTAAATTAAGTATAAATTTAAATGAAATAACATAGATAAAAAATCATTTGAATTTCGAAGATTGAACACGCACAAAAAAATCAGATAGAAACATCTATCATTTTCAAAAGCACTGCTATGCAACCTTGAGAATCACAGCTGAAACGAATAATCTGTTATTTTAAAAAAATTCTAATTTAATTAGATTAATTTCATTTGTATTAAGACAAAGAAAAGAAATCTGTTTATACTAGATTTAAAAAGCAAAATGTTACGGTAAATTTTAAACTAGCTGAACGTCATAAAATTGTTTATTTATTTTATAAATGATGAACACTAGAGCTTAAGCCATTTATTCGCGGACCTTTCAGTACTTCTTGACAATGTCCTCATACTAAGAAATAAATATTACAATTATTAGCTTCATAAATAGTGCATTGCATGTCTTTTAATATTACATTTGTTAGAACATGATATCAATCAAATTCAAATTAGTGCATTGTTGTAATAGATATCAAAACACTTTTTACAGAAGATCAAATGGAAAATATGTTTCCAAAATTTCTTTTAAACAAGAAATAGTTAAAAATATAGAAGATTAAAAGGAAAACTATTAAGGATCAAATTGACTGAGGGATGTATTAAAAATAGATCTAAACATGAAAGAAATCTAATGTGCATTTTTACAATAAAAATGACCTAGACAATTTTTAAGAAACTTTTGAAGATTTGGATAATGTCAAAAGATATTTTCTGTCTCGTGAAACAATTTATCATGCAAAGGAGTAATTCAATGAAATCACTACTCAATAAGGATTGATTTCATAGTGTTACACATTCACAACAGAGAAAATATATTCAGAAAAGGGAGAAGGCAATTTTTATTTGAAAATAGCTCTTTTCCAGGTTAAGGAAGATAAAGTTTTGAAATATACTAAGTAAAGAAAAGAATCTATTCAAACATAGAAATTAAAAATTATTGAGAATAATTCATGATTTGCTCCTTTCTAATTTTATCAATACTTCACCAATTTGCTATTGAAGAAAGGGACATTTTTTATCTGTCTTATGCAACACATTTTTAATTAACATATATGACTAAAAAAAGTCCTTAAAACTTTTGTTGGCATGATATTTAAACTAATTGTTAAGGATTTGACACCAGAAGGAGTAATGGCTTTCCAAAAAGTTTTGCTGAAGAAGCAAATTAAGAAAAATATTTAAAGGAAAAACACAAAACACGCATGCTAATGTAAAAATCCAAAAACTTTCTATACTTTTGTAATAAGATGATAATATAGCTAATTTTCTCTTCAAGAGATAGAAGAGAATTAATTTTTTTCTCCTAAAGAATCCAACTTCGATGGCTTATAAGAAATAGGCTCAAATTAATGAAATGTCTCTTAAAATATAGAACTCATAAATTTGACTGAATTTATAAACATATCAGATCTCAAATGAAAAAAAAAATTAAATTTTACACCAGAAACTTCATGAAATTAAAAAAATTATTAAAACGAGTTTATGATACAAAATATACTAAGTTTGCTTCCTAAAAGCAATAAATATTTCAAAATTATTAGGGAAAAGAGGTTTGATAATCATTTATATATTTTATAATGCAAGGAAATTTAATCGTACTAAAACTTTTCCATATTTTTGTTTAAAATTTATCAGATTCAGGTCGCGATATTTCAATGCCGAGCGTGATTAAAGTTTTGTTTGAAATCTTGACATTTTCCCGTGCACCTGTTCAAAGTCCAGGTAGCTGTTCCACACACAACATCTTACAAAACGGTTTTGCTCTATCATGATATGATAGCATACGAAAACTCACTTGAAGCACGGGTAATTCTAAATAGATATGAAAATGGCAAAAAAACAGTGCATCTGTAAATTTCTAAATTGTGTTAAAATTATTTGCTTATTTTATTTAGGAGTGTGTTCTGCGCATTTTATGCACTGTATTGAGAGTAGCATTTCTTGTGGTACTTGTCGTAGAATAAAAGAATCGTGATGATACTGCTTGGTACTCAAACGGTTAATGGATCCTATAGCCATCTGCGTCAATCTTGGAAATAATAACGAATGGTGTTTTTCGTCTTTAAAACTAATTTTGAATAATGACGTCACTTCCAAAATATGTTAAATAAAGACTAAAAGCAATGTTTAAGATAAAATTTATTCAGTGAATCAAAGATTCAAATACTGGATCGTCTTTTAAAAGGAGGAAAAACATTTCATATTGAAAAAAAAGTCTTAAACTCAATTAAGGGGCAGTCGAGACTATTAAAACAAAAAAGGAAATTCAATCTATGCTGAATCTTTAATATTCGTAAAATATGTAGCTCATCTCAGGGAGCTAATACTTGAGAAAATGGAAAATACATTTAATGTTTCGAATGATTTCAAAAAGTACTTCCGTTGGATAGTAAATCGGTTAGGAAATAAGCGCATTCAAATTTACAAACACTTTATATAAAGCCAGATTTTGTCAATACAGTTTATATATAAATATACATAAAGATTGGTTTGAAAATTTTAAAAATGTTTTGCAATTCATAGAATTATATTCCAAGGAAAAACTAACCTATTCTGATTTACGTTCATAAAAATAGTAAAATTAATTTAAATTGTTTTATTTTGTAAAGAAACTTTTCATAGTAGAGTCAAGTTATAATAATTAGCAAATTATGTTGTTGTTGTTTCTAATCCCAGATGATGTAGCTAAGCTACACCATCTCTATAGAACCAAAAATGTCCAGAAGGTCCAAAAATAAAATGGGATCCCTTAAAATCTCAAAAACTGTAAAATTTAGACAATGAATGAATATGATCGGGGGGAGGCTTGAACACCCTTACACCAAAGACATTCTGAAAAGAATCTCTCGCCCTAGTTAAAGGTAAGTGATTTAAAATGGCCACTCAGAAACTGTGAGAGAGCCGTCTGCTGTTTTCTCGAAATAGTAAGCTTGTGGCACCAACGAGGTTTTTTGCCAAAGTACCACGGATGAGCAGGAGGAACTCTCCAAAATGTTCTAAATTCTTTCCTTTTAATTGAGGAAATTTCAGAATAGGTTAATTTAGCGTTGTCATGCAGGTTATCAGCAGTGGCAGCCTTGTTCAAACTATCAGCAATCTCATTACCATTCAATCCAACATGGGAGAGGATTCATTGAAAGTGTATAGAATGTCTTTTAGCAAGCTGATTCAAAAGTTTTAGTATATCCAGGCGTGTCATATCCCCAACAGTCATCCAATGAGAGTTGCTGTATAGAGGCATGACTGTCCGATAAAATCCAAATATCCTTTAAGACAAGTTCAGAGGTCGTGTGTATAAAATATAGTCTCTTGTAAATTGCCACAAGTTCATACCTGAAGACGGAACAGCCATCAGTATTCCTAAACTTAAGATCAATTGTATTATTAGGTATCTCGATATGCACTCCATTTCCAGACCCTCTTTTTATCCTCCTCTACTTTTTTGAATCATCTTGGCGACAGGGTGTTCCAGGACTGAATAAGGTCATGTACGTTAGGAGTTATTACTCTTGGTACAGTACCCTAGACGAGAAGGCCATTCCATTATGTCCAGCTAAATAAACAGGCATTCGCGGCTAATTCTGACGGTGCCCCAGGTCCTCAGACCAATTGAAGCTGCTCCCTTCCCTTTACTATGAAATCAGGTCTTTTTGATTTGCAAATTATCTATGAAGAGAATGAGCGATATGTATTTTGCAATATTATGAAAGTTTTTTTATTTAAATACTTTATACATTTAATATTTCATTAAATATTTTTTATTCTTTCATACGGTTATCCTTTCGCTGTTCAAACACGTTATTTTTGGCAAAGTTCTCGTTTTTTGGCAATTAGTATTCAGGTATTTTTAACTTATCAAAAAAAATCTAATAAATTTTTTTTATATTATTATTAGTTTTTCCATTCACAGAAAGTGAAATCTAAAACAAAAATACTTTTTTTTATTTTTAAACTCATCAAAAAAAGCTGTTTTTGTGCTTTTGATTTTTTGAACCATTTAAGTGCTTCTTGATTTCAATTTTCAAACTCCTACTTTGAATAACAGCATAAAGCTCCGATAAAAATTCATCTTAAGAGAACTTGAAACATAAAAAATAGGAATTATAAGTTGTTGGAGCAAAATTATTGTTAATTTACTTGTATGTTTTAAATATTTGAATATTCAAATATTTAAAAACAAAAATGATTATTCCTTTTTGTTAACTAACAATCATAATTAAAAAGAAAGCATATGCGTTGATACAATAAGATTTTATGGTATATTATTCTTTCGTAATTCTAAATTTTTCTTTATCAGTTTTCTTTATCTTCGAGTAATGTATCCAGTATCAGATTATAAATTTAAGCATCGTATGTATCGTATTTTGAGTTTAGTTATAATGTAACCGTTGCTATGGATTACAAATTTTATTTTAATTACAATATTATTTCATTTTTATTCAGAGCAAATTTTCAATACATTTTATACTCAATTGAAGATATTGATTTATTTATGAAATGTATTTTAGAATAATATTTCTTCAGAATAAAGAAGCAGTCCTAATTGTACATTTACTGTACGCTATTGATGCCCAGTAAATTAAAATTTCTAACTTAACATTTTGTGTGATTTTAATAGGATCATACTAAATGAGTAAAGGCAATGAAACCCATTTATCTCTGAGTATAACTAAATTACGAATGATACAAATTTCATAACGTATTATAAAAATTCTTACCTTACAAAACTTGCTATTACTACTGCAATGAGCTAAATCATCATGATCTTTCGGAAATATGCAAGTATTATTAATGGAAAATTTTTCTGATCTAAAGTCCACTGAGCAAGTATAGCAACGCACTATAACAAAAATAGTCAAAATTAATTATGAGAATATTTTGTTAGAGTATAAATATATATTTACATCATTGAGAGTTAACATAAAAAAATAATAATGCATAAAAGTAAGATTGATCGATTTGTGAAATTTTGATATACAAGTTTTTATACTAATGGAGTAAATTAGGATAATGTGACATGTTTCCGGCTTTTTTGTTTTTATTCAGAGAATTCACAAAAAGCAATCGCTTCATAATTTTGGACCAGGATCAAGTGTCAAAGTCAACACGTGAACTGAAACCCACCTCTCTACACTGTACAGAGAGCCAATTAGCGTTCTCAACATAATTATTATTGTGTAAAGTTTTGAGCCCGCAACTTTCTAACTAAGAGAGCTTTTGCTCATCAAGGTATATCCGCTTTTCAGTCACTGCTAAGATTTAATAGTGAGTGGATTTTAGCTGCAAGACATCAGTTTCTAGCATGTGCAAAAATTTTTCATGAAATTGAATAATAAAAAGAAGATGAAACTTAAAAATTACTATACCTTGATTGACACATCAGAATCTATATTTGTTATTCAAAACAAAGAATATTTATATAAAAATGAGAATAAAACCAGTTACTAAATGTAATTGAACCGGAAGTGTGTAAAACGTTTTTCTTTTCTTTATATAATTCCGTGTATAGTGGATATCTTAACATCTGCGAATATTCGTAAGCTCTTCTTTTTCAGCCAACCCACAGTACATTATCTTCTTTCTGATAAATATGTTATAAACAATTAAGGACATTCATGTATGGTAACGGAAAAAATCTAGAAAATTCAAAGTCCCCGCGGAATGATGAATATACTTGATGCAGATGAGAATATACTTGATGCAGATACTTTAGCACTACTTTCTAGGCACGATGAACCCTATTTTAGTTCATTGTCTTAGGTGAAAAAAGCTTTTTGGATCAATATTTGTTGAAATTCAATATGTTTTTATAAAAGCCCTTGCTGATGAAAATATCCAAAAAAGTTGATACTATTAATTTTTACTATGATTATTAATCCTTTATGAAACATATCTAAATAAATTTATTTTATCTTACACAACATTAAAAAAAAATCGAAACATATACATTTATAATTTATGTTGAAGAATTAACTGAAAATAAAGTTATGAGAAACTTCTAAACACTGTGGTTACGGAAAAATTATAGAGAAATGATTTAATTTATCAAATTTCTTTCAAGTTCCGTAAGATAAAATTCAAATGAGAAATTTTAAGGAATTATCATATTGCATAAAGTTTTCAAGTATAATAAATATGAATACTAAATTAAAATCATTACCATTTTAAAAGTACTGAAATTAATTTTTTTAAATTAAAATAATGTAGATTTCTGAAAAATATTTTTTATTTATAATCAGTGTCTGTCGACTATCTTGCCATATAAGAAATAGTTTAATCAATTTCTTTTGCTTCAAAATTTTTCAACTTCAAGAAGAAATATTTTAAAATAATAATTTTAATCCCATAAATCCAATGCCATCAAACAAATTTTTTGATAATAAATATTTCATTGAAACAAATATTCTGAAAAATCAAATAAAAGAAAGAAATTAGGAGAAGGTTTATAAATTTTTCAATTTTATCATACATCAATTTTCAATTATTTATGATATGTATTTCAATATTCGAATGACATTTCGAAGTTAAGAAATGTAATCATCAAAAAATTATCCTCAACCATTAAAAACCACTTAAAAATTTAGTGGATCGTAAATTACATTTTGAGAATCAATATTTTATAACATTTGAGAGGAATTTTCATGTAAAATATAAATAAAGAATAGCAAGCAATATAAATTTCATAAACATACAACTAAAAATTTTATCAAACCCATTATTTTAATATTTTTAATATTATTCTTAGAATAATAGATAATACACTTCTTAAAATGTATTTTATGAAAATGTACTTAAATATAAATTAATAATACTTAATTGTTGCAAACGCGACGTTATTGAAAACACAATTTAAATTAGATTCGTCAATAAAACTTAAATAAGTTTCCAAACACACATATTCAAGCTTAGAAATTTGAATTGTTAAGAAATTTGAATTGCATCATTTACAAAGCCTTCTCATGCATATATTAATTTGGAAAATATAGTAATTTAGTAAGATTAAAAAATATCAAAAATTCAAATTTGGCATTTTAAAAGTACTGAAATAAAATTTTATAATTAAAATTATGTATATTTCAGAAAAGTCTTTTTATTTATAATCAGTACCTGTTTTGACTGTCTTGCCATATAAGAAATAATTTTAATCAATTTCTTTTGCTTCAAATTTTTTCAACTTCAAGAAGAAATATTTTAGAAATGCTTCATTAATTTTAAATTTTTACAAAAAATTCCTTTCGACTTTTAAGATTTTTCAAATAACTATATGAATTTTTTAATTCTTCTTATATATGGAAAAATGTAAGAATTTTTATCTACAATTTTTATAAAAATACCCTCCTAATATTTGAAATTCTCATACATCAAATTTAATGCTTAAGAATATCATTAATTAATAGAATTTAGCATTTAAAAATCTTAATCAATGTTAAACTTTAATAATTAGAATATGAAATTCACTTCGTAAACATATTCGTTCGTATTTCAATACAAAATTTAGATTAAAGTGATTGCCTTCCAAAACGTTATATTGATTTCTCAATTATATATAAATACCCTTATTCAATTTATTATGTAAAAATTTTATTCTTTTTAAATTATTTGTTTTTTATTCCTTAATTATTTTGAGTTAATATACTTTTAAAAATTCACTGTTCGATCAATAAACATTGTGAATTAACAGTTCTCTATAATTATATTTTTAATAATTTTAACATATATGTATTTCTAACTTATTAACATTTCAGTTTTTTTAAAATATCTAGGGAATAAAATGTTTTGGTTCCTTAAAATTTATTAAAGAGCATAACATGTTCTACTTTCATAATTTTATTTTATAATGTGGAAGTCTAAAAATATAAAATTAACATTGATTTATTTCTTATGATATTAAAACAATAAATTAAAATTGCATATTGATTAAAAAATTGGGGAATTCTTTCCTGAATTTAATTAGCCTCAGATATTTTCAATAAATACCATTACTTTTTTTTAAATTTTAATATAATTTTTAATATAGTAGGATTTTACAACTTTGAATTTGTACAATTAACATTCTTTAAAATTGTTTTCGAGCATAGTAAAAAGTCGTTTTTTAATGAATATTCACAGTATTAAGGCAGTAATTTTAAAAATATGAATATTAGAAATATGTATTAAAAATATGAATATATATAGTCCCACAAATAATTTTTAAGAATTGAAAACTATTTACTTTTGAAAATAATTAATTTTATAAATAATAAGAGTGTAATTAGAACTGATTGATTGTTTATAAAATGTATGCAAAAAAATAAATCTAAAATTCGTGAAATAGGTTTTGAATGTGAAAAAAATAATAAACAATATAGGAATAAAGAATTATTTAAAGAAAAAATGATTATTTTAAATAATAAAATATTTCACTATAATTCTCTTAATTCATAATGTTCATTTTATTTTGTTTAAATATACAGTGAATGAATTAGCCTTCCTTTTCAATAAAGTATTTGTCACAAAAATTAAAAATTATACTTAAAAATTCAGGTTATTAATTTTAGCAGTTAAATTTAAATAAAATTTTAACAAGCAAAATTGTTGTTTTTAAAAATAAATTTAATTTTAATATTTTAAAACAGTGAAATAAATTTCCTATAGATAGTTACTTCAGAGAAACCTTTTCTATACTTTGAGTTTTTACTTAAACATAAATATTTTGTTGGATACTTTCTTTGTATCCCTGAAGTTGATGAAAAAAAATGTGTATTTTAAAAGCTTTTAAAAATATTACCCTTAATTAGCTTTTTTCAATTAGTTTTCTTGATTAATGAGTATATAATTTATAATTATAATAAATAAATTTATATATATTATCACAAATATATGAAATACGTTTGAAATAACTAAGTGAATAAATTAAATATAGATAAATTTATTTCTTTTTTATTTCCTATTATTAGTACACACTCTCCCTGTATACATCTTGTTCAAATTTTCAATTGTTGAGTAAATACTATTTAATCATCGACGCAAGTTCAAATTTTTTTTAACTTTTAATAAATTACATTTGATGTTAATACTGTATTTTCAAATATTAATTTATTAATTAAATTTAATTACATTTTAGTTTTATATGAGAGTAAATGCTAATATTTTTCTTTATTAACCTATAAGTGGGAATCAACTTAACAAATAAAATTTTATATTACTTGTTTATTTTGAAATTAATATATTTTAATAAAGAGGAACTATATTAAAAAAATAATTATAGAGGAAAAATTACAGAATACACTTACATAAATGTTTATATTACATCCATAAGTAGATATGTACGACAAAGAAAAAGGAGATAGAAATAATAAACACAAATAATATCAGTTTAGCTTGAAAATGTGGGAAATTCAAATGGTAAAACATTTGAAAATTTAAAATAATCATTGCATATTATACTAAAGTACACATATGGTAGTTATATCTACATATAATTTCTAATTAAAAATTGTGAGTAAATAAATTAAAATTTAGATACTTTTGAATATATAAATAAGAATTTCCCTTTGATATAAAGGTATTATAAGCATTTGCTTTACATATGCTTATCTAGAATCAACTTCTTTCATTACAATTTCTTAGATAGTGAATAATTTTTAAATTATTTGGTTTTAAGCATGAAAGTTTCTCTATAACTTAAGTTAAACAGTCTTTGATTGTGAAATTTTCAGTTGATTGATAGATAAATTTTATATAAAGAAAATTATGTTCTACTAAGTATTCAATTCTCAATAATTTAATTTTCCTTGAAGCTGAGATTAGTGTTTTATTTAAGAGTATTTTAAAAATTTAAGTATATTTTAAAATAAAGCTTGTATACATGACTCTTTTTCTCATAAAATCAGTTGTTTGAATATTTTGACACTAATATTCTTCATACACAAATAATAAAAATATTGAATAAATCAAAAACGTAATTTGCGCTTTTTTTTTAGAAATCTATATTCAAAACTTACATCCACTGATATCTCTCAAACTACACCCAACTACGAGAACCAGTAAAGAAATTTTCAAGAGTGTTCTTCCCATGGTTATGTGTGTAGTTAACGTCCAACTAGCTTGTTGTTCCAAAACTGAGTGTTACTGTACTGTCTGCCCTATCTATTGAAAAGGCCAATCGAATTATCGAGCAAAAACTTGAAAACCTTCGTTGGGAATTGATGCAGTCCCTTTCGGGTGTGTCTATAATACATTTTTCCATTCCTTTCTGAGCACTTAACTGATCGAATTAGGCTTATTCTATTAGATGAGTGCATTAGCCAGCTGTAACTTAATGGATATTAACGATTGAACTCCTACATACTTGAGCTTTTTAGTTTGACACTCTTTTGTAGCAAAATTGTTTCGTGTACAGTTTTCAATCACGAATGCTTTTAAACCTGGTCATAGTGTGATAAATTCACATTCAAGAATATTTGAAGTAATTACCTTCATTAAATTGCACTTGTAAGTTTCGCTACGGATTTTTATTTTACTGAACTATAAGTTATTTCCTTATATCGCATTTACTACGCATGCAAGTAATTTTACATCAAGATTTCATTTAAACAATATTTAGAGATCAATAAAGAATGATATTTTTAATATTAAGAAAATAAAACTACGTTTCCCAGAGCATTTATGCGTAAAACACGTATTTTAGAAAATTCCATAAATCATGGAGGATTCTGAAGAAAATAACATATATTCTTGAATATTTCTTTTAAGCTACATTTGCAGCTCATAAAAAATTTAAGAGAGCGTGTAATAAATAAAATAGCATTAAATTAATAATTACCAAAAGAAGTAAATTCTCAATTTTTAATAATATAAAACTTATTTTGAAAAATAATATATCGAACTTTATTGCAGAATAAGTACTTTGATTAGTAAGTCAATATAAAATGAGAGATTTTGCCGAGAAAACCTATTCTTCAGTTTTATTTTACGTATTGAATATACGTTATAATTAAACTATTTTTTTTTTATCTTATTACATATTTTGTCTTAGAAATTAATGATAAATATGGTTATGAATTAAATTATTGGAAGTGTAGAGAGTCTATTGGATCCTATAGTAGCATTTAATTTGATATTGATAAATACTGGTTTTGTTTAATGTAGTTTAAGTCGATAGTTTGTTATAATAACGATAGTTTAAGACGAGTTATATATAGTGTTTTTAAGAAGTAGAATATTTCTCTAATGGTTTTTTATATCAATGCTATTTGAGTTTTTTCTCCTACTTCAACTTAAAATATTACATCAGTGTTTACTCTCATTTTAAAACCGCATGTAAGGGCAATATATATAACTGACTGTGAGTATAAGCAATATTCACATTAGTAGACTAATTTCATTGAAAACACTATATATATATCATAACGTTAAGTAGTTGAAAAAGGATAGTACAAAATCATACATCATTTGAAAGCTAATTCAATTAAGATATAAATGGAATAACTTCTATAAAAATGTCATTAGATGTAAGTTATAAAACTGAAACAATAAGATATATAATTTATCTGATTTTTCAACTCACACACACTTACTTGTTTTTACTTTAATTATGTTTTTACAATCCTTTTCTAGGAGTGAACCAACTTTTTCATTTCATCAAATATTGTAATCTAAAGCTATAATTTCAACACGTTTTCATTAATTGAATTTAATTGCGGGGTTTATTTTTTTTTAAACGCCTCTGAAAATTTTCGATAACGTTAAGATTTGGGCTATTCCAATAGAGGAATAATTAATTAAAGTAAAATAATTTTTATGTAGAGAGAGAGAGAGAGAGAAACTATATGAGATACAACTAAGTCATGTTGAAGACCAAATGCTTGGTCATCTTCGAAAAGATTATGAGTATTTTTTTTATTATTATCAAGGATTAAACATTTGTGTGTGTGATTTAGGGGATTATATTTTTATTTATCACACATTATTTTTATTAATCACACAAGTAAATAAAAACATAAATTTATCAACTTTTGATGTCATGTAATTCTGCATTTCGACACTAAATGGGTTGACCAGAAAGATGGGGTCTACTTTTACTACCTTTAAGAGATCTTTCATAACGAAAAATGTCTCGAATGAATTTAAACCAAAAAATTCTTTTGAATTTGCTAAGTGAAAAAAGTGTCAAATATAATTTCTTACATAAATGATTATGAATTGAATAACTATGGAAAAGTTAGGAGATCATTCTCAAAGAATTTGAATCTACCTCACAGTCATGTTTATAGCATTTCGCACTTGGCAAGTTTTTTCTTATAATTATTTGAAATTTAGAGAAATGTGACTAATTTTAAAAAATTAAAACGATACATTGTATCAGTTAAGTTATTTCAAACGTTAGATAGAAAAATCATTCTCATATTAGTATTAAGCAATCAGATACTTGATTTGAACCAATGAAATTTTCATAGGAAATTGATTTATTTTATGTATCCCGAGCGAAAAAATCATTAATGGTGAATAATTAACAAGTGAACACTAAAACGACAGTACATTAAAAAAATTTTTTTAAAGTATTCTTATCTTATTCTAAGAATTTAGAATGCTTTTTTTAATTAGAAAAAATCGTCCCTAATCTAAGTTAAGTGTAAGAATTACGTGAATTTTCTTATTTCAGAAGTAGTTAAGAAAAAAAAATACTATTTTTGATTGCCTTTGTAAGCATCTGTTAAATAACTGTAGGTTTCGTTTTTCTTGTTATTTATGTCGATGAGGGGAAGCATCGTTGTCCATTACATTTCCTGAAAACGAAGGGTTACCGCCCACGCAAAATGAGTTTTGGGAGACCATTAAGGGCGGCCGTAATTCATTTTCACTCCTTCTTCGATTTCCATTGAAATGGAAAGCTCTCTGTGTTACTTGTTATCAGACAAAAACTGTTTTATTGAGTACGGTGAGTTGCTGCTAAGAGATAAAGGAGAAACATTTTATAAAGCACACATTATTTCGGATCAAGGTTTGATAAATAATTTATATGGCGATTAAAGTACTTACTCAAGTAGTTTAGATTTAAAAAGGAAATAAAATTAATTTCATAGTTTTTCGTGAAAAATATTTCGAGAAATAATACCGGAGGATACATAATAAAAATGCCATTGAAAGAGAATGCAAAGCGTTTAGAAAAATCCAGAGAAAAGTAAATTTGTTGTTGAATCGTTTATCAAGAGAATCTGAGTTAATATTACATGTGTAAGGAATTTTTGAGTGAATATGATTTATTGAGTCACATGAAGTAAATTTCAGTGGATGAGAAAGAAATGGAAACTAACTATATATCTCATTTCCTGTCTAGTGCTCACAGTACCTAACTGCGAATATAGAGATCCTGGGTTAGTATCCCAGTTTGGGCATGGCTGTACTTTTTCTCTCTATCTATCATGTCTTTGTTTTTTCTTTGAATGAATAGGTTGTAAATGGTTGCCTACTCTATAAACGGGTACCTATGGCATGTGTGTACTGAGGCAGTCAGATTCCACACCAAAATATGGTTCACTTGGAAAAGTAGAGCAGCTCACACCATATTGCCAGCCTAGCTCGCACAAGAGTCAGTGTCAGTCGTCCTGATGAAACTGTAACTAAACTTTTGCGTAGTATTTAACACAAGCACTTTTCTTTGCAAACAACTTTAGGATATATATTCACTTAATACCCAAAAATTTAATGGTGGTGTTTCACAAAAGGATAATTTTTTTTTTCAATAATAGTGAAGTTTTGTAAACATATTACTTCTTTAGTGGCTTTTATTGAGCAAATGCTTTTGATATATTTAATTAATCTTAATAAAGGTGAATTTTTAAGAAATTTTTGAAAGAAGGGAAGGGATGAGCCAGTTAATGTGAAGCTCAAAAGAGTTTTGCATATCACAGTTAGAATACACCAAATCTCCCGGCGAGACTCATCAAACGATGACTAGAAAAAATTTATTTCTGTTGCTTAAAATTTCTAAAAGTTCAATCTTTTTAGATTGGGTAAGTCCACCTGCATTCCTTTGCAGAACGCATAATTAATTATTCTGCCTATATTTCCTTATTACTGTTTATTATTTGTTTCTTTAGATACTAAGTATCCAAAGAAACAAAAAATAGCTAATCAGAAAATAAGAAAGGAGATCTCGGCTGCAAATTGCTACTCATTCAACACCACCCAGGGAGCACGTGTAGCTTAAATAATGTTACGGACATGAGTAAATCTGCTCTCCTGTTCCTTGAATGATTTCCTAAAATTAATAAAAAAAAATTTACAGACGTTCAACAAACAAATTAATACTTCTTTCTTTCTTCTTTTGGAGAAACTTCTTCAGAAAAAACTAAGCCACCTTCATTAATTTACAGAAAATAATAATATAGTACTACAAATTTTGAGAAAAGTAAGAAACTTTTATAACCCATAGTGGATAGCCTAACAGCTAGAGCCATTATAATACTTCTTTGTAACTAACCATTGCATATAAAGACCAGAAATATCATTTATCTCCCTTTATGCAACTGTCTTTAGGATCAAAATTGAGACTTATCGCTTCAAAGATGATGGTATCACTAGATTATGATGAACACAAATATGAAACTTGTAAAAAAAATTAGGGATTGGGAAAAAAACTGAATTTTGCTTTGAGATTTTCATTGTTTTCATTCTAAATAACACACAGAAGTTAAGGGTCATAAATTATTTCTTTAACTTATATATATAAGCAAATATTACAAGGAATTTTGTAACTCTCGACAAAGTGCTTGATAAATTACCACGAATAAAATTCTTGAAATAGGTTGAAATAACACCGTTAAATATTTTTGATGCAACATAGTATGAATTAAATTTGTCATTTTATGAAGCATGAACAAAAGATTTTATGAATATTTTTCGCGTTAGGCTTTCTTTGATTTTGAGAATCTCATAGCTTAACAGCAGAAATCTTTTGTAAGGGAATGAACTTCTCTTTTCAGTTTTTTTCCGATTATGTCCCAAGACATTCCAAGCACCCATACTGTTAGATGCGTTTATAAAAAATGGAAACATAACTGTTATCTTCTCCGAATCTGGGATATCAAAAATACTTTGCTAATCCCAAGAATCCGCTTATGCGTAGAAAAGTATTATATAAATTGTAGATCATAAATACTTATAAATTTCAGCTTTTAAAATGTTTTAGGAACTTCATATTACAGATATTCTTTTGTTATTTTTTTTGTGTGTTCGAATACGCGAGCAAATACAATGTCGTTCA
The DNA here is from genome assembly GCA_030067965.1 of Latrodectus elegans. Classification (NCBI taxonomy): domain Eukaryota; kingdom Metazoa; phylum Arthropoda; class Arachnida; order Araneae; family Theridiidae; genus Latrodectus; species Latrodectus elegans. The sequence goes on along the minus strand of CM057820.1, from coordinate 82,472,300 downwards.
GTTGACCTAGTGAAGTGAAAAAATGTAAGAACCAATCTCTCTCTATGAATGGTAAAGTTGGCCTAATAGAAAAATTTAAAAAGGGTAAGTCTGTTGCAAGCACATGTGTATAATATTGAATATCTAAACAGACGGTATCAATTATTCAAAAGAAAATAGACTAATTAAGCAAATGTCGTACAAAGTTTGGTTTTGTTCATACATCAAACTTTATACGATGGCTTTGATAAAAGATTTTCCCAATTTCTTTCTTTTGGATAAGGTGTGCATAGAGAGGGAATTCAGGATACAGCAGAAAAATTTACCAAAATGTTAAGCATAAGCAATTTTACTGCCAGCTCAGGATGGTTGCTTAAGTTAAAAAGACGTCATAAAATAACAAATAAAAAACATGTTGTGAAAGTTTTTTTGAAAGAATGCTGTTGAATCAGCTAAGGAAAGTTTAATAGCAGAAAAAATACAGCTTTCAGAACTCTAAAATTACTATCAGACAGACTTATATTGGTGAGCATAACCTAAATGACCCCAATCATCTAAGACTGAAAAAAAAAAAACACACACACACACACACATACACACATCTGAAAGGAAGATAAGTTAAGAATGAGAGTTTGAAATGTTATTTGCAAATGATGATGAGGAATTTATTATGTTATGTTAAAATAAGCTTCACAAACAGAATTTTTATTCCTATCAAACAATTTTACCTATTGTCTTTTCTTTTACTGTTACACAGACATTCCAATTTTCCACTCGTATACAAAAAAGGGCATAGCATACTTCCCACCACTGATCCCTCTTACAGGGGTTACAAAAATATTGTTGGCATAATGGCGCAAATCTCTGGGATTCTTCCACATACTACCCCCCCCCCCAAAGACAGAGAGCATTCAGCACAATGAAACGATGCACTTACAAAGATATTACTTTAAAAAAAATAGCGACAGAATTTCAAAATAGCAAACAAAAAATTGGAGAATTTGAATAAACATAGAAACAATTATATATAAAATAAAAAATATAAATGACAGATTTAATTGAAATAAAATAATTAATAAGTAATGTAAGTAAAAATTTCCTTGGAAAATGTACACGTCTCCCTGATCTGGTTCAGTTTTGTGCATTTTACCAGCTGATAAATTTTTATCATCAGGTATTGTTCTGCTGATCTTAAGCACTGTGTTCAGTGGATAAATAGTTTCTGTTAGATGTGCCGATTGTACACGGTCAAGAGAAATCGTAGATTTTTTCCCATTAATGTCAATGGTAATAATCTTATCAGCTCCTTGTAAGACTTTTCTAACTCCAGTTGAACTGTATACGATTATTAAAATGCAATAAAGTGTATTTTAAAAATAATAATAAAATCATAAAAATAAATTAAATGCAAAAATATTGAAAATCAATAACTTAATTTATAAGATACATCTAATGTTGAGAAAGAAAACTTAATGTATTAAAAGTCGTTGAATATTTATGTACTTCATTCTTCGATTGAATTTTTAATATTAGCCTGAAAGACACTTACATAAATTAAAGCAATTTTTTATAAAGAATGAAAATAAATGAGAAAATACTGGTGATATGTAACCCTTCGTAGAATCTAGAATATTAGCTTTTAAGTAAAAAGTATTGTTTATGAAACGAATTTTTGACATGAGTTTCAAAAAATATTTTATTAAATTTCGCACATCAGGAGAATAAAAAAGTTTACAGTAAATTACAAAAATATAAAAGTTAATGATTTGCTTGAAACATGCAATATTTGGAACACAGCTTTATTCTATTCAATAAAGTATTTCAGCCTCTTGGAAAGATATCATTCTGGAACAATTATATTTTGAGGAATGGAAAATGCAATCATATGCTAAAATTATGCAAATAATTCCATTAATCTCAGAAAGATAATAAGATTTTTATGTGTCACGAAACGAATTTCACTAAAATATAAACATCCCTCTCTTCGCAAAATTGAATCTGTAAACTACTGACTACCTGCATGTTCAGTAGGAGGAGTTATGTTCATCCTCGACCACAAAGTGAACGTGATCTGAATAACTAAATAACGTCTCATCAAGCTGCTGGATCAATAATAAAAGAATCCTTGTGAATTTTCATTTCTTTCCACAGATGCCAAGCCTTTCGTGCTCACCATGTCCTAAGAAAAGAGACACACCCATGATTCTGTAAACCGTGATTATACTGGTTTCTTTTTATAAATCAGGCGACACTGGCACGACATCGGTGGTCATAACCTACTGAGAATATGTCTTGTTGTTTAGAAGGTGATAGTATGTCCCTATATCTCACCACTCTTTCATAGTGTCGTTTGGTGACGATCTATTTGTTTAAATTCAGTTTTGTAATGACTATACATGTATGCTCTACTCTTTTATAAAAAAAATTGCGATGAAGTTGCTTGTGTGCTGGATTGGATTATTTTCTTTTTGCAGCTATTTACACATTGTTATGTCAGGTAGGAAAATTTCAATTTGCTATATTACATATATTAACGACAATAAATTCAAAATTTAAAAGATGCACCTAGAAATCAGTCTTTATAGTTTTGTTGGCAAGAAAAAACGATATGAATCTTTTCTACATGAATACTAAAATGGAACTGTTTTTAGAATATCCACTTGCAAGTTATAACTTGAACTTAGAGGAAAATTTATTCTTTGTATTATGACATAATTTTAGATGAAATATGTAACTCAATTTAAATAATTATTTAAGATTTTGTGTAGATTTTTATCTTTATATATAATATGTATATTAAATATTTTATTTGCTTTAGGAAAAGCTTTAGAAAATAAATTTTTTGTTACATATGGTACATTGATTTTTTTAAATGACTTAAAGCTTTACCATAAACTTCATGGTCTTTCATATATTTACTGTAGGCATAAAATTAAAGTATGCAAACATTTTTCAAGATTATCTTTTGGATATCGCAGCTGAAAATCGATCAATTTTACGAAAAAGAAAAGACAGCCATAAGAACTATTTACTTCTATTCAAATATAATAATTCAAAATAATGTTTATCTAATGTATAAGACTGTGCTCCTGTTTGTCACACATCGGTCAATTTTTACTGTCGAGGGATAATTTGACCGAGATGTATTATATAAAATTGTTTCCAAATCATTATAAAAACCCATGCCTTAAGTACAATTCGAATCCACACGTTGTTTAATCGAAAATCAAAGCATTAATTATTTACTGCTATCATGGTAGTTTGTGCCCCGGAAAGTTTAGTTTTAAAAAGCATTTTAAGACAGATGTCGGAAATGCTTAAAAACAATTTCATGCGGTCAAGAAATGAAATAATTAACTGACTACAATTTTCAAATTTATATAAAATCAAACGTAAATTCTAAACAACAAGTTTTCGCTAAAAAAGTTTCCCGCTTTTCATTTCACAAAAAATTATACGATAAAGGAAATTTAATCATCTAGTTTTAAATTTATTTACAATATGATATTTAATACCAAATTTGCACTCTTCAAAGACAGTTTTCGATCTTATAAATCTTAATTATGAATTTTTACCAGTAGAGTGAGAGAGAGAAAGATTTACATGCAAATACCAATCATTTTATTTCTTCAAAATTCTTCGCTTCAAACATTTGGATAAAACTAAGAAGAATGAATATTTAAGAATCAGAGAGTTTGTAGAATGAAGAAGAAATTTTAATGAGTTATATTATTATCAAGCTAAATATATTTTGTTTGCACAACATCTTTCTTTGATAGATGTTCATCTATTTATATGCTTACAGGATTTGCTAGAAAATAATATTTATGTTATATTGTATTTTCCAAATTAAGTAATAAATTTTTATTAACTAAGGATTTTTTATTTTTATAAATTTATAAGTTTTGAAAATTCGAATATTTTAAAGAAAAATGTTTCTTTGCATTATATTCTCGCATTTTTAATGTGTTGAATTTTATTTTTAATAACATTTATTGTGTTCTTACATTTTTATTGAGTTGAACCTGAATAATTATAATTCATTATATTTCTGCATTTAATATAAGCTTCAGAATTAATAAGTTTTAGTTTAATCTTCATTTCACTAATGAGCTAATTAACATTTAGAAATTATATTTTTAAATAACAACTGTGGCTTATTAGTACTTTGGAAAATTTTTTCAATTTTGTATATGATGAAAATAAAATATAAAATTCTAATTTAATGCTTATTCATAAATTTTTTACTTTATTAGTAACTGTGGACAGTTTTAGCTAGAAAAATATTTGGAATTTCAGAAAAGAAATGAAATTTAGAAGAAACTTTAAAACAAATTTTTGTTATTGAGCAAAGGAGAACAAATGCAACTATATAATATAATTCACGACAGTTTTACATATTATAAACATGTTATAGATAGCAAAAAAATACCTATAAATTCAAAATGTTCTATATATATATATATAGTATACATATATGTACAAATATTTTTATAATATAATTATAAAATATGAATCATTTGCTAACTATTTATGTTTGTCGGTTTATAAATAGTAATAGCATTAAAATTTTAGCTTATTATGTAAACAACAGAAGCTATGACATTGTAAAAAATATTACAATAAAAATGGAATATAGTAAATTTTTCCTCATTTTATGAGTTCTGCTTACAATTTCTTGAAGAGAATTCTCTTAGGCAGCTTGTAGAGTGGACCAATAATTCGAAAAATATGATTTTTATAATCTAATGGGGTACTTATTGAAGTGGTCATGATTATGTTAAAAATACTGGTACTTACTTATAGTAACAGCAAGAAAAAGAGGAAAAAATATTTAAATTTAGACACCAAAACCAAGTTTATAATTTTTTTTTATTTTCAAAAAGAAAAACTTATTAGAGAATTAAAAATTCATTGTTCATGTGAGGAAAAGGGAGAAAATCATGCTGCTCTAAAATTTAGTAAGAGTTCATCCTCTGCGACATAAGCTATCTAGTCTGAAACTCATAAGCAAATTCAAAGAAGGGCTGCACGAAAAACGAAACATCGAAATGATTTCTGCAAAACTAAAACCTGCCCACACATCACATATCTGATTAAGACTACTATAAATGTATCTTATAATGAAATAATATTTTTATTAAGAAATTTTCTAGCTTCCCAAAACTAAAAGTAACCAATAATTTCAAAAATGTCTATCTCTTGTCTTGAAAAATGTTTTTCTTTCAAAGATGCTTATCTCTTTTATCCCATGAAAATTGTAACTATTTGTTCAATGCATGCTTTTATTGACTTTTGTTTGATATTTTTGTTTATGAGAAAGTACGTACCGAAAACAATATTTTCATCCCAACATATTTTTAAATGCATCCCAAATTGTGAAAATATTATATCTAAGCAATTTTTGTGATTTTAATCCACCATAAAGTTATCATAAATAAGAATCTAATAATCTGTCTACAACATCACGATGTTCGGATTCGAGTAATCAGAGGGCACAGTGGGGGTGACAGCAGAATTGTTGTATTGTACATCGCCACGTTGATCCTGCACCCGGTGTCATGATTTAAGGGGGTATTGGATTTCATTCCCGCATCTCTCTAATACACATTCCCAGTATACTGAACAATCAGCACTAAATCTTGGTGGTGTTGGAGTCTGAGGTCTTATATCTTTATCTCTTCTTATCAGCCAGATTACAACAGAATAATGCGCGACCAATGTTCAAGAAATATTTACCCATCAGATTGAATTCCTTAATAAGCCTATTTGTTCGTCAATAGAATTATTTATTAGTTTATCGTCTATAGAAAATATATATCCCATATTTGGATAAAAATTTGTCTGGAATACACCGTTCACTGCTGCACTAAATCAACTTTGGCAACAGCATGAACACAGAGTTCTTAGAATATCGTATTATGCCTCGAATAGGAAGAAATACTTACCAGTAAGTATCGTAATTTAATAGAAGTAAGATCATTCTGTTTTGATAATGAGGATTATTATTCCCTGATTACACCATCATTTGCATTAGTCGAAATCCAATCAATGTCATGCGGATATAGAATAGATGGATTGCTAAGATTCACACTGAACGGCATGTATAATCTCAGCAGCGTCCTATATGACTAACACATGAGAGGGGATGATGCAGCGAGAAACGGGCAAAGGGAACTGTTGCCTTAGATGGCACAAAAGTGTGGTCAGATGAAATGGTTGCACGGGGAAAATCTTGCATAGCTATTTCTTTTATTAATTTTTAATAATCTCTACTTTATATTATTTTACCTTTATGTAAAATATACAAAGAAATAATTTTAAAATAATAAAATATGCACGATGTATTAACTATCAAACTATTCATTTTGCTAGTTAATCTTAAAAAACCGATAATCAAGATGATTTCAGACTTAGTATAGTATATATGATTTGAGATTAGAATTAGTATAGTATATTATAAATAGTATAACATCTGCTCTATATATTTATCTATTTTATTCGAAGTAATCATAAAATTAGAAGACCGAAAGTACAAAATATCTCTTGCTTCATTTTCATTTACCATGATGTAAAGCGATTGCAGACGTCTTCATCATAAATTTTAAAAGTATTAAGAAATTGTTAAACAAGAAACTTTAAAAAGAAATGAAAACATGTGAATGAACTATGCAAAATGATTTAAAATGCTCATTCTCTCAAAACGGGTATAAAATTAGTGAGTTGTGTACAAAATGTGATTGAAACGAAAGCTTTAAAAGAAACAAAAAAGCAGTTTATGATATTAAATTATTTAAAAAGTTGTGTGCATTTACGTACAATGTATCTACAAATGATTAGAAAGTTTAATCAATTTAATGATTTTTTTTAAAAAAAAGCTACCTTTTGTTATTATTGTAGCTCATATCTTATATCATGAATGTCCTTCAGAACATTTTAGTATAATAGGAAATAAACTAAAATTGAAAGAAAATTGTAAGTTTTTGTAAATAACTTAAATATAAAAACATTATTTATGTTAGTTCCTTTTCCAGTTTCTTTTTAAGTTGCGTTAAAATTTTTAAGTAGTACAAGAATTTTTTGCATTATGCTTAGCTGTAAAAGTTTTGTAAGATTTTTAATTCAAATGTATTATTTATTAAATTTAGTACATTCCATAAATATGTATGCATAAATATAATAGCAATATGAAAGCTTCCATTTCTTACAATTTGCTATAAAAAAGAATAGTATTTATATGAATCAATTTGAATAATTTTTAATTTTATAAAATTCAAAAGCTGCATTTGCATTTTCTAACATTTAAGTAATTAATGCATATTTTCTAACAATTATACATTATTTTGAAAAACTAAAACAGAATTTTGTCAGATTTTTACGAAATCATCTGAGAGACATAAAATTCAGAAATGAAAGACAGCATTTTGTAGTTAAGAGATAACGGAATCATAATTACTAAAAGAGAATACAATGCATACGATGTGGAGTAAAAGAAAAAAGGGTGATATTAAACTCATAATATTGTTATTCAATATTGTCTATCCAAGAGAAAGAAGAACACTCAACCATCCTTAGTTTGGGATTTGTGCTCCTATTAATGCAATGATTGCTTCGCACCATCTCTCTATACACAGCACCAGACACTTTTTGCAGTAACAATTCCCATTCCTCAATCAACGTCTGTTTCAGTTGCTGAGTCAGAGGATGTAATAATATCACTAAGCGTATCTTCAAAGCACCCTTACACATGTTCTGTGGGACTTAAATCAAGATAAAATGCTGATCAACAATGCTTTTGGATGATCTTTCCTTTCAAACAGTTACAGAACAGCAGAAATCCTGTGTGGCCATGCATTGCCGTCCAGGAAAAGGAAGTGTGACACCCCTGAGCAAACGCACATAGAAAATTTTCGCCTCCTTACCAAAGAATCTCCGGTTACTGAACCTCTGTCAAAAACGCTGAGCTCAATCCGCTCGTTTAGCATAATGCTTTTCATGACAATAACTCCAAGGTCACTATAACGGTCTCTTTCTGCATTGTTACTGAGATGAAACCGTGTCCCGACCTCTCTTAAAATCTACTGATGTTGAAAATTTCGTATAGCATTGAAGACTCTTATCAGTAATGAGGAAATAACTCCCTATATGAGATGTCAGTTTTTGTGCTCAATGCACTGCTTTCCATCGAAATGGTAGAGACGATGGCCAACTTTCCAAGAGCCCAGGTCTGTGACGAAATAAGCCATTGTTATGAAGGCATCAGAACGCAGTAAACCTAAGCGTTTGTCACTCCGTTGTTGTACACATTTGCTGAGCAATGGCGATTTATTATTTTCTGGCCCTTTTTCCCTGTAAAACAATATATTGCTCATACACTGCAACTGCTTTCCTAGGATGGTCACCATCAACCTTTCCAACAGAGGTACCTATGATTTGAAAGACATTCCAAGATTCAAAACGATATTTTTATTGATTCCGAATTCTTCAGCTACACTGTTTACATAAGCTTCCCGATCATTCTTCCACGTATGAAGTCATTTAGTGATTTCTTCTAGCCATATTTCACGAAAAAATTTACTTGTACTTTGACAGTGCATTGTGGACTGCTTAATAGCCTAAAGCTGTTTTAAAATATTTTAATGCTTCCCGCGTAATTGATTTCCAGAAAGACTTTTCATAAATTATGGGCGATATTTACGTGTCGCAAGAGAGGAAATCCGGAAAACTGCCCAGCTCAATAATAAAAGGGCATGCAGAAGGCAAAAACGCAACATCGACCTTCCTTTGTCAAACAGTGGCTAGAATTGAACCAGGTACCTTTCTCTATAAAAAGTAGTATCTATCGTTGAGCTACTGCGAACCCAATTCGCTTGAATTTGTAGAAAATGTCTTTGATTACGTCTCCATCCTTTCTTTCATTGTAACATTGAATTGTGATTGCTAACCCGGGGCCCGGCTGACCGCACGTGTTTTGCATTTGCGCGCACCTTGTTAGTTAATACTGGATAGACATTGGTTATATATATATATATATATATATATATATATATATATATATATATATATATATATATATATATATATATATATAGTTAATACTGATCGGTGTTTGGATTTCACGAATTCTAAAGCGGAATAAAATGGTTCACATAAGTATGTTATTCCAAATATTGTAATAGTTTGACAAGCAGCCTTTGTTTAATTCAGGACACTTCTATTCTGGTAAAAATTTCCGAAATTCTGTAATCGGTGCAGACTTATATTTTAACTGTAGAACTTGATATTCTTGCACCACTATTCTAACTCTCCAAATGCTTTCTGGATCATAATTATATTGGAAATGAAAAACGCTTTGAATTATGTTAATTACAGAAAAAAAAATCTAGAGAAGATTTAAAATATTTCAAGTCTTGAAATTGGTTTTGGAATACTCTCAATATATTCTCTCTTTTAACTTTTTTAAATAATCGTTGAGTTTTTCTTGCTTAATATCGGAACAAAGTTTTTAATTCGAGGAAAATGACAAAATGCTTTATTTTTAATATCCTTTCGAAAAAGTTTTAATTTAGTTTGAAAATTGAACATACACTATGAGAGGTCAGATATTGTTTGGTCTTTCCTTTGCAGTTGTAAATTCAGTGCTTACAAATGTTCCAAGACATTAGTCAAAATCATTAAGTCTCGTCATCGTCTTATTATGGATGGGCTATATCCTTTTCTTTTAGAAATGTAGCTATCAGATCAAACAAATTTACAAATCGATCAGTACGCTGTAGCTAGATAACCATCTAACAATGCAAAAGAAAGAGTCATTTTCAAGTTCTTCTTCCTTTAACTCTTCAAAGAAATTTTTGAATTGTCGATGAATTTTTGCATTTGTGCGAATGCAATTTATAATGTGTAACACTATTTCATAACGTCTGGATATTTTAAATATTTAACAAGATGTTCTTGGTGAATTATGTGTTGAATCATTATGAATTGTGGAATTTGAGAATCATCTCTTAAAAGCTCAATAAAGCGGATTTTTTTTACCCAGCATTGCCGGAGTTCCATTAGCTGCAATGCTTACAAGTTTATTAAGAGACACATCAGAAATTTTTAGTCTGGAATAGAATGCATTTTTAATATCGACACCAAGGGTCGACCCTTGAAGTGCTACTAAATCTTAAAATCCTTCTTTAAAACGAAGTCAGGTGAAACAAAATATATGAAAACTGCCAATTGCGTAAGATCTGTCGATTCGTCAAAGACTAACCTGAAGGTAATACAATTTTTAAATTATATTCAAGACATGTATTAATTGTAAATTTATGTCATTCATTTGTGTGTCTTGGGATGGGAATTTGTGAAACAACTTTGCGCAATGTGACATTATTTTTACCTAAAATTTTAAGTACATCTTTCAAGTTTTTTTTAATATACTCTCCGTCTCCATACGAGCGTTTAGCACGAGCAGTATTCCTGGCAATATGTAATAATAATGTGGTTCAGCCACATTATTACTTTGATTGATAAAATTCACAGCAAAATTGACTATTGCTTAGTTAAGTCTGATTTTAAGGAAGCAAGTTTATCTGATCTTAATTTGGAATTTTGTGGATACTGAACTTCTGTTTCTTTGTTCGTATTTTCTTATGCTCGTTTTCTATCTACATATTATTTAAAAAAAAAAAAAGAAAAAAAGAAAAACAGTAAATAATTTAAGAAATTTAAACTGAGCTTTGTGTTATTAAAACAATGACAACATGTGTTACATAATACGAAACAAATTATAGTTAACTTACCGAAAATTCTCAATCACAGATTATATCCGTAGAAAGAGTCATACAAATTGTATCCTCCAGAGCACAATGTCAATTGTCCGTTGCAATAAAAGTTTACAAATTCAAAATGTGCCTGGAATCGGACTATTACACCATTGTTAATGTTCATTCGCACAATTTTCGATGAATCATATTATTCTTAACTTGGATGGAAATGAAATTTGTTACAACGTTGCACTTTGTCTCTCATATTTATTTTTTTAAAATAATATTTTGAAACACATGCGGAACGAATAATAATTTTTTGAAATTTAATAACAAAAAATGAAAAGGGAACTCTGGTGCATTTACCGCGAGCCACAAATTCAAAGAGCCGCATGTGGCTCGCGAACCCGCATGTTGTCCACCCCTGCCATAGCCTATGAATCTGAGTTTTGAAGTCTGTGGAGCAACATATTTTTTATGCTAAGTAATATTTTTGTAATGATCCGTTTTCCTTTACTCTAATCCATGATAAACTTCAATTATCCAACAAAGAATGAATCATCAGTGGATAGAATTAATTTTTATCAGTTTTCTCCGTAAAACCGTTAATTCATACATTATTCGTTTAAAATACACAATAAAAATATATTTAACTTCCTTTTTTATGGAAAATTTATTTATTTAATCACAAAAGATAGTGTCATATCACGCAAATTCATTTTAATTAACAATTCGATTAATTATTACACAATTTATCACTCACAGATTCTAATTGAAAATTTTTATAATCTTTTCAATTTTGTAAAACATTTTTTGCATGTTAAAAATATTTGAAATATTATGCAGCAAAATGAGAATATAAGAAGATAATTGCTACATTTTGTACTTACTTCAAATGTACGTTTATTTACATACAAAATCAATATTTATAAGCACAGTTTTCTAATCAGTGAAATGTATTTTAATTATTTATAGTAAAAAGCAACTTTTTAATCACCCACTTCAAGTCAAATAATTATCCTAAATGTCTACTAAATTTCATTTTATTGAAGTTATGAAATCAATTAATAATTTATATAAAGACAGATGATAACAGGTTTGGTTTTCAAATTTCATTATATAAATCACTTCTTTTTTAATTGCGCAGTTATAATTTCCCTTAACCTTTTAAGAAACGCATTTCGAGACATTGCGTAGGTATTAGTCTTTAAGCCGAGCTGGTAGCCGAATGGTTAGCTCTCTTGCCTTCGGTTCAACAGTTCTTGGGTTCGAATCCCACCTTGGGCATGGATGTTTGTAGTGGTTCGGAATCCACTTTAAGCCATAGGTCCCAGTCTGATTAGCCCTCGTGTGCAAAAAATGACCGTTGAGCGACAAACAAACAAACTAGTCTTTAAATTCGTGGATTTAATAACCTGCTTTAAAGGTAACTAAGTTTTAGAAAATGATACCTATAGCTCAAGTCTGATTTTTAATCTTTAATTCTAAAAGCACAACTTTAATTTAAAAGATAATTCAAGACATACATTGGAGTCAATTAGTGATGTTGTAAACAGAATACTGAATAATTACAACGAAATTTTGTCAACGGAACAGAATCTTACAGATATAAATGAAAGAAGACTCAATTCATGTAAGGACACGGAGTTTGTCGTGATGCAGTAGTTTTCATTTCCGTGCCTCCTGATTTTAAGGCATCAATCAATTTTATAAAACTATTTCCACAATTGGTAGGTTTTAATATACACCAATGTACTCAGGATTAAAATGACTTATACATTATATTAGAAGAGAAACGAGAGGATGTCATAGAGATAAAGATTTAAATAAAACTGAGACTTTATGTCATGAAAAACTCAGAGGAATTTCTATCCTTGGCATGTTTAATTGATTCTCCAAGAGGAATCAGGTGAGCAAATTTTTGGTAATGGTATAGAACTGGCGATTTATCACACAAAATGAAAAGTATTTTCTTCATTAGATATAACAACAGAAATTCAAGAAATAATCTAGCATAACAAAAATCAATTGAAGAATATGCTTCCCTTTACCCTACAATAACTAATCGTCGATGATGAAGAATATCAATCTCCTCCGAATATTGATTAATAAAAGTGTGTGTTTCTACGAATTTCATATCTGCAAATGACTACATATAATTGTTAAAAAGAAACAGGTTCCAAAATTTAAGGAGAGTTGCGAAACATAATTACAATTCTGAGAAATATCTGCTATAAAAGAATTGTTTCTAAACTGAAAAAAAATTTCAGTTTAGAGACAATTGTTTGTCAGCAAAGTGTACACATTGAGAATAACAAAATGTTTTTCGATAGCATATTGAAATAAATAAATTTAGCTACTTTGGGAATCAATGGAAATTAATATTAATGAATGTATTAAAGAATTCCCGTTGGAAAAAGCATGTAAAATAAATTTTTAATTCGTAAAAGACTTGTATTTTTTAATCCAACTTAAAAGTATATAAATATATAGTATTAGATTTTTTTGTCAAAAAAGAAAATGACAAATTTTGGATTTGTCCTTAATGACAGAAATCTACACCACACCGCTGCTGAGAGGACAGACATATTGGAAATTCGTCATTACAAAGTCATACAACCATACCACGAACCATTAGTCAGAAAAATGACTTGTTTCAGTATATTCAATATCAGCTCGGACAATGTGGTTAAGCTTGGACTAGTACAAACTGTGAGTATGATGACCATTACTTCAGTTTCCCGTAAAAATGGATATAGCAGCAGGAGGGGCTAATATCATCTTTTTTCATGCTAGTCCCAGTTCTCATATAGCACTCTATATCTAGAGACTGTAGATGAAAGCTGATCGCGGGGCTGCAGTTGATACTGTCAAAAGTCGCCTGCAGTTTATGTGATAGTATAAGCCGCCATTATATATATGACTCTCATATTTTAAACTGGAATTGACGACAATTTGAAAAGCGATTGGTTTATTTTTGACATCTTAATACCATTTGCTGTGTTTTATCTTCAAAGCCTGGAAAATTGTGTCTTTCAATAAAATAATGCAAGACTGCATACTTCACGTCGTATTCCGAGCTTTTTTAATAAAATGGGTATTAGACTGCAGTCTAACACGCATTTAATCTGGTTACCATGTAATAAGACCATTATCTTGGTCTTTTATTACATGGTAAACAAATTAAAAAACTGTTACTAGACCTTTCATCAACTGTTCTTGGGTTGTTAAGAAACTGCTCCACCACGTCTCTCCAGCTATTACAGTTGAGGAATTGTGGTATGGACTTCCAGTACCCTGAAATAAGTTACCTGTTTCTTTCACTCATGCTCAGTTCATTTCCATGCCTAACTGGATAATTATCATTTAAACTGCAAGTGCGTTAACTATTCCAACTTATTCGAATTTCTATAATCCCAAACTCTTTTAATCATTTCATCTTCATGCGATACTGCTTACGTATAATAGATTTCTTTTTATTGGTGTTGCAAAATTTAACGTCCAACAATATAGTTTAAATCACTTTATTGATCAAGATCCAGTCTAATAATCCTTTACTTTCTTTTAATTCAGATTTTGATATAATTTTTAATATTCTAAATTGGTTTATTCACGTAACACTTGAAGTAGATTAATGGTGCACTAACATTCCTGGGAATTCCATTTGTGATTCATTTGCCTATAGTAGGGATAGCGAACCTTTTTTGATGTCCGTGCCACAAAGTCATAAAAAAAATTTCAAATAGGTAACGTGCCACATTAAAATTTTATTCGAAATGTTAACATGGTGAAACTGTACCTAAGTTGAATTAAATAAACAAATAAAAGCAATTCTTCTTTAAACATTTTTTATTAATCAATGTTTTATAAAAGGCAATATGCTAGAAACAAAATTCACGTTAAAAACAATTGTTTTTAATGGGATTTCTGTTGGCGTACACAAGATGATAAAGATTTAATATCTGGTTCATATGTAGTTAATTTCAACAGTACTCATGCAAAGCTCTACACATCCGGCGTTTTATTCCTATATTTATTTTTTACAAAATTTAATTCTGAAAATAAAGATTCACATGGTCTTTTTGTGCTTTTGCTAATATTTTTAAGCAATTAAACGTGTCAGAAATTAAATTCGATGTAGTCAAAATCTCATCTTCAGCAATTTTATTTATTTTATCCAATAATTGATTACTTTCAATAATTTCTAAATCATTTCTTAAATCAACGAATTTTTTGTGCCATTTGGTACTTGACTGAAATTCAACTAGTTCCACTTGTAATCCATTAAAATTTAACCACTTAAGGACTTTTAAATTTAATTTTTCAAATGGTATTGTATATGGATATAAAATAAATTTTAAAGTTTCTTCAAATTCTTTAAACTGCGTATATTTTGTACAAAAGCCCTGAATCAGGGATTCAAAATTTCTTCATTAACTAGCCATAATAAGAAATTCTAAAAAATATATTTTTTAATAATGTTATTATAATTAATTTATTCGGCATTCGTTTGCAAGAACATATTTCGTCACATATTAAAGTACTAAAAATATTGCCAACACAAGAAAATAATAAATAATATATTAATTCAAGATAATTTTAATAATTATTTCTATATTTTACACTGATTTAATGATAAAATAATTTCTCATAATATTAAAGTATTTTATTGTTCAGAAATAAGCAAAGTAAATTATAAGTTTAGTAACTTTTAATACCTTAAAGTTGTTACAGGTTAAATCTTCAGTCGTGACATAATGTGTTCTTGCAAACAAGTGCAGAATAAAAATTATGAAAATATATTTACCTAAAACTAACACTATATCTATTTACAATAAACGGTTATATTTTTTTAACTAGTCACTGAAATTAAAATTTCAATGAACTGTAATAACTATGATGACAGCTTACTAAAAAAGACTAATGTAGTCTGTCATCTGATTCGAGCACTGCGACGGCAACAACATCCAATGACACTAGAAGGCGAAACTGGATACGCAAAAATTTTTATCTAATGAGCATCTTTATGCATATTTATGTACTTCGAAAGAATTCATTTGATAATTTAATAATAAAATGTATAATTTGAAGGTTTTAGTTAACATAATAAGACAGGTATTCAATACTACAAATTTATAACACAAATTATAGATTAAGCGTTGATTAATAATTTTTAATTCATTTCTGTCAAAAAAGATAACTTATAAAAAAATAATTTTGTTTTTGTGTGTGCCATCAAAATTTTCAAACGTGCCACTTGTGACACGCGAGCCATTGGTTCGCCAGCTTTGGCCTATAGCAACACTATTTTTTAAGTGACTTCTCACAGTAAAATTTTCCCTTAACAATAAATTCTAATTATTATTTACAAGATTATCTTTACAAGCTACTGATATTAAGGAAAAGTTATTAGACGTAGGAAAAAAAGAAAAAGCAAGTAAAACATACTTATATTTAGTAAACTGAAAAAAGAGAAATATATAAATTTGAATAGATATCCATAGAGCATGCTTTTAGTTAAGTCTCATTTACTAATACTAGGAACAAATAAAAATTGAAGAATATATTAACAGTCATCTATTAGCATTGAAAGAAAAGGAAATAAGCTAATACACAAATGAACAATTCACCATTGTTGAGGTCAACATTTTCGCTAGACTATTTGTACGTTTACAACTAAATTTCTAGGAAACATTCCAAATATGACCTTCGAGTTTTATGCTCTTGTTATTGAAGTTAAAGGCGTGGTCTCTTAACGTGATTCATGATATCCACAACTAGGAAAAAAAATCATTAAAGCAACTTCACATCTAATACTGAAAATAGCACATCGATTTTTAGGAGAAACGAGTACGCTAGGAGTCCTTAAACCAAGATTTCTTTCTCTTTTTTTTTAATTCAAAATAAATTCGTAATTTGAAATGTGTATTTTTTCAAGCAATTATTATAATTTTGAACAATGCTAAAAAAGAATTTTAAATTTTACATGTTTCGTCACGAAAAGAAATAAAGAAATTCTATGCACTCTTATATTTTGAAATATGTACAACAAGTATATAGTTTAATTTGCTCAATAAAATGTACCAATCGGGTATTAAATTAGGTAAATTTAAAAAACGCAGCAAAAAGAAGTTTTTTTTTTTTTTTTGAGACCTATTTAAATCATATACTCTAAATTAATAAACTTATAAATTAAATAAAAGCTTATTGTTCAACTATCAAGCAAACAAGATTAATTTAAACTTATATATCTTCACGCGAAAGTGAGAACATGCTTTATTTTGCACTCTGAAAAAAAATTTATGCATTTTTATAAACATTTTTTTTTTTTTTTTGTAATAAAAATTTTCAAATCGTCTCTTCAAAAAAGTTTCTTATATATGTGTGGAAATTTTTATTTAATGAAATAGTGATTCAAAATTAAAAAAATTTCGTTATTATTTTTATTATCCATGGTCAAATTTTTTCTTTCTGATGCTTAACTTGCAAACTGAAGTATGAACTTTAATTAATTTAAATTGTGTAATATCTTTGATAAAAAAAAAAAAAGAAACATTTTATTTACAAATATTGGGACATGGATTTTCTGCAAACACAAAAATACTTGTTTTTAGTAAGATGTAACAAAAAATTAATTGTGAATTTTAAAATTCGTATTGCTTATAAAAAATCATATTCTTTCTTAGATTACATATTCATCATTCGATTTTTATGGAATGTAGCTAAATAATACAGTACAAAATAAAATTCTCATACAATTTTATAAAATAAATAAGAAAACACATACCTTAATTTTTAATATCAGTGTAATACGCTTAATAATATTTTAGTAGAAAAATATCAACTTTATTTCACTGAAGAAAAGAGAATATTTCACGTTTCTTTGCTTAGTTTTTCTATTCCAAATTAAATCACATAACTTATGGACAATTCCAGGCGATTTCCTTGTACAACTATATATAAAGGAATTACATTCTACAAGTTTTTCTTTTTAAATTTAATCTATGCCACATCATAAGATATTTTAATTGTATTTATATATTTTCTATTCTTTTGTTAATAAGATATTATGATAAACATTTATAAAATTTGCACAAAATTTAAAAGATATTATTTTATTTCTAATAGATTATTGTACACAAAGTTGATTCTTAGACACAGTTTTGAAAGGTGTTATTTTATGGTTAAGAGAGGTATAGATTATATAATAATTATTCACTCTCTCTCATAAGATGGACCAGTCTTTTTAAATTATTTATTACAGACACAAACAAATGTAACAAAGGATATGGAGATACATTCCCGCTAGGGAAACAACTGTTCTCCTCAAATTACGAACTTCATCTGCTTTGTTCGAAAGAATATTAGGAGGCGTTTGCGCATGCGCGAACATAAGGTTTTATGTTATCGTGAAATCCACTCAAATACTTAAATAAAATGAATAATTCTATAAATATATTGAAATTTATGCTGTAGTATCACAAATACAAAATTATTTTACTTAAATAATTATTTTGTTAAGTTCTGGGTTTTCAACAGATTTGAAAAATGCATTTTAAGTTTGGCAAACTATTCTCTTTCATTTATATTTTTATTGATTAACTTAGGAAATGCATGGTAACTTTTTTCATCTTTTGCTAATTAAATTGATACATTTAATCATTGTTACATTGGCTAAATCTTTTAAGTTAAATAGTTGCTTTTCTTATTTTTTCACACATAGTTATGAAAAAGAAATCACTGGCAAGAAATTATGAAAACATAATCTCAAAATTATTAATGAAAAATTTTTGTTTACTATTGATGATGGAATTTATAGTTAATTCTACTATTTAAACAACTTACAGATTTCGTTAGCTGAGAATAATTAAATGGAGGTATAAAATATCAATAACACTAGTATTAATAAAGAAGATAAATTATTTAACACAATGAAATATTTCTAGAAAATACTAATAGTATTTTATCGTTAATAATGTTTAGCAATAAAGAGAATAAATGTGAAACAAAAATTTTTAGCATTAATTTTTCTGATAGTAACTGAAAACTTGTTAATGTAAAAATGTACTAAAAAAAAAAGAAAAAAAAAATCAGAAAAAGTGATGGAGCATTTATAATTTTTTATCTACTTATTACTTACCATATATAAAAAATTAATGATTAAAATTTTTAAAATTAAATAGTTTTTGTTGTGATTAAATAAAAAGTTAGTTCATCAGTAAAACCAACTACTTTAATAAAATTTAACAATCTATATTTTATTTTATTTACATTTAAAACTGAATTAATTTATTATATATAATTGTATGCTTGAGAAAACACGTTTCTTTTTTTACTAACTAGCTATACTAATCAATGTACGTAAAATCAACGATGAAATTACATTTTTCTTGTATGCTATAAGTTGTATTTGCATTTGATTATTTGTTGAAAAATAAACCTAATTTATATTCCTCACAATTTTACTAAACTTATTTCAATCTAATTTACCTGTGTGTTTTTATAATGCATATTTAGTGCTATTCTAATTTTGTTTTTATCAAGCCAGGGGGGAAAAATCTAATAAAATTACCGAAGAGTTTTAAAATCTTCAGAATTCGTATGTATTTCACAACGCATTTTACACCAGAATATTAATTATGTTTAATAAAATTGTGCTTCTAATTATAACTTAGTTAATTTTATTGATATAGAGGAATAAAGTTAGAAAGTAGAGATTAGTGAGATGAAAAAAGGATAAGAGTTAAATCTTCCTTTCAAGCTCTAAGTAATTCTAATTATTTAAAAATGGAAGTAATGATTATTATACATATAACTACAGTTACAATATTTTTATAAAAATTACGATTATATATATATATATATACTCGGAAAAAATTAGATATTTTTATATTAAGTTATTTTTGAAAATAATAGTTTTTAATTATTTGTTGCATTCAGATTCAAAAGTATCTTAAGTCAATGGATCAAGTCTCTTAAAATCAAATTGAACCAAGGCATTTATAAATATATTTTTAATCATTCATTATTTTAGGTTTGATTTGAATTCTGATAATCATTTTTGACCGTTTAATTAGTAACTGTAAAATCACTCAATATTTGCAATTTGTCTTCATATTTTTTAGTACGAATAATAAAAGCCGAACTGAAAAATGTAAATAAAATAATCTTTTCTTTAGAATCACTGGCAGCTAATTGTCCCTAAGACGGCAACGGGTAATTCCGGTGTCAGTTCGTTGAGCATTTGTACTGACCCATTTTCCCTTACCCCTATTCCAAGAACTCTGAGGGTAATTTGATGTAAACAATTTAAAACTCTCCTTTTAGCTGTTTTTTTGGTGTTAGTACTTTAATTTTCACGATATAACGCACCAAATCTGGCAGACTCTTTAATTTCGAAAGATTGATTGACAAGCGATTTCAACCAATAATATTGTTTTGGATACTCCCCTCTACAAACTTTGAGAATTAACACCAGATGGGGCGACAAGACAACGGAAGTTCTCACCTTGGTCTGGCAGAAAATTGTTTAATACAAAATATATCTGAGATTTCTTAAAATAAGTTTTCATCGAGAAAAGAAATATTCCTTGTAATAATCCCCAACTGGTTAGAGCATTCAAAAATAAATCCTATTTAATACCATTGTAATGTTGGTATCATTAAAATTCTTTTGAGAAGTTTACCGTATTAAGAAATTACCTTCCAAGTTATTAACTTTTTAATCATATGAAAATAAAATAAATGAATGTTTACTTTAGTTTCAATTATAAGCAAAAATAGATACTGTACTGTTAAATGTTAGCGATTGATTTTAACTGTAAAATAATTATTAGAAGTAAGACCAAATATAAATTTCTTTAATAGTTATTTTTATTACAATTTAGTTGTATGGTAACAAACTTTTCTTGTTAAAATCCTGGATTGTAACTACTGAAAACATGCAAATGAGAACTCAAAATATTACAATTAAAAGTAAATAAAAAAATTTCAATTTTGGAAATAATTGAAAGATATGTATGAGGTTCTTGATATGATCATTCTCACTGCGTACTTATTTACTCATCTTATAATAAAATTTTAGCTAACGGCACAATTCAGTTTCGAGGTTAAAACATGGTAAAATTTCGGCAGCTATTATTCTTCCAGTATTATTGTTTTTCATCAATGTTGTGTTGGGATGGAACGTTGATAATATTTCGGCAGCTATACTTTTTCCAAATGTTTTCCGTTGATGATGTTTGTCCTTTGACACAAATCAGTCATAAACTTTTCATCAGGGAGTTATTACCCTAATATATAAAGTTAATCGATTTAGAAAGTTTCCAGCTAATTGCGTTTCACAATGAAAAATATTCAAAAGTAAGGGACTGAAAAGTGCGTTAATGATTCTTTCTGCTCCCCAGCCGAACTTTAATTATTAATCAATACAGTTTTTTTTTAAGAAATTAAAGGATATTGTTTTATATATTTGAATTCGTGAACTGTACTGAATTTACAATATTTAAACATCACTAATATCGAAAATCATTTGAAGATATTTTATGGCATTTCTCGAAAAGGAATAGGGCACATTAAAACATGCAACTACTTAATTTTTCTACTATTTCTATGTAAAAAGAGAACTTATATAGAAAATTTTCAAGAATTTATTCCGAAAAATGCATGTATTATGTTTAGTAAGAAAAAAAATGTCTTAAAACAAAACAAATTGAGAATACATCGTTTTAAATGACTAGTGTCTCAAGATAGAGCCGTGAACGTCGGCTCCAGATGGGAATTCTAACGCATACGCACTTGAAGAAAGTAGTTACAATAATTTGGACAAATAGACAAAACTTTATTTGTATTTTACATGACGCTTATTCGCATCACTAACCACATTTATTTCTTCGCAGATATGGTCGACTGGATAATACATAAGTACAAAAAAGGGTGGATTGCAATCATCACATTTCCTTCTGATTTCTTTATTTTAATAAAGATAAACATAAATGGGAATAAAATGCCACGGTAAAATTAATTTTACTAAATAGTTTTTGACACTTTATCATGGTTTAATTATAAATTAATATCGCAGCAAGTTGTTACGTTTTTGATTTTCAAAACCAAAATTAAAATTTCTGTCAATACAAATTAAAAATTGCTTAAAAAATATTTTTCTCGCATGAATTGTTTTAATAAGCTTTGGATGTAATATAAATTTCAATAAAAAACTGCAGAACTAAAAGATTTTATTATTCAGTGTGTGTACGTTGCCTATTTTTTTAATTAAAACATTCTAATTTAAATAAATCACAAGCAGTAAATGTTGAACATCTGTAGTTCAATTTAAAAGTACAATTCATTTATTTGAAAAGAATAAGTTTTTAACTTTTAAAAATGAGAAAGATTTATAAATAATTTATATAAATTTCTTCATTCACACACACACACACACAAATGTATAAAAGATGTAAAAACATAGAATATCACATCTCCTTCTGATTTCTGTGTTTTAATAAAGATATTATAAACATAAATGTAAAAATTGAGGGTAAGAAATTAAAAAAAAAATTTATAACTAAATATATCTAACAAAATATTTACATATTGTCACTTTACCACACTTACATAACAAATTCCTGGTTTCATTTTAAATTCATCATTTCAAGTAGTATTTTTTTCTATTTTTCACTTCTTCATGCTCAATATCACAAATATTTTTTATGTTTGGTTTAATTATAGATTTATTATCTCAGGTTGTTTTTTAACTTAATTAAAATTCATGTCATGTTTAATTAAAAATTGTTTTAATTTTTTGGCATTTATAAGTTGCTTTAACAAGCTTCAATAAAAAAAACTGCAGAGTTAAAAAATTTTTTATTTAGTGTGTAGATTGAGTATTTTTTAAATTAAACAAAGATAAATCACAAGCTGTCAATACAATAAATATCTGTAATTCGATTCAAAGTATAATTAAACTTATTTGAAAATATAAGATTTTTCATTACACTAGTTTTTATGTTATATGCATTTAGTAAAAAAAGTTGGTGAATATCACAATTTTTTTTTCTCAATATAATTAAAAACGATGCAATTTATTACTACAAATATGTTCAACCACAGTTAATTTAAATTCACCAATTAAAATAAAACATTAATTTTAATAAATAATAAAACATATGCACAATTTTTTTTTTTTTTTGTTAAAGTAGGAATTATTGCTACCGCTATAATTGTCTGATGCTTTTGATGATGATATGCTTTAATTTCGTCAATTATTATAATTAATGGTAAAATATAATTTGATCAAAGAACACTTTATATTAATGAAATAAGATAACATAAATTAAGTTAATAGGTACATATTTTGACGTTTCCGTGCGATATTCACAATTTTACCTTTCTCCACGAATTTTCTGTTTTATCGACTCATTTGTAATCATGTCAAAGCAATTTTCAACCGTATGTGTTAATAATTTATCTCAGAGTGTGGACCACACTTCTGCATGTGCATTTAATAGGTGTACACAGTAACATTTAAAGCCAATTTAAAGTCACTTTAATGTCACCATAAATTTTCCCCTTTAATATAGAGTGATAAAAAAATTTCACTTTAATTTCAACAGCTCTACAATGTTATTATAAGTGCATTTAATTCTTATAATCTTTTATTAAAGGCTATTACAACAAATATTATATTTCTGTACAATAATATATGTTGTAATTATACGAACGATGAAAATAATGAGATTAATACTTTTTATTTTAGAAATGTGCGATTGACTGATTAAAAATATTTTATTATAAAGTCAAATTTCTATATTTTATTCAGTGTATCATTCAAATGTTATTATAACAAATGTTAAAAACATCATTAGCTTGATAATTTACAAATGGTACTTATACTTTCAAATAGTTAAATTCAAATTTCTAAGTTTTTTTATAATTTAAAATCGAATTTATACCTTTAAATTTGTAGTTACAGAAATAATACTTTATTTTTCAGTGGACTGCTTCACTTGCAGTGTAGATTTTCGAAGTCAACCTTTCGAACAGAATAACTCCTGTTTGTTTCCTACTAAAGATAACGAAAAAACCCGATGTAGTGATTCGTCAAAATATTGTCAGGTAAAAAAAAGACTTTTAATAATCTAACGGAATGAGCGATTTTTATTAAAAGTTAATTAAGAAAGACGTTATTTTTAGAAATAAAATACGGAGTCATCATTTTCAGATGTGTCAAAATTAATTCAGAAAATTTTTATCTTCATATTTTTCAGTGAGTTAAATACGAGCATAATGAATGATATCTATACTTGAGTTTGATGCCATCATAAACGAAATATTTTTTCTTTTAATAATAAACTAAAATTTCTTCTTGATTAATACATTTAGGCTGGGCGCAAATGCGTCGATCATCGCTTGCGATATGTCGTGCGGGATTATCTAAGCCTAGCACGACGGAATGAAGTAATATATGTCGTAGTTACGGCAGAAAACAGGTAGAGTGCACGATGATTTTGGATTTCAAGCAGGTTTGTAATATCTGGCAATGTTGCGCGCAACAACTAGCTTCCGACTTCGTATTTTAGGCCTTATTCCTAGTGCTAGAAATTTGAAAGAGAAATAAATTACAAATTTTCAACTGAAGAAGAAGAATTTATTATAAATATTTATAGAGGTAATTTTAATTTTTAAAAAACAAATTTATTTGTAATTTAAACTTTTGCACTTTTTAATTGTTCATTAATGTTATTTAATTTATATAGACCGACCACCAATACCTTTACGCTTCTAAAGACAGTTCTTGTTTCAATAAGTACAAAAATAATCAAATAATTAAAGAAATTTCACATGTTTGCTGAAACTTTTCAAAGACTTACAAAAAATATTAAATTTATATTGACTAATAAATCAAGCATAATTTTCGCATAATAAAGGATTTACTTAAAATACATATTGATGTCTCGTTGAAATTAACCATTTAAATTGTTTAATTGCAAATATTTGATATTATAAATAGTTGAAATATTATGTGTTAATTAAAGAAAATTGGTGTTTATTCTTGTTTATATTGTTGAGGATGGGGATGCAATAGCTTAAATAAAGTGTGTTGTACTGAGAAATTCAAATATTTGTCAGCAATGAGAAATAATGTAAACAAGATCTAAGAGTCGATCGGAAATGGAACCATATATATATATATATATATATATATATATATATATATATATATATATATATATATATATATATATATATATATATATATATATAGTTTTACATATAGTTTTACACTCTCTCTCTCTCTCTCTCTCACACACACACACACATATATATATATATCCTTTTTCTCATTTTCCTACGTCAATCTAATTTCTTTTTCTGAAATTTTGAATAATTAGGATAATCAGCAATTCGGATAAACGGAGTTTCGATAATTGGAGTTGTACTGTAATTTATATATTGTATGTTTTATATTTACTGTTTACAGAATAATGCTCAGTAGAAAGATTAGTTAATATTGTGATCAAAAAAATTCACTTGTAGATTTATTACGCGTTTACCATATACGAGGATTACTCTGAAATTTTTGAGATACGCGCAGACGCGAATTTACAAAATAAAATTAACGGTTTAGTTTTAAAATAAGGTATTTTAACACAGAAGGCGATTTTTTACTGACTTACTTCAACTTGTTTAGCGTAGAATAAATTTTAAACAGAAGAGAAAATTGAGTTGACGCGAGAACATTTTCACGCTATGATTTTCTACGATTTTAAAGCAGGACTAAATCAAGAAAATGCGTTCAACGGTTGCAATTAGCATTTGGTGATGAATCTCCAGCTCGTGCTACTGTATTCAGATGGTTTAGAGAATTTAAAAGAGGTCGCAATTTTCTTCAGGATGAAGAACACACAGGAAGGCCGCCGTCGACAGTAATCCCGGATAATGTGTCTGCCGTACGAAAAATGTTAATGGATGATAATCGCTGTGCGTATCAAATGATACAGAAGGGACTTAACACTGGAACCGCAGCCATACACAAAATCATTCATGAGTAATTACATATGAAAAAAGTAGTTTGCCGTTGCGTTCCCCATAATCTAACTGAGTACCGAAAAGAGGAGCGTCTCAGAATCAATAAAGAAACTCTTAAATTGCTAAATAATGGTGGCCACCGCATCATTTCTAAAATTGTAACAGGAGATGAAACGTACATACAGTTTTTTGACGTTCCAACACGTCAAGAAAGCAAAGTATGGGTCTTTGAAGATGATCTCACGCCGACAATGGTGAAAAAACAATGTGCACTGAAAAAAATGATGTATGCCATTTTCTTTAAAAGTATGGGATTGGTCAAAGCCATCAAGTTGGAAGGACAGAAGACAGTAACAGCAAACTGGTATACCACTAAATGTCTTCCAGAAATTCTAGAAGAACTGAATGTTAGGGTACTAGCGCTTCACAATGACAATGCATCTTCACATACAGCCGGATTAACAGTTGAGTTTCCTATACAAAAACAAATTAAAGTGATCGAACATCCGCGGTATTCATCTGATCTAGCTATGTGCGACTTTTGGTTATTCTTTAATCTAAAAAAGAACTTACGTGGACGTCGTTTTCATTCAGAAGAAAAGATTGATGTGTCTATGAATGCATTTTTTTCATCTATTCCAAGAAATGAATGGCTTGAGGCATTTAATCTGTGGAAAATTCGTCCACAAAAGTGTATTGATGCTGGAGGAGACTACTTTGAACACACCTAAAGATTTGTAAGTATAACTTTAAAAACCTTGTTGTATCTCAAAAATTTCAGAGTGACTCTCGTACCACCAAGAATAAGATTATTTTCTTCAAAAAATTTGTTGACATCCTTAATTTTGTATGGCGAAATCGTTGTAAGAAAATAGTACTCATTGGAGCCCTCATTAAGTGTTTTTTTTATTTTTATTTTTTTTATCTAACGTTGTCCGATAATAGAAAGAAGGATTTTATTTGATTTCAAATTAGCTTATTGTCATCCCTCTCTCTCTCTGGTATATACATACAATTCATCTCTTAAATATATATATATATATATATATATATATATATATATATATATATATATATATATATATATATATATATATATATATATATATATATATATATATATATATAGAGAGAGAGAGAGAGAGAGAGATAAAATTTTTAAGAATTTTATAAATAATCTGTATTAAACATAGCACAAAATTAACAAGTAAATAATTTTTCCGCTAGTGATATCATTAACTTCTAATTAGAATTATCTTGATTAGAGACATGGTTCTTCTGGTGATATTATTGATTCTAATTATGGGTAAAAAAATCATTAAACATTAGTATTAAACTTTTTGGTGTAAGAAAATCCTCACAATTTTTTACTTATATTGTTTCAGTCATTTTATTAATTTATTTTGCGTAATGGATATTATAATAACTGAAACTTATTCTGTGTCTTTTTTTAGCATCTATTGCATGTTATTGCCCTTTGAGAGAACACAGACAATTGGTCGTGTTCACGTGTCGGAAAAAAAAAAAAAAATTCAACAAATATACATCAAGAAACGTAAAAATCATCTTCTATTTTTAAACGGTTATTGATACCAAATTTGGGACTTTCTACTTAGAAAAACACTATCCAAAAATAATGCTACGGTGAATATCGAGAGATGGATGATATCTTTCTCTTTCAGTATGCGGAAGTGTCAGGATAGATCAGGGGAACTTTTCGGTATTCTGAATTTGCGATATATGAATAAAGTGCATTATAAATCAAAAGTTCTCCTGGAAGGCAATGGATGGATTATTGCAATTAAAATTAATGTAAACAAAAACTAATCTCAGTTGACCGGAAGCCATCTCAAGTACTTCCGGTTTTCTCTCTTCCCATTGAAAATCAATGCAATTGCAAAAATTTTTATTTAAATATTTTTAGATATATATCGCTGTTATCGAATTTTTTATTTTTATTTTAGCCGTGAAAATCATAATTTTTATTAAGAGTACAATCAATGGTGATCCCGTAAATATTTTAGAAATATTTTAATTTTTACTTAAATAATCCTGATGGATTACCATATTTTGCGGAGAATCGCTCTTATTGGCGATATTAGGATCAATTGTTGACGAATGATATATTGTATATAATCTACATTCTAACTCTTTTTATTATTTATCTCAATTGTTAACCATTTTCTTCTTTAACTAATTTTTACTTTTATGCCTTTATTCCAAAATTTCAGGAAATATATTTTGCTCGCGATTGCACTTATAAATCATTTCAAATATTAAGCAACGTATTATATATGCTTTCATTTATAGTATTATAAATTTTATTAAAATTTTCTTGATCATGCTAGAATATATGAATTGGTATCAATAATGAGTAGAACAAAATTGTTATGATGTGTTTATTTACTTGTTGTTTATTAATATTTTAAACTAATCTTGGTTTTTATTGCAATTAAAATTTAAGTCTTATTTTCAAGAGTTGATTTAATATATAGCGAATTAAATTAAGGATTGTAAATCGGGTTCCATTGGAAATTTGAACATTATCATTTGGTAAAGTAAATTTGCTCCAGCATGCATATTCCAACCAAATGATACGCAACAATTACTACCTTTATTTGCTTTCTGCATTTCAAAAAATTTTATAGGATAATTACTTTTAAATGAATATTTCTCAAAGGCAATGGAAACTACAGAAAACAAGCACAATGGTATAGCCTAATTAAACCTTAACTACAATATTTGAATAAACTTCATTATATGAATTTAGTCGATAAAAACGATAATTTTAACACAAGCTGTAAAATATAAAATTTAATATTAATACATGTGTGTGTGTGTGTGTGTGTGTGTATGTGTAATACCTTAGGACTAATTTGGAAATGATACATTTACAAAAATTTAAATTTAATAGACCTTTAATAATTTGCTACAGGACAAAAATATTTATTGGCCGATGGGCCATGGAATATCAAATATGTATGAAAATCACTGTATATCTGATTTCGCGATTTATCACTCAATAAACTTTTGTTTTTAAAAACTTTGATAATTTTTTTAAACTTTTCTCATTATACAGGGAGTTATTACTAGAATCAACGGCGTTTTTGTTCAGCTACAAAGAACCTGTGAAACAGAGTGTCACCAGATTTGTGTAGAAAAAGGTTTTGGAATAGAGACTAGTGAATGCAAATATTGTTGTAGCAAGAGACCAGATTGTGGAATGGCTGGATATAAATCAATAGCTGTGCAAATGAGACTGGATATTTTCTGTTTTGTTTATACTGCAAGCATTCTATGTAGAAACATTTTTACATTTACATAAACATGATCGTTTTGCACAATGCATTTGCATCATATCATTGATAATTTAAAACATTTGCATGAATAATATCTCAGTGGTGCACAATTAAAAATGCATAAATGCATGTAAGCATTGTGAGGATTTAGATATACTTTAACTCTAAAAATGTCGTATATTGTTTTCTTTTTTTTAAATTATTCCATTGCTTTAATACTTAATCTCGCTCAAAAGAACACAAATCTTATACTATGTTGTGTATTTTTAAGAAAATATGAAACAGTAACCTGAATATTTTGTCAATTCTTCAAACAGTGGTTTCTAAAATACATTGATCACACTTAGTAACATAATCCAGTTACGCCAAATCGTGTAACAACCATTTCCTAAGAGATGACAAAATAGATGAGGTGATCATCTCAGAGCGCAGATTTCATGGGGAGTAAATTTACGTGAACTTGTGAAAAATAATTGAAAGTAATGGCGTTACTACATCTCAAATCAGAAGTTTCAATAAAAAGGAATTATCTGAAATTTCAGATACATTCTTGGTAAGAGTGTACCGGCATAAAATACCATATCAAATTAAAGTGTTTTTATCCATAGTATATTAGAAGACTTTTGTAGATGAAGTTCGTCAATGCGGTGTTTGTTTCAAATTTACTCATACAACTAAGGAATGTAAGATACAATCATCTTTATACAGACTTTGTGGCTCGCATCACAATAGTGACCCTTGTCCTGTTACTGTTCCATATTGAATTAATTGCAAAGTCTCTCACCCCTTCAATGATCCTACGTGCCCAT
Organism: Latrodectus elegans; assembly: GCA_030067965.1. NCBI lineage: Eukaryota > Metazoa > Arthropoda > Arachnida > Araneae > Theridiidae > Latrodectus > Latrodectus elegans. Next base: position 82,442,435 of record CM057820.1, on the reverse strand, counting down.
CTCAGGAAGCAGAAACTCTATTTTTGAAACTTAAAACGATAAACCATATACACCTTACATTGAAATAAGACGATTAAAAAGTTCTAAAATCGATTTTGCTACTATTGTCAAATCTGTTCAAACATCAGAAGTTACTCATGCGAAAATAAATGATGTAGTCACCTCAATCCTTACCGAATTCTAAGAACCAGTCCACAAAAAAGACTTAGTTATTCAAGTTCAACAAGAAGCTATTCTTAATGCAATTATTCTTAAATTTGAAGAAACTGTTAAAAACATTTTTGAAACGAGAAGTCATTCGTCTTTCCCTGATAGAAGAAAAATCCGAAGTACACAAAGCCAAAGATAAGCGAAAACATCAAGTGATATTCAACTTAGTCCGATCTTACATGTAAACTGTGTTTAAATTTAGTGATCCTTCAGAAGTTCAATGGGAAACAATTGAAAATGCTAAACTTAGAAAGAGAAGCAATAACCTTTCTCAACGATGGGTAAGCTACTGCTATTCTGGGTGCACCAGCCTTTACCGCAGTAATTGTTAATTTTCTCATATTCTCATTAATTTAATAGAATACATGTAGCATTCTCAAGAAGCGCCTATATATGAAACTTCCAATATTTCAATTCAGCAGATGTTATAGCACAGTGCAAGAAACTATAGATTAAGAATACTTAACAAGATATCCTTATTCAACAAAATAATCTTTCATCAGGGCAGAAGGTGGCCAAGGTGGCGGTCTTCTCTTAGCAGTTAGTAAATTCACTTCCAAATCCGGAAAATGTTTGCTTATTTCGAATGTCTGCGACTGTGTTTAAAACATTTTAATCTTAACGACGAAAACAAAAAAATTGTTACTTTTAAATGAATTTATACTATCGGATTAGCAACAAATAAAATGAAACATGCTCTAGCAATATTTATTATTTCACAAAAATAAATACTCGCAGTATACTTGTGGAATCCACTCGCAATATTTTTGAAAATCAGACATTTAAATTGTTAGATTGGCGCAGTACACTTTTTTTTAAATAAATGATAGAAAAAAGTGGCTAACATTTCTACAGCAGTTGTATTTTTGAGTAATTAGTATCAGATGAAAAAATCACTGTTATAAAGTTTAACGGGATCTTAAATTTAAATACTTTACTGAAGGTATAAATTTTACGAATGTGTTTTTACTCACTAATAATGAACTTTAGATTAGTTTATTGAATTATAAAGACAGTTTATATTCTTTTTAGGATGTAATTATATTTTAATAGTATTAATATTACTAGTATTTTAATAATTTGTTAATAACACTGACTATTGACATCTAACATAAATAAGCTGTTTCCACCCAAATGTTCTTAAAATATAAAGTTTTTCAAAATTATAAATCCAAAGCAAGATTATAATATTATTGTAATATTTATTTTCAATAATGATTGGAATAACATGCTTTAATTACTTATTTAGGGCAGTAGTATTTTGTTGGGGAAGGAGTTATAGGAAGGTAAGTGAGTTCTATTACCGACCAGACGGAAAATCCGTCGTTCTTGTTAATGGTCAACGGCATGTAAAATACATTGAGGTGGCAATATTTTCCAAGTAAAATGATACCTCTAGGGATGTCAGCCAAATCACAAGTATTCTGCTTTGTCCCTGTTTCTGAATTACTAAGACCCAACAACCTTCGGGGCTAAGATAACTCACTCACTACATAAGGTGCCAAAAGGTGAAATATTCCAAGCAGGCTGGATATTATAAAAAATTACATATTCAGCATAAATATTAAAATACTTTTTAATAATTTCAATGCAGCTAACTAATTATATGAAATGAAAGATCTTTTCTTCTCACCTTATTAACAGCACAAAAATTAATACTTCATGATTTGATAGTTTATTATTCCGTGGATGTTTTTTTTTTTTTTCAAAAGAGGAGTTTTAATTATTAGGCCTTAAATGTGGAATGATTAAGTGGATTTTAACTGCAACCATCCAAGCTCAATGAATTATAACTTTGAGTCTGCAAACTGTTGAGTTAAAAGCCAGATTGATGAACTGGTATTTGCATGATTATTCAGCTGACATCTTAGCAAAACTAAAGTAACATTTTGATTGATAAAGTAAATAAGACTGTTATTTAGCAAACTTTTAAATTATTTTAACTTCATTAACATTCTTATCTGGTAAAATAGAGAAACTTGAATTCTTGCAAAGTCATTTGAGAAATAAAAAAAGTAGCAATATATTATATATATATTTTTTTGCCTTCTTACTAAATAATGCTTCATACAAAAAGATAAAATAGAATGTAAACCAAATATTTTACTTAATTAAATAACATAACTTTTGATAGTTAAAGGGAAAGATTACATTAACAAATGCATATTATTTATTCCATGTAAATTTATAATGTATTAAAAAAATCAGAATTTTTCCCTATGATTTAAGCTAGATGGAAGAGAAATGTTCCATTTACTTATTTATCTATGCCCATGTTTTAATGCAAAGATAATCATTTATATTTTTATTATATGAATGTGTTTCTGTGCACACACACACAAACACAGAACTGCATTTTCTCTCAGGTGAAATTTGACGCTTAAATTTTTTAAAAAGTAGGAATGTCGTTCTTCTATTGGACAAAATATGAATTAATTTTTAAAACTTGAAAACAAAAACCAAATTATTCAGATTAATGTATATAAAATTTACTTGTGCACAGGAAGTATAATTATGAATTTTTCCATTTATTCTGATTACCACGTAAATATAAACTATAATTTAAATTCCTTATTTTACAGATTCCATAATATAAAAAATTAAAATATCTTTTTTGAGTATAAGAAATTTAAAACCAAAAATTGTAAAAAGTTCAGAGCATTTTGCATAAATATTTAAAAAACTACTGAAATATTTTTAAAAATGAAAAAATATGCAAAGTAATAATAAATACAAAATATATTATGCAATTATAAATTTATTGAAATTAGAAATATGTAAATAATAGATGTATTTGGACACAATGAGTAATTTACATCTTTTATATGGTATACAATTTCAGAAAGTTAGAGAAAATGTTTTGATGACGGAAATTGTTGTTAATATATATATAAGAAAGTAAACATTGTTTCAAATGTAGAAGCATTAAGGACGAATCATTTTAATTTTATACATAAGTTGTAACAAAGAATGTGCTTTACATAAAAATATAATATTAAAATACAAAAAAATATAATAAAAATACAATAAATACTGGAATCATTAGACATAACAAATGATTATTTAACAATATGCAGAATTAAATTACATTTTTATTAATATATCAATAAATACAATCTCAGTGAAAAAAATAATTTCACTTTTATAAACAACACATTATTTGAAAATACAAAATAAATATCACAGAGAAAGATGATAAAAAAAACCTTTCTATAATAAATCCTTGATACCACAATACTTAAAAATTTGTATCATTCAATGACTAGATTAAAATATAATTATTTAAGTATCACATTAAGCAGCATAATTCATCTTAAAATAAAACATACAAAGAAAAAAACCAAATATTTCAAATTTTTTATATACAAAGCACTTTTTTTTCTCTTAATACAAATAATTACAGTAAAAGTAACTTTACAGTAAAAGACAAAATATTTAAATTCTTATACAAAATATTAAAAAAATATAAACATCAATTCCATTTGATTTACAAAAGCAAAATAATTTAAAGCAGTTTTAAATGAACTGATTGATGAAAAATTAATGTTTAAATAAACAATTAAAATTAAATTACTAAAGAAAGAAAATATACATGTCATAAGCTCTTGTGAGTTTTTTATAACTATGCTTTCAATAAGAATCAGTCCCATATTTCTACTAAAAAGAAAATGGAAGCATGCATATGCATTTATTTTAAAAGCATCATTAATTATTAGTGAAATGCTATTACTTTTCTATTAACTATATTTGACATTTTAATCACAAACTTAATATGCAAATAATATGAGAGAAAAATTTTTTTATATATTCAATATATCACATATTAATAATTTTTTCCTCTTAATTTTGTTCATGTTTAATATGCAAGTTGTAATAAAGTAGTACAACAAACTTATCTAAAATTATTATCTATATAACATATTCATAGAAATAGACTGATGGAATTTTTTACAGAAATAGATGTCAAAGTTTCCATAAAAATGTTTTGACTAATTTCTACGATATATTTACACACTCTGCTATGTAATTATATGATGATAAAATTAATACTACTCTATATATTATATATGTTGAAGAATAACTAATAGCTTAAAACAATTAAAAACATTGTGATTAATGAAGACATTTTACTTAATAGGAAATATATATATATAATTGAATTAGAATTTTAATACCATCAACTTTACACTTGACATTCAATTATTTCTATTTTTAATTTTAGCAACCAAAGAAAACATTATTGAGATCACATTTTTCCATTTAAAAGTGATTATGGGGCAAATTAAAGTGCAAAGAATTTTGCATATCTGATATTTTAAAACTCTTTAGTTATTTAATATCACATACGACATTAGTTTGTAAGTCAAAATGTTTGTCACTAAGCAATCAAGGAGGATAAAAGTGATAATTAAAAATATAAAGAAACCAAGTCAATTTTATTAAATTATTAAAACTGACATCAGTTATTTTTAAAAAATACAGCATCCTAAAACAAATCTTTTTAAAAATAATATGAATACAAAAGAATTATTGTTTAGATAATGACAAGATTATATATATATATATATATATATATATATATATATATATATATATATATATATATATATATATATATATATATATATATAAAATTTTGGAAATAGTGCCACAATTTTTGAGTAAAAAACTTATTTTTAATGATTAAGTTACTCTTTTTTAATTCTGCTTAGTTGTAAAAGCTGGGATTATTTATATATGAATATATGAAAAAGATTTTAATTGGATAAGAATAGAAATTATCATAATAAGCAATTTTTTTATAGAATGAAAATTGTTCTTTATAAATTTCTTTAAAAAATGCCCTTTAATAGAATAAATTATACTCGTATTATTAAAAATTGACACACAGCTTATTTATTTTACAAGAAAATATTAAATGCTATCATGTACTTTATGTGATATATATATATATATATATATATATATATATATATATATATATATATATATATATATATATATATATATATATATATATATATATATATATATAATGTACAAAGTAAAATAATCAGAAATATTATTTAAATAACAGAAATACAAAACAAAATATATTCTATAATATACCAAAAAATGCAGTTGTTACCTAATGTTCAATAAATTTTTAGTTTTAAAAGAATAAAATATGGAATAAAAATAACTGAAAACGATTTTTTGTTTGTTTTAAGTCATTTTATAATAAATTGGAATTTTACTTTTAAAATGGCATAGTGGATAAACAATACCATTTAATTATTTACATTTTATAGAAATTCAAAGAATAATTTAGCAAACTAATTTTATATTCATTTTTGAAGTTGGGGAGATAATATATTTAAGCTTTCAAATTCAAGCATAGAACAATTTTGGTAAAAATTTTTATGTGCTTAGTAATAAAAAAAGTGTTTACACACACACACACACAAAACTGCCAATTAATTTCATATAATATATTACCAATTAAAGAAATTAAAAATTATTCAACCCATCTTATTGAGTTGAACTACACTATATCAAAAGTTGGGCAAAGTTTCTAATCAATGAAAATCCCATTAATATAATTATATAATATGTTAAATAAATATTTTTCTAAATCAAATATTTGTATTTAATACAAAAGAATATATATATATATATATATATATATATATATATATATATATATTCTATATATATATATATGAAATTCATTATCTTTGATAGTATGAATAAATAGCTTATTTTCTTTTTCTCTTTAATCTGAAATATTATATTGTATATAAAGTCCTTAATCTGCTTTTCAACTCAAATTTTTGTTCAATTCACTTAAGAACGACTCCTCAGAATGTAGTTAAAATTATATCAAGACATTTGTCTTGGGCTAACATAAAATAAAAACTATGTTCCATTTCAAAAATTTTAATATGATGTTTGTAATTAACTTAAAACATAATTTATATATATATATATATGTTGACTTGAAGTTCCTGTAAAGTAGTTTGTGTCATGAGGGCATTATGTAATATTTTTTGCTCAGGATAACTTCTCACTTCAAGTAAGATTTGTGTAATATTTTCCTCTATCCGATAGTCAGTCATTTGTACTTAACTACTGGGAGAGTGAAAAAATATTTATAATATTTGATCTCCCCTTCTTTATGCATTCTTTGAGCATAATTTTGTATAATAAGAATAGTTACTATTTTTTTTATTTTTAACTTTGTAAAAATATTTTTTTTTTTTTTTTTTTTTTACATTGCAGCACATGTTTTGATAGCTCTAAAATGATAATGATAGGGAAAGTGCATTGGAATGTTGAAGAATAAGGAGTTCTTACTATAATATTTAATAATTTCATAACTAAAGGCAACTTTCAAACATTCAGTATCTCATTCCATTTGATTTAGATGACCTATACTTGAGATCATATTTGGCAATGCAAAACAGTAAGTTTGCACAAAATTAAATAAAAAAAAATTTTTTTTAAGCTATAATTGCCTCCAAAAGTATTTTAACAATTTCTTCTGAAAGTTATGGCCAGAAAACTAATTTACACATTTTTTTTTTTTTTTTTTTTTTTTTAACTCATGTTTATATAATTTCAATTAGAAAAAAATGGAGAAAAGTAGCTTAAATAATATAAATTTTTACATGATAAATTTTAAATTGAAAAGATTTTTTTAAAATAAATTCAATTATAATAATAGCATCATTGAAAAAATTAGCAAAAATTATATAAAAAATAAAAGAAAGTGGAATAAACATTTATCTTTCATCCAAGGTAAAAAAAGTTTTGCTTCAATTATTGGAAGAAGTTTATAAACATTTAACTGAAAAACAACAATTGGAAAGCCAAACACAATTATTAAAATGCTCCTATTAGAAAATACTACTCTTATGATTTAAATTCATTAATATTATTATTCATTAAATAAAGTAGCATTAGGAATAGTATGAAAGGGAAAATAGAATCCATTAGAACACATTATCACATCTATTATTTAAAAATTAATTTACTTTCAACATAACATTCAAAAGAGTGTTATTAGAAAACACAAAACAGATTTAAATATACTGAAATAATTAGTTTTTAAAAATCTAATAACCAAGAAAAATAGTAAAACTTTTCATTATTTTCATTCATAAATGTATAAATTTTGCAATATGTTGATACCCCATAATGTTGATTTATTGTATTCTTTTATTCAGCCAAAGGAGAAATCAGTTTCATGCAGACAGCAAAATGTTTTTTGAAAAGAGTGGTGAGAGTAGAGGACTACTGTCTAATTTTAAGTAACTTAATAACGAAAATAAAAATGATTTTATTCGTTGGTTGGAATTATAATTCCTTTTATTAGATATTCTATGAATCCATGATATTTGTTCAATAAACAATAAGATTTTGCTTACACAAACATTTATAGTTTCTACTTTATGGCAGAAATGAATTATATTAAATGCAAATAAATTGCTTCAATGTGATTGAGAAACTCTAATCAGGCAAAAATATGGCAATTCCTCAGTGACATTAACATTTTTAAAGAACCCCAAAAAATAATAATAATAATAATAATAAAAAATAAAAAAAAATCATTTTAAAACTCATTTATGTTAAGAACTAAGCAGTTTGTATTTGGTTTTAATTATTGTAACAAATATAAACATTAAAATTTTTTGTGAAATTATAATGGATTTGTAAAAACATTTTTACATATATATTAAAAATTATAAGATCATACTCATGTTCATTATCATAATCATTAATTTTTAAAATAAATTTATGGTAGATTATACAATATAATACTTAATTATTTAATTCTTTATTTTGTAACAAATTACAATTTGAATTACATCAAGTATCCATTTACTTTGATCAAAAATACAATTAAGCTGATAAAAACATGGTGAAGTAAAATTATTTTATCTTTTGCAATAACATTTCACACTCATAAAGTCTCAAAATTTAATCTAAATATTTCATGACATTTTCAGAATATTCCCAATGAAATAATGAAATTCATAACAGCACAAAATTCTACTAAGATCACATTATAGTTGTCAAAATTCCTGCACTTGGAAGTTGATGATTTGAGATGAGTTATTAAGTTCACTTTAGTTGTTATTTAGATAAAAGCAGCAAAATGATGTAATTTGCTTTCATTTAAACATATTCTTTAAGATTAAGATAAACACGTGAAAAAAAAAACTGTAATACAGGCAAGTACTTAAATTTGTGTTATTAAGCAATATCAAAAGAATAATCATGAAACCTTTTCCTTGAGATAGATCAAGCAAAAAGTTTGATACTAATAAGCAAAGTAAGACAAAATCCATTTTAAAAAACGCAGATCAGAAGGAGGGAATGACTATATATAATTAGTTTGAAAAATTATAAGGAATTATTTTCTGACTACAATAGTGTTGATTAATCACTTAATTACAGATGTCACTCTTAAATAAAATTAATGATGCTCATATTTTTCTGTTTCATTGAAAACAGAAATTGATATCACTAAGAAATTAAACATTTATTGATAATTGAATTAATTACAGTTTACAAATTAAGGCATAAATTTTTTACATTTAATGACTGTTGTTTAAGTCTCCAGAACTACCCCTTTTAATATATTTCATAATTTTCACTGTCATTATTTCACTTATTCTTTGAGAAAATGTTGTTATATAACTATTTATAACTCTAAATTTTGCTTATAAATAAGAAAAATGAAAATTAAAGTTTAATCTTTTCAGTAGTTTTATCATTTTGAGACATGACTTAATAGATATAATTATAAATCTAAATAGTAAATATCTATAATATTCAAGCATAAAATATTTATTACTATGGAACTTTTAACATAATGTTTAATACTGTTTCAAGTAAATTTTTCCAGACTGCAACTAATATAATTATTTAAAACAGCTATATATTTTCTTCACAATTATTATGCAATTCAGTGCAAAACTAAAAAAGTGTTTATACACATATAATAAGAAATTTAAAATGAACTAAAATCATTACTGATGAATACATAAATTCCAATAATAATATGTAATGCAAATATTTCTTTCCATAAAAGGAACCAAAATATAATTAAGTTTTGAAATCCATATTTATTAACAAGGGATTTCATTACTAATTTTATACAGATAAAATTGTTTTGATTGTTAAGTATATTGTGTACAATCTTCCTTAAGTAATATATTACAAATTAAGAGAAATAAGTAGAAAGTGGCAGAATATATTGTAGTGAAATAATAAATAATTGGATAAATAATAAATATTTTAAATGCAGAAAATTCCATTCAACTTATTATAATATAATAAACTTTAATAATAATTGTTCTAAATATTATTTTATGAAAAAGTTAACTTATAATTTTCCAAGGAAACTGATGGCTAGAAATTAGAAATGAAATGCTGTTAACTGGAGCAGTAAATGTAATATAATTATACAATATAATTTACTAATTATCTCCTAATTATAAAATTCTGTAATTTCAGATATAGTCATTGAAAGCAATACACATTTTTTCTATGCAGATAGAAATATTTTCTGCATTTAAAACACATCAGAATATTTAAATAATACTGAGATATATCCTAAAATTGATTTTAAAATATGCTTTAAATTTGAACTCTATATAATATTATAAACCCGTGATTCTCAACCTTATTTTGTCATCGCACACTTTTGAGGATTTCAAAATTTGGCAGCACACAAAGAAAAAGATAAGTTTAAAAACCATTTACTTACCAATAATATACTGTGTAAAATAGCTTATGATAATAATTTTGAATGTAAAATATAATATGCACTATAAGAACAACAATGCATTTATTATTTTACTTGTCATAAAAAAAACATATTTTTTTTACTATATACATTTCTAAAATTTGATGGCACACAAAAATACCAAAACACAGTGGTTGAGAATCACTGTTCTAAAAACTTTAATTACTAAATAAAGTATAACACATCTAAACTTTTGTGATTCTATGTACTACTACTATTAAATATTTTTAGAATTAAACTTGATATTGTGATATTAAAGTAATTGATGTTTAGGAAACAGAAATTTATTTTCTCATTTAATACATCAGGGTGTTTACTAGATATAAATGAAATCATATAATATTTTACGTTATAAATATGATAATTTTAGAATTCTCTGGAAAGTAAATATTACAGTCAATAATTTATTTAAATTAAGAATACTGGTACTGTGATACAAACAGATATTATAATTCACATTTTGCAAGTTTTAAGTGGCATTTAAAATATTAATTTTCTCTAATATATCCTTCAATAGTAGTTTTGTGAGCAAAATGTTAATTCATTAAATATTCATAAAATTAATCAAAATTCATAGATGTACACCCATGGAAACCAAATTTTGATTTTACATAATAAATATTTACAAGCATAAGTAAGACAAACACTATTTAAAATCTAAATAATCATTACTCTTAAATAAGAGTTAAAATATTTTTAAATAATCCCTACATTTATCACATTAAATACAAAAGTACCAATCATTAGCACTCATACAAATTTTAACACTAATCATAAACATGTTTATTATCAATTAAACATATAAATTTTTCTCTACATTTGCTCTTATCTTCTAAATACTTAAATTTAGTTCTTTGTACCAAAGAATAAATTCTGTATGCTATATAAATCATAAATTAATTAAAATAATATCTTTTTTAATTTTGAAATATTCAGGCACTTTAAAGTCTTATCTTGGTGCAAATTAAAACTGGTGCTCTAAAAAATGAAAATTTATGCATCATAATATCATTAGATGAAATAAATGGCAAAAACACTCAGCAAATAATTATGTTAAAATAAGTATTTTTTAAAGTTAACTGACAATAAGAATTAAGTTTTAAAATTAAGTTTAATACATTATTCAACAGAAATTTTGTTAGTGAAAGACAAGATAAAAAGTTGTGCACCTCTGCTTTAATGTAAATTGGCCCAATATGTTAAATAAATATTAAGTATACTGAATATATTGTACAGAAAATCACACTTGTATTTATATTTATATACATCAGTACAAAAATACTATAAACTGCACATGAAGTCCAAAACAATCCAATATTAATACTTTTGTTATGAATAAATAAGTTTAAAAAATAAAGATATCTAATAATGAAATTAAAGGTATGCTTATTGAATATTTTTAAAAATGAAATGCATCTTAAAACAGTTAAAAAAATGAAAATCAATTTATATTATATTAACATAAATAAATTAAAATAATCACACCAGTCTTATAAATAAATAAGTAGATATTCATTTTAAATATTTTATAATACATTCATATCACAGCACATGCACATATAAATAAAGACACCATTAATAATTATTTTTCTTCTTCCTTACAATAAAATAATAAAAATTATGCATAATTATCATAAAAAGGCAATATATATATATATATATATATATATATATATATATATATATATATATATATATATATATATATATACAATTTTTAATCGCAAACATTATATGCTAACATACTTGTACAATGAGAAATTGAAAGCAATATAAAGTGAGAAAACAGCAAAAATACATTTTCTATTCATTTAAGCAAAAAATATTCTCTATTTTAAAAACAATCTGAATCCTATCTGAAGTTAATGTTTTTGCTTGACAAAGAAAAATATGCATTTATTTTAATACTATCTCTATTATTTCACTCTTACACTTGACTGAAAACTATTTCTAAAAACTATTTTTAAATATACATTTAATGTTATATCTTAATTAGACGAATGATCAAAGTACTTACAATAATCATTGTAATCGTACAAGTTAAGAATGCTTTTTACATAAATTATTATTAAATTAGTGTTTGAATAGTGTTTTGATTTAAATAAATAATGATTATAAGATAACATATGAATTGATCAAATAATCATGTACAGAAAGATGGTAAATGAATGGCTTTGATAAATGAAAATTATTTAAGAAAAGTACTATGGGTTATATCACAAATTTATTATTCTTGTAAACACACTTGCATTTATATTAGAAAATAAATAATAACAGGGTATAAATATAAATCAGTATAATATTCAAAATCAAAACATAAACTAAATATTTTGTTTACATTTTTAGTTTAGAATAAATTCTATACATTTGTTAAGAACGCGAAGTTTAATTTACATAAATATAAACACAATAATTTAATGAAAAATATTTTTTTAGTAATAATTAAATGAAAGATTTGAACAAGATTCTTTGTTTTTTAGTTAATATAAAATGGATATATTAAAAATAAATTTAAATATTTTAGAATATAAGTAATTTTTTTTAACTCATTTACTATAAAAATTTATGTAAAATAAAAATCTGATAATATTTACCACATTGATCATGGATTAAGTATAAAACAAATGAATAGAATAAAAAGGAAATCAAAAATCTATCTTGTTTTCATTCCAAGAAAATTATATAAACCATTTATTTAATAATACAAGATAAATGGTCCCTTTCTTTATGAATAAGATAAATATTTTGGCAATCATAAAAGCAAGATATGGAGCAGCTACTGCTGTAAATATTAAGTGTAATGATGCAAGAGAAATGTGTCATATGAAAAATTGATTTAATAATTCATTTTAAGTTTTTAGGTAAAAAATAATCATGAAGAAAGATTAATTTTAAAAAAATCTTAAGACAATATTCACATAACAATAAAAAAATATTTACTACAAAATTGTTCAAATATTAAAAAAAATTAATTTTTAGTTGATAATATGACATAAATTAGGAATTTATTTTAAATTATTGCTTTAATTTAATAAAGAACAAAAGTACACATAATCATAAAACTATGAACGAAATAAAAAAATATTTAAAAAAAAGGAATTTTCTAAATAAAAACAACAAAATATCATGAAACATATACTTTGTGAGTGATAAGACAGCAAAAAGACAAATTTTCCTAAAATTGCAAGGAGACAGGAAAAAGTATAAAAAGTGAGTGCATAAATAAAAGAATACATATAAAGAATTAGCTTTCTTAGATAACTGACACCTGCATTTTTCAAATTATCATGAGTTGAATACATTTATATAGTAATTAAAGAAAAATTTCTTATTCTTTTTCAAAAAAAAAAAAAAAAAGATTTTTTACTCAGAACATGCATAAATATGTATGCATATAAACACTCACTCCAATGTATTATGTACAGATTAGAAAATGTGCCACAGTTAGAGCTTATATTTACAGTTTTATATCAGTAACATAATACTGCTAAATAGTTCACAAATATAAATTCTTAAGAAAGATTAAAAAATTCATTTCAGTTTTCTGTCATTAATTTTCTACTATCCTCACAATAATGTTTATTGTGAGGCATTCTATCCTCACAATAATGTTTATTGTGAGGCATTCTATCCTCACAATAATGTTTCAAATGATTTAAAGAATGAAAAATACCTATACAATGCCATTCCAGTTATCAGAATCATGTACTTATCACTGGGGGAGGAAATTTCTTTGCCTATATTACCATAATTGCATAAATATCTGTTGCAACAAGATCGACACAGAAAAAGCTTCACACGTTCTCCAACAGTGTTGCAACCTTCATGACAGGTTTCTTCACAGCGACGTTCAACTGACCAAAACATATATTCACTCGAATCAGCTGAATATCTAAATAAAATAACCTGTAAGAAAAAGATAATTATGAATAAAAAAATAAAAAAACTATTTATTTAATGATAAAATGTAAGATTAATACACTTCAAATAATCAAAACGAAAATTTTTGTTGATTGTTCATAATATTTAATCACTATTCATGTTTAAAAAAAATATAAAAAAAATTAGAAGCATTAAAAAGAAATAAAAAAAAATTAAGGAAAAAATTTAATAAAATATTATGCATAATAACACATTGTTTCTAATTGTAAGGACAACTGTACTTTTTAAAAGACAAATGATAGCATAATGTTTAAGAATATTGATATTAATTTGAGCAATCAGTTATTGTAACATGCTCAGAAAATTTTTTTATAACTCATAATTATATCTAATTAATTTAAAAGCATTTATCACATATTTTGGTGGATAAAATCACTATTATTTTTATCACTATTATTCAATCACTATCACTATTATTCAAATTTCCAAAAAAATAATTAATTTTAAAATTATTTTCAAAAAATATTCTTAATTTATTTTAAAGAAAAATATTTTTTGATTGTGCATTAATCTTATAAAGGCAGCATGGAAATGAGTTAAACTAAATTGGAAATTAGAAAAATAAAAAAATTTACAATTTACAGGTTTATAAATTTAAAATACTTATACAAAATAAAAGTGCTATTGGAAATGCATTTAAAAATATTTGGCTATTTACAAAAAAAAAAAAAAAAAAAAAAAAAAAAAATCGAATATTAGTTTATGGGATGAAATGTATACAGTTCATCTTTTTGTTTTGGAGAATAATTCTCATTCAATAAACTGTTGGTAAATATTAAAATATTTATAAATCTTTTTTTTAAATATTTCTTAACAACTGTGAGTGATTTAAACAAATTTGTAAAAATTGATTGAAGATCCCCTTTATTAAAATGTCATAAATTCACATATATACAACCAATTATTATATGGATACAGGAAATTATAAGTTGGAAAATTGTTTTGTGTTCAGTTGAAAATACTTCAATTTAAACAAATCTAACAATTTGAATCACTATTAGCATGATTTATGAAGAAAAAAAAAAGCATTGGTCGAGATGTAGTTTTTAAGTGCTTTGAACAAAATAAAGTAAATCTTCTGAATTTGCCACAAGTTCTTTTGATTAAAAAATAAGAAGGTGCTTGGAGATTACTCCTAAGAAACATTTATGACAATGGTAAACAAAAAGCTAGTTTAGAAGATGTTGTTACTCTTATTATAATGCCTGAACTGAATTAGATGAATACTACTTAGAAGATCTTGTAAAAAATATGTCAAAGAATATAGTGCAAATTGAACTTCAAAAAGCAATTTTGTGAAAGATTAATAAACTTTAAAATAAGCTTTAAAAATTAGATATTCTTTATGTACTTATAATTGTAGACAAGCAAAGTTCAAGTTAGTTTGATTTATTTGGATAAATGTTTATTTTAAATGCAAAAAACATTTTTTGGTATATTTAAAATTAATAACTATACTGTATTATAAAAGAGTATTGCTTGGTAAAAATATATAAATGAAACACATTAGGAACAAATCCTAATATTAACTGCGAAATTTTCAAAATATTAGATTTTTGTCAGTATAATATTTTAAAAATTTATTAATAAATCGATTATTTTATTGCAAATAAAACCAAATATTAATCTGAACTGCTCTGAATATTTTTATTTGTTAATACATAAACCCTGAATAACTTCTAATAAATTCTGAAGATAAGTTATTCAAAAAAATAAATAGTAAAATTTATTCAAATGAGGAACTCAAAAAGTTACATTTTAGTTTTAGAATTGACAGTTAAAGATAAAGTTTAAATAATTTGTATTAAAAATGCAAAGGGTATTTTTCAATTCAAAATGTATAAGGATTATGACTTTTGAATAATTAATAAATTAATAATTGTAATTTAATTTCATTATTAATTTAAATTTTAAAATTTTCACAGAACTTATGCAGGATTCAAACTTGGGCCATTTTTATTGAAACCTGTTGCCATGACCACTGCATCACAGTGAGCATGGCAGCAAGACGTTTTCACCGACAATATAATATACATAAAAAATTCAATGAAGACATATTTTTGAGATTAAAAAAAAATTATTTTTTATGAAATGTTTTTATGAATTATGCTATTTATGAAATGTTTTGCATGAAATATTAATAAATAAATATAAAATACATTTTAACTTTGTAAAAAAGGGAAGGTCTAAGACTAAAATATGAAATTTATAAATAAAAAAGAAAGCTGGCTGAATAATTTTTAAGCTGAATATGATTTTACAACAAACAAAAAAATGTCCTCCATTTACTCTAGTATTTAATTTTTATACTTTATCATAATGAATATTCAAATTTATTATTCTCAGTTTGCTGTTGTGAAAAAACTCATTATAACAGATTTGAAGTATTCAAATGGTCTGAAATCAGTCTAAAAATGTAATTTGTCAAACAATTTTGTAAATTTGCAATTTAATATGTCGTGGAAAAAATTTTGCATGTTTACTTCATTAAAACACTCATACACACTTTACAGTAAAAAAGTTAAATAAATAATTTTAAAATTATGCACCATTGGGAAAGTCTCCTTTTTGTATTATTAGAATTATATAGTTTTTCCACGAAATCTTTTAAGATGTATTTCCCTTTTAATTACAATATTTTGATATCAATTGAATAACAGAATAAAGTATAATTATATAATTTCATATTATGGAAATAATAAGTACAAAATTTAATTACAACAGAAGAGAGCAAGAGACTTTGAAAAACAAAATTTTAAAAAATGATAAAGTTATCTTTCAATTTAACAAATATGAATCATATTTGTATGATTATTAAATGTATCAAACATTGTTAACATAAATTCTTAAGTATAGTTAAAGAAAAGCTACTAATTAAAAAATAGGATCCTCAATGTAGGCATAGAAGAATTGTGTAGCTTAAAATTTCAAAGCAAAGCAATTTTGGAATGTTTCTCCAAACATGTCTATTTTTTTGTAATCAATTAAACACATCATAATTTTTTTAAATACAAAAATCAATTCTTAGTGATATAATATGACTGAATAATTAATTTAATTAAATTTAAAATTGCTTAACTCTTTTAAAAATTCTATTGCTGTTATCATCAATGATTTAAGCAATTTCATTTTTTATAATAGTAAGAATTTAATAGTGCAAATTAAAAATTGATAAGACTTTATATAAATATATAATAAGGAACACATTAATTTATTACTTGGTAAAAAGAAATGGTATAATTTTATATAAATAACCCATGTGAAAATACTTACCTAAGAATCAATTAAACCAATTATATATATATGATGAATTATTTTTATATAAAAAATAAAAGTATAATTTTGCTTTAAAAATTTGAATAAAAAGCGATTTAAACTGTTATTAATCAAAATATTTTGGGATAATATTTATTAATTGTAATTTAAGAAATAATAATTTTAAAATATTAAATGAAAAACTTAATAGAATTATTATAAATTTTCCAATTATTCAATCACATTGTTCTAATTAATATTCATGTTTCATGATATATGCAAATTAAATAAAAATAAATAAATTAATAAATAATATTGATTTAATATATTACTAACAGAACAGAACATTTGATTTGTTTTGCATGAAGTTTGTAATGCTGAATTGTTGTACTGAAGATAACGGCAGGAATCTCCATTATTCAAAGTACTACATTCATAGCATGATAGATTATGAGGTGTGCGAGAAAGATGTCCAGCTATTACAGTTTGGCTTCCTGGAATACATATTATTCATAAAATACAACTGAATATATAAAATTTTAAAAATCATATCAAAAATAAATAACTTCAAAAATTTAATACACAATATAAATTAGCATAAGAGATATAATTATATTTAACTGATAGAAATAAAATATATATTATATTCCATAGAGAAATTACTTAAAATTCATAACATATATATATGCATGTGTACTTTGTGAACAACATGATTGGGTTCAACTGGATATTCTACACAAAAATGTCAAATATATAAATTTATTATTAAAGGATCTAATAAAACTTGCAATATAATTTTTAACTAAAGTGTTAATTATAAAGGGAAAAGACTATATTTTAAAGAAGATAGTTGTTTCATTGATTTGATATTTCATTTTTACATATGTTTCTAATTATGAAGAAACAAAAATAAAGCATTGTATGTTTTGCAATATTTTTCACATTCTGTTTAAACTTATGAGTAAAAATTTAAAATCAACTTTATTTTATTAGAGAATATAAAAAATATTTCAGTATTTTGCTTTAGATTATGATAAAAAAAATAATGGTAAAACTTTAAGTCCTAGATTAGTTAAATATTTATATATTTTTCTTCAGCTGTAGTAAATGTTATAAATTCATATAAGCTGTAAAATGAAATTTATTTTTTGAACTAAATATTTAATGAAAACATGGTTATAAAAATATTATAGAATCAAACGATTTAATTTTTTCAAAATAGATGTAATTTTATAAATACGTTTTTATAATTAAAATAACTGTATGCTACATGAATTTTAATAGATATAAAATCATAAATTTTTATGGATATTCTGTATTTTAGTGAATGAACAATGGATATGTTTGATAAAAAACATAGTCAAATGCTGGATTCAATTCAATACATTGTTTACAGATAATGAGTTGATTTCATGTGTCTTCAAATATTAAAATATTAAATGGGTCAACATTAATACCTATCATATTGTTTACATGATAAATTTTCATAAAAAATCTGGATATTTTTATTTGTTAGTAATCTTATCCTAAGTGAATAATATAATATGTTATTTTTTCATTAATAAAAAATTCTAATATTATTATACTCATAATTATTAATAATAATAAAATGAAACAGAAAACAAATATACTTTAAGGTGACCAGTGAGAATTTTTTCACCAAGCTTGTTTTCATGAAGGTTTGAAAAAACAAGATGGCACTGAAAACATAATATACCAATCAGAAATAAACCATCATCACTAACAATAAGGTGCCGAATTGACGAGAAACTGAGGGTCACCTTAAAGTAAAAGGCACACAAAAATACTACTTTTTTTAATCCAGGTTATATAGAAATGTTTCTCAACATTTCTAAGATAAGTCTTCATAATAAGAAAATCTGCAAACACCAATCATAAAAATCCTTAAATTTATCATTGATATTGTAAAATAAATACAATATTAACAGCATATATAAATATAAAATACAAATAACAGACACTGTAGGTATCAAAAATAAAGATGGAGAAAATTGTTACTGATAGTAGATATGTTAGAATGAATTTAAGTAAATAATAATATATAGAATCTTGCAAATCTTTTGGTAAATAGTTTGATACTTTTCCTTTAACAGAAACTTTTTTTAGTTATTATCTCTTATGTGCATTTAAGGTTTTACAATAAGACAATCATGCATTAAAATAACAAAATGCTTAATTATAGATATTAGTGTATATCATAAATAATTATTTGTTGATTTTGTCACATAATTTTTATAAAGCAGTATTAACATAAAATCAACCTTTCAATGTTTAATAAATTATTGCATTTTTCTACTTCAGTCACTAATTTTGGTGAAAAAGGGCATAAAAGTAGGATGTTTTACATTAGTGATAAAGACGTGACGTAATTTAAAATTTTGCTAAAAATAAAAAGTTTTAATTTCATATTATTATGAAGTAGGTATAGTTATTTGTTAATATTATCATTTATAATGAAAGATTAGAAAAATAACATTTATTGTGTATTATTTTTATAATATTTCAGTTCTGGTAAGAATCTTGGCTTATGGAATAATTTAAAGGAAAAGTTTATCCTAAAATTGTACATGACATTACAGCTCATGACAATCAACTATAATACATTTACTTCAGTGTTCTCATTTTTAATAAAAACATCCATGATTTATGAATTGAACAAGCATTTCAAAATTTCATCTTGTAAGCAATAAACATTACAGCTACTCAATGCATTAATAATAGGATAATATAATGCACATATTTTATTAATTAGTATTTAATTTTTGAGCTTTTTTATTGTATGAATTACCATTTATATATAAAATACATTTATGTACAAAAATATGAATTGAAAATCATTGCACGAATCTAAAAATTATTCCATATTTAATCATGCATTAGTCTTTATTAATTTAATAATAAAATTTGAAATGCTAGCGAATCGCGAAAAATGTTACTCCAGCTGTTTTCCATAAAATGTTGTAAGATAAAATTAAGATTTATATATATATGAAAACAAAAGTTTTCACAACAAACAATATGAATTAATTAATCATTTTCATTCATAAGACTTACGAGAAAGAGCAGTAAATATTAAATTAAAAGCAAAAATCCAAGGAATGAAAATGTTTCTTTTAGCACACTGATACATGATAGAGTTTTAAAATAAAAAATATGAAATAGCTATATTCATAACTGCATTAATTTTTTAAATATTAGTACTTAATTTATGTTACAGCAATTATATTTTTAAATTAAGACACATGATAACAAACATTCGTATTAATCTCAATAGTGACATTTTAAACGAAACTAAAACAAATGTTTCTCCGTTTTGTGCGTGCAAGCGAGTAGAGCAAAAAGTTTTTCATGCTTATCGCTAGATTTATTTCAATACATCATAACTGATCCAGAATTTCATTACTTCACTATGAAAATAAATATTATATTGTTCATAAAATATTACAATTTATATTAGAAAGTAATATATTTTAAGTGAATATTTAAACTAATAGAATTAACCCAAAAGTTTTATTTGGTTTAAGATTTGCACATTTATTGGTAACGTTAATTGTTAGATGGCAACAACAGTCAATGAATTTTTATCAAAATGCGCATTCTGAGTATGCGTGGGATGACAGAAATAAATTTGAGATAAAAGTTTATTATTTATCAAATTCTATTCATATTTTAGCTCAAATTTTTAAGGCAAAAATGACTCAAGTGTGAGTGATTTAATTATTTAAATTAAAATGGCAGATAGCGCTAGCGAAAGTGATAGTAGCTCGGTTGATGGTGGAATGTTAATTCCATCTTCACCAGCTTCAAGGGAACAATTTCAGAAAAGAATTGAATCCTTACAACAGGAAAATAGAGTTCTTAAAATGGAATTGGAAACTTTCAGACTGAGAGTTAAAAGTCTCCAAGAGGAAAACCGTGCACTTCGACAAGCAAGCGTGAATATTGTACGGATTCATTGCATTATTTGATTCTCTAAATTAAACGAACAATATCGTAGAATAACATAACGTAAAAATTTATGTAGATCAAATTAAATGTTTTTCTACGACTTTTATTCAATTTGTTTTGCTCGAAAATACACATACGATGTTTTTCTTTTTATCTTAAAAGTATCGTTTTGTTTGAGATTCATTCTAATACTTCATACTTCTGTATAATACAAAGCTGAATTGAATTCCTCTTTGATAAAATAATCAACTAAACATTTTTTTTTTCTGTCTCGGGAAGGAGGTAAAGAGTAGCTTCTATTAAAATGATAATGTCATTGTAATTTGTACATCACTTGATCAATTCAGACATAGCAATTTTTTTTATTAGTAAGCATAAACAATTTTAAGTAATGATGATCTGATTTTAACCAAAGAATAAAAAGTGAGAGTCTGTCATCTTGACTTAATGGGATGCTAAGATTAAACATTTTTTAAGTTGTAAAATATCTTAAAAATTTGCCGAATTTTGAAACCAAGGACAGAAATGTAAATCAGATAACAACTACATTAAGTTAAAATAGTAATATTAATAGACTTGATATTTCTTTTTAAGAAACTAAAAAGTAACTAAATAAATGTTACAATCTAATGGAAAGTTTAATATTTTGAATTATTTTGTTTTTTATTGACATCCTGACATCCTTTTCATAATTTTACAGTTGTTAGCTGGTATCTTTAATATTAGTATTAAATCATTGACATGAATATAATTTTTATAATGAATAAAAAAATTATAACTTATTATATAAAACACATGTACTTTACATGTATAAAATAAGTATTTTCCTGTTTCAGGGAGCTGTTGGCAAAATCATTTCCTCTAAATTACAAATAAAAAATAGTCAATTAAATATTAATTTTTATTCACAAAATATCCTCTTAATTGGAGTAAATTTACATGTTTCTGCAATTCTTAAATTTTGAAACTTGTTGCTAGCGAAAAAAATCGCATAGCAAAAATCAACACCAACAATCCAGAAACATTTAAGCTTCAAACATGCACACTCTAACCAAATAATTATGTGTATTTTGTAAAAAGTTGCCAAGCAGGATGGTTTTATTGGTTATTGTTTTCTAACCTCCTGTAAGGGAAAGTATCAATAAAAGTATAGTAAAAACATTTCATAAAGATGTAACACAAGAAAAATACATTATTTTTCTTACAGTATTTCTTTATACATGATGTAACTTATTATAAAATTATTTATGATATTTTCACACTTTGGAAATAATTATTTTTATTCCAAAAGGCAATAATCATCTGATACTTATGTACAAATTACATTTGAGTCGAGATTTAAAAAATCCTAAAATTAAATTTTGATCAGTAATGAGTTTCTTTGTTAAAGTTCATGGATGAATAACTCACCTTTACTCAAGTTATCAGACAAATGTTTTTTGCTTTCTTCAATTATGCTAATGTTATAATTTGTGTATTAAAATAGCCTAGATTTTGTTTTTTACAACATCATTTGAAACATACATTAACAGATGCATTATTAACAGATGCATAAAAAATCCTAAAATTAAATTTTGATCAGTAATGAGTTTCTTTGTTAAAGTTCATGGATGAATAATTCACCTTTACTCAAGTTATCAGACAAATGTTTTTTGCTTTCTTCAATTATGCTAATGTTATAATTTGTGTATTAAAATAGCCTAGATTTTGTTTTTTACAACATCATTTGAAACATACATTAACAGATGCATTATAGCTAGAATGTCACTTTTGTAAGATTGTTCCAAACTGTGATCACTATATTCAAAATTGCTTAGAATATTTAAATCTGAAATTATTGATTACATATTGTTGTATGGGCTGTTAGATTAGACAAATGAAATTCCACAAAATTAAAATATCATAGATTTCAATGTGAACTATGTAACTACAATTCAAGGAGCTTCAAATAAAATTGTTGATCCAAATCTATAATCATCCAGTAAAAAGTTGAAAAAATTAGATAAAAAATAAATCCAAACAAAAATGCATGAAAAGGAGTTTACCAAAAAGATTTAAAAATTTTGGTTCATAAAAAGGAATTGAAATTATTCTTTCACTAATACAGTATTAGGGACCTGACATCATTTCTTTTTATAAATATATTGTTAAAATATAATATTCTCTCTTCCAATGAATTTTATAATGATAAACTGCATCAATAGCTAACTCTTTAGAATAATTATAATTTTTTTAAAGCAAACTTTTAATGACCTTTAAAAAGTTAAAAATATTTGCAGTTTCCATTATCTCCATCCATCAGAATTATTCCTTTTTTCCATCAAAATTAATTCTGACACCACATGAATCAGCTCCATTATTATAAAACTTTTCTGAATTATCCAATTGTTTTTTGATTTCTTCATCACACAATCCTTTACAATATGGAGCCATTAAAAAAATTTATTTAAATGTAATGGAAAAATATTTTGAAATGATGATAAGCCTGATTTCCCTTTTTTGAAAGAAGAGGCAACACATTTATTTTCTTCCAAAAATTTTCACACTCATTACTTTTATAACTTTTAGACAAAAAAGGAATAGATGACTAATAAGGACATGAATAATAATTAAATTAAGTCTTCCTCAATTGTCTGATGGAAATTTGATTAGATGAAAGTCAAGCACTTAAAAGGAGAAAAAATTCATGATACAACTGCTTTTTATTGTTATCTTCTGAGATCTCATTTTCATGGCACAACAATTGTCCTCAAGAAAGAAAATATTAATTTAATATATCAAATAGAAGTCTGGTGGTGTTTTTCTCCATCTCAATGAATGATCCTGTTTAATTTAGTTATCAAATCATCAAGTTCATATAATAAAAATTTTCTACAGTGAATATAATAGTAAAAGAGTTTTTTTTTATGTACTCTAATTATGTTGATGGAAAATTGTCAGAGTTATGTTCTAGAGCTATCAGGTTCCCCTGTTTTAAACTTTCTGATTTTTTCAACAACTGAACAAACATAATATATTGGATGACTTGAAAGTTTTGTGGGACATTAATATGTTTCAAACCAATAAAAGTACCTTAATTTTTTTAAAAAAATTATCTCTAGCAATATATTTTTAAGGAAAAAAAATGTAATGTAAAAATCTTTATATATAAAGAATGTTTTATGGAAAGAAATAAAAATATGTAAATAATCAAGAATACATTTTATTATTTACATAATATTATGAAATATATGACAAATTTCTTATTAATTAGAAATTAACTTATAGAAAGTAAAATTATTAAATATTTTGTCTATTATATGTAATTATTTTTAAAATATGCAGTTATGTTTTAAAAAAATGTATCTTAATTATTGAATTATTTATAAAGAATGAAATTGAAATAACCAGAAAAAAAGTTTTATGTGAAATCATCTATTTATATCACAGACTATGAATTTCGCATTATAGTTTTATATTTTTTCATAAAATTACATGCATATTATTTTTGACTTTTCACCATATCTTTATATAACTTAATTTTCTTTTAATATTAATTTCTTCACAAAATATTTTATTGTATCTCTACTTAAATTTCATTTAATTTGATAAAATATTTATAAGGTTTGAAAGTGATCATGTGGTTACCTGAAATCTGAAAGGTATTAAATTAACTATTTGTGATACCCATTTCTAAGGACAAACAAGACTCTTGAACAACAAGAGGTGACTGTTTTGCTTTTCTCATGCTGTTTTGCTCTTCTGTTGAGATGAGTACATTTGAGTTTTCTAGGTTTTTTTGCTTGTAACACATGAATGTAAGCCTCCATCAATGAAAAGATATTTCTGAGAGCAGTTTATGCATTGGACAATAAAAGACCTTTGAACACAGCCTTAATGTGCCTATTACACAATGTTAAAATATTTTGTAGATACTAATATATCTGCATTTTGTTACCTAAAATATTTCTTTTTCTAAAAGTCATTGACAAAAATGTAAATTATAAATATGTGCCTTTACTTGCAATATAGCTCATTAATTTATTGATACTTGTACCATAAATTTTTAACATTAGTGATAATTAGCAATTTTATGCACTTTTTATATTGCAAATTTATTAATAGTCCAGAAATCTGTGTTTATTTAAAGTTACACCTAACAGTTCTTAATAAAATGTTTCTACTAATATTCATTGGTTTTTAAAGTTTATAATTCTTTTGAGTGTGTTTTAAAGTCTTTCTCACTTTAAAAAAACTTTATTGTTAATAACAGTTGAATTTTATCAGATAATGGAGCAGCATAAAATTCTATTACTTGTATTTTTTATTTATATTCTATTGTACAAGATTTAAAGCTAAAACCCAATAATTTAAAACAGTAAGAAGAGAAATAAATTTTGTTTTTTTTTAAATGTTTAATTCCAAATTAGCATAAAATTCAATCATTGTAATTTTCTTTTCATAATTATGTTCTATTCTAATTATATGTGAAATTGATAAAAATTCTTGTTCAAAGAAATATTTTAAAATTTATAAGCAAAATTATATTTTTCAACTATTGAATTAAAATATTGATTTTCATACCAAAAACTGTGACATAAAAATGCTATTTTAAGGATAAGAATCTTGAATGTTTGATTTGTAAAAAATTATTAAAAATTAACTATAAATCAATAATACAGTTCAATTTTGAACACTGTAAATAAGTATACTGTGGACATGTTAAACATATATAGAATTTTCACATTAATTATTTTACTTTTGTATTACTTTACCACACTCACAATAGATTTTTTTTTTTATAATTCCTAAATACAAAAACATCCTTAATATTGTCCTTTGTTTCAGATTCGGAAATTTTTTCAATAGTAATCCAGTATATTTAACTTAAATTGAAATTTTTATAGTAATTAGGAAGTACCTGTCCCTTGTCCCTGAATTTTTATTTTCTATCTCAGATTCCTAATGTGAACTTTTTGTTCTTTATGAATTTCTTTTATACTTTGAAATTCACATGTCAGTTATGTCATGTGAATGAATATGTCACATGAAATTCACATGTCAGTTTGTAATTTACAATCCGTACTTAATTAAAGATTTTCTGATGCAACATCTTTTGTGAACACCTGTCATCCATTTCCAGTTGTTTTCAGTTGATTCCTCTAACTCAGCAATGTAAAAAAAAGATTATATATATATATATATATATATATATATATATATATATATATATAATCATATGCCACAGCATTTTTTTTCATAATTCACTTTTTAGTATTATTTAAATTTTTCACTAGCAAATCACCTCATGTAGGCCTTATCTTTGCTAAGAATTCCATTCCATTCTGTTCCTGCCCAAGTTTTCCTGTTTGTCTCCCTGATAATTACCAGATTTTTAAAATAGTCTATAAATTCATTTAATTTTTTCTTTTTTTAAAGGTCATGATTTATTTAATAGTATTATAATTCATATAAATTAATGCTATATTCATAACTTCTAGTCACAAAAATGCAGAAAAGGAAATTCTAGTTTAAGCTTTTTTCCCCAGAAGAAAAAGATAAAAAGTTTATATTTCAGTCTTATAAATGTAGAAATTATTTACAACACAAAATTGAACAAATCTCTAATATTGTTAATATACAGATTGTAATCTTTTTCAAATGCAGTTTCAATAATTTACATGTACTTGCTTATAAACAATAATCATTTGTTCAAAATATCTTTAGTTACTTTCTTTAATCATAGGCATTCTGTTTATATAAATGTTTTTAAATTTATTAAATTAGCTTATTGCTTATCATTTTTCTTATAGCCAATTATGTTTTATTACTTCAAAAGAAAAATCTGCTATTTTAAATATATATTTTGATGACTAAGAATCAAATCAATGAAATTCATCATGTAATAATTTTAAACAATAATTTCAGAAAATTCTCTAATAAATTAATATGTGCAGTATCATAGTTTATGAAACAAACTAAATTTATTTCACATGCATAAGTATACAACTTAAGATTTTTGCAATATTCCTTAATATAATTATGTTAAACAAATAGAGAAAAAAGTTATTTGCTTATCAATGAGTTAAGTATTTATTACATTTTCCAAGTTTTGTTTTCTCCAAAATCACGGCAAAACCAGTGAGAATATCACCCTCAAACGATACAGATTTGTCATGATAAAATGTTCTGCACTTAAGTGGAATGAAAATGACCCTGTTTTTTTTTTTTTTTTTTTTTTTTTTTTTTTTTTTTGTCAAAACTGTAGAAAATATCTTTTACTAGCAGTGCCATTGGATCAGTTTTTATTAACTGTTACACCTTACCTAAAAGGTTAAAGATATTGGGAATAATTATAATTTTTGTTTAGTCCATTTAAAATATTCATTATTGAATATATTTTTCTTTTTATTTCATATTTTTTTCTTTGAATATAGCATTTTTAGAAGTAAGTGCTTCAGAATAAAATGAATTTAAAATGGTAAATATATAAAAAAAAAGTTCCTTTAATGACTGTGATTAGTTGATAGTAATTTCAAAAGTAAAACATGTTATATTTTTAGTAATAATACTAGCCTTTAATATTTTCTTGTGGCAATAATATAGAATCCTTTGTAAAACAATGTTAAGTTAACATTGTTACAGTATAATCATGAAGGGTATAATAAAATTAAAACACAGAAATAGACAGCTAAAAGAGTTTAATATAACAAGGAACTCTGACCTTTAAAAGTAGTATCAGTAATTTTATCATTTGTTATTTGTCTTGTATTTAAAATATTACAATTTTTGTGTAGTTATAGCTTCTGATATTTATGAAAAATTTTAAAGTTTACTGGAAAATTTTTATAATTTTCATATTTTTGTTTGTATAATTACTTTATTCTTAATTTTGTTTGGAATACTTAGTACTGGATTTATAAATGTTAAAATTACAAATTTCATCTTTATATTATTTCAGTTTATTTTACAGTGATCAAAAATGTGTAATTACATATTTTTATTGAAAAATTGTTGAATGCTTTATTATATGTAGCT
Organism: Latrodectus elegans; assembly: GCA_030067965.1. Classification (NCBI taxonomy): domain Eukaryota; kingdom Metazoa; phylum Arthropoda; class Arachnida; order Araneae; family Theridiidae; genus Latrodectus; species Latrodectus elegans. The sequence continues at coordinate 82,414,246 of CM057820.1, read as the reverse complement.
TAAATTCTGTTATAAAAATGAATAATTCCATCTTCCATGCTTAAATATTTTCCTTTACAAAAATTTCACATGTTATGAAAATAGAATTTTTTCATGAATTAAGCAAATGTAAAAATATTGTATTGCTATTTTCTGAAAAAGTATTATGTTACTTTACACAGCAAGCCAAAGCTGAACAGGAAGAAGAATTTATAAGTAATACTTTGTTGAAACAAATTAAGACACTGAAGAAAGAAAAAGAGACTTTAGCATTGAATTATGAGCAAGAGGAGGAGTGTCTGACTAATGATCTGTCTAGGAAATTAAACCAAGTAATTATTATATTAATATTCCTTCTTATTTCAAAAAATACATTTAGTATACAAGAGTCATTTATTGAATGGCTTTAAAAAATATGTAAATTAAAATTGTCTTTACTTTGATCATATGAACAATCAACATTATTTTCTAATGATTGTTAGCTCTTTAGAATAAATTTAAGTAACAAATTTATGAAAAATAATTTCCTTTTTTAGTCTTTTTCTCGTTAAAAATGATAAATGAAAAAACACAAATTGTTACATGACTAATATTTGGTTCTTGAGGAATCCTTTTTGATATAATCAGAAGTATTTTATTGTTTTCTACCAAAACTTCAATCAGATGCATAACTGTTAAAATTGACATTATTACTAATTTTTACTTTTATATTTATATTATATTTTTGTTAAATTATGTAATATGAAATTAATACATGTGTAGGTAAATATGTAATATATATAATTAAAATTCTAAATTTGTCTCTACAGCATTTGATTTTGTATTGATCTTGGAAGGATTCCATTTAATGGTGTAGCTAAATATGCAGGAGTTAATTTACTTAGAATGACAAAGAATGAGTACTTTTTTTATTCATGGAAATAACCTGTAAATTTTGTATTGAATGCTACTGAAAATTTGATTATTTTGATTTTGAAACTTAATGCAATTTAATAGATAAAAAGTATTTAGTTATTAACATATTATTTAAATAAGTAATAAGAAAATTATATATTCAAAATTAGTATATAATTTTGGTTTACAAAATTTAAATAAAAATTTTGTCATATCATTGCTTGAAGTTGTCTAAACATATATCTAAAAATAGAATGTGTAATTCATTATTCTTCTGGTGTATTTAACTACATCTGCATATCAATATTTCATTACTTTAAAAATTGATTTCTCACTTGTTCATAGCATTAATTCATGTCATTTTATAAATCATCTGATTTAAGCTGACAAACTTTTCTAACTTTTAATTAGTGAGAAAAGAAATAATTTATGTAATGAATTTTTCTTCAAATTATATTCTGAACATCATTGGCGTTGTGAAATATTTATCTTTTTTCCTTTCATCATTATGAAAGAAAATTCATTGCTTTTATAGGAAAGTAACATGCATATTATCTACAGTGATTGAATTTTAAATACCATATTTCCTGTATATAATCCACAGCGACATATTATCCACAGGTCCTTTTTTCTAAGTAAAACAAAAAACAAGAGTCTCATCTGCATCAATATTTCATCCAAATAGTCAAATATATATACTATTAATGACGTGGGTGTCACATAAAGTAAAAAAGTATGATTGAAAATACGATAAATAGTATAAAAAAGAAACATTTACAAAAAAAAAAAATTTTTTTTGAAGCTACCTCATTGCAAAGTGCAATAAACTAAGATGAAAGCATAAATTGATCAAGAGTAATAATTCTGAGAAACTAGAAAAATTTGTCAATTTTTATTTTTTAATAACTTTTAAAATGAGATTAAACACATTTTTTAAGAATAAAAATTTTGTTTAGTTCATAATTAAATGAAAGAAATGTAATATTTTTGAATTGCGCATTGGATACATTCTTTTATATTGTACATGCTTTGTTTTTTACTTTACTTTAACAGTCGCCATATCTTTATTTGCCTTCTCTATAGCTTTTAGTTTAAATTTGCTTTGTAACTAAAAAGATTTTGCTTTCACATGATGATACAAGAATTTGGATATTTTTAGAATGAATAACTTAGGTCCGGACAAAATCTGAAATTATGATAACATCTTTTTTTATAACTACCTTATCTTTATAATGAATCAAATTTGTTCTTAAATGGAACTGAACAAAGCTGATCATGGATGAAATAAGTTAGTCATGCATAATAACCTAATAGAATTGTGGTACATCTGTTATTTATTTTATGAAACATAAAGGGCATTTTTTTTCAAGATTTTATTGCAAGCTTCTTTGATGGGGAATATTTTTTATCAGAATATCTTGTACCTGCATATAATACATGTATTGAAATTTGAAACTTTTAACACTTTATCCACATATTATATACAGGAAAATATGGAGTATCTTATATTCTTTCATCTGTTCATTTGCTAGTTATTTATTTTTGGTGGTAATTAATATGTCTTGTTGCTTTTAAAAAACTAAACTATAAGTATTGCATAAATTAAAAGAAAAATATTTAAGATATTCAGCCATCATTATTAAGGTTTTCCAGGCAGCATATTTTGTTCGGTTTCTCAATTTAACATTATTGAATCTGGTTTTTTAATATTAATAAAAATTTAATTAGTCTGTAACATTAATTGTAATGAATTTTGTGATAAATATATACACAATATTTTATAAAAGTTAATTCCTTATTGAAAAATATATTTCTAAACATATGGTTCTTCAAACTGTAGGTTTCAGTCTAATTAACTTTTGTGTGCAAAAAATACAAGTACAGAGAAGATATTTTCCAAGAATATCAACTACTATGAGAAAATGTGTTTCTTTTCATTCTCTATAAATCACTTGCCATTTTACACCATATCAACATTATTTGTTCTTATGACGAGAACAAAATGGAACCTGTAACCAAATTGATTTTGATCATTCCAAAAACTTAATGCTTTTACATGTTAACCAGTTGTGGCCATTTGCATACAGCTAGTGTGGAAATTTGAGAATTGTATGCCTGTCCAGGTATCTTAAAAGTATCTCATTAAGCATATTTATATTTGAAATTTAAATACATAAAATACCATGTTAATCATAGCTAGAATACTTGTAATTCTTGATCCATACATTCTCAACCCAATCCATTAGAGGTATATTACATTTTCCCATATACTTATTTCCCATATACATATACTTATTAATGCTTTAAAATTTTTTAAGAAATATTTTTTTGACAAAAATAGTTCAGTTATCAAAATAAAATATCAATAATATATGAATTGAATTATATGTCTCCCTTTATTATTGTTTTTTATTATCCTACATCGGGACAGTGGCTTTATTGGCCATGAGTCCTCTGGCAGCCCAATAAAAACTAGCCTTATTGTGGATGTTGTCGGGTAAACAGTTCAAAAGAGAAAGCACAGGACAGCTTGTTAAATGAATAAAATCCATAAAAGCTCCTGAAGGACACATTGTACAGTAGGGTGTGTTTACCATGAAGATACATTTTAAGTGTCCTTGGAGAAAGGCATCTCCAGTCAAATTCTGAAATTGGCTGTGAAAATGGAGCTTGGTAGGCACATGGGGCGTGGAGAGTTTAACAGGAACTCCAAGCCTTGTCTTTAGTAATTTCACTATATGAAGGTCTTTAAGGAGTTTGTTTTTGATTAAGTTGCTGATTTGTTGGTATGATGGAATAAAATCAGGCTGTTGCAGTTTGCATTCATTCTTTACAAGGTCATCTTCTTTTTCGCTCCTACAGATATTACAATGGCTTGTATCCACTGAAGAACAATCTCCCACCCGATGGAAATTGCATGATTGAATATTGATTTTACTTCTTCCATGTGAAATGAATCACTTATTGAGTATGAAGTGATGGCCACAATAGCAGACTGGGAATCAATAAAAAAGACAACTTTCAGGTCTCAATCCAAGAAGATTCACAGTGGCATATTTTATGGCCTCAATTTCAGCATCAAAGTTTGTGGCCCCAGATCCCACAGGTAAAGATTCCTCAAAAATCCCCTGCAGTACACACCAGATCCAGTTGCGTCTCCTGTTGCCAAACCATCTGTGTAAATGTAGAGCTATTCATCACTTGGGTATTTTGTAGCAATAGTCTCTAGGGAATGGATTCAGAGAATCTCTGGGTTAGCATTGCAGTTGTTTTCTAAAGTGCCAATTGTGATGCAAAAGGTTGGGATTTTACGATCAGGGGGAGTCTCAAATTTGTCACGGCATAACCCCTTTTGAGACTCTCATCATTGGACAAAAAATTTGCATGAGTTTTTAGTCTTAATGTGGAGGGAATATAATCCCTACAATGGTCTAAGTCTTTTAATAGTAATTTACAGAAATTCAGTGTTCCTTAGTGGACAAGGGAAAAAAATTGCAAACTGTTTTGTCACCATTAACTGTCATTTGATTTTTGAAGCACCATTCCTCTAAGACCTTTAAAGCGTCATTAATTTTGGTGTTTAAAGTATCAGTATCACTACCAGTTGTGAAGATTACTATGTTGTCAGCAAATGCAAAGCATTTGATTCCAGGTTTGTGAGCTATGCTGTAGATAAGATCATTGATCATGACATTAAACAGTGTACAGCTTGTGACTGCTCCTTGTAGTAAACCATCATGAAGCTGGACATATTTGGAAAAGGCTATTTGAAACTTCACCCTGGCCATTCTTTGAAAAAGTGTGAATTTTAGCCAGCTTAGTAAATTGCTGTTGATGCCAAAGAGAATCAATTTCTCAATAAGCTTTTTACACCATACTCTATCGTAGACATTTTTGAAATCCACATAAACTGCCAAGGTAGATTGATTTATATGAAAACTATCCTTGATTGATTGGGACAGGAAAGCTGCTTATTCAAAGGTACTTCTTTTTCTTCTAAAACCAGCCTAATAGTCAGATAAAAGTGTTTTTCTCTTCAAGATAAAATTAAGTCTATTGACCACCATTCTCTCTAGCAATTTTGATATTGTGTTGGTCAAAGAAATTGGCCTATAACTAAAAGGGCTCTCTGTTGGTTTTTGTAGTTAAAATCATCATTAAAAAGGTGTTTGTCACTAAGGTTCAGACAACCAACTAGTGGCAGTCTAAGCAGTGGAGCACGCCTCTTGTGGGACTGCCTGCATACTGACACATAATGCTTAGTAAAGGCCAGGGCCTTTTCTTTGTTATTATAGGAAATTTTTCCATTATTCATAAGCGGCTCATTTTTGCTTCAATTATTTTTATTTTTTAATGATGACAAAAAGCGATGGGCCCAAGCACCATCTTTCCCAAAATCCAAATTTGATGCAAAGTTTTTTAAAGATATCCTTTTGACCTCTTTTAAGGACATAATGTGCATGACGAATAACAACATTATCTGTGGTGTTTCCTGAAAGCTCAGCTTTCAAGAGTACTTCATGTTATTTTCCTTTTAGACTGTAAGTTCGTCTGTCCTGGAAGGTTTAAATCTTTTTATCTTTCTTGTAAGAATCGATTCCTGAGCACATACTCTAATAACCTCCACAATGAAATCGTTGCAAACGTCAGGGTTAGAGAAGTTAAATTTGTCAGTTGCTAGGATTTTATTGGTAAAGGAGGGAAACTTTTCCCACAATTTACCTTCTTCAAATTTCATCTAGGGTACATATCTTCATGGCAGCAGGTGTCCTGGGTCTTGTTAGAATGGTTCACTCTCAATATCTTGCGGCCATGGCCACTACAGAATGTAGATTGACAGAAACTTTATTAGATAACTATGAGTGGGATATTACAAGGTCGGGACTGGTTCTTTTCCCCTTTAAATTATATTTGCTTCATTTTATTGTAAAACATCTCTGGTACTTTATTTCTTCTCCTCCCTTTAAGCAAAAAATATTGTCTTGATAATATTTTATATTCAATCAATATATTTACTCTTTTAAATTTTAATAGTTTTAAATTAATTTTTTATACAAGATAAATTTTCTTGGGTGATTCCTGCCTTATTTAATGCTGGTAATTTTAAATTTAGCTAAGACAAGAGAAGGTGCAATTAGAGCAAACATTAGAACAAGAACAAGAAGCACTTGTAAATAAATTAATGCGAAAAATAGAAAAATTAGAAGCCGAAACTCTTGGAAAGCAAAGTAATTTGGAGCAATTAAGAAGGGAAAAAGTAGAATTAGAAAACACTTTGGAGCAAGAACAAGAAGCACTTGTTAATAGATTGTGGAAAAGGATGGATAAATTAGAAGCAGAAAAAAGGTATATTTTATTTTTGATATGAGCAAAATAATTTTTGAAATATAATATATACCATAATTATTTAATAGCAATTACGTTAAAACTAATTACTGTTTTTAGTTTTGTATAAAAAGTATGCAATATTCAAAATTATCATTTTAAAATTAATTTTTATGTAAAGTAAAAATTGTCCAAGTTTATTCTCTGTGCATTTTAAATTACTTAATATAAAAAATCTTATTGAATATCAGTGTTTTTAATAAATTTTATTGCTGTTATTTTTGTAATTTTATAATTTAGAATGATGCATTCTTTTTTAAAAGATGTATGCCATTTATTTAAGAACTATATCCTTTTCTTTTCTCATAGAATGCTTCAAGAAAAATTAGATCAGCCTGTGTCTGCTCCACCTTCTCCCAGAGATATTAATAATGGAGATCTTGCTGCAAATTTAACTATGCATGTTCAACATCTGAGGAATGAAGTAGCTAAACTAAAAACTCAACTTTTGAATGCACAACAAGAGCGTAATTATTTATTTAATTTTTTTCTTAAGTCCTTTTATAATAGATGAATTCATACACTAGTTAGAAAAAGTGTTAAATCTCTTACCTTTTTTTTCTGAGAAAATTTTAGTGTTACATATGATTATTTCACTTTTTAAAAGCTGCACACTGCCATAAGAATCTTTTTAAACACACATCTCATAATACATTGAAAAACTTTTCATTGATAGTTAATATGCAGTAAAAGAGAAAACCAGGAAAACTCTTGTACTCACCTTATCAGATTTGATCCCAGAAATCTTTTTGATTTTTTAAAAACAGGATTTTTTTTTTTTTCTTTTTTTTTTTTTTGTAATACATATTTTTAATTTGTATGTCTGTTAATTTGGTTAATATTATTCCTTCATTTTTACATTTAATTTTTGATTTTACTTACATAGACATTTTTTCGTGTGTATAAAATTTTAATGTTTACATTTTAAAAAAAGTATTTTTCTTACAATATAAATTTTGGGCAGCTTGTATTATTCTGCCGCAAAACTCAACCAACTATCAGAATATAGAAAATAAATATGCAAAAGTCATGTCTTGTTCAACAATTACTAAAACCAAGCATTTCATATTTCACTCCTTAGTGTACAGTCATGTAGTGGGCACTTTTTTTTTCTGTATAGTAAGTAATTTAACCAATCAAAGTACATTATTTTTACCTGTTACTATTCAGAATTTTTATAAATAATGCAATTTTCTCAACTCTTAAAAAATTTGAAAAATCTTTTAAAGTTTCTGATATATGCATTGAGATAAATTGAAAAAGTTTTTTATTCATTAATAATTCATTTCGAATTATTAATGAATGAATAATTCATTAGATACATACAATGTATTTCATGGAAACTACCATTCAGAAATAATAATTTCATTGATTAAACTATGTTATTAATGTCATGTAAAGCAATTAATTTGAATATTTGGTTAAATATATTATTCTAAACTTTGGGAAATAAATTTTGATCATTAAATTTAATTGAAAAAAAAATATTTAGAAAAGTCTAAAAGTAAAATGTCAATATTTTCTTTGTGGGCTATTTATAATTATATTTGAAGCTCTTTTCACTTATTTTTAGTGCAAATGTAAAAAAATGGCTTATATGTGTTAGATAGTATTAAACAGTTGGTTTAAAAATTAAATTTCAACTGCTTCTTGACTGCTCTTCCATTTTTAATTTGAAATTAAATAAACAAAACCAAGTATTAGCAATAAAATAATTGTTAATTATTTAAAAAAAATAAATAAAAAAAAATAAAAAAAAAGATTATAAAATGCTTTGTTGAACATCATTGAAACTACAAATTGTGAATGAAAAAGTCTATAAGCTATTATTTTTGATATTATTATTGTTTAGTTAAAATTGCAAATAATAATATATTAATTACAAATATAGACTAATTAATAATGTCTTAAAATTTATTTTCTTGGAAATTTTGTTTCTGCTCTTTGTAATAGTTTACTAACAATGCTATATTTTTCATTATATATTTAAATATGTAATTAATTTTTCATCTTTAATGATTTTATTTAAATATTTTAATAGATTCTGAAAAAATGGCTCAGTTTGCCATGGAAGAAAGACATGGCCGGGAAGAGAATATTAGGCTTCATCGAAAGCTTCAATTAGAAGTAGAGCGAAGAGAAGCACTGTGCCGCCATTTATCTGAAAGTGAATCTAGTCTTGAAATGGATGAAGAAAGGTAAAAATTTAAGTAGTGAAATTAAATTTTGACATACTTGATTTCTTTTGTTATGTTATTCTATTCTAGGTATGGTGATATATTTTTTTAGAGAATTTAAATAGCCTTCTTACTCACCCTTCTTGGATGAAAACCATTATTTTGTAATTAATCACTCTGCTAATTCAATACATGTTTCCCAGATACGAATATTTGATCAAATTATTTTCACTCTAGCAAAATCTTTTGTGATAGTATAAGTTTGACATGATTTTAAATTTTTACACCAAGCGCTGCACAGTTATCTCACCAACCTAAATTATGTCACCTCATGCAAAATATAGTTTTCAAAATCTTGATCGTGTTCAAACCCAAACTTCGAGCTTTACAAACTCTCTCTGTTTTAGATAGTCTCTGTAACTTAGCTCACAGGTACCCACTGGGTAATGATTAATGAGTAGCAGTTTCCAGCCTTGTTGTGGTGAAGCATTAGTTAACCAAGTGCCCGCCATTATCATTCGTGCAAAAAAATTCATGAAATTCTAAGTACATATATGTCAAATATTTCTACACAATATTCAATTAATTACACAAATTATTACAATACAACAGAAATTTTATTTGAATAATATTAAAATAAAAGTAATTGGCACTTGTAAAAGAATATAAAAAAAAAACACAAACTCAATTTATTATTACTTATATTTTGCACTTCTTACAGATTAATACTAAAATTCAAATTTTTTATTTTAATACACTTTCAAAACAAAATATATCTTCAAATGTTTAAATTTTAACTATAAATGAAAGAAAAAAAAGCACAATAAAAGCTTCAAAGTTTTTTAGAATTCCAAACAAATTTTGCCCATTTTTATATTGGGTTTACATTATAAAATCACAACATACATTTCTCCTTAAATCACAGTTTGGCATATTTATTGCCATATCAGCTCCTAGGTTTCAGTTATTAAAAATACCTTAATTCATGACATCTAGTTTTCTTTGAACCTTTTATTTATCAACTTTAATGGATAGTGTGTTAGAACAAGAAAAAAAAGTAACACAATAATCAATTCTAATTTTTAATGATAAATTGTTGCAAAATGCTAACAAGTCTTTGTATCATTATGGAAAATCTAAAGTTGTTATTTGGTCATAATTGTTTTAAGTTGTTTTATCCCATTAATTGATTAGGATGTGTACATCTCCTGGAACTCAAAACTGTTTTAAAGGCCCTTGAAATATCCTAGAATCAAAATCAATTCCATCATATTAGACTTGCTAATATGATTGAATTGATTTTGATTCTAGGAAATTGCACTGGTTTTAAAAATTGAAAATTACTAAAAGTGAACTGGATTACTATAAATTGAAAATTACTAGACTTTTTTAGTTGTATTTTTATTTTTCCTGAAATTTTAATGATAGTGCCATTTTCTAAAAGATCCTAAAAAGTTGTTATTAATTTTGAAAATATATCTTTATTTCTTTATTGTAACTCAAATATCTTCTTAGTTTTTGAAATGATAAATCTTATTTTCAAATTTTTGTGCAGAGAAACAATAATATTGGCAAGTTACTCTTTTTTGTGTAGCAGCACTACTTATTCAATTAATGACTTTTGAGTTGGTTGCAAAAAGATGTGGACTGGAAATCTAATTAAGTCATAATATATCTATTTCTTACTTTAAAAAATACACTTTATAAAAAATACTTTTATATTATCTTGAGAACTTTCAAATCTTATTATGTTACAGTAATATAAAATAAACATTTGTTTTTAAAATATTTTATTTAACTGAAAATCAATAGTTTTTATCATTAACATAAGATTATTACTTAGTTAAATATACTGATATTAACAGTTAATTATATTTTTTATTGTTATTAAAGCTACTTGAAACATCTATAAGATGACAAATTTAAGTTTAAAAAATTTCTCATCAGTACGTAAAATTATTTGGTCATAATTGTTTTAAGTTGTTTTATCTCATTAATTGATTAGGATTTGTACATCTCCTGGAACTCAAAACTGTTTGAAAGGCCCTTGGAATACCTTAAATTTCGACTTTCCGTGAAAATTGTGAATTCTGAAATTTTTACTTACCATAATTCAGTTATTTTTTGTCACAAAATATTATATTTTTTATTTTATTTTAAAATTCTTAGTGAAATTGTCCAAAAACAATATTGAATGTTAGCTCTTAATGGTACCCTCTTAATGCAGCCGTTAATAGATTGTCAGTGTATTCACAACTGTAATGTTGACTAAAGGAAAGATCCAGTTCAACTATAGTAACTTCATGATGATCCAGTTTATACAGGACTAGATGAAGTATTAAGGTTTATGTGCATGAAGTGAAGTGAAGAGTAATCACCAATGTGATTATCATGTTGTACAATCAGGCAGGAGATAATAATCGATTTTTTATTTGTTTCCGTTTTCTTTATATTTTATACAATTCACTGAATGTTGATATTTAACTATAAAATTTTTGAGTGAAAATATGTTTTCCATATTTTCCTACATGAAAACTGCTTATAATTTCAGTGTATCGAGGTGAAACTTTTTATATGAGAAATAAGGGATAAAATAAATTATTTGATATGCTTAGTGAAAACTGTCTTTTCAATGACCAGTGAGCTCAAGAAAAGGCATACAAAGATGAACTTTGCATGGTTCAGTAAAAACTTTACCTATTATCTAGTCTGCAAGAAAGACTTCTGTATTTTAAAATCGGTTGTCAAATACTTTATGAGAGGAAAAAAATTATTTATTTGTTAGAGCAAGCTGTCTCTAACAATAATATACTCATTTAAAAGATTTTTTTCATTACTACTCTTCCTATTAAAAAATGTGAACCAAAAGCATTGTTCTGAAATTTTAATTCATTTGTTACTTCAAATTTTAAAGGCTAAAGTTCTATTTGCCCATAAAGTTTTAAATAGTGGATTCAGCTACAGTTCTTGTAGCAATATTATTTTCTCTTGTATTCAATGTTTCCATACAGTACTATTGCAAAGCAATTGAGTTGTGATAAAAAAAAAAGTGTGCTTATACTAGTTTTTGGAATTACACCTTATGTTTACAACTTATTGAAAGAAAAAGTTTAGAATGCTAGTAGTTATGTATGATTGCTAGTAGTTTGCTGAAAGTTAAAATAATCATCTGCAAGCAAAACAATTAGGCTGCCTAATAGGATTTTGGAATAATGAAACTGTTAAAACATGGTATTACTCATCAGATCTTTTAAGTCTATTAACTGGAGATATTTTGCTTAAAAAAACTGAATGAGCTGTGTTAGAATTAAGAATAAATTAATTGCTGCAGTTGTCAGTGGATAATCTGTCCATTTTCACTAAAATGGCTGATTTTTTTTAAAAAAAGTGAGCAGCATTCAAATATAGCAATTGTTGGAAGCTGCACCTTCTACACAAACATGTCTTACATCCAAGAATGTTCCTCATTTTCAGAGTATGAGTTAACAGCTAATATTGTGTACAGAATATTTAAGGACTCACTTGCTCTTTGGTATGATTTAAATAGCCTTGGACTGACATAAAGTTTCCTTTATAGTTTTGTAAAAATTAAGGGTTAGAAAAAACATAGTTTTAACATTTACATTTAAATTTACATTTAAGGCAGGATCTTACAAAATCTTGAAATATATGTGATTTGTTCAAAACAAAAAATTTTCCATTTGAACCAAAATCGTATAAAGTTTTGTGAAATTTTTTCATTACAATATGTGTTATTAGTCATATTAATGAACTTCAAGACATTTAAAGAGAAAGTTTTAGATTTTCTCTAACATAATAGAATCTGATGCTCATTTTTTATTTTCAATCTTAAATTTAAATTACTTAATATTATAATAAAATTTTTCTAGGTAGCTTTTAATAAAACAAATTTATAATATATTTTAGCATTTCTTTTTCCTGTTTTTTATTATAAAGAATTTTTTTTTCAAGAAACTTAAATATTTAGTAGAATTGCTCTTTTGAGTTTCATAGAAAACAAGTAAAAAAATTATCAAAGTTGTAAAATTCTACTTAAAAACTTTTTTTTTTTAATTAATACTCTATAAGAATTTTCCAAATTAAGATATTGTATAATAAGTTACAGTTCTTGTCTAGGTACTTTAATGAGATGAGTTATGCTTGGCATACTCGACCAAGAGCAGCATCCAGTCCAGTTTTCCATAATCCTTCTCCTAGCTCTTCTCGGCCACTTAGTCCTGGTAAGAATCATTTACATTACATATTTACTGCATCTTGTATGATTTAACAAAATTTGTTAATGTCATTATATGCTTATTTAATTTGTGATGAATTTGTATAATCATTTAATTTAAGTACAATATATTAAAAACTCTGTAATTTGTAGGTTGTAGAGAGGCATTTGGTCCACCCTCTTCAGTTTCAAATAGGTGTCCTCACTGTAATCAACTTTTGAATTCTACATCACTTTCTCTGCCTGGAAATCAACTTTATACCAATCCATCTTCTGTAGGTTCTGGTATCTTGGCTCACTCCTCCGTAGGTGATGTTTATATTGTTGTACATCTTTCACTTATACTAATTGCATTAAAATTTTTAATGAAAATTTATTGAATAGAATATTTTAAAATATAAAAATAACTTATTGCTATGTATTTTCCTGTAGATAATCCATGGATTGTATGTTAAAATAGTTTCTAAAGTTGTTATGAGTGCTATATGAAGCCACAAGTAATTTGATAAAAAAAAATTTTTCCCACCAGATTAACTTTCTATAAAGTTTGTAAAAAAATGTCATTTATTTTTCATAAAATAAGTAAAGGGTGACACAATTTAGCTAATTTATTCCTGCTATAAATAATTTCGACTAATTATGTTCAAGAACGAATTTGGTTTTTTGAAGAATACAATTTCTGTTCACTATCATTCATATTTACTCTTGGTCTGAGTTCTTTTATTCTGAAAATATTCAAGTTTTGTTTATCTTCATGTGGAAGCAAAAGTTTATAAGTTACACTGCTGATATTCAACTAAACACTATGGAGGAGGCAAATTAAAAAATTACCAATAAGCATTAATATAAGGTGAGAAACTAAGGATGTGTAGTACAAAAGAAAAAAATGTATATGATATATAGTTAAAAAATGATTCATTTAATTATTAACAAAGCAAATATTTTTATTTTAAAATATATCTAACCTTGTTTTAAAAGATTTTAGAAATAAAAAATCAGTGTTTTACTAGAATCTTTTTCGAATTATTGCTTTTGATGATCAATCTGGTGCTTTCACCTCAGTTTATAACACTTTGCGATGAGGTGGATGCGAATAAGATCTAGTTGGATGTTTATCATAATAAAAGTTATTTTTTATAGAATTAATCATTTTTGTAATAGTAAATTGTATTTTTTATTTCATTGGAATCCATATTATCAGCATTATATATTTTCTAATATTCATCAAAAAAATTGCTGCGGATTGTACACCAATGCGGATTATGTGATGCTTTTTACATTTACTTAAAAGATTGATCTTGTGGATAAGAGCTATATACAGCTGAAAATTATATATAGGAAAATATGGTAGTTATTTGTACAATGTTAAGATATTTATTCCAAAAAAAATATATTTCCTGCTAACTAGTTGTGTTTAAATTATGTTTTTTTATCCATGATAATTTTGATTTAAAAGGGATATAAGTTAATAACACCTATAGAGGAAAATAAATTAATTCACAATATTATTTTTATTTGAAAAATAGCAAATATAATAGTATTTTTATAAAATTGTTTAATGTCAGCTTGTATAATTGCTTATGTAATTTTATTTTTATATCTAATTAAATTTACCCAATTACAGCAACAATTATATTTTAAAAAATTAATTTTAAAAATATTTATTTTGTTTATCTTTTAATTTATTTTGAGGAACATTTTTAAATGTATCTTGTCGCTTATAAATGTTTTGATTTTTTTTTCACTTAAATCATTTCTATGGTTATTGAAATTCTTACTTTAGAAAAACTTATCCTAATATAAATATTAAATTGTCAGCAATTGTTAAAGTTACAGTCATGCTTATTAATTTTTTTCTTTAACCTTTTAAAATGTTAAAAGCTATATTAGATATTTGTCATTTTAAAACAAGTACTTTAATCAAATAATAATTTAGTTTACTTATTAGATTAATGCTGGTGTTAAAATTCATCCTCTGGCATCAAATATATATATATATATATATATATATATATATATATATATATATATATATATATATATATATATACATACATAAATATATATATATATATATGTACGCTGATAGAGGAGAAATATAATTTTATGGCTTTTAAATTTACTTTTTTCCTCCATTAGTATATATATATAGTTTGCTTTTAAATTTAATGATCAATTTATAAAATGGTATGATGAATTTCTTTTAATTATAACCTGAATGAGTTTTTATTAAAATTTTCAATAATTTACAAAGTTGAATGGTGCATCTATCAAGAAAATCTACTTATTTATGATTAAATTAACACAAATATATTTTTATGCACAATATATTTATACATTTTAGAACAATGTATTTATACACACAACAGCTAAGATAAATATATTTATTATTTGAGAAATAATAAAATTTATTTTTTACAAATTTATCAATTTGCTTTAAGAAATCATTCACAAAAAATTTTATTCCATAGAAAACATTTTTAATATTAAATATTAACACTTCCTTGGAATTTAGATATCATAAATGATCAGGAGTTCATTGTACTTACATTTTAATTATTTTAATGTACCATTGATTTTAAACTTCCATTGTAAATGTTCAGTATTTCTTCAACACCAAAAAATAAAATAATGAAAAAAATCATCTTTTTTTTTTCTACCTACGAAATTAAGTTTTCACTCCTTTTCAGAAATGTAACTAATGTAACATTCTAAGCATAAATTTCTGTCTTTAGATAATTTACAAATTTGAGATTATAATTCAAATATCATATTTTATGATGAAATTTCATACTTAAAATTTTCCATAACTTATAATGTAAAAATCATTCAGCTAAAAGAACCATTCAAGAATGATGTTATTCAAAATTTAACTGATTTGTAGTGGGAGGTTTATTGTCTTCATTGTGTGTATATTGTGATTAGATTGTGTATAATGAAAATCTGAAAAATCGTTCTTCCTTTGATGAGGTTCCAAAAGCATATTTGTTGACAGTAATGGATTTAAAACTAAAAATTTTATATTTTATTCTCTGTTAGAAGTAAGTAATGCTAAGAAGTAATTGAAACAAATGTGAATTAGCATTTGCATAATTAATGGTTGTAGAAGATTGAAAAAGTGCAGATTTTCATTTCTGTGCTCAAGGAAAACAAATACAACAAATATTATTAATATAAATATATATTAAACTTTTAAGCAGTTAACTGCATTTGTGTGTGGTAATGACATTTTTTATCGCCAAAAATTATTGAACTGCTTTGGACACTAGCTAATGATAAATTAGCTTGCTTAGATAAAATTCAGGTAAAGCTTGTGTAGCATGTATAATAAATTCTATCAAAGTGTAACAAAAATTATATAATATTTAGTAAGCAAATTAAGTAATTTTTTCCCTATTAAATATTGGTGAAACTACAAATGAATTCAACATAAAATAATGAATAATATGACTAAGTTTTCAATGATGAACTGTGTAAATTGATTTTGGTACTAAGAGAGGAAATGAATGCTAAAAGTAAACAACTTTTTTTTTTTTTTATATAAAATTAGATGTAGTATTTGTAAGGTGATGTTCAAACATGCAGGTTAAAAAGTGATTTAGAAATGATTGTCCATTTGTCCACGAAGAAGGGAGTACCATTCTCTTTGCTAGTAGATTAGGATTTTGAAATGGAGGGATATTTTGATCATAAATTAGATAGCTTTGGAAACTTCTTTTGGATTTTAAGTAAAATAATTAAAAGTTTAATGGAAATTTTTATAATAAATTTCTTTTTAAACAAGGCACTTGTTTGTTAAGCAACAGATAGTTAACTTCATTTCTTTCAAATAATTTTTGAATTTTGAAGCAAACTTAATTTATTTAGAACCATTTTGGCAGATATTTCATGAATTATGTGGGGATATTATAATTGTATGAGATTTTCATTACATTAAGAAAGAACTCAGAATGAGATACACTTAAGTAATAATTATTTTAAGTAATACATAAAATAATTCCATGTCTGAATTGAAAAAGGATATATTTAATTAGTATTGGCGAAATGTTATTTTAGTATTTCGTCAACATGAAAATTAATTTCTTTTAAATTTGTGCATAAATATTTTTCCTAATTTTATTAATAGATTAGCAAAATTTTAAAGATTCTGTAAAACAATATGGTGACATTATACATATTTGTGCAATTACTTATAAAATGCTGTACATTTAAAGAAAAGAAATATTGTGGATAAAATTATATGAATCTCTAAATAGCTGCTGTATATAGGAATTAATCTTATATTTGATGAAAAACTTGTTATTTTATTATAAATGCTTAATTTATTTTCTAGGAGAACTAAAATGTAGAAAAGAAAATAGAAGCTACATATTTTAAGATTTATGGCAAAATATTTTTACTCCTGTGACTTACCATCTGTGATTTCTAAAAAAGAATTAAGCTTCTGAATAGAAAAAGTCAGAAGTCATGCAGTAGATGAAATTATATATGAAATGTATAATGTTAAATTATACATTAGGGATAAACATAGAATGGATTTAAATTTGATCTCATAACTGTAAAATAATTCAATGGTGTTCCAATGTATAAATTTTTAACTATAGTGAAAAAGCTATTATAATTTGTTTCTTAGAACTTTTAATTGTTTCTTTTAATATTATAAATGATGTTATTACTAATGACAAAATAATTCTAAATGTAAAAAATTATGTGAGAAAGTTTTATAATCAAATATTATTTGTCAGTCTTTTAAAGCATAAATATCAAGTTAGTTAAAAAATATTACCTAGTTTTTCTAAAAAAATAAAACATCAGAATTTGTTAAAGAAAGTGAAATTGTTTTTGCATCAGGTAAATTTCAATATTACAATATATTATTAACTCCAGGCATAAATGTAAATTATCTGTAGGCAGTAAAACACAAAAGATAAAACATCAAGTTTAAAGTCTATTAAAAATTCATTTGTGTAAAGCTGATGTTTTTAATGGAAAATTGTAATATTTTTAAGAAATTCTTAAATTATTATGCAGATTATTCATATTGTAAAATTTCATAAAACAATCTATAAATATTTGGCATGGGATAGTGAACAGTCTAAGAAGCTGTTCTAAAACATTTTAATGTCCTCTGCATAAATTGCCTTTCATGTGTACTTTTAATAGATAATTTGTATCAGTAAAGAAACTCCCAAATGTCTACCTCTACAGAGGTACATGTAAAGCACAAATTCCATCTCTTTATTTTTAAGAGTGGTTGGTTTTGAATTCTAGACCTTTTATGAGGAGAGTGTAAATCTCCTACTATGCCACTGTTAGCCCGAATACTTTTACTTGACATTTTCCGTCTTGGCAAATTTTTAAAGTGGCATTCCTATATTTTTATTTTAAACAAAATCTATATTTTTATGATTATTGCCTGCTTTGTTAAATGTTAGCTTGCTTAGACCAGAATAAAAAGTAATTAAGATTGCATATATCCTTTAATTAAATAATTTTATTTTCCCAAATTAATTATTGTTTTACATTTAATAATTGTTGATTTACATAGGATATTTATTAAAGCGTATAATAATTTAAAATTACAGTATTTAAATATTAAAAATAAACATATATACTTATCTAGATACATAGTATGTAAATTTTTATGGCAAATGCATATCAAGACTTTTATACTATTATTTTGGTTTAAAAAATATGATATATTCCTATATATATAATCTACAGATTATGTGTTAAAAAAGTTTCTAATTTCCTTGTGTGTATTATATGTTACAGCGAATTATCTGATATAAGACATTCTCTAACAGAAAAGCCTACAATAAAGTTTTGAAAGAAATGATATTTATGTTTCATAAAATGAATATCAGATGTTACCAAGACTCAGCTGACTTATTTTAACTATAATCAGAATAATCCAATTATGTTCAAGAACAAATTCAGTTCCGCAGAATGATATTACAAATGCAATAGACTTATATCATTTCACTTTCTGTCTTGACATGATTCTCTTTGGAAAACATTCAAATTCGTATATTGTCCTCTGAATGCAAAAAACGTTCAAGTTATGCTACAAATTTTAAACTAAAAGTTGTAGGGAAGGCAAATAAAAAAATGGCAATAAAGTTAATGTAAGGTAATAAACAAAGCATGTGCGGTACAAAAGAAAACAACGTATCTAATCTTCAGTTTAAAACTAATCAATTTCTTTCATTTAATTATTAACAAAACAAATATATTTTATTTTTAAAATATGTCTAATCTTGTTTTAAAAGTTCATAAAGAAAATAATCATGACATTTTACTAGAATCTTCTTGGATTTAGATTGATTTTGCACTTTCATCTCAATTTATCGCACTTTGCGCTGAAGTTTGGTTCCAAACAGATTTTTTTCATAAAAATATTTTTCCTGTAGAATTTAATATATTTTTAATCATACTGTGTATTCTTTTTTTTTTTATTTAGCACCAAATTATCAGTAGTATTCAAATATTCACTGAAAAAAGTTAAGCAGATTATACGCCAGTGTTGATTATATACAGAAAAACACTGATTCAAATTAGAAAAAAAATTATAATAAATTTTTAATATTTCATTGAAATGTAAATTCAGTATTTTTTGCTTATATTTGTTGAATAAAAATTAATAAATAATTTTTAGAATTATGAAAATATTTATTTAAGGTACTTGTATACATTGAAAACGTCAATTTCGACCAAAAATGAAATTTATTTTATTCTTTCATTAAATAAGGAATTTAAATAGCTTTCTAAAACAGGTTTGTTTTTGTCTCTACGTTAATTAGGTTCTTAGATATAAAGGATTTCATAAAGATTAGGAAACCAAAAGTGGACAAATTTAAAGTACCGGAAGTGGGTGTTTAAAGGGCCAGAATGATGTTGAAAATTAATTTAAACAGTGTTTAATTTTGAAGTATAAATTTAGTAAGCTTTTAAAAGATAAATAAAATAATTACTGTTCCGGAAATCAATCAGAAAATCAAATAAAAAAATTAAATCAGCAAATATGAGAATTTCTTATAAATACACAACACTTTAATCTTTAAATGCCATTTTCTCAGAACTGGCTTTTACCTATAATTTGCATGCTTCAAAAATGATAACTCAAGATATTTTTATAAAATCACTATGGAATTTCATGAGCATGATCTGTATATTGTTTTCTAGGGTTTTTTTAAATCTGCCTTACCAGTTTCAGTTCTGATTCTAGACCATTGAGCCATAAATAATGATGAGACAAATGATCATAGTACTTCTTAAGAGCAAATTAGTTTTTAGACTGAAGAAAGTTATCTCTTTCAAATTAAGAATTTTTTAGGCAATCATGGTTATTTTTTGATGATTTAAAGAATTTTAATCTGAAAGAATTTTAATCCCTAAAATATTCCAGAAATTATGGCCTGTTATTCGAATAATGGCATAGAAATTTTGGCTAAAATTTCAGTATAAATATTCAACTGGCCGTGATTTTTTAATTTTTTTAACAAAAACTCTAGAGCATGTAAAATTTTAGTACATGCTCTAGACAACAACATATAGATTATTTCGTATTAATTTTTTTCATATATGTTTAATAGTTTTTGATGTAGCATTTTTTAAAGTTTTTCAAAAAATGCTTAAAATTGTATACATATTTAACATTTCTGAAGAATAATATTAGAATATATCAAATTTTAGTAGCTCAATATTAATGTTTTCTAAAGTGAAATAAGAAAAAATCGTAACAATGTATATATGCAGTGTATTTAAAAAAAGTGCTATGAATGTGTTCGGGTACCTTAAAAGAAATAGCTCTGATATAGGGTTGTGTGGCCCCAAAAATCAAATGTCTATTGCACTTTTATATTCTAAAGAGAAAGCCCTTATTTAAAGATACCAGTATCCTAAGCAAAATTTAGCAGTCATTTACCTAGGATATCTTGCAGCATCAAAAATTGCTGACCCAGATGTTTAAATCTTTGTGCAAAAAAGCATCACATTCAGATAGAATATGTAAATTTTCTCCATATATTAACAACCCCTGCAAGTGGGATCATCCAATATTCCCATTATGGTAAGGTGGCAGCATCTTGTTAGAAGTCACACTGCACTTGTTAAACTGCTTCTACTAAGTAGCTCTTTTTGTCTTTTGCTTGGACAAGTGCTATTTAATAACTTTGCTTCCCTTTTGATCACTGCCATTATACCAATTCAAAAACTGACGTTTCTTGACACGTTGCCTCTGATCAGTTGTTTTGTAATATCTAGAACTGGCACAGGGCTAAAAAAATTGATCCAACCCTCACTCGCTCATCAGCTAACTCATTACCAGAAACACCAGAGTTCCTGGACACCAACATTAAATAAGGGAATTATTGTTATCTAATTCTCTGAGTAAGGTAGCATTCCCAGAAAAGAAGTTAAAAGTAGATTTTGCAAAGCCAGTAATGCAGCTTGACTGTCAGAAAAAAATTATTATTCTATTAAAAAATAGTCTACCCAAGCGTATTCTGCTGTACACGATGATGGTGGATTCCTTCTTGGAATACAGTTATGTTTTCCCAAAGAAAATGATAACTTTGTACCATCAGCCTAACAGCAAATATCAGCCCCAGTGTTGGAATTAGTTTTTACCCCATCAAAACACCAATAAGTACAATTTTCACTGATGACAAAATTATTCCATTCTTCTCGTAAAGGAAGTTAGATTGTGTAAGGCTTATAAAAACATATTTAACAATTATGTTATCAGTTGTCATACAGGATGACTTATTACATCAGCATTAAGGTTTCATCAAGACCCAAATTTTAAGTAATTCTTCCACTTACCTGTATTTTTAAGCTTTTTCATACAAATTATAACCTCCACTTCAGTATGCATGTAAAGAGGGTACATGCCAAGCAAAATCTTAAGTGTGGCAAGGGGAATTGTTTCAATATACTCAGAAATCACAAAAGTACTTTTAAGGTTTTTTTAAATCTGCCTTACCAGTTTCAGTTCTGATTCTAGACCATTGAGCCATCAATAATGATGAGACAAATGATCATAGTACTTCTTAAGAGCAAATTAGTTTTTAGACTGAAGAAAGTTATCTCTTTCAAATTAAGATTTTTTTAGGCAATCATGGTTATTTTTTGATGGTTTAAAGGGAGACCATCATCATTACAAAAAGTCTTAACGTCTTTGAAGGCATTAGACATGGTATAGAGATCGTTTCATCAAATTTACTCTGACAATAATAACTAGACTATATGCATACCCAACAATAATTTTGCCAGACATTTAAAACCTCTGAAAAGAAATCTACAACACAATTTTACAAGATGAGTGAAAGAACCTTCCCTGTGGACAGTAGCTTTAGCTTGGATCATCATGTTTTTCTCCTAAAAAGAAGCACTAATAAATCTCATTAAGTATGTTTCTGATCCAGAAACAGACAGTGTCATTATAAGTATCCTATCAAAAAATCCTTCAATATTTAAGGAAACAGCTAAAACTAGTTCTTTAGACTTAAAATTCTTTTCCAAAATAAAAAACTGATTGTAGATTGCATTGTTATTAGATTTACCTGTTTGATCCACTAAGCAAACTTCACTGGTATATTTGTCTATTATCTTTTCAATTGCATTTAGAAGTAAAGATGTTAAGTTGATAGGTTTGAAAAATATAACTTCATAATAATAATTTTCTTATTTTAGAAATAAAACTTACTTTTGTATTCCCCCAAGTAATTAGTAAATGCCCAAACACAATGCATGCTCTGAAAATTTTACAAAGAATTGAAATAATGCACTAGACTTCTTCAATTAGTAAAGCTGGTACAATACCATTGATTTCTGTCAATTTTTAAGGTTAACAGGACATAGCCCATTTTATTTAATCATAAGTTATGATTTTTTTGCAACATCCCATTTACTTCTACTATAGTTACTTATAAAGAATGTATATGTGGAATTCTGATGATTTCTTTTAAACCTGGAAAGTGAATTCTGAAAACTTAGCGTTTGGCATTTTAAAGATATTTAAACTGCGGTTCCTGTCTTAACAATATTTTAACAATCTTGCAGTAACTGACGTTATCACGTGCAGTCTTAACGTTATTACAGTAAGTTTTCCAGGAATACTTTTTAGAATTTCTAATAGCTTTATTATAAGTACCAATTTATATTTCTGCCACTCACCATTTTTATAGCTCTATTAAAGAACTACTTAATTTGTCTCTGTAATTTGCTTAGCTTTTTTAACCGCCAATGAACTAACCTTAGCAAGCAAGAATTACTGACCCTACAATTTTAATAGTATGCTTGGAGAATAATATGTTACTATATATCGACAGCCAACTTCAAATATTCTATTGAAGATAACTACCAAAGTCATCTTCTCTGACCAGGACTTCCAGGTCTTTGTAGAAATCCCAATTGGTCTCTTGGTTTTTTTTACCTACCATCTCTAGTCTGTTTGCCCCTGAAACAAAAGCTAAGATGGTGAAGTAAGCTTACTTCATCAAACACTTTCCAATCATTAATGAAGTCCACACATTTACATATGAAATCCATCACATAGAATAAGGTCAATGATTTATTTTCTATTTACAGTAATAAATGTAGGTGCTTTGCCTTTATTAAGGATAAATAGCTTTACATACAATATAAAAATGAATTCTAATAGATTCTTAAGATGTTTGCTGCAGTCACTAATTCTCCACTTAGTATGATGAGCATTTGCATTACATTCTATAATTAGTTTCTTACTCAAGTCACTACGATGTAAAAGTCTGTCAATTTATGCTTTGAATATGTCATATCTTCAAAAAGAAGCATGGAAGACAAAATTAATTTCATCTTTGATTCCTTGCAACAAACAAGATACTTTAGCAGCAACGTTAACCTTGTTTAAGTAATTATCCAAAATAGAAGCATGTAGTTTGTTGCTAATAGAAATACAGGCTCTTGGTCTCTAATACCATTTATCATAAGTTTAAAACATGAATATTTAGGCCCAAAGTGGAACCATTAAGTGGTTGCATATCTTCTGAACCACTATAATATCAACTTCTCTTCTAGTCATCTTTAAAAATAGCTGAAGTAGGTTGACTGTGATGGAGGTTTATTTGTGGTTCTTTGATGATGCTTACCTTTATAGCAACCAAAGAAGCTGAAAGGTGCATTACTCCTCATGTGATTATAAATCAACTTAAAGAAGAGTCAGTGGAATTTCTTTGAAGCCTTTTCTATTTTGCTCACAGATATAGGAAAGCTAAGCTGTAAAATTATATCAGAGCTGGTATTTAATTCCTGTTCTTCAATGCCAAGTAATTCACTTCCTTACTAAGAAGTAGAAGAAGATTTATTTACTATAGAGGAAGTTGTCTGATATTCTGGCACTGTTTCCATTTCTTCTAATCCCTAAGGTTTTTAATAATCTTCCAGTCTAAATATATGTAGGTATCATAATTTGCCTTTTTGAGGATTTCTGTCAAACTTCAATATCAAACTCGAAAATCCATAAATTAAAATGTATCTACAGATTTCTGCAGAGTGTGCTATTCCAAAGACTGACTTTGGGTTGAGCCTATTAAGTCATTTCAGAAAAGGATTACTGGTATGAATGCCCTGTGTCTTAAAGGCCGCTTTTACCATTTTAGGGACTTCATTGGGTTTATCACTCTCAAATATGTACTTGTTATGATGGAATATTTTTTAATCCAATCCACAGTTTCAAGGTCTTCACATAGGAAGATCAATGTTTCAAATACTAAATTGAAGCCACAAAGCTTAGGCAAATGATTTCTTATGGGGACTTATCTACCTCAGTAAGAATCTCCAGCTGTATAGAACTGAAATCTTCCTTGATAAGTTTAATGAATGGCCTTACCTTTCTATCTGATAATTTTTTACTGTGTCTGTTTTAAAACATGCATTTACAACTTAAGCAAAAGTCCCAGGTAAATTGTTCTCCTTGGGCTTCTTTGAATCAGTGCTTGCTGGAAGAAGAAGCTTAAACTTTTCAAACCAAAGTTTTTTTTATTCCACCCCCTTTCTGAGCTTTCTCAATCTGTTCCTTTTTTATATATTTTTTCTTTTTTTTATGTCACCTTAAATTTTACTCTTGAATATTTATGAGAACTCCCAGCTCCCTACTGTGGTCTCTGTGTGCTGCCTAGTGACAAGTCCACTTCTCCCAATGCAAAATTTCTGATGCTCTCCTTTATGCCAGGATTCTGTTCCTTTGGAACCATTGCACTTGTCTTATTCTTTATCACCAGAAGGTGCAATCTATCTTTTTTTATTATTTTAGTTTTTACTTTTATTTTCACCCATATGTTGACTTGAGAACTAGGAGTATTATGGCCACCACCTGCATAGCCTCCCTGTATAGGTAGAAATCAAACATATAATAAGGTTTTGCCTACTTTCCCGAGTGGCCTTTTCATGACACCTTAGCCCTAGTGCAATTCATCCATTGACAAACCTTGGATTCTGTTACCTTTCTGTATTTGCCATATGTATCAGCACAGCCTTCATGCCATGAGTGACCTAAACACAAGTTCAGGTTCCAGGCACACACTGCCCATATTACCTATGTACATCTTCACACCACTTAGAAGTTACAGAATATAGTATTTGAAATGGAAGAAATAGCAAACGCTTAGTTGATTTTATGCACTTTTTAGATTCAGAATCTGTCAAACCATTTCCTAAAGTAATGTAAAATATTATATCAAATTTAAAATCAATAATTTTGCATATGTTTGCTATAAATTGGTAATTTTTGTTTTTAAATAAATAATTCATAATATGTCTTTCAATATTAACTCAAATGATTCAGCTTTTCCTTTCTATCTGAAATAAATTAACTGCTTAGATAACATAAATTTTACATCACAGATTTTTCAATTCACTTACTCTAAATTAATTCTATTTAGTTATCAATTATAACTAACATTATTAGACTTCATTAAAAATATTCAGTTTACATTATAAAAGTATCCAGTTTATACTTGATAATACTTTTTTCACATCAAGTTCTGAAAGTTTTTATGTGTTACTTTTTGTTAATTCCTGATGTGTGTGTGTAAAGCAAATTCTCATTTTTTGTTTAGAAAAAATAATGCTATGATTTGCCCAGCAAGTGGAATATTTTGATATATGTTTACTGTTTTCAAAACTGCTTTAAAGTTGGTGTCAAGAGTTTAAAATATATCATTCAAAACAGGAAATCTTTTTAATTCTTAGCTTTTTAAATTTAAGTAGAGCAGAATGCAAATATTTTTTAGGGTGGAAGGATTTGTTATCAATTGAATTATATATGTTATCAGAGAGATTAAAGTAAAACACATTCTTCTAAAGTACCCCATCATCTGTTGAAACAACTGTTATTTTTTATAACTTGAAATAACAGAACAGTGGCTTTATTCAAAGATTTTATTGCAAAATGTTTAAAGCTATAAATCAATTAAAATTCCTCCTGGTTGCATTGCTTGTCATATATTCAATCAGCTCATTACAAAATAACTAATTATTACCTCATATAAAGTTACAAAAATCATAATTTTCATTCAAAAAAATTATCTTGAATATTCTATAATAAATTCCAAGGGAAAATATTTTTTTAAAAAAACATTAAAAAGTTTATTATCTTTTCTCTTCTAATTAATTTGTTTATAAAATAATTTTAAAATGCATTAATATTATTTCAAGAACAAAATCAAAATCTTGTCAGAAATTAAGTTGATAATATAATTGTGAAAGCTATTTTCTCATTCTTTTTATTTTTTACAAATAGGATTCTTATGTATTCTTCGTGAAAAATAAATTTTATAACAAGAGTTTTATTACTTACGATCAAAATTTCTTTTTCATTGTTTTTACTAGGGAGACTTCAAATGTGACTAAAATAATTGTTGATTATTTTATTGGTATAAAATACTGAGTAATATAAAATTTTAGTTGAAGAGAATAAGCTTATAAATTTATTTTCTTTCATTCTTTATTTTTATAAGTACAGTTTCATAAATTGTGAAGTGGAATACATTTTATATTACTAGTACTTTATTTTAGTAACAATAGTTTTGAAAAATATTAATTTCTATTAAGTGTTCAATGTTACTATCAAATTTATATTTGTTAGGGAAAAGCTGTAAAAAAATATTTTTCATTTAAAATTAGACTTGGTAAATTCATTGGTCATTAATTCTTTAACCAGTAGATCTAAAATTCATATTTTCATTATTGCTTACTTTTCAATGCTGTTCAAAATTAATTTTTATGACAACTTTGTTTTCAATAATATCGTTTTGTTTGTGTTTATTTAATACAAATAATTCAAAAGTATCAAATATGAATTAATCAATAATTTTCTTTTATAAATTTGCAAATTCTTCATGTGAGTTGTTTTTAGTATACAAAAGGAAGGCTGTTATATTTATAAAGGAAATATTTTAATGCATTTTTCAGAATACAGGTTAAAAGAATAATTAATTTTGAGACTGAAATTCTTTTGCTAATATATATTCTTTTATTTTACATAGAATAAAATAGACTGCATAAATTGATACCTTTCTTTTTGATTTTATTTTAGGGTCCTATTCCGATTCCCATCAAGAGCATGACTCTGGGAGCCAACGAGAAGTTTGCGAAACCAAATCTTCCCCCACCAACACTCCTAAGCACCCACTTAGCCCAAAATCTACCGAGTTTACTGACAGGAGAAAGGAGTTAAAGAAAGCAAAGTTCCTGTCTGCAAATGATGTGATAACAATTGAGGTGGATAGCAAAGAGCATAAAAATGAATAATGTGCCTCACAGATAAAAAAAAAATTCTTTTGAAGCTTATTAATCTGGAGACTGAGAATTTATACCATCAAATAAAAACTAGAATTGCTCCTAGTGCTTTCACATTTTTGCCATAGTTGAATAAAAGAAAGAATCACGGGGTTGTGCCTTTTCTATTGACTGGAAGCTAACTGATTATGTTTTCCAATCAGCTAAGTTACTGTTTTAAGTGTATGTTTTAAAAAGGATTTGATTTTCTGACCTTTATCTTCATGTTATCTTGTCATGTTATTAAATATCTATACCAGTGAGCTTAGCTACAGTTTTGTTATATGTTTATTAATATTTTATTAGTCAAAATATATTAAAATGTATACATGTGAAAGATTAAATGTGATCAGCAAATGAAAGCAATTATTTATATTTACTCTTAAACATTAACTACAGCAAATGTTACTGAAGTTCATTTTGGTGAGCCCACATATAATTAGTACTGATTAAATAATTTATTATCATATATTACAAAGCTGAAAAATCAATAATCTATGTCAAGTCCATTTAAAAAATATCTTTTCTTTTTTATGTAATTATGAATTGTAATTATTTATTAGCAAACAAAATGAATTTATAAATGTAATATCAAGATATTAAATAAAATGAGTATTCATAGTATATAATTCTGAATGTATTAATCTTGCAATAATCTTTTTAAAAAATTTTATTTTAAATTTGAAATAAAGTGCAAAAATTAAAAAAAGATTTTAATATTTGCAGAATATTCTTTTATTACTTTTGTTAGTCTTTAACACTAATAAAAGTTTATATTTTTAGTATTTAATGAATTAGGAAACTTTTCTAATGAAAGGAACTTGCTTAAAACAAATTTTGTAATGGTTATTATAATAATACATGCATAGCTTGTACAGTTTGGATATATACTGTACTATTTTTAGTTCAGTTTGGAGATCATAATGATGTGCTATTATATCGTACTGTTATTTAACCTAATAAGTTTAAAGAGTTATCTAGTTAGTCTAAAAATTAAAATCTCCTTATTATAGAATATGATTTATTACCAGTCATAAGGTATATGCTGTATACATACTTATGTT
Organism: Latrodectus elegans; assembly: GCA_030067965.1. Taxonomy (NCBI): domain Eukaryota; kingdom Metazoa; phylum Arthropoda; class Arachnida; order Araneae; family Theridiidae; genus Latrodectus; species Latrodectus elegans. The sequence continues at coordinate 82,385,693 of CM057820.1, read as the reverse complement.
TTTTTATAACTTAAAAAAGAAGAAAATGATTATTATCTAATATATTTCTCTTTTTGAAAAACAGAAAAGCTATAATACAGTGACCAATTTCTTGTTGAACTAGCTTTGCTGAAGACTAATAAAATATTTAAGGTAAAAATATGTAAAGGGAAAAAATATTATAAATGCCATTTATACCATTTCAATTTCTGACCTTTTGTTTTATTAAATTAATATTTAATAATGAAAATTTGTTGAATTAAAATGTTCAACCATTTATTCAAAGATGAAAATTCATAAAGGAAACTAGAATTAATGTATTACTATAATTTTAAAATTTCTTTCAAAAGTTAAATTTGTGTAAGAATATTAATGGAAAACCTAAGGTTTCTCAACAATTATCTGCTTTTTTTTTTATCATAATTATTTTAAAATAAAATCAAAATATTGAAAGCTTTTATGAAATTTTAATCTTTTATAGAATGCTAAGAAAATTATTTTAATTATAAGAAAAAAAAATAATTTTTCAGCAGTTCATTCTATTTAATGGGAGTAATTCATGGATTTTTAATTTAGAATCAGTGTGAATTTATTGAGTAGTTAATCATAAACCTTGATGTACATGTACTGTATATTTAAATTTGGAGCACAATTTTACTGCTCTTTTTAATGTAAATTTAAGAATCATTTTGTAAGCTAAAAACTAATAAAATATTACTATGAACTTTTTTTTTCTTTGTATTGACTAAATTGATCACTGATCATCATTTAAATAATAGAGAAAAAATATTTAATATTTCTGCATATCTTAGTGTTTTATCAAAGAAAAGTTTTGCTTTACTTATATTTACCCTTTTTTGTATATTTAAGAATTATACATCTTTTCTTGTTTTCAGCATTTTTCCTCTTCTGCTTACTGTTGCTTATTTTACTTGCAAATATTTAAATGCTTATTTCATGCATCAGATATGATATAAAAATATTTTTGAAGTTTTAAAATTTAACTGTTGGCAAGTATGTATATATGTATAAGAAAAATGTTTTCAAAGTTCCATGTCATAGTTTTTGAATACCATAAGCATTTAATATGTTGAACTTGTTTATAATCATATAAATTATTTCTTAAATGTTTTTATCAATTTCCTTTTATCAGTTTTCTCTAAAATTCCTAATATTTAATTACTTAATTTTCTTCTAAATTTTATCTTAAACTGCGTTAACTATTTTAAATTCTTAGATCTATTTTAATACTATTTTCAATTTTATATATGCATTTAAATTTTATCTTTATTTATATGTATTACATTTTTCACTATAATCAAAAACATTGTCATAAATATGAATGTATTGAGTCCCTGTTATCATATTTTCAATATAATATGTAATTTTTCTATTAATTAAAATAATTTATATTTATTATTTCTGTCAAAAAAGTTTGATCGTTCCTTTTAAATTTATTAAAAAAAAGTTTTCTTATATGAAATTATCCTTTACAAATGTCAAAATTATTTAAATACTGTTTATTTTTTAAAACTCTAATCTTAAACCTTATCAATTGCTTTTATTTCTACTTTGAATATTTTTAGAAACTCATGCAGTTTCATTTTTATATTATAAATAGTTCTTTGTGTCAAAAATATAATTCTTCTAATTTGATTTTAAGTATTTTGCATATGAAAAATTCATGAAGTACATTTTCTTCAATTTTGTTCAAAAAAGCAATTTTGCTTTGCTTTAATTAGTGGATGTTTTTAATGATTTAATATATAAGAATTTCAAGACTTGACTTTTTAAGTATGTAAAAGCTTTGTATCACTAACACATCCTTTTACATAGTTTCTATGCTTATTTTTCTTTGGAAGTAAAAAGTAATTGATTATGTTAACAGTAAAAAATGCTTTTCATCGAGTAATTGTAACTAATATTATAATTACTTCATGAAAAGCTATGAGATTTTTTGTCTTCAAAGTAGTAGAAAATATCTTTAAAATATATACTGTCCCTTTGGATTATTTATGATTATTATGTTTGAAATAAGTGAAAGCAAAAAAAAAAAAAAAAAAAAAAATATAAAAATAGGAAAATGACATTTTCTTATGAAAAAGATTTAAGGCTGATAATTTGATGAATATATATGTAAACGTTATACATGCCAATGATAATCTTTCCATTATTCTTTATATTAACAAATCCCTTTTATAAGCTTCTATTTTTTTGATATTTTTTATTAATTAGTTTAATAGTTGCATTTCTTTGAAGTATGAATGAAAATACTTTTAATTACAGTAATAATTCTAAAAAATTGATTTATATGACATCATGGTCAAATACTGTTTTTAAGAAAAATGTTAAGTAATTTTAATGAATTTAGTTGCTGCTTTTTTTTAAACTCTTTTTAAAAAGAATTAAGAAATTTGTGTAAATTTTTCTCAAAACATTTTACTTCTAGAATTTAAGTATGAAAATTTTAAAATAATGTAAAAACAGTTATATATATATATATATATATATATATATATATATATATATATATATATCTATATATATATATATATTATATATATATATATATATATATATATATATATATATATATTATATATATATATATATATATATATATAATATATATATATATATTATATATATATATATATATATATATATATATAATATATATATATATATATATATATATATATATATATATATATATATATATATATATATATATATTATATATATATATATATATATATATATATATATATATATATATATATATATATATATATATATTATATATATATATATATATATATATATATATATATATATATATATATATATATATATATTGGAAATCACGTGCTCCTTTACTTTATTGATTACATGTGCAATTTTTTTTCACTTAAAATTTATACATAGAGATGTTTAATTTTTTATTTTTTGACTGATGCAATTTTTATTTTTTCTTTGCACTTTCTTTTTGTTTCACTTTTTTCTAAACAGTATTTTCCCTTGAGTGTTTTGAGATGATTAGATTTAAAATTCTTATTGTAACTAAAACAATACACTTCACTTACATAAATACTAGAAAATGTTTAAGAAGTATGTCTAAAAGATGCAATTAATAATGGACAATTTTAAACATTTAATTGGTTAATTAAAGAATACTAAATTGGTTCTGCATGCGCTAAACAAGTTGGATAGAAGAATTGTACATTTTTTAATCTCTAAAGCTTTCAGTTCTTCCCCCAAGTTATTATTCTATAACATAGGCATTCAAGAAAAGGATTAAGAATCAAAAATGTGTATATAATAGACTTAACCAGTTATTTGATATCATTATTCTATTAGAAGTAAAATCAATTATAATCTTGAAGAATAATCTCCAGATTAACTGGTTCATAAACTAATGGAATTGCAAAAAATTCAAAGAATTTCTGATAATGGAAAATGTGTACTGTAAACATTATATGAAATTCATAAGTTAGTATTAAAATGATAAGAATCACATTGATGAAAATTTAAAATAGATTTTATTTGTCCACCTATTTTACCTAAGTTTTTAGTCAATTCTATAATAAACTTTAATTTGTAGTAAGTTGCCATTACAATATTATATAAAAAAAATCTATAAGAAGCTGTGTGTACAAAATGTATTAAATTTTTATATATAAAATATTTCCATTTAATTATATATTCTTGACAAATTCCATATTTTTAGGTAAATCTTTATTATATATTTTGTTTTTGGTTTTAACATCTTTGTTGGTGATGCATTAGAGTATTAATAAAAATGCAACTAATTAATTAATTTTATGACATGCAAAGGAATTTAAAGAGTAGTCAAGGAATTTTTATTAAATTTTACTTAAACTGTTTGCATGCTTTAAATCTTCATTAAAGTAAAAATGGTAATTTATTATATACTAAAATTTATCTTTCCTTTTAATATTTTTATTTATAATTTTAACATTTGTTTAAAATAAGTTTAATTTTAAATTTTCCTCTGTACTGCTTTGTCTGATGCTCCTTTTTCCAATAGTATATTAAAACCAATCTTAGTATTTAAATCATGCTAATTATACTTCATTAAAAATAATTATTTTTTTTAATGTTTTAACTCTTTTACATTTATTGCATGAACATATTTTCTGAATTATATTTCAAAAATTGCTGTTCATTTTATTGCTTTTAAAATTTTTTTGATTGTTTTTATCTTTTATTAATTATAAATGCAATATAAAATAATAATCATTGGATTTTTCTCTGAAAGGTTCATGTTGTGCTGGAAAATAGTTTGTTTTATAATATTTGAAGGAATGGTGTCAAATATATTTTCATGCAATAATACTGATTTTGATTGTTTTCTTACATTTTATCTGAATTCTAATAATTAAAATTTTTATTTATTAAATTCATATAAACCAAAGCCATTGATTATTTTTAACTATTTGGTTATGCCAATTTATATATGCTTGCTTCCAGCTCTAATGCTTTAAATGATGTGTAGGAATGAATGTTTTCAGTATTTTATTTATTTACAATATTTAACAAAAATTGCAGTTGTTATTGCTATGTGGGCAGTTCTTTTTAATGTGATTTTATTGTAATATAAGTAGTCCAATACAACAATTTTAATCAATGTATTCACAAAATTTTCATTCTGTTAATTTTTAAAAGTGTTGGTCATTTGACCCATTTGAACAACATTTCTTAAATTTGTTTTGTAGTACTTGTTACCTAAAGATAATCAATCACACTATCACTTACGATACAAGCATGATTAATATGAAATGTATTAGTTTCTACAAAAAGTCAGCTGCTTTACCTGCCCAAAAAACTGAATGTGTTATAAATGATAATATTTTTGTAATATGAGAGCTAAATCTGAAGGGTTAATATTTATTGTGTATATTACAATTGAGATTTTTTTTTAAAAAAATTTGTATTTACCAAAAATTAATTTAAAACTAATCTTTCTTTTTCTTATATAGTAATCATATAAATTCAGATTCCATTAAAAATAGTATTATCTACAACTGTGTTGCAATTATATTCCTGGAATTAAATATATTCTTACTTGCGTTTGTATTTATATCTTGAAAAAAAAAAAAAAAAAGAAGAAGAAGAAAATATTTAACTTAATTTACATGACATTTTCAATCTGGTACAATAAGTTATATTTTCTTGGTTTTAAAACATCCAAAAGAGGATTTGCAAGTTCAGAACCTAGAACTAAATATAGTTATTTATTCTTTCAATAATTTCTAAACTTTGAGTGATACATTGTGCAATGTTATTTTATTTTAAAGTGAATATAGTTTTTATATTTGTTTTTTATCATTAGTTGAGAGAGAGCTGTGAATGTTATATATGGAAAATTTATACAAAATGTATGTATGTTTTCTTTTCAAAGTTATTTATTTATAATTTTCAAGTGGAATTGGGTATTAGAGATATGTTCAGTGTTTAATTTTTTGTATTTTGTCTTATAGAACTATATAAAATTAAGGATAATTTTTAATAGTTTTAATGGTTTGATTTGTAATTATTTTGTTCTGCTTTTAAACATTGGTATGCTGGATATTATGAAGAGAATGATATATTTTCCAACATTCATTTATTTATATTCACTTATTATCCTGACAAAAAGGGGGAGGGAAACCCTGATAATTACATTTCTTGATTTTCATGTATTAATAAAAAAATAACATTTGCTGTAGTAAACTTTTAAAGTATAAAATTGGTTTTGCTTGTGCTAATTATTTATTCAGTTTTTAACTCTTTTTACTTAATTTTCTTAATTTTAAATTAAAATAAACAAACATGCTTTATTTAATTATATTTATAGAAATAACAAAAAAACTTTGTACATAATGTAAGATCTAAAACATTCCTCCATTAAGTTTTGTTATAAAAGTTTTGAGTGAAAACAAATTTGATAATGACTCTGAATAGTTTTATTTGTATGATTGGAAATGTGAGATGTTAATGCTTGTTTATATGTATATAATGTGAAATATATAAGTATTGTTTTGCTTTGTTTATAGTACTACTATTAAGTACTTTTCTGCTCTTCTGTTATTGTCAAATAAATGATAATGAAATTTAAAATATATTTGTGTGTGTGTTTGTTTTTATTATTTTAAAATTTATTAATTGTTAATAATTTTTTCAATAGTAATAAAGCTTTTTGACAGAGAAATCATAACAGTTTACTAATTTTTATTATCTTTTAATTTTAATTATTAACATTTTTCCAAAATTTTTTGTAATATTGTTTTTTATCCTCAAAAATATTATTTCTACTTATATTACATTTGATGCTTTATTTTGGCTCTTAATCTTCGTGTGTACAAGTCTTATGACATGGATTAAAATTAGTATGGATGTGACTTAGATAGTAGCCTAATATTAAAGTTTGTTCTAATATGGACAGTTTATAGTGGCAATGCATATTTTACTACTCTTAACTATCAATATTGAAACAAGTGTGGTTATTGTTGCACAAGCATGTTTCCCTGTCCTATCCCCGAGTTGTTCTCTACTAGTTAGATATATGCAGCCACATGGAGTCCAGGATTTTGAAGCAATGATCTGCCAGAAGATATTTTGCCTGCCAACTCCAATGTTATTACTTCACTAAGAGAACATTGCGATCAAGTCGTGTTTTAACATACCCTAGCTACCTTATGTGAATTCAACAGATGTTCGGTTAAGCCTGGGTTTGAACTCACTACCTTCTAATAATGAGAACGATGCCCAAACCAACCAGGCCATCGCGGCCTGGAGCAAGTGTGGTGATCTTTTTAGGTTTTACTGAGCAAAAATTAGCTACATAATTTTTTTTTTACTATACAAAAAATTTTTATTTGAATTGTACAAAAATTTTTATTTATAACTACACTCATTGTCGCAAAAATTTGTGTACCAAAAGATTGGTCAATAGGAAACAAAATTTTACATACTTAAAAATACAATATTAATGTTGGTAAATAATAACAAAAATACACCAAAATATTATAGCAATATAAACCAAATAATTTTATCACAATTATTATTTTAAAATATTTCACAAAATGCAGAAAAAATTACAAATAAATGTAGGATTTGGTAGCATGTTGAGTCGCATTACAAACATGAATATTTGATGCTGTTCTGCCGGGCATTGAGATATACAAATCCCAAATGTTCCACACTTGTTGAATCGCTTCTAATTCGACCAAATTCGTAGACTATCCAACTTACGGTCCTAAAAATTCCTTGATATACTCGATTAATGATATTTGGTGATCGAACAATCCAAGGAAGTTAAAATGTGGTGGAGAGACATTCTTGTGAGACTTGCTGTATGCGGACGAGCACCTGTGGATGTTGAAAAATAACTCGTTAGAGACATGTGAATGCCAACATGTAACGATCATACCACTTGGTTCTCACTATGCCGTAAATTAATATTGAAGATATCCGTGTGTCGTATGCGATGATGTGCTATATTAAATCAGCTATGAGAACTGTCTACAATCCTGTATGCCGGTCAGGATTTAGACACCAAACAATCGTATGCTTATATGGTTGTATAGATGAATCCATCATACAAGTATACGATTGTTATCACTGTCCATACTGAATTCGCCACTAAAGCTGACTTGATTCCATTCGCTTGTAGTCTCTAATAGACTTCGAGGCGACACCAACCAATTTATTTACGTTTGATTTTTCCCAGGCATCCCAATTTATTTCACAATATAGTACAGTAATTATTAAATTTAAAATTTATTTCCCCAAATAAAGTTGATTTTTCCATCAAAATAAAATTGAAATTATCTGAAGAATTCTATTGCTCTCTATATTTAGCGTCATTCTCCGAACGACGCCGGAGCACGGTATACCCACCCTTGTTCCCTTTCGCTGTCTGTGAGGAAGACTTAAGACAAATGTATAAATTGTTTACATTTTGAAATGCTTTTGATGAGTAACTCGTCTCTTGATGTAAGTGTCTTATATTTGAGTGACTTTTATAAATTTAGAAAACAAGTGAAATTTCCATCAAAGCTTCTGAAAAATCTAAGTAGATTCGGAAAAAAACATTTAGATTTATTAGTAGAATTTCTTCACCGTTGTATAAACTGTTCTGGTATCTCGAGAAAGAGCTCCGAAAGTCGGCTCCAGTTAGGAATTCTACGCATGAGCACTTGAAGAAAGTAGTTCTAATTTGAGAGAGAGATTTGACGGTATACGATATGAATATTTAGGTTTAGTTTTAGTAACCCTATTATTTCTTAGGTTTCAGTCTAATTTGAAATGAGTTTGCTAGGCTATTTGGTCTTTTACTTTTCTTATAGGAATATATTTTTCTTATGTGCTAGAAAAAAGAGGTTTAAAAGAGAATGATGGCTGTAAATGTCGCACTTCCTCCTGATTTTTGTATTTTAATAAAGATTTAAATAGGAAAAAAATGTGTAAGAAAGACAAGGTAAGATTAAATAAATTTTTTCATTAAGTGTAGATATATATATAAACAAGACAAAATACATAATATAAATTATCCCTGTCACTTTATTATGGCTTAGTTATAAGTTAATTATTTGAAGATTTTTCTTTCAAAAAACAAAAAATTGCCAATTCACATTTTGGTAAATTTTAATTAAAAGAAGAAAATAGGAAAATTAAGATAATTTCTTATAGTGTGTATATTATCCACTCTTTAAATTAAAAATACAACGTAAGATAAAAAAATCTCAAGCTCTGAATATTAAACACCTTTGATTCAATTTAAGAGTATAACTCATTTATTTGAAAAAAATTTTTTTTTTTATAAATGAGGAAATTTATAAATATTTTAACAAAGAATTAATAAATTTCCTAGATTATATGTACAAAAGATTTTAAGAGACACTCAGTATATATATAAACTAAGCACACACACGCACATATATATATATATGTTTAGTTTTTAAAAAGTTCTGATAATTAATAGAATTTATATTCACAATTGCCATGAATTAATTAACTAATAATTTACTGTAAATATGAAAATATAAGAATACTAAGTCGTTGCATCTTTTGAAATGCATTATACACACATATTTTCATACATTTAATAAGTCCGCCATGTTTAACAAGAAAATACACTTGTTCTATGGATTTATCACATAACATATTTTATTAGTATGTTCTCTCTGTGTTATTAGCAAAATCTGTTACCCAGTGCGCATGCGTTAGAATTCCCATCTGCAGTCAATTTTCAGGGTTTCATGTGTATGTGGATCAAAGGTATCTATGGGATTCAAAGGATAGAAATTATTTAGTTAAATAAAAAAATGTTCACCTCAAGGAAATAAAATTTTGGGAAACATATGGAAATCTGTGATAGATTATGATTTGTATGATAAGTAAATATAGATTTCTTATGAAAATTAAATAAATTGAGATTCAATATCTTAATTTTCTTATATTTAAATATACTTTTAAATTAGTTTAGATAAAATGCACAAAAAAGCATAACATCTATATGTTTAAAAAAAATAAAAATCTTTAATATTAATAAATATAAAAAATAATTAAAAATTGTTTATATTGAAATAAAAAAATGACATATATATATATATATATATATATATATATATATATATATATATATATATATATATATATATATATATATATATATATATATATATATATATACATATATATATGTGTGTGTGTGTGTGTGTGCAGACTTAAATAAATACTTTGTATAATAATAAAAAATGCTTACACTATTGTATAATTAAATCAAATTTTAATTACTTCCAGAAGATTTTTTATTTTCAAAATGTAAATTTAAAATTATTTAATAAAGAATCTATAATACCTAAGCAAATTTAGCAACATTAAATATGTAACAAAATTATTTTTTTCCCAATTACATATTTGAATAATTAGATATAAGAGCAAATTTTTTCAATCATATTGAATAAAATTTATTTAAATGTAGAATTTGTTCATCAATGTAATTTATCTAAATTAACTTAAAGGTATATTTAAATAAAAGAAAAGTGTGAATTTAATCCATTTCATTTTCATAAGAAAAGTCCATATTTAGTATTAATACAAATAACCTGTCACAGATTTCTCAAAGATTTTGCAAAACATATCTTGTATCCTTGAGTAGAAAATTTTTTTATTTGTCAAAATAATTTTTATCTTTTAAGACCCGTAGGCACCTTCTGTGTGTGTGTACTTATTATAAAATTAATAAATTTTATAAAATTTAATAAAAATATAGAATTTGTAGTTGAAGAAATAGAATTTCGTCAAACGAGTTTATAAAATTGCATTAGAAAAAATTTCTTCCCTTTATAAATATTTAAAGGATTTTTAGGAAATCACTTTGGTTCATAGACCAAAGATTGTGGCGAAGACCCTCTAAAATATTTGTTTACTTTTGTGAAAGTAATAATAGGGTTGACATAAGCAATACGCTGTGTGTTCTCAATATTAGTTTTGGTTAGAGTTAGAGATAAATTCTAAGGAATGTAAAACAAAATGAATGTCATATAAACTGCTGAGGTTTCAAATAAAAACTCAATCTTACTCAATGCGAGCTATAAGCCTACGAGCATAAAGCTCCAAAACTGTTTTTGTCGTAACCTAACCTAACCTAAATTCTAAGATGAAATTTATGTTTGTGCGGTTTAAAATATAATTTATATCAATGAATTATATTTAAGGAAAGTAATTAATTTTATATGAAAAATGAAATTCTGATGACTCAAACTTTGACTAATTTATTTTGATTGTTTTGGGATTATTTTACTCTAAACCATGGAAGATGCTACTTTTGATCAAATTTCAAATCACTCGATTGATGTTGAAACTGTCGATACTTCGCTGTCAGAAACTATTATCGCAGAAGAAACTGTTGAAAGTGTTAAATCCAATGACAGTGAATTCGAAGTTGTTTTAAAACCACCTGAAATAGATTATGAAGCCATTGGTGAATTTTGTTTCGAATCTGATACATTAGCTTTAAAAGGAAATAATGACTATAAAAATATTCTAGAAGTAAGTCTAAGCTTTTGAAAAGCATCATTTTTAAAATTTGTGTTTTACAGTTGACGGCTGCTTTAGAAAAATATTTAGAGGTTTAAAAGTTATACGTATACCGCCATGAACAATCTAATTCCAGGCTTGTAAAATTTCCAGCTTTAGTTTCTTTGGCATTTTAAAAATAGTTAATCTAATTCATGTCTTACATGTTTAACAGTGTAAACATGTTAATACATTTGGTGTCTAAATATCTATCTAAATATTATGCGATTATTTCATGTTAATTAACTAAATATTCACCTATTTTAATCAATCAATGTACTCGGTATTTAAATTTGATAAATGGTCATCATTGACTATAAATTAGAAAGTTTTTGTTTGTAATAAAGGTATTATTATAATATTAAAAAATCAACATTAATTTGTAATTATTTGAAAAGCTAAATAAAGTTTACTCTAAACCTTGATATGGCACATATGCCGTATAATCGGGGAGGCCAAATTGTGATTTTTATGGCGGATTTTCTTACTTATCTGGCAACCTGGTTTTCATTTTGTCAAAATATGTAGACTCGTAGGAATTATGTCAAAAATTTTGCAACCCTAATAATTATGTCATTGCGCACGTTACAGTATGACATCTTGAAAACATTTTTTAGTCACTAAATAATTCTGAAATTGGTATGCTGGATTATACAGCATCTGTGCCCCTTGATACTAACTGTGCAAAGTTCTCTGGCAGTATTTTTAGAGCAGCATGAAGACAATTTATACACTTATTAAAAATTGGCTGAAATTCCCTTAAAACTTATAAACATGAGTTCATTATTAACATTTAAATGCTTTATAATTTAATTAGTAACCTTTTCATATAAAATATGTAATAGTAGAGTTTTGGCTTAAAAATGTGTGATATTTTTCCTTTGAAAGCATTTTTAATTAGTAAGGAAAGATAAAAGGATTTTGCTTTAAATGTGATTCTGAAAGTGTTAATATTTTTAGACTTTTAATAAAACATTCAAAATTGATTTGATGAGTTTTCTCAACAATCTTGTATTTGTAGCTTTACAATTTTAAAATATTACATATTTTTAATTAGTTAATTCTAATTTCTAATCAGACTTAGAATTAACTAATACTAATTTCTAGTTGTAAATTCTGGTTTTTAGCTGTCATTTTCTAGCATTGTATTAATTAATTATAATTCTGTTTCTTACTGAAAAAATTTTTTTGTCTCTAACTTTAATATAATTTTTTTTTTGATTTTATTGGCTCAATTTGAATTTGCTTGAATTCAGAATCATTTTATAAATATAAACTTTCTATTAATGTTTTCAAAGTAATTATTTAAATTCTATTAAGTGCTATTAATTTTAATACTTTGATTAAGTATTTTTTTGAATGATTCATCCTTACTTTAAACTTATAGTGATGCTCATATTAAACTAAAATAACAATGAATTTAACAATCAGAAAATAGTAACTACAAAAGTTTAAATGTTCCAACCAACAGGAGCAACTTAATATTACACAACATTGAAATTGCTTTGGTTGAAGGAACAATGTTACTTTTCCATTATGGGATATAATCAATTTTGGGGTTCCATTTTAGGCTTTTGACAATCACCACATAATGGGTAAGAAAAAATTACAAATTATTCTCATAAATATTCCATTTGCGTCATGTATTGTTTAAAAATGTTTACGTTTTCAGAAACTGCTAATAAAGAATACAAACATTTTATAAACTAAACAATTATCACTTATTGATGAAACCTATTTAAACAGCAACATTTATTTCTTGTGGTAACTATTTAGCAATCATATCAGTGATCAATTGCTGAAGTATAATGTAATAGTACTCTTTTCAATGAGGTAAAATTTTGTGGTGTATTGTAATCCTTTGGTGGTTTGTGACTGTATTGCTTCTTTTAACCAACAAAATTATTACCAAGTAATGATTTGCACCAACAAGCTTTAGCTTTGTTTTGGATTTAGCTTGTTTATCACTTTTCAGTCAAGTTTTGGAAAAAAAAAAAAATAAAAAGGTTTAGTATATATATATTTGAAATAAAATTTTGAGCCAATAAAAACATTGTATCTGCATAATATTATTTTTGCATATACGTAAAGAAAAACATGTTATTTCTTTAGAATCAAAAGTGGGGATATAATGGAAAAGTACTGGAGCAAGACTACAACTAATCTCAATTTAAAAATGAAACCACAATTTTCAGCCTTGATTTTTGCTTGATGCTCACAACTTCTGAAATTTAAAACATGTCAGTTTAAACACTATTCTTACATTTAGTGACTCAGTCTCATATCTAATTCAAAAATAAAAATAATAACATTCTTTCTTAATTAGAAGGACAGAAATCATTTACAAACAATGAACAAAACTATGAGTGTTGTTTTGGAACAATTCCCTTTCTCATATTGTTGCAACATTGTGACAAATTAATATGAATAACCCTGAATTGTAATAATTTATTACATGATTAAATAAATAAGTATTAATTGAATGTGTAATAATATAGTAGTTAAAATATGATTTGAAGATAAACATTAAAAACATTTTTAATCAAGTATTAATGATTATAAAAGGGGGAAGAATCATATGAAATTGAAATGTTATGTAATTAATCATTGTGTTTATCTATAATAATCAATTACCATGTTTTCCTGTATATAATTCGCAGATTATGTGTTAAAAAAGTTTCAAATTTCGTTGTGCATATTATACGTTGCCGCAGATAATCTGAGAAAAAAACATATTTTTCATCAAAAAAAGTTTTTGAAAAAAAAATGCCCTTTTATGTTTCATAAAGTGGATAACAGATGGCGCTAATATTCAGTTGACATATTTTAACTATAATCAGCATTGTTCAATTATGTTCAAGAACGAATTCAGTTCATCTGAACGGTTATTAAAGTTGCAATTCGTTAACATCATTTCGCTTTTGACATGATCTGTTTAGCTCTGAAAACATTCAAATTTATATATTGGCAAAGGGAAGTGCAAATTATTAATTTACAGAGTAAATTTTAAATGGAAAACTACAGGGAAGGCAAATGAAAAAAATGTCGACAAACATGTAATGTAAGGTGAAAAATGAAACCTGCGCGGTACAAATGAAAAAAAAATGTATTCCATGTGCAGGAATCCATTTCTTTCATATAATTATTAACGACACAAATGTAGTTTATTTTAAAAATAATTCTAAACATTTTGAAAGTTATTAAAATCTAAAAATCGATTTAGTTTTACTAGAATCTTTTTGGACATTGATCGATATCGAGCTTTAATCTCAGTTAATCGCTCTTTGTATTGAGGTGGATTCAAACAAATCTTTATAAATATTTTTTTCTGTAGAATTTATTATATTTTTAATTTTAATGAATGTATTTTTTTTTATTTGGGACTAGATTATCAGCAGTATTTTCGACTATTCGTTTAAAAAATTTCCGTGGATTATACGTTGCTGCAGATAATGTGACGCATTTTTTTCATCTTTTTCTCAAATAAAGGGGCTTGCGGATAATATGCCGCTGTGGGTTATATACAGGATATCTGAATAAATATAATTTATTCAGATATATATCTATATAATATCTGAATAAATATTATTTAATAATATTTATTTGATGTTCGCAACCTAATGAAAAAATTTTATATAGCACATAAAAGCACTTTAAAACTCCAGAAATTTGATTCTTGAGAATTTAGATTTATTTTAGTTAACAGTTAAAATATTGTTTCGCTGAAAATACAATAAGTTCTTAATGCTTATCAATATTTATTCCAATAAAGTTTTTTATGAATATATCGTATAAAATATTATAAGTATTATATTTGTATGTATAAAATATTTTATATATTTTAAATTTGTAATTTCCTTATAATAGTTGTTTTCTTTTTGCAAGCATTGTAAATTTTTTTCATCCAATTTAGGCTTTAGTTATTCTTGAAGCTCAAAGGGAAAGAGCTGTTAAAGATTTAGATATATTACTGCAACTACAAGAAGAAGCTTTAGCTGATCCATTTAGTTTTATTGAGCGATTAAAAAAGAAGGAAAAATTGAATGTTCCAACTGCTCAAAGAATCCATCCTGTTCCAAGTATTGATTGGGGAAAATATGCTCTTAGTGGTGATCCTTCTACTTTCCGAAACAGACAGCTAGCCAGAATAGCTGCTGATATAAAAAAAAGTATGAATTATTTTTATATTACTAAATCTTGATTTTAATTTGTGATAATTTATTTGATTTTCACTTTATTGCATAATATGATTTTATACATTTTTCTTATATAGAGGCACTCATTTTTCAAACTCATAGGGACCGGTAAAATTTAATTTCATAAAATAAATTAAAGTCCATAAAATCAAAAATTTGTAAAATAGAATAAATTATAGATCTTAAAACTAATTTTTTTTACTGAACTAGCTTCATTTTGTAAATAAAGTATTATTTAAAATAACTTAATGTTTAAGAAATATGTGCAAAATAAATTCATACTTTAAAACAGTTTTCGCTTTTTTTTTTTAGTGAATGGAAACCCACCAAAATAATTTAATTTATTCTACATCAAAACTCCATTTTCAAGAACACACTTTTCCTTTTTTTTTTTTTTTTTTTTTTTTTTTCTGGAAAGCATTTTACTGTTATTTTTCTCAAAAAAGTACCTTTTTTTTTCAAGCCATTCACCTATTTGTTTTGTAACTGATCCCAGAATCGCATACTTTTTTTTCATTCATTTTTTTGTTTCATTATCTAAAAGTTTTCCATTCTCTCCTATTCATTATATTCTTGATTAGCTATTCATCTAATAGTTCATGTATATAATTTACATACGAGTTTAACTTAAAAAAAGACTTAAAAAGTAATTTAGGACACCATTTGCTTTATATGTCAAAGTTTATGGATGAATAACACATTTTCTCTCAAGTCATCAAGTATGTTCTTAGTTATTTTCAATTCTTGTATTAATAATAATTGCAGCAAATCAAAATAAACTAGATATTGTTTTTTTCTGCAATATCATTGCAAGCATAGCTTGCTGAATATGTTTTGCCTGAAATGTCAATTTTGTAAGTAATTCCAGATCACGATCATTCTTTGCAAATATACCTTATGATAACAAATAAATAAAATGGCTATGAAAGTGACTTCTCTAAGATGAGACTTTTAAAATTTTATCACATGAATGCAAATTAAAATTATCATTGCATTAATGGGATTATGTTTGTTCAAAAACTATAGGCTTGTAAATGTAAGTGTCTAGTATATTTTGTGATTTTAAACATTATTTTATTATTTTTTAAAAAGGACTTTATTATTTCATAATGAATTAAAAAATTTTTAGGTTTGTTTGCAGATTTCAGTTTGAAAATTTAAAAATTATTGACCTTTTATATAATTATTGTATTACTATAATGATGTAAATATTTCATATCTAATAATAATTAATATGCATGAAAGAGTTGAGATCTTGAGAGCATTACTAAAAGTATACATTATAAAATAGTAATTCAGTGAATTCAATTATAAAATCTATTAGTACTTAAAATTTTAAACCTTGTTTTAGAAAAAACTATTACATTCTTAATTACATTTTTATGAAAAAATATGGCTGCTTCGAATAAATGTAGTGAAAAAAGTTTGTTAATAAATATTTTTTCAAACTTAATGATTTATCTTTTAATAATTCTTCTTTTTTACTATCAAGAATGTGTTTTGTTGGCCATTTCTGGTTTTGTAAATTACATTATGAACCATCTATTTTAAACTAATTATATTCTTTGATCAAAATTAGTTGTTTTTACTGATAAATTAATATTTCCATAAGTGTAAGTTAAAATTACTAAGTTTGAATAATTTTGGTTGTCATTAAAATATTTTACACTTTAAAAATACACTTGAAAGATAAAATTTTTGTGAAGATTATTAAGTTATGTAAAAGTAAGCATTGCATCATTTTGATTGTTAAATTACTTACAGATTCCAAGCGGAAATTGTATAATTTTGTAGAATCACCAGACTTTCATATGGATAATTGGACTCCTGAAGAAGAAAAATATCTTGAAAATCTATTAATACAATTTCCTCCTGAAAAAAATGAAACCGCTAGGTGGAACAAGATTGCAAATTGTTTGCCAAACCGGACTGTTTCCGAGGTAACATAATGTTAAACTATATGTCTATTTCTTATACAGTTTGTGCATTGATGATGGTTTTAATATTAAATAATATACATCAAAACTTTTGCTCTATATGATAAGTAACTATTTTTACTATTTATTGTGATAAATAAATTGATTTAAATATTTCTCAAAATGTTAAATCTAAAGACAATGAAATGAAAATTTCTTTTATATAATTTTAATTTATTGTTACATAATCATCTAGTCAAATGCATGAAAGTCAGGCACAAAAAATACGATCTCATTTTTCCCACCAGTGATGATCAAATTGTATAGCTTGTTATAATTTTGACTTATTATATATTTTTATACTGTAAGAGTTAAGCGTGTTACACAGTAATTTATATACTATTTAATTTGTACCCGTAAAATTATTTCTTAAATAGCCCAAAATGTTCATTTTAATTTTTATTTCAAAGTTTTTTTTTCATTTTTAACATTTTATTATTCTGAATCAATTTTTTAAATTAAAATTTTCATTATCATTAATGCACTAAATCAGATCTTTTGTTTAAAAGTAATTAAATATTTATTTCAATGTTATTTTATTAATAATTAAATATTTATTTTGTTATAAAATGTAGTGTTTTTATAGTAATATGAAAATTGTTTAAATGAACAAAAATATAAATTGTAAAAAATAAATTTTTGTGTGTATATATATATATATATATACATATTTTAATACTTATTAAATTTAGGTGTCAAGTAAAGCTAAGAAATGCTTTTCAAAAATAGATGATTTTCCTGGTGGAACTTATTCTAAAAAAGTAAACAATTTTATTTTTAATAATTAATGTTTTATTAGCATGTTAAATATTATAATTTTGATTAGTCTACTTTTATTTAAGCTTTTTTTATAATCAGGCATTGGTTCTTTTATGTCAATGATTTTTTTAAACTCTACTTCAGACCTATTTTAATAATTTATTTTTATTCATAATAAACTACTAACTTGTTTTAAACTAATTAAATACTTTATATTGCTATTACAAAAGTAAGATTACTCATGTATGCTTGATCATATGAAAGCATTTTGAAATGCACTAAGTGTTTGTATGTTAACTTTAATGTAAAATTTATTCTTCAATGATAGTATGATTACTTTATTTGTTAATTTCATTTCAATAAAACTTCCTGGCTTATTATATTGTATATTCAGTGTGTTATTGATTACATTCATTATCTTTGAACCTTTTCCTAGATTAAAGTGAGTTAATTTAGTTTATTTTTTTAAAATTTAAATGCATGCTTTAAACAAAACTTATTATGTTAAAATTGAATGCTTTTTAAGTCATTTATCTTAAGAAGTATGATATTGTATTAAATCATTTTTGATAAAATATTTGGATTCAAATATGCTTTTATCATTAACAAGTGTTAAATTCTGCTTTTTATTACAATTATCAACTCTGCCATTTGCAATTTTTATTGATATAAAGATGTCAAACAAAATTGATTTCATTTTTGATTGAAAAGTGAAAATAAAACTTATCAAGTGTGTCTATAAAGTGTATGCTTAAAACTTTGTACTAACTTTTTAGGTCCTCATAGAATATTTGAAGTTGACCCAAATAATATAGATTTATGTGATATGAAAATGATAAGAATTTTAATGCTTTTAGTAAAAATAATTAACATGCTAAATATTGAAATTTTTTGATAACTTAAACATTATCTGGTAAATTATTTCGTTATTTTCTATTTTCAAAGAAGTGTTATTAATATTCTTTTTATAGCAAATTTTTTTATCACTAAATTCTTTTTAATACAATAATAATTAATACTCCATGCTATACTTTTTTTCATTTTTTATATTTAATACAAGTGTAACTTTCCATGATTTCATTTTACCAAAAATTATTTTTTAATTAATTTCTGATGGAATCATTTTTTGTTGCTGTTTTATTTTTATTTATTTTTTATTTGTGCATAATTTCAAAATGTTTCTGATTTGCTCTATCATTTTTTATGCCTTTTGTTACAATATGAAGTCAGTATCAGTAGTATTTAAATGCTATTTTCATAGATTATTACTGTAATAATTAGTAGCTATTAATTGAAAACTAATTAACTTCATATATTTTTCTTAGCATTTATTAACATATGTGAAACAAATGCCTTTCTTAGAAAGTTTGGCATATAAAGCAACTTAAAATTAATACATACAATTAGTAGTAAATAAGTTGTCAATAATACTTTACCTCCTGTTCTGTATCAAAATTGCTATATCTTGTTATTAAGTTATAAAATGTTGACCATATTCGCAAGCAAATACTGTTTTCTGCTGATTTTGAAATATGCCCAGCCTGTATATGGAGTGAGTATTGAAAGAATAAATCAGCATGAAAGTATGCATCACTGTAATCTTAATACTTGAGGAGCCACTACTATAGTTTGTGAAATGATTTCCCATGTAATATATTTTTCTTCATCTGATTTACATGAATCACCATTTTAATGGCAGAACAATCAAACTACCACTGTAATTCAAATTCATAATATTGTGGTGTGATTTGTTTAATCTATGTCTATATTTTAAGGAAGACAACTTATTATACTAATATATTGATATGAATTTAAGCATCTATTTGATACAATTGAAAAAGTTGTCAGATACATAAAGATATAAATTATTAAATCTATAAGTAGTTATCAGAGAGTAACTTTAGATTTATATAGTATCTTTTAGTATGGTGTAGGACCATCTTTGCCTTATAATACAGTTTGAATTTGCCTAAAAATTTATTGTAACAAGTGCTGAATTGTGTTTAAAGGAATATTGTACTATTCTTCATGGACATATTGTGAAATATCTTAGAGCTGCTGGTGGAGGATATAAGTTCTGTATAGACTAGTCTAAAATAGACCATAATGATTCAATTATATTGAGATATGATGACTGTAAGCCACGGTGAATGTTTAAATCATCCATGTGTTCAACAAACTATGATTGGACAAATCCCTGTGCATTATCATCCTGGGAAATTCCGTCTCCTGCTGGAAACAAAATTTGCATAATAAGACTGACGTGATCAACCAAAATTTCTCTATACTTCTCTACAGGGATTAATTTCATGGTTAGATTAGTCCAGCAGAAAACCACAACACAGCTTCCAAGTTATGACAGATAAGATTTCCAAATTGATAGTTGAAAGGACCATATTAAATCAGTAAATTAATGTAATTTTGAGCCATAGTAAGTGACAAGGTCATACCTGAGATTGCAAATTTCTCTCTACATTAATGACACAGCACATAAAAGGAACTATAAACACCACAGATTAATGTAGATATGCACCCAACCCATAGAGCTCCAGCAATTTAATGTGTTAAGAATGTGGTCATCCTTTCAGTCACTGATTATGTCCAGTGATGTTTTACTTTACATTTCTTACAGGAAGCTGCATAAAACTATTAGGCATTGGGGTTCTTCAAGAATAACAAAGCATCAATAAAGCTAGAATATTTTTTCATAATATGTAATGATTAAAAACTAAATTTATAGAATGAACTCGATGTGGGCCAAGGCCTGCAGTGTCCATATCTGTGTTCCTGACTGAAGGCCCTAAAGTGCATAGCATATGGTAACCATTTAGTTTTTAAGATTGCTTAATACTCAGTTTATGAACTTACTGAAGACATTAAAGACTGAGTCAAACCTGTCCACCCCGAAGATTGGATCTGTGCCTTGTGAGCACAAAACATTACCATTAAGCCACTGGTCCTCGGAATATATACATTTCTATATATAAAAAAATAGTAAACATTTTTATTTAATGCTTACAATTTGCCTTAAAAATTGTTACTTTCATCCACAGGTGTTTTCATTACTTCGATAACCAACTGTATTTGAACTGGACATTTTTCCCTTAATTGTAATTTTTAGAATTTCATTTCAAATTCTGAAAACTACATTTGAATATCTGCAATCCATTCCAAAATCAAATTTCTGTAATAAGTGCCAAAGTAGAATGCACATAAAGTGATTATAAATATTTCATCATTGAGAATGCATTATCGATATGTGTATTTAAGTAATGATGTTTTTGATTGTTTCTTTTCTAGATACAGGCATTGTGTTCATTATATGTTAAAATTATTTGATTCTATAAAGAATTTTTATAAATGAGGACAATTTAAAATAATAATTTTATTCTGAACATGCAAACAATTTTAAATATTGTTGTAAAGAATGCATTTATAAAAACTAAGTATTTTAATTTTATGTAGATAAAGAAAAATATTGCTGCAAATGAGTTGTGCCCCAACTCTTGCATTAATGAGAAGAATAGTTATCAAGATTCTCCAAATGCAGGAGAAGATTCTGTAGATACCAAAGTAGATATTTCAGTAAGTTTTATATATATATATATATATATTCTGATATTGATAATCTATATCAAATACATTATTTTTTAATATGGAACTGTTTTATTATTATATTAAAAATAATTATAATAGTTTTTTTTAACATTGTATTTTGAATATGAAATTTTGATTATGCTGCTTCTTAATATCAGCTAAAATTGCAACTAATATTTGAAATAATTTGATAGCTTTTCTCCAGACTGATAATATCCTTTGATAAGCTCAAAAATCTTGATTTGAAAATATGTAACATTTGAGGAGATGGTAGTTACTTATAGCCAACTTTTATTATTTTAGATAAACAAGTTTGCTGTGATCTTCAATACTTAGTAGCAGTTAATATCAGTAGTGATTAATATTTTTACTAAACAATTTATTAAAGTTGTTTGAAATATAAGTCCACCAATCACCTTAATATGTACTGTTTCTAATTAGTAATAAGTTTTGTTTTACTGGTTATACATGGATTTATTAGTCATGCCATCAAATTTCAAGCAAGGACATTTTTATATTAAAATTTATTTACTTATTTTCTGTTTTCTAAGTGTAGAAAT
The DNA here is from genome assembly GCA_030067965.1 of Latrodectus elegans. NCBI lineage: Eukaryota > Metazoa > Arthropoda > Arachnida > Araneae > Theridiidae > Latrodectus > Latrodectus elegans. Next base: position 82,363,538 of record CM057820.1, on the reverse strand, counting down.
TAATACTTAAAATAAATCATATTTTGTTTGGAAAAAATGAGGATTTTTTCTATATTATGCTTTCTATATTAAACTGAAGAGATGCTCAAAATAATGAAATGTTAAAACATTTAGGAAATGTGTATAATTGAGTTAGTAACTCAAACTATTAAAACTTTTATGATAAAAAAATTTTTTTTTCACGTCTTGTGGAATGATTTCTGTAAGTAAAGATGTGCTTTTTCATATCTGTTGTTTTATTTCATTCATGAGAGGTAAAACTGATACTGCAATTCTTGTGAAATACATTTCATATTTAGTTTTGCAAAAAAAAAAATAAATAAATAAATAAAAAATAATAATAATAATAAATAAATAAAAAATAAATATTAATATACTTAACTATCATATTAAAATAAAATCTGAACTATATATGTATAATTTATGTTTCTATTTTGTTTGATTTTTTTTTAAAAATAAACTTCCATACAACATTTAAATACAGGATTTATGATAAAAGTATCAATTCTTTTTGTGAAATATTTAAAATTCTTAAAATAATTTTAAATAGATTATTAGAAAAAATTAAATGTTAAATGCAATTTGTAAAAATCTACAAAATTGAAATTAAACCAAATGTTATTTATTTTTTAATGGCTAAAACATATGCATGAATATATAATTTACAAACTATATGTACTTTTTACTATCTTTTTCAAAACTTTCCCTATTAAACACAGACATTTAACGGTCTGCATTTGTCAATGAAGTCCTTAATTTTTTAATTAATCATTTTATGTTAGCAGGTTTGGGAATGAAATCTTAATTTTATTGATTCATGGATTTCTTGTATTTGTGTGTGCAGTAAATTGCAATCTACAATGCAAAATTGATAATTACCAATTATAATCTTTGTAGTTTTTCAAAAATTGTTTTTTGAAATTTTTCCACTGTGCCAAAGGTTTGAACATTTTCTAAGGATTTTCTTTGTTTTATAATGTGTGTGAGCAAGAGACTGTAGAGCTACAGACCGAAATTAAATATTTATATTTTATAATACTACAAACAATAATTAGGAAAATTTGTATGCCTTTAGTTGCTATCTTAATCTGTTCACTTGCCAAATCTCAAACAAATGAGCTAGGTATTTTTGAAAAGAAAAGAAAAAAAAAGTACTTACTAAAAATTTTCATGCAGTTATTATGGGTTGTCAAAGGAGACATATATATAACAATGAACTATGTAATTTACATTAGTAAACTGACATTGTAAAAATCCAACAAATGTCATTTGTTGGACATACCTGTAGAATGCAGATAAGATCTCTGCCTTGATTTATAGAATATTCAGTTACAAAGTTATATGAACCAGAGCAAAAAGTAAATCCAAATTAAGATGGGAAAAGCTGCATTACTAATGACTTTCTAATATTGAAGATTAAAGAATTGGCAAACTATCACTAAGAAGAGAGTGGAATGGAAGCAAATTCTTGAGAAGGCCATGGCCCATATTCAACTGCCGTGCTAGTAGAAGCTGATATCTAAAATATTATGAAACAGTGTTTAATGGGCACCCTTTAAATGGTTAATAAATATGATAATCAAAATAAAATCTGAAAAAACGTCTATTTCAGCAAGCAATAATTGAATATTGTTTCAGGGAATGAAAGCTTCCCTGCTATTTAGTTATAAAGCCAAAGTACTAAGATAGCTTATTAAATTCATATAAATATATATTGAAATCATAATTAGTTTCAGCAGTCTTAATATTTCAATTCTTTAGCTTAACAATTTTGAAAACATTTAAAAAATATATAAAAGATTGAATGTTCATGTTAATTCTAAAATTAAACATTATAAATTTTTCAAACAGAAATAGATTTATAAATTCAACTACTTGAATTTAGTTACTTAAAAATTAACTTTGTATATTTTCAGAATAAATAGAAAATACTTCAACAAAACAAACTATTCCAGAGCTTTCTAAAAGTCATGAAGTTACATTAAGACTTTGATGATATATTTAAGTTTTTTACATATATTAGATGAATGGAATATACAGTTTTGTCTGAAAATTATCTCCTTTAATCCTATTAGTCATTTTCTGTTTACTTTTTTTATGGACAATACTTCTGCACATCCCTTATTGAGTGCACAGCTGAATGGTTGATGCTGTGGTCTTCGATTCCAATCATATCTTGGACAGGGGTATTTGTAGTGATTCAAAATCCATTTTAAGCTGTAGGTCCTGGTCTAGTTGTCCCTTGTGGGCAAAAAAGATCATTGAATAACAAGTCAACTAAACTAAACATCACTTACTTTAAAGTAAAATATATAAGGTGATTGTTGAGAAATAGTTTAAATTTACCAATACTTGCCACCCACCACTACTACTCTTACAATAAATAATGAACAAACATGTCAATTATACAAAAAACCTATAATAAACTTAAACAAAAAACCTATAATAAAACAATCTTTGAGTATTCTTTTGAAATAAATTAAGGAACTTATTTACTTTCAGAGAACTAAAAATATCACATCAGTATGATCAGTAAAGCATGGTTGGCCAATTAGGACATTTATTTCTCCATGGGAAAAATTTTGGCTAGATAGTATTATGAAACATGACTTTGAGGAGTTTGAGCAAGTGTCAAAAGAGCCTGTAATTATCAAGATCCTATCCATATGCAAGATTATAAAGTTGGAAATGGATACAATTTTTGTCCGTGAGGTGGTTAAAAGAATTAGCCAGATGCTGGCTGCAAAAGGGTGTATGTAACTACATTCTAATTGTAAATTTAGAGTCGAAGAGTTAGGAACAGCCTTAGAAATGAAATTCTAGTGAAATACAACAAAGCAAAAATATCAGAAATCATGTGGGCTTGAAATTAGTACAATTAATTTAACTATCTTGTATCTTTTTCCTATTTAAACAAATTTTGTACAAAAGCAATCATTATGAATCAAACACTCAAATTTTATAATAAATTATTTTATTATAAAAGAAAAACCTATGCTATTCATCAATTTCAATGATAAAAATAGTTTTGTTCAACAAACATTTTGTATTAAAAGTGAAATTTAAGAATGAATTATTTATTTAGTGAGATTTTTTCTTATATATTAAACATCAAATTATAACATAGAAACATTGTTAATTAATGTAGCATCCCCATACATTCATCTAGTTTCCATGTATTACATATGTTATGTGTTAGTGTTATACATTACATATGTTATGTGTTAGTGTTATACATTATTTTACTTAATGTAATCAGAATCATAAACAACTCAATTGCTTGGAAACAACTACTAAAATTAGATTTTCCTTAATAAAAGGGCTGAGTTATTGTATGTTAACTAAGTGTGGGACTAAATAAAAGAAATAATTAATATTATCAATTTCGAAAATTTATTTTGGCAAATTTTGTATCATATTTGCTGTCATTTGATTGAATATTTTCAGACAAACTTAAAAGTACAAAAATTTAGATAATATTTGACAATCTGTCAATATAATAAAAATTTTTTTTAAACATTCTTTTTAATGGATAGTTCTTTTTAGTAAAAACATATGACAGCATTAACTTTTCTGTGAATTATTACATTATTCAAAAGTTTCAAAATGTAGATTAATAAGAAATAACTAAACTGAAAAAATTTTGTCTTTTGTCTAAAATTGAGAAACAAAAATAATTCTTTTACTTAGATTATTTTCTAGGTGAAGTTCTTTTCATGTTTCCACAAATATATGTATCTAAACACATAGCTTTTAAGAGCTGAAAGTTTCTTTTTTTTTTACCAGTTTAATGAGAAAACTTTAATAATTTTTCCAAATAAGTTAATTAAAAATGATAGTTATTTTTGTGGCTATTACTGTGATAGTCAAAATAAATTTTCTTTAATATTTCTGTTTTTTTTTTTCCTCCTTTTTACAATATACATTTCAGCCAAGGGGTGTTTTCTTGTAAAATTGCACATCTAAGTTTTGAGTAAATTTATGATATATTTTCATTAATATAGGACTTTTAAGAGCTGAAAGTTTCTTTTTTTTTTTTACCAGTTTAATGAGAAAACTTTAATAATTTTTCCAAATAAGTTAATTAAAAATGATAGTTATTTTTGTGGCTATTACTGTGATAGTCAAAATAAATTTTCTTTAATATTTCTGTTTTTTTTTTTTTCTCCTTTTTACAATATACATTTCAGCCAAGGGGTGTTTTCTTGTAAAATTGCACATCTAAGTTTTGAGTAAATTTATGATATATTTTCATTAATATAGGATGATGAAGAGATCAGTCCAGATTTACATAACACAGCTGAATATCAAGAATTATTGCTGTATAAAAGACTATTAAAGAAAAGAATTAAATCATCGACGATGACACAACATTTAGGTTATAAGGTAAGCTACAATTTATCTCCACAAAAAATCACCTTTAGTTTTGGTATTAATGTAATTATTTGTTTATAGTGTGCATTATGCAAAACTGCACCCATTGTTGGAATACGTTATCACTGCACAGAATGCAAGCCACCTCAGACCATAGATTTCTGTGAAGATTGTGCTGGAGGGTAGGTTTATAAAAAAAATTTAATATTTATTTCAAATATCTGTTTAAAAATAATTATATAATATGAAAATACATTAATTTGAATTTTGTATTTTAAATTTCATAAAATTGTTTTATATTTCATGGGGTTGCAAATAATTGATTTTACACAGTTTAAAAATATGTTGATATTAATCTCTTTAGCTTCTACAAAAATATTTGTATAATTTTGATATATAAGATTTTTGTAGTGGTGATTTAGATTGTAACCCATCTTTTCCTGAAAGCATTGCAAATTTTTTAGGCTAGTACCATAGGCAAATATTTTCTCACAAAGAAATTTCATTGAAAAAAAAAAAGGCAATATGAGATTTATTAAAGAGATATGGACTAATTTTTAAAAAAATATGAATAATTTATTATAAAATAAAGTAATATAAAACAATCATTGTATAGCTGGTTTGTGAATTGAAATTGAGGTCATTATTAGTGGGTTGATCTAAAAGATTTTTTTTATACATAACAAAGAGAGTTCACAAAACTGATTAAATATTATGGTAATCTCATGGCTTAAATTTACTTAAAAACATATTTTAATTTTTATAATAAGTGGTAAAATATTTTTTACTTTTGATCAACATTCAACTAGGGTTACATTATAATTGTGAATGCTGGAAGGTATATATTAAAATGAAACACAATGAAGAGAATTTTATTATAATAGCAACTGCCATTAAGTCAAATTTAACAGCAAATTAATTGAATTTGCGGCATGCTCATTTTTTCATATATGTTAAAGTTTATACTTTAGTGCTAAATAATAAAGTAACTATTGCTATGATAAATATTACTGATTCTTTAATATCTTATGTGCAATTTAAAAATTAAGTTTTTTACTTAAGTATAAAAAATTAATACTTCAATTTTTTTTAGAAACATGTTTTTTTACATTATCTAATAATTAAGTTTTTCTAAAACTCATTTGTAATAATGAATTAGTTTTGAGTAAATTCAGATGGTTTAATAATTTATAATACAAGCAATGGTAAAAAATATATATTCTGCTGAAACATGAAAGATATTTGTATATAAAGTTATGTATTTATTGTAGATCATATGAAGTTGGACAGCATACAGCAGAACATCAACTTGAAGAAATACAACATTCAAATGCTGGATTCATTGACCGTGACTACATGCATTTTCTAGGAAGTGATTACAATTACTTAGATCCAAACTATATGCCAGCTGCATAACTTATATAGGATGGATTTTACATAATCATTTAGAATTCTTATAGAATGTGTGAAACTTTTTCTATGAATGAATATTTTTTTACTTATTTTTATAAGTGATGAATATATTATATTTTATATATATAAATATTAGATGTACATTTATTATCTTAATAAAAATTTGATTCATAGAAAATACTCCATTTTATTAAATTTCTATAAAAGGGTTAAGTAGTGTTCTTAAATAGTGAGGACAAGCTCCTTTGTTTTTCTTATTGTAAATATCCCCTAAAAGAAAGAAAATAAGCTATAAAATATAATGAATAAAATATTTTTACAAAATCATATTTATAGCATTTCAATATTAATTATTTTTTTTACATGGGAATGCCACAATTAAAGTTCATACAATTCACTACTTGACTGCAAATCCAAAATAATTTAAATAAAAGATCACATCTTAAGATAATATCTGAGAACAATATATTTAAATAATTAATACTATGTACTTGTTTCAACAAATATACACAAAAAATTTAAAAGATAGATGAATATTTTTAAAATGTGTAAATAATTTACTTGGTTGTGAATTTTTGTTTAAGAAAAATTTTGCTATATATTGTTAAGATTATTTTTTTCACTTTAACTAGCTATGGAACTATATAAATTAATTTTATCGCATAAAAGTGCCAATTATTCTAGATACAGTGATTTATCTTATATTATCAATATTTGTAAAAAGTTATTGGTTAAATCTTATTGCCAGACAGATTTAATATCATAAATAATGCAATGACTGAAATTCATAGAGAAAATTTCAACAAAACTGACATTCAATAACACACTGCATAAAAAAAAGGGAAAAAATAAAAATAATTAATTTACAATATAATATTATATAAATTAACTGAAAAAATGATATAAAAGAATGAGTTTAGAGGAATTTTTTTGTTAGTATTGAAATTCTGTTATATGTATTTGCTTTAAATGCTGGAATGATTTGTTGATGTCACCCAAAAAAATATCTTAAATGTAAAACAATGTGCACTTTACTGTGTTAGATTATGCTTAATTTTGAATTAACATATTGTAAAATTAAGAATTTAGCAGTGCTTTCTTGCACATCAAAACCAAACCAGAAGCTGTATGGTTGGTGTTTGTGTCATCAGTTCATTCACTAGGTGAGAATCAAGAGTTTGATTTTGTTTCACATCTTGTGAATGGATGCTTATTATTAAGATTCACATTTTACAGTGTAGGTCCAATTAAACACACAACAATAAACACTCATACATCAAATTAAATTGTACAAGATATAATGTATGTATTCTTCAAAATTTATATGCTTTCCAATACATAAATAAATATAACTGTAAATTTTACTTTTTAATTTTAATGAAAATCTATTAAATCTAAAAATATAAGACATTCCTTATGTATGGATGATTACATCTCAATAATTCTTATCTTTATAAAAGTATTCTTTTATAAGAATTAAAATTATACACAAGATAAATAAAATTATTCATATTTTGTATAATAATCCAAATACAGCTGAAATTTATAACATAAATGATACTAAAAAGCTAATTTAATAATATATTAGAAATTCAAAAATAGAAAATCTTTCTTCAAATAGAAATAGTAATATTTAACTTACGGTAATTTCATTCTCATGAAGACCCAGCATGTACAAAAAGATACTAAAATGCAGATAAATCCAACACAAATAAGAAGAATTCTATTTAATTTTGGAGTGTTGGGGTTGTGTGTATGATCTAAAATTACAAATCCAAGGCCACCCAAAGTAAATAGAAAGCTTGAAGCCAATCCTTCCATAATGTACTGTCCATTAACACGATATGGCATAAATGCAACCTATCAAAATAAAATTATATTTTATAAATATTGCCAAATTACTTTACAGTATGAAATAATGACAACAAATTTTGAAATGTTTTCAGGACTTATTTCAAAAATCAAATAAAAATAATTATATAGTTAGACAGCATCACAAATTGAACAGTTGTTTTAGGAAGCAATAAATTCTTAATCTGTAAATATTAGTAGCATAATACTAAAAAAAACAAACAGAAGTTTTACTTAAAGGCTTGATACTGGAAAGATGTGCAATATAAAGATTTATGATAATTATATTTAATTTTAATTGCTTAATGCAGATTCTTTTGTTTTATCATGGATAAGGTGCAATAATCTATTTATTAGCAGCAGGGAGCACCATCTATTTAATTTTAATATTGTTAGTTTGTGAATATCATCAGAAACAGTAAAGGATATTTTCCTTAATGCTATACCCAAATGTTATTCAGCCGAACAGTAATGATCAGAATTTTTTTTCTTTTTAAATTTCAATCATATTTCCTAACAAATGTGAATATTTGGACTTCTCCATAAAAAGTTGTTTTACATGCATCCTTTCTTTTCCGATGTATTAAATTGTTTTGATTTTTCTGTATAATGCACATCCTGCAAAGAGATTTTACACATCTGAATGAGATCATAAGTAACTACAGTACAGTACAACTAAACATTGTACTGTTAACTCAGATAAGGATGCTTTCTCTAATCACTACAGAATTGTTAAGCAAGAAACTTCCAATTTAATTAAAAATTAATTTTTAATAAATTGGAGATGCTTTAACAACTCTGGTGAGTCTGATATTTTGTACAATCTCCAGTGTTTTTTAAGCTGAAACTGGCATCTCAAAATTTCTTGTAATCTTGATTATTATCACATGAATTTGCAAGAATATTCACATTGCAAACATAGAAAGAACCCATTTTTTTTATTCATTTTATCAATCTAGTATATTTAAAATTTTATTGACCTAACTCATATTCAAGATGCTTTAATACATAAAGCACTCTAAAGAGTCATTTACACCACTTATTTCCATCTTTGAATTCTGAACTGTAAGCAGATTTAGTTTTTCATAGCATATTTAAAAATTTTGAAAACAAAATATTTTTAAATACTTATTAATATTGTGATTTCTTATACCAGGAAGGGTGAACCTTTTTGAGAGATAGGTCAAATTTTGTTCTTTGTTTTTAGTACTATAGCTCGTGCCTCACTAACACTCATTTCCACCAGTTCAAAAATTTTAACTGAGTATTTTCAAACCTAAACATCTTTAAAATTCAGCTGGTTAAACAGGTAAAAATGGGCATGGTTTGATGATACAAAAATTTTTAGTGCAGTTAAAAATTCTTAAGTGTTTGGTGCAATAAGTGTTTGAATGAACAAAGAAAAATGAAAATTACATACAATATATATCATAAAATATTACATATATATACACATATACAAATATATATATATAAAAATTTATTATTAAGTAATTCAATGAGAAATCTGTGTATATTTTCAGATAATTTTTTATAATATTAGTTTATATTTTATATTCATTAGTTTAATGCATTTCATAATTAATGCCCTGTCAAGCCTATTTCTAATTGAAGATTTTACAAACTTCATAGAAAGAAACAATTTTTCACAGTATGTGAATGAAACATTTTCAAAAGAGCATTAGTTTTTTCATGATGTATAATTATTTGGTAAAGAATCTCATGCATTTTATATATTATTTTCAATTTTTACTGTGGTATCATTATTATTTGCTCTACTTTCACTCAATTTTCCATTTACTTCAGAAATCAAGTCCTCAAATTTTATTTCCTACACTATGCTGCTTTGAAATTTAACTAATTGTATTTCTAAACTGTGGATACCTAGCCACATAAATTCAGTTAACTTCATTGTTTCAGATTCTGTTTAGTATGTGCATAAAAAGAAATATATTTTCTAAATTTTTAAATTCTTTTAATCTCCCTTAAAAAAATCTTATATCATTTCCAGCATAATTATCAAATATTTTTCAGATTGCACTATCTTAAATGTCAACTGAGATTGAATAAGTTATTGTGTTTTGAAAAGTTCTGGTAATTGAGTAAAATATTTTATGATTTTTTTCATTTCCAAGCACTTATCTTTACTATATTGAATATTTAAATTATATAATTGAAATATTTATGATGAACTAAGTTTCATCACAAATATTTCAATATTTTCAAACATTGTTAAAATAATTAGTCTATGCTTTTGAAGTCTTTTATTCAGTTCATTAAAATGCTGAGTGAAGTCACACAAAAATGTTAAATCATTTAACCATTGTATATTGGATAATTCATTGAAAAATTATTGTCTTTTTCAATTAAAAAGTGCTTAATTTTTTCTAGTAACATTAAAAAGTGATTAAGAATTCAACCAAAACTAAGACATCACATGCTGTTGTATGTTAAAATCCTTGAATACAACATTCAATATCCTCTAAGAATTGTGCATATTACTGTTTATTAAGAGTTCTCTCTCTCTCTTCTCTCTATCTGTTTGTGCATATTACTGTTTATTAAGAGATAAAAATAATCAACTTTATAAGTTGATTATTTTTATTACAACTGACTTTACACTGAAAATTGTTTTAACACCATACTTCACACATGGAACTTGATGACATATTATACAATGAAATTCAATCAGAAAATGTGAAATATTTTGCATAAGATACTAAATTCAATGTTTTTCCCTACCATATTAAGTGCACCATTGTTATAGAAACTATTTTAAGAAGGTTAATATCCATTTATCAAATGGAAACTAGAAAACTAACATCTGTAAAGTTATTTTTCGAACCAAAAAACTTTTCAAAACATTGCTTTGGAAAAATTATCTTTTATTTTCTTTTGCAAAAAATTAATTTTTTTTCTTTATTTGTTGACATGGTGAGATTAAGATGCAGCATTTTGAAGTGTCTTTTTACATTATATGTACGTGAATTCACTTTTAAAATACAAATTACACATGTAACCATTTTATTCCTTTCAATCACACCATATTTATCAAATCATTCAGCTTGATATGGCGTGAAACTTGTATGGCTTGTTTTTAATTTTTTTAACCATCTAATACTATAAGACAATTAAAAATGTTTATACTTTGAATACTATAATTGGAGGAGAAATTTTTTATTAACATACCTCATATATATATATATGAACATTATTTTTAAATGTATTTGAAATGGATATTACTAAGTTCAGGACTGGTACTGTTTGGTGCAGGCATGCCTTAAAAATTGTGAATTGAAAATTGCTAAATATCCAAGAAGAGAAGTAGGTAAAAATATATAGCTTTTATTATATTCATTTGCAGGCAAGTTAACAAACCCATAACCTATTCATGAGTGTTCACAATTCTTATCTGGCTGTGACCAAGTGAGGAATTAATGAAGCGTTAGTTCTACGAATCCTTAATTCTGTATTCACGGTGCTAAGAGAACTAGTACATTATTCATTCTACCAATTCTAGCACTAGCATAAGACATGCATTGCATCTGGTGCCCATTGTGAACTACAATGGATGCTGATGCAATGCTGAGGTTGAACAGAGAGGGGACGATACAATGCTATAGAAGTTTCATTCTACAAACATAACTATACAAAAATGCGCTTTTTCTGAAGAAAATGCTTTAAATATATTATGTTTTGGTTGATCAAACTGAAGGTTATAGACAGCATTTAAATTTTTTTTATCAAAGCAGTGCTTGAAAAATATAAATACCCACACAAATTCTTCTTCTTCAGCATGACAGCCCAAGGTGGACCAAAGCTTTTCTAAGAACACTCCTCCATTGTGTTCTCAGGGAAGCAACAGTTCTCCAATTTGTCACTTTCAGCACTTTAAAGCCCTTTTCTAGACAATCAGTCCATCTAAGTTTGGACTAATTCATAGATCTGTTTGCAATAGGCCTATAATTAAAAATTCTTGAAGTTAACGATGAGGAGTCCATTTAATAGATTAATTAATAATTGACGATACCAGCTTCCTGAAAAAGTCTGTAGAGCTCGAAACTGTAACTGGGCCACCAAACTCCATTTTCATTTACACCACCAAAAAGCTTTCTTAGGACTTTTTGTTCAAATATTACAAATTGATTTGACTGAGTCTTTGCTTCCCAGAGTCTAGGTTTTGCATCCATAAGTGAGAACAGGTCTTATGATGGTTTTGTATAGCATGATTTTTGTAGATCTTTTGATCAGTTTCAATTTTAAGAAAGTTACCAATCCATATAAGCAGCAAGAATTCTTCTCTTTACTTCAGAACTTATGTCATTATGAGAATTAACATTTGAACATAGATATCTAAAACTGTTAACCAGTTCAATCTTAAGATTTTTAACTTTACACAAATTAGAAAATACAATAAATTAATGTAAACAAATGGTTGCCTAGCAATCATGGGTCAGTAAAAAAGCTTTAGCAGGTCAGTGTCTGAACTACGGGTCATAGGTTTACAATTACTATCTTATACTAATGCACGAAACATACATTTATAGTTCAAGTTACATTCAGAGAAGAAACAATTCTATCTCTCTTGAGCACATACATACCCTATACACACATATATATACAAACAATATTAGTACAGTAAAACTTTAAATTATCTAAACTCTGTTTATCTGAATCACTTTCAGAATTTCAGGAAAATAATTAAGACTGATCAATATATAGGGAATGAGAAAAAAGGAAAAGGCTCACGATAAGTAAATGTAAGAGAAAGGAGATGAAAATTACATGCAGTTTAGAAATTTAGAAACATTTTTTAGAAATTCTTTGATATTTAGAAATTGGTGCTAAAGATATTTTAGAATGGATTAAGAGCCAGATTCTGGATTTTAAATAGCTGATGCTCAACATTTTCAAAATGTCGAAAAAGAAGATAACCTTAATGTCTAAGTTGAAGCAAACACTGGAACAGCAGCTAGTGAAACATTTGCAAGCTTTGAAGTGAATGAAGTATCAGTTTGAGTGTGACCACATGCAAATTCTCATTGCCAAGTTCATGCATGACTTGGATCCTCAAAAATGGAATGAAACAGCTTACTCTGACTAAGATGTTCAGCAAGCAATGACTTTCATTTACAACACTTTACATAGATGCTGTATTAATGTACAGCACTTATAAATACTTTAAAATGTAACAGTGTTGCCTTTCCATTAAATTCTTTTTCTTTAAAAATGCATAGCTGTTTCACCTATTTTGAACATACAATAATTAAAATGGGTCTTTAAAAAAAAAAAATCCAATTAAATAAATTTTTGGGTTATTAGAATGGGGTCTGATTCTCACTTGTTTGGATAATTGGACTTCTGTAGTTTCTTCACTTTATCAAGCCTCTTTGTAAGCAGAAAGAACTGAAGAGGAAGCTTATGCATTTTCCAACTAATTTTGCAACAAAACATATTTGTATAATTCATACATGGCCAGAAAATTGACAATTTAATTGAAAATGTACATTGTTTGGCAAAACTGTATAAGTTACTAAGCATGTTTACTAAAATCAAACTGCATCTTTAATTTTTGGGAAATAGGAGAAATTAAGTAACGATGAAAATAAAACTAACTTGAGTAACTGTTTCCAGTATAAGGAATTAGATTAGGAAAAATTATTTTTTATGAGCAGATAAGTTCATATCAAAATTTGTAGACAGCTAATGATTTATCCATATGATGATACACTTCTGCTTAAATGTAATTATTAGACTTCCCCAAGTTTGCACACCATTGTTTTTGTTCTACGTTGTTAATTAGAATAAACTTTTAATAGATCATTTAGAAATTTTATGGATACTAACATTTTTAAATGAGGAATTTGCTAAATAAATGTATATTTATAAAGTAACTGAGAGTTCAGTTTAATAATCTAGACTTAAAATTAAGGTGAACTTGTAGAAGTATTCAATAAAAAATCAGGAATTTCGGAATTTACTAAGAAATATCAGAGTATTTCAAGATATTTTAAAAATTTATGAATTATGTTAAGAATATCAGAGCAATTCAAACCCCTGTAAATAAATTTATTAATAAAATTTTTATTTTTTAAAATAATGTACATTTATTTTAAGATTTGATTTATAATCAAAAATTGCAAATTTAACATTTATGAGTAATTACAAATTATTAGTTTTGAGAAAATATGAGTTTCTTAGTTTTAAATTTTATTTTAAACAATAGAAATGCATAATCCTTATATACATTAAAAGATACTTGTTATTTTATAAAAAAAATATCCACTTATTTTATTATCTTGTGTGGTTTAAATATAAAACAAAAATTTTTCAGTGTTTCAATAAATAACATCATTGTTTAACCACTGAAAGTTTTTGATGTTCCATTACTGATATTTATTATAACATGCAGTGGTTGTCTGGAATCACTCCAGTTTTATAAGCTAAAATAAACAAAATATAAGAATTGTAAAAATAAAATAAATGCTATAATTAAAAAGAATAAAATGTAAATCTATTTAAAAAATTTTGAATTTCTTTTAATATTAATAACAAAATATAATTCTACAAGGATCTTACAGGTCGAGAATGTCCAAACTCATCAACTGTAGAGCCAATGCTTGGTGGTTCAACTATGACATCATATATAACACCTGTAAAAAAATATAATGTCATAAACATAAAAGTTTAATTGCTTCAATTTTTCAGTTTCTTATGAGGATTTAATATCAAAATTATCAACAAAACAAAATTGAATTTAAGTTTTTACTTACATATTTTTAACAATTTTATAGCAGTGAATAGTGGGAGAACATTTTTAAAAATTTTACACTGACAAGTAACGTTTTACACGATTCAAGTTTACAAAAAATATTTAAAAATAAGATTGAAAGTAAGATATATCAATATAAATATTAAGAAATAAAATCAGACATTCCAGATTAATTTAGATTTATTTTTAGAAAAAAAAAATGTAAGGTGTAAAGCTATTTGTAATTTAATAATTATTAAATAAAATTATTTGATAATTTTGTAAAATCCAAAATTTCCATAGCCTAGGAAAAAAATAGTTTAACACTGCAGAACTACAATTAAATTAGAGAAAAGTATTGTATGTGTGCATAATTTCTATGCAATCAACTTAATTTTTTAGAATTATGACTTTCCTCTTAATATACATGCATTCAACTAAATACGAAAGTTATTAAAATTTTCACTATACAGAAAATTTTTAATAACCAGTTTTTTTTTTTTTTTCCAATTTTAATCAGAAATAAACTCTGGCATTTAAATAAGTTTTGTCAATAAATGATACTTATTTAGTATATAAAATGTAAATAAAATATTTCTACTATTTTTTTAGTAGCTTCAAAAATGTAATTTTTTTAAACAGTACACAATGCAAACATTTACAATAGTAAATGTGATTTTTGCTTAGCCATTACAATGATTATCATATGGGGTTATATTGGAATTGTACTTATAACTTTAACTGATATGTAAAAATTATAAAATAAAAAAAAATTAATGGTTATATAAAATACACATTTTTTATTACCAAATTTTATTAAAAGGGAAAATTAAAACTGCAATCTCTTCTAGACTTTCTTGAAGACTTATTTCTAAACATAAATGCATTGGCTTGAAAATTCTAGATATGTTCTGGCTTTTTCAAGAATTTTTTTTATCTAGGTGTTTATTTATGACCACAATCTTCCAATTAATCACTCTTAAAATAAGATTCCTTTTTATGTATCAACCCATCTAAGATTCAGTTAGCACTAGTTCTTATAAGTGATCAGTGAACAAATAATAGCTATTTCCTTTTTTTTTGTTACACAGAAGAAACTTATACAATATTGGTATCTGAAATTTCCCTTTAAAAATAAATCCAATTGTTTCATTTGTTATGCATGAACAATATAAGATTTGATTTTTTATATACTCATTTTTTATTACCACTAGTAAAATTTTTTTAATTAAAAATATGATATCAGAAATGTGTCAACAGAAATTTATTTTTTCCATATTATAGAAGTAAATTTGCTATTTTACTTACATCCTAAATAAATAAAATAAGAAAATTTTATTTTCTAAATGTCTTTTTCAAAGAAATATAACTACAAAATTCTTTGAATGAATCAATAAAAAATGCATAAAAGATATGTTACTCTATACACTCTACAAATACTATTATTTTTTATTTGCAATAACTTGCCTAAATAAAAAAATATGTAATTTATCTAAATATTTTAATTTGAAAAGATTAGTTTGATCAAATTTTATGGATGGTATGAAACTTTCAGTGAAATATACAGAAAGATATGATTACTTCATTGAAATAGCACAACATCACATTTAATTAAGATACATATTTTTAATGTTCTACTCAAAATATATATATAAAAAAATTGATATTTTAAAATTGTAATTTATTATAAATTCTTCTTATTAAAACTTAATTCATGATTAAAATCTCTTTCGACGGTAGAAAAATATTTTGAAATTAAGTTAAGAGAGAAATTAGTCTTTAACATTTTATATATTTCAATTTTTTTAAAATAACTGATAAAATCATTTATATGGGTAAAAATATTCATACTGCCTAAGAAAATTATAAATTATATATATTTCACGAGTTTAGAAAAATTCAAAAACACATTATTTGATTTAAAAATACATCATAATAATTGTGAAGACAAAAATACATACCTCCACAGACTAAAAAGTACGAAACTAATACTAATGCATAAACAAACATAGCACTGGGCTTATGAAACCAGGATGGTCTTTTTAACTTTAAACATGGAATCTCTAACACAGTAAAAGGCAAACTATATATTGTTTCCATATTTAATGCAATATCAAATGTGATTATGAAGCAAAATTAGTAAAATATCAGAAAAGACACTATGTGTGTACAAAATTCTTAAACGTAGATACCGGAGAATGTTTACTACTTACGGATAAGGGAAGTAAAATTTTTTCCGAGAGAACTAGTCCTCGGAAACAGTCGGGTGATCCGAACGAATGCCATTCCCACTATCGGCTATTGAATTCATTCTTGCCACCCCCAGTAGTTCTAAATGCCACACAGGCGTATAGAATTCAGATTTGTTTCCGCCATTTTTTGTTTCGTTTGCCCGTCAGCGTCGGTGAGTAACATTTGTGTAAATAATGTGAATTTTTTTGTATTGAAGTTACAGCTCTTAAGTTAATTATTTTATAGTATATGTCATGTTAGTTATTGAGTTATAAAATATGTTAATAATTCTCATATAATTAAAAAGGCGTTTTTTTTACACAATCGAACAAAGTTCATTTCAAAGATTTACTGGTTTGTGATCACCGTAAGCGTGAACTTAAAATTTATTTGTATGTATCTGACCATTGTATGCAAAACGCTGTATTATATTATAATTCAATGCTTATTTTAGATTCCTATTTTGTGTCGCAAATTCACATCAAATTTGTTATTCATTCAGTATTCATGGGCGTGTTTTTTATAATTATAAGATATTGTACTTTTAAAATAATTTTCTGTATTATTCTTTTCAAATAATTTTTATGTTTTATTGTTTTCATTACAAAGTTTTATGCTGTACATGATTGATATGCTCATGGAAATCGTATCAATGAAGATTAGTATACTGGTTTGGGTCTACACATTGGTTATAAATTTATTTATATGCTTAATAACATTTTAAATGCGTTTCTCCTGTATCTTTATACCAAAAATTGATATCGGATTTATGGTATGTTGTGTGAGTTTAATTATTGATTATAAATTTATAAAATAATGCATTTTTCGAAATAGTTAACTTTCTACATATGTCTAATTTTTATTATTAAACAGCATTTTCTTCCACAGCATAGGGATGTAAAGGTGCAAGATCAGGTAAGTATAAGGAGAATAGTATAAACTTTGCTTATCAATTTGCTGTGTGGTGTTCCTGGATACCAGCACGACATGCGACCTCACAGTATTGTCTAAAAACTGTACACCTTTTTGGGTTAACCAGGGCTGGTCTTTCTGTTGCAAAGCTTGTTGCGAATGTTAAAATTACTGCGCTGCGTGCAAGTCAGCTGTGACCGGTTATCCTTTTTGTAGCGGCTGATACTGAACCACTTGAATGGCTAATTCACCTGACACCACTGTCATGATATGGCAGTGACAAAAGCTAAAAATGAACTAGATTATGATCTAGCTCAATGTGTGTTGCACAAGAAAAATAAGTGTTCAACAAATATGACTTTCATTGATTCAATATTGCATATATATTCTCGAAAATAACTGATGCAGAGCTGACACAGAAGTAGACCAGTAGGTGACAACAGTAAACAGGAGATGGGTATGTTTATTGTTCATTTAATTAATAATAAATTAGATAGGCATAAAATAAATTTTAATGATTGTTTGCCGATGTGAATTCATTAATATAGAAGTTAATCAAATAATTTTATGGTAATATGTCAATTATATAATTTTACAATTTGCTAAAATCTATACATCTGCATATTTTGTTAATTTTATAAAATTAACTGAGCATATTGTGAGATACCAATAATATATCAAATATTTGTTATTCTAGATTTTCTATGGTTTTAGTGATTTTGCCCCAGCCAAATTTTTGCAAGATTTTAAAAAATTGCTAAGTGTGACTGTACAATTAATTTTTACATTTATTCAGCTCTTATAACAACAGATATTCCTACTCTTTGTTTAAAAAAAAAACAGCGGAGCTGTGCAGGTTTGGCTCGATGTATCATTTTCACACCAGGTGCTTCCCATTTCTGTCGCCTAAATTATGTCACTATGCACAATATTTGGCAACTAATGTTGCAGGGCTCGGAGTTGTCCTGATATTCCTGAATTTTCTGATTTTTTAAAAAACGTCCTGAAATGTCCTTTTTTTTTTTTACATTCTTTTAAAAGTTTAATTAATAATTTTATATTTTTCAGTAGTAAACTTTTCTTTCAGTGGAGTATATATTTTCATTCATCTTCTTTCTATGCAAGAAGAAAGAGAAAAATTTCCCCCTTTTTTGTTCTCCTTCAAATTGGAAATAGGGTTGCCTATACATTCGTCTCCGCCTCGTTTTCAGCTATTGCTCACGAATATCTGACGTCAAAAAAATTTAGGTTTGGGTTTACCATTAAATTCTATTTTCTGCCTTTACAGACAAATATTCTGGTTTTAGTAGTGCACAACTATTTACAATGATGGCAAAATTGTGAGAATTATTCGCCTACGTTTATGTGCATGCGTGAAATGCTTATCGTGCCATTTTGAAAGATTTTGATGGTTGTTTTGAAGAATGCAAGCTCAGAATTTTATTTTTTGAAAACAATTTTCTTTTAAAAATGCCAAGGAAAACTAAATTTTCCGACAGATGGTTGGAACTGCAAGATGGGAATAAATGCCTAATCAAGACCTGGTGCCAAAGTGTTGACGATGTTCATTCTGCGGAGTGCTTTGTATGGAAAAGCAAATTCAGTGTTTCAAATATGCGTTTTATACAAGTGCTTGCTCATGCAGATGGATTAAGACACAAAAAAGCTGTGAACTGTTACAAGAATCAAACACTATTTACTATCAAGTCATCAACTTCATCTGAATCCTCAACATCGACTGTAGTAGTGAATAACAAATCATGGCTTCCCAAAACGATATCAGAGAAAACCATTAAAGCTGAAACTATTTTAGTTTTGGTGGCAATAAAAAATAATTCTTTTTCATCTTTGAATGTTACATTTACATAGAAACTAACATTATGGACTATTATTAGCTAACATTTATGGAGAAATTTTTGATGATCCCTCCATAGCAAAAATCTCAAATTATCTGACAAAAAGCGTCATGTATATGATTAATTTTGGATTAGGTCCGTATTTCAAAACTCTTTTGTTTCGGAATATCGGCACTTCATATTTTGTTTTACTTTTCGATGAAACTACAACAAAACAAATAAAGAAACAGTTGGATATTTACATCTCATACTGGTCTGATAAACAAGGTAAAAATGTCATTTCCTACCTCGAATCACATTTTTTAGGGCATGCTGAAGCCAATAAAATTGTAAAATGTATATTAAGTTTTATTCAAAATAATGGTTTGAATTTAGAAAAATTAATGCAGTTGTCAATGGATGGACCAAGTGTTAATTTAGCTGTTTTAAAGCAAATAAATAGTGAACTGAGTGAGCAAAGTTTACCAGTACTAATTGATTTGGGTGCATGTTGCTTACACATAATCCATGGAGCACTACGTAAGGGTATTGATAAAATTGATTATAATATTGATGGATTTGCTGTAGATATTCATCAATTTTTCAAACTATCTCCTGCAGGAACGGAAGATAATCATTCCTTACAGTTAGAAATACTGGAAGAAACTATTAAGAATAGTTTCCTTCGTCATGTTGAGAGCCGTTGGTTAACTTTAGGCTCAGTTTGTGAGAGAATTGTTGAGCAATATGATGTTCTAAAGGAATATTTTATTGTTAAAGTAAAGAGAGTCGAAATCTCCTCTTTCTGATAGACATTTTCGGATTATAAAATATTTGAAAGACCCTAAGACTCTGGCATATCTGCATTTTGTTTCTTTTCTTTTTTGTAAAACTTTTGAACCATATTAATGCAAAAAGTCGAACCTTTAGTACATGTGATGTACAGTAAGTTAAATGAACTTGTTCGCAGTATTATGTTTAAATTTTTAAACCCAAGTTGCTACAAATTAATGTTGATTCAGGAAAAAAATTGGTTAAATTTAAGCAAGATTGAAATAGGTCATGGTGCAACAGCAATACTGGAAAAGCTTACTGATAAAACATTTCTACAATGTGTCAGAAGCTGCTACATATTAACTTCAAAGCATATGCTTCAAAAACTTCCTATAACAAATCCTTTACTGACAGAGCTCCAGTGTTTGTCTCCTTATAATAGAAAAAAGGAAGAGTCTAGGAGTTCATTTAGCAGATTAATTCAACATATTCCTCATGTGAATAAAACTTTTTCAGATATTGATAAGATGAATGAAGAGTGGATTCTTTACATGTGTGAAGATGTGACTTTGATTGTGAATGATTATGATAATTATCAAAATATCTGTAAATATTGGAATGCAGTTTTCAATATAAAAGATGCTGGCGGTTATATAAAATATCCTACTCTTTCTAGAGTGATTAAAGCATGTCTGTCGTTATTGAATGTAAATTCCCAACCAGAAAGAGGTTTTTCAACTAACAATTCTGTTGTGACAAAGGAGAGAGCTTCTTTATCGTAATTAACAATTCAAAGTTTACGATTTGTCATGATGTTATTCAATCCATGGCAATTCTGTTTCCTCCACTCCATATACCAAAGAAGTAATGCATTCAGAAATCTCATGCAGAATATGCATCATGTATGGAAAAATCAAAAGATGTAACACAATCAGAGAAGAAAAGAAAAGATGAGGAAGATGTAGAAGCTACTTGTGAAAAAAAGTTTAAACAATCGCACCTATTAGAAAAATTTAATGAACTTGAGAAAGAAAAGAAAAATTTGCTTGATAATTAGTGTGCAGCTCAAAAGCTTTTGGATGATGCAACTAAAAATAGCATATGCTGCTATGAGTGATGTGAAAGTTGGACAAATGTATGCTGTCTGCTGCTAATGCAGAGATTGCATCTGTGAATGATAAGTTAAAAAGTGCAGTATTAAATTATCGGAATTAAATGCTAATGCATCCAGTTCAAAATTAACATTATTCAATTATGCATAAATTAATTGTTAATTTAAAGCATTTATCATGTAACTTAGTAATTTTCAAAATATTCAGTATAGAAAGTTTAAATTTCTGTATCATTTTTTCATATTGTTGTAGTAAAAATTCAGAATTTATTAAATAGTTTATTCCTCCCTAAAATGTGTTTTATGCATAAAACAGAAATTAATATGTAAAAGTAACATTGGTTTTGTTTAATTATTAAAACATGTCCTGAAAAATGTCCTGCTATTTCTTGAAAATAATGTCCTGAAAAAAATTTCTGCACGTCTACCTCCTGATGTTGATTGCATTCAAATTCCAAAAATTAAAATTTCATTATAATTTAATACTGTAGAAATATTAAAATTCTAATAACTAGAAGCAAATTTATTGAAACTCGAATTTTAATATACCGCGCAATTACTCTCATCTTAAAAAAAAAAACTTCAGTGTGGCACTACCTAGTACAGTGACAACCAACTATATACATATTATTAAAAATGAACTTTCTGTATAACAATTGGTAATTAATTAATTGTTATGAAGTAGGCAATCACTGTTACTAAAATAAATTATGATGAATAATTATGGCTTATTCCTATGTACCAGCGCAAGTGATAAAATGCACCTAACTGATTTACTACATCAGAATGCTTTTGCATTTGTATGATATAACATGTGTTTGATTAAAATTTGATTCGGAGTAGTAATAAACTCTAATTTTTATAATACTGTATGTGTACATAAGTAAATACATTGTTAAGTAAGTTTTATTACATGTGTTTCATGTAAGTGATAGATTGTGCCATACTATAATTTTTTTTAAGGTGGATGCCACTACCAGAAATATTAAAATTTGAGATTATTAAAAAATTTGCTTCTGGTTATTAGAATTTTGATATTTCTATAGTATGTAATTATAATGTAATATTCGAAATCAGTCCTGCTGTGATCTCTTTGAAATAAGGGACATAGAATTGAAAGTGTTTACGTACCTGTTATCTGAGGTAGAATACCAAAGCAAAATCAGTCCTGGGATCTAAACCAGAATTGTCACTGTCTAGTTGGTTTTAGAGACAAATTCTCACTTGATTGAAAGAACTAAAATTTTACTATATAAAACTCTCATAAGACCAGTATTAACACATGCATCTGAAACATGGTCACTAATAGCAAAGAGAAAATGTGTGTGATCTCTAAAAGTGCTACTAATTATTTTGGTGGATCCAATGACAGTAGAAATTAAAGTAGAAGATACATCTTACAACTTTACAAACATTTTAGAGGTATTGGCATTTAAAATGATTAAAGAAACATTAGGAATGTCATGGAATTATTAAAGGAACGTTATTAACAGAAGGAATGTCATAGAGTTGCTTTGAAAGTTTTCAATGCAGTCACCGGCAGATAACCAAGGTGCACCCTAAAAGATAGTTTGAATGTTTGTATAAAAACTGAATATCTAAGGCTAAGGAATTGCTACTTTTATATTTATTATGGCTGTAACTGAATAGATTGCATATTCCCAATGATAAAGGTATGTTTTTACTGAATCTTATTTATTAATATCTTTAAACACTTGGTGAGAAATTGCATGAGCTAGCTAAACTGTTTAAATTAGCTATCTATGTAGTATTCTTTCCAGGTTTAACACTAAAACTTAATCTACATTTAAAATCTATAATTTGTTTTTGAAAAATGTTATTAGAATGTCAGGATTGATGAATCAAATTTCTTCAGGTGGAATAGTTCTGCTTCTTAGTTATTCAACACGATTCTTAAATACAAAATATATTTATCTTTAATTTCATGTTTTACAGAAGATGTTATGTATATTTATATCCAACTGCTTTTATGCTAACAATGAGCAAATTTCTATCATTTGCTTCAATATGTGAAGGATAAATTGCTGTATAATCTAGCATATCAAATTTTGAATAACTTTACATACCTAAATATTAAACCTTATAAATAAAGAGCATGAATATAAATCTAAATAAATTTTAAAAAATATATAAGAAATACCTACTTAGTATTATTATATACAATATAGTTTTTTCATTTGGTTGATTAAATGTAAAATATTATTAGTACTCAGTCATCATAATGTATAAATTTGTTCATCATTTGTCTATCCAGGTTGAATATGCAAATATAAGATATTATGTTATCAGCATTGTTAAATTGTATTTTTGTGTTATACTTTTACAAAAATAAAGTTTCAATCAAAAATATTTTCTTAGATAATGAAGCATTTTTTAAAAGCACAATTCTGGCATAATCAAACTATTTGTTTATTTACATCCATAAACATTTAACGGTTCCAGTTAAGCTTGTTCTTTCTTCAATTATAACTTAAAATTGAGAAATAAAGTTACTGTTAAAATTCCTTTTATATAAAGTTTTTAGGCATCATTATTTGAAAATTATTTAATTAATGCAAGATTGTGCGATAAATCATGCATTTTTAAAAGTAAGCAATTATAATTTTAATCAGATGTAAAATGAGTATTGTACTTTTAACTGTAACCGACATCGTTAAAATATAAATATAAGTTATTTTTAACTGATTACTGAAATGATTATACTTAATAGATAGGTGCATTAAGATATCTTTGTATTTCCATTTTTATTATTCATGAATTATTACCGACATAATCTTTTCTTTCATATCTATTAAATTTTATTTGTAATTAAAGTATTACTTCCATTTTCAGTTTATTTTCTACTCATTACACAAATGTTATGCTTTAAACTTTTTTTATAATTTGTATTTACCTATATTTTTCTCTAAACTTTTCAAATTAATTAATTTACTAGAAGACACCAGTATGGAAACCTTTAATACAGAAAACTTCACTATTCACTTATTAACTAATATTATTGACTGCCTGGAATAGAAGTCTTGATTGCATAAAACATCAAAATTCATACACTTTATCAATTATTAATTTTTTTTAATTATAAGAATGTACTTATGGGAAAGATCAAATAAGATTGCTTTGATTTTAAAACACGTAAAACTATGGGATATAGAAAATTAGCCAAATAATCGTATTAAAGTTGTAATTGAAAACACAGAATTATTATATAGTTGTATAAAAATTATAAATTTGTATTTGCTTTTTTCCCTGATTTATTATGAAATAATGGATTATTTCTACTATTTATAGTTAATTTATAAACTTCAACATGCATAAATTTTACAAGATTAAACATGTATAATCAACTTGAAATATTAAGGCATTTGTCAAGTGAGATGAAATATTTACAAAAGGGCTATAAGTAGTAAGATATAATAGAATTTTTTATCTTTATTAATACTTATAGAATTTCATAATTCAAATATTATGTTCTAATAAAATTACATATTTACATAGAATAATTAAAATGCTTTTTCTTGTTCTCATGAATTATTTTTATATTTTTGTATTCACAGTATTATTTTTGTTTGCAGATGACCTTTAGTAGCCAGTAGAATTGAAAGCCTGCATGAGATGAGTGCCTGAGGGTTTTTAGGTTTTCCTTTAGCTGCACATGAATATAGTCCACTTTCCATAACATGACCAACTGGCTTTCCTTTATGCTATAAGAATGTTATGGTGGTGTTTTCTGTAAGGAGCATTACTATGCGTTTAGAAGCTTTGTCTTGTGATTGTGTCTCTTTTAATAAACAAGTACAATATGAAACTAAATCATTTATTCTCTTTTATTGAATGAAATACAAATAGACATATACATTAAGACTTTTATTAAAGACTTTAGATTCAATATATAGTACATATGGAGTAGGATGCATATCAGGAAGTATAAACTTTGTTGCTTGGAAGCTAGTAGAAACGTCCCTTCCTTTCCTTGAGGAATATACACCTATAAGGGTTATCATAAAGTTTCTACTTACTTATGTAGGGCATCCACAGCTTTCATAATATTTTAAAAGGTATCCACCTAATAAATTGTAACAAACAAGTAGCACAGAAAGCTAAATTTTGCAAGTATTCCACACCACCCACGAGGTTCTTGTGCAAAGGCGCGTTCAATCTACATTACTTATGCACATTTGAAATTTGTACAAAAGCAATTTAGATCAACCAAAGTATTTTAGATGGCTGGTTCCCCAGAAGCAACATTTACTTCAAGGCCTATCCACCATCTTTTAATTCTTATAGCAGATGACTATCTAAATAATCAATTGTTATAAAATTAAAGAAACACGTATTTTTAATTGAAAAGCTCTTACCATATAGAATTCAAGTGAAATTAGTTAATCTTCTTGTTTAGTATTAACCTAAAGAAATGAATCAGATTGTCATACATAGAAATAAATTGTATAAATAATTACAAAACTTTTAGCAACAAATCTAATCAAATACATTTAATTCACTTGGATTAAACACACATCATTGCAAATATTACATATTTAGGTTGTTTGAAGAAATATTTTTTTTCATGTATTTGTTTTTCCTTAGTTAAACATACTTTATTGCATGTTATCCAAATATTAAAATGTAACACATTACAACAATTTAAACTATTATAAAAATTCCAAAAACAAAACAAAAACTACATGTTTAATTATAAAGCTCTTACCGTACAATATTCAAGTGAAATTGATATATCTTCATTTGTTTCAAGTAACCTAAAGAAATGAATTAAGAATGTCATATATAAAAATATATTGAAATAGCGAAAAATTTTTAGCTACGCTCTTGTAAATTATCTTTTACTTCCACTAATTTTAATCTAGACAGCAAAAGATAAGAAAGAAGTGAAAACCCAATATTTCATATATTAACATTTTATTTCAGTTTTAACATTTCATTTTTCATTAATTAAACATACATTATAGCACATTACCCAAGCATCACAACTGAATATTGGCTAATTGCAGTGTTTGGTAATTACAGTGTTGATTTAAATACATATAGTAGATCATGCGGAACTCAATATGCAAGATTACAAACATAATGGAGAACATTTTCAAAGATATGACTAGAAGTTATTACATTTTGCACACATTAATTAAATTAAAAATGCACAGACAGCTATTAAAAATTAAGTTATATATTGCACACTGGAACCGGCATATACATGAACCTAGTAGAAAAATTTTTAAAATATAATTATAAATTCATTAAAAATATATAATTACACATAGAAAATTACACAAACATAATTTTTATTTGATGATAGCAACACAAGAGATCATGGCACAATGGCGATAGAAGGCAGGGTATTTTTATTTTTTATTTTTGTACATTTTTTGTTCACACATACCATTACTGGAAGCATGTTTTTATTGCATGTACCCAATAATGCTGAATCTAAAAACACATTTATATTTCATTAGACACAGTATTACTGGATCGTGCTTTTTAATTTGGATGATAGCAACACAAGAGATCATGGCACAATGGGCGATAGAAGGCAAGGGTATTTTTTTTTATTTTTATTTTTGTACATTTTTTTGTTCACACATACCATTACTGGAAGCATGTTTTTTATTGCATGTACCCAATAATGCTGAATCTAAAAAAACACATTTATATTTCATTAGACACAGTATTACTGGATGCGTGCTTTTTTAATTTGGATGATAGCAACACAAGAGATCATGGCACAATGGGCGATAGAAGGCAGGGTATTTTTTTTATTTTTTTACATTTTTTTTTGTTTACACATACCATTACTGGAAGCATGTTTTTTTATTGCATGTACCCAATAATGCTGAATCTAAAAAAACACATTTATATTTCATTAGACACAGTATTACTGGATGCATGCTTTTTTCATTTTGACAACAGCAACATCTCAAGATGATTATACTTTACTTAAATAGTTTAAGCGCTTTTTTTAAAGCTGAATAAAATCTTTGTGAATATTATTTAGTACATGAAAAATATTCTAGTATTTTACTTTACTTAGTATTATTGAAATATTGTATTTTTTTCACACTGTTTATTGCACATAACACACAGTTATTATAATGAAATGATGAGATTGCTAATAAATAATAGGTGAAATTAATTTTAATAACACATAATAAATTTTATTGCACACATCACACAACTAATAAAATTATATAACAATATTGCACATAGATAACAGGTATAATTAAATTTTATTCAACATATAATAAAATATAAATCCTTATTGCATATTATGAATTTTAATTTTATAAATTTCATAATACATATTTAACACATACTTTTTAACTCAACAATGCATTTTTATTTCCTGCTTATCTTAAGGTAAAACTTACATTCACGTATCTTTAAAATAAGCAATAAATTAAAATATTCCTTAATTAAGCAAAACCATTACACAATTGAAATTACTGATTCTTGAAATTATTTGCTCATTATTAAAGTCACACATTAGAAATTGCGGATTTGTCTTTAATTAAGAGATTACAAGCAATACTGTTTGCCTCCCGACTTGATGGCTTCTTATATTTTTTAACTATTTTGTTAGCTTGTTTCGTTTAGTTGAATAAAATCTTTGTTTGATTATCTTTTATTTGATGGTGATTCACTGTTTGATTGGAATTTAGTAAGCAGTTTTGAATTTTCTTTTACCTAAAAATGATGCTTGTGCACCTTTTAATATGGTGACCAATTTCATACAGTCACCAGGTGTAGTACATTGCAGCAAATCGTTTTGTAACTGTGCCAGTAAATTTAAGCCTTTTGTTTGAGCTGTTGGCGTAAATTGTTATCACACAAATCATTTGAAACTTGGTGCACATGCGATTCAATTTCCACGAGACCTGTTTCCATCACACTCATTGATAAATAACTCATGCTGAGAATCTGGAGATACAGGTTGAGGAACTTGTTTGTCAGCATTGAGTAATCTGCAAACTAAATGTATATGTTTACACATATTCCATTGTATTGAATTATCAAAACATGTACACATCATATTATGCAAACATTCTTGACAGAATGTGCATTGTAAGAACACATTGCAAATTACATTGCTTTTTTAATCTAACCTCATAAATTTCTCCTATTGTTGTAAAAGATTGGACATACCAACTATCTTGCATATGAACACTAACTTTTGTTACATCTAATTTCATACTTTCTTGATGTCTTTTATAATATTTGACATTTTACGCAGATATTTTGCCCTTGTGAATTGCAACCAATCTCTGAAAACTTTGATCTTTAATAAATTGCATAAGAGCATGTATTGACTTGTCAAGTCTTTTAACTTTTTACCTTCTAAATATATGTATTTAACCGTGCAGTTGCATACGTTCTAAATGCATATTAGTATTTATACCTGCCCATTTCCTATAACAATATGCCCATTGTTCACATCTGTTAGAATAATATGTTTCAAAGTATTTTTGCAAATTGTATGGTATCATTGTTATTCTTGAATAAATTGATAACCTCACAAAGAAGAATTTTAAAGTTTGCTCATCCGTTCTTCTAATAATGAGCGTAATACTTTATCTGAGTCAGCCTGCAGAGTTTGATTTTTATATATTCTGTTAATTTCCCTCACGCCAACTGCGTGTCTATGTGCCAAGTACATAATAATCTTTTGTTTGGTGGCCCAAATACAGAGCACCAAGCATTATGAAAGAATCTGTATCATCACTCATTAAGACAGGCGGACATATGTTTACACCAGAGTATTTTATACTTTGAAAAGCCACCTCTAATGCTTGAGAATCTTGACGATTACTCAATATTAGGGCAGCAGGAAATCCTTCACGCTTGTCATCTAACACACACAATATGCACAGATCAAAATTATAACTGTTAATACCATGAGTAAAATCAACTTCAAACAACATCATTGCCATATAATTTTAGCATTTCTTGTTGAGCATTATTCATGATTACAAGTAAAAAGTCTTCTTTTTTAAGGCAATTATTGGATTCAAAACCTTGTGGTTTGTAATACCTGATTATAGACTCAGAATTTTCAATACTTTTTACCCATGCATGTACACTCTGTGCATCATTTGCATCTAATACACCCTGTTTGTGAGGAAAGAATTTATTTTATGTTTAATATACCTCGGCGATCTAACAAATGTATTCGACTCAGTTTATTACCCACGAATCCCTAATATCATTTAATATTTCAGTGATTGGTTTTTGTTTGATATGTCAATGGCTATTTTCATAAGCTCTTCATCATTTAAAGCGGACTCTACCTAAATCACTGGTATGACCTACATGGGTCTTAGTAAACTCAACCTTAATTGTACTATTTTCTGAAAAAGGTAACTGCTATCATTGAAGGGCATGTTCCATTTATTTTATTTGTACCTAATATTTTATTATAGCGTTTGTTATTCCCCTTACATGAAAATAACCAGATCGATGACAGTAAAAATATTCATACCTTTTACCTTTACAATATTAGTACCACTATGTTTTGGCGTAATCAGAAGTACAATCATGTTCTATATTTTTTCCACTCTAAAAATTCTAACTGAGTTTGAAATATCAAATTTTCTTTGAATTATTATGTCATGTATATTATTCAGATGCTCTTACGTAGACCTTTTTGAAACCAAATCAAGTTTACAAATACCACATGTAATTTTACAATTTTTATCAGATTGTAAGTTATGTATGGTTGGTACATTGATTGAATCTATGTTAGTGGAATTTGAGCACCCTCCATCTAATTCTACATCAATAATTTTATCAGTACATTCAATGTTAGAAACACAGGTTTTGGTATCTGTTACTTCAACACTAATTTCTTTGCCATGAATTACTGTCATCATAGCAGGGCACCTTTTGTATTTGTCAATTGGCAAGTTTTTATTTTGATGGCAATAATAATAATCAACATCTACATTATTTCGTTTTTTTGTCCCACATCTCTTAACAAATTTATGAATAGCATTTGCATTTTTGAAAACAATAAACTCATCAATAGAATTGAAAGCTTGATAAAGTTTTTTTCTAATTTAGATTTATCATGTACCTTAAGCAAATGTGTTTAGTATGCTACATATGAAAAAAAAGTTTTATTGCACACGCTACAGACATCGATTTCTGCTGCAGTTCTTTAGTTTGAGCATGAATTTTCTTTTTATGTCGGTTTAAGTTAGATTTATTTTGAAACACAGAATTACAAATATCACATTTATATTCTTTATTGTTACATTGATTATTCAAATCCATTTTATTTTTGAAACAAAAAAAAAACGAGCAAATAAGATTAATTAAAATTGTGAACTTACTATCAGAGCTTTCCACGCTCCTGAATTCTGTAAAATTTTCTCCCTAATTCTGTAAAATTTAGAACGAGTATTTAGCTTTAGTAAAATAACAATTATATCATATATACCAGTGAATAATAATATATTAATTACTTAAAACTAAAGGCAACAAATGTAAGTAATTAACAAAGGAATCAATGTTAAATCAAAAATAACAATAAAAAAGTATTTTGCTAACAATCACCAAGAAAAAATAATTTGAACTCACTATATATTCGTGAAACCTTGACGACAATCAAACTTCAATTCAGAGGGCTTTTTAAGCATGATGCCGATATGAATACAGAAACTAGATTTGCAATTAGGTATCTCCCAACACAATGAACATATTATAAACTTTAACATACATAATTTTATAACGATGTTATTAAATATCTCCCAACACAATGAATATATTATATAAACTTTAACATACATAATTTTATAACGATGTTATTAAATAATAGTTCAGTAATAGCGAGAAAATCCTTTTAACAAAAGAAATGAGATATACATGGGAAATATATGAAATCAAAATACAATATTTAAAAAATATTTAATAAATAGCTAAAATCACAAATATTATCGCACAATAAATGGTAAATCAAAAATAATTATGTAAAAACTTACTTGAAAATAAAAATCTCAAATTATCAGACTACAGTGCAACACTGCGAACCCAGCGACACGCGCAAATGACAGAACAAAGAAAAAAAATGGCAAATCCAAATACATGTATGACGTTTAAGATTCAGGGGGTGAAACAAATGAATTCAATAGCTGAGAATCGGAAACAGTGGGGATGGAATTCGTTCGGATTTCACGAACGCTTCCGAGGACTAGTTCTCTCGGAGAAAAGTTTACTTCCCTTATCCGTAAGTATGTTTACTTGTCGTCAGCTCAATTTCTATGTTGCCATCTATATATGAAAGAATGTTTGCTTATAAAATATTTTTTTTTTATCAAAATGATTTTTTTTAAATTTTTAAATAGATATTTTACCTTAAGACTATGATATTTTTAAATATAAATAATTATTACTATTACACTTCATATTTATATATATATATGTGTATGATAAAACAAATAACTGTGCTAATAAACGCTTCGTTTTAAGTCAGGAAAGGTTATAAGCGAAAACAAATTGAAGACTCAAATATCCTTCATTCATTCAACAATCCTTGAATTTCAGTTCCATATTCTTGATACTGTTTGCTTTGCTTATTATGAATACTGTTTTCTTAAATCGCTTGAATAATGCTCTGTCGAAAAACGTGCATTATTTTCATTTTAATAAATCAAAAACTATTGGGGCCCAATCTTACCAATTATATTCTACCCAAAAAGGTTTGCTTCTTGAGCTTTCAAAATTTTTCTGACTGAATAATACAAAAACTTTGTTTTTCTTTTGCAAATTTAATTACTTTGTTAATACTTGTGGAAAAAAATTACTTTAATAATGGAATTTTTTCCCAGTATTTTAAAAAACAATATGTAAGCTAGATTTTTCAAAACGGGATTTAAAATTTTGTGGAACTAATAGAAATCCAAAATTTTTAAGATATCTGAGCAAAAAAATGTTAAAAATAAATTAAGTTTTAACAATGTCAAAATGATATGAAATTCCTTTTATAATATCTCATTACATTTTTATAAATGGTTAAAAACAATGACTAATTAAAATCCTGTTTCAGTGTAGAATCGGGTGCCCCATAGTTTGGCGAGAATTTAGTGATAAAATTCAATTTCTGTTAATTATTAATTAACTGTTCAACTGCCTAATTTGTGTAGCGACCCAACGGCTGTCTTGTTGGTCACGTCTTGGCGCCATAAAGTATCGTCAAAGAATCACCCGATTGTAATCCAAAATTCCTACATTAGATTTCTGTTGTAATAGATAATGTTGAAAATGTATTATTACATACTTCAATTAAACTGTATATTAGGGAAACATTTAAAAAAGTAATTTTAATTATAGTTACTGTAAAACAAGTAAAATTTTTTAGTTATTTTATACAGACTATTATTACAATAATAAATTTTATCAAGGATATCTATTTTTTCAACAATATTTATGAAACCTAATTAAAATTATGGTAAACCATGATATAAGTATGAAGAAAGTAATTAGGTTTGCAAGTTTTCTTATTTATTAATGTGTTTATATATATATATATATATATATATATATATATATATATATATATATATATATATATATATATATATATATATATATAGTGCAATTATAAACTATTTTTACAGATTAATAGTGGTGATAGTTCTTAATGTTCTTGACTAATAATTATATAGGGAGTTAGTGTTACATTCCTCTCAGAGATAAAAAAGAGAAATATCAGAATTCCAACATGAATACACAACAGTGTTTAAAAATTGAATGAACATTGCTAAATACAGCAAATCATTTATTGTTCAGTCAAAAATAAGTACTTAAAAACCCATACATTTGAGTTGTTACACAGTTAACACTAGTGAAAAATGACTACCACTTTTGAATATTCCTAATAGTGTCATGTTAATTTTGGTGACTGCAATGATTCAGCTGAATTCACAAGTATTTCATTCAAAAGTCTAAGCTAGTAAACAAATTGATTTTTTGCAGTTGCTGATTAACACTGGAACAAGGTAGAATGACTTAGAACATGACTGGTTGGAAATTGATGTTTCGTTGATTCTTCATGCTTTGCATCCATTTAATTTTGTTTCACATGTGAGGTGAATATTTCCCAATGCTTTGTATGTGTATTCCATCACAGATTTCATGATAAGTTTTGGACAGTGTTATCAAGATAAATCTGGAAACAGTGATGTGTTATTGTATTTTAAATAAGATGTTACTTTTGACTGGCTTTCTCTGGTGCAAATTAACAGTAAAATTTTCTTTTCCTCAGTAAAAATTTACATGTGTTTAATTCTTAATAGTTATACATATAGGCAGGTGCAAAATTATCTCAAAGATGATGACTTGTACTGCTTGATTATGCAGGATTTTTATTTAATACATTTTTATTTTCCTCTTTTCTGCCTCTTAGAGTTGAATGTAACTTTATGTTTAGATGAGCAATAATTGCCATGTAATTATTGTTCATCTGGATGATTACTATCATCCAGATGAACAATAATTAAGATGAAAAATGATTTAGAATCTCTGTACATACACAACACACACACACATATACATATATTAAAGTATGGTTATGTTAATATGTGTAATTTAGATCAATTTCAAATTATTTGTTAATTTTTATTAAAGTAAGATATTTTATTTTGCAATTAAAAAGACTTGGTATAATTATTTTTAAAGAAATGAATTATTGCTGTTTTCATTGCTTTCAAATCATTTATTTCAGTTATTTACATAAACTTTATTCTTTCACATTTCAACTTTGTTTTAAACTGGTGAAATTCTTAATTTGAATTCAGGTAAATCTGTGCTTCTTAGGAGACAGCTACATTGTGAAGCAGCTTGAATATATTAATCATTTAAAAAAGATTATACTGTATTTATGGAACTGATTTGCTTAAAAATATTTATCTTCCTAATAATGATGTTCCTTAATTATTTTATATAAGGCTATAATAGAAACAGTTTTGATAGACAAACTGTCCAAAGTAATCTTTAAAACAGTTTGTGCTAAGGAATTTTATCTCAGATTTGGATATTTAGTGGAATCCACTTAAAACTATCTTAATTTAATATGCATTTATTTGAAAAAAATTGTTGATAACAAATTAAACTTGCTAAAAATAAGATTTTGCAGAGTATTTTTCTGTTATGAATTACCACATAGTTTTGTTCATGTAAGTGCACAGTACTATTTAGGATTTGGGAAAACTAATTATGATATAAAATTAGTAATGTCTTATTTATATTATTAATTCTGCTTTTTTGAATATTAAATTTTGCTTTCTGAAATTCCTATTGAGTTTTGATTTTAATAATAACTATCCATATAATCTACTATTATCCTTTGACCACTTTTTTGTTTGAGGAAAAAATTTTGATTTGCATAAAAAAATTGCTTTGCTAAATGTCATATGAATGCATTTATCTTAATTTGATGCCTCCTGGTAAAGCATGTGTTTAATTTTTATTTATTTATTTATTTTTTATCCTTAAAACATATGCAATTTCGGTACTTATGTATTAGCATCAACCCGCTTATTAGGCCGAACAAAAATAAATTTTTTTCTTATAAATAAAAAATTTCTTTTCAAAATTATAAGTCAATTTTTCAAAAATAGAAATAATGTTCATATTATAGGTTATGGGCTAATTCTACTTAAGTTTTGCAACAAACTTATATGCTGTGACACTATTACATAAGTACCGAGATTTCTAATTTTAAATACATACAGAATTCCATTTTATGAAATTTTGCATCTTTGTCAGTGGTCTTCAGAAGTAATAACATAATAATCATCTATACATATATTAAAATATAAATTTTAGGAATTAACTATTCTACATTTAAAATTTTGAATTTAGAATAAAAAGAAAAGAGGAATGTTAAAAGTATATTTACATTAATGTCATTAATGATATGAAATATCATAAAAAACTGATGTTTAATCAGTTTAGTTTAATTTATTATAATATTTCTGTTATTATTGTCATAAAAGTTTAATACTTAATAATTTAAATTTTACACAGAATTTTTAAATTGAGTTTATTTCTTAAAGGTTAATTTGTTTCATTAATATTTACTTTTCTTAAAAGTCTCAGAGTCTACATAGAATTACAAACTATAAATACTTAGCAAGTACATATAATTATATCAATTAAATTTTGATTGAATGATTTCACTTAAATTATTTATATCAAAATAACAATAAATTATTTATATAAAATAATAAAAGTTATTAAACAGATATCTATTGATAATAGACCAATTCAGAATTTTATTTGAGGCAATGGTATTGTATCATCAATAGTTTCTCTTTCAGAGATAGATACAAGATAAAGAGAGGTGATGAGGTGAATTGATATTTTTTTATAAGATACATTGAATTGTGTAGATGAGAAATGGTTATTAAATATTCATATATATATTAGTAAAACAAACCAGTGGATCAATAAAAGTTCTGATTATACTGAAATTTATTATGAGTTTATAAACCTTGTCAATGATTTTATTCTTTCATGCATTGAAACTTTAGGCATAGTAACTAGCTTTAAGATATTAATTTTTAATTGCAGTTTTTCCTTTTCCAGAAAAAATTCCATCAACTAATCAAAGCTTAAAGAAATATTAGATTTTATTATTAAGTTCCAAATATTTGTATCATTCATGGATTATAGTTTTAAATTTTCTTTGAAGGAAATTTAATCTTTGTTGATAGTTTGGAAAAAACCAAAATTTTCTAATTGAAATGAAGTCATACTGTAAGTTTTTTAAGTCAAACTGGTAGCAGAATGTTTAGCACTAATATCTTTGGCCCAACAATTAGTTTATTTTAATGCTTTTAGAAATTCAGAATCTACTTTAAATTGTAAATCCCTGTCTAACTAACCCTCATGTGGAAAAAGTTGTATTTCCGTATGAGAGTTGATTGGTTAGACAAACCAAACCAAACCAAGCAACTCTTTTTTTATTAATTTTTTTCACATTTTGTTTAAAATTAAATATTACAAGTAGTTTAAACATAATAATCTTTCTATGACTGATATTATTCAGTATTTAGATAACATTTTAATTGCAAGTGAATAAATTAATCAGTTAAAATGTATTCTTTACATTTATATTTTCAGTGCATTTTTTCTCATATAACTATTTTGAAGAAAATAAGCAACACAAAATGTTTTAAAAAATAGTGCCTTAAAATTTTTATATTTCAAAATGTTTAAGAAAATTTTTGTGTATAACTTAAAATACTTTTTTAAAATATGGAATACAGTTATGATGTAATTTTTACTATTTTTAGGTACACATAAACCAAACACTTTAGAAAAATATTTGTTGGTATGGATGAAAAAATTTCCATCTGTTAAAGAAGTTCCAGCTACTGTTACGTAAGAAAATTTTTATCTTGCTTTTTATTATGTATGTAATATGTCAATAATTTTTTATTCCAATTTTGAACAATTGTGTGTACTTATTAAAATTATAAATTTTATTAATAACATTTATATTTAGTTATATCAATGTCTAGGTTTACATTGTTAAATTACAAAATGTATATAAATTAAAGTAAAATAAAGTAATAAATAACAAAACATAGGTTATTTATATAACATTGTGATATAGTTTATTAAACAATTTCTACCAGACACACTCGTTTTTATGTATATCTAATTTATGAACACTCGTGTTTTGTGTACTATTTCTAGTCCCTAACAAAATCCCATGTTAAAAAACTAGGTAATTATGCAGATTTGGTGTGATTTCCAATTTTCACACAAAATACTGCACAATTATTTTACCAAACTAAATTACATCACTATATACAGTTACCAAATACTGTTCCTGCTTGAGCTTCAGATTTGCAATTGTGTGCTATTTTAAATTTTGAATATTTCACTATAATTACATACAGAAGAATTAAAATGCTAATAACTAGAAAATAATTTCTCAAATATTACATAATCAATAACAAATATAAACTAAGTATCTCATAGCCTACAATGGTTTAAACCCAGACAATAAAGTTAAAACATGTAAATAAAATGCATTTTTATGAAAACTCAGATTTGAATTAATTGGCAGTGGTGATCATTAAAAAAAAATCACTGTTGTGCAATCTTGTCCCAATGTGAAATGAGCAATAAAAATAATCAGGCTTTCTAATTACTGAATGTTAAGATGCTGAATAAATTTAAATACAAATGTATGAAGTATTTATAAGCAATATATATACTTAATATATGACATAAAATTATGCAAAATCATCTCTGTTAGACAATAGACAGATATGGCTCACAAAAATTATGCGATGATATTC
Organism: Latrodectus elegans; assembly: GCA_030067965.1. NCBI lineage: Eukaryota > Metazoa > Arthropoda > Arachnida > Araneae > Theridiidae > Latrodectus > Latrodectus elegans. The sequence continues at coordinate 82,325,945 of CM057820.1, read as the reverse complement.
TTGGAATGGTTATGTGGTCATATTATGTTCCACAAGAAAAATAATAATTCAAAATAATGTAAACATTATGAAAATATGAAAAACAAAGTTACTGACCTATAAGACGCTTATCTGTCCTGTTTTGACTTATACTTTGGAGACCTGAATTTTAACAGTAAGATGAGGAGGGACTGCTGGGCTTGTTTGAGCATGGAGTCTTCACAGATTTAAAAGAAAACTATATCTGGCATAGAAGATACAACACCGAAATCTACTGATTATACAAGGAACCAGACATTGTATCACATTTAAATAGGCCGCCTTAATTGGATTGGGCATCTTATCAGAATGAAAGACAATAAAATCCTTAAGGAAATTGTCTTAGCAAAAGAAACCCATCAGCACAAGATAAAGAGGAAGACCCAAGCTGAGATATGTGGATGCAGTCAAGGAAGACTGTTGGTCAAGGGACTAGAAATTGGAGGAATTTGACTGCCAGCAGAGGTGGTTGGCAGAAACTTGTTCAGAAGGCCTTGGTCCATCCTGGGCAGGCATGTCATGAATGATGAGGAATATAAAAATAAATTTATTTTATGAACTTTTAAAAAACATCTTTACTTAAGAAAGTAAAAATAAAAAATTCACTGCTAACTAATCTTCAAAAACTTAACTTTGAAAAAAATTCAAAGCATAAAGATTAAATCATCCACTTCAAAAGCTTAAACTATAATCATATAAAAAAATACTAATCAAATGCTTCAAGGGTTACAAGCACACAAAGCAAATACAATCACACTCTGACGTGGTAAGCTAGTTTGCCAAATTTTATCACATGCATTCGTAGTCTTTAGTCATCTTAAATCTGCAAAGATAATTCAATTCTTATTTGAAAAGATGTTCTTTTTTTATAAATTCACTTTTAATCATTTTTTGTTTGCATTTATTTTTATCATCTAATTCTTTATTCATTTTTTTTTTTTTTTTTTTTTTTGATTTTGTTGTAGAAATTTGGATTAAAGTTATTGGAGAATCATAAATCCTTTGAACTGTGGATAACTAACAGCAGCATTAAATATTAAATAATCACTGTAATGAATAAAAAGTAAATTCAATTTTAAAATTGAATTTAAGGAAATATATTTTATGAATCCTAATGGGGATTTATATAAAATATTTTAATTTTGATTTTATGTGATTAATTTTGAATGTAAATAGACTGAGATATTAATCGATGCAGACTGGAGTATCATTACCTAATCCATGTGAAATTTCTCATACTCAAAGTAACTCCTGACATTAGAGTACATCATTAGCTAGCTTTAATTGAAAATATCTTAGGATACTTTCGGAAGAAGTGATCATGTCTTGGAATCACCTTATGAAATTGACATTCTAGGCACAATGCTCTTGTGGAAGTATACTTGGAATAATTTTACAAAAAAAAAAAAAAAAAAAAAAAAAAGGTCATGTAAATCATTTTGATCTCTGTGCTTATCTGGTGTCTTGAGTGAAGATGTATTACTCATCCATGAACTTCAGCAAAGAAACTTATTGCATCCTGAAAATTCACTTCAAGACTTTAATTTTGGATTCAGATGTAGTTTGTCATGAGAATTTTTGGATGACCAAATGATACTGAAGAAAAAAGAATTTTTAAATATGAAACACAAAGAATCAATTTAGTGCTTAAACCATTTGTAAAACAAGTAAGATGAAGGGCTTATGATATTGAGATAGTTTTCGAGAAAAATAACAATGAAATGCTTTTCTACAACAAAAACTCTTTTTAAAAATGTAGTTTTGAAATAGAAATAAGTAAGTGATTTCCTTGCCTGATTTTACTTCAATTAAATGAAAGTAAAAATTGTTTTTAATGTAAATTTTATTTTGCAAATTTTTTTTATTTAAAGTATACTAAATTTTTCTAATATTATTTTGCCAGTAAAGAGAGTAATGTATTCAAAAGAATAGTTTTAAGATATAGTAGTTATTTTTCTATTCTTCAAACTTTTTTTTATTGGTTTCTACTTGTTTATAAAAACGAGTCTCTACTCTGCATACTTAGTTAACAATTACAAGTGACCTTAATCAATTTTCAAGTTTTAAAGCTGACTTAATCATAATATGTATTTCAAACTAGTCTTAATTTAGCAATTATGATTCATTTCTAAGTATATATTTCCATGCTCATTACAATAGTGAGTGAATAGTTTTAATCTTATAAACATGAATCAACTTAGAGGATATAAATGTTATAAACCATTATACAAAAAGCACTTACAAAAGTTAGATTAGTGGATCATATTTCTTTTTATCTTGTTTTTATGCTTGGTTGTTTAAATTAATTTCAAATTATTCAAGTCATTTAATTGTTTTGCAAATTTTTATTTACAATCAAGTTATGATTGTTTATGTTATCAAGAGACTTATAATTTTTTAAACATGGCACACAATGCATTTCTTCTCTGAATTATAATGAGATAAATAGCATCACAAGATCAGTCATTTAAGGAATTAAATGTATGATAGAATTTTCATTCAGTAACTTTGTTAAAGCTTTGGAATAATTTTGTTTAATTTTTCCCCAAGAGTGAACATAAAATTTAACTTGAACCAGCAATTGTTCAAGTAGCATTTTGATTGTATACTTGTTCTAAATATCTAATTCACTTCTTTGAAATTAGGGTTATATTTCCCTAATTTCATTTGATATGGATATGAAACATATAGCTTCTTTGATTAACTTTACTAAGTTCAATATTAAAAAAAGATTATTAAACTTTTGAAAAATTATTGCTTCTTAAAATATGTGTAATGTGTAACTGATTAAAAACTATATTTACTCTTTTAGCTATGCTGCAGTAGAACAGTGTTGAAATAGTTGATTTTCATTTTCATCTCATGTATAATTTATCTTAAGGAGTAAATTAATTTTCATCTTAATTATTTCCTTCTTGCTCAAAAGGCATTTTATTCCCTAAAACCTTTCAGTATATTATTTTGATAAATTATAAATTAAAAATGTACTCAATAAAAATAGTTTATTTTCTAACTTATAAAATCTATATAAAACTAATTTTTTACCAATTTTACTATGATTCATAATTTGAATTTAAAATCATAAATCAAATTTTTTATTGATCTGTTCTTATATAAATTTTTTTCTAAAACAAAAATTAAAATTATTATGAGAATGTTATAATTAATTGCATTTTATATATTATTTCTTAAAAAAAAATAAATAGTTAATATTTACTTTTTAAGTTCTTAATATGATTTGCAGTTTCTCAAGCTTTTCATCATAATAGTGAATACTTTATTTTTTAGTGCTGATATGATGGAAAAAGTACGCAATAAATCACGAATTAAAATCAACATCATAATGTGTATTATTACAGCTGTTGTATGCGTAGGCATGATTATTAGTGGAAAAAATGCTGCAAAACGTGGAGAAAGTTTAGCTAAAATGAATGCAAGGTGGCATGAAGAACAAAATATAAAGAAATAATTGATTTTTTTAGAAATCATTTGTCTAAAAAATAATAATTAATGTTTAAAGGCAATGTTTGACTACATAATGTATATTGTTAAAATGTTTTCTGAATAATGTTATATTCAATATGTTTTGCAAATAGATTTTTGGATTTGTTTATTAAAAATATATATAATGTTTTTCTTCTATATTTATTTAATTTTAAAATAGTTGCTAATATAAAGGAATTCTTTGAATCTTGAATGAGAAATGTAGTTTGAAGGAAAAAAACAATCCACTCATAGAAAAATAAATAAAAAGGTATATTTAAAAAATTAAACATTTATTAATCTGTGAGAAAAATGTTCAAATTTCATAAAAAAAATTAAATTAAAACAGCAATGATAAATGTTTTTAATGAAAAAAAATCATGATTATGATTTCTTCAAGTTTATTTTTTGTTTTTCCTGTTAGAAATTAAAATTCTAAACCAGCATTAAAATTCTTGAATTTGTTGCAAGGGTGTTAATTATCTTTTTCCTAAAAAAATGTGATCTTAAATAATGATACAATGATCATATACAGTATATAAGAAGCTTTATTCTGGAAGCTTAGTTTAAAAACCTAAATTTAATGGAGAAAAAGTAAAGAGAAAATATACAAGTGTTTATCACAGAATAATGGAAACACCTTAGTTTATAAAGAACCTTTTATTAGTATGGTATAGGAATGCCTTTGACTTGTAGTATATATTGGATTTGTTTAGGAATTGATTCATACAAATGCTGAATACTGTTTTGAGGAATATTGTATCTTTTTTCATTGTGATATTAAAAGTTTTGAGGGAGATGCTGATGGAAGATATGGATTCCATGTTGAACATTCTAAAATAAACCATATTAATTCAATTATATTATGGTCAGGCGATTGTGTAAATTCAAGGTAGATGTTTAACTTCACCCTCCTGTTCATCAAACCATGGGTGGACAAGTCCAGCTGCATAGATAGGTGCATTATCATCCTAGAAAATTACTTCTCCTTCAGGGAAAAAAAATTGTACCAAAATTGGATCTGGTCTGCTAAAATTTCTGTAGACTTCTTTCCAGTGGTTCTTCCTTTAGGGTTATGAATGCTACCACAGGAAACTATAGTACTGCTGCTCATATCATTACAAATCCACCTTCATGTTTGACACTAGGAAAAAAAAATATATCATGATCCTACTTTCATGTAAATGCTCCCAAATATGCCCCAGTCCTGTTATAAGGAAAAGTAGGAAAGGTGAATTGTCTGATTTTATTACTTTCTTTCGTTTATCAACCAAGATTTTTTAATTGATGCCACTGTAGATGGCGTTTGGCCTTAACATCTATGATTTGTGGCTTGGTAATTTATCCTCTGACATAGTTTATGAGGGTACATTCTTACTAATCATTGACACATGGGAATCCAGATACTTATTGAGTTCTGGAATCACTTTTGCTGCAGCTTGTTTTTTAGTCAAAATGAACTTGTTTCAATACCCATAGGTCTCTTTTGCAACTTCTCTTTCTGACCACTATTTTGCTTTGCCATGCTTGTTCTTGTCATAGTGTGTATGTGCTACAGTGACTTTAAGCACATTATCTCTAGAAATGTGTAAAATTTGGGCTATTTTGGTCACACTCATTAAGTAGCTTTCTACAATTTGGCATTTTTTAAAATATGAGTGATCCAACATTTTATGCTTTTAAAAAATTCCATCACTTGCAGAACTTCAATAAAGTTGCTACATACTACCAGAATATTTGCATATTTATTCATAAATGTAAATTTATTCATTATGTATTTATTCATAGGTGTTTCCATTACTTTCATAATCTGTAGTTTTGCTTGGGAAACAAAATATTGATATTTGACTTTAATTAACAATAGAAATGTAAATTCACTTTCTAACAATACTATTAAAGTTATCTAGAAAATCATGATTTCTAATATGAAACAGATTCAAAATTTAACAAATGTGTGAAAGTTATTTAAATCATTTTTCTTCAGCTACAGAGATACACATTGATTATATATGAAACCAAAAAGCAGTTTAATATATTCTTAAATGTCATCCTATTAAAAATATTTTGAATCCTAAGTTTACAGCTGAAGTATTTTGAAATTTTGTGAAGTTATCCAAAATATTTTCAACAACAACATAAGTGTGTTTAAATATTATTCCATTTTTACTTTTTTTTTTTTTTTTTTGCATAGATGAACATGTTTCTGGCCTGTAATGATATAAAATTCTTCATCATAATATAAAATCTTTGATCTTCCCATCTTTTTTGATATGTTAATAAACTATGCAAAATCTTTTTAATTATGTAAATTGTAATGCATTTTGTTTTCATAACATTGCTAGTTAATATGACAGGATCTTTTTTAAAAGTTGTACATTTAAAATCATTATATAACTTCTCGGTGAAATCTACAATAATTAATATAATACTTGTATATAAAACATTGAGAATCATAAAATTTTATACTTACAAAATGTGAATTAACTTTTTTAAATCTTATCCATTAATATATAACCTTTGTCCTTATTGACAATTTACAGAAAGTTAATTTATTAAAACAAGAATTATTTCAAAAAGTTTTAAATTTATAAATAATGGAATATTTCTTTGATGTTGTTTATAAAATGAATAGATATAATGTCTTCTTCTAAATACAAACTCTTACTTTGATGGATAATAAAGTAACAAATTAGTGTTCATGTGCTCTTAACATTAGGTTTAAAATTCACAGCAGAAATCTAAAAATTAATACCTTATGTATTATTATTTAGATTTCTACTATTTATTAGGTATACAAATGTAATATTATTTGAAAATTATAATTTATTTCATGTATAAAATTTTGTATACCTCAGATTGTACTTTATTTATTAGCCTTCTAAAAATTTTTTGTAAATGAGAAGGGAAGTTAAATATATATATGGGATATAGCACCATCTTTTAAAAAATGATGCACTAAAGATTTATAAAATTTATTAGTAAAATGCTCTCCACACAGAGAAGATTTGTTAGGATGCTAATTGATTCTTTTTGTAGCAATAACCCATGTTTTTAAAGAGTCTGGTTTATTTAAAGGAAATCTATAAATAAAAATTAAGTAAATACTTAAATAAAAGATAAGATATATAACATTTAATGTTAAGATTTTTTTATTAGAATAAAAATGTAAGGACAAGACAAATTTTGATTTATAAATCATGGATGATACTATAAAATATCAGTAACTTGTTGACAATTATTTATGTAATGTTATGGATGTATTATGACAGTTATGTATGTATGTTGACAGTATGTATGACATCATATGTATGTAAATATTGCAGCTTCATGATAATTTATATATTTATAACAGTGTTCACATGGAATTTCACGTGTTATTTAATATGTAAAACACAATTTGTTAAAAGAAAATAAATCAAATTTTCTTTTTAACTATAATGGTTGTAAATGTGTCATGGCAAATATAGCTAATAATACAGTTAAAGGTATCTTAGAAAGATATTCTTCAAAACGTGATCCATGTAAATAAAATACTCATGAGAGTTTTATGATTATTGATGTAGGATGTAATTGACTGAAAAACTTTAACTAGTGTTTTGATAAATTTATCAATCTGAATAAAGTTGACATTATGCTAAATAAGGATTGTAATTCACATTTGAAACACTAGAATAGATGTTACTTAATTATCACAGTATTTATATCTAAATTAAAATAAAAATTAAAAAGCTCAATTATAAAAAACATGCACAACAATATAAATTATATATAAAAGTATAACTAAATAAATAAAACAAAATAAAATAAAAAAAAACAAGTAATATATCATTTTGTTAGTGACTAATGTTTTAATGAATTCCTGAATCTAAATTTAGATGTCATTATGCTAAATAGGGATTATACTTTATACCTGAAGTATTAAAATATGTGATACTCAATAGATGCAATAGTGTATAGGTATATGTAAAATGAAAAGTTAGCATAAACACCAAAATTAACTGCAATTAGAATGATATTTCCAAGTATTTGAAGTTTCATATTTTTTTTTTTAAATGCAATTCAGATATTTGGTTAACATAATGTACAAATGCATCTTCAATATTATAAAAATAATTTCAAATATAAAAATGTAATAGTTTTTATGTATTGCATTAAGAACATTGTACTTATATATGAGTTTTTACATTGTGATAAATACAGTTTAAAACATAACTTTCAAACTTATGATACAAAATAATTGCAAACAAAATTTTGAGAACTTATTATCCAATTTTGGGCGTTGGGTAAGAAAAAAACACAAGCTGTGACTTTAAAATGCATTTTTTTAAAAACAATTTATTCAAAATATAAAATTTTGGGTATTTTTATAAAATTTCAAATAATTTAAGTCATTTAAATTCAATATAAAGAGTGATAAATAAAACTTAATTTCTGTTTTATTAAAGAAATACTTTCTATATACAAATATTTTCAAAATACATATATTTCTTCAATTAATAAAAATATTTTGGTATATTCGCAATAGTGTGATAAGATAATACTAAAAGATTAAACATTTGAAACATTTAGCATCCAGTTTTAAGGATATTTAACACTTCAAACATTTTTTTAAATGAAATAACTTATTATTTGTAAACATTAATGCATCAAAAGAATAATGTATTGGGTTGTTTGGAAAGTCATTTTGTTTTTCATTTTCATGAAAAACGCGCAGCAAATAAATATTGTATTGCACATTGTCTATTCTAGTCGAATAGTGTTTACCATCTTTCTGGTGGTAGCACGATTCCACAGTCATAAAGTGGTTGGTTTTTACAAGCAAAAAGCCAATCCATGTAGGAAAAGTGAAATCACTTTACGAACAATCCAATATTAATCTTACCTGTGATTTATGCATCCATGCACTGAACAAGAAGTCACCCTTTCCGATCGGTAATAGAAAAATATCGAATTTTATATCAAACAAATGACAAAATTTCCATCATATGTGATTTGCAAAGAAATGTACAAAAACACTGATCTTTCAAGCTTGTTTTGCCTGCTGTATTCAATTTCTGTATCCTTCCACATAATGAAGCAATGACTCGCAATCCTTCATGATTAAGAATACGAAAATGTTAAAAATTTTAAAGAGAACCTAATTCCTGTTTATATAAAGTTCAGTGGTCTGGCCACTCTTGTTAGATATCTTCATAAAAATTGACTGTTATTTTAAAGAAACATATTTTTACAGTAGTAAATATATAGTCGACAGAATAGTACCAACAATTTTTTTTATATTTAAATGTTTTATTATTTATGTGTACTAGAGCATGGCTAAATATACTGTAGACTTCGAATGAAATATTGCGCAATAAAAAGATTAAATGATAAACAATGAAATATATAGGATTTAAGCTAACTTATATATATATATATATATATATATATATATATATTTCGTGAAAAAATTCAAGCAAAAACAATTGAGAAGCGTTAAAAAAAGATAATGGTCTAAACTGAATTTTTAAAAAACTGATTATTCTAGATTTACTCTTCATTTTAATGTTCTTTTGATTTTGAATCAATTCATGATTGTATCATTTGTAATTGATTTTCCTATCAAATTGTAAAGTATTAGATTCAGTATTTATAAACCCAATTGTTTCATCAATAAGTTTATCATCAATCTTTCTAAAGGTTGCATTTTTTATCATCTAATTTCAATTTTTCAATAGATGATTTTCCATATCCAGTTTAGATTTTCTCAATGTTATCAAATATTCATGGCTAGAGAACTAACAATATCAGACTTTTCAAAATATTCTGAGTATGTTGAATTTTCCATATCCATTTATAAGAAAAAATTTTAAGAAATTATATATATATATATATATATATATATATATATATATATATATATATATATATAAAAATATCAACATTTCTTTCTGCAGTAGAAAAAGGAATGATGAAGCATATCTGCTTTGAATTGTATCTCATGATTATTGTTTAAAATAATCTCTGGCTCTATATTATTTTTATTCAATATAAATTTTATTAAATCCTTTATTGAAAATTCATCATTGCTTAAATAATCTGCTATTTAACTGATATTTTAAAATAAAAGTTTTAGAGAAATTTTTCTGATATGAATATATCTCATGACCAGTCAACAAATTCTAATTTTCAACTGCATTTTCTGATATATATTATATCTAGATTAGACATAGTTGTCAGATTTAATATCTTAATTTATAGCCATTATCAGTTATAAAATAATCTTTAAACTTTTGATATTTTGACAAATAGGGCCAATATTTTTATCACTATATTCATTTATAAATTTTTCAAATAAAATATGCTATTTTGAAAGGTCCCAGTAAACGATGTTTTAATTTTTAGTTATATCTCAGATAAAGATTGATAAAAACACATATGAATCCAGCCTACTTGAATTTCTAATGTAAAATATTTTCTGATATTTTTTTTTTTTTTTTTTTTTTTGAAAACATGGTCTTCAGACAAACTGGGTTCTTTTAGATTTCAGTAATCTCATAATTACATTAGTATTTTTTCATAGTACATTAAATCAAGAGCTACATAAAATCTTATTTCAAATCTCTATTGTTTATCTAAAAAGTGAAGATTCTCGATTGTCTTGATAATCATATTAGATATTAATTTAAAAAATTAAGAGTTCAAAAGATTGGAACTAAAATACTGTTTTTTATTTCTTGAAGACCATGTATTATTTTAACACATTTTTTTTGACAGTTGCAAATAAATATCTTTAATATACATAATTTTTCATAGCAATTGTAATTACTTAAAAAATAGAGTGTGTGAGTATGGTAATTCCTTCATTTAAAAAAATCTCATATATATATGTAAGCCATTTTTTTAATAGTAGCACATATTATCCATTCTTATTTCAAACTTATTACTTTTTATTGAGTTCTTTCATCAAAAGGTATAATTTATTCACAGAATCAAAATTATCAGACAGATATTTGATATTAATATATCTTTTTGACATTTTTTTTATATTACTTGGATTTTTAACATTATTTATTCTCTTGCATCTATTATATTTCATGCTTGATCCATACATATTTGTTTTTTAACTTGTACTTTTAAAGTAAAATACTTAAATGCCCTTATTCGTCAGATAAGTTTATCTACTACTTTAAGTCTGCAAAAATTAACTGCAGTAACTTAAACTGTATAATGGTATTAATTTCAATTAACCAGATAAGTGTACATAACAGTTTGAAATTGACAATTTAAGGAGTGAGGCAAAAAATCAGGATTATAAATAAAATTTCTATTTTTAAGCCAAAATGTATTTAAAAAAAGTGGAGCATATGTTTGTATAAATAAGGTATATCAGATATTTTACATGAATATGGAGATCATTAGAAAATATTCCGGAAAAAGCAGAAATCCAATTTTAAGTCTTTTCTTAGATGGAGCAATATATATATATATATGTATATATATTGTTTTTATTAAAATAAATAATTTTTGGCAAGAAAAAACACAAAAATGCTTAATGGTAAAAATGCAAACGTTTTTATTTCATAAGAAATTATACACATAACAATATTTTAATATCACATATCCAGCATTCATCCTTTTGAAGACTTTAAAATTTTTACAAGCTACAAAAAATGGCAATAATTTCCAATTTAATATTTTGATTTCATATGATCATATCAATGAAATATATTTATAAGACTAATATTTCTATGTTGCAATAAATAACAATTAACTATAATCTAAATACAATTGTGATTGTTGCATTTTATGCTATTAGTCTTGTAGACAAACATACAGTTGGCACAAAATACTATATGGGTATAAAAATGCGAGTAATTATAAAGCAATAAAATGCACATAAAAACTGCTTGAATTATTTTAAATTATATTATGATGAATGTGTTGGAAGTTTTCTACTATAAAGACAACATTATTTACAAGAACATATAATAAAATATTCATGATTTGTTTTACAAATTCATGACAGTTCCGGTTGTAATATTTAAATAATAGAATAAAATTTTAATGTTAGAATTTTTTTTGATTTTATTTTTGATTATTTGCTTAAATAGCTGCAATTGTAGAAACAATAACTAAAATAAATATGCTTAAAAATATCTACAAGCATGAATAGTTACGGTTATTTAAAAAAAAATGAGATTCTATCCCTCATAAGGTTGATTTTATGAAAAGAATTAAATATGTATTTTACATGTTTGGTTAACCACAAAATTTTGCAGATTGGCAATATAAGAATTTAGTTGCAAAAATTTATAAAGCAAAAAGAATGGAATTATAAACACATATTTAAATGCAGAATTTTTATATTTAAAGACTTTTTGACTTTTAACACAAAACTTTTTAGCAATATATAATTTTTTCTTTTTATTATATTTGTTTCAATTAATAGAAAAAATACTAAATAAAAAATAGTCATTTTGCTTTTAGTTACCTATACATTTAAAATTTTGGAAACAAAATAGTGACAAATATTGTAAAAATTACTGGATGGAATGACTTTGAAGTAATAAATAGAAACAAAAACTTTTTTAATTGATTCATAAAATTTGATTTCTTTCATAAAAGTTATTCTGCTCATAATTAATTTATTTTACTACATCTAAAATTATTTTTTTCAAAAAGTAAATTTCTAAATAAAATTTTGTATTTTCATCATAGAAATATAAAATATTTAAAAATAGCATGCAATAAACATGGAAATAAAATCAATAACACTATTTATGATAATAATGACAATTTTTAAAAAGAAATAATTTATGATTGAGTATAAAGGAACAGAGTCCAGATTGAACTGTTTTAACATATTATATATTTCAATAAGATAATTATTAAAATTTTGTTAGAGAAATTAAAAATTTAATTCATATATATTTTACTTACAATTCTTTAAATGTACACACTACTTCTAAGGCAATTTTATTAATAGAGCTATACAATATAGTAAATAATCAGATTAAATAACGATTATTTTACTGTGCATTATGTATGTGGTTTAATAAAAGAAATATTACATTAAATTACCACTCGCAACTTAGATTTAAATAAAAAATATACAATTAAATGCTATAAAAAATATACATTTTTATATAATTTGTGTCTATTTCCCTGTTTCAACTTATCAATTTTAAATTGAAAAAGTAAATAATTTTATGAGATAACCAAAATTGAGAACATATGGGATGGAGCATATATAATTTGACATGAAAAGGAAAAGTTGCAAAACCATCTCTAATGATCAGGAAAGTCACTTCATATGAAAATGCTTGTTTTGATGATTTTGAAAACATAAATGAAAACATGAAGATGAGAAAGGAAGACAAGTTAAAAATGTTATACAAAAATTTATCCAAATTTACTGAAGTTCTTGAAAGCAAATGAAGTTTAGCACACTATTCATAATTTGTGCAATATGATGATGCATTACATTTACAATACTGAATGAATATGAGAATATTGTTTTAAGTAAATAAGAAATAATTAATTTCCCATCATTTAAAAAATGTTAAAAAGTAAATTTATTTAATTTCTTCTATTTTACAAATATTATATCAGGAATATTAAATGACTTATTATTAAGTAAAATATTCTATATTTATGTTTTCTGTTATCTTACTTTAATAAATATAAACATTTTAATAATTTTTAATCAATTTCATAGTTAAGACATTGAAATAGCAGGATATAAAAATTTTAAATAAAATGATAATATTTGTCAACAATTATTTGAAATTTTCACCGGTAAAATAATGAGAAATATCTTTAAAATATAAACATTTACAGTAACATGATAAAAAGTAAAATGGATATACAAAATAAAATTTTAAAATGCTATATTATTAAAAGTAAAAAGAGTCTTGTAAAAATTTAATGAGAATGAAAAAATATTGCATGTTTTAAGCAATATCTGATCATTTACAATGCTGTTGAAATATATAAAATCTGGACTCTGACAATTAAAAATATACATAAAGAGAACATCCTTAAAAATGAGAATAATTAAAGATTAAAAAATATCAGATTTGTACAGAATATATACATTTCATGTATTTTGACAGTTGAATGCATAAAATTGAAATAAAAAATAAATCACAATGAAATTATGTTGAAAGATAATGTGAGTGAATTCAAATTGTGATTACTGTGGTTGTCACAGAACAGCTTTGATCTTCCATTTGTGAAAGTATCTAAATGAAAAATTGTTATTCTATGAGTGTTACTATAAATAATTTAATTTAAATTGTCAACAATATGATGTCAGTAATGCATTTACTTTGATATATAAATTTCTCTTATCATTAAACAGAATAATAAAAAGTAAGTTTAACTTACATTTAAGATAATAAAAACATGTATATTTGATTCATTTAATTTATTTACATAATTACAAAGCAGCAATTAATTCTTAATACATTTTTAGTAATAAATTTACTTCAAACACACACACACAAGATGTAATTTAAACAAAGTAAATAAATATCTATGATATAAAATTAGTATTAGCTATTCATATAAAATATACAAAATTATGTCTCTTCACATAATATTTTAAATGTCTACAGCAAAATTTAATGGAAATAGAAGTAAAAAAGCTTATAAAAACAGGAGAGAGAAATTTTATTCGTTTTTTAAAAAAAATATTCTAACTTTATGTTGTAAAATTAAATTACATATGCAATTAAATACAAGTTAATTTTGATAATAGTTTTGGGAATCTTATGATTTTATTTTAATTTTAAATGCATAAGGTATACTTTTAATGAAATATTTCCGAAACAATAATATGAGACAATTATATTCCGAAACAATAATATTTCCGAAACAATAATATAATATTAACAATAATATGAGATTCTGAAATCTCAGGACTTATTTCTCTAACTATATATACATATCCAGTTTAGCAAACATAAATCTACTGTATATACACTGCTTTTAAAGAATTTATATTAAATTGACAGTAATAACTTAAAAAAAATTTCTCTGAATTATTTCAAAGTACATTTAATATATTTAGGCATTAATTCTTTACTTTTTAGTTTGAAAGTTTTGTAAAAAATACATTTTTAATAGTAAAACATTTTACATACATATTTTTTTATCCTTTTGCTCCCTATCTTAAAAATGAATGATTTAATTCATTATTGATGAAAATTTTTATAGCATTTTTTCTAACATTGAGGATTCATGAAAATAATGAAGCTAACCTTCTGGAAAGTATTGAAATTATTTAGCTTAATTAATTAGTCGTTGAAATTTTTTTTTGTGCCAGAATAGTATAATAACTTTTATAATTGTCATAAGTCAAATATATATTTTAAGACACCTTTAGATCGAGAGAAAAAAAACACCCATCATCCATGGTTTGAAATTAAACTCAATAAACTGTGAAGTCAAAACAAGAATTTTATAATTTGCTTTTAAAACTACATTTGGTAATCCAAAACATATGAGTAACGAGAAATAAATTTAAAAGGAACATTCGCTTGACTTTTAATAAATTTATTTAAAAAAAAAAAAAAAAAAAAAAAAAAAAAAACTATTTTGAATTAATTCATCCAAATTTTTGAAAAACAAATCATATATTTACATCTTTAAAAACAAAAAAATAAAATTAAAAATACATGGCCAAATTATAGAAAATTCTTGATAAAATAATATAATATGAATAGATACCAACTCCTTTACGAGCAAAATCAGCAATATAATATGAGTAAGAAAATTACTAAAATTTGACATCAAACTAAAATAATTACTACAGGATTGTATCAATCACTTTAGGAATAATTTGCTGATATCTGAAATGTTTGTGAGAAAAATTTAAGTACTTGTGGTATCATCTTGAAAGAACCTTAGCAACCCATTAATAAACTCAAATATAAAAATAACCAAAATTTTTATTTATTTAACCTGCATAAGATCTTATAATATTTGTCAGAAAATGTTATCATTAATAGTGCATTTGAAGTTAACATGCACTATCAAATTAGAAATTAATATGGCAATAAAGCAAAATATACTACAAAACATCATTCATAAATATATTCAATGATTATAATTTTTTTTTTCATAATTGAGGAAAAATAAATTTCACTGCACTAAGCTTACACAAAACATGGAATTTTTGAAATGAATGTCAGAATAAATGTTAATTCATGTATAAACGAATATTATATTCACATCAAAATAACTGATTACTTACTTGTCTAATATTCGATTTAATAAATTCTTTTCTATAGCTAAGGTCATAATTTGGGTAAGTATCAAAGACCTGAAACAGAAAAATCAAGAAATTTTCAGAATTATTTTCAAGTATAGAAATTAAGAAATACATAGAGAGAAATATCTCTAAAATGAATGTATACAAAATAGAAAAACTTGCTATCTAAGAAGAAAATTTATGACATTTTATCTGATGTATAATAATTTTAGGATTGTTCAACTGCACATTTTTAGCATATTAAGTTTAGTTTAATAACATTTTTGAATAATTTGTTTACAAATATATTAAATTTTTATAATAAAGTACAATTAACAGAATAATTATTTTTTCTAACATATATTTGAATTAATTTATACTTATAATTGTAAATATGTGATTCACATAGATTCTAAACATGTAATTTAAATATTTTAGGCTTGTTCGTACTTACTAAAAACAAATAAATATGAGTACCTTTCTTATGACATGCTTCATAGTTATTTCTTCAAGCTTTGATTCTTTAATAATTTTAGCCACTAATGTACGTAGCTGATCATCCTGGGGGGAAAAAGGAAAAAGATTTTATAGCCCTTGAGTAATTCAGATGCATATTAAAATAACAACACGTAAATATTCAAATACTAATTCATAAGATTAATCACTAAAATAATAAGGCTGCTTTCATAACTTACATTTGGGTGACCTATCATTTTTGATAAAGGTCTATCATCTTCATCATCACTTTCATAATATGAAATATGACTAGGAACAACTAAAGATGAATAAAATTCATGAGCTCAATAATATGAAATCTCAATGAAATATTCAAGTATAAACAAGAAATTTAAAGTCTATATCTAAATATATATACAAACAGACAGTGTGAATAATTAAGCAATATCCTAATCATGTTTATTTATTAATTTTCAATAGAGTAAGATTTTTAAAATATATTTGCAGCCCTGATTAATATTTTCCAAGCAATTTCGAGATAAAAATTCAATTTTGATAAAAACATGAGCAAGAATGAATACCATTAATATAAATAATAATGAAAGGTGTTTACTGTATATTGTACCGAGCTTCGGGGTTCGTGCGGATTGAGTACCAAGCTTCGTACCATTCAATGAACACAAGGCTTTTATTCGTAAAAATTCCACTAGAAATACCAGATGTAATAATCACAATTATACAGCTACAATTCGTCAGATACAATAAGAAGCAGCTTCCAATCGCAGGTCTCAATAATGCTCAGGCAGAGAACAGCTTCTCTAAACAAGCAGTCACGACTAATCGTTTTCACAAAACTGATTGTCTTAACAAAACCTGCCTAACTATGTTGGGCTGCGGTATTTATACCTGACTTGGCGGAGAAATCTACTAATTTCGCCAAGGTTCTGGAAAGCTTCTAGGCTATCTCGCTAAATATTGGTCCTAGAGCTTAGGTGATGGATGTTTCCAGAAGTATCTATTTCTCTTCAAGTCGCCAAAAATGTCGCCAAGTCTTCTCGCCAAGTCACCAAATCATTAGAAACCCGCTTTTAACGTGTAACACGTCTAAATACCGCAATTTTTGCCCAAAATGTGAGTATTTCCGATCTGTGTGAGATATTTTAACACATATACAATAATTATTGATAAATTTGTAACAATCTGAATACTTATCGCATAGAATAACAAATAGTTCATGAATAAAACCAATACAGACAATTATTGACCAAGAATGCTTATCAACTAGATTACAAGTAATTAATAACTAGATTACTAGTAAATAAAACCAAAACATAATTTTATATTTCTACTACATTAATATTATATAATTTTTTATTTTATCTATACTTCAGTTGTATAAAATATTTTATTATTTCTACTAAATTTTACACAATATTAATTTTGTAAAACATTAAATTTTTTCTTATTTTATTTTTACCAAAAGCTCATAAAATTTTCATAACAAAATTCATTTAAAAATTATTTTCACAGTACATATGAATTGTTTAAATATTTCTTTAAAAGCAAATAATTTTTTAATTATCTATGTGTAATGTGTCTGAAATAAAACTACCCCATTGTAAATTTGTTTACAGATGAAATTATTGCTGAAAAAGTTATGAAATTTTATGTACAACACAATGAAAGGATGGAAAAACATTTGAGCAAAGAAAAGCAATCAATTAAAATATTTGCTATCCAGGATCATATTTATAATGAATTAGATTTAGCATAAATATATGATTGTTTCCAAATTGTAAAACATCAAAATATGTTCAACATGTCAACTAAATTTTGCAAAAGAAATTCTCGTAAGATATTCAGGCTAGACTGAGAATTGTAAGATAGCATGTTAAAAATCAAACAGAGTGTAAACTGCAAAATGTTACAAACATGTTCTGAAACTCAAGTCTTCAAAATAAGATAAATTTTGTTGATTACCACGATTTGCAAGATATTTCAAACTTCTTCAAAGAACAAAGATCACATGAAACACGTTTTGGGGATTGTAATGACCAAAAAATCAAAATAGTGGAAGATATTTTTTTAATGAAATGGTTTTTGATGACATCAATAACATAATGACTAATAAGTGGAGGAGCTCCATCTTGTATAAAAATTGTGTGTGAAAGGCACTGGCATGTTTCTAAAGCTTACACGATTTTATTCTTTACCAATAAGGCAGATGTATGGCGGGTGATTGAACATGTTACTGAAGCACTAGCACTTAATTCCTTGAAGAAACTTGTGTCAAGAACAAATGACACAGTGAACCCACAGCAAATTGTTACTTTCTGTGGGAGCAATAGAATCAGTAAGGATGAGCATGAATTTTCTGTTTCTAAAATTCATGATTTATGATTATTTACAGAGCCATCTGAATGAAAGTGTTGTTTCATCTGCCAAGAGGCTTTTCTGTTCTATAACTATTCTGAATCAATATCAAAGCTAATTTAAGTAATGATGTGAAGTCTCAAAATTACGTGGAATTAGTTTCAACACAAGATTAACTTTGTACTGATATTTTGTATGATATTCTGGACAGTATATGAGTCATATATACTTTTTCTGCCATGAGCTAACACTGATACTACCATGTACTATAGGAAGCTTTATTCTCTTTCACTGAAAGCAAAAAATTCTCTATTCTTCCTATGGAAATAGGTTTTTCCTTTTCCAGAACAAACTTTGAAAGAATGTTTTTAAAACTTGGCTACCAATATTTGAAGATTTTTAACAGCAATGGATCTTTTTTAATCTTCTTCAACACCTATAATTTTTGTAAAAGAAATTACTAGAAGGTTATCTTTCTGATAAAACAACTAACAGATGTTTATTTAGTAATATTAAGCAACAAGAAGTGCACAGAAGAAAAATTTCAATTAATGTTTTCTAGGCTTTAAAAAAAACTACAGCAGGATGTTGTCAAAAATTTGTATATTTTCTATTGGTTAAAACTTTTATTAAAAAATTGGTAATTTAACAAATCATTCAAGTTTCAAATAGTACTTTATTACAAATCCTTTTGTAACACAGATGTTTGTGCCTTTGAAAAATGGCACAAGGAAATTTCAGTGCCTTATTAAAAGACATTTTATCATTCATTGTCTTGTTTTTATGTTAAAGTGATTGGATTCTTACATTTCAGTTGAGAACAATCAACTTGATTGTGACCGGTGACAATTGTGTCGAAGCTGTGAGCAAAAGAAGCTTTAATTTTATTATTAGTTTTAGCTTATTTTACACATTGCTAACCTAATGAATATAATTTATTGTGTTACAGTAACCCAAGGATAAAAAGATCATAAAATTTCAAAAAAGTACCAGTCATAAGTATGCAATTCATTAAAAAACGTTTTGGTTTTTTTTTAAACACATTTATGTACTTTTATAATATTCAACATGTAATGTCATAAATTTCTAAAAATAGTTTCATTTGTAGGCAATTTTAAAATAGGTTAATTGAATTTCGAACATGTAGAATAAAATATGTAATGTATCTTTAGAAAAAAGTAAAAACTATTCTTAAATATATAGCTTCTAATTTGGCAAAAATGATATACAGTGTTTTATACACATGCATACATTATCGTGTAAAATTAAAATCTGCTATTATTTTTTATAGATATAAATAAATATTTTCAAGGGATATTAGTTTGAACATATATACTGAATCAATTTTCCTTGAAGAAATTAAATATATTTATTTTATACCTGAAGTTTTTACTTTTGATAACGGTTCATCATTTTCAATACCTTCTTCAGTTTTTATTTGACATGGTAGTAATGGCACACTTTTATTAGGTTGAGAATTTGAAATATTTTCTACATCAGATGACTTTAATGGCACAATTTGAATATCACTAGACTATAAGTAACAAGAAATTTACATGTTAACACAGAAATTTCAAACTATTACATAAAGAAACAAAATAGTGTAAAAAATTATGCTATTAATAATGCAGATTGGATTTTATCTGAATAGAATAAATTATATTCAGATAACAACTAGACTGAATAAAATAAATTGTGTGAGAGCTTTTATTTAAAAAAATAAGTAACTTACTAATGCTGCTTTTACTTTCTCAATATTAGGTTTCACATCCTCAGTAATAGATGTACTTGTACAATTTGCAACTGAAATAGATGCAATATAATTAATATTACATTGGATTACAATTTAAAAAGTTGTACTCATATGCTGCAACAGTATTTTTGTGTTCAATATTCAGTCTCACTCTCTTTCAATATAATAATTCCTAAATTTTTAATGAGCAAATTAATATTATAAAAAATGTCATGAATTAGAGATATTTAAAAATTATGAATACTTCTATAACAGTTAAGTATATAACAGAAAAAAATAGATATAGAAATAATTTAAGGTAAATTTCAAATATATATCTGTGCAATAATCTATGACATTATAGACATGTAGTTTATTTGAATAAAAACTACTCTTATTTATGTTTTGAACACATGAAAAAGTTTTTAGATATGATTAAGTATCAAATATTTTTTCTTTTAAAACTTCATTAACAGCCATCAAATATAAAAATGAAATTTACTGATAAAAACAAATGATATTTAAAATTTTGTGAAGTGTTAAGAAATAATGGTATTATAAAAATAGAAAATTGTATCAAAAAATAATTGTTTTAGTTAAAATATATGTATATATACAAACATTTATTAAAGCAATTTAAACCTTTCTTATATTTATTACCATCTTATATTTATTGTTATAAAAATCCTAATAAATTTAAATCTAAATATAAGATTTTAAAATATATCAATATAAATAAAAATATGAATTATGGATAGTTAAAAAAATAATCTTGACACTTTCTACATCATATAAAATTGAACTAATATTACAAATTTTAACATCCTTGACTTAGAACATTTCTATATCATCTAAACTCTTAATGATAATATTAATAAAAAATTACAGATCTTTAAAATATATTCTATATTAACTACATATGCAGTTTTAATAAGAATGAGTTTGATTGGATAATTCAATTTTAAATTAAACACAATTTTAATATCTACAGAATCCATCATAATGAAAATAAAAATAACCTCAAAACTTTATAAATAAACAAATTGTTAGTAGTTATAATAAGCATAGTAATAATGAATAATAAACTAGCAAATTAAAACCACAGCTATTGTATGTTATTTAGGACAATGTGGTGTTCAAGTAAGTTTTTTTCCAAATTTTCTCATTCTCATGTTCAACTACAAAGAAAATGAGGCTCACTTTTAGTTTCGATGCAGAAAGATGCCAAGTTACCAGTTTCTTTTAACATCTGTATCATTTGGTAGCAAACAATGGCTCTAGATTTTTACACATCTCCTTCATACAGATTATTTAGTTTCAAAGCAATTTGTTAGTCGTAGAATAGCTTTTTCATTACAATGATGATTTGTTTGTTTGTCGCTCGACAGTTTTTTACACAAGGGCTGTTCTTCCTTGCAACGAAAGCTTGATGAGCAGATAAATAACTTTTTAAGTAATCCATAAAGACAAGAGTAAGATTTGTGACATGAATTCTGTTTTGATTGCATTTTACAATGTGGTTTAATTTTTAATTTCTAATGTACAAATTCATCTTATTATTTTTGAATATAAAAAATTATATACTTATAACTAAGCAAGAATAACTAATGCCATTAAATAAACCTCTTTTACTAACAAACACTAAAGAAAAAAATATCACAGTTTAAACAAAAAATTAAGAAGCACATTATTTTAATAATATCAAGCAATTACGAACAGCTAATGTCAAATAAAACATCCCTAATTTTAAAGTGAAGGGATAAACAAAACAAAAATTGCATAT
This sequence comes from Latrodectus elegans, assembly GCA_030067965.1. Classification (NCBI taxonomy): domain Eukaryota; kingdom Metazoa; phylum Arthropoda; class Arachnida; order Araneae; family Theridiidae; genus Latrodectus; species Latrodectus elegans. The sequence goes on along the minus strand of CM057820.1, from coordinate 82,303,862 downwards.
ACAAATTACAAATCAATCTTCTCACTTTGAAGAATTAGAAAGAGAATACAGATGGGAAGACAATCATTTAGTGAAGGTTTTTTTTTTTCCTTAATATTTAAATTGTAAGTTTCCCTTTGAAATTTTTTGAATGAACTGAAAATGTCACAAAAATTTGATTAACTCAAATCCTTAACTTTTGCCAAATTATTAGCAGATTTGAAACAGGACAAAACAAAGCAGCATTATGGACACTGTTGGTATGGAAAGGGTGAAATTTTTGGCTGTGAAATAGAGTTCAAGAAATAGGAAATACGTAATGTCAGTCAGAAAAGATATTCAAGATTTAAAATAGGAAATAATGACTTATATTTTGAGAAGTGTTCATCCAGATAAAATGAGTTAAGGAAATGCATTGTAAAATATTAGAAAAAAAGGATCTCAATTGAAACAATGCAATTGTTTTACCATGGTAATTATTATTCATTAAGTTAATGTTATGTGCTCACTTCTGACAAGATAGTGTTTAAATTTATGAAAGTGAGATAACAATGATTGAATGCAAAGTAATTCGAAAAAAAAATTCACAAATTCATTCAAGAAATGTCATATTACAGAGGAGGTATAAAATTCAACAAGGAAATTAGATAGCTGAAAGATGTGTAGATAAGGTACTGAGACTTTATTTTACGTTACAAGAATTGGCGACTCCTTTTTGTAATTCCTCATAATGAGACACACACATATGTCCTTTACCCAGCTTATCTTATCTAGCTTCTTTACTAGTGGCTAAAGTTAATACCATATGAAATAGTTAGCATGCCCTCTTGACCTATTTCTAATCATACTTTATTTTAGATACATTCTAGTAATTTCTAGTTATGAGACAAATGTTACCTTTAATTACCTGAAATTTTGAGATTGCATTTTTTCAGAAGTAACTTAATCAAATTCATCAATAACTTAATCATATCCATGAAAAAGATGCGTAAATCATTTCCACACAATATACGTGATCCATCTAGTCATTCACAAAAAGGTGAATTTTTAGAAAAATTTACAAAAAATAATAAATATTTGTCAGAATGTTCTTTATACTACCATAAATAGTTAATGATTCCATGCCATTTTTTTAACCATAAAGTGGTTCTTTTTGTTTTAGTAGAGATCATGAATACATCACTTTATTACCATTCTTAATGGTTTAAAATATCCATGATGTCAGATAATGTTTCATCTATATCACACCATATTGGGACGACCTAGTAAGTCTGACTTGTCAACAAATTTGCTGCTTGCTTTCAAATCTCATTCTGCAAGTGCAAGCAAAGAAAGTGAAATTTACCATCAAATGTCTGAGAATATTATTGAAGTTCATTTTGTTAATAAAATGGTTTCTTATATAAAGACCAAAGCATTGGCTTAAGAAGCAGTTTTCCATTCATTCAACTCATTAACACATTGACAATAAAACAGAAGAAAATGCAAAATGAAAAAAATAAGACATAACATCTACTTTATTGTTAGTTTAAATCAACAAGAAAATCGGAAAATTAAAATTTTAAAAATTGTGTTCATTAATACAATTTTTAATTAACAATTGCAATATTTAAACAATCTCTTTTAAATCTTAAGATTAATACTTTGCATATGCCAACACTAAATTTTTTTTATTTGTTTTCTTTAAAATGTTAGCTTTTAAAGTATTTTGAGTATACCTAAATTTGGGACATTAATGGGTACACTCAAAATTAAGAATCAAGAGACACAGGAAAATTAAAATCTAAATTGAATAAAATTAAAAAATATTGTTATAGTTTTTCTATTAAATTTTCAATATCATTAGATTTAATTTAATTAAAAAGTTTTGCTCTGTTTTTATTTAGTTAAAAGAAACAAGTGTCTTTCTTCTTTTATTCATCCATCCATGCATCATTAAGAGATTTTGTGTGTTCTGTCATTCACAACCAAAATTACATCTCATCCAAATTAATATTCAAAATCACAACCAAAATAAATATTTTTAATCTTCATATTTAAAAAATGTGGAAGTGGTTTTAAAACTAAATTTACAAAATATGATGGCATGGTTTATAACATGTAAAAGGTGATTTAAATTACTAAAAATTTCATTCATTAATATAATTCTAAATTAATAATTACAATATTTGTAAATTATTTTATAACTTTTTCAATTATCATCTAATTATAATTATACTTTCTATATGACTATTTTGGAATTGATTTTCTCACTTGTGTGGCAATTCTTAATTTTTTGAGAAGTATATATATTTTAAAATCAGAGCTTCATTGAAGACAACTGCAGAGACTTAAAACACATTGCACAATTATTAGTTAAAAGTTTATTATTATTATTTAAACTTTATGTAAAATTAGTTTAATTAAAATTTATACAAATTATAAATACCATTATTGACAGATTCTGTAGCTGCCTCTTTAGCCCCTGACACAGTTTCCACTTTAGATATCACTATGTCTGGCATAACTTCACTAAGCTAAAAAATGAAATCTGATTTATATCTCAATTCAAATTACAAAGTCTTTTTTGTGATAAAATTTATACTATAAAGAATTTTGTCTATATTACAATGAGAGAAGTATAAAAAAAGAATCCCATAAAAGAAATAATTAGTTACAAGTAAAATATAGCACACATCATCAATATTTAAGATGTGTGCTATATTTTACTTGTAACTAAAATTATTGAAATTTTTAGTTACAAGTAAAATATAGCACACATCTTAAATATTTTTGTTTCATACTAAAACAAAAACATAAGTTTACAACTTCATAATCAAATAATTTTAGTCATTAATGCTATACAATGAAAGTAATTTAACAATTAAATATTAAAAATACCTTAGGCATGCAAGTATAAAACCATAAAGATATCGAATTTAAAGCATATAAAATATTACAATAACATTACTTAATTACAGTAAAATTTTGAATTTTAAAAAACAATTTTAAAATTTGATATCAATGGATCAAATATCACAATTTCTTTTCTTTTGTACATATTAAGACTGCTGATACTACATATTGAAAATGCCACTTAGCTACAGAACTCAAAGTTTGATAGAGCATTTAATTTAAAGTAAAAATCTTTAATCCTTGTAAAACAATTATTTAAAGTAAGATAGAATAACCATTTTATAAAATTTTCTATGAGCATCAGGCATTTTAAGTTAAACTACAGCATGAAGAAATTATTAAAATTACCACTTGAAAAATATAAAATATTAAAAATATAAAAAGTTGAATGTTTTATAATATTTTTACTTAAGATATCAAGTATATAAGTAGAAATATTATAAAAATCATTAACTTATAATGTGATATAAAAAAGTTAAATGAATAAAATTATGACATATTTCTTTCAATAAAAATAATTTTTTAGAAAAATTATTTTTAAAAATCAATATTTTTAATTTCCTGAAATACAATAAATGACTAATTATCTCTGTAAATTAGTGGTTTATAAGAGACTAAATGACTCTTATAAACCACTAATTTACAAACACTCATGATTTTTTGAACTAGCTGCTGGTCTTATAGACACAATTACAACTTTAACTTCCTTTTGCAAATTAAAAAAATTCTTTTCTGAAAACATATTTTCAAGGACTTTTTGTTTGTATTTATTTTTGATCACCCAATTAAAAATTTTTTTTGGTTTCATGGTTTAAAAGTTTCATGGTTGTGAAATTTATATCGACATTGTTATTGGAGAATTCTAAATTCTTCAAATTGTGAAATTTAACAGCACTGCTATTGATACTGAGCATTTCTTTAAACAATACATGTGTGTAAGTATTCCTACTTAATCTAACTCCCACCTTACAATATATCCATCATAGTATAATCAATACTCTCTTAATAGACAAGAACAAACAGCTATTGCCGGTTTTAGAAGGGGCCATCTTAGAAACTGGAAATTCGTCGAGGACACAAAGAAATCTGAAGTTTACTCCAAGTGCTTAAACGAACAGGCCTCTCCTGAACATATTCTCCAAAGCCTTGCTCTCTCCAGGAGAGATCTGATGGAGAATCCACTTATGGTACTGGACTTTTTAAAGGTGTACATGCTCATGGACCTGGTCTAGCACTGCTGACCTCAGGGGCATGCAACAACAACATAATCAATACCTTCAAATGCAAATATAGTAAATTACTTTACCTAGAAGTGATTATAGTTTGGAAATGCTTTATGAAATAACATTTTAGATGCAACACACTCATCAATTCATGCTTGGAAAGATATCACAAAAAAAATCAATGTCTCTTAGGACTTTCAGGCTTTATTAGAGGGACTCCCATAATTGAAAAAAAATCCAAGAACATTTGTCTGATGACTTGAGTGAAAATGTGTCATTGTCAATGAATTTCAACAAGGAAACTTACTAGCATCTGTAACTTTATTTCAGGACTTTTTTAAACATGAATTCAGATTTAATTCATATGTAAAAGAAAGGATGATTAAATGATTGAGAATATAATGAATAAGAACTTTTAGATATGAAACAAGAAATGGCATAGTGCTGCAATCATCTGCTAAACAAATATATTAATTAAATAACATGATTGAAGCCCAGTGGCTTAGTGGTAGCTTTTCACACTTCCAAGGTATATGTCTGAGGTTTGATGCTCAGGCTGGACAAGGTTGACTCACCCTTTCATTCCTTCAGAGGATTGATAAACTGAGTACCAAGCACGCTTGGGAACTACACATTGGGTGTTTTGCCTTAGGCTGACACTTAATTGGGACATATACTAAGCACCCCAAGGTCTCTTGGCCAAGAAAACAGAGATTGGCACTGTAGGCCTTAAAACACATGTGCTGTCGTGCCACAGAATAGTAGAGAAAAATAACATGGTTGAGGTCAAAAAACTAAAATTCTTTCCTAAACTAAAAATAATTTTTAAAAATGCAGAGCATGATTGGAAAAAATAAGTAATTACTTTGATTGATTTTTCAACAATAAAATGAAAGTAAGAATTTTATTTTATATGTATTTTTGACATAGTGCATACTTATGTAATAAATATTTATTTTTTCTAGTAGTATTTTATATTATTTATAAAGGGAAAGTAGTTTAGTAAAGAAAATGACTTTTAAGATCTTATAATTTTAATATTTTCCTATTTACAACTTTCCAGTTTCAAGAACTATTTTAGTGGTCTTACTGTAATTATGAATTGGTTATTGTTGGCACCAGTGTTTTGAATGTTGGCTATTTTTTCCTTAAGCTAAATGCACCAACAACCACAAAGGCCATAGAATAAAAACCTCACTTTTGTTATAAGATGTACATCCACACGTTAATTTATTAACTTGTTTAAAAGTGGGTTTAACCCCATATACAATCCTTAATTGCTAAATAAAACTTTATTTGGATCGCAATATGGAATTATTGTAAAAACATTACACTTATTTATGCTTTAATAACTAAATTGACTTCCAATTAAATAAATCTTTTCATCAATGCACCTTGAATAAATTCAAATTATCAAGTTAAAAGTTAGTCTTAAAATAAAAGGCTCCATATATCTATTATAATATATGTCATATTCATTATTTTAGAGGAATATGCTTTCTATTTTATGGAAAAGAAATACCAAAACATTTGTGTATAAAACTGATTAATAAAAAATATGTTAAGAAAAGCAACCTGAGGAGATTTTATGAAAGGACTTTAAATACAAATCATACTATTTGATTAACATTAAGTAATAGTAAATCCTGTAAAGAAAGGAGACATTAAAATATAAAAAAATATTGATAATATATATATATATATATATATATATATATATATATATATATATATATATATATATATATATATATATATATATATATATACCACTGTTTTGCTTGTACTAGTTGCTTTTTTCTTCACTACTGAAGACTTTCTTGGTGATGGTGCAGGAGATATTGTTGGCATTATTGTGCTACCTATAAAATTATTTTCATCTGTTAAAATGCAAATATATTTTTAATACACACAGAATTACACAAAACTATTTTCAAACTGTATATGTTAATAATTCTTACTACTGAGTAAAGCTGAAGGTTTCAGTAAGAACTTCAGAATTGCTTCAATCAAATTTTCCTTTGATTCATCCACAATATATTGAGAAACACAAAGTACAGTTGCTACTGTTTTAAGATCTTCTACACTCATTCTAAGGGAAAATATGTCAATTATTTTATTTAATATACCATAATCACTTATAAGACAGTTTATGTAATTTTACATTAATTTAAATGAATAAATTGTTGGCAATAGAGACATGTTTACATGTAATAAGTTCAATTTTTAACATTTAAACAAATACATCTCATTAATTTTGAAATTAACGTTTAGTATACACTTTTTGAAAAAAAATTTTTTTTTTTATTATTGAATATTCTACTTAATAAATATTTAAAATATTGAATATCCCACCTGATGTTGCCATTTATTGATATTCATTTTTATGCTACAAATTATACTTTTCTAATAATTTTTATGTTTGTATTCTAATCTATTTGCTTAAGTAGCTTAATGTGAATACAATTTTTAAGTTTAGCAAAAAGGTACAGGTAAAAATAATGACACATGAAGTCAGATGGAGTACTTTAAATTTTTTTCAAACAAGAGTAGTTCCCATATATATTTTGAATGGATGATTATGTAGAAATATAATCTAATTTATTACTGTATAATCTGTATTCATTTACTCTTAATAACTTTAAATTATTTTAACTCATTGACTTTTGTGTGAAAAAAATTTAAATTTAAGTAACAAGAGAAATATTCTACAATATTTATCAGAGACCATAAGTTCTCTAGAATTAAAATTTTTTCTTCCAGTTGTACAGCTTTTATATTTGAACTTCCTTCCCCATTTGAGCACTTGAATTGAACAAATTTCCAGTAGACAATTGAGAAAGATGGCAAAAAATTTGGCAGAAATTGAGTGGATTGGCTTTCTTTCAAAAAAGGAGAAGCATATGTATCTGCATTTCAACATTTTTTTTTTAATGTTTGGATTAATTTTTTTAATAGCCCTACTTTGTAAAAATTTGAATGCTAAATACATGGAAAAAAAATTGTATAATTAAGAATAAAAGTTATGTAAATAGTAGTGGTCTTGATTCCTCTGATGAATCATAAATAAATCTTATTTGTCCTGATGCCACTATAGATAATGATTTATCAAAATATTCTATTTTGATTAGGATATTGCTTATGCAAATAATTAGCTTCTTTTTAAATTTACAAAACTTTAAGTGTCAAATTATGAATAAAATGTATAATTTTCAAATTTAGCTTAAGAACTAAAAAAATAAATTATCAAAATAGCATAGTATTGATAAATTAAATGTAAAACAATTTGTTTGATTTATTCTTTAATTTGGAAGACTGATAAAAACAATATTCAAGATTAATGATTAATAGAGCAATTGAAATTCTCCTTTTTGGGAAAGATTATGTAAAGTGATTGATTTCATAAAATTACAAGATTGTTGGTAAATAAACTTAGCAAAACTTATTTATTTTTTTGGAAAATATACAAAAGAAGATAAATTATGAAAAAAAATTATTTTACAAAACAAAGTATATTATGATAAAAATTATAAAAGTTTTTTGACTTTTCAAAGGTTATTTTTAAAGTTTTCTTTAAAAAAATTACAACCCTCTTCAAAAGTAGGCTATTGATGAGGTAATAAAAAATTCATTGGAAGAATTTGATATTTAAACATTATATTCCTAAAAAGAAGAAATTTCAGAGAAAATGCTTTACACAAATGTATTATCTGTCATATATGTTAAAATCTAATATAAAAATAAATCAATGATTATCCTCAGAAGCAATTTTATGGATAATAGAATATTTTTAGTAGTTATAAATAATAATTTCATTTTATTGGATACAACTCAAGCTTGAAAGAAGAATTGACATTTGAGAGACTTATGATAATTTGACATATGACATTTGAGAGACTTAAATGTTTCACATTTTCTACAAGGATGCATAGGGTGATACCTATGCACATGGTAAACGCTGTCCAGGTTTATCATATTATAAGATGAATATTCCTACTAAAATTTTAATATAAGAAAGTTCAATCAATATAATAATTATTGTCTCAATCATCATAGAAATCGTCACATATTCTGATTTTTAAAATGATACCAAACTCTTACCAAAACTATTAACCGAGCTACATAAGCTTATAAGAAACATAAAAATCTAAAGAAGTTATGCATGAAATAATTTAAGGAAGAATAATGTACTGATTTAAATATTCAAAGATTAACAATTAACAATTCAAAGATTAACAACTAAAGATTAACAAAGCCTCCATTTGTGATTTTTATTGCTTTCTTTTTTATATACCATTGATATATATACATAATTATTTATTTTCACTAACAAATAATTTTGAAAATTTAAATCAGAATATTTGAATATTAAACATATTCAATTACCATATCAATATTATTTATATGTTATAATTACTTGAAGTACTTAAACTAAAATGTAGTTCAACTACATTTAATACAAATTTATATCATTCTTAAAAAGTAGATTATATTTAGAATTAACAAATTTAAAAGTATATATTTCTTATTTATTAATGCAAGTAAAGTTATGATGAGAGTAAATACATTTTATAAGTAGTTATGCAAAACAACAACAAAAATCTAAAATAAAAATATTTACTGTTCCATGAAGTTTCTACGAGATTGATATTCATTAGAAGATTCATCAAAATGATAGCCAGAGAATTCTAGAACATTTCTTCGAATATTGTTTTGCTATAATAAAAACTGAATTAATATAATAGGAATATCAATGATTTTTAAATTTATCAATTATATAGACAAAAACATTCTATTCATGTAAATACAATAAGCAAAACGTTTGAAGAAGAAGGATACAAATTTGAAAGTCAAAATTTGTGATAAAAATTCTATAATGATAAGAATGTATATATATTAAGAAGTTACATATTAATATGAATATATTATACAGTAAAAAAGGAACAGCAGAAACAAGAACATGCAAACATTTTTTATTAAAAGAAGACATTTTTAAATTAAAATATAACCACTTTTTATGAAAATTTATAACCTTTTCATAATGCTTTTATTTAATTTTCAAACAAATGAAAACTATATGTATAGTTTAATCAAATTACAGTAAAAATTATAGTTTGAAAACGATCTAATAGAAATTCATTAATGACAATCGGTGTCAATAATGAATTTATCAATATAAATAAAATTAGTATCAAAATATATAATAAAATATGGATAAGGAAATTGATCAATTTATCAAGTGAATTCTTGAAAATTCAAGATATAATATATTTCTAAGTGAGCATTAAAATAAACTCACTTATTAAATTTTTAAGAAATAAAAAGCTACCATACCCTTAATTCTCATAAGATGTAGGAAAAACAGGTTAATTCAAAGTTAAAATATATATTATATTAAAGATTATGAAAACGACTTTTATTAGCAAAGTGTCCATTTAATGAAAAAATAAGAAAAATGTAAAATTAAATTTATAATTTATTACTTGGAAAGAATATTAGAATTTAGAGTTCCCTGATTTATAAAAACAAGTTTTTTCTGAAAATATAATACTAATAAGAGTGGCCCTTTGATGCAGATACCAGAAGTCTATATTGCTTGACTGTTTTGGTGAGATATCATTAGAAATGTCAGGAGTTATGTAAATATTTAACCTATTAATGAAGGAATAAACTGTTTCTTTCAGTAAAAAATAACTTAATTAGAATAGAAAGCAACAATTTTTAATGACAGTTTCTCGCTCATATCAAAAGAAAAAAGTGTATAATAAAAAAATTTGCTTATGATAAAAAGAAATAAGAAAGCAAACTATTAATAATTTTTATAAAACGTTGGAGTAATCATAAATTAATGACTAATAAACCATGTATTTCATTATTTTTTTATTTCAATTACATATTTGAATAAGTTGGTAAAAGTCACATGGAATAATCAGCAAAAGTATTCAATATCATACTATTTTTATTCAATGAGGGGGATTTTTTTAAATGGGCAAAAAGTTTAGATTATAAACATAATTTCATTAGTGTTTAGAAAATAAAATAGAGGAGAGCAGAGTTTTCCCTTCTCTCTATGTTCTTATGTACAGGGAAGACAAGAATTGAATTTGGTACCACATTTCTTTCCCACTAAATATTTGTTCCCACAATGCCTGTACATGTCACTTTGTTGTTCAAGAAGACATCAGGTTTTCAGGCATTATATAAAAAAAAAATAAAATATTTAAAAATCTTCACAAAAATAATAATAAATTCAAAAAAAAAAATAATAATAATAAATAAATATTTTTCAAAAACAAAAGTTTGAAAAAGAAGACATTTTCAAAATTTTATTTAGCAAAGGTGAGTTACAATTAAGATTATGTCTAAGGTATCAGGGTAGGGACATAGTCCTATTTTCCATTCTTTTTATAAGAGATTAAACTGTAGAAATATAAGTAGGATGCATTATAAATCATCATGAGTTATTTCAGAATATTATTTTCAATCATAAAACATCAATTTGTGACATATTTTCTAAAAAAAAATTTCTGGATTTATGATATATTTCTAAAAGAAATTTACCTATAATCATTTCCATTATAAGAATGATATTTGTTAAAACATTTATCATTTTAAGCATTTAGAAGATTGTTTAATAATAAAATTATTGTAAATACTTACAGCACTAGTAGTCAAGTACAATATCATATGGACATCATTTAATTTGACAGCTGGTGTACTTATAACTTGATAATGAACTAATATAAGGAAAGTAATTAGTCAATTGAAAAAATTCATGAATAATAATAATATTTAAAAGAAGAGAGCAGAAATACATTACTACTTACTATTAGAAAAATGTTTCAATTTAACTCCAAGATATTCATTATCAACTGTCATATCACTTTCTTGATTTGATGAAGCTAAAATAAATAATTCAATTAATAAAATATTTGTAATAATGAAAATATAACAAGAAGTAATATCTTTTGTTATAATTCTACATTAAGTTCTGTTAACATTTAAAAATAAATAAGAGTTATGATAGCTAGTGGGAAACAAAGTAAAATACTAAGCACAATTACTTATATACATATAATTTATGAATGCATTAAGTAAAAATAAATAATTATAATTAATTACATATATAAAAATGTTTACTTGTGCAAAATGCTTGTGTCAAATATTTTCAACATTGGGTTTACTGTTGTATGTTTTTAGCATTGTAATATGACTAGAGAACTTATAAATTTAAGTTCTCTAGTCATATTACAATGCTGAAAACATACAACAGTAAACCCAATGTTGAAAATATTTGACACAAGCATTTTGTTTACAATCTTTTTATATGCAGTTATTTAAGAAATTAATAATATGATATAAGTGAATAATTAAGAAATTCTAGAACGTTATGACTCATAATCATTTAATTCAGACATTGTAATTTGTAGGAATTTTTTTTAAATATTTGAATCTATAAAAACAGTGAATTTCTAACTTGGAACAGCATAATTGGAAAAATAGTATATACATGATGGTAAAATTTATCCCTGGAAGCAAATTTAAAACATTACTAACCACAAAAATTAAAGCAATTTTTTGTTCAAAATAATATTTTTTCCTTCAAACAATTTTTATTGTTATTAACAATATTTTATCATTTTTAAATAATAAAACGAATAAAGTGATCAGAACTGCTTATAAAAAAAATTATCAATCTCATCAAAATGCTTTTCTATTAACTATATTTTCCTTTACATAATCTGCAGGTTATGTGTTAAAAAAGTTTCATATTTTGTTTATGTATTATACTCTACCACAGATAATATGATAAAAACAGTCTCCATCAGAAAAGCTTATAGCAAAGTTTTGGAAAAAATGTTACGTTTCATAAAATAAATAACAGATGGTATTACAACTTGGTTGACTTATTTCATCTATAATAAATTTTTTTTAATTACATTCATCTATAATCAAATTCGATTCGTTATAAAGATATTACTGAAGCAAAAACAATCGCTGTCATCATTTTACAAAAACTTTTAAATTAGGCAGCAGATTTTAAACTAAAAGCTATTGTGAAGACAAAATATATAATGGCGACAAATGTGTTTAAGTAAGTTCTTTCATACCACATATGCTTATATATATATATATATATATATATATATATATATATATATATATATATATATATATATATATATATATATATATATATAAAGCATGTGTGATACAAAAGAAGAAATGTACCAATGCACAATTTGAAATTAATAAATCCAAATGAGAACAGATTTCAAACAGATTTTTTTGTAATAAATGCTTTTATTCAGTACAACTAATTTTATGTTTAATCATACTTTGTATTTTTTTAATTTTATGAGACACCCATATTATAAGGTGTATATTTTCCTCTATTTGCCCAAAAAATTTCACTGAATTATATGCTGTTGCGGATTTTGTGACTCTTTTTCTCTTCTTTTACTAGGAAAAAGGAAAAAAATATTGTGGATAATATGTTACTGTGCATGATATACAGGAAACTACAGTAATTTCATTTAGACAGGTTTTATTTCATAATTAATGGTAAAAAATTATTGAAATTTAAGAGGTACAATCAAGTATATCTAAATTACTTTCATTACAGCATGTAACATAAAATGTATTTTATTTTCAAATTCTTTTTTCACATATGGTGACAGGTAATGATACAATCTGATAAAAATATAAGATAAAAACTTAACTAAATCATTAACTCAAAATGAACTTTTCCTAAATAAAAAAATGAGTATACATATATATATATATATATATATATATATATATATATATATATATATATATATATATATATAGGGTGTTTTTGAAATTTTTTATCATTCTCAAAATTTTTAATAATAAGAACATTTAAGAAGATTTTCAAACTGTTTTATCTAAGAAATTAGAATAGCAAACTAAAAAAATATACTTTTTAAAAAACACCATCAGGTATTAGTATTATATTTAATATGAATCATGTATTTAAAATAAACATTGTTTTTGGAAATCAAAGTAAAAGAGAATATTATAGCATTTAAAAAAAATAAACTTTTTAAACATTTCAAAAATAAAGTAACTATAAAATAAATTGTAAGAGAACATGATTCATAAGTTTGTACAATATATTATTTTTAAATACACATATTTTTTCTTATAAAAGAGTTTATTGAAAACAATTTTAAATAAAACAGAGTATTATAAGCTACAGCTTAATAATTTCACTTTTCTTAAAAGGTATGATTTAAGTTTCTTTTAATTAGATCCATTGCATTGAGATTTGAATTTATAAAGATAATTTATCATATCTAACTTAAAGAGAAAATTGCACAAAGGCTGATCTTCAATGAGATAGCATGGACTTTTTTTTACATCTATAACTTTTACCTTTTAACTAACATTAATGCAATAAATAATTAACGGCTTATAAAAGAGTTTTCTCATGCATTTAAAAGAATGTTAATAACACAGGAAATAATAAATAAAAAATATACATACATTATAAAAACGGAACACAAAATAAGGAATTTATAATCATTCGTTTCTGAGAGAAATAATTTTTTTAACTTGAAAACTAAAGAAGTTCTCACTTTCGTCAGGAATATGTATATCTGGAGTGATTTCTATTTGTTCTGAATCTGCTGATTTAAACTAAAATAAAAGATTATTTATATTATAACTGAATATATTATTTTTTTACAATTATTATTTCAAATATATTGTTGAAAATGAATGGTACAGAAAAATACATTTAATGAATCATTTATTAAACTTTCATATAAAATATTTCAGCATGCTTTAATTAATTGATCAAAATGGATTACTTTCATTGAATTGCAAACAATAATTGACATGAAAATTTAAAATGACTAAAATTAAAAGACTAAAAATTTGAATCTATTTCTAGCTGAATATAAAAATATACATGCATATAAATTTGATACTTGCAAAAAATTCAATGTATTTTGAAATAATATTCCAAGTTAATTTTTAATGAAAAATTCTAAATTAAAATGTAGCATTTCTAAAAATAATCAAGAAAATGAAAAGAAAGAATATTAATAAAAGTAAAAAATGAGTACAGATTTTTAAACTATCATCAAACTTAAGCAATATGTGAAGCATGAACTCCTTCATAGTCACATCAATGGAAATATCACACATCTTAGTCCTGGCCATCTACTCTCCTGCTTAAGATTAAAAAAAAAAACTTGTTTTGAAGTCATTTTCTAATTTTGGATTTTTTGTAAACTCATATTTTCATGGATCTGGTTTAGTTTATTGGCTAGCCAGATAGGATAAGAAATAACAACACATCTACAGAAATTTGATATCTTTTTAGCAATATAAAGCTTAAATTTTTAATGTGTGCAAAAATAATATGAATATTGGAATGAGCTTATTTATGTTCAAACCATAGAAACAAGTGAGGCAGACAAGATGATATTATATTTAGTTTCTAAAAATGTCCTTAGCTATATATTCAACAACTATGAAACTGTAATCATTCTTTAAGGAAAGTTCAAGAAATTCCTCTTTGGATATTGTGAATAATTATTATCTTTTATCTTAAAAAAATTAGGATTATAGAAAGCATAGATGTTACATTCCAGAACATAATTTATTTCAATAGTCATTTATAAATGTTGCAATTAACATTTCCTCAACCCTCTTGTTATTTTTCCTTGTATCATCTTTGGCTGTTGTCAACACATAAATACAAGTGGTTCTTGAAAAAAGGAATTGATCTAATCACATTATTTGCTGCAAGACTTAGCAATTTTTCTGACAACTGTGTTGTTATAAAAGTACAAAGTTATATTAGCTATTTCTTTTAATTATCTTACTACCTTCATGAAATTTCTTTAAAAAAGATAAATTGCCCTAGTTATGAGTGTTTATTTAAGATAATAACTGCTTTTGTTTTTGAATCAGCATATTTTTAAAAATTAGCTTTAATTTTCATCTGTTGTTCTAGGTATGGGATATTAATAAATCAAGTCCGAACAGCAAAATCAATATTCTAGTAAAAATAATAATAATAATTGAGGGGCCTAAGTTTTGTTGCAGAAATCAAATATGTAACAAATAGAATAAAAGCTGTCTCAGACCACAAGTATGCAAAAATTTATTTGTAAGAAAGAATGTTTTATTATTATTTGACATAATAAAATACTACTGTACATGGAATATCTATATATGATATCATTTAAGAAATGTGATGTAGGGCTGAAATAATAACATTATGTGTTTACTTCAGCATATTACCATGGCTCAAATTTACAGGAAAGACTTAACTTCCGAAATTACACAATTTAAACTTCCTTCATAGTGATTTTTTTTTAAATTCTAAAAAGCCTGACAGTTTTCAGTACTTTACTAAATGTACTTTTTGTGCTCTCTGAAATATGCCCTATTTCATTAATGATTCTCTCCTATTTCTAAAGAGAAATCTGACTTCATTGCTTAGGTATAATGTTAACTAGCTCATAATTTGGCATGAATAAAAAATTTCAGAAGGATAAAATAAAATCTGTCTCACACACTGTCTTACAGAGGTAAAATTGTACTTTGGTTAGATGTCATTTTATGATTTTTTTTTATATAAGCAGCATAGCATCAGTTATTACAATAACGATTGGTACTGTACAGCTTGAGTAACTCACAAATAGATGTTTTTATCACTGAATCTCTGAATAAACATGTGACATAAAACAATCCTTTTATAAATTATATGAGTTTATTTCATGCAGCCCCTTTCATACAAAATGACTATCAAGTATAGTACTTAAGGTATTTACAGATACATTTTATTAAAAGGAATTTTTATGGCTAAATGGGGAAGTTATCACATCTTGTTAAATGCATACACATGTATTCATAAAAAATACTGGAAAAAATTACCTCAGCTGTGTGTGACACTGAAACCTTACTATTCTTCATACCATCAAATGAAAATGAAATTTCATCTGTAAAGTGTGGTGGCACTATTGAGTAGATAAAAAAAATTATTGTACAAATTTATACAATTATTTACAATAACATGGCATGGATTATACATATTTAATTTGAAAAGACAAAAAATTTGCCAATTTACTAATTTAATAATAGTATCAATTGAAAATAAAATCAGCTCATTCTACAAAAATTAGTTCAATATATGTTTGAACCAGGTACAGGGTACTCTATTAGTGTACATTGTAAGCTAAATTTACATAAATATTTTAATTTCAATATAATTTAATATTTGGTAAAATTTCTGAAATAAAATTTTTCAGATAACAAAATGCATGAATAATATTATTAAATAATCTTAAATTTGTATATAAAAATATATATATAATTCAGAAATTAATATTTTTTTCATATCTATGAAACAATTATTTTCCTAACAAAATTATTTAAAATTAGTACTTGAATAAACTTTTAAAAATTGAGGTTATTTTTTAAAGAAATTTCAAACAAATTTACATATACAACATCCTTGGGTACCAGTAGTTTTACAGTAATTTGATCAAATAGATATCAGATAATCGCAATAATTTGAGTTCACAGAGATTGGGGATAAACATGTTAAGTCTCACTCTTGAAGACTAGTTAAATCTTAGATAAAACAAGTCTCAAATGGTCTCTTTAACAAAACTGTTTTCACATACTGTATGAAAAGAAATTTTAAACTTAATAAAATTTTTTCTTAAAGCAAAATTTAATTTCAATCTCAATTTCAAAATTTTTTAAATGACGAAAATCTGGCCCTAGAATAGAAGTGGTATATAGGAAGAGTATTTTACTAAAATATTCTCCTGAAACATTTTTACAGATATTTAATTAAGACAGAATAATAAATTTAAAAGAATTCTACATTTGTAGTACAATGAATCTTGAAGAAATACAAAATATTAAAAAGTAAATTATCATGAACTAAAATTTCCTTATATTGATTTATAATATTCATTGTTCCAAAATAACTTTTTCTGGTTTATTTTTTTATGCCTTTAAGGTCTGTAAAAATGTTTATTTATTTATTATTAAAAATCAAATTATTTTATTTTTAATTAATGAATTTTAATTAATAAAAAATGATTAATCTTTAATTTATAGAATCACTTTAAAATATAATGTAAATAAAAAACTTTCCTTGTATGTTATATTTGAATGGATTTTTATTTGAACACACAAAATTATACTGACTTATTTGTTGTTTAAAAACTCAAATGAAACAACACAATTTAATCACATTTTATTTGTAACTAAAAATACTTGCAAAAATACAATAATAAAACTAACAAAAGTATAAAGCCATATTTTAAATAAAATTTCGCAAATGCTTCTAGAGATACTGTTTACAAATATTCTAGAATTCCTTTCACAAATAATGTTAGAAATCAAAATACGACTAGGAAAATATCTGTAAATGAGAAATTCTAGGAAAAATAATACAGATCACTATTCTTTTCAAAGAGAAAATTTCCAATAGATTGCTAAACTAACTTTGTTTTGTCTCAATTGAGCATCAGAGCTAAGAAAATAAGGACAGTAAGAAAATTATTGCAAATTTGATAACCTTAAATTTACAACAGCCAAGTAACAGATACATAGTAAGACTTTATGAAATATGACTAAAATAGATAATGGATATATTTGCCTAAATAATTAAATTTAAATGTATATATTTAAAATAGTTTAATTTGCAATATAATTTATAAATTCAAAAAATGAAATAAAGTTATCAGAAAAAAGCGATTTTAATAAGGTAAAATTTTATACACATGGAATTCAAAAATTAACATTAACACACCTCTTTTTTTCATAACAGATATTCTAGGAGCTGAGAGGAAATCCATTATTGCTTCTGTCAAAAGCTGTCTTGATTTATGCCAGGTTGGAAGGCATAAAACTCTACAAATTTGTTTTAGAACATCTGAAGCAAGTCTACAGTAAAAATGAAAATTGCTTTTTAATTAAAAACATTTCTTAATGTATTCCTTAAAATTTCATAAGAAAGAAAAAATTAAAATTACAATATTAAGAAAGAATTGAGTGAAACCATTAAGTGGAACTTTTTAATAGAAATTAAAATTTAAGATCAAAAGAACATTTCATTTGATTTTAGAGAGGATTACTGGAGCAAGGTCTAACACTGGATAAATCTGCACTGTACAATGTTTAAAATTAAAAAGAAACTCTGAAAAAAAATGACTAATCAAATACATAAAAGAGAGAATGTATTAAAAAATTCTAGGTACTGTATTAATGTTACTGCAGCTAATTTTTCTATCACAATACTATTAATAATTATTTCTTAAACAAAACCACATGATTGAAAAACATTTTTTGTGATTACTTATATTTGATGTTATGATACCTTGACATGATTCCAGTGGTGCTAATTTGGTGTGACATACAATTAGCTACAGTGACACTAATATGTAACACTATTAAGAAAGTTATGAGGTTTCCAATGGTGGGATATCTACAAAGAATAGCCCACACACACACACACACAAATTTTTTTTTACTCATTAAATACCAATACTTTTTACATTTGGCGCACATTATTTCACTATGGTTTATGATGTTTGCATAAAATCGAGAAGTGCTTAAGAATCATCAAAATTACATTACTGACTTTTTGCACAACATTATTCTTATCTTTCCTTTAAATCATGCTGTTGTAATAACAGCTGTTTGAGTGAAGTGTGCTTAATTTCTATTATAGTAAGGGCAATGGGAGACTTGTGATTTACTTACACCAGTATGGGCTGCAATTACAGGAAAATGATCAGTGCTATGTAAATTATTTCCAGCGCTGAAACTGAACAAAGGTAGAACTGATGGAGAGCATATGACCAAATCAAATTAAAATTGCTAATTGCTGTGAAAAGCTTCAATAGCTTGAAATGAAGAAAGAATTACACAAATAGATATTAAGCAAAAGAATAAATGGTAAAGCAGTCTCAATGATAAATTTCAGAATTAAAGCTTCACTTATTTCAGAAAAATGGGTATTGAAAAGATCTCTGGGGCTGCATGTACAATCAGTTTCTGAAAAGGAACAATTTAGCTGTACAAAGTCGATCATTGGTTGGTCAAAAATTATCTGATGATTGACAAAAATCTGATGACTTCATGACATATTATAGAAAAGTCATTCAAGGTAAAAATTGAACACTGAATTTAATTTTTAATATGGAAGAAGTTTTATCTTTTGATATATCACTTACCAGGACTGTTGATGTTCAGGGAACAGTAGTTTAGGGTGTGTTGCAAATGGTTTGAAATTACCGCTTATGCTGGCTAATATTTAAAAGACATTTCCAAAAAGATTGTAATTAGAGTAAATGAGAAAGTCTGGATAAATGAAGAAGGAATTATGATGTCATGGTTACACAGCATCTGGTGAAAATGTAAAAGTGCCTAATATATATATATATATATATATATATATATATATATATATATATATATAATATGCTAAAGTTTTTTTTTAATTATGAACTCTATGAAAGTTATCTAAATGAGAAGGTTTACACACAAATTGAAGTCTGCATCGGTGAAAATACTATTATTCTGTCTAAAAAATTGAAAAATAGAAAATAATGAAACACAAGAAGAAGTCCGAAGGGAAATAGAATTTTGCTAAAATTGAAATACAAAATTGTGCCTCATATGAAAATGCCTCCAATTAGGTTTTGAGCAAATGGAATGAAGCCTCAGAAGCTACAATAAAAAATGAAAATTACTCTCTCTACAACAATGAAAACTCATTATCTAGTGACTCAGATAATATATTAAGAGAAAATGTAATGAATTTATTTATTATCGAACCTGATGAATCAGATATATTAAGGTTATTAATTATTTTAAATAAATTTAGCAATCATTCAAGATTGTATTTTATTTTTTTATTTTAAAGTATATCGTTTGAATTGTGCTGATGTGGAATTAAACCAAGGCGAATTTCCATTTTGTTTCACAACTTGGGACAAAAAAAATCTTGACCTTAAATTTGTTTTTACATTCCTGTTTTTTTAAAAACGTCCTGAAATATTTCAATTAAAAAAAATCTTCTGATTTTTTGAATAAATTTACTTGTTTTTCAAGTTCAATTTTCTAAAAAAATGAAGTTTACATCACACACACAGTAAACTTTTCTGATAGTGGAATATGTTTTCAACTACTTTAATTTTCTCTGCAATTAAAGGAAAAAAAATTTTAACCTCCCATTTTCAGCTTTCTGCCAAACTGGTACCCATTGCCCATAAATGTATGAGGTAACAAAAATTTAGGTTTGGCTTTAATAATTGATTTTATTATCTGTCTTTGCAAACAAAGGATTCCATTTTTGTAATGCACACTACTTATAAAACAGAATTCACCAATGTTTATGTGCATGTGTTGAAATTTGCTTATTACATCATTTTTAATGATTTTAATTGGTGAATTAATAAATGTTTATTAGAAAATTTAGAATTCATTTATTAGTTAAAAAATAATTATTTTTTTCTTTTAAATATGCCAAGGGAAACAAAATTCTCAGATAAATGGTTGGAATTGCAGATGGAAATAATAATCTACTTAAGACTTCATGTGCCAATGGTGATAAATACACTAATGTAAGATAAACAAAAAACAAACAGAATATGGGAAAAAAATATACATCCAACAATGTGCTATTCAAAAATAATTTTTTTCTTTCATTTAAATACCAACAAAACAAATATGTATTTTTTATTTTATGTGATTACATTATCAACAGTATATATTTTGAATTATTCACTGTAAAAATGGCAGTATATTCTATACTACTGTGGATTATATACAGAAAAATATATAGTAATTGGAATAATAAAATTGTAATTACCCAATTTAAATTTCTTATCAAGATAAAATTTATTCTCAACAAGTGCTGACCTTTTAAAAACAATTTATTAGAAAAAAGTAGCAAAGTTTTCCTTTCCACAAAATTAAGATATCACTAGTTCAACAATTATTTTATTGCTGTATTCTAGCAGAATGTGATGCATTTTCAGGGATTCAAATATTTTTCAAGATAAAGTTACTATACACACCTGCATATTATAAAAAATTTTAAGAAAAAAAACCATAATTTGAAATAGAAAATAATTTATTTGCAAAACCAAAAGTTAATGACCTATTAGCAAACTTAATTGTTAAATATAATATTCAACCCATTCCTGCCTAAAGTACAAATGAAGAAAAATTATTAACAGTCCAGCATATAACAAGTTTTTTTTTAATTATCAAAAATGAGCTATCAACTAATACATGGTATGACTTAAACATGGTAAATTATAACTAATAACAAGGAAAAACTTATACAAGTATAAGAAAATAGATTACTTGACATTTTAAATACCATATACGTTTTTCATGTAATAAATTTTGTGTTTATGAATTATCTTGATAGAGTTTCACACATATTTAATGAGGAAAATTACCTTTCAATTTTTAAAGAGAGATTTCTTTAAGGATTTGATATTTTGAAATACAAGACAGTTCCTGAAATAACATATGATTTCATAACATATAGTACAATTTCAAAATAATTATTTTGTGATAATGAATTTAAAATATAATTATTTTTATATTTTTCATAATTCACAAACCTTTGTTGAAAAGTAAAATTAAAATAATTTTAATTACATAAATGCAAATTACAATCAATACGAGGAAATTTATAATATTAAATTGTAAACACTATTGATTTTGTCCATATTAAATAAAAGTAAATGACGAAAATACCAATTGAGGATTTAACTTACGAAGCAAGTATTCTCAATCTGTACATATATTGGCTAGATCCAACATCGCATTTAAAACCACTAAATTCTAAAATACTTCTTCTCATATTATGTCTCTGTCAATAAAAAAATAAATGTTATAACATAATACTTTTGATTATAATAACATAATACTTATAGAATTTTTAGAATAAGAACTTTCTAAAAATTCAGGAGATAAAATCATTAATAATGAAATATTTACTTAACTTAATACAGAAAGAAAATATTTGTTGTAAAAATAATTGGTTTTGGAATTTATAAAATTATGTGTGAATAAGTTTGAAATTTACCACAGTAAATTAATCATATCTCATGTAAAAATATTCAACAACTAGTAACTTAATTTAAAAATATATATATACACACAAGTTATTGCATATGTTTTTCATTTTTAAGATCTCTAACATTTGGATCAAGAAAAGAAAGTTATATTTTTAAAGTAATTATATTGATTTTATTAATATGTTGTATTATTCAATGAAGAACTTTCTACAATGACTGCTTTAACTTTTGAAAATGAATTTTTTATTTTATAAAGGAAAATTTTATATCTATTCAATTCGACATTCTTATTATATTTTTTTTACATATATTTAGTGACTTCAATAAAGTTTAAAAAATTTAATAACTTTATGACTGTTGAACTTTTATTCAAATATTCATATGAATGCATTTCTATTCAAATTATGTATGA
The DNA here is from genome assembly GCA_030067965.1 of Latrodectus elegans. Classification (NCBI taxonomy): domain Eukaryota; kingdom Metazoa; phylum Arthropoda; class Arachnida; order Araneae; family Theridiidae; genus Latrodectus; species Latrodectus elegans. The sequence goes on along the minus strand of CM057820.1, from coordinate 82,281,249 downwards.
TATTCAAATTAAAGCAGTTGTACTTAATTTTTTTTATCTTTCAATACATAACATTTTATGTATTTTTTTCATTTATGGGTTTATTAATTCTTTTCTTAATAATATATCATGTAATTTAACACATATCTGAGTTGTAAACAGATTCTCATAATATTCATTTTATTCATAAGTAAGATTTCATGGATGACATAAATTTTACAAACTAACAATTTTGCTTTAAAATTAAACAAAATTTAGTTAATTTTAGTAATTTTGCTTCAGTACTCAATAAGATATCATAACTTAATTTAACTCATTATTGCAAGCTAATGTTTATGGTTGAACAACTATAATTTAAAATAAATGTGAACACTGTGCACAGTATCAATTAAAATGAAATCATAAACATCAAATATTTTTATTTTCAAATTTTTGTTAAAAATTTTAAATGAATCAAACATTATTTAAAATCATCATACTGCAACTTTTATGTTAATGAAAAAACATTAATACTCACTTCATCAATATTTAAGTACAAAAGACGATGCAATAACTCAATGAATGAATCTGAAGCAGCATGTAAATTGGCTACAACTAAATAATAATAAAAGAATTCTGGTGTTAATAACTTAAAAAAGTGATGAAATAAAAATAGTTAATAACATAACAAATTTAATTAACAATATGATACATAATATTTTAGCAAAACAAAATATTTGATTTTAAAATAATTTTAATGAATTATTATATTTTTTTGCCAATTATACAACACTATTTTCAATAATTGAGGAGTGCAGATTTAAGAAAACTTTATAAATATTAAGGTAGGATAAGGTATTATTTATAAATCTAGTTTTTCACTTATTATAATTGAAAGAGAAATCGATAAAAATTCTTTTAATCAAGAATTCAAAATTCTTCTTAAAATTTTCCTCAAAGTTATTAATTATAAAATGTAAAGTTTTTCTGGAATCAAACTCTATAATTATATTAAAAAACCCTATATTTAAAAAAAAATTAACCTTATAAATCAAACATGAAAATTATTTTTATAGTTTTTCATATACATTTAATATCAAATGAATGTATCTAAAAATGTTATGAAACTTTCCGCGAAAAAGACTTACAATAAATTAAATTAATTTGAAAAACATTCAACAGTTACAAATTGTTATTCTACCTTATAATACTTGTATTAACTTAGTAAATAACTGATATCAAGTCATCTTTTCTGTTTATAATATTTTAAAAAAATGCACAATTGTATTTGCTCATTTTTATGAATTTCTGATTTTGGAACACTAATTTTTTACAAACTAGGGATTAGTCTTCAACATCACACAATTTAAGCAATTTTAATCTCATTTAAAAATTAAAATTTTGAAAAATCTCGTATTTTCAAATTCTTATTTCTGACAAATAGTTTTCTAATTAAATTTCTTTTCTTATGATTTGATATTTCTCATTTTTTAAATTTTATTTCTTTTTCATATAACAGCTGAGAATTTGATTCATTCTTGAATTTAAGGTATAAGACTAATGTACTTTTTGAGTACATTAGTCTTGTACCAGGTAACATTAGTTTTGTAAAAATTAAAAAATACATTTTTAAAAATGTAGTTTAACAGAAAATAAGTGATTACTTTGCCTGATATTTCATCAACTAACAGATTGAAAATATTACTTTAAGTATGGATCTCATTTTGCATGTATATCTTATACAATGAATTTTAATTTTTTTTATTAGTGCTTTGTGTATAAGGAAACAGCAGTATGTGAAAAAAAATCAGATCTTAATACAATGCTTATTTTTCTATTTTAAGAGCTTTTACTAGTCTCCATCAGTCAGTAAAGATGATCCATCAGACAGTGAAACGTTTTTAAAGACACAAGGCAAATTGTACTATTTATTATTTACATGATTAAGAATATAAGAGCAAAATTTCTTTAAATAAATAAAATTTCAATTATGCAATACATCACCAAGTATGAATAATTGTTTTAAAAAATAAAGAAAATAAAAAAACTTGTTAATTTACTTGCTCTAATAAATTTTAATTTGACTCCACTGCCTTCAATAAAATATACTGGTTTCTTCCATGGAACATTATCAAAACCTTAAAATTAGAAACACTTATTAGAATTATAAATAATAAAATTACAAATTATAATATGTTTTATAATATTTAAAAAATTATAAGTAAATAATCAATACATTATCTTTTAAGCTGAGACAGAATAATTTATTTTTTTGAGAGAATTGCACTATCAAAAGGCATATAACATAAGTACAATAAAGAATAAATAAAAAAAGCAATATAAAATGTTTGAATTAAATAAATTTTACATTTTTTACTTATAAATGCTTTGCACACACATATACAAGCATACATCCATTTGCAATGAATTTTATTTTACACATCTTTTTAGCTGCTAAAAAATAAATAAATCTATTCGTCACTTCTTGAAGCTTTTACAAAAATAAAAGAAAATGTGAGTTTTAATTAATAAGCAAATTGTTCAATTAAAGTAAAATTTTTATCAACCAAAATACATTAAAATATTTGAAACTTTCTAGATTCTTTAGTATAATGTTATGATAAAAGCTAACTTTAGAATTAAATTTAAAATTGCATAAATATAATTTGAAAAATAATACAGAAGATGATGAAAATTTTAACTTTAGACAAAAAAAATTGTATTCATATTAATTTTACTGCAACATAATTGAATAATTTTTCTTCATTAATTTTCAAAAGTAAAATATTGTTTTCAAACTTACTGTAAGCAAATTTGAATATAGACAATTATTAGATATTTTTAAAATTCTTCAAAGGACCATATAAAAGGAAACAATAAACCATATATACTGTGATATTATATAAAAAAAATTGAAATGAATATTTTAAGTTTGGTTTGTTTGTTGCTCAATAGTCATCTTTTGCAAGTGAGGGTTAATTAGACAGGGACCTATGAATTAAAGTGGATTCAGAACCACTACAAACATCCATTTTCAGGGTGGAATTTGAACCCATGAGTTGTTGAACAGAAGGCAATTGTGCTAACAATTCAGTTGCCAACTTGGCTGAATGAATATTTTAAGATTCTTTGTTGATTTTTAAATTTTTATAATAATTTGATATTTAATGAATACATGGTTTTTATAAATTACAAAATTTTAACATATGTTCTTTAGTTTGTGATCAATAAAAAGTTTTATTTTAAAATAAACAAATTGAGGTTTTAATTTAAGAAACCAAAACATTATTAAGTTAGGATTTGAAAAATTAAGAAACTACCATCAATATTCAATGTTTTTTTATTTATTTTTTACAAGGCTAACAAGATGTTATAAAACTTGAATAGGATATTTCTTATGAATATAATTTTTGTTGAATTTAAGGATACAAAATTAATACAAAAGCACAAAATATCTTTCAATAATTAACTATAGCATTCCTCTAAATTTGACTAAAGTTTCTAGCAATAGCATAATAAATGGAAATCATTTTGTTTAAAATAATAAAATACAGATTTCTCTGATTTGTTTTTTATTTCATTAATGTATGAAATTATTTACATAATCATTTAGTCATGCACATATGAAGCATCTTTTTTTTAGAAACATAACAATTTTAAATAAAAGACACATAAATAAGGACATACATTTTATACATAATTTATATACATGGAATTTATTAAAAATTTTTTATAACAATTAATGAAAAAATCACTAACAACTCAAACAATAAATAAAGATATCAATATAATTAAAAATCATATTGATAAAATATCTAAATAAAACATTTAACAACAGTGAAATTATTAAAAATACACAATATGTAAGATGATGAAAACATAAGAATTTTCTTTATATTTCACCTATTTGCCTCCTTTTAATTAATGTGTACAATTTTTTAAATTTAGAGCTTCAAATTATTATAAAAGTATTATTTATTAGTCCAACTTACTTTCTTCATCTTGAGAAGAGCCTTTCATAATTTCCTAAAATAAAACAAATTGAAAAATTTTAAAATTGGAAAGATTTAATAAGTAAACTTAATTTGTCATAAGTGTACAAAAGTTTAAATTTAGTAAGCACTTTATTAATGGTTAGCAAGAAAAAGTTTTATATATTGTTGCATCTAAAAAATATTGAAAACTTATAAAATAAATAAAGAAATTATTGTTTAAGAAATCTTAAGAATTTAATCTATAGCATATACAAAAATAACAAATAGTATAGTTTTAGTAAGAAAGAACAAATATAAACTTAAATTGGGCTAAAAAAATTTTTCTTAAATTAAAAACTGTGAAATGTTTTATTAATAATAAGCATAATATAAAATGTATTACTTGATCAGTTTGGCACAGTAGGAGTGGTTGATAAGGATCCTGAAAAATTAAGCTACTTAGAATATATAAATATTGAAAACTAATAAAATATAAATTTGAAATTAACAAATACAACAGGGATGTGAAATAATAATTATTAAAGTGATATTAAATATAAATAATTAATTTGAAAAAGAAAATAGACAATATTCATTAGAATTCTAAACAGTAAAATACATGATTATTCATTAATTACTTTCAAACTTTTATTTTATGTTTATTAATTTTAATAATTTACTAAATTAATTAAGATAAGTAGACACTTAAAAATTAAGAAATTAAAAACTTTCATTAAAATTTTTAACAAATCTACATTTTACCTCAAAAAACAGTAAGAAACAGAAAAATGGCAATGAAATAAAAACCATAAATTGAAACATCATTAAATTTCCACATGTTGCTGAATAGAAAAGGCAAAACCACAAAAAATGAAAGAGGAAAAATATTTATTTTCATGTAAGTAGTATCAACAATAATATCCCAAATTTATGCTAAAATAGTTTAAAGCAAGAATTTTTGTCAAAACAGCATAAATTGTTTAAAGCAAACATTTATCAGTAGGGTGTGTACCTCTAACCTCTAATGGAAATGTAGGTTTGGCAAAGGCAATTCATACTAATAATTCACAAAGGACTTATTGTTAATAGCACTTTGTGAAATGTTTCCATTCTCAAAGACAAGTTGTCAAATCATTAAGATTTTGAGAGAGAAGTACAGAGCAGAAAGACATATCCTGATCATAATTTTAATTGAATTCAATAGAGACTGTTCCAGACATGTGATATTGAATTCAAGATGGGAGCATGTGCTCGAAACAAGAATTTTTTTGTTTCAAATATTGGTTGATAATGCAAGCTCTATATACTTGTGGATAATCGTCCATAAATAAAGCATTATATATTATCAAACATACGGACCAAGAATTACAATAACTAATAACTGTCATTGATCCAGGAGGAAAACATGGTGATCAATAGGATGCCAACTAATATCTATAATAAACTATGAAGTAATAAGGTTTTTCAGTGGTACACCGAGCCTTAGCCTGAACTTTTGGAATTCTAGATTTGTATCTTTAAGGATACAAATCTATAAAATCATGAAAACTCAAACTTGGGTTTGCTGTTTATCAATCATTCATCAGTGAACAATACATTAGACCATTGCAGTGTTATCAGATGGATGTTGTCCAGAACTCACCATAATCAAGCTCTTTCATGATACATGATTGTCTAGAAAACAAATAATCTTTATGCAGCAAACTACAAGAAGTTTGTTGGAATATTACCATACTAGATAAAATTGCAAGTTAATGAGTAGAACTCACTCAAAAATACTGAGTTTTAGACAATTATTATGGTTCTCATGAACATTTGTAACTTTAGAAGGTTCTCTACACTTTCTTAGTGATACTGTTAATTTGGCAATTTTCCAGCAGCAGAAGAAGATCATACATTTGAAATTTAAGTCTTACACAAATTTTGATGGTTCTTCCCTAGAATTAATCAGCCTAATTGCATATCAGAGTATGTTTTGACTCAAATCTTGTTGACCATTATTTTCAGAGATTTGGAGCAAGCAAATAATGAAATGAGCACCATAAGAAACCTACAAACAATGTAAAAAAGAAATTGCAATTTTTGAAATGAAACTTTTTCATATAGATTGCATTACACATTCTTATGTGTAGTTATTCAAGTATTTTATAATAGAATAACTTTTTGCATTTCACTGCAAGATACATATGCAACATTTGTAGCAGTAGTTTTTTTTTATAGTTATACTTATTTTACTATCAATTGCTCCTTTTTTTAAGATAGAATTTCTTAACATAATAAAAATGAATTCTTTATAAAAGTAAAAGATTTTTAAAAGCAATAAATAACATTAACTTATAAAATTTACTTACTTGAATAACTTTAACAGATGAATACATGGCTTTTCCGATGTTAATTTTAGATTGCTGAAGTTTTTCTGTCATAGCAGCTGAATCAGGGAGACAGACAATGATAAACAAGAAAGATGAAATTACTAAATGCCTTTGAATGCTAAATAAATTTAGTTTGTGTAACAGTAAATAATTATAGGAATTTTTAAAAAATTATTCAATTAAAAAATTGAAATCAGAGATTATATTTAATTTTTTTCATATATTTTGTCATATTTAAATTCAAAGTTAATAACCTTTAATCACAAATTACTTTCTAATTTTCTGCAATCAAATGTAATAAAAAATGCGTGAAACAGAACTTAATATATTCACTACTATTTAGCAAATTCTCCTTTCTTCAAAAAAGATTTTTAAAATTTTTCATTTACTTTTATGGTTTAACTCATGCATTTTTCTTAAGTGATATAAAACTTAACATAGATCAAATTTTGTGATAGTTACAATGATCCGATTTGCGATTCAATGATGATGAAATTTTTGTGCAATTTTAGTTTTACAACATTTTTGAGCATAAAACTATTAATAATAAGATCTTTATCCCAAAACAATTATAGTTATTTGAATGATGAAATATGACCTTTAATTTAAATTTTTATACGCTTCTACCTTTTTTAATATATAATATATAAAAAATATATGCATATAAACATTATGTTGATTCAAAAATACCTAAAACATCATCATACAAATAAGATATCTATGAATTTGTTAAAGTTTATTATACATATTTATAAAATAATTCTCACTGATTACATGATCTCTATTAAAATTGCATTCAATTCTAAAAAAATACTATTATATATATATATATATATATATATATATATATATATATATATATATATATATATATATTGTTTAAATTAATTGAGACATATTTGTATTGCTTGCTTGTTTGAGTATATATATGTGATTATCAGTACTGTCCTGAACCATCTAAACAGGTTATATTTGCTTAGAAGTAATATGAAGGATTGATATTAACTATAATTTATTCATTTGATTGTTTTTAAGTGCATCAGTAGTTCAGATCCACCATTTCAGTGTAGCAGCTGGTGGTTATAATTTAGTATTCCATAACATGTTACTTTTGGCAGTTCAAAGATGGCTGTTACTCTAAAATTAACACTTTGAATGAACTCATTTCTGTAACTAAGAGAGATGTATTATGGTAATTTGTGTGGGTAAAATTAAGTTTTTCAAAAATTTGAAGAACAGTTTAAAATTCTGGATCATTCTCACCAAAAAAAAAAAAAAAAAGATCTAGGGGCAAATAAAACTTATTCAAAAAGTGATAAAATTCTATTAAGAAGTAGCAACATAAATAATCTAAGAAACATAAGAATTTCAGAAAAGTCTTCTGGAATTTGACCCTATGACAACAAGTTTGGGGAAAAATGTTTAATTAAGAAAATGGTTGGGGGAAACATTTATCCTGAGCAAAAAATACCCATTGCTGACTGTTAAGAACTGGAAGATGATTTTTAGTGATGAAACACATTTATTCACACAAGGATAGAAATAAAATACAATTATATAAAGATGTGAAGCTTTGCAACAATATCATATTCAGTAGACTGTACAAAAGATCTTTTTAACAAATGTTTTGCGAGATTTATTCTTAACAAATGTTACTGGAAGCTGAGTTCCTCTTAAAGGTATGATGAATTCTGTCAAATGTATAGAAATATTATACAGTGGAATAGTTCATTTTACAGAAACATTTGATGGAACATTTCAATATCACTTGGTATTTTATGATAAATCAAAATTGATCCAAACTATTATGTGAGTAATTAAAATACAAGTGCTTGATTGGCCTGGAAATTTACAGTGCTAAATTCCACTGAGAAATTGTTGCAATATATAAATGATTCAGCTATATTGCATCACATCATAACAGAACAAATGATTAATTGTATTGTATAAGTGTGGTTTTACAATGATGAAGTCAAGAACATGTGCACTATAGCCTCAGGGTCAAAACTAAACTGTGTTACAGAAGTGATTTCCATTTAAGGACGACAAACTTCATGCTAATACACAAACTTATAAGCCAACTTAATGTAAGTACTGATCAAAAGCTAAGGTTTTAAATAAAATAGTTTTTTTCCCTCATAGGTTCAAATTTATCATAGATCATGCATGGACATACACACATAAAAAAATCTCTCCCTACAAAGTTTCAAAGCAAATTTCTTTTGACTATATTATCGGATATTCTAATACTCTACCTAGAAAAATTCAAAGCAAATTTTCTTTGCTTACATTATTGGATTCTAAACATGACCATAAGAATTACCTTGAATAATGAAAATAAAAAACTGCATATGGTACCATGATCAGGTAAATATGAAATTTATAGAGCAGTATTTATTGAAAGTTTTACTAAAAATCATAAATATTAAATAACACTATGATAAAATGAATTCTGTGTTCCAAAATCTATGAATTATATTATAGCTCAAGTAATTTTTGATGTACTGCAAGTTATATTGAGTACAGGGAACATCTTAATTTTCATTGATTTTTAGAATAATTGGCTTATAATTTGGATAAGGACACTTTAAAGATCATCAAATAAACAGTCAATATGAAACTGTTTATATGCATTAAGCTTGATTTTAAGTCACAAATTTTAGGCATTAAGCAAGGCGCACACTGAGGAAACGAAGACAGGCAGTACATTGCTTGGTAAAAACTGGTATTTTCTGCGCTGCCCATGCACATTGGAGTATTTAATCCAAATACATAAGCATAACTTAAAAGACAGATGTCCATCATTTGTGACTTGTGCTATTTTTATTGCTTGTCGCCTGCATGTGTATTTCATGTTTCTGATTTCATTTCTTCAAAAATGAATTTCCACTGTTCACAAATGAGAGAAGATACTGAATTTAACCAGTTTCATTCATTTTGTAAAAATTTTTAACTGCATTATATGTTTTTAGTGATTATTCTAATCAAAATGAAGTTAAAAAAGTGTGCATGGAAATATCCATTGAAATGAAATTTCTCGGTTGTTTTCATTCTAATTTTTAATATGATTTGCAGCTTTCTTATATATAAATTTAAAAAATGTAATTTAACAAAAAATTATGAAATTTAGATAAAATTAATAAAACTCATATACAAAACATTTTTAATCTATGATTATTTGCAATTGAAGTATATATTATTACATTATTATATAGATATAATATTACATTATTATATGTATATAATATTACATTATTATATGTATATAATATTACATTTTTCTACATTTCTTGTTTAAATGAATAGATGTTTCTAAGCTATTAGCTTCTAAATTTTAAAAAGTTATCAAATTAAAGTAATTTTGTTAAAAAAATTAGTTCAAATACTTAAGTACAGTTAAGAACCTTTATCTTTATGAGTTGCTATGGATTTTTACCATTCACATATGTTCTTGTACATTATTAAAATAGTGTTTAATTTTTAATTAACATGAACAATAAGATTTACTATTTGGGTTGCTTAGTTATATTACATTAAAATACTTTTAGTATAATTTTTTTAATAATTTCCAGTAACATACATTATTTTTAATTACTTTCAGTTCTGTGTACTGATTCAAATTGAACTATTTTGTTACAATACATGTATTAATTTATACTTATGAAACATAACAAATTTTAAATATCAAATAATTAAGTAAAATACATAAAAATTCATTAATTATTTAAAATAACTTTAACATTTTCATTAATACTTAAAATAACTATAACAAAATATTTCCCATGTCTTTTTTAGTCCAAGAATTAAAAAATATTGGACATCCATTGTAAATTGGGCAGAAAAATCAAAAAATTAACAAGTAGTTTTGGGTTTACAATCAAAAGTATTAAGTGTATGCTTGATGGTTCTTTCTAGAATATTCTATAACCAAACATTGTACAATGATGGCATTTCTTAGTTCTTTTAAAGGTTTAATTATTTGTTTTTAATATTTTTTCAAATTTATTTTTAAAACATATATGTAGTTTATTATACAAAGAACAATTTTTGCTCCTTTAAAGAACCTATTATCTATCTAAGTATATCTTTTTCTAATTTTCTTTTAATTAATGCAATTTAAAAAAAACGAACTCAATTTCAACTATAGTTTTACATCAAACAAATTTATCACCTTAGCATATTTACCTATTTTTTTTTTAATATATATATAAAAGAATTCCAATTTGTGTATTTAATGGCACTTTAGTCATCGATATAAACTTGAAGAAAATAGTGTAAATTTAATGTTAATTATATTAGTATATTAATAAATTGGAAAAATGTGCCTTTGTTGCAGTAGTACAGCAAATAACATTCAGAATCAGTTGTGTTTTGAAATAATAATCTCACATTTTCTTATTTTACCAATTGAGATAATTTTATTTTTTAAATTGAGACAAAATGAAATTATATTTTGTGCTTACAATATAAAAGTCATATTAATATTATTTTGTAATAAAGTATATCCTTTGGGATTTTTTTTCTCTTTTCTTTATCAATCTTCTAATATTCAATAACATTAACAATGTCAATAATTTAGAGGCCACATAAGTTCTAATGCAAGCACAGAATCAGAAGACACTGAAACAAACAGAAGAGGATAAATGTAAAAATATTTGCTTTGATGTACTGCACACAATTAAAATTTTCCATTGTTTCTGTGTATGCCACTTTTCGGCATGTTGCTCGTGTGTAGCAGTGCTATTGGGGAGCAATAGGTGTGATTTGGAGACATGCTTCCTTAGTAGCCTGCCTTAAGTTTAGGTGTTTAACTATTTAACTACAAGATCATTCATTTGTTTATTGAGTTATTTTTTAAGCAAACAACAGAGATCGAAATTTCTTGTACTACAATAAGAAACTATCTTATGTTCCATTTAAGCAAGCAAAAATTTGTCACAAAATTAAATAACTACTCTGAATTGAAAAATAATTGAATAACACTTTTATTGCCATATAGCGATTGCACAGCTTAACTTCTGGTTTGATATTTTTTTATTATTTGAAATGGATGATCCACCTTGCATAAGGAATTATCAACAATAGATTTTCTACCTTCTTTAATATTTTAAGACAGCTATATACTGAACAGTTTTAGGAAAAGGTCACCTTTAAAAACTTTCAGTAATATTACAAATTTGTCAAAAATAATTTCATCCATTCTCCTCACATAATTATCTTTGATAACTGACACAATTGATGAAGGTAAAGTGCCATATTAAAAAAAAAATTATTTTCAAATAATATCTATTATGTCTCTTAAATGAAACATGTGTTTCAGACATATTTTGATCTATTACATTGACATTTCAAATATATACAAACATACATATATATTGTAAAACTATTTTTTATGTGAGCTGATCATTAGGGAAAAAGAGATTTTTAAGTACCTTTCAGATATTCATTAACAGTGTCATGTGAAGGTTTTAATAAAAATCCAATTATTCTATCAATCATAACATCTTTGCTACCACGTCGAAGAGCTAGTAAATCACATAAACTTCCCAAAGCTCCAATATTAGCTCTGAAAAAATAATTTTCAAATTGGAATATAATAGTTTATGAAAATTTAATTCCTGAAAATACCACCAATACTTCTAAATAAGTAAATAACAGTGTTTATAAGTAAATAACAGTAAATAACATTAGTGACCTAAATGATATATACACAATTAAGAAATATTAGTTTCACATTTAAATGTTATTAAAATAAGACATTAGGATTATTTTAGAAACAATAAATAGAGATTATTCAATTTGGCTTAAAATATAGTTATAAGGGAAAAAAATTCAATTTTACCTAAGACTTCAATAATTTGCTAATTTGAAAAAGTCTAATCATATATACCTTCCACTGCCTGTTTCTGTTAAGTGAAGCTAATAAACACAACTGACTGCCTCATAAATTTGAAATACATTCGAGTCATGTTTGACCTACACTCCAAAAAAAAAAAAAAAAAAAACATGTTTACTCACACATTACTCTTTTGGACAGTCCTTAAAGCCCAGTCTAAAAATTAATATCGAATTAGTGATTTTTCAGATTAAAAGAAAAAAAAATTATTTTTTCTCCATTAAGTCATTGCAATCTAATAGGAAAAATAAAATTTAGAAAATTTTGCAAAAATATCTAACTTGTAAACTTGAATTAATTGGATAAAAATGATAAGACATAAAATTTTATTATTTATTGATGTTAACAAATCAGTTGTTATGAAATCCTGTTATATAAATTACATAATTTTTTACTGTAAGTGTAATGTATAAATAATTTTTAATCATTAAATTTTATCGTTAGAAAATTTAAAAAGAAAAATGTTTTTCTAAACATGAAATTCAAGTTGTTGCATTACAGAAACGAATTTAAAGGCCTTTCCACATTATTTTCTACAAATGTTTATAATTTTATAACTGACATATAAAATTCAAATTAATTACTGGAGTTAATGCTGATTATACCAATTTACTGTTTAGCACAATGGATAATGCTGATGAACAATGCAAGTTTTCTATTGACACACAAAAGTTATTATTAAATAAAAAGGCAGCTTTATTAAAAGTGTTATACATGGTCATTAAATTACTTCCATAGTCATTAAAAGTACTTACTTGCTGTAAGTAGTTAAACATAAGTTTAACTGAAAGGATTATGAGGCAAAATATTACTGCATATTAATGCTGATAAATAAAGACAAATTAATGGACTGTAAACATTCCAAGTTTCCAATAAACACCAACGAATTATCTAATCAGGTTATATTTACATTATTTTAACTTACAGACTTTTATTGTACAAATGGAAACAAATTTCATTAATGAAAAAACTTAAAGGCATAAATTAGACTTAAATAACTTAGAATAAAATCCTTCAAATTATAACCATTGGTTTCCAAGAAACATTATTTACAGTGTGATTTGAAGCTAAAATCACAGAAAGAATATATTTGTATCATGAATAGAATATTTTGTTTTAATATTTTATTAATTTATAACTGATAAATGGAAGGTTTTATTTGAAAGAAATAGAAAATTACATATAAGAGCTAAAAACCAATAATTCATAAGTGACAATCAAATTAGAAGACTAACAGTTTTTTCTAAAACTTTAGACTAATGAACTATGAAATTAAAAAACATTTCACATTTTTTTTTCAATTCAATTGATATGCATCAGTGCTTAAAATATGACAAGTGTATTTTCTTTATAATTATGTCATTAGAGGAAAATATTAAATAAAAATAGTATTGATGGTTTCTAATTAAGAACACACAAAAAAATCTTATTTAAATTAGCATTAAATCATATTCATGAAAATTCATCAGTATTCATGAAAATAATTTCAGAGTGTACACACATTGTGATCAGAAGTGAATCTAACAAAAAAGTGTACTTATGTAAAAATTTTTTCAGTTTCATTCTAATTCTTTGATAAATAATTTATAATGTACTCTTACTTTTCAAGCTGCTCTCTTCTTTTGGTAACTTCTGGATGAGTACCGTCAAATGGAAAACCACTGAATTTGGCAACAGATTTACGTATAAGTTTTTCCTATAGATAAGATAAAAATAATTTAACACATACAAGGGAGTGTTATACATAGATAAGTAAAAAAATATTTCAAATTTAAGTTTCTGCAACAAATGTCTAGATTTTGTAATTTTTTACGCAGAATCAACAAGAAAGCCAATATAGAAATCACACATAATGAATTTTTTTTTGTTCTAGAGAATTAATTATATTTCATCTCAATGAGCACAAGGAATTATAAACAAAAAATTTAATTTCATTACTAGGATTTAAATAAATAACAGTTATAAAATGATTGAGGAGTTAATTATTTTCATAATACTAATGTACTGTCATGATATAAAACTATTAGTAAACAGAAGTAGAGAAATGAAAAAATTGTTTAAAGTTAGACAATATAAAATTATTAAATTATATAAAATTGATTATATAATATCGATCATATAAAATCATGTAGGCAATCTGTCAATGTTTAACTCAGTAAATCGGATTAATTTTTATTTTTCTTTATAAAATTTTTTGAAGTGAACAAAATGAAAAAATAAAATAGTTATTTAATTAATGTATGTTACAAAACTACTCTAAACAGACTAGTTCTTGAAGGACTAAACAGACTATTCTACTACAAAAATTATATTTTTGAAAAATGGAAAATAAAAAATGGACTGAATCCCATCAACTGGTGTGAAACTTGTAGAAGCACTCAAAACTGTGATATTAAAAGTAGAAAATTACCAAATATCATGTGACTTGTTAGCAAGAAAATTGTATATTTGGCAAGCAAATCTGAAATTATACCAAATCAGCCTTCAGAGCAGTACAACAGGATTTTACCAATAATAATTGATTTACAAGATGAACCAGATTTATAAAATGTGACAAATCAAGCAACCCAAAAATCTTAGCTTATAAAACTTTAAAATTAAAAAATTCGAATAAACTTTAATACTTTTTAATAGTATTATTTGCTAAGACAAGAAATGAGAGATTGCTACTGTAACACAACTAATCAAAATATCAATAAGGAATTCTGGATGAAGAACCTCATTGTCATTTTAATACAATAATACATACAAAAATATAATTTTGTACTATAGAATGTATTGCAAAGTTCTTTAGGAAATATATGTAACAATAAAAACTTACTGAAAACATTCCTTGTTTACGGAAAATAGTTCGATGAAGCAATCTCAAAGTATATATAGTAGCAGTCTGAAGTTGCTGATGAACTAGAAAATTATTAAAATAAGTACATCAATAACATGCTATCCCATGATATCTGAGAAAACTTATTAAAATTTTGGCAATCAAAATGCGTATGATATGAGATAAAAAAAATTTACTTAGGATTATTTATATCCATAAATTATTGTTGAAATGTTGTGGTATGATATTTAGTGACAATTTTTCTGGTCAACAGAATGACATGCAAATATGAAGAACATAATTTGCTATTTTCACCAAAGTACAAGTCTTTTTTAAGAATACTAAAGATTTAATTATAGTCACAAAATACATAATAAAATAACTATTGATCTAATTAGCATACATCATAACCTGAGGAAATTTTTTAAAGGTAGATTAAATAACATACAGCACATATCTACATTATTACTTAAGTTTCTGAATTTATCAAGTTATCACAAATAGTATATTAAGGTTATAGTAATTTTATATTATTAAAATTCTCAGTAGTAACTATATTTTTTTTCCTAAATTTTTTAAATCAAATAAAATTGAAATTTGTAATAAAACACACACACAGACATATATATATATACTGTTCTTAACTCCCCTTACAAATTAATTTTGTGTGATGACAGTTTTTTTTTTCTTTTTACTATTAGTACATTATTACTGCAACCCAAATTAATTTAGAACTGATTAGAAAACTAATTTGGAACTCGCAAATTATAAGTTAGAATTGCTTTACGTAATATGAATCTATAATAAAAACATTGTTTTACATAATATGAATCTATTCAATTTTAAATTTTGTAACTGCATATTATAACAGTTTTTTTAATCAACTTTGATAATGCAAATCACTTTATTGTAATAAAAAGTAATCTTTAACTGTATACAGTCCATGACAGTATAGTGTCATGGACAAATTTAAAAATATAATAAAAATTAGCCAGTAAATACATTATATTTTTTAAAATAAACATAAGTATGTAAAATAAGAGTTAAATCTCATGAGCTAGTACAAGTGTCAAACTTGAAGATTATTGCATAAGAATGATTCTTGCAGTCTTATGACATAACCAGAGATGCACATGAGAAAAATTTAAAGTTAACTGTAACTATGGAAGCTTTCACTTTTTTTTTTTATAAACAATTATGCTTGAAATGTTTGTTTGAAGATGAAATATAGAAAAGTGCTTTATTTTTTAGGTGAAAAAGATTAAAAAATTTGCATTTGAAGTTGTTAATGATAAATTGAATTAGCATTTTTTAAAATTCTACAAGTGATAGAAAAAGTACTTTATCTGTTATTGGATTAAAATTTCTGTTGCATCTAATAATTTATTAAGCAGTGTTGAAATATTTGACACATACACACACAAACATATGAAAATTTATAGTGAATTGTAATTCTTGTTAATTAGAAACTGAGTTTTCATAAAAATGCATATAAATTACATTATTAACTTAGCTTTCTTGGCCAGTTGTCTCTGAGATACATTGCATTTATATTGATGTTTTTTAAGGTGGGCATGCCACTACCTGATTAATTAAAATCTGAGTTTTCATAAAAATGTATGTTATTTACTACTAATTAGTTTTTGCCTGCTTGTCTTCCCCTTTAGACTGATATATAGTTTATATTTATTTTGTAATACATAAAAATAATAATTATTGTATTTGTGAAATAATTTTCTAATTATTAGTTTTGTAATAGTTCTGTAGTAAATAATTATAAGAAAATAGGCAAAATTTTGGTATTGAAAATTTAAAATATTGCAAGATTACAATGTTGAAAGTTGAAATTTAAGCACAATGGGTATTTTAAAAACTGTATATTGTGTGAGGTGACATAATTTAGGTTGGTGAAACAGCAGTGTAGCACTTGGTATGAAAATTTGAAACCACACCAAACCCATAACTGCTCATAGGATTTTACCGTAATTTTCATAAGTAATGGAAACTTTTTTAGAACAAACACATAAAATCTACTTGAATAAATGAGCAATTAATAAAGTGTTGCTGTTATGTATCATATTAATAATATATATTGTCTGAAATTCAACAGTACTTTATACAAAATTTTAAGAAATACACTTGAAAAGATAGTACTTAGGTACTATCTTTTCAAGGTATTATCCTGTTGATCATTTTCACAAAATATATTTTGCAAAAATTATGGTTTAATGTTAAAAAGCGTTGTGTTATATTATGTAACCCTGATTAATATTAGCTAACAAGTGCCAAATTTAAAACCATTGTGAAGTGAAAAAAACTGGTCAGTTGGTTTGGTTTGTCGCTCAATGGTCATTTTTTTTTTTCACATGAAGGCTAATTAGACTGGGACCTATGGTTTAAAGTGGATTCTGAACCACTACAAACATTCATGTCTAAGGTGGGATTCGAGCCCACGAACTGTTAAACTGAAGGCAAGAGCGCTAACCGTTTGGCTGCCGCTTGGTAAAAAAAAAACTGCGAAGTTGACTTATATCTTCAATGAAAAAATAAAGTTTTATTTTAATTTATCTTCCAATTTTATATTAATACAGTTACAGAAAATATAATAAATTTAAAATTTGCATTTGTTAAAAAATGTAAAACATTCAGCTCAAAATTGCAATATTTGATGAGATTGTTTTTTTAAGGGAATCAGTCAAAAGAATAATATATAAATAACAAAAATGTTTATTAACAGCTTTAATTTAAGCTTTTCTTAAACTTGATATTTCTTTAGAAAAAATTGATTGCTCCAAATAAATTAACAAATTTAATATTAGGGCTTTTTTTTATAATTTTGGATAGTATGCAGAATATATTAGAACCATACACAAAAAATAACAAATATTTTATTATTTACTCCAAGGTATATTTCCTAGTGGTTCACCAAATCCTTCACAATTATCCATACACGATTTGCGCTTGTCAACAGGAACTAATTCAAACCTTTGAGGTGCCTTTTTCTGACGTTTCCCAGAGACATCAGTGGACTGATTTAATGTCCCTAGAGATGTCATAGAATGTTTGAGAACTTTAAAGTACATAAATAAAATACATTACAAGATATCATAAACATTCTATCCTGATTGTTAATAAATTAATACAAACTTAGAATGTCCTTTTGGAATTAATCTAATTTTTATAAAAAGTAAATGTTGTGAATTAATGTCTATCTACAAAATTTTATTCAAATTATTCTCTTTCTGTTATCTGAAATTATAAAATTTAAAATTTTAAGAATGTTTTGCCTCATTAAAATTCTGGTCAAATATAGCAATGAATGATAATGTTAAATGAAATTAAAATGTTAATTATTCACATATCATAATGCCATTACAAGGAAGGTCATAAAAAATGTTAAGACCATTTGTGTTTGATGATATAAATTATAATTAAATAACAATTACAACAATAACAAATAACAATTAAAACAAATAACAATTAAAATATGTTTGCTGTGCATTGCACAAAATTATAAACAATACGAATTATAATTTAATTATAATAATTTAATTATAATTTGAAGTTTTAGATGCAAAAGTTTATTCTGCTTAGATGTTAAATTTATTCTGTTTTCAACTTATAAAGTTATTTAAAAACACTAGACTTGGTTAAAATAGAAAAATTATAAGTATCAACTTAAAGAAATTGAAAATATAACCTTCTTGCTTGGGAAACAATTAAATATCTTTATAAATATAAAGGCCCGCTCTCAAATAAAAAATGTAATACCTGTATGAATCAATTCAGTATATAATGGCAAAAATAAAAAATATTACTTTTACTATTATTTATTATGTTTAAATTTTTGCTGTTTACATCTCCTAAACTCATTTATGTTACAATATAGCCTTTAAGTTGTATCACATTTTGATATCCTTTTACATGATTATGTTTAACTACTTTAAGATAAATTTCCAATAAAATTTAGTTTATATAGTAATTTCATAAAATTTTAAACAAAAAATTTCTAGAATTAATAGTTTAAAATAAAAATTTTAAACTATTAATTTGTATTTAAAATTTTTTTTAAATAAATTCATTTATTTAAAATTTAAAATTTTGTTTTAAATAAATACACGTGAAAAAATAAGTTGGAGAATCTTAAAACATTTATGAACACCTTAATATTTAACATATAAGAAATATGCATACATTAACTTTTAATATTTTTAATAAAATTTTTCCTTCTAAAAATATGCATACATATTTACATACATAAGAATTCATATAAATAAATATAGCATCATGAAAATTGAAAATTTTAATCAGTAATTTCTTAAAATTTATAACTAGAGAAACTTTAAAATATAACATCAAGTATTAGAAAGCATATGCATATCTGAAAATTATGCAAAATGTTTTACCATTTTAAAATTTAATAACAAATTTGTATGGTGTAAATTAACTGCTCATAAAGCAAAAAAATATCCTCTGGGAATTTTGAATTGCAGCATAAAAAATATTCCTTTTTATCAATATATTTAATAGTTATTTATTTTAAAAATAAATGTACAAAAAAATTTTTAATTAAGTATTTCTAACTTTTAGAAATATTTTAATACAACCTATACTAGATTCCTAAACTTTAAAAATTCACTGTTTCATTTTAAAAAATAATGTTTCTAAAATAAAAAAACTGAATTTTTATAATTTAGAAACATGACAATATTAATAAAAAACAAATTAATCTACAATATTTTACAAGAACTTTTCAAAAGTTCATTACATTTTAAGCTAAAAAATATATAAAAGTTTTGCAAAACATTTATAAAATGTTTATAATAAAAATATAAAATAAAATAACACTTTAAAAGAATATTTTTAAAAGTTCTTGAGCAATATTAAGTAATCTTTATTAATTTAGTCACATTATTATTAATTTTAGTTATATCACATTTTACAAAAAATTGTCCACAAGTTCTTGATCCAAATCTTTTTAAAAGTAATAAGACCAGAAAATATCATTAACAAGGACACTTTCTTGGAAGTTAGCAAGATTTATTTAAAATCACTTAAAAAAGTAATTCTTACATTTTAAATTTTTGAGCTTTAATTCAACTGCTCTTTTCTTCCTTTTTTCTTTGATAGTTTCAGGATCATCATTTTTATCATAAATTTCTCCTCTACGTTTTCTACCAGGCCTTCTTCCAGGAGATTTAGAAGTTTCTAAATGAATATTAGGTTGTGGCCGAACATTACAAGTATCAGAAGTATGAATTATAGCATTGACTGTAAAATTTTCTGATTTTGCATTTTTTCCTTTTTCACATGAATTACTGGTTGTAGAGACTTGAGTTTGGATATTTTTAATTTCACCAATATCAGAAATTTCATCTTCAGTTTTCTCAGAATTCAGAGATAGTGTTTCAGATATGTCTGAAGTAACACATTCAATATTTGTAGCCATCTTTTCCAAAACAGAAAAGAAGATTTCGAACAAAATAAAAAATTGGAACGTTTTACATAATCATAATATTACTTGCCTATTAGAAACATGTTTGGATAACAGTAAAAATACTCATCTATCATAATTTTTTGTTTATGATGTTGAAAAGCTGAATCTGAAAAGTAAGAATTTATATTATATAATAAGTAGAAAAATAGAATTTAATTATATAGATAAAGAAATTAGAACTTAAAATTAAGGCTAACTTTAGAGTTTCAAAATTTTAATGTAATAAGTTACTTAAAATTAAAAATATATATGAAAACCATTGACAAATGTTATTTTGTAAATTGAATAAAAACAATTAAATTTCCAAACAATAATTAACAGCAAAAAATAATTAATTAATTAATTTTTTTTTTTAAAAAAAAAAGCTATGTTTATCTTTAACAATATTTTAAAATCACAAACTGTAGATTGGTAGCAAAAATTGTTGTGAGAAGATCAATCATTTTTTTGAAAATAATTCAAAGAATTATCAAAAATTTAAATATGTTTTTCAGTAATATTTCAAACATAAACTTTATTTATTTTGAAATTTAATCTAATTGGATAAGAAATAAAACTAATATCCAAATATTTTTTCAAGAATATAAATGTTATTCAAGACAAATGAAAGAGAGCATAAATTTGTTGCAGAATGTTCTCATTAAGTAATGCAGGAAAAAAATGTGATTGAATGCCTATTAAAGACCTTAATTATTCCTTTTTAAGGAACAATGTAACATATATCATTAATTTTACTTTTAGTCGAAAATACTGTTATTTTAATACTGTTATTATACACTGTTATTTTAAGCAATTCAAACTGAATCAAAAATTAAATAAGAAAGCTCCTTTTTCTTTCAGAAAATGAAAACAATTAAAATTAAATTTCTTCAGATATGTAAAATGATCGGCACACTAGGGAAAGCAATAATAAAAATTAAAAATATTACGCGGAATCTGCTTAAATGAGCTTCATACTAATAGAGAAAAACTAATATCTAACTAGTTAATTTTAAATAATAAGAAATTTATGTTTGTAAATAACATTTATACAAAAACTATTTTCCAAATGTTCGATAAGACTTGATCGATCTAATTAGAAGATTTTACCAAACAGAATATCCTGTAATCAGGAAAATCATAAGAACAAATGCTTTGTATCTAAATACATTTAATTAAAAAAATAGCATCAAATAAATTTAAAATAACAGATCAAAAAACCATAAATACATATAAATAAAATAAATTCAATCGAAAGAATAAATTAACATTTTAACTGTACATATTTAAATTTAATTGACTGAACTTAATTTTTTAATGAAAGTATGATAGATAAATTAAGCATTCAAAAGATTAAAACAAATTACTTATTTTTCAAAATCCAAGCAAATATCGCACATACTGCAATCAAAATATTTTAAATTATTAACTTCAATAAACACACATTTGAATAATCCGTCATAGAACCAGAACTACAGTTGAAAGAAAACCGAAAACCATTTCTGAAGCGACGGTAAACATAAATATAAATAAAACAAAAATATTGTTGCCAATTCCAATTTAACTAATACCATTGTTTTTATTTTAAGCCATTGAAATGATCTAGCATTGTCATTTGCACCAATTTCATGGAATCATTAGTAATGGGTTTAGTTAACAAATAATTTAATTAAATAATATCATCGAAAAAACCCACATATTTATAATCATATATTCAGTCACATGAAAACTAAAAGTTTTTATGGAAATAAAACAAAGTAACAAAATTTGCTATCCGAATATAATCCTACGATGAAATGATTAGTTCAAAAAACAATATCAAATTTTAAAATAAGAAATTAAAAGTCACAAGTTTAGTTAAAGATGCACAAAATGAAATAATATCAATAAAATAAGAAGTTTGATATTATTAATAAAAAGAAAAATAAATCAGGATTTGTTTCCATTATTTTCAGATAGTATTCAAGACATTATTTAAGTACAGAATTATCATTAATAATAAGACGTGATTCAATCAATAAATTTGAAATCAGTGAAGTTGTGAAGTAAAAATTAAGGAAAGCTTTTTGACATTCTTACAAGTAAATGTCTGGAATTGTTTGTGTGTGTGTGTGAGAGAGAGAGAGAGAAAGGCTATAGAGTTCAACAAACAAAATTATTTAAATTTGCAGGATATTTAAGGGCAAAAATATGACGAGACCATTATAATAAATAATAAAGCAGAAATACAATATGAAACTTGGTAATTTAATTCAGAATATTCTGTGTACAATCTCATAGTCACTATTACAATTTAGTTGAGTGTAATATTGCAAACGCATCCATGGGAACTTTAGCTGCCATCAAAAATTTCACCTTATAAAAATAGATTTTGAGGACCTGAATTTAAGATGGATTAAAAATATAATGAACCCTATTTAAAACTAATCAGATGGATCACAATTTCCATTTAAATAGGTATTACAATAAGTCTGATAATAAAGCTTTGTATACTTCATGAAAATTTATTTTTTCTGTTAAAAAGTAATAAAAAATGTTTGAATGAAAATAATTTTCATAATTTTATAGTATATATAAAACACATATATTATATATTTAATTTATATATTAAAGGAACATTACTACAATAATAATTCTATTTTATTTTAAAGTAATAAATTTAAGTTTATATATTTTAAAAGCTGGACTTTCATAAAAGCAAATGACAATAATTAACTTATTTTCAACTGCTTTCATAATAATTTTTGAAATAAAAAAAAATTAAGAAAATTTTTAATGTAATTAGGAAAGTGATATGAGGATTACTGTTCATATAATTTTGAAATCTATGATAAATATATAAAGTTATTGTATAAGATATCAGTATCACATCTAAACAAATGTCGTAACGAAGGCACTGGTTTTGAGATAATTATGCAAATCTTGCTAAAATCTGATAAAAAAATGTATGGCTTTTATCAATTTCCTTTATCAATCTCATGTAAAATGGGAAAATAAAAGGCCATCAGTAAGAGATATCATTCAAATATTTAAGAATTCATTATTAATAGTTAATGAAAAATAGATTTAAAAATTTCTCACACTTTTATCAGTCTCGTCGAAAATAGGAAAATAAAATGAATTAAATGGCTTTAAATTGTGCTTAAAAAGTTATAAAAACGTTTCGTTCAGTGGTAATCATAAAATTCTATCGCTAATTAGTCGAAATGCTGCAATTGATTCTGATGGTCTTGTACTTGACTAGGATGATATACAGTTGAAGAAGCTCTATATATTTAATTAAAATAAAATGTATTTCATATAATAAGATTTATAGGTTGAATTTCAATAATTATGCGTAGTTAATTATCATATGTAATATTAATATAAACAATATATTAATTTAATTAAAATTAACTATGATTTTATGAAAATTAACAATAATTTAATGAAAATTAACTATGTTTAACTATGCATAGTTAATTATCATGTATATAATATTATAATATAAACAATATATTAATTTAATTAAAATTAACTATGATTGATGCATAGCTTACATTATTATTATTATGTTTTCAGATGGAAGTTTTAATTTACCCATGGCATTGAACTATAGGCGAACATTTGAGGAAAAAATGTTGAAAAAAAACATCCTTTTCAAATCTTTTATTTTTTTTCCCAAGTCCGTTTAGGTATTGAAAGCCTTCCTTCCAACGAGAAAAATCAAAATGCAAGTAATTTAAATTTTAAAGTAATTGCTTATGAGTAACATCAATAACATTTGAATCAGATTTGATGGAATTATCAAGGAAAAAAAGTAATGGAATTATTTTGAAAATAATAATGTGAGACTAATGTAGTCTTAAGTTGACAACCATAGTAACCAATCAATGTTCCAAAATAAAGCAAGGTTATTTTTTTTAATTCGGTTAAATGAATAATTTAATTAATGATAAAAGATTGACTATCAGAACAACCGCATTCTTTAAATTTGCCATATTAAGCTTTCGTTTTGAGTTAGCGAGTTCTTTATATTGTCAAAAGCATTTATAACCTCTCAGTTAAATCTTTAAGGAAACTTTAACTTAAACATCTATAGAAATTCGCGTATACGAAATAATGATTATAATTAAAATAGTTACTTTACCTCCTATCTTTTACAATCTTTAAATTCTTTAATTTCTTAGATAAAAATTTTCAGTAGACAAACAACTTTTAAAATAATGTATATTTAAAAATGAGAGTGATTCCTAATGCTATTCGAAGTAAACTATTGACTTTGAGAAAATACCATGCTAAATATTTTATGACTGATTTCTAAAATATTCAAAGAGTTATTTTACACCAGAAATGAGGTCTCACATATGGATAATTTAAAACAAATTGAATGAATAAAACAAATTGAAATTTCCCTTTAGTTACGAAGTTATTAAATTTTGAAATTGAGAATTTTTTCGCAGTTCATTACATTTCGGACGTCAATAAAGACAATAGAAAAATGTGACATAAAATGAAAAAGAAATCATTTCTCATTTCAGATCATTTTTATTAACTTTAGAAAAAAATAATTTTGATGCAAACTTATTTATAACATTACATTATGAATATTGTTATTTTTAAAATTTATTATTTTTATTTGAAATTTTTTAACAGAACACATTTACTTCATTCATATAGACGACTGAAATACAGTATTTCCTCGTAGTACTTGTATAAAGTTATTTAGAATATTGTTATATATAAATTTATATGCATATTGTGGTCTTCAAACTAAACGCTTGAAGTCGAGAAGAAACATAAGTTAATAAATCAACACATTTCACATTTTAAAGTCATTTATTCACATGTATGGATATCGAGATGATCAGCTCTTAAGAATCTATTGCTTCACAGAATTGCGCATGTGTGCAGTATGAAAGTAAATTTAAAAAAGTAGTATTTTTAAATAAAGCTGTTGAATCTAGTAAATCAGTTTATAATATAATCATAGCTACTTTGTTATAACTTTTTCTTAATATAAATCTATGATAGAAAGCAGTTATACGGTCAGAATATTCAGCACGTGGGATAAATTTCCATTTTATTTTGAACTGCTTCAATCATTATGGAAATATTTACATGGAGAGTTGCAAGAACATTGAAGTTAAGAGTTCATTTACTTGAAAAATAGTGGATTGATTTAAATTTTTATGTAATTACTACAGTAACTGTGGCAATCACATTAGCAGTTTTGAGATACTTATCTTAATAAATGATATTTGAAGTAAGATTTTTATCCATTCATGTGAAACATTTTGCTTTTATTTAATGTATAATTTTCATATTCACTTAAAATTTACTTATTTTCATTAAATTTATGTTTAATCGTTTGAATAAAGTATTTTGTTTTGAGAAGATATTATTAACCTATTTATCTGGGTTATATATATATATATATATATATATATATATATATATATATATATATATATATATATATATATATATATATATATATATATATATATATATATATATATATATATATATATATATATATATATATATATATATATATATTACTTTATTTAAAACTTTTGAAGGAAGATCATGGAAGGGATTGGCTGTAAATAACACTGCTGATTTGGAAATTAAGATTTTTGAGGTAAAACATAGATTCTTAAATCATATATAAATAAAATTTTAAAACATATTGCTAATTCCGAATATTATCAATCCATTCTTCATGTTAAATTCAAAAATGAAACCATAAGATAGTAATTTCTGTGATAAGATACTTAATAAATGCCCGTATCCATCCTCTGTCACATTTTATGAATGTAAATTCCTTATATTAACTTCTGTTTCCTAATATGATCTACAGAAAAATTTAACAGAAGATAATATCCTTTGCGTAGATTATATGAGGAATCATTCCGTTCTATCATATATTTTCTTGAAATTCAAGATATAAATCATAATTTTTTTATTTAATTCCAATATAATTTTTAATTTTTTTCAATAAACTTGTTTGAGTTACTAAAAATTGGGAAATTTCTTATTTGAGAAGTTTTAATTCTGTAACAGTTTTTTTGGGGAAATTTTGCACAGCAAATGAAAAACTATACCTCAACATGTTTACCGGGTTTATTTCTTTAATTCTACTTCCCAATCATGTTTTCCAGAAATGATTTTATCATCATAGTCTTAAAAATATTTATATTCTTAAACTCTTCGGAGTCAATGATTTCTTCTATACCTGAATCATGTTGTTAAATTCCTAATTTTTCTAGAATTAATTTAGTTACAATATTAGGAAAAGTGCTTCTTTTTTGTAATAGCTTCAAAATTTTCCGTGTAAAATAAATGCATGCTTGGTAAGTGATGCTGTTTGCTTCTTTATGCGTTTTTTTTTTTATGGTATAGTAGGAAAGTAAAAAGGCCGTAATAAATATATGCTTTTATGTTTGTGTCTGATATTGTTTGATTTTTCTTCACTGAATCTTATTTTGAAAATACTTTTTTTATTATTTCCAAAACATCTCCAGCACCAAACCAATAAGTAATACACATGAATTATAGTTTTGAAATAATTTGTTAAAAATATTTGAGTTTGATTTTCAATGTAACGCATGGTAGAAAATCTTGGTTCAAAACAAAGGAATTAGTGAATAATAAGTATTCGGAAATATGGTTTTAAATTTAATTCTCAAAGTTTATATCTACCATTGAATCCAAAAATTTTTTTTTTAACAGAACGCATTTATTTTATTCATATAAATGACTGAGAGAGAGAGAAATACAGTATTAAAAATATAGTACTTTCAATCATTTATAAAATTATTTTAAAATTTTTTATATACATTTATTTCCAGCTTATAGTCGTAAAACTAAACGTCTGAAACCGAGGAAAAATACAGGTTAATAAATCAACGTATTTCAAAGCCATTCATTCATGTGTATAAATATCCTGGTGATCTTTAAGGAGGAGCTCAGAAAAATTTTCTTCTCCCCAGAATTGCTCAGGCGTGGAATATATAAATAAATTTAAAAGTAGCATTTTTGGTTAAAATGTTGGATGAAGTGGATTTGCTTATAATATACTTATAGCTACTTTATATAACTTTTTCTTCATATAAATCTAACAAAAAGCAATTATAGTCAGCATATTCAGCATATTTGATGACTTTCCATCTTATTTTAAACTGTTCCGTTCATAATGGAGATAGTTAAATGGATAGTTAGTTAAGATTTGAGCCTTTACTTGAAAAATACTGGACAAATTTGAATTTTACTATTTTTGATGTAGTTATTACAGTAATTCTGTCGATCGCATTCACAGCTTTAAGATATTCATATTCAAAAATGCTGTTCGAAGTAAGGTTTTTTTTTTTTTATACATTTGTGTGAAATATTTTGCTCTTATTTAATGTAAAATTTTCTTGTTTGTTTAAAATTTATTTACTTTTATTGAATCAGATTTTAATCATTTAAATTTTTAATTTAAACTTAAAAATAACTAATTTTTAATTACATTGTATTTAATTTTAAAAGACCTCTAAGCACGTTATATTAAAAATGAATACTTATCTTGTAAAATTGTTGTTCGAAATAAAACTTTTATCCATTTGTTTAATCTTTATTACTGTTTTTCAGTGCATAATTTTCTTATCTAAATAAAATTTGTTCATTTTCATTCAGCAGCTTTTAATCATTTAAATATAAAAGTACTTTAAGTAAAATTAAGTGTGAATATTCACGAATATCAAGCAAAAGAGATTTTGCTCAAATTTAATGTTCCAGTACCAAAGGGTTTTGTTAATTAAAAAATATTTAAATACATTATAAGTTTATGATTTAAATATCTTATATTATGCTTATATGTTATAAACTGAGCACTCATCAGCATCTCATTCTTCATCTGGAATTTTATAATGAAATGCGAATGTAAAATTATCTGACGTATTAATCTATAATAAGTGTATGACAATAAGGCGCAGTAGATGAAATTAAGAATTGTCATGCTTTCAGAATTAGTACCCTCATCTACAGTACAGCTGTACTGTAGATGAGGAGAGAGACTTTGCTAAGCTATTGAGGAATCTTCATAATTAAGAGGCGATCTTTTTTCGTATCGTTGAGCAGAAATTTTGAAATAAATTAGCTGCCTTTTTGAATTAACAATGAAAGGAGATTATCTGAATGGAAATAATTATTTCATTGTACCAGAAACCTTTTTGGAAATATAACATTGGCAATAATAGAAAACATTTATGTATTTTGCATATTTTTTATTTTGTAAATGAAGTTTTGAAGAAAGAATAGAGATACGAAAAAATATTTTGCTCGTTATTCTCTATAATGCAAAGATTTAAAGTAATTTCCTTTAATAAAAATAATTTAGTTTGTTTATTCATAGTTTGGTAGTATACGAAAATAAAATTAAATTTTTAATCAAATCACAGAGCTGATGTGAGAAATGTACTAAATGAAATAACTTGAAAATTATTAAAAATATATAAATGTCTAAATATGAGATTTATATAGTTAGAATTATTTGTTATTATCTTTACATCCTACATAGTAATCAAAATAACTATAAATAATTTTCATTTATTTTCACTGAATAAGATCGTTATAATTAATTATTTTTATATTGTGTAATTATTATTGAGAAATTAGAGCTGTTCATTGCAAGTTTTCAAAAATTGGCCTATATGCATTCTTTAAATATGTCATTTCAAAAGCTTGCATTAGCTTAAAATTGATCAATTAGATCCATGTAATTAAATTAATTATATTTATTGCATTTCCAAACATGTTATACAATGTATTAGTTGATCTGTAATTAACATAAATTACAGTAATACAATAAAATACAGTAATTTAGTTTTAAAATGATACATTTTAAAGTTTTTATTTTGCTTAGTTTATAGGGAAAAAATATAATCTTTCACCATCAAATGAAAAAAGATGATTGAAAATTGTTGGAAGCTTACATTCTATTCCTGTGCATGGAGCTACAGTTTTTATATCTTGATTTTAATTGGAGAGTACCAATTTCTTCAAAATCCAAACACAATTTGGATTGGTATGTACCTTTTTCTCTCTCTCTCTCTCTGTTTAAGCTACCCATTTATTTGGTTAATAATTTTTGTATCGATTGCTTGGCACTTAATATTTGTTCACTGAGATGGCTAATTTTATTTACTTTCAGTAAATAAAGTACTCGTTATTTATTAATTAATTTCATGAGCTGGCTTAGTTTAATTTAGCTTTATTGAATTTTCTAAATACTAATGTTTTTACCTTAGATTTAATGAAACCAAAAATTTCACTTGGCTTTTAAAATATAACTGAAATTACAGATAACTGAATTCCATAAAGTGTAAGTAATAGATTTATTTAATTTCTATAAATAAAGTAATTATTTAATTTTTAATTAGTATGTTACCTGAATTTTAATTTAATTTAGGATATTTTAAAGTATTTATATTTTAACCTCAAATTTAATGAAAAAAAATGACATCTATAATTTGAACCTTATGGAATAAATTCGATAATTTCGCGTTAAAAAAATCGTATAATCACAATTTTTTAATATTTTATGTACATTTCCAATATTAAATAAGACAGAGAGAGAAAATTGTATCAATTTATATTATTTGGAGTTATATAACAATCAAATTTTGCACAAAATTATATTTGAATTGCTTTGAGTTAGTTATAAGAATTCATTTCAAATAATAATTTTTAAAAGTATATCATTTATATAAGAACTAAAAAAAGGAATTTTATAATAATTAAAGTGAAAAAAATTAAATCAAGTAATCAAAAATTTGTTATAATAATCAGACTGATTAAAAGTCACTTCTTAACAATTAAATATATTGGATTTCTAGTGAAATATTTTTTATAAATAGCTTATTTAATTTTAAAAAAAAATAATAAATCACCATGGCAACTATGGCTGTATTTATTTAAAAGAAAATTTCCTTCATATTTGATTTTTTTAAAATACAATAAATTATGGTTTTCTATTGCAAACGACATACGTTTAAACATTTTTCAATTTCTCTTTATTATGTATACTTTTATCGGAAATTTTAGCTCCATTTTTTTCATTTATTTTAAAGAATCCTATGTTTTCATCCCTTTTTTGCTGAAATCTCTTTAAAAGTAGAAGCAATATGAAAATTATAAGACGTTCCTTTATTCGGAACGTGATTATTGCCAAATGTTCCAATTTTTCAGCTGCTACTGTCACATGATCCGAAATTCGAATCTCTTATTTAATTCCTGTTTCACTGTTGAAGAATTCTGCACATCTGTAAAAATTATATATATTCCAGACATATTCCGAAAAACGTGCATCTAAGATTTACATGCGTACTCTCACGCACATTTAACCTGTATGTACCTATGTAAATCTGGATGATGAATGAAACATTTCGTAAAGATATTAGTTTAATAGTCTCTATATTCTCCTCCATTCTAATCTCCATTCCTATGATTTTGAGGTTGAAATTTTGAAAAGTATTCGATGGCACAAGAAGACATACTTAATAGTTGTTAAGTCTCATACCAACATGGAAGCACATAGCAAAAATTTTCTCACTCTCTAGAAACACGTTTTCGTTTTTAAGAAAAAATATTGGTTAATTCTATTTTCGATAAGTATTTCTATTGTTATGAATGTTTTTTAGTTTGTTTTCATGTATTCTATATCATTTTGATGCAATGGTAATTTTGTTATCAGCAACACATATTTTCATATCCAAATATAATAAATCGCCCTACAGTGATTTCATGTAATGCTTACTTTACTCCCAAAAAAATTTTCTTTTTTTAAAATAAAAATTTGATTCAAAATAACTATAAATAAAATATTAGTTTTATACGCATTGAAGATCTCATTAGTTTCTTTAATTTAAATTCTTTTAAGAATTTAATATCAATTTATTTTAAATTGCATAATTTGAAAAAAAATGCAATTTTATCATTTCGTTTAGATTAAAAATATCACAAAGACTACTCTTCTTAACGATTGTAAATCATTTATTTTATCTAAAGTTTGGGAAAAGAAGTAATTTAATGGTTGAGAATCAATAGCTAATTCTTCAATATTAAATGTTTTCAAATGATGCCACATCTATCACGAAAAGTTTAGTTTTCCTTTGAATAATTGTTTTACCTAATGCAAACATGATAGTTAAATTAATACACACTTTACAAAAGTTAATGTATTTTTTATTATGTGTTTCACGAATCCCATTTAACAGTGTAATTTTAATTCAATTTTTTTTAATTTGCTTCTTTTTAAAATACACAGAAGTGCGTTCATGAAATTTTGTGTTTGTTTCTTAAAGATCATTGATAACATTTTATTTACAGTGGCATATGCTAGAGAAATATACGTCTTCATTGATATGGTTAGCATACTTTTATTCTGTTTTTAACAAGAAAAGTTTTAATTCATTCATTATATTGAAAAGTAATTGCTACCAAATGTATAAATTAGGACATAAAAATAAAATCAAGAAATCCAACTTCACAAAAATATAAAAGATTAATGTCATAGAAGTATTCTGGAATAACCATTAACGTTTACATCGTTTAACAGGTAGCCTATTACATTATTAAAGTAATAGAAATTACGGACATGAAAAAAACTAAGTAAAATATTAGAAAATTATCTTAAGCAATAAACCTTTCTGCACATTGTAAAAATCTTTTTTTTTCTTTTTTTTTGCAAAGATTGTAGAAAAATGTGACTAAAAATCCATTAAAAATATAGCAATTATGAGATAAACAATTACTATATAGAAAACTGCAATTTCGCCATTCACAATATAAGGGTGATAGTTAAACTACAACTGGTAAGTCCTGTAATAAGGAGAAATTTCGATGTTATTGAATATTTCAAGATCATTTTAAGCATCTTCGGGATGAGAGAGAAAAAGACGTGTATTAAATGGCATATCGTATAAAATGATTTCATCTTAATGAAGCTCATACTAATCAAACAGGACAATTTTGATTGCTTAAAGCTTCTTTATGCTCTTACCAATTCAATTTAATTCAAGTTTGTATTCTGTTGATCATTGTATTCTTGTCAGCATAATCATTGTGTTACTTTTATTGCAAAGAAGTTAGAGCACTAGTGACACAATAATTGTGATGAATGCTCCCACCATATTACCCATTTTAGATATCACTGCTTGTTAACAATACCTTTTAGAGGATGGTTACCTACACCTCATTGATACTATTTGGAGAAACATGTTTGATATAGGAATCCAACTCTTTCTTTTATTGATTTCTGAGCCGCTCTAACATACATTAAATATTTGCAATGACTGATTTTCTCTTGATGAAATGCAAGGATAAGAGCAAATATTCCGGTATTGATCGTGAAACTTAATCTTTGCTCAAAATTGCAATGTGTTTAATGATGGGAGTACTTAAATAAAATTGGTGCTGTTAAAAATATCACCATATCTACATACTCTTGTCCCTTACAGTACTTAGACATAAAATTAGTGCTGTTCAAAATATTACCATATTTGTATACTCTTGTCATCAACTAGGTATATAAAACCTTGAACATCTTGAACTTTGGAAAATCACCAACCATCTTGAACTTTGTAAAGTTTCTACCTTTAATGCAACAATGCTTAACCTATGTCCAAAATACTAAATATGTCACATAGAAAATTATCTTTTATTTCATGGACATCTTCTACAATAGCAGGTCATCTACATCATTTTGCGCCTTCTCTCTAGGTACATCGTCTGGCATCAATTTTTAGTAGGATAATGTCAAGCTTCGCATAGTGCAAAACTTAAGAAGCAAAATTAAATAGATAGAAAAGTAAAGCAGATACTTAAAAAGATTATTAAAGTGCAAAAATAAAGATCTTGCGATTAGTGAAATGAATACGCAATTCAATATAAAGGTCATGGACATTTAAATATTAGGAGCAAAACCCTAAGTAGCAAAATAGCTTGGATCAATATTGACAATCTTGCCAAGATAACCCCAATAATGGATCAATGATGGGTGTCAAATTTTCCCCAATATACAGCACACCAAGATATATATAAACCCAATAATAGGTTTACCTATAAAGGGCGTCACGTTTTCCCCAATATTTTGTATGCCAAGATAAACCAGTGTTGGTCTTATCATGGGGGCCAAGATTTCTCCAATATAGAAACTGCCAAGGTAAGCCAATATTGGTCGAACAGTGGTTCTAAGTTTTCCTCAGTCTGACATGATTGAGCCATTATTGGTCCTAGAAGGATAGCCAAGTTACTACCAACCTTGGGCATGCCAAAATATATCATATGTAGAGTAAAATCCAATAAGACTGCTTATTTTTCTAAGCTGTTTAGTTGTATTTTTGCTTATCAAGAATTTTCTTACTTAGAATTGAGACTGACTTAGATTTACTTATCTTAGAATTAACATTAGTGTTTCAGAATTTTAATTATTTTGAAACTGCTATTCTTGAAATTTAATGGTGACCATTTTCAATGTTAATTAATTTATCAAGAAGTTTTCAATAAGTCGCCGTGTTGGTAAGTTTGATTTTTTTATATTTGTAATAACAAATTTTGGTTACTATGAAACTTGTTAATCTATTTGAACTTATAATTATAATCGAAATCAAAATATTTCATATTTTTATGTTTAGATTCATTATTTTATTTTTTACTTGCAATTGTTTTGTATATTATTAACCATGAAACTACCCCGAAGCCCAAAATTCAATGTTATTGTTATATGTTAAGTAACATTAATAAAAAAAAAAGTAAGTGCATTAGGTGTATTTATCTACATTTATTTATTCACATATAAATTTCTAATAAATGTATTTACTGAATTTATTTCAAAAAGAGCTACTGTTTCAATTTGATTTCATAGCACTTTGGAGATGTGTCTGGAATTCAGTATTTTATTTTCTACGATGTAATTATGTATATAATATAACTCTACTGCGTTTTATAATATCATAATATTTGCATTTTTCATTTGATTTATTCACGTACTTCTGTAAAATTATGTTATACATTTACAATAAATGCCGATTTGAAAAAGTTGCTAATTTATAAGTTTGTTTTTCTAACATTTGTATTAACGTTTGGTTACAATGAAAATTTCTACTTTTTTAAAATTTGTCTATTTTAAGAACTTTATTCAACGGCGTTAAGTTTTATGTGTTACATTCTATTTGATTTCATAGCACTATTCCTTAGAATATATTTATTTTTTCCGTTAACTTCATTGCATTTATGTATGGGAGTATATACCATATTTTTATACCATGTTTTTAACATCTTAATGTAAATAGTTTTCATTCCAAATACTTCTTCAGTAAAGTTATGTTTTTCATTAGAAATTTTACTAAGAGATTTCTTTTGCAAAACATAAAATTATTGTTACTTATTGGTGAATTGCGTATATATATTTTGGTACAAAGGATAAATTATTTAATCTATAGACAACAATTGCCTGTTACTTGAAAATTTTAAAAAACAGCTTTAAATTTTCAACTCGTTTCATTATTCAGGGAAATTCAATTAATTTATTTAAATCAAATGAATGTATCAAAAAGTATATTTGAATAGTTAGTTTACTAAATTTTATCTATATACTAAAAATCTCCCTGGATAAACAAAATGTTAGAAATATTTTTAACTCATTTGTTTTGTTAGTAAGTTATAGATCATTGTAGCTTTTCATATTTTTGACCATTTTTTTCAATTTTTCAACTTTATTTATTAAGAATTATGTGCAATAGATTATTCAACACGTTAATATTAACTATGAAGTTATTCTTAAATTCAATATTATACATTCATTACCTTATTTACATGTTAATTTCCATCATAATTTTTTTAAAGGGTAGGCTTATTTGAGTATAATTTATCAAGTTTCACTGCACTTTAGAATGGATGGAATGTGAAATACAAAAATAATTCAAAAATATTCAAAGTATGGCTTGCCATCATATAGAATTGCGCCTTGAGGAATACATGTGGTGAAAATCCAGACTAGGACTTCTGATGCCAAATCAAAAACAAGTACAAATCTATAGAAACTACAAGCCAAATGCAAGATGTTATATTTTGATTACAATCATGGCTTCATTTTTGCAGGGACAGGCAAATAATGTAGTAGTTTTTTCTTTTTACAGTGCTCCTGTAGCCTTTATAAATTCTTAATTCATTATTTACTAATGCGGCCAGTCCCTGCCAATTTTTATTGTTTTAAAAGTGTAAACAGTCATTTAAATAAGTAAATTGCTGGAATAACATAGTGCTAATTTTTAACTGGATAGCAAATAAATTTATTAATTATAGATAAATGAGATCAGGAAGCATTTCGTTAAAACAAAAATATCTAAAACTAAAAAGAAAAGTTATCAAGGTAATAGATTTGTTATGAAAAAAGGTGTTCATAAAGTAAGTTGTTTTTTAAATTTTAAGTCTTAATATTCATTTTACTAATGTATTTTCTATGTAAATGAATTTAGCCACTACATAATACTGTGTATCCTAGAAATAATTGTCATTTATTCGTAAAAACCTGAATAATATATATATATATACATGTATGTATAATGTTTAGGTTTGAATATCCTCATTAGCAAATACTAATGGTTTATATTTAAAAATGAGTATGATTGTACAGAAAACATTGTAGTAGTTAATGGATCATAGCTATAAAGTAACTCTTTTAAAATAATATACTCCTGGAAACATATTTTAAATTTTCTAAATAAATAAAATCTTTTTACATTTGGTAAAACATTGTTTGCGCTTGTATTACACACAGAACAAAAACAATATTTTCTATTACAGTTTAATAATTATATTTATGTATTTTTTAAACATACAAATAGTTATTAAACAATATTAACAACTACAAATAATAATTTCGATTTCAGTTTAATAATTGATTTCTTATATATGTCTGAGATCTTATGTATGTCTGTTGACCCTATTTTTTTTTCAATTTTTATATTTTATCAATTAAGAATTATGTGCGATAGATTATTCCACAAGAGTTTCCTTTAATTATAGTTATTCTTAAATTCAATATTATACATTCATTAACTTATTTGCATATTAATTTCAATCATAAATTTTTTCAAATAGTGGGCTTATTTGTTTAGAGCTGATTAAATTTTACTGAATTTTAGAATGGATGAAGTGTAAAAAATTGTGAACAAAAATATTCAAAGTATAGCCTGCCATCATATAGAATTGTATCTTGTGGAATACATGTGGGGGACACCAAAAACTAGGGCTTTTGATACCAAATTAAAAACAAATGAAAATTTATGGAAACTACAAATCATATCAAAGCAGTAATACTATTTTGGTTACAATCATGGCTTCATTTTTATTACAGGGCCATGTAAACAAGTATTTTTTTCTCATTATAGTGGTCCTTTTGCCTTCATAAATTCTTAATTTATTATTCACTGATGCACTCAGCCCCTGCCAATTTGAAATGTTTTAAAATATAATAGTCATTTAAATGAGTAAATTTCTTGAATAGCATAATGGTAAGTTTTAACTGAAGAGCAAATGAAATTATTACTACTTATAGATAACAGAGATTAAAAAGCATTTTGTTTAAATAAAAATATCCTAAACTTAAATATATATATATATATATATATATATATATATATATATATATATATATATATATATATATATATATATATATATATATATGATTTTTCCCCATATTTTTCCCACTATAGTTTCGAAATTAATTATCAATTAAGTAGTGCAAACTTACTGTTTATAATACATTAATATAATTTATTTATAATATAAAGATTTATTAAAGGTTTGATTATTGGTAATTTTACACACATTTCTTATAAATGATATAAATTTTTTTTAAATAACGTCGGGCACTTGGGAAGACTAATTCATAGCCACAACAAGGCTGGAAACTGCTATTCATTTGTCGTTACCCAGAGGGCATCTGTGAACCAAGTCACAGAGGCGAGTAGCATTACCCATATAATATAACATGAAGTATTCTATTTAATGTCTTGTAAAAGTATTTATTTTGTTTTGTGTTAATGTCCCATTAAATGAGCTGTGGCTTTGCATATTACAGAGCTCATGAATATAATTTTGATACATCATTTTCCCCATTTATACCAACTTTTAAGACAATCAAAGTAAAATGATTAAAAAATAACGGTACTTACGTATTATCGCAACCATATTGGCGGCATTATATAAGACCCAGCCAGTTCTACAATGTGATAGAAACAGTATGAAAGAAAATAATAAATTATATATGAAAAAAAATATTAAGTAATTTTTATGTGTATAATTCTTATACCTTTATTTAACGATATATCAATTACGATTTGGTGGGAAATATTGTGAAATGGTTTTTAAAATGGAATCAAAACAATTTTTTTTATTGTTTTCTTGGTCTTGTCGCCATCTGAATTCTGCCAAGTAAGACTCAAGTTGGTGTCGCAATACATGAATCTTACTGCTGTTAATAATGGGATACGGCTTATCTCAAACCAATTTACCACCTCTTATTCCCGCATGTTGATTACAAGTTGCAAAGTTGCACTCCCATAAAATCTATTTTCCAAAATAAAGCTTCATCGGGTATGACAGAAAATAATAAATAAATATTGGTACATTTCCTAACATCTGGGTAAATCCCAGATTCTTATTTTAGAATTCGGGCTTGCCATTTTCAACGAACGGATAGACTGAGAAAGGTGGCAATCGGGAAAATTTGAAAGGAAATAAATGGTTGCCAATTCAGCGCCTTAGATGTGTGCGACATTGGGGTTGGCAATTTGGCAAGTTATCCCGGAGGTTGGCATGGTTGCGATAATACGTAAGTATCAAAATATGTCGTATCAGATAATACGTAAGTATCAAAGAATGTCAGATAGATTTATAATCTATCTGACATTCTTATTGGGTAATATTCTTATTGGGGACATAATTAGTAACTGTTTCCAGAATGGAGCTAAGTACCTTACATATGTAATTCCTTGGTGAGTCGCATAAATTTTAGTTTATTTTGATTTTGTACAGACTGAACTTTAAATTGCAGATGACTTTATTTAATAAAGAATAATAAATTAATAAAACTTATTTAGTATTCCAACTGTTACTAATTTTAATATTGTTATAGAAGTTTTAGTCTAATTTATAAATTACTCCGAAATATTCAAAATAGCTAACAAATACCTGAAGTTATTTATCTGTAATTTATTATTATTAATTCTATCGAAAAATCCTAAGCAAATATTAAGGTAGTTTGGCTTCAAATTTCTATTGAAAATGTAATTGTAAATTATTCCTTTTGAAACAGTATCAAATATTTCTGATATGGCGTGAATCTCAGTATTCTTGGCCTAAAAATACATCAAGATATTAATTATGCAATTTACTTTTTATGATTAATTATTACTTAAAGGTATAACTAATGGTAGTTTTATATTTCTCTAATAACATATCTTAAAGTTATATTCAATTGAAAGTTGTTTACATTAAAAATGGCACGTTTTTATTTTATGCTTAGTTACACAATAAAAGAACACCAGCTTTACACATTGTGGAGCTTGTGGAACATTAATCTAGATCCTTAACAACATTTATGCCAACTTTTAAGTACAAATACATACTAAAAAGATTCTTATACTTATGATGGACATTGATTTGTATACAATTCTTTATTTAAGCAGTTACCGTTCCAGGATAGTGCTATAATTGCTTAAAAGTCTCCATCATAGAATGTTTTTCGTTCAACTATTCATTTCAACAATAATTTTTCTGGTAACAAATACTATTAAAGTGAACAGTTATACGATAATATAATTTAATATTTGTTTATAATAAGATCATATGCTTCTAGTTGAAAGAGTCAACAGTTGATGTCGTTTCTAACAAATTTTATCTGGGAACTTTCTAATATTAAAGAAATAAGTATCTATTAGAAAAGAATTTTGACTACTTTTAAATATAATGTATGCATGTGTAAAATAATATTATTGTAACAATTTTCTATTGTTAAATTTATATGTGCTGTTCTAGTCCTGACCTATTATAGTGAAGATGCTGCTTAAGTGATTATAGTGAAGAGAACGCTCAAAGCTGAATTTTAAAATTATAAATATGTACTATATATACTGCAAAAATATATGCATTTTGTAAAATAAAAATTTTAGAATGAACTGTCTAGTTAATATTTTAAGGATAGAATATTTCTAGAATTGGGTAACTTTCGTTCAAAATTAATGTTGAATTCTTAACAAATAGTGTATGAGTTTGTTTTTATTTATGTTGTTTCTTATGAAAAAAAAATATTTGAAAGTCTGACAGCGAAATTGAACTAATGTTTAAATATTCGGAAACAGTAGTTAATATTTAACTGAATATTTTTAAATAAGTGTAACATAAATTTTGATACTTTTCTGTTTGGTGTATAGCAATTCATTATAAGTTAAAAATATAAAATTAATTTTTTTTTCTTTATTAGAGATGTAAGTAAAAACATTTTAAGTGTATAAATTCTCAGTTTAGTTTCCTGTAGAAAATAAAGTTTACATTTTAATATAATTGGAATTAATAGAAAGGTATCATTTATTTAGTGAAATAAAAATAGTGTATCGAACATAGATCATCCATGATTGGCCTAATATAAACCGCCAATACTCAACCCAGACAAAGCCACGATTTTCCCATATATGGCAAAAGCTATTTTGCTACTTGGGACGTCATAGGTGACATGAGCATTGGTTTGAAATTCTTATTGGAGCGTCAGCTCGGGACTACAATAAAAGGATTGATGTTGACGTTATTAAAGAAATTCCCCTCAAGTGAGTTCTTACATAAAATATGTCTAAAAGGAATCATCTGAACAACTTCACACGTGGAGATGTGATCAATAAACTGTAAGAATGCTGTAAGTGAGTCAATATAACTGAAAAATTCTGAATTAACAAAAGTATTTTTCTCACATTTGGAAAGCTTTCCAAATTCTAGGTTTTATGCAGCAGCTGTTTGATATATTGACGGTGGCAATCACAGAAGAATAACTGTTGAGGATGACTTATATATTGTGCTGAAGTTGAAAGATTTTTTAACCAATAAGCCAGGGACATTGCTTATGAATTGTGTAAAGCAATGGGGCTTATTTTATCCAGACGCCTTCACAAAGGTGCTTCATCTGCCATACTGAATGCTGCATCTCTTTGAAAGCTTTATGGGTATTGGCTCTACCGCATGAATTGGTGAAAAAAGTATAGAAATAAACATCACATCAGTGATGCCACGTCCTTTTTACAAATCATTTCAAAGAAACAAGCTATTCTCAACACCAGTTGGTTTGGAAAGGAGTCGGGATACAGATTTATCTCAAAATATTACAAAAAGAATCCATGAATCCATGATGGTGGTTCTGGTAAGGTCGTCTCGCAAAGCATCATATTGAATGGATGGTGTAACTCCATATTTTCGATATAGGTTCTGTAGACTTGAATGTCTGTTGTAAAGAAATGATCGTACTTTATCTACTGATGATTCTCACAAACAGATCTCTGTTTCTTCCGAAGTGTTATTAAAAAATCTTTTCATTCCGCACATAAAAATGATTTTTATGTTGATGATCCTCCGGCTTTGAAATTTTATCTTTACCAAAAATATGTAATTAATCCTTTTACAATTATCAATAGAATTTAAATAAATATTTTTTGGTAAAACTGAGCAATACGCTCACACTTTGGCGAAATTGGCGAAAAACTTTTTCGCCAAGCGCCTGAGACAGGCGCTACCGAAATTGATGGGCAACCCGAAAAGGGTGCTAATGTGAGCGAAAATGGCATGGAAAACGGCGGGAGTTGTACCTCTACTGAAATCCCGCGGGCAGAGGATAGCTGCGAAAACGGCGGGAGTGCCTCCCAATTTAAAGTTACTAAAATGAGAAAACATAAATAACAATCATTACAAGCGTTCAATTAAAATTGCTAAGCGTAACATTACATTAAAATAGTATTCGTCTTTTAAATAGATTGATACAAATCAATATTACATAAAACTTAATTTTACGATTTCACTAAAAATACTTTATACACTATAATTTAAATTCTAAATTAATAATTATATATTGGGTAAAACATTTTTGATAAATCCACTGATTTTAAATAGAATGATACAAATCATTAAAAATTTTACAAATTAAGCAAACAGATCTGAAATAAATTAAATAGTATAACGCAAAAAATAATTGGAATTAAATCTTACCTTCATTTTTCTTCCAATTCCGCATCATTTTGTGGCGGATCCTTATTCATTGGTTTGTAAACGGTTACAATTGACTCTATAAATTCTTTAAAAATATTGGTGGACGCAGAGTGCTTTTTACACCATATATACTCAGCAAGATAGGAATCGAATTAATCTCCTACCTGCCGAGTTCCTTTTAGGCTTCTTTTTATAGCACTCCACGTCCCTTCTATTGTGTTATTTGTGCTCGCCTGAATCGGGGTTCTTGAAATGCAGACTATGATTGACTTTTATATGCTGGAAGCCTTCCTCATATAAACAATCGTAAGATTTCCAGCAATCTGAGATAACTACACTTCCAGGCAAAACATTCTCTTTCAAAATTCCTAGCAATACACTTTCGACCTGCTCGCTACCACTTTCATAAAACACCTTCCAGATTCTCTTTCGATCCCTCCAAACACCCACCTTCCATCAACTTTCTTTCCTCTATTATACTTTCTCTTTCCAAATTTACTTTCATCTATTTCAACAATTACACCAGGTCCTCCGAACATTTCATTCGTTTTCATACACACTTCAACACACACATCACGACAAAAACTCTTCCAATCAACCACTGCATTACTAGATACTTTCAACTTCTCAAATATATTTTTATTTGAAAAATCTTTCACCTACATATACATCATTTGCAACAACACACTCACAGGCAATCGTCCATGAGAAAACCATGAACCCTTTCGAACGCTTCTTTTCACATCATGCTTATCCTTACCTCTCACATTACATCTCCATTCACATTTATCACTTACATCCATTCTATCGGCAAGTTTCATTTCCGCACCACATTTACAACATAAATAATTTTTTGAAATTATACCAACATTCAT
The DNA here is from genome assembly GCA_030067965.1 of Latrodectus elegans. NCBI lineage: Eukaryota > Metazoa > Arthropoda > Arachnida > Araneae > Theridiidae > Latrodectus > Latrodectus elegans. The sequence goes on along the minus strand of CM057820.1, from coordinate 82,238,598 downwards.
ACACCACATAATAACTTCTTTCTCACCTTTATCACTCAAAGGAAACATTTCTCTCAAATTCATAGCCTGCATCTCAAAGTGCTATTGATTTTGAATAAGAGAAACAGCGAGAAAGTAATAACGCGACAAATAACTAATACAATGCCTTGCTAAATGAAAATGGCAAAATTTTCACATTGTGAGCAAGCTTATCCTGCTTTTCGAAGAAATTGGGGTGACAAGTGACGGATGGCATCCTCCGAGACATTATGGGGAGACACCATGAAATTCCGGTGAAACATTCATGGAGAAACACATTTGGCAACTAATCACTTTTGGCGATTAAACTTGGCGATGAAAGCAAGAACTAGATCTGGCGACTTTTCGCGGCACGCGACATAGAACATTGAAGAGATTTCGAGCTCCGGGAGGTGAGACCGTAATACTCAGTTTAGCCCTCCCTCACCTTGGCGAACTTGGCGAAATTTTTTTTCGCCAAGTGCCTGAGACGGATGTTTTGGAAATTAATTGGCAACCCAAAAAGAGTTCCAATCGATCTGTTACTGGCGTTTGAAAACGGCGGGAGTTTCTCACCCGACTAGAAATTCCCCCTTCCCTCCCCTAAAACTAAATAAGAAAAGAATAACAACCATGTAATTAAAGCTGGTTTTCCCCCATATTTCGAATCGCTAAGCCTAACTGCATGCAAGAAAACAGTAATCGTAATAAGAATTGATTATATATATATATATATATATAAATTCTCTATTTAAAAATATTTCATGATAAAAATTAAGTAAATAAAGCAGCAAAAATAATTACATATAATAATATTTAGTTAAAAACAAGTGAAAAAATTGAATTTCAGCTATTAAACACAGAATGTTACAAATCATTACTACATAAAAGTAAACAAATCTAGGATAATTTTAGAGCATAGATTTCATAGTTTCGTTTATTATTGGAAATTTAAATACATACACTTCTAGGAATTCTGCATGCCTGCAGAAAATAAAATAAAATACTTACCTACATTTTTCATCCTGCGCTCTACATGCACAGCAAAATCAAAATTGAATATAAAAGACGGGATTGAAAATCCGGCGCTATATCCACAGCAAAAAACAAAACGAATATAAAAGACAGGATTGAAATTCCTTCGCTATATTCTCAGCGAAATACAAAACGAATATAAGACATTATTGAAATTTCGGCACTATATCCACACAGCGAAATAAAACAAATTGATAGGATTGAAATTCCGGCACTATATCCAAACCGAAATAAAAAAATGTGTATATAAAAGATAATATTTATATTCCACGCTACATCCGAAGTGAAATAAAATATAAATATGAAAAAACAGGATTTAAATTACCGCGCTTTATAGCCGATAAAAAAACCAAAATAAAAATGGCTAGCGTTTCCGGGATATTCGGACGATATGCATAGTGACACATTTGGCAACTAATCGCTTTTGGTGATTTTTTGGCGAAAATATTTAGCGAGGAAAAATAATCGCCAAATTTTACCGATTTGGTGACTTTTCGCTGAGACCGTGGCGACCTTCTGAGTTGTACGAGGTGAGACCGTAATACTCAGTTTAGTCTATTTTTTATTTAGAAATTTATTATGAGAAAATTTCAATATATTATTTTTTAAGAAACGTATGGTAAAATGAACATATTCTGAATAAAAATATCGATATTTGTGCGCAGATTTATTAATTTCTGAGATATTTCATTTAATTTTTTAAATTATCTTCATATTCCTTCTCAACTGTTGAACAGTATGTTTTATTTGTTTTCATAATACGCTTTTTAGATTATTTCAGTTAACATGCATACGTATATCAGTAACTAAAATGGTTATTGTTAATCAAAGGTTTTAAAAACATTTGCTAAATAAACTCAGTTGAAGATAATGTATACTTTCCCATAAAATAAAGTCTATAATCAGTTCATAATAACACGTATTGTATAAATTTTTTTCTAAACTCTTTGATGAAAAATTTTATTCTTTAAAAATATATAGGTTAATATTGCTAATTACTCAATTAATTTTTCAATTAATATTGTAAGGGTTTATTTCTGTTTAATCGCATTGGATTAAAGTATATTAAACCAGTGAGATATTATATATATATATATATATATATATATATATATATATATATATATATATATATATATATATCTATATATATATATTTTCGATAAATTTGTTACAATTATAAATATTTTCTCTATGATATAAAATGTTAAAAGAGTACACCAGGAATTTTTTCCCCTCTTTTTAGTATCTCTGAAATGATAAAAAATTAAATAAACATTCTCTGTTATTTAATTTACTTAATTACTTAATTAATATTTTCATAATATTATAAAAACTCAATAGGATAATCTAAAATCTTACACAGTATCAGAAAATCTCATTTTAATTTTTATAGTTTACAAAATATTTTTGCTTATAGTATTTGATCGCAGAATATCGACAAAAATGAAATTGTCTCTGTCAATTACTCAAAGTTTAATATCTTTAAAATATATTTTGTCTTCTATTTTTTTTTTCATATTTTTTTTAGCTAATGCATTGTTTTTTTTAAATAATTTAGCTTCTTTGCAACTAATAGATATCCATGTTTTTTCATTTAATAAAAATTGCAAAATAGGTATAAATTTTGGTGACTGGATGGAATGTGATCGAGCCTCTTCCCACGAAAGTATACATAAAGAAGGTATACATTCTCTATATAATCCAGGGTGGATATTATCTCCATTCCTTCTATGCTGTGTTATTTTTGGATGAAAGGAGGAATGATTTTTATTTGATGGTTGTTCATCATCTTATTACGGTGTTGATGATGTTATTTTCATATTCTCTGAGGTATGTAATTTGTTTTATTATTTTTACATCATTTTGTAAAATAATAATTATACCTGGCTACTCGATTTTCTGCTTACACCATTCGTCGTAATTTTGAAAATCATGTCACGTCAATGGCGATAAAAATCTGGTGCACTGCAGATAAATGGGTGAGAAAGAAAGAAAAACAGAGAAACAATAAAACAGCAAATAAATCAATAATGATCTGATGAAAATAAATTCCACTGAACTTCGAAAGCTTAAAAAATAATTTAGTTATGCAAGTTATTAAATTGGTGGACTTTTTTAAATGTCTTAAAAAATTAGAAAGCATTAAAGAATTAAAACAATAATATTCCATCTGGAAAGTTTAAAATTATCCAAATTTTTTTTTTTTTTTTTTTTTTTTTTTTTTTTTATAATTTACTATAAGTAAAAAAAAGTTTAAAACGCTTTATTATTGTTGTATGATGTTCTCATTTTAATTCTCTTAGAAATATATGTAGTAATACAAAAGATAATTTATGAAAAGGTAAAATATCATCCGTTTTAAACGTTTCACTCTAATGTGAAAGAAACTATTAAATTAAAAGAGGTTTGTCATAAATTTATAATTTTTGATCACAAATTATTTTTTTAAAAACATAATAAATTTATAATTAAGGTGGTAAATATAAATTTTATTATTCATAATATCTATACGTTACATGAAAGATAATTATTTGAATTAATAATGTTCATTAATAATTATATTATTAATGAACATTATTAATTCAAATAATTGTCTTTCATGTAACGTATTATTTATAAAAAATATTATTAAATGTCTCAATCGGAGAAAATTTACAAAATGTTAAGGGAGAACTAGACGGTAGTTATTATAAATGTATTGATATTATAGTTATATATCAATTTCATTCTATAATATCATAGGCTTCATTTTCTGAAATGAAATCGAATCCGATGATTTGTCAGACCAAATTACATGTCACCGTTGCTATTGTGTTCAATTGATGGTAGTCTTATTATGTTAATGAAATCACTTTATTGAATTTACCAGTTAAATAAATGTTTCTGGGTTACCACTTTGTCATTAATAGTTACAAAATACAGATACCACTGAATAAATTTAGTGGAAATGGCATTCTAGTGAAGGGTTTATTTACTTTTTGCAATTTTATATTTTTCAGAGGCTCTCGTCTTTACATGAGTCTAATTTAGATATCAGCTTTAGATTTACCTTACTTTTCTAGTTTGAGGAAGATACCTTTCCCACAAGTTCGTTTATCCGACCATTACGATTAACACGTTAATATTTGAAATATTCATAAAGATTAGTTAGTTTAATCATGGATTTCCAGAGAAGCAAAATAATTTACCTTCTAAGATATGTTGAAAATAATTGCTCTTTGCATAGAACTTGATTTTCTCATGCAATTCTCATATCAGAAAATCTAAGGTCACTCTGAACTGGTTGGTTAAGACGTCATATTCATCTTGGAGAAGCAATGCGTTTGTATCTCGTTCTAACCAAAAATCCATCATGTTCACTGAAAGCGGCTGAGGCATATTAAATAGGTCGTGGTCGCCATGTCTTCCAAATAACATGACACATCTGAAGGTAACAGGTCAAGTATTTGGGAGTCTTCTGCTTGGTCCCTGCTCCTAAATTTTGAAGATTCCCACCCGCAGGCTACCAAAATCCTTAGGCACTGACGTTATTGAAGTTGTCTGGTTTACCAGGTAATGTGCTGTCCAAAAGAGATTTTCAACACTTCTTACTCCTAATTTGTGCTTATGGACAGCCCTAGAAGATCCATGATGCCAACTACTTCCAGCACTACCTCAGATATTAGTCGACCCCATGCCATGTCGTGTTGCAGTACTTCTGCGTGCTCACAGGGGCTTTTACATTATATTAGGCATATCTACAAGTTTTACTTCATCTTCAGTGTATATATCTTAAACCTTTTAAATAATATAATAGCATAAAATTGAAAAAAAATATTTTGTTTAAAATAATGCTACAAGTGAAAACGCAACTTCATAAGAAATATTTACATAAAATGCAAGCATATTTCGCAAAAATGATTTTAAAATAATACATTTAATAATGGATAAATATACAATTGTTAACTTAATGCTAATTGCAAAATAATTACAGCAGACATGCGTTTTTACGAACCTCGTGTTAAAGAACACTTACTTTTTTACAATCTAGAGGCTACCAAACCTGACACTATAGGCACAATGATAATTTAAATTCCCATTTACGAACTAAATTTTTGAAAATTTTTTTTTGCGAACTTTCGATTTTGGCTAATGTTTTCCTTTTTTCGTTTTTTATGATCTGATACTTTTTCAATTTTACCTTTGATTTGATTTTATATAATGCACGTGAAATTTATTCACTCTTGAACAGTGAAGGGTCATTTTCAAGCATTCCAGACATTGTTGCAGCAATAATCGAAGATACATGGTTATCAAGCATTAGAGGGGAAAGAACTGTGTGACCGAATTCAACTTCTGTTTCCCGTACGTAAGGACACAAAAGAGGGAAAGTCATCTCTCCTTCCCGTACCTTAGAATCTATAAAAGGGAATAATGCTTAAAATTTTGTATAATCTTAGTCTGTAGTTGGTTTTGTTTCATTTCAACAACTCAAAATTAAAATGTTTCATTTGTAGAGAGAGATTGAGCCGTTTCTGTTGAGGATTTGTTACAATTGAAAATGATATGTTATCAGTTGAAGTAAAAAAGAAAATTCTGAAAGTAGATGAAAAAGTGTTAAATAAAACAAAATTCCCAAAAAATATAGAATTCCAAAGAATAACCTTTCAATAATTCTAAAAAATCTGAAAAAGGAAACAGTTCGAGCGAAAGGAAACAGTATTCTCCCCCATCCAAAATATTGTGGCGAAGCAAGATAAGTTAAACTGGAAAATCTTTTCTTGCTGGACAGAAAAATTTTTTTAGAGAAATGAGCATTCCTATTTATGTCTGTTGATGTCCTGGTAATGTCATTAAAGAGAACTCATTGCTATGAAGCCTTGTTAAGAAGCTGAACATTAAGGATTCCAAAGAATCAGATGGTTGACTCCAAAAATTTAAAGTAAGACTAACAAAATCCCAAATATCTACATTAGTTTGATCTATTTATATTTTAAAATTAATATATGAAACTAAATCTTTTTCAAAAGCTGCATATTTAATCAAAATATACACCATTTCCTTCAAGACAATTTTTCATGAAGATTTAAATATATAGATACTTGTAATAAGCAATTCTAATCTCTATACTCAATATACTCTAAAGTAGAAATTTTCAAACTGTTTTAATTTTTTTACGTTTTATCCCGTGAAAACTGTTTTAAATTACTAAAAAATGAGTTTCAGTTGTCGAATTACCTCAAAATTATTCACTGGGCATTTCATAAAATTTCATATTCTAATTCGTTTAACTTTGATGCTTTATACAACATAAATAATTGAGCGTTGTAGTGGGGAAGTGTTGAGCTTGAATCATATTAATAATGGAAATATAGTTTTCAGTTTTTCTAGCTGTTATCAATATACTAGTGCACTTTTCAGATGAAACTACCTCGTTAGTTTTATTCGTCTTAACCATAGCTTTCAGAACATCATTTTTCACAGACTTCTTAGGTTCTTATCCAAGGCTCATTTTCTAGTGGAAAATTACCAGACTTAGAATTTCCAGCTAACGTTTCATTTTCCATAATTTATATAGTATTCTTACAAATTTTTATTTATATTATGTGCCATTTTTGCAGCATTATTGCTAAGTTCATATTCACATAAAAATTACCCGAATAATGTCTGAATTCATACTCCTACAAAATTTGAAATAAATAAAAAATGGAACACTTTTCAGGATATTATCATTGTTGAAATGTGATTTTGTGGCACAGGTGCCGTATAATCCATACGCCAAATTCTGAGATTGACGATTTTTTGGCGTATTTTCTTATGTATCTGGTGACCTTGTTTTTGTTACGTCATACATATGGAGACCTATAAGAATTATGCAGAAAATTTTATTTGGTAACCCTAGTATTTATGTCATCGCAAACGTCACGATACGTAATGTTGGCAACATTTCTTAATCGACAAAAAAATTCAGAATTTGGAATCATGGATTATACGGGACCTATGCCGATTTTGTTAATAAACAGTGCGATTAATAACGAAGTCATACCACACTTATAATCATATGGTCATGTCAACAAATGCAAAACAAAAACACACAAATGTTCACACGTAAAGAAAATCCAGCATTTCCTATGCACTATCTTAATGTTTTACGAACAAACATAAATAACCTGTTCCTATTCGCCTTAAATATTTTCAAAGCATATTAATAGCTATTTTTAAAAATGTAAGAAAAATTTAATTATTAATAGTTAAATTTCTCTCAGCGTAAATATTTTGTTATATATATATATTATGTAATATACGCTTTTTTCATCACTATGTCTTAGATTTTATTTCATTTTTACTAAATTTTGATTGTTATATTTCCTATCTCTATATCGAATAATAAACAAGCATCAAATAAAATTTCTCTATAAGTTAACCATTAAAGCAAAAGTTTTGTTCTTATCAATCTCTTTGTCTAGATTGCTTAAAAACGTCTTTTTTGTCTTATCCTTTTGTTAAAAATTAGAGCAGAATGATATTCCTCTCTTGACTGGTTAATATATCAATCGCAAAATTTTCGCCTTCTTGCTTCCTAATCAGTTGTAAGATCAATATAACAAAAGAATTTACTCATTAAAATCAATCTTAAGTTTAACAAGATTATAAGCTAATTAAGTTTAACAAGACTGCGGAAATATATACCCATTGGTTGAAAGAAACGTAATCAGAGTTTAGAAGGAAAAACTTAGTAAGACTATCCCTGTGAAAATATGATCGTTGTAAAACATTTTACACGCTAAAATGTTTATAGATTATAAGCAGTTTTTTCTATTGTTGTAAAAAGATATTTGGATTCAGTTTAAACTTTTCTTTTATGACATTTGAAAATTTTGTTACATTTAGATCGCTTTATTAATTTTTTTTAAAAATAATTTTAAGCATATAAATGGCTATTTTCAAAATAATGTAAAAAAAAAATTAATAACGATAAAAAAATTTTCCAGCATAAATATTTTGCTTTATATTTTTTGTATAATATACATTTTTTTCATCTGTGCTCCAGATTTTAATTTTATTTTTCGTAAGTTTTGATTGTTATATTTAATGCCTCTATATCACAGATTATACAATATGGGAACCACGATCGACCAGAAAACCGACAAAAAATTTTGGAGTGATAACCAATGCTAATTTTTATGATCCAGATTCCTAAAAATGGAATGACTAAACCTCCCAAGGTGATAGCGAGACAAATAAATAGCGAAAAATAGCTTGCGACCAGAAAGGTTTAACCACCTCTGTTGTTTATATGAAAATGCTTGAGAAATGGGCAATTATATGCCTAGAGTAATTAAAGATACCATTTTTAGTAATTTTAAATCTTTATGATTTAGGTATCACAATATGGGTTTGTTAATACCATTCCTTAATGATGTACATGATGTTTTCTTGAAGCAGTTAAAATTAACGTGTATTTAAGAAAACAAAATGGCAAAATTCTTCGAGTCCATGATTTGCTAGCGAATTTTATATTCCTGTTTTCTACTGTTGTATGATAAGTAAAATAATTTTTATATTTAATTTTTGAAAACAACAGTAGTATTCATGACAATAACAACACATTCACTAGAATTATATAATTTATATATTTTCATGTTTCAAGACTCATAAAATTAATTCCTAAAAATAAGTGAATTGTAAATGTTGTTACTAATGACACTTGGATAAGCCAAGCTCGCTATGCCTTGGCTATGCGAATTTAAGTCAATTGGGAGTGTCTGTCATTTAATCAGAGCACCATAAAGGTGAAAGTACGACTTTTGCTCTTCAAATCCTCCGATAGAGGGCAGCACCAGAGGATCTACTCGTTTAATTTTGGCATTGATCTGAAGGGGGAGTAAATTCCTCCAGACCATTGCACCCATGGTAACTCCTCAACGACTGACCACAGGACTTTCGATTCCACAGAATTAACGAGCATGTATATCGCATGTACTCGATGGGTCTTTCGGTGGCATTGGAAATCAAACCCCATCATTCCGTATGGAAGAATGGCTGTTACCCTAACCACTAAGCTACCACGGCCCGAATTGTAAATAAAAATATAAATACACTGAATTGTTGATATTATTCCATCACTTTAAAATGAAATGAGATGACTTGAGTCAACTTTTTAAGACTGCGAGTCCAGGTATCTTTTTTTTATATTAATTATTTATAATTGTTTTAAACTTACGTTTTTAATTTTTTTATGAAAATTTCAATCAATAGAATGCAATAGAGTTTTGATTGTTAGAAGTTACAGAATTCAATATTTATAAATGAGTTGAAATAATTTACTAAACTGGCATGCACGGTGAATTTAATCTTGTCTATATATTTCACTACTGTTTCATTATATACTATTCAATTATCGTAACTTTCCAGTTTATCAGAATTCTCTCTTATTAATGCGCACATTTCTAGAATGGTAAACTATAAGTTTATTTTTGCCTTTATAAAGAAAATTTATAAAAAATCAAATTTAAGCGTAATTTTAGAAAAATTATACCAAATTCAAATAATGCTTCAGAATTTAAAACAATAATAGATCGTATTGTACTAATTTTTTGCAAATAATAGTATAATTTTTGTACAATCAAAATTTCTCAAAATTGCATCTTAATGACAACAATTGATTGTGGTTTATATCGGCTTTTAATACAGATTTCTTATTAAATATTTCCTGTTCTCCAACATATCTGAGAAGAATAAAATTTCTTTTAATTTATATAGCATATCATATCATAAAAACGCAACTAAAAAAAATAGAACATCCTATTTAGTCATCTTTTTTTCCTGAATAAATTGATTACTAGTTTTCAAAAGAGCTCTGGAGCCTAAACATAACACAGAAAATAATATTTGTAAATCTGAATTTAATGTAATTTTTTTATTGCCTACATTTTGAGCAGCATTTCTATGCTTCCAATATCTTTATTTGCAGTATTTGCAGAATTATCTTTATTTGCAGTATTCAACACTTTATCTTATAAGTCAATTTTGCTAATCATTAAATTTTTAATTTTGTGTACTTCTTCTAGTGAAAATTGTATTTTTAGAGATTAGAAACTGGAAATATTTTTCTGCACTTGTAAGTTAGACCTCAGAACTTGCATTTGATAATGATATATATATATAATATATATATATATATAGGAGCTATATAAAGTGTTTAAATTTAACAAAAAAAAAAAAGCTGTAGAGTATTTACATCTTGATAAAAATATTTTAATGTTTAGCAAAACTCATAATAATATTAGACAAGTAAATTTGTTTCGATATTTTTAAACAAATTTTTTATTGTACTATTCACAAAAAAAATTCAACTCTCTATTAGAATAACTTTTTCGAAATAAGTTTAAAAATTTTTTTTGTTCTTCATTTTATATTTTTCTATCGGTTAATTTCAAATAATTCCAGATAATAAAAAGTAAAGCGTTTGATTTTAATCTGGCTAATCTGCTTTGGCATGTACAGTTAAATTATTACTGTAACAAAAATCAAAATGGTACATTACTCAATGTTCTTCTAATCTCGTTATTAATAAATCCTATTTAAAACAGAGTGAATGCAAAATAAAAAATTTAATGATTGAGAACTATAAAAAGCACTAAAATCACAAAATTAATTACGGCATACGTTATTAACACTTAAATACAAATGAAGGTCTCGAATTATTCAATAACACAACTCGTGGTTTTGAGGCAGAAATTTTCTAAAGCAAATCCTTTGAGGAATCAAATTGGGAAAGCAAGTTTCTTATCACATAGCTCAAATTAATATTGTATTTTCCTTTTATATTGTGTATAATTTATCTTTTCAACTGAATTTTTTTTATTAAATTATAATTTAATTTGATTTTTAAAAATTCTAGGTTCATCACACGACTTTATTTATATTCTCTCAAAATTTTATACAATGCCATGAATAATTTACCATGTGTCTTTATCTTAAATGTATTTTTATGGACATTGCAAGTCATTAATATTTATTGGGCTTTTGTAAGTATGGCATCTTTTTATATTTTTAAATGCATTAAAAAAAGCAGTATATAATTTCAAAACAGTTGGAATTTTCTCAATGTACAAAAAATCGCAGGAAATAAATAGCACAAAAAAAAAAAAAAAAAAAAAAAAAATCTCATGAGAAATGAACCCGCAGAAACGGGTTTGAATCGCCTTCGTTATAATTTCAGTTTGTATGTGATTTATGTGAGAAGGAAATCACTTAGGTGTTTCGATACATTTCAAAACAATAATCAAATTTATGGTAAAGATTAATGGGAAGAATTTATACCTATAATTTATTACCAATAAAACTGTCATTTCACGATCTTAGAAAGATTTACAGATACATCAGCAAATGAATCAATGATTTATTTTCTGGTAAAACAATACCAATGTATGGCTGGCTATACATTAGTTGTAAAGGCGGAAAAATGTTTGAATGGTCAGCGGCAACGTTGCTCAGAATTTACATGAGGCAGTTGGGCAGGCAATAAGTAACTGGAGTAGGACTTTGAAGATAACGAATTAGTTACCAAGTTTTGTTTCACCGAATGCCATGTCATAATTTTATCGATGCTAAAATGTCAACAAAGACACTTGAACGGCAACATTATCGCTAAACTTTCTCATCAGAATGAAGATTCCAAAATGTGTCAATTATTATGAATAAGATCTTTTTTTGATTAGATAAAAGATGTTCAATGATGTTAGTTCTTAACTAAAAAGGTTACCAATTCATTAAAGAGAAATTCAAATTCTAACTTAAATGGCTTTCTTAATCTAAAGATTAAGATTGTAATAATGAAATGCAAGATTATATACATTTTAATCAGAAAAAATGACAATGTTATTGTTTCTTTGGGTGGAAGGTATATAATTCGATTCAAGCCACTATTGAACAATAAGATTGATAAGTATATCTGTTTTGTGGCCCGATCCAGATAAATTCTTGGAAGTTTTGCAGATTTTCTATATTGTGACATATGTATACAGTCTTGTCGAAAAGAAGTACGCTGTAAATTTTTAGATGCTGTTTAAAGTATTTAAGCTTCAGACATGTTACCTAAACGTGAATATTCATAGATACGAACTACATTTCTATTATCTTTTGCACTATTAAATATAAGGCTATATGCTTTGCGGTGCCGGAGAGCAAAATTTAACTATTATAACAACTTAATTTGTTCTTATTATGACTTTTTATGAAGTATTTTAATCATTTTTTTTATGTCCATCTTCCATAGATCATACTGAATATATTTGTATGTGTTCTAATCTCACGCTTAAGTTATTTTTATTAACTGAAGATATTTATAAATAGATTTATAAGTTTATCTTTGTTTCGAAATGTATTTAGAATAATCAAACATTTTTGAATAAATTGTAAAAAATATTAAAAATATAACTGTCATTGTTTATATTTTCGCATATTATTTATTATATATCATACATTCTTTTTTCAATTTGTAATAGAATCTTCAAATATATAAATAAAGAATATCTACAGTTTGAAATAAGTGATAATATCAGTATTGATATTAAGAGAGAAGAAAATTCTGGGAATTTAAAGCATACAAAATATACGTATTAAAGAGAAATGAAATTAGACTGTAATTTTGATAAATTTGGGGTTAAAAATTCTAATTTCAAGACCAGAATTTTCAAATTCCATATAATGATTGAAATTGTTCTTTTATGTACAACAGTATTAAGCAAGTTGTAAATTATCATAATGATTTAGGAAATTATGCAACATTATTATAATACATATTATTTACATAAAATTGTGTTATGTGTTCAAATTATGTATTACATTACGTATGCACTACCATTTTAAAAACTAATATGTCACTTTATATTTTTACAGTTAATCCTTTAAGTTGTTTTAAATGCTATTGTGTTTCGTCCGTTAGCAGACGACTTGAGGAAGTATTACCACCAAGAAGAAAAACATAAAAAAGAATATGATTTATAAGGAAATATGTAATAATTCATTAAGGCATAAAATGAATTATACGAGGTTATTTTAATCTTTGGTTGAGATGAGCTAAAGTTGCTTACATCACATACATGTACTCTTTCCCTTTTTATTATGATATTTGTATGATTTCCTTCATTAATAAAAATAAATATTTTATTAACAAGAAACACCTTTTATTAAACATGTTTTCGAAAAAAGTATTTTAATATTTTATTATGTTTTTGGACTAAATTTATGACAAAAACTAGTCCTTAAATATAACAGGTTTCCTTTTGAGTTCCTTTATGATATTAATTTAGTGATAAATCTCTTATAATATAGAATTAATTAATAAGTCATACCACTTAACAATTCCAATGTTTCCATAGCTTAATTATTGTATTCTTTTGCATGTATTTCTGCAAAAGAATGTAGAAAGTACAAAATGAAATGAAGTAATTTGTATGTGTATACATTTGTATTCTCATAGATTTAAGTAATATGTTTTGTTATTAATGTGTCGTAAAGGCTAGTGTTTAAATATATTATGTTAGAATCATCAACCTGAAAGCATGAAATGAAATTAGTTCATTTATAAGAACTGTATTGGTGTATTGATAATAACTCTTAAAAACAACTTTGTAAGAAAAAATACTTATAAGTTTTAATGATTTCAATGTTTTGAGAAAAAGAGAAATAATACTTCTCTTCTGATCTGAACACAGTTTTAAAGTTGTGCACATCGACACATATTTCTCGGATGACATTCATTTCTTCAAAGTAACATAATTTATCTTTAAAACTATACCTAGTTGGAAAAATAATGGTGATGTCAAATTTATTAAATACTCTTTTCTTTATTTGCTCTATAAATGATTTAAAAAGTTTGTTGATAAAGGAAATTTTAAGACAATAATGTTCTATTTACAATCAATTTTCATCGGAGATCATACTAGCAGTTCTATTCTTCCCTTTCTCAAGCTTTCGGAGTCCCATGAATTCTATTTTCAATGGATTCCTTCTCATAGAGACATTGAGCAAACGGATAGATTGGCCAAGGAGGGTTGTTACTACGTTAATCCTTCTTCTTCAACACTTAACTTTTTAGAATATCAGTCTATAGTTAATTCTGAAATTTCGAAAGGGTGAAAGATTCCTCTCTGCTTGCGACAGAACCTCTAGAACCGCAATTTATAGACTAGCAAGCGGCAACACTAGGGTCTCACGTATTTCGAAGACAGGAAAATATTTGAGATCTTCTCTAAATGTAAAACTGAACAGGCTTCTCCTAATCACATCCTGTACTCTTTGGGACTTTCCAGAGAGGATATATTCTCATCCCCTCCTTCTGGTCCTCTATTTTCTTAGGGTCAACGGTCTGATGGACCTTGTCTGACTTCATCAGACATCTGGTGGATAAGCTACAACAACAACCAATTTTTCATTTTCATATATTATTATAGGCAAAGATATTGTCTCATACTTAGTAAATTTGAGGATACTATAATGGTGAGAGTTTTCTGAGTGTTCATTATGCAGGTATATGCATTGGCATTGAATAAGTCCTGGCTTCTATTTCAATATAAACCATTTCCTATTTTTTAAGAGTAAGAGATGCTTCATATGTAATTATTTTTGAACAAGTTTTACTGTACATGTCAGTTTCTCACCAAATCCTTCTTCCCATAGACTTTTTTAATTACGATTTTTCAATAAATACATTTAAATGAAAATATAACTTAATTTCAGGAGTATTGATGTTACTTCCAACAGTCTTTTGGTTTATAATTTCCCTTTTTTTATGACTTATCATTGTTCTGAATTCAATGCGGAACAAAAACATCTCAAGGATGTAAATTAACTAATCACAGTAAAAAGGAATTAGTATTTGTATTAAGATTGAATTCAAAAAAATTGTGCTCTAGTAAATACACACATAAAAGCAAATAAAATTTTGATTTATATTAATTTGTTATAGGATGAGGTACTTAAAACTGGCAGAAGAAAAATCTACTTCATATTCACTTAGAGAGGTTAAAGAAAACTATCAGAAAAAAAGTCATAAGATAACTATTTGAGTTTTAACTTTAAAACTCTGAAAAGTAAACAGTGGTTTTAGTCTTTTATTACAAATACTCCATCATTGATATTTTATTAATCAAGAATCAACACTACAATAATTGCTGAATGGAATATACTAACATGAGCATCTAAAACATGAAGGTCAGTAAATTTATTTTATTAATTGGAAGAAAAGTAAGGTATTTGGCTGCCGTATTGTAAGTAAATATTGTACGTAAATTAATGTGAATCATTAATATAAGTATCTTAAAAAAGGTCTTTCTGAAAACTGTTATTTAGATTTAACATACGGGAACAGTTTTCAATAGCATTTTTAATGATAAGTTGCGTTACTGCTAGTTAGAGAAAAGTTGTATACTATAATATTTTAGGGCAGTAAGTTTCATCCACAAATTCTAAGACTTTTGAAGTTCTGAATACAGATTGGTCTCTATTACTATAAAGAATTAAGTTTGTATATGCAGTTATATATTTGTATAAATATTGTTATATAAACTGTATCATCAAGTCATTTACCAATATAATTAAGCTATTTTATTACAAGAGGAAACGAATAAAACTATATTTAATGGTGAGTTATTCACCATTATAATATAAGAAAAAGCTATTTCTTCTTCAAAGCCACAGATTCATCATCATTAAAAATGAGATTAATTAATCTCATTTCTGATGATGATGAATCTGGGAATTATTAAATTTTATCTGAATAATTAAATTTTTAACTGGTTACGAGTGAGCTGGTTGAAATAACCAGGTAAAAGTCGATCACCATAAAGTAGTTAAAAGTAGGTTTTTTGTGGATTCAGGACATGATCAACTTCCTCAACAACTTTTTCAACTGATATGAAGCCATATTTAATAATCACTCTCCAGAAAAGGATTTCTTTTTGTAAAATTTAGGAAAGATCTGGAAGAGAACAAGAAATTTTTTAACATTGTATTTAGAGATATTAGCATTAATTCTAACTTGGTATGAATCAATATTTTAAGATATATAAATTCATTTGAATTTTAACGTTTAATGTCACCCACCGAATGCACAAGTTTATATACATACATACATATATATATATATATATATATATATATATATATATATATATATATATATATATATATATATATATATATATATATATATATATATATATATATATATATATATATATATATATATATAATTTTGGATTGTTGTAAAACGCGTGAAGGAAAATTACTTTACGTCAATATTTGTCTATAGCTTACATTCAACATTTAATGATTCAAGTTCATGAAGTTATAGATGTTGTTTTTCTTTTACGTTTTAAAACACTAAACACATTTTAATCATATCATTCCCATATTTCTTGTAAGAGAACTGTTATTCTTTCATAAATACATAATTTTATAATGGTAAAATATTTTTGAAATAACTCTCAGCATGTATTTTGCAGTTATTACAGTATTTATAGACTCGCTATCACTTATTTAAATTTCAATTGACTCTTTGTTCAGTGGGATCAGCCAAATACTCTTATACTAAGCACATATTTTTGCAATTATTACCGAAATGTTTCACGTTCATGTGTTCCCGCTAAGAGACAGCAAATGCAAGGATTAATTATGCATATGTTTTCATTTTATCTTTACATTTCTTCATAAAATGTACTCCAAAGTAAATCACAATCAATAACACTGTATGTGTTCGAAAATCGATATTATAGCAATCATTAAGTTGCGAACTTTTTCTTATAAACCGATTGAAAATTGAGCTTTTTAGAATCTTCAAAGATAAGTAAGCTTGAAATAAATTCTGTTATCAAAGAAATTCTAAACCATACTGTATTTAACCTCTTATTTCTATTGATTACAGTTAGCTTAACCACTGTATTGTTTTCCATGGGTTGTTCCTTGTGTCCGAAAGGGAAATTTGAGATGGAGAAATGTACCTACTTTAACAGTAAAAACAGAAAAAAAAACTTTGGAACTGGATTTGTTATTTAGAATGGCCTGGAGGAAACATTATGGATTTCAGGTTTATCAATGATAGAATTAGCTTAATAATTATTAAGAAGAATGTTTTTAATGTATCTTTGATGTCAAAACATACCCCAACAGAAGAAGCTGATGAAGATGAGAAAGATATAGCTTACGATACTCTACCGAAAGAATACTACAGAATATGTAAAGAAACAATATATCGATAGGATTGGAAGATATTAACACAAAGACTATAAAGGAGGACATTTTCAGGAATACAATTGGAAAATTCATTCTACATGACTATTGCAACGAAAATAAATTTAAGATAGTGAATTTTGCTGGTAATAATAATATAAAAATTAGTTCGACCTTTTTCCAATACTATGAGAAACATACATATACTTAAAGATCACCGTATGGCAGGACAGAAAAGCATACTGACCATGTCATTATAGAAAAAAAGACATGCATCAGACATTGTTGATGCTAGGGTTTTTAGAGGAGCAGATATTGATACCGACAATTACCATATTATAACTAAATATGGGCAAAAATTAAACTAAATTTAGATTAAGGAAAGGCCGAAAAACGAGAAAAATGAACATAAAAGCTCTAAATGATTATGAGACAAAAAAAGAGAGAAAACTAAGCGATATCATTGATAAAGTATAAAGGGAACGGATCAGTAGAACCTTCCTGAAAGAAAGTGGGAGAAATGTAGAAACATTACACTGAAAACAACAAAAGATGTCCTAGGGTTCGAGGAAAAGACACCAGGAAATAAATGTTCGATGATGAGTGCAAGGAACACATAAAATAAATATTATTGCAAGATAAAAAATATTTTCTCATGAAAGTAGACAAATCAAAAAGTTCTATAAAAAGAGGAAGATGATTTAAAAGTATTACGTTATAAACAGATAGCTTTAGAGAGGAATAGATTGCAAGAAATGGAAAAATTATTTTAAATGAAAGATAACAGAAGAATGTATTAAAAAATTAAAAGCATTCAAGAGAGATATAAGCCCAAAATAAGTTTCTGCAAAAATAGAAATGATTGTAGAAGAAAGCAAAATAATTGAAAATAGGCAGAGTTTATTGAAGAGCTACCAAATAAAGAGGAGATAGAGATAAATGAATATAATGTGGATGAGAGAGAGAGAGAGAGAGATGACGAATATATTGTGAGCCTCCAACCATTAAAAAAATAAAATGAGCAATAAAAATATTCAAAAAATGGAAAGGCACAGGGTGAAGACTAGATTACAGCCAAGCTGCTGAAACATGAAAGAGAAAATTTATTAAGGATGTTACACAAACTTTTGGAAAGCATGTGGATTAAAGAATTAATGCCAAATGAATGACAGAAATCATTTATTTGCCCTAAACATATAAAAAAGGTGATATATTGATTTGTGAAATATCCTGGAATATGAATTTTGAGTATTACATGTAATGTACTCTCGAGAATTATTACGAATAGATTACAACCTTATGGGAAAAATAAATAAATAAATAGAAAATAATCGGTGAGACTATCAGTGCGGGTTCAGAACTGGTAAGTCCATTATAGACCAGATTTTTAGTATTAGAAATGTTCTGTAGAGGTTCAGGGAACAAAGGATCAAAATATATGAATGTTTTTTTATTGATTTTAAACAAAATTACTACATTATAAACAGAAAAAAATCGTATTACATCTTGAATGAACTAGGAATACCAGGAAAATTAATAAGGGTTGTTTGTCCACCATTTAAACTTAAGTTCAAGGACAGGGAAGGTTTTGAAGAAATTTTAGGAGATGCAACTTCTGTTTGGTATATATCATAAGAAGATTTTACTCTAATCGAGAGGTCACTATAATAAACCTATCCTTACAAACTTTTTACTGTTGTGGATGATATGGACTTGTTGTCTAGGACTGAAAAATGTCTATAATTGAAAACAATAAATGCCTAGAAAAGGAGGTAAAGACAATGAAACCTTTGGTTAACAGAGGTAAAAACTAATTGTATTGTTATAGATGGAGGGTGTGGTTCAGCCACCAATTCAGTGGACACTAAGCTCGGTTTTGAAAGGCTGACTGAATATAAATAACTCGATTCGATTATTACAAGGAAAATAAAATAAACACTGAAATAAAGGTTAGAATGGATGTTGGAAAGAGATGTTACTTTTCAATAACTAAGCTGTTTAAATTTCTGTGATCTCAAGAAGTTTAAAAATAAAACCATGGAAAACTGTAACTAGACCTATTATACAGCAGAAACTTGGACTATTGCTCAGAAAAAAGCAAAACTGCTTATCATCTCCGAAAGAAAAATTTTAAGAAATAAATATGGTACAATTAGGGTTGGAGATATGTAGAAGATAAAGAGTAATTCATAATAAAGTAAACTCTACAATGAAAAAGATAAAGCAAATGTAATAGGAACTAAAAAATACAACGGCTTGATTACCTGGAACGAAAAAGTGATGAATGAGCAACAACTAAAATACACATAAGAAGAATGAAGGTTAAAAGAAAGGATGGATATACCAGAAAGAGATGGCTGAATGAGGTCAAGAGGATTTGAAACAGATGAAAATTAAAACATGGAAGACAAAAGTCAAGGATCGGGAAAAAAAGGAGGTGTTTGGTGAAGGGACCAAAATCCCACATAGTTTCTAGAGCTAATTAGTAGTAATAGTATTCTTAAAATGATAATTTTAGATACGCACATTACAGTTTTTCAAATATCTCGTAACTTAACTTTGCCTCTACACACTTTCATTGTTTCTAAATTTTCACGATTCACATCCTTACCACATTTTTTGAGAAATTTCAAAACGAAATATTGAAATGGTAATTTTAACTGATATTTATAACAAATGTCCATATGATTCCTCTGTTTCATTTGATGAATATAAATTCGTTATATTAATTATTTCTTCATGTGATATTCTTAAATGTTTCACAATGTAAGTTTTAATATACAATAAATATTTCTTTACATATACTATATTAAATATTATATAATAGTATATAATATTTAATAGTATATGTAAAGATATATTTTTAATAGTTTTCAAATTTAAACATTTATCATATCCGAGTTAACTATGTATTATTTTATATTCTTTTATGTCGTATCTTGTCTTGGAAACGGAAAACACGATTAATACTTTTTTAATTTGATTTAAACCCAGAAACAATATTATAAGCAGAACTAGAAAAATATTTTAGAAATTAAAAGTTTTTGATATCCGATAAAGTTATTAAATATATTCGCTCTATCAAGGTTGTGTTTAAAAATTCAATAAATTCATTAGAATAAGCAAAAATGTGTGATATTTTTAATTTATCTGCTACTTTAACACCATCACAATTTTTTTCAGAGAAACTCTATATAATATAAAGAAGAAAGGCTTACTGAATACAAATCTCAATATTTCTTTATAATTTTACTTTTATGGGAATGATTTTTTCACATTATTCTTCAGAAATTTTTATTTCTTAATTCTTTGAAGTCAGGAATAATTTTTGCTTGACAAAAGAATTATATTTGTTGGCATAAAAAATTGATGCTTCGGATATAGTGAGTTTAAAAGAAGTTTACGCAGAATATGTAGAAGCCACTGCATAGTGAATATAA
Organism: Latrodectus elegans; assembly: GCA_030067965.1. Classification (NCBI taxonomy): domain Eukaryota; kingdom Metazoa; phylum Arthropoda; class Arachnida; order Araneae; family Theridiidae; genus Latrodectus; species Latrodectus elegans. The sequence goes on along the minus strand of CM057820.1, from coordinate 82,217,908 downwards.
AGAACTTTTTTTGATACTAAACCATTTTTAGATAAAGTAAAATGTTTTTTAGTATATTAAAATATCGCATCAAATTTCTTGCTTACAGTTTAGAAAAAATTGCTAAACTTATTGCATGAAAACAATCACATAAAAATACTGTTAATATTAATCATAGTGGATTTACTAAAAATACAGAATAATATTAAACTTAAGAGGGATAAGAGATACCTAAATACTCTGGTTGAGTGCTTGTATAAGCAATTAAGAAGTGCTCTGAATTGATATGATAAAATTGGAAGGAATTAATACCAAGAGTTTTACTTGAAAGTAGAAAAACAGCAAATAAGACAAAGATCCCATTTTGACTGAAGTCCCATTTGACTAACTTTAGTAAATTAGACTTAAATCAATTTCACATCATTGTTCCAACAATGTCTTAGTTAGCCTGCTCGGGATATATCATTGTGTGATATATATTCTACGTTCAACTCTATCGACACATGAATCTGAATGATAAGAGGACAATTACTCGTACTACAACTTAATTTCAAAATTACCAGTTTTGGAAAGCCTTCCCAACACGTATTTCAATTTATTCTTTGATTGTTTTACCGATTAAAGAGGACACACACACACACACACACACACATATATATATATATATATATATATATATATACATATATATATGCTGGCCAACTTGTCTAGTGGTCAGCGTGCCTGACTACGGTTAGGAAGCTCCTGGGTTCGAATCCCAGTTCAGACATGGATGTACTTTCTCTCTCTATCCTGTCTTTGTCCTTTTCTTGTGCGTGTGAATGAAGTATGAATGATGCCTACCCTTTAAACGGGTCCCTATGGCATGTGTGCGGGTGCGATGGTGGCCCACCCCCTGTTGTGCACCCGGGACAACGCCTCGGCGGCTTAGAGGTCGCTGTGTCTGGCAGATTTCTTGGTATCAGGGAACAATAGATTAATAGACTCTGTTGCAGTTGTAACTGTCTACAATCTGCCATTGGAAATATATATATATATATGAAAAATTTGTTACTTTAAATATTCAAATTTAACATAAAAAATTTGACGCTAAATCTGAACAGTTTTATGAATTGTGGTTCCAATAGAAAACATATTATTGCATTACTTTGTTGTTATGTTTTAATTCCTTCGTTTTTAATGTTCGTAAATGTTTTTGTTTTGGTACTGGAATTTGACATATTAATTTTTTTTATTCAGCATCTCATCGTATGTAGATAATAAATTAAAAGAAGTATTTTGTATGTTTGTGTGTCTACCCAATATTTGTGTGTGTTTTTCATATTTTAAACTTTAAACTCTCTTAATAGAAAGATTTATTTCGGGCGTTTAATTTTTTTAGTGAAAAACTAATAAATATCATTTCTAAAAAACTGTACAATATAACTTTATATTGTTTAAATTTTGGAAATAAATTTTTATCAATTTTTTTGCAATGATCGTTACTGAAATTGTTTTTTTTTTTTTTTCGTTAAAAAAAATCTACCTTTATAACACATTTTCTATAAATAATTTATCTTTTATTTTTAAAAATATCCAGATAGTTTTTTTATACACTTGATTACTGAAATAAATAATTAAAAGAAATTTGATTGAGTACTTTTAAAATTAAAAAATTGAATAATTTCACTGAAAATTTGCATTTTGTCATAAAGAAAATTGTAAATATTTTTAAATTTAAAGAAATGAAAATAAATTACAAGAGATAATATATAGTCCAGATACTACAATTAACTTCTCTTAACATTATTCATCGCAGTTCTATTTACCATATCCTCGCTAAATTTCAGTGTATATTTGTTTGCAGTGATTTCTTATAGGTTTAGGTTTCTATTAACTTTTCATTTTGGATTATTTCAAAGTTTATTGAATGTAGACGCATATATTTTGTACAATCTACTTACTGTTTTGATTGCTTAATATAACAAACGAAATTTCTTGGCATTTGTCTAATAATTAACAAATATTTATGTGCCTCTCATGATATTTACCAGCAACTCTTTGTTCCCATTTCCTAGTAATTTTCAACATTTAAGGGATGTTAATTTTTTCTCCTTAACCGAGTCATTAGTTTCTTAGTTTACATGTTGTAAGAATCTAAAAAATTGCACGGAATGAAGAAATATAACAGAATATATGTCATAAAATAATTCAGAAACTTGCCTGATGGCGTAATTAAATTAATTTTTTTTACTAAAATTCTCCTTAATCAAAGACAAGCGCTAAGACTAATTACAATGAAATATTATTTATGTTTCTAATTCTGAAAATTTTTATATTTTTGTTTTTCAATTAATTATTAGTTTACATTAATCCATATCCATGTAAGGGTCATTTCCTAAATGGCAACTAAGTAATTGCGGATTTTTTTTTTTTTAGAAAATCAAAGAAAATTTTTTCATGGAACTAAATAACTTTATTCTGTAATATATTACCCATATTGATCAATGACCTTTTGCCACCTTCTAGGCAGCTTCATAATCTCACGTTCATAAAAATTCTGGTTTTTATTACAAAAGACTGAATCATATACGATTTGTGTGACATCATCATTATTATTGAAATTTTTACCATTCAAGGAGTTTTGTAAAGATCGATACGAAAAGTAATGATATGGTGCAAGGTTAGGACTATATGGTTGATGTAGTAAGACATCCCAACCAAGCTCCAATAATTTTTGCCGAGTAACTAAAGATGTGTGTGGCTTTGTATTGTCATAATAGACCATACCTTTTCATACCTTTTCGATTTGTCAATTCGAGCCCCTTTTCTTCAACAGCATTGTTTAATTTCGTCAGTTGTTCAATGTAGATATCAGAACTGATCGTTCGGCTGGGTGGTAAAAGTTCAAATGATAAAATTCCTATGTAATCCCACCAAACTGATAACAAATTCTTCTTTTGATGAATATCAGCTTCTGACGTTGTTTGAGTTGGTTCACCTGGCCTGCTCCACGATCTTTTCCGCTTGACATTGTTGTAAACAACCTATTTTACATCGCCAGTTATCAGTCATTTTAAAAATGGATCATTTTCATTACGTTTCTTTAGCAAATCGACACTGTTAATGCGTTGCATTAAATGTGTTTCTTTCAGTTCGTGAGGAAACCATGTATCTAGGTTTTAAACATAGCCTTGTTTTAAGGGATTTTCAATGCATATATGTCATACATGAAGATTCTCTGCAATCTCACGTGTTGTACTGTGAAGATCCGAATTGATTATTGCTTTGAATAGGTCGTCATCAACTTCAACTGGACGATCAGAGCGTTTTTCATCTTTGAGTGAAAAATAATCAGAACAAAATTTGGCAAACAAATTTTAACACTGCCGTTCTTTTAAGGCTTTGTCACCATAAACAGCACATATCATTTTATGAGCTTGCGATGTGTTTTTCCCTTTGCGGAAATAAAAAAGCAAAATATGATGAAAATATACATTTTGATTTTTCCATTTTTCAATGGGCACCAAACGAAAACTATCAACTAATCAAAAAACTTTTTTTACTGATTGACAGCTGAATTGCCAACTATCAAATAACAAAATGTGATTTACATTTGTACTACGTCTCCAAACCTAAAAATTCAACTGAAGCTATCTATGAGGGAAATCTATAATTATTTAGTTGCTAACCCAATATATAGGTAGGTAGGTGTGTGTGTATTATAACTAATAATATTTTAGTTTATTCCGTCTGAGTTGTGTTATAGTTTAGCGTTATGCTTACTGTATTTCAATGAAGTATGACTAAACTATTAGTGAATACTTTAACTAATTGTTTTTTTATAGTTTGTTAAATTTTTCTTATAGTTTTTCGTTTCAACTAATATTTTTAAACTGATATAAAGCACAATAATTTCATATTAAATCTGAAATTAATTCAAAAAATTAATGAATGATATTCTATATCATTTATAAAAGAAATAAATGCTTTATCCTGCTTCACGAACTGCACATGCTTCAATGTGTTTTTAGACGTTTATGTTGAACTGTAAGTCGAACTTTTATAATACCGTTATCACGGCTATTTCTACAACGTTTCAATATCACATCAACTTTCTCCTCTCGACAGTTTGGCAGATAAAGAAAATCAATTATGACTTCGACTTGGGAGGAATTTCCATCGTATTTTGAATTGTTTCACTCTTTTTGGGAATATGTAAAGGGAAATTTGCGAAGAGATATGAATCTAAAAATTGAACCTCTTCCTGAAAAATATTGGACTAATTTAAATTTTACAGTTTTTGATGTAATTATAACCTTAATTATTACAGTAACATTTACTGGTTTGAGATATTTATCTTCAAAAATGGTGTTTGAGGTAAGATTTTATCCATTTTTGTGGATTCTCTTAACGTATTTTTGTTATTTATAACGTAATTTTTCGTATTTATATGAAGTTTATTATTAAAAATTATCACACTTTTAACTATACTTTTTATTTAAGTGAGTTCTATTGTAATTAATCTAATTTTAATTATCATTTTGCTATAGTTAGATTTCAATATTATTTCATTATAAGTTATGCTTTTGAATGTTTCGATAATCTGATGTTAATGAGGGAAAAATTGTTATAAACCAGTTCATCAATTCAGGAAAAATAATTATATACACATACACTGATCATTTTTATATAAAGAAAATAGGAAGCTTACTTAGGATTCATTATATTTAAATTTTGTAAGGATTCATCTTAAGTATTATTTTATTTCTTAAGCTAAAAGGAAATGTATATATTACAAAATAAATTTGAATAAATTATTTATTAAGAACTTACACATTCTCAGAATTGAAGAGTGATTTTGATAGTTTCAAATACAATGGTATCATCAGTAATATTGAAATTGTTTGTACTTAAATACTCAAATAGTAAGAAAAACATATAAATTAAGAGTTTGGAAATAAGGTTAGAAATTAATAATTAATCGAAATTATTCAAGCTTCCAAAATCAAATCTTTATCATTTTATTTCTACTAACAGCCATTATAAATATGGATCAGAAAAATTAAGCATCTTTAACGAAAATGAAATATTTTCATTAAAGGTGTTTAATTTTTTCGTCATTAATTTAATAATTTTCACTAAAATGGTAGAAAATAATGGCAATTAATTAAGTGTATTCCATGAGAAAAATCAAAAATCAAATTAAATTGTATGTGTTTCTTAAAAGGCTACAAATCAAATGAGTGAAAGTTTTTACAATTATGAAAATTGTATCATTAAAATTACTGATAATTATAGGATATCTGTAGGTTTTCTGCATTTTACTGTTCTGTGAAATAAAAGTTTATCATAATTACTAAATTCCAAGTGTTATACGTACGTAAAATTTTATATGGATCTGATAATAATAATGTAAATTTATGGATTTCAAACACAATTGTGCAATGGAACAATAAAATAATTTAAATCATAGCAAACAATTCAAGATAAGAAAAGGTCATTTTAATATAATATTAAATTTCGTCGATAAATATACACCGTAAATGCAATTCCCTGATGGAAGCATGTAAATAACACGAAATTTACAACATGCATTACAAATGATTAGAATTCAGTGCAGACGCACATCACGCTCGCTTGTGGCGCCATTTCAAAGTACTATTTATGGTTTGGAGAGATTTATTGTGTTTTTCTTTTATATATATATATATATATATATATATATATATATATATATATATATATATATATATACATAAATTTCTCTACATTATAAAAAATTTTTCTGCTTTTCTTAAAATATTTTTAATACATTCAAATTAATTAGCTATCCCTAAAATTGATCTAATTCCTCAGCTAAAGTTTTCACTGTTAAGTTGATGTCATTTCACTACCTGTTTCCTAATATACACTGCTGCACACCCAAATTGCAACACCAGGAAAGACGATAGATATCATAACAAAATTTATTTTGTAGATAACGTGTTGACCAAATATTAAGTGATTAAATTTATAGACTTCTGTGAAGTGTGGTTCCTGCCAAAATCAGTAGCCGCGATTGTTGGAGATGACATCATCTCCACACCTCGACATTGATTTAAAGAGACTTTGGATATGTTCTTGGTGTGCAGCAGACCAAGCAGCTTCCACGCGTTGCCAAAATTGATCTGGTTTGACAGTTGGGGATGCAATCTGGGTTAATCATTTAAAAACGACGGTCCACATGTTATCTATCGGCGAAAGATTCAAAGAGAGAGCCGTTCATTGAAGCATTTTAATCTCGTGATTGACGAAGAATCCTTGGACAATGTGTGCCATTATCCTGTTGAAATATGGCTATGGGCAAGCTCTGAAGGTAAGAAAGAACAACAGGCTCTAATACCTTGGAGATGTAGAGCTGGTTGCTTAAATTACCTGCAATGCGTAAAAGAGGAGTGCGAGAGGGATATCCAATACCGCCCCATACTATAATACATGGTGCAGAACCAATGTGGTAATGCATAACGCAGCTGTTCAGCGTCCTCTCTCCACGGAGTCTCCAGACTCAAATGCAACCATTGTGGTGGTGCAGGCAGAAGCGTGACTCGTCAGTAAAGACCTTTTTATTCCATTCTGCCGTCCAGTCTTCTTTTACCTAACCATTAATGGTGGAGACGTCTGTGTTTCTTCGTCGAGAGTACATGAAACAATGGACATCTTGCAGGCAGACCACTCTTCTGTAAATGGCGTCGAATTGTATGCGCTGACACTGGATGATGCTATATAGGCTGAATGTGCTGTGCTATAATTCGTGATGAAGCTGAGCGATCCGTCACTGCCTTGCGCACAATTTGTCTGCCGTCACAGGAATTGTTACACTGAGATGGATACGATCAGATTCGTCATACTCACCTTCATCCAACATTTACATATCCGCATTACAGTTGTTTGGTTTCGTCCGACACTATTACCGATTATCCCGAAAGATAAGCCATAATCTCGGAAGATTACTATCGTTCGCTGTTCTCTACAAGGCATAATTGATCGATTTTTTTTTCAGAAAAAAAGCAATAAAAACAAAATTGCCGAATTTGCAAACACCGAAATCTCCATCCCTTAAATAGCGCTTTGAAGTGACGCCTTTATCACGCGTGATGTTCGTCTGCGATGAATTCTAATCATTTGCATATCTCACATCCGATAATGCATGCTGTAAATTTCTTATTACTTGGTAGCTTACTTCAGGGTGTTGCATTTACTGTGGCCAACAGTTTAAAACAAAATTTGAAGCAATATAGGAAATTTATCAAGTGTAAACGATTATTTACAATTGTCAAAATAAAAGTGTGAAGAAAATACTTGCCGATTAGTCTCACAAATAAAGAGAGATTAATGATGAACATTTATAATAAAATAAATGAAAATATGAAAAGTTTTCCATTTTGATATAGTTTCTATTAAATTGAATTTGTCATTCATAATATACATGAAAATGTGTTGGAAACAAATTTCGTAGGTAAATTGAATGTTTTTAATTAATTATTATCGATTTATCACATTTCATAATAACTTTATTACAACAAGATAACTACAGATACTCAAGGATTGGTTCAAGGTCCTTCTTCATCTGTACTTGCATAAATGATTTTTATAATTTTAAATTTCTTGATGTAGTTGAAACCTTTGCGTTTATTACAATACTTTATAGAATGTGAGCTTTTAATCAATTCGAAATATAAAAATTCAAATCATTTCAAATTTATTTACAATAAGTGGCATATTACAATTTAAAATAAGCAAGAAGCAAACTAAGCACGAGTATTTATTAAAATAAAGAAAAAATATACCTATTGAATGAAAGTGATAGTTTTGAATGCATTTCTTAAGTTTTAAAATATAAAAATAGACACTATCATAATTCTTAAAAATAAAAATGCATATGTTTTGGTTGTATGTGGTAGCTTTATTGAAATATTGAAAGTCTTAGATTTTTTTTTCAAAAGCGTAAAATGTCGGACATCTGAAATTTTCAAAAATGCTAAGTTAAAGCAGACCGTTTTACTAGAGAGAGCATAACCGGAGCATACTAATTTTTAAGCGTTTCTGAAAATAAGGTGTCTAAAGCCATGATACCATTTGCATAGTGCAAGCAAGACAGTCTTAACAAATCAAAATAATGAACAGAAAGAGAAATTGAGTGTAAGAGACCGACAGGTATTGTAGCGGCTAAAAAATGAACCATCGCAGTAAAAGTGACCCGATTTTAATCAGCTTCTGTATTCTCCAATATCAATAATTGCAGTTAGAATGAATCTTCATAAGTATAATTCTGGCAGATCAGTAATTTCCAAACCACTTGTCACAGATTTTCATGCTAAACGTTGTCTTCAATGATATCACATTCATAAAACCTGGTCAATTGATAAATAAAAGAAAGTTATATGGTCCACCTTATCATCATTCTCATTTTTTCCCTACAGCAGGATAAGTGTAGGTTTGGAGGGCAATAGCATAAATGTTTGGTCGTAAATATTTCCTCCAGACAGTCATGCCTGCAGATGGATATATCCTGATATCCACTGCCATGGTCAGGTTTTCTGCTGAAAAAAAAAGAACGCAACTCTGAAAGGAATGATTACTGGAAGGAAGTGTAGGAGAATTTTACCCGACCAGTTCCCTCCTATGATGCATACTTTGTTTCCTGAAGGCACTGGAATTTTCCAAATTGATAATGCATCTATCCATGGACAGATACTTGCACAATATTGTTTATATTAATACGAAAAGGAAGTTAAATGTCTATCTTGGGCCTCATAATCACCCAACACAATAATTGAGTCGTTGTAATCTATTTTAGAGCATTCAATATGGAATATTCTCCAACGACATCACTGACAGAACTTTGATATTATCTTAGAGTAGAATGGTACAATATTCCTTGGTACACTATTCAGCACTTATTTGAATCGATTCTAGGTAAATCTCTAGGCTTTATTGCATACAAAAGGCGGTCCTATGCTTTACCGATAAAGGATTCCCTATGCACATCCAAATTATTCCCATTATTTTGATAACTACCTGTATCTTTAGTGAAACTTTTTTATCCCCCCCCCCATTACTTCTAATTATAAATTAGAATGTTCGCAGCTAGCATTGTGTCTGGAGTAGTTGATAGCCAAAAAAAATAATTTCCAGTTTTATTTGTGCTGTTCATGATATTATTATATGAACCTTGATTATAATGTATTTTATAATCTAAACACAATCCGTTTAATATACACTAACACCTCAGCTAAAGAGTTCCCTACAGCTGTTACAGATCATCTCCAATTAATACAAATATACAATGGTTCTTGTTACTATATAGAAAAATGCAAGTAAAAGAAAAATAACCGTTGGTTTAAAAACTAACCCATAACTAGTGGGATAAGTTACAATAGCATGATTCCCATTCGCAAATATGGCAGATTGTTCTTGCAGATTTGAACATGTATTTGGATGTGGATTTGATTATTATAAATTATATGTATTTTAGCAACATTGGATTTTAGCTTATATATTTTAGATTAAATTTTACTTCTTGTATTCTAGTTTGAGATTTTGGCTCATATATTTTAGATTAAATTTTTCTTCTTGTATTCTAGTTGGATATTTTGGTTTGAACTTTTAGTGTAGTTTTGGGGTGTACTGGCTTCTTTAAGACTATTTCTTGGACCAGTGCAGAAAAGCCATATTTTGTGCCAATGTGGTCAATACCCCCTGACGAAGCTGGCCATGCTGGTACTTCGTTCTATTTTATATATTTTTGATATTTTTCTGTTAAATTTTCCATATAGTATTTTCAATGTATTGTTTTCCATATAGTATTTTTAATGTATTGTTTTCCATATAGTATTTTCAATGTATTGTTTTCCATATAGTATTTTCAATGTATTGTTTTCCATATAATATTTTCAATGTATTGTTTTCCATATGGTATTTTCAATGTATTGTTTTCCATATGGTATTTTCAATGGTTCTCCATTAAATATTTTCAATGCATCATTCTTCATCTAGTATTAATTTATGAAATATTATATTAACTATATTTTATTAATTCTATTTTAGCTGCTTTTGCGCTGGATGTATTACTAAGCATAAGTTTCTTTATATATTTCTATATCTAATCTTTTCATTTTATATTTATATGTATATATGTATGTATTGTACATATAGCATTCATCACTCTGTTTTAAAAAAATTTCTATTCATGTTCATATTTATTCGTATCAGCTTATGTACTCTTGGTTTAAGAACCGATCTAAAAGAAAAATGTTTTAAAATTTTTCGATGATTATCAGTTTTCATGTATTATTTAATTGTTAAAAGTATGTTATAAACATAAAATTAAGCCACTAATTTAGATTTAAAATTATACATTTCAAAATATTTATATTCTCTATAGCCCATAGGGAGAAAATATAATATTACACCATCAAATCAAAAAAAGATGCCTGAAAGTGCATGGAAACTTACTTTCTGGACATTTGTGTTGAGTTACAATTTGTATATCCTGGTTTTTAGTGGAGAATATCGATTCCTTCAAAATCCTAGCACAATTTGGGTTGGTATGTATCTTTTTTTTTACCTATCAAACTGCTTATTATTTCGCTTATCGTGTATGCATCTATTGCTTAGTTTGATAAGTAACGTTTGATCACCACGAAAATCTTTTATTTTCCTTATGTATATAAATCCATCTTGCTATTTTTCAATTAAATTTCATTCTTTTTTTTAAATTTAATTTACATGATTTTTAAATATTTATATTTAAACTCTAGATTTAATACAAAAATGAAATAAAAAAAAAAAAAAAACAAGTAATTTTACTTACAATTTTGAGTAAAAATTACTGCTGTTTCGTGTAAAATGGTAGGTAAACTACTTCACATATTTTACTTTTGATTCTTCTCGAAAATCAATCTGAATCGAACTTTGTGAAGGTGAAGATGAAACTGGGGGATCACTTAAATAATATCGTGTTAAACAAACTTCTTATAACCAGATTTTTTTTTAAAAAAAAAAATTCTTTAGCATTTTAACTTTTTATAAGGAATACCGCTACATATCTTAAGAAACAGGAACCCAAGCATGTTATTACTTAAATCTAGATATTGCAATTAAAGTAAATTTTAGAACTTATTTGAAATTTTTTTAAATTTCTATTAGCTGTGCAGAAACTTAATAAAATGAACTATGTATATATTGCACATTTATTGAACAATATTAATACAAATTCTTAATTAAGAAAAACTTCAATACGCAATTAGAAATCAAATATTGTGATCAAATCATTATAATGAATCCCCATTTAATGTGGAATATATTTTACTTCTACTTAGAAATTTAGAAAAATACTTAATTGATTTTAAAAACCATAAACGCAATAAATTTCACATATTTTTATTTAAAAGAAAATTTTATTACACTTGAGGTCTTTCTAAAAACAACCATTTGTTGATTTTTGTTTTAAGCTGTTTAAATTTAAACAATTACTATTTTTTTAAAAGGAAAAGAATTTTTCCTTAGAAATAATTTTTAGCCGTAAACTGGTTATTTCTTTCGTTCCAGTTGAGATCATAATTACGCCACTTGATTGCAATTCTCATTGGTTTAAACGTCGTATTGAGACGGTGTTGTAAGTCGGACTTGTCCACGAATTTGCCATCTCCCTTCAAATCGCATTCTTCGAGCGGCAGAAAACAAGATGAAATTCTCCATCGAATGTCTGAGAATACTGTCGAAATTCATTTCGTTAGTATTACGATTTCTTATGATTTTTAACCGTAAATGATTTATGAGGACCAAAGCATTGGATTGGAAAGCCGTATTTCATTGATTCAAGCCATTAACACGTTGACAAGAACAGGAGAAAAAAAAACAAAACAAAACATCTACTTTATGGTTAGTTTAAATCGGCAAGCAAATCGGAAATTTAAAATTTTAAAAATTTCATTAATTAATACAATTTTTAGTTAATAATGACAGTATTTCTAAACAATATCTTTTAAATCTTAAGACTAATGCTTTGTTTACGCCAACATTAAAACATTTTTTTTTATTTATTGTCTTAAAATTGTTATCTTTTAAAGTATTTTGAGTATACCTTAATTTGGGACAGTAATGGGTACACTCAAAATTAAGAATCAAGAGACACAGGAAAATTAAAATCTAAATTAAATAAAATTAAAAAAATATTGTAATAGATTTTCTATTAAATTGTCAATAGCATTAGATTTAATTTCATTAAAAAGTTTTGCTCAGTTTTTATTTATTTTAAAGAAACGAGTGTCTTTCTTCTTTTATTCATCCATCCATGCATCATATTTAAATGAAAATAGAGCAAAAAATAGGTATATATTAATAGAATATACACTTTACAAAAAAGTAAGACAAATAAAAAAAATTGATATTTGTTTCTTATTATTGATATATTATGTATTTCGGTGAAATATAGAATGTTTTAAGGCTTTGATGGTATTCATAACATTGAAAAACTTGTATTCAAAGTCATATAAAAATTTCAAGTAAAATATTTTGTACTTACCACTCCTGATAATGAAGAATAATTAACTCTGTAAGACCGCTTAGCCCAACTGCCATCAACAACAACAGTCAAAAGAGGTATACCATCTTTATCGACATCACCTCTCGCAATAGCTAATCTCTTTTCTTCTGATGCTGCCAATTCCATTTCTTCAAAGCAGTTACCTCCCAAACAGAACATATTTTTTCATGTTCTTTAGTGTACAGCTTAGAAGACATCGAAGGAATGTTCATGACAGAAAAAAACTCTTCTAAGTTATAAAATCCACAGCCGATACTCATAATTACCTTTACGACATCAGTGTTTACATTTTGTGAAGAGATTTCTGTATCTTCAGTCCACACAATCTTTATAATATTGCACATTCTACATTTGAATTTTAGTCCACATCGCAATCCTTTTTTTTTCTTCAGAAATCACTTCCATTGTTGAAAAAGTACAACCAAATTGGCTATGATTATCTATAGATTGCAATTGCTCAGTAAAATATTTTAAGTCAACTACTCTTCGACCTTCTAATTTGTAGCTACTTTGTATTTCAACGGGTTCCACATCCAATAAGTGATTATCTAATTCCGTACCTCTCTTTTGTAAAAAATAAATAAAATATTGTGAATGTCAGGAAATAGTCATTCACATACATGTTCGTTTATTTATATTTTTAAATGAAATGTCATTAATTATTTATGAAGAATTCTTCCTCTTTATAATGAATGAGGGTATTTTCTATGAAATGAAAATGTTTTGATTATCTCAATTACAAATTAATTTATCAAACAATATCTGATTATTTTTGTTAAATTTGGAATTAATATAAATTAAATAACTTTATTAATCGAATTCAAATGACAGATCGTTATTTTTATAAGCAATCATTCTAAAAACGGGATAAAATTGAAAAAAATAAACAATTTAAGAATGCATTACTTTATTTTTCATAATCAATAAAAAATTTAAAAGTAAAGTTATGTTGTGTTTTGGACATAAAAAAATATACATGCTTAATGTTTGCATGCATATTTTTTCCAATAATTTTCAATAATAGAATGAATGTTAATAAAAATATTCTTTAACAAAAATATCTCAGTATAAGAAATTATAATAAATAAACTTACTTTTCTCTCCATGCATTCAAATTTTGTCCTTTGTTTTTCTTTCTTCTAATTGAAGTATGTAACTGATTGGAAAGTTTATTTCTTCGATGTCGGTAACTCATTTTTAGCTAGTACGACAAGAAATAGCGCATTCAATTGTCTTGAGCAAAAGAAACTTGGATCTGTCTTCCTATACTATTTACAATTGCTGTAAATAAAATGTACAAGGCAATAATGAAAACTCGTGGAGAAGTCTTTTATGAGTGTTTCACAACGGGACTTTCGGACAGCACTTGATGGATTGCTTCCCCCGTGGAGCAGCGCACCTCATGTTGCCAATCTAGGGGCACAAGACAACACCATTTCTTCCCCCTTTCCAGGAATCATTTTCTTCCGATCAAGTTTCCTTCTAGCAGTGGTGAGAGATTTCGGCATTTTGTGTCCGAAAGTCATAAACTTTGAATGTAGCCTGGCGGCAGTGTTGTGCTACGTGCAACCGCATGTAGGTCCACGATCTCCCTGTAGCCCCTACAATGTCTTACAATTTGTATCCAAGCTTTCCCCGAATATCTGGAATTCCATATGCAAGTAATAACGATGACGTTATAATGCATAAAATACTGTGTTAATTTTTTTGTTTTTCCTGTTGATATTTCACATTTCATTGCTGAGGAAGAAGGGTGCTTTACCATGGATGTTTAAAAAATCAAAATGGACTGGTATAAGTAGATTAAAAATAAAGTAATTTTTTAGATCTATTCTTGTAATTGAGTAGATTAATAAAGGCAATATAAAATTTAATTATCATCTGAATAATTAATGGAAATTCTTGTTTTTTGTGAAAGAAAATGTGATGATGACAGATTTTATAAAACTATAAAACTTTCAGAAAGGAAATTTATCAAAATTTATTAGATTGTTGGTAGATATAACATTTCATCAATAAAATATAGGAATCTTGAGGAATATTATAATTGTATACAAAGATTTCAAAAAACACTTGATTTTCCAAAAGTCTCATTTAAAGCTTTTTCTTTTTAATAAATTTTCCTGATTGTCATATCGATCCCATACGTAATATCCGCTGAACCCTTCAATATCAATCGTATAAAAATCGTAGGAAATGTGATATATTCCTACAGAGAGAGAATTAAAAAGGGGGATGCAATTTTACAAACATTTATTATATGTAATGCATGTCAAATTTTTAGCTTTTAGTATACTAAAACTGCATGCAATGACTTACAACATGCATTTTTTAAATGCTAAAATATATTTTGAAAGATTTAATTTTGGTGCATTGATGTCATATTTGAATTAGTAAAAATGACATTTAGGAGAGTTTGAGAATGTTCTGTAACACATTTGTTCAAGAGTGTAATCCCAATTTCCTACACTTTACAAGTTTCATAATAACTACTAATAAGAGGGATATTCTTCCTAAAATTCTGAATTGTGAAAGGCCAATGAACATATTTATTAATGTCCCAAACATCATCGAAACCGATTTGAAAAGGAATGCTTTTACTTACCAAGAAACCGAAATTATCAGAAATAACCTTAAAATCAAAAGAAATATATATACATCCATATATGTATATATATAAATACACGCATACATATACACACACACGCATATATATATATATATATATATATATATATATATATATATATATATATATGTATATATATATATATATATATATATATATATATGTATATATATATATTTGATATTTTTCAGGGATAAAAATAAATACTCCGTAGGTTTTGTTGAAATGTTCAAGTTAATTCTGCATGCAAACTCAGTAAGCAATTAACTTAGGATCAAACATAAAATTGAAAAAACAACAAATTTTAGAAAGTTTTTATAAAACAAAGATTAAAAAATGTGGAATTGATGAATTTTGCATTATTTTTATGACAAAAGTAAATAATTATTGAAATACTATAGATATGTATTTCAATATCGTATCATGTACTTATACTTCTTGAAAAATCATATCAAAAATATAAATAAAGAATTTAAAAAGCTCACTTCATGAGAAATGTATGAAATTAACTTTTTCAATAGATTTAGCTATTTAAAGTCCATACACACACACATATATCTATATAAATAGAGAGAGAGAGACTTTAAACAGTTAAATCTATTGAAAAAATTTATACATTTCTCATGAAGTGAACTTTTTAAATTCTTTATTTATATTTCCTCTGTATATAGTAAAGGGGAGAAAATATCCCATCTCTGAGGATATATATATATATATATCATCACAGAGAAGGGACATTTCCCCCCTTTATTATGTACGAGAGGAAATCCTCAGAGTCTCTCCTATATAGAACAGAAGAAAGAAATGTCCTTTCTCGCGCCAATTTAGAAACATATTTTTACAGGAACACCTGCATCATTTGCTGGGGATGAGTGTAGGGAACTCACAAATTATCTCCTAGAACTACGAAAAACCGAACTTCAAATTTTAGCCTGTGAGGAGGAGCTTGCTGACTAAAGCATGCAATTGATTGGATTGATTATTCAAACAACCATGTATTCATCCGCGATGTGGGCGTTGCTAATTTTTGCGAAAAATTTTAAGTTCTATGCATACAAATAAAAAAATTTTATCATAGATAAAGTGAAAATAAAAATTTGATCTCATTTATAAATATATTTACAACTTAAGTCAGTTTTTAAAATTTCTAAATTCTATAACTTTTTTAGGTTATTAATGTTTTAAGCAAATTATCAAATTACTGAGCCAATTTAAAAATAGTTAAAATAATTTTAAAAATAAATTTCAAAACAGAATAAATTATTATTTTTGTGCATTATAAAAAACTACAAAAAGTGAAGGTCTAGTTATAATAGAACTTGAGAAATATATATTTAAATTTTTCCATAGACTTAACATTAGAGCTCGTTTCCAATATGGCGCGGAAGGAGTTCCCTTAAGAGCTTTTGTGCGTTCTTGTCATTTGCAACCAAAATTACATCTCATCCAAATTAATATTCAAAATCACAACCAAAATTAATATTTTTAATCTTCATATTTAAAAATGTGGAAGTGGTTTTAAAATTAAATTTATAAAACATGATGTCATGGTTTACAACGTGACTCTTATTGTTAAAATCTTTATTTTCTCAGCTTTTTTCTAGATTTGTAGTTCCAATACTTATTTCCGTTCTTGGATTTTTTAGAGGATTCTGTCCTCATTTATCATTTTTTGATAAATATAGATTATATCTTTATGTATGTCTGGGTCCTATCTTTAAGTATGAAAAAAATTAGAAAATTTATGAGCAGCCTAATCTTTTCTGGAAAGCGATGGAGCTCAATAATTCAGCAATCTTCATCGCACTTAAAATCTAACTTATGATCACAAGATTTAAATTTCGATAATATTGGATGTTCAACAGGGTCACTTTATATTTACTGAGTCACCAAAATTGAAAGAAACTGCGAATTCTTCAGAAGTTCTAGAAAAATGTTTCATATTTCACATAAAAATTAAAATTTTTACATTCTTAAAAATTTTGCAATATGAATCGCACTTTCGTTAAATATTTAATTTTCCATGAATGATTTTCAATTAATACTCTTATATGTTGCAGAATTCATTGTGATAATTTATCATTTTTATCGAATAGTTTATACAATGCACCCCATTATGTCCCTCGCAACAGTCTTAACTTTGGAATTGCTGCTGGTATACTTATAAAAACTATATATATAGTAAAGTAGCTAAATCATTACGAATAAAGCCTCCTTTGTCCCACCATCTGGTGAAAACTGATCACTTAGAATTCCTGTCTGGAAAATTAAACAAAATGGGGAAAAAACATGATTTACAAAGTTATCGATCATCGATTTAATACAGAGAAAAAACTTATGGACATTAATGTAAAAAATGGGAAGGTTAAAACTTAAGTTTGTTTTTTCCAAGTTTCTTCACTGTGATGCCATAAAACTTAACGGAAGTAAAAATAATAATCTCTCGGCCAAAATAGAATGCTCAATATCAAGGAATTTTTGAAACAAATAATTGGGTGTGGCGTTGTCTATATTTGGCCTCCACGTTACATAAAATTAGGTTTACCTTATTTAATGGGACTTTTTTTTCCTGTAGGAATGTCTGAAATAGCAGGTGTACATGTCTCTATCACAAAAGTTTTCAGAAATTTGAACAACGCATTCTGGATTCTCGTGTTAAAGTGTCTCACTCTGTGATCCAACGTATGCATTTTGACACTCAAACAGGGATCCAAACATGTTTCGCAATTTCCGGTGAGAAGTTTGAATATCTCAGTTAAGGTATATGGTTATTACTACTTTTTTTCTGTCTCGGATTGTTTTCTCATTTCACAGTGTAAAAAATTATGAAAAAGCAAATGCACGTTTCAATCGTTCTATTCTTTACATTAATTCGTTCCGTTTTTAAGATAGGAATGCTAATTCCTTAGTTTCCCTAAGGTGACATGCTAGGTGGTTTTATTCAGCAGCATATGACTAATGTTTAGAGAGCGATTTTTTTTGCTTTACAAATGCCGAACAATAGCGCTTAAGCCATTATTTTATCGGTCTTTCAATACTTCTTGACCATGTTCTCATATTAAGAAAATACTGTATAATTACTTAAATGTTCGAAAATCATTGGTTGATTAGAGTCTCAGAAAACGCAGTTTGGAAAATGTACCAATCTAATTCTATAGAGATGATAGTCATGTCTGCAAGCAGTCTTGTCTAGTCAGTACTCTAAACAGAATCATTGTCTTTCTTAGAAAATTGGAAACAGTTCTCTCCTCCTACATATCTTCTAATTCCATCTCTTTATCCCTTGCGTGTTAAATAATACACTATTTAAGAGCTCTTATATGGATCTGGTTTATAAGCAATTTAGTATTGTGAAAAAAAAAGGATGATTTATGCGTTGTTCAATCAAAGCTCCCTTCTTAGCAGGGCATCAGTTATTTCATTGCTCATAATTAAACAATGGGTAGGAATCCATTGGAATGAAATTCAGTGTCCTAGTACCTTATGCAAGAGTATACATACTAAAATTTTTGAGATATAGATTGATTATTCAAAAGAGCTTGAAGCGTGCTTTTTGAACCTGATATTACAACAATTCTTACAAAAGAGTTGCATTGAATTGGTAGTTGTTGAATCGCCACGGCAATAGCTTCCATAATCAAAGCCAGTAGTAGGAGGCCAAAATGGTAAGTAAAATCTGAAAATCTCACAATGGATACCTGCTTCAACACCGTGTATTTTCTTTAACACAGAGCCATCAGTGAAGACATGCAAGCAGCTTTTATGAATATAACAATAGCTTTTTATGAATTTAGCTGAGGGTTGCAAGGGTTTTTAGTTGACATGTATGAAAATAATATTATGATAGTTTCAACTTAATAACAATAACATAAGTCGATTTCTTTATAATTAAAAAAATTTAATTTAGTAAAATAATACTATTAGAAAAGCGTTTCGATTGCTTACAACTAATATCAGACTAAAATATTAATCAATATAAACGAGGTTCTTAACATTTTTCTTATTATAACACTTTTTAAAAAGATTTTGTTCATCAACTCCCTCTTATTCTTTTAGTAAAATACATCATATTTTATCATCCGTTTTTAATATTTGATTCGACAATCAGGAAGTTACCTATCATTTAACCAAAAAGACTTTTGCAAAAATAAATCACATAAGTAATTTTTAAATAATTTTCCTTGGGAAATAGGGGAAGAATAAAGATCAATAATTTTTAGATTATAATTTTTTTTAAAAATGATAATGTATATTAATAAGTTATTTTATTATTACATTTGAAATATCATATTAATAATGGATAAAAATTTTGGTGACAGGATGGAATGTAATCGAGCCTCTTCCCTTGAAAATATACATTCTCTATGTTGCCCAGTGTGGATATTACCTACATTCCTTCTATGCAGTATTATTTTTGGATGAAATAAGGAAAGATTTCCATATAATGTTGATTCATCATCTCGTCACTATGGTGATGTTATTGCTTTCATATTCTCTCAGGTATTCAATTATTTTAATTATCATATTATATATTTTTTAAAAAAGATAATATCTATCTCTTTGAATTTTCAACTACTCCATTTGCTACAATTTTAAGAATAATGACGTGGGATCACATCATTACACGTTGATGAGCCACAAAAATTTAGAATACTACAGTGAAGCTACGGAGAAATAATGAAATGAGAGATATTAAAAAACAAGTAAATAATGTTGTTGCTATACAGTAAAATACTGCAATGGAATCAAATTGATCCAAAAATATCCAAGACAGTTTTGGTTACATCTATAACTTCCTTAGAACAAGCGGGTAATCAAGATGTATCTTTAAGAGCTTTGGCAATATGGTAGGGTAATCGAAAGTATCATTATGACTAGACAATATTGTCAATTAAAACGTTTCACTGTCTTGTCACCGTAGCTCAGTGGTCAAAGCAGCGGATTTCCATTGAATCAGCCGTCGTTCAAATCCCGCAGGAGTGGTGTGGAAATTTTTTGAGTTTAATTTCAAGTGCGAATATTCTAGAAAATTCTTTGGTTTACTGGAACGGTGTTCCAGAACTTTCTGTTATCGTATAAAACAGCAAGTTGCTCAGTAAGTAAGTTAGTTCTCACCTTTGTGGAAGAATACTAACCGTGAAATAAAAAGCTTTGGCTTACTAGTTTCCCAATTATTCTAAGCGACATCTTTGGTGGAGGCACCGGGTAAATCCTTAGAAGCTACCGTGGAAGAAATTCCTGAGTTAAGAAGAAGACGTCGGTTGCGTGGACTCCTTCCTCGTTACGGTCTCTACGCTCCTACTCCTAGGAAGAAAAGTATGACCGACTCTGAGGTCAGACCTGTGGTTGTAATTCAACCTTCACAACAATTGTGAAATCCGTCCATCTTCAGCGGAGAACCTGGTCAAAACCAAAGCAAGTGGCTAAAGGAATATGAGCAAGTAGCCAAGTTTAAGAAATGGGACGACACTATTTGTCTGGCCAACTTATAGTTCATCAATGGTACCTCTAGACAATGGTACGAAAACAATGAAGACAGCCTTGACTATTGAGAAAATTTTTGTAGATATAAATTTAGAAAAAGACTTTTGGTGATTCCCATCGCTATGAGCAAAAAGCGCAAAAAGAGCTTGAAATTAAGGCACAAAAGCCTGGAGAAAGCATTCAATCCTATATACAAAACGTACTAGGAATTTGTCATCAAGTAAATCCAAATATGACATAGGACGATAAAGTGTCGCACCTCATGAAAGAAGTCGCCGAGGACATATATCAAGTTCTCCTAACGAAAGAAATTAAATCCACTGAAGATTTAATCAAGTGGTGTCAACACATCGAAGACATGAGACAAAAGAGAATTGGAAGACGAAAATTTAATCGCTTACCTAACGTCATTCCGATGGATGCCCTAAACGAGGAGCCAGATCTAGTCCCTTTTGTAAGACAGATTGTGAGGAAAGAGGTGCAGCGATTAGTCGCCTCACAAGTGTCAAATCCTGAACAACACATGAACACAGTTCAAGGTATTATAAGAGAAGAAGTGGAAAAGTCGAAGCCTCTATTACTGCAAAGAGAGAATGGATTGATGTTCGACCTAGACGCCAGCTAAAGCCTGACGTCGATGAGAGACGACCCAGATCCATCATTCAGCCGGAGAAGAAGACCAACGTATGGAGGACGGTGGATAACTGGCCTGTTTGTTTCCATTGCGGAAGACCGGACCATGCTGTACGGCATTGCCGTGAAAGAAGAGCTATTTTTTTATAGATTACAGAGCAGAGAGAAAAAACACCGCTAAGCAATGTGTGACCCCTGGGACCGCCGCCAATGAATTCAACAAAAACTATGCAAGGAGTCTATCGCCTAGCCCTGTCTGAGGTCGATCGTCTACTCGCCGCTTCAGATCTCCATCGCTATATAGACGTTCCAGTATCTCTCCTGGCCGAAGAAACGAGGAAAACTAAATACCGCGTCCTTTCTCTGAAGTAATGCCGCTGAAAAGAAAAATCCTCCCGCTGCCGCAAAGATGACGAAAAATTATCTAGAAGTAAACATTGACGAACAACCAGTATGTGTACTCGTGGATTCCGGTGCATCATTTTCTGTTATCTCAGATCAATATCGATGTCAATTACGAAACGTTATGCTCCCAATTGATGAAAACGTAATTCTCAATGTAGTCAATGGCAGTCACGTATTATCAAATGGAAAATGCATTCTCTGATTAAACATTAATGGTCTGATACATCCCTTTGAATTTACAGTTATGTCGCAATGCAGTCAAGATGTTATACTTGACTGGCACTTTCTGAAAAGCTCTGGAGCAGTAGTTGATTGTGGCAGATCAGAGCTCACGTTTGATGGTGTTGGGGAAGACTCTTCATCTTCTGGAATTTGGCGAGTGAATAGCATCCAAGATTACATCATACCTCCACGCTCTATAGCTAAAATATTCGTAACGAGTTCAGATATTAATGCCGCTACAGATGTGATAGTGGAAGGAAGTAGACTGCTACTGCTAAACAAAGAAGTGGCTGTTCCCTCTACAATTCTAATGTTTTGTGATGGTAAAGCTGAGATGTGGATAACGAATGCTCAAGCAGAAGTGAAATTTATTCCATAAGTTATGTTTGTAGGATATGCGGAGGCCCTGGACGGAAATTATGTGAACCTTATATCCAATATGCGAAGCTGCTTGGACAGCAAGACGAAAGATAATTCACCTATGATTGATTATTTTCAAATGTTGCTGTAACCAGATCTCACAAGCGAACGAAAACGGCAAGTTCTTAAATTGTTGTCTGAATTTCCTGCAATTTTTGACCAATCGAGGAAAACTGGAGCAAAAGGGAATGTTAAGCATCGGATCACCACTGGTGACCACTTACCGATTAGCCAACGGTCATAGTGTATCCCCAGCTGAACATCGAATTATACAAAAAGTAGAAAAGATGCTGAACAGAGGCGTTATTCAACCATCATTCCATGGTCATCACCAGTTATCTTTGCGAGGAGAAAGGATGGCAGTTGGCGATTTTGCGTAGACTATAGCCGTTTTAACAAAATCACGAAGAAAGACGCTTAGTCACTCCCACGTATTTACCACACCTTAGACAGTTTAAAAGGATCAAAGTTCTTTTCACCCATAGATCTTTATTCTGGTTATTGGCAATTTGAGGTTGACGATACAGACCGTGAAAAGATGGCTTTTGTCACACCAGAGGGACTTTATGAGTTTAAGGTAATACCCTTCAGTTTGTGTAATGCACCGGCAACTTTTGAAAGAATGTTAGACAATCTACTACGGCATCTAAAATGGACCATATGTCTCTGCTATCTCGACTACATTGTCGTGTTCTCTGAGAACTTCGAAGACCAACTACTTAATTCCATCCAAATAGCTGGCTTGGTTATGAATCGAAAAAATGCCTCTTCGGGGCTCAACAAATTAAGATTCTAGGACACTTAGTATCGGAAGGAAGTATTCAACCGAACCCAGAAAATGAGAAAGCTGTGAAATGTTTCCAGACTCCCAAAAGTGTTCACGATGCCAGATGTTTTCTAGGACTCTGCTCTTATTACCGACATTTTATCCAACATTTTTATCATCAAGCGAAGCCTTTGCAAATTTAGCTGAAAGTGGAATCTAAATTTTGTGGGGTCTTGAGCAGGTGGATGCTTTCAACCGATTAAAGGAGGCACTGATATCGAACCCAGTATTCGGAATTTACAATGAAAATGCCACAACCGAATTGCATACAGACGCAAGCGGCTATGGTATCGGAGTAGTCCTGGTGCAGATACAACACGGAAAGGAAAGAGTCATAGCCTATGTAACATGGACTCTAACAAAATCTGAGAAAAATTATTCTACGACTGAAAAAGAGTTCATTGCCGCCGTATGGGCCGTGCTCAAATTTAGACCCTATCTCTATGGAAAACACTTTTCCATAGTGACAGACCATCATTCTTTGTGTTGGCTAACCAGTTCAAAGACGTCTTCTGGAATACTTGCGTAATGGGCCCTGCGACTACAAGAATACTATATTTCGATCATCTATAAGAGTGGATAAAACACAAGGACGCTGATAGTTTATCTCGAAATCCAGTAGATGACCCTATATCTTTGTAAGTCATATCTACCACATGTATTGGTAACATCGCTGATGAACAAAGAAAAGATCCTCGACTTATTGAACTAACACGGGCTCTTGAATCTAATGCCGAACCAGTGAAGAGAAGTTTCCAACTGATTGACACCATACTCTGTAAAAAGAACTTCAATACATCAGGTAAAAAATGGCTTCCTGTAATTCCTAAGCATTTACGTCAAGTCATTCTGCAACAATTCCATGATGCACCTATGGCCGGACATTTAGGATGGGTCAAAACATACGATCAGATTAGGAAGCGATTTTACTGGCCAGGTCTTTACCGAAGTGTGCGACGACATGTTACGCACTCCCGGGGATATCAGCGTAGGAAACCTTCCACAAAAGCCACCAGGAAGTCTCATGCCTATACCATCTGCTGTAGCACCATTCCATCGTATTGAGATAGATCTCATTGGACGATTTCTGAGTTCAGACGCTGGAAACAAGTGGATGTACTGATTATTTAAGTCGCTAGGCGTTGACAAAAACTCTGAAAACCGCCTAAGTTCCAGAAGTAGCAAAGTTCTTCGTCGAGGGCATAATGCTGAAACATGGAGCGCCGCGAGTTATTATTAATGATAGCAGACAAGTATTTCAATCAAAACTTCTTTCGGAGATCATTCAACTGTGCAGCATCAGTCATCGTATGACGACAACCTACCATCCTCAAACGAATGGACTTCCACAGCGAATCAACAAGACAAAGGGCGACATGTTATCCATGTGTATGTATGTAGGCGTAGAACAGAAAAACTGGAATGAGATTCTGCCGTTCGTGATCTTCGCTTACAACACTGCTAAGCAAAATGTAACAGGATTCACTTTTTATTTGTTGCATGGTCGAGAAGTTGAAACCATAATTGACATTCGTTTTCCTTTTTGTTCTGGCATTGAAAATGACTATACTAAGCATCTTGTAGTAAAAACCAAAGAAGCCAAGCAATTAGCCAAATTATCTGGCTTCTTTGGTTTGTGCATTATGATTGCGTACGTTAGACACACAAGGAAGGGACCGCCAGAATTATGATTTCAAGCATCGAGTAGTATCCTATTCACCGGGAGATTTGGTGTGGGTTTTCACACCTGTTCGGAAAGTAGGTCTGTCCGAGAAGCTGATTAAGAAATGCTTTGGACCGTACCAGGTGTTGCGATGATTATTCGATGTCACCTATTAGGTACAAGATCATAACCCCACATCGAGACGCCGAAAACAAAGACACCGTTCATGTATTCAGAATGAAGCCTTATTTCGACCACGAACAACAAGCACCTGATTCAGATTGTGATTCTACAGCATCGGAGAACAGAATAGATGAGAAGACACAACTTTTTCTGGGAAGATCCAGTACACCGGCCCACTGACTCGTTCAAGGACAATGACTGGGTAAATATAAGAACAGAGGGATGCTGTCCTTCTAAAGAGAAAGAAATGCCAATTAAAACATTTCACTGCCATGGTCGCCGTAGCTCAGTGGTTAAGGCAGCTGATTTTCATCGAATTAGTCAGCGTTCGAGTCCCGCACGAGCGGCGTGGAAATTTCTTGAGTTTAATTTCAAGTGCGAGTATACTAGAAAATTATTTGGTTTACTAGAACGGTGTTCAAGAACTCTCTGTTATCTTATAAAAGAGAGCAAGTAGCTCAGTATGCAAGTTAGTTCTCACCTTTGTAAAAGAATACTAACTGTGAAGTAAAAAAGCTTTGCCTTACGAGTTTCCCAATTATTCTAGGCGACAGTATTTCACTACTCATTGAGGACAAAATATATCAATGAAGATTTTATTTACCATTAAAAAAAATTTCATTTTCAAAATCCATTTACTTTCAAAAATTACAAAATAATCCAGTTAATTTTCGGATTTTACAATGAATATTACTTTATTTCCCCATAAGTGGGCCAGGAAAGCCTCTTTATGAAAGGATATTACAAAAATTAAATTAGCGTTTCAATTTGGTGTCCCGAGCTACCAAAATATTTAAGTTCTTAATAATTTATGAAAATTAAAAGAAATATTTTTAAATACTTGATTATGGTTGTAGACTCTTCACCTTATTATTCCCTTAAAATATATGTAATAGTTCAGAACAACAATATTAAAACACTGGGTGAAAAACAAAAACACAATCATGTTAAATCTTTAGGTTTTTTAATGTGGAAAGTGACTGTGAAGTAACAAAATGGACTTCGTAAAATTACAACTTTTTCACTATTTCTCATTTTTTATGAAATATATATTATACTTTCATTATTTACTGTACATTTCATGAAAAATATTAAACTGAAATTAATGACTATAATATTCCAACAAATAATATGGCAAGACCACATAAGTGTTGCAAAATCTTTAAATAATTATTAAATGTACGATTATTATAAATATTAATTTATTTGGATGACTTTATCTCATTTCTTAAACAAAATTAGTAAAAATTTAAAGTTTTTTCTTCGTAATGAAATTTTCATGTTTAATTAAAGGTGGAGTACGTGAATGAAATAAAATAATAGAAACAATTTTTACTGGTAGTTTGATTACTTTTAGTCTAAATTCAAATTGAGATTGACATATTAAATTTGTACACAACAGAACTTATGATCGACACACTATAAAGAAGCTGTTTCAAGATTATATAATGTTCATAGAACAAGAAACCAAACTGGTCATTGCTTTTTATATAAGTCCACTAAGGATCAAATCATTGAGGACACAACGTCACATGGTCCATTTTATTAATAATTTCATGCCGATGAACAACGACATATTGACATCTTCAAATAGAAAATGCCTTATAGGAACAAAATTTAAATCCTATAATGGAAATTATCCATGAGAATAGTGAGATATGTCTGCTTTCGATATTCAAATTCTATTCTAGAATAACTTATCTCAACATCAAGATAAAACACACGACTACAAATATTCTTCCAACGTTTTGCTAAGAAGGAAGCAGACATTCAATATAAAATAACTTCTATCAATTCTTGTCAGATGAATAAATTTAAGGAATTCTGAAATAATGTGCATGATGATTCAAGAATTAGAATTTCTGAATTGTATTTGCATAGATTGCCTTTTGGTTTCAAGCCTCACTTCATCGTATTGTAGTCCAGCTAAACTAATAATTCTGGAATGATCATCAATTTGTATTAATAGTTACACGCTATTAATGATTTAATTTTATTTTAATTTATTTAGTTAAATGATTTTAGTGGATATGTTGTTCTAATGTTAAATACTCATTTTTTTCTTATTTATAATAGTTTTATGTATTTGAATGATTTTATTGATTGATACTCACCTAATCCAATCATTTCGCTTCGATTTTAGCTTACTGTTCTTCCTATTAAAAGATACGTTTTCAAGTTTATACGAGGGTCACTCTAAAATTTTTGAGATACAACTAGGTTCTTAAAGTTATGCTTACAAAATTTTACGTGTGTTCAAAGTAGTTTCCTCCAGCATCAATGCACTTTGTAGACGAATTTTCCACAGATTAAATGCCTCAAGCCATTCATTTCTTGGAATAGATGAAAAAATGCATTTATAGCCACATCAGTCTCTTTTTCTGAATGAATATAACGCCCATGTAAGTTCTTTTTTTTAGATTAAAGAATGACCAAAAGTCGCACATAGTTAGATCAAATTGATAATGTGGATGTTCGATCACTTTAATTTGTTTTTGTTTAAGAAAACTCAACTGTTAATCCGGTTGTATGTGAAGATGCATTGTCATTGTGAAGCATTAGTCCCCTAACATTCAGTTCTTGTAGAACTTCTGGAAGACATTTAGTGGTATACCAGTTTGCTGTTACTGTCTTTTGTCATTCCAGCTTGATAGCTTTGACCAATCCCGTACTTCTGAAGAAAACGGCATGCATCACGTTTTTCAATGTGCGCGTTGTTTTTTAACCATTGTCGGCGTGGGATCATCTTCAAAAACTAATACTTTGCTTTCTTGAAGTGTTGGAACGTCAAAAAGCAGTATGTACGTTTCAACACCTGTTACAATTTTAGAAATGATGCGGTGGCCACCATCATTTAGCAATTTAAGAGTTTCTTTGCTGATTCTGACACGCTCCTCTTTTTGATGATCAGTTAGATTATGGGGAACCCAACGGCAAACTACTTTTTTCATATGTAATTCTTCATGAATGCTTTTGTGTATGGCGGCGGATCCAATGTTAAGTTCCTTCTGTATCACTTGATAGGTACAGCGATTATCATCCATTAACATTTTTCGTAAGGCAGACACATTATCCGGGGTTACTGCCGACAGCAGTCTTCCTGTGTGTTCTTCATCCTGAAGAAAATTGCGACCTCTTCTAAATTCTCTAAACCATCTGAATACAGTAGCACGATCTAGAGATTCATCACCAAATGCTAATGGCAACCGTTGAACGCGTTCTTCTTGATTTAATCCTGCTTTAAAATCTTAGAACATCATAGCACGAAAATGTTCTCGCATCAACTCCATTTTCTCTTCTGTTTAAAATTTATTCTATGCTAAACAAGTTGAAGTCAGTAAAAAATCGTCTTCTGTGTTAAAATACTTTGTATTTTAAAATAAACCATTATTTTTATTTTGTAAATTCTCGCCTGCGCGTATTTCAAAAGTTTCAGAGTAACTCTCTTATATGCTGTCATAATACCTTATAGAATAATTTGTGATAGAATGAATTAATTCTCTAAATGCTAGCATTTTTATAACTTGTATGCAATATTTTTATGCACGTTTAATGCATAGAATATTTCTTGGATTGCATTTTTACTTTTCATTTCTCAAAATTTGAAACATTTGTCGTTTCAGATTCTTTTTTTCTTTTTATTTCAATAAAATGTTTGCAAGATATTTATAATTATTTTAAAAAATGGAAAAAAAACTCAATTAACAAAACAACTTATCTTAGCCACAAAAATGTTTTTGAGTATTATGTTGAATAAAGTATAATTTCTTATCATTATGGCCCAGATTTTCACCTTATTTACTTTAAATTTGCCTGTTAATAATATTTTATACTTCTTTAAATAATAAGTTGTTTGAAAATTGAGATTTATGTGTTTAATATAAATTTTTTATTTTGTTAATCTAAAATAAACATTATTATCATTTAGGTATCACAGTATTGGTACATTTGTATTACTAACTCATGATATCTGTGATTTCTTTCTTGAACTGTCAAAAGTCATAGTTTATTTTAAGGAACAAAATGGTAAAATTATTTGGATCATTGACTTTTTGTCACATTTGTCTCTCTTATCCTTTGTAATTGTTTGGTAAGTGAAATAATTCTCATATCCTTGAAATTAATAGAAATAAGTATTATGATATAAAGCTAAGAATAATTTTTTCAGTTCAAGCTACTTTACTTTTTTAAAATTTCATATATTAATACAGATAAAACAAATACACTGATGACTATTAAAATTGCAACATTATGAAGGAAAACAAACTGAAAATACTACTGATAGCAGGTAAATAGTTTGGCATCAAGACAAAATGCTTATATTTCCAAACAGTTTAGGA
This sequence comes from Latrodectus elegans, assembly GCA_030067965.1. Taxonomy (NCBI): domain Eukaryota; kingdom Metazoa; phylum Arthropoda; class Arachnida; order Araneae; family Theridiidae; genus Latrodectus; species Latrodectus elegans. The sequence continues at coordinate 82,188,556 of CM057820.1, read as the reverse complement.
ATATACAGGAGTGAGAAATTAAGGATAACAGTTGCTACTACTGGAAATTTATGTGGTCTTTACCAGCTAGGAAAGATGTCGATTTGAATTAGGATGACAAAAACGAGCGATTCATTCTATGTTGCTTCTAGTCTACATGCCACACTTCCTCGATCCTAGTCGTTACAGAAAGGTGGAGGGCAGTCTCTCAGCAAGCCATAGGTTCAATGATTTCAGTTGATAAAAGACTTAAATATTGTAAGCCAAACTGAATATTGTCTCAATCGAGTAATGATAGAAAAAGATGTAGAACTTGCACTCTTGTATTATCATGTCGAAAGATGGTGCTTCCCAGGTTTGAATCCACGAAACATCATCTTTCGAGCTTGAAACTTATCTTTCAATCTTAAGACTGCTGTTTGTCTGTATCTTTGAAGATAGAGATGGATACTAGTCTTAAGGTGTCAGAAATGTACCCATAATCATTCAAATTTAAATCCATCCGAACAAATAATGTGTGTGACGTACCCAATAGCTTCACACACCATCATATCTGTTCAGAGCCTCTATGATGAAACTAAATACAATAAAGTGTCTAGTATTCTTCTCGGAGCCATCAGACACATGTACGGTCATGATGAACGCATAACTAGAACTATTCAGAATTCTGCACTCATAACTAGGACTGGTCTGAAAAGACAACAGTCTACCCCTTCCGTGATCACGTTTATCATTAGGCTCACCAAAATCGTCATTTCTATTTTGCATTGTCAAAGGAAGCCGAAGAAATGGTATCCATGATAACAATCAATACTGCTGCAAGCATTCACTCTTCGGAGCATAAGATCTTGGATATAAACTCATCTTCACTGAACAACGGGAGAAAGATGCGACGCTTCAGCTAAAATGCTTTGCAATTGACTTCAACCAGAAGTTTTCCAGTATGCAGTGTGAAAACGTCATCGCGTTGCACGAGAGAATACTAGACATGCCACAAACAAATCTCTTTTTTGCCTGAGCTTTCTTGACGAGAATGTAAGGTTTTACTAGGCCGAGCTCAACATACATGTGTCCTTTCAGGTGGTTGTCATTGGTGCGATTTGAGACCCTGCATGCATTTCGACAGGACCATCAACAGTTCATCGATTAGCAAGTGGTTAGATTTCAAAAAGTGCATATAGTCAACTATCTCACTCTCGGTGATCAACAAATCTGTCTATATCTCATTTTGTCACTCGGTGGGAAAGATTTCTCAAAAGAGGTTTATCATAATATTCTGCAAAAACTCTGGCCTTACAAAATGATTTCGGTATAATATAAATCTACTGGGCAATTTTCTTTATGCAAGGATTCCGATGTCGTTTTTCCCTGCTCAACAATCCAAATGCTTTGAAATAATAATGATATTCATATAATCTAATTTCTTTCTTTCACATGGTTTTGTGTGACGTTCATAAGATCATTCCTTCGTGGTATTACATATTTAAAGCAATTAATATTTAACTGAATAAAATCGAAATCACTCGAAATAATAAACAATCTATAATCCATAAGGAGTTATTAAAATTCCAACTATTTGATATAAAAGAATTAGTATTTATAGGTGAGCTCAAATCCCACATCTAGTTATATGATAACTTTAAATCAAATTACATATTTCAGAGTTACTTCACTATGGTATCAAGAAATTATATTAATTACTGAATACACCAGAACTACTTTTTGCCTATCATTGCTCCAAATTTTAAATTAAAAATATTTTTAATAGAAAATACAGTTAATATGCAATAAAAATGCACTATACAAAATGCAGTTAATGAAAATGCAAAAAGTACGATTTTTTAAGTGTAGAAAATTACAAGAATTGTTCTACTCTTAATCTATAAATTAAAAACTAATTAATGCTTAACAAACATTTATTTTAATATAGATTATTAACATTTATTTTAATATAGATTATTTCTTGTACAATTTTTTACATTTACATAGCTTTTAAATCGTAATAAATTTATGCACACCTGTATTCCCAAGTTCCAGTAAAAGTTAAAAGTTTTCCAGATAGGATTAATTTTATATTTATATTTCAGTACTATTGATACAAATTTGCAGTTGATAATTGTAGAATGCCGTGGTTATTAAACTTGAAGAAGTATGCTGCTCAATGCTCTAAAAATGTGCAAATAACCTTATCACAATTTATATATCAAATACAGGCTGAATTAACTTACATATTCATGGCTGAAAACCATTGAAGAGATTTAAAACTAGAAAAAAAATTTCGCCATATATAAATTGATAGATGTTTGAATTTTTAATGGCATTTTCTAAACCCATTAACGACTTATAAAAGTAAGAAATCAATTTTATTATAGTAAAATATCTCGAACATAAATGTGATAAGAAAAGTCTTTATTTCAAATTTGAACATAGAATAAGAACTGTAGTGCTATGAAAACAAAGTTTGTAAACTTTGTTGTAGTCGAAATGTCTTGATTTTAACAGTAAAGCAGTTTGTTTTCCAGAAGATCATCTAAATAGCAGTTTACATTGACCTTACTTTGACATTGTAAACATAGACAAAAATATAGAGTATTATGGGGTTGTTTTGAATAGTAGATGGATGGATGGAAAATACTATCTCAAAGCATTTTCCAGTTTTAAGCTTGATTGATCATATTTCTTAATAAATGTATATGCTTCTAATATTTTAAAAACATTTAATTCGAATGTAATATTATTGATGTATAATCATTTGCATTACTTTAGTTTATATTATTTATAAAGTGAGCTCTAACTTTTTAAGAGACGTGTCTCTATGAAACATAAATATGAATCGTTTCTGATCTTACATACATACCGAAATTTTATTTGATTAATATATAATTCACTTATTTTATATAGTAAGATAATCACAAATTAACAGAGTTAAGGCGTATTACTCTCGTCTGCGTTAAAGCATTGAACCTTACTAAGGCAGTGAATCTGAGCATTGTAATTATGAAAGTTTTATATTTTTTACTGTAAGAAAGAATGAGTAAAAAAAATTTCATAACATAATGTAACAAATTATTATAGACTGGTTTTCTTGAACTGTTATAAGTTCACGTAAACACAGCTCGCTTTACCGCATTGAAAAATATATTAGCTAAAAAGAGAAATGTATGTTTTATATATTGAAATCATAAATAATAATTCAGTCATAAAAATAATAAAATCATAATTAATTAAAACATTTCAGCAGAAATGAATAATGTTTGGCCAACTTATGCCCATTTTGGAGCTAGTGATAATCTTGAATTATTCAGTACCATATCATTACAATCCTGTCAAAATTAATTTTTAGATGAGTTAAATAGGATGAGCTAGATTCTGATAAGAAATTATAATCTGTTTTGGTAGAAGTTATTTTTTTTTATAAAATTTGATTTTGTGTTACTAATCACTGCCAAAAATTATTTTGCAATTTTACTTGTAAAATTTTTGCATGTGATTTAAAGAAGAAAAATTAATCTTAGCAATAATTCTTAACAAATAATTTTAGCAATTACTAAGTTTTTAATTTATAAATTTTTAGGTTCATTGGACGGTTGTATATTTTTCCATTAAGAATCTTGTACAACAACATGAATTTTTTGCCGTGTATGTTTATTATCAATTTGTTTTTGTGGGCACTGCAAATTATTAATATTTATTGGACTTTTGTAAGTATATCAATTTTCTTTTTCATAATATACAATAGATTGAAGATTTTAAGCAGCGATGTATATTTCAAAAACATATGGGACTGCCAAAATATCTAATTGTTATTAATAAGGACCTATTTGATTAAATTCATAATAATTAATTCATAATCAAATCGAAGTAAAATCTCCTTTTATCCTGAGGAGATTAGTATGTTATGTTAAATAAACATCATCACTACGATATTATCTCCATCAAACAATTTTATTAATTTCCTTTACTATTACAGACATTCTAAAATTTCCAATCGTGTGCAAAGGGCATAGCACACTCTTCACTCTTGATCCCTTTTACTAGGGTTACAAGAATTATCTTGGCGCGATGGCACCAAGCTCTGGGATTCACCACAATCCGTTTTAAAATGGTCACTAGCTTGAGGTCTGGAATGAATTCAAACCAAGAATTAAGGTTCAATAAATCGTCTCTTCAGTAATCAATCACAATTTTAGATTACAAAACCAGTTATTCAGCTTAAATGAAGAGTTGAATGATAAATTTTCAGGAAAACAACTTAATATAGTATGCTCACAATTCTTAGACAAAAAGGGATCTAATGGTGTGTAAGAACATTTTTCGATATTTTCATATCTGAATGTAACAAATAGCATGTACGTGAAGTGAAAATCAAAACTATATTAATCAGTTAATTTATTTGATCAAACATTTTTAATTTTTAGTAATGTTCACGTATCAATACAAAAACTTCCAAGCGTTCGCATGAAGAACACTTGAGAACAAGGACATCAGGTTGCATCTAACTAACGGTCACAAGCTGTAATGATGAACTAATGTTGATCACTAAATTGTGTTATGAACGGCTATTGTTTTGATTTTATTATGTATGGACCCGCATTTGTTTCCGACCAAAAAACTGTTAGATTTCCTCTATTTAAATACTTCAGTTATACGAGGATGTTTTCTGGAATGTTTGAGATTTAGGTTTATGAAGTAACATTTTCAAAATTTTGAGGTGTTTAAAATAGTTTTATCAAGTACCAATGCATTTCTGCAAGCAAACTCTTCAAGTATTAAGTACTTCCGGAAGGCAAAATGTGATTGATGGTTAAATACTTTTTCTTCAATCAGAAGTTAAACACCTGTATGTATTGATTATGTTCAAATATAATGAATAGTTTGCCTCTAATTTTGAATTTTTGTGTCTCAAAGCTCCCAAATGATTTCTTGAGAAGTTGCAATAAATACAGTGTGCAGTTAAGTTATGCGTTCAATTTATTTATTGAAATTATTATTATAACTATTAGTCTGTGTTTTTCTTCCTCTTTCTATTGATGTGTATATGTATTTAAATTGAATTCCCCAAACCAACAAAAATATTGAAATTGAACAGTATATTTATCGAAATGAAACATTTGATACAAGTTTCAAGATCACATAATAAAAGCGCGGAAAAGCCATTTCAAATATAAAATACTAATTTATTAATTACTGGAATAACATTTATAAAATATGAATGTAAGCAGGCAAATTCCATGCATTGTCGTGTCTTACCAAAGTCAGATGTTAATTTCTGGAATGGATCTCCATTGCAATTCATCAAACAGTACAAGTAAATTTAAAGTTGGTAGTGGATGAGTTGTCATCCAATGATATCTCATATATCAGCGATTGAAGAAGGGTCTGGTTACTTAACAGTCGAAGGCATTATACCTTCACGCAATAAATCATATTCAGTTACAGCAGAGGTATTAAAGGAGTGTTATCCTATTAGAAAACCCATTCTTGAAACTTGTTTGCTAAAGGCAATACTATAGTTATTAGGTTGGTTTACTAATTTAAAGTTGAGGTACGTGGGATAAACAAAATACGAATGTGTTCCTAGCATTATATTAAATTAGGAAATAAAATTCTAGCTGTGTGTTTAATATATCAATTCTGAATCCAGTGTAGTATTATCTAGGCTTGGTTACAGACTCTCATTTGGCCTTCTTCTAGCCAACACATAGATATCACTGGCATCAAAACAAAAACTATATTTTACCAGAAAGGATAATTGATCCATTCTACTTCCCTCAAATAACTTCGATATAGAAACTATATATACCACTGACGCCCCAATTAGCGATAATTTGAAGTCGAGCGAATACATGCTGTAAGACGTCTGATTAGTGATCATGGAATAACTAATTTCGACGCCGCTGGTGGACAGCCTACTCGCGCAACGAGTGTATGGCTGTTAATGTCCACTGCATAATAAACCCATCACAGACAGGCAACGAGATCCCACCTGTCGGTCCTGGAAAAGAGAGCCGTTCCAGTAGCCGGGGTCGTTACAGATGGGCTATTACTCTGCCTGACCGATGTTCTGGTCAATCATCTAAAGTCTCTTGAATCGATACTGGAACAAACTAGACAAGCCTGTCAGCCAATCCTACGCGTATGCGCCACTTCCCACGTTTATTTAGCTATTTTTCACATGATTAAGCCCAAACGCGAGATGAGGCCCACCCAGTGGACGTCACCTTTACATGTGCGAGCTGGGGAGTGAATGCCCTCATGGGGGACTTTGTAGGAAGGTGGGCTGTATTTACGCAAGTCTAGAAGGAAACCATGAAAACCTCTAGAACCCACCCCGAGCTACTTGCAACTCTGCTGCTGGTTGCAGGAAGAGCTGCAGCACGCCTTGTCGACGATGAATGTTATGTTTAGAATTTTTCATCGGAATAAAAGTTCAAATAGGCGACTTCTTCTTTGGTCTCTGAGTAACAGGTTGGCGGTCGCGATTGAACTTACCTTACAATGTAGTAGAAAAGTTCGCACTGACATTGTCAGTTGTCGTTCTCGCAGACCCTGTGTTCTAGCGAGTGATGCAGCTTTCCTCTGGAGCAAAAGTTTGGAATAACTGATTTGCAATAATTTGTTGTATCAATGTGTGGTGCAATCCTCTGCCCTCATTTCATAATCAACAATCATGCACTGAAAATAATACTCTGCCTTCTCATTGTTCTTTTGTTATTGTTTCAAACCTCAAATTGGTCCGCAAAGCTAGACCAGATCCATGATACCACCACTAATTTTTAAAAAATCTAAAACGAGTAACGGTCTTAGATACATATCTTCCCGAGAAAGCCCCAAACAATCCAAAATGTGGTCACGAGAGGCCTGGTTAATATTGAACTTGGTGCAGATCGGGAAGATTTTTACACCGTTAGAAAAAGACATTGATATAGGTGGCAGCTAATCAATCTACTTATGACTGTTTGGTCACTTCTACAAGGTTGAAGTGACAGAGCACCGCCCGGATACCGTCCTCTATACCACTGATGCACTGGTGGGGTGGTCCAAATTACTCTATCAATCTGTTTTGCCTTTGAAAATAGTTCGAGGTAGGTCAGAGAGTCAGGCGTAACCAAAGGCTCAGCAGAATCCTGTTTAGCCAATGCGTCCGCAATCTCATTGCCGAAAATATCCACAGGAGAGGGTACCAATTGAAGATGTATTTCCCGAGAGGAAGAAAATTGCTTCAGTTTGTCAAGAAATGCCACACTAGTTGATCTCCTACTTTGTGCCAATTAGACAGGTTTTGAATGGAACTTCGACTGTCCGATAGAATCCATATGTCCGGAGTACCTTATTATAACCACTTGCTACTCAGAACCAAGTTTTTTTTGAGATAATTTCTTTCCATAATCACTGCTGTAAAAAGTCATGCACATTACATTTGCCAAAATGTTTCTACAGAATCATAAAATTGAAAGCCATTTTCTCGAACAGGACCCCGTTTAAATTTAGTGCCTTGTTGATAATTGCTTATTCGTTCTTCTTAAAAGCATTATTGATAAATATCAACTCACAAATTTAAATTTCAATTACAAATAGTACTCAAAAATTTAAAGGCTGGAAGTATTTAAGTCAAACTTGAATAACATCTTCATAACGGCGTTTACTAGGCCCTAACGCTCCATGCTTACACACATCAGACATTTTATATTGTACAATTTATATTATACTCTTTTTACTATAATAAGTTGATGAAGATTAAGTTCTAATATTTCTTACGATAAATAGCACCAAGCCAGTATTGGGTATAACAAAGTAGAATTTCTATATAAGAAATATTGTGCGAGTATAAAAAATTATATTTTTAACTAAGTGAAGAGTAGTTTCTCGTACATATTTTAATTACAGATATTTTTAATCCATTCCGCAAAAAAAGATTTAAAATATTATTTATTGCATCCTAATTTTAAATTCTTAACATAATTTAAGAAATTGCGTTTTATTAAATTAACATATGGTTGAATGTCTTTACAGCTCATTTTAAGACTTATTTTCCGTACCATTGTTTTTCATCAGTCACCAGAAGATTTAAGGGAATATGACGTTCAAGAACGAAAATTTCATACCAAGGAGCATGATTTATAAGAAAATATGTAACCATTAATCGAAAGAGACAATGCAATGTTATTTTAATCTATTGTTAATGTATTGAAAATAAAAAAATTTATTGCACATATTTCTCTAGTTTTATTATATAAAGCATATATAATTTTCCAAACATGTTTCATAAATATATTTATTTTCTTAAATATTTTTGTAATGTTTATTTTGTAAATAAAATGCTTTATTAATAAAAGAAATGTTTAATTCTTTAATTTCTAGTACTATTGTTACTGAGATAAATTATTAATATATATTTAATAAATTATAAGTTAAAATCCACAAGTTTCGCCTTTTGTATTTATTTTTGTTGCAATGTATTTTGTTGCACACATATTGCTTTAATGAGGATATATGATATTCTAAAAATGACTTCGAATATATCATTTAAAAATTCAATTGATATATTTTGTTATATTTATTTATTTATTTTTTTTCAAATGACAAACAAACTGGCTTACCTCTTCTCTCTTTTTAATAAATTAAAAAACCATTACCCACGGTCATTAAGAAAGGTTTTAACACGTCACGGCAAACACTTGATAAATGTCTTAAAAGTATCCTGCCGGTAATTCGAAATATAAATCCCAGAAGGGATTCAACAAGAGTTCAAGGTATTGGCAATTTTTTCTGAACTTCACGTTGGAAAGCATTCCAGATATTCTAAATAATGTTCATTTCTGGATATTTAAATGGGCAGTAAAAGTATCTAAAAATCAAAAGTGTAATGCTGGAACAATTTAAAAGCAGTTTTCTAACTGTAAGGTAGAAAGTCATTCAGAATACGCAATGGACATCAATAAGTATAAATGATCAGAGATGATGTTTAAATATTTGTCATATTAATCTCTAGATATTCATATAATGCAATATGTAGACGCCTATATAACAGACTCCATTATCTTGAAAAACCATTTATTGATATGAAATATTCATGGATCTATAAAGTTTACTCCATATCCTTCTATTTCCATTTACTCCAAAAATTATAAACAATACTCGTCAAAGCATGTATTTCTAGTCATTTAATATACATTTGTGGTTTTGCTGGTTATGGAGGAATGCTGGTTAATGCAGTCAAAAATGGTACTCTTGTAGGCATTTGGCTGTTATGGTTATGGCTTATTATTAGTAATGATCTGATGAACAATACACTGCAGTATTGAAATCTGTATGATATGAAGGAGAATCACACATATAAAAATTAACAACAATCGTCAGTAATCAGGATCTTTCAAAGATTTTTTCTGTTACTTTTCTGTCCATGATTTGATACTTTATTCGACTTTCAATATGGTACACTCTAAGATGGTCCTACTTGAAAATCTGAATTTTACTGCTATCTTAGAGATAACACACATATCTCATCTCTAGGGTATTGATTATAAACATTACGTTGAAAGTCACTTAAACCTTGATAATTTGTTTATGAAGAAGCAATAATTTATCTAAAAATTGCCAGACACCTATTGCCTTACATTATAACTGTGTACTACAAAGAATTGATGATTGATTGCAACCACATTTTTAATTTGCATTTTATGCTAGTGCCAGTATTTCTAGAACTTGAGAATGCATGTTATTGAAATTAATTGATGACATTGCTTAATGTATTAAATATGTCATGTTGTAAACATTAACTGGTAAGTATGATGAAAGTTAAATTACTTCATTCATGAGAAACTGGTTCCCGCAAATAAGGCTCTATTTGAAAAGAAGATTTATACTTGCTAATATGATTTCGTATTTATTAAGAAGAGATATATAATAGTGTGTAAAAATTAAGGACGAAACGGTTTTTCTAGTGCAGCGTCGCTCATCAGTGTTCCAAATCGATACAAATCGTACCAGAACATCCTCCAGATGTAAGAACATGGAAAAAGTATAAAAACACTATCCAAAAAAACTCTAAATGATCAAAAAGGAACTTTATTGAAAAATGAGCATGGAGCAAAATGACAGAGACGGTCGAAACATCCATGTGACGTTCTCTACATCCAGCTTTTAGTAGGGGATATGATCTCCCCTGACTGCTGTGCAGAATTGACATCGTAGGTCCATACTGAGTATGAGGTTGTCAATAAGTTATTGAGGTACTGCTGCCCATTCTTCTTGGAGCACCAATCCCAGCTCCGGATTCTTTACTGGCGGTTAGTGACGTGCCACAAGCATCTCCCTAGAAAGTCTCACACGTGTTCGATTGGATTTAGATTCTGGGACCTTGCCGGCCAATCCATGCGTTCAATATCCTCTTTTTCTAACAGCTCTTCGACAGACTCTGAGCGATGAGGTGGAGCATTGTCGTCCATAAAGAGAAACTGGGGACCCATAGCACTTCTAAAAAGACGCACATAAGGAAGGAGAATATCATTACAATAATGGACCCGGTGACTGAACCTCTTTGGATGACATGAAGGTCAGTACGGGTTCCAAGCAGGATGCTTCCTCAAACAAGAACACCGTGACCTTGAAACCGGTCCTTTTCGACGATGTTGGAGGGATTATTGCGTGATTCCCGCTCTCTACAGATGTGTATGCGTCCACAATCGGTAGTCAGACTAAATCTGCTCTCGTCCGTAAAAAGTACTCGACAGCATTGCTGATTGCTCCGTTCTGGTGTTCCCGTCACCACACAAAGCGCCTTCTCCGGTAGGCAGGCGTTAATGGTACACAACGTACAGGTCGCCGTGCGAATAGGACACCATTGTGTAGCCTCCTGGCGACTGTAAACCATGATATCAGTAGTCCAGTCATCTGTTCGAGGTGTCTCGCGATTTCTCCTATCGTCTGCCGCCTGTTCCTTCTTGCCTGTAGGACTATATACTGGTCGTTGACTATCGTGGTTGCTCGTAGACGACCACTGATGAACCTACGGACAGCTGTTTCTGTAGTTTGAAATGATCTTCAGATTCGTGAAACGATGCTGTGAGCGATTCCAAACTCCGCAGCCACACTTGTCACATTTCAACCTTCCTCAATCTTCCCGATGATTCAGTTTCGCGTAACGTTATCTAGATGTCGTCTACGATGTTGCCTGTTCATTATTTCACACTGATAAAACAGCTCTACGTCGTTTAAAATGATATACGCTGTGCAATAGCTTTCACAGAAACGCTGAATGTACACCACCAGCCTGCTTTATACCCCTCCGACATTCCCCCTTTACGTCATGTTGCGCAATTTGAGTATGCTCTTGCGTACTTGACCGTAGTCGATCTTCTGATTCGTCTTTCGATCCACTCTACCTGTTTGTTCCGCTGTTATGCTAATTTTTCCAGTTCGTCCTTAATTTTTGCACACCGGTGTACATCAAAAATGGAAATGATGTTTATTTAGAGTATTCGGTATTTTGAAAATGCAAATTCTGTTATATTATTGCACTCTTCTCAAATCAATTCATTTTCAATGAAAATGTTATGATTATTATTATTATAAAAATTTGGAACAGAAAAGTAAAAGCGTTTCCTTCGATATCAGTGAAGAACGTAGCTATTACATTGTAGCAATCTTTTAATGCTTTAAGAAGGTCTAGAATATATGGAATTATTTGGACGTTAAATATGGGATTGAATGTAATATGATATTTTTTCTGACTCTTTCATTTGTGTTAAATTTCGATAATTGTGAGCATTGATTCCTATTTCCCTAATATATTTCAAAATATTGTTAAATATTTCTTAAAGAAATTTCTTACTTTGTTTCTCCATCTATGATTAGTTGTGAATCATTTTTTAATTTATTCTTTGGCGGATGATTGTTATTTCATTTTCTAATAGGGAGAAAATATAACATTATTGGGATTTTATCATCTACTACTGAATTGGTTCAGCGATGATAATATTTTTATTATTTTTTGAGTTAATAATCTTACTTTTGTAGGAATGTAATCTATGATTTCTATAAAATTTTTAGTAATAGTATATGAGTACATTCTGATTAAAATTTTGATACAGATATGCTCATTATTATATTTGGCTATGAAATTACAACGCTTTTTTTTGGGATGATATTTTGTTCACGGAATTTTGAAAAATGTATATTAAGATTTTCTAAAAGAAACCTCATCATGATAAATAAAAACATTCTTTATTTATCATGTTATTGTAATAAAGCTTTTCACGTTGAAACAAATTTTGTATGAAAACAAATTTCTAGTGTTATAGATTTGTTGAATATTTATTTGTATACAGTAGAATTATTTCTATAGAGCAGAATTTGAGCGTTACTCAGTTCCCACAATTACATTATTTCATTTGACAATAAGTTTATCTGATTTTTTAATAATTATATTCTAGAAAACAGTTTCATGGGCAGAATTTAAATTTATTAATTATTTTTATTTGCATTTATCTTACTAACTTTCTAATTTGTATTTATTTAATAAGAATAAATTGGATAATTTCTATTTGTTCAGTTAAGGAATAAGGACATTCTCTTTTTCTGTATATATTTATTCATTCATATATAAATTTCTTTTCTTTTGTTTAAAAATAACTGTACAGATGACATTACGAAAATGTGACAAATATTTGCCAAATCAACTTTCAAACATGACAAATACGCTGCATTTTAACATTTCTATTATAATGAAAAAAATTCCTATTAAAGGTTGGTAAATCAAATTTATTCGTGAAATTACGCATAGCATAATTGTCAACTGACAGAAAATAATAGCCTTCTGTAATAAGTGGTTATGATCTCCTTTCACAGAAGGCTATTATTTTCTGTCAGTTAACAATTATTCTATGCGTAATTTCACAAATAATTAATCAAATCTATTATCAAGGCTACTTCTACCTTTTTTATCCCACTGTTATACATGTTATATATATATATATATATATATATATATATATATATATATATATATATATATATATATATATATATATATATATATATATATATATATATATATATATATATATATATAACCTCATAATCTAAGGTACAGACCAGGTGTTCCGTTGCGTATGTCTATGTTACATGTTATAGTATAGAACGAGGGAGGCTTTGTATATCAAATATGGAGAACACCATCCCCGGTTATCCCCACAAATAGCTTCAAATGATATGGTGCAGTAACTGTGTGTTATCAATGCAGACAGAATTACTATTAGGACTATTTCCAGACTTAGGGCCCAACACTTCTGTGGAAGGACTATATATACACATGGCACCAGATCTTCCAAATCATGTAGGATGTTGCGTTACGATTTGGTTACAAGATTTTATTCATTAAAAAGTCCTATTGTCTTTAATATTTTATTTTAACAATCCAACATTAACAATCTAACAATAATAATTTAAAAAATAACAATTTTCATAATTAATTTCCACATAAAATGAGTTCCACATCATAATACACTGGAGCCAATGCGATCTTCATACAGCCGTATCCAAATAGCAACTGAGCTAGATTCCCCATCGGATAGGGAAGATGAGCTTTTCATTCCTTTTTTAGGGATTTATTGTGGCTGAGTTACCATATAGGAAATGCCCTGAGAAAGAGCTGAGCACTTAAGATATTTTTATCTGCCCAGCCATTATAAGAATTTTACAGGATATTGATGAATTTCCCTGTCAGGGAAATCTCAATAATGATAAAATTGTACACATTGCCAAGGCCGTGATTTTGGCACTTGGAAGGATTTGACTTGATTTCGAATGGACATGACACCAAACCAAACAATGAGTGCAGTATTTCAAAATACTCTACAACTAGTGACGACTCTACTTCGAAGATCGATTGATACGGAAAACAGGACATTTAGGATCACACAGTAATTTTAGAATGAATATAGGAAAAGTGGGTAGCCCATTGAAATATGAATGTAAGCCAGATTAGAAAGTTAGGTTAGAGTATTTGTGTAGACCGACAGGAATGTTTCTCAAAGATATTATACTAGCAGGTGATAATCCATAATGGGAATTACGGAACTTGGGAATGGAATCCGATATCACCTTGAACTAATACACAGGACCGGTACATGTGATACATAAGATAATAGTAAAAAAAGCCTTACCACACGACATCTAAAAACTTTAATTCTATCATTTTGGTGTTGCAAGTAGAATCAGGATATATCTGTAAATATAATGCCCAGTTATTTGTATATCCAGTTTGATTCATTGCACCTGTGAAAATACAATCTCTTGTGAATTGGTGAATTGAGCCACCGTAGAATTTACAGAAATTACACGTGCCTCTGGAATTTACTATTTTAAGATAATGACATGCATTTTTAAAGCGCGACGCATGATAAAATTATTACTAAAAATTGTATTTTCCTCACCAGATGGTTACTTTGCGTACCAAACACATATAAGCTATGTAATTAGCTTGAGATCACTGGGATAATTGAGATATTACCATATATTGAAAATATTGAGTATCATGAGTTTTTAAATATCATGCGAATGTGAAAGCCTGATAATAACTGAAAAAGAATTTTTTTTTTTTTAAAAATAAAATCTATTAAATTAATTTTTTATTATGAAACGTTAACCACATTTTTATAGTAAAACGTTATATTGTTTGGTAAAATTCATAGTGAACTGCATTTTCAAGTTCCCCAATAAGTGATCGCTAAAAAACCAAATGACTTTTTTCCTGTCTTTACGATTTTTTATTTTTGAGATAAATTAAAAGTTTTTCTCAAACGGCAATGCTAATGTTAATAAATTTAAATAATGAATTTAATGTTATTTTTCAATAAAATAGGTAATATTAATTCAAAAATCTCATGGGAAAATCTTAATATTCTTCTTTCTTTGTGTAACTCTCTGAAGTCATTTCTTGCTCTTAAATGCTAAGTTGACCATGATTTACTGTTTACAATAAACTCCTATTCACTACAAAGCTTCTTTGTGTTAGATGGAAATCAAACCCTCGGACTGATGAAGTGAAAACCAGAGAAGCCCTCGGCGAAATCTCTATTTAAAATCATTCTCAAATTATTCATTTTATCAAATTTATTTGATTACAACTAATAAAATATCAGTGTATTTTTAGTTCAAACCAAAGTATCTTAATTTAAAATAAACATTAGTATTTTATTAATGACCGATTTTTTAATTCCACTGGTCTATACACATATATATCTGCGTATATAATGAAATTATTGTTTAGTTCTCAACTTGTATTGAAAAATAATAAATCATCAATAGCAGTCACTTCAAAAAATCCTTAACTAATCAAAACAATTTACTAATATTTTGTTAAATGGGATTATTTCATAATTAATAAAATCGAAGCAAGTTTTATCATTATTATAATGTAAGTGTATTTATGTATTAAATATAATACATTTATCACAAATTTCAATATTAAAGTTTGCACCCATAGGTACATTTTACACTAAAATATAACAATTAAGAATTACGTAATTCTGCTTTTATAAGAATTAAACAAAAATTTTCATATAATTTCAGTTTTATATATGGATATTTTGTGTTAATTAGAATTATTTTATTTAAATTAACAAAGTAAATGAATTTTAATCTAAAAACTATTTAACACGTAAAAATTCCAATTGCTTCTTAAAATTTTATGTCCTAAATATTTTTTAAATTTCAATTACACCGTGTAATATATTACATAAATATTGTAAATATCAAATTTACTATGTATTTTATAAGTGTTTAATGTATATTAAATAAAAATATAAACACTAAAAATAATTGAAAAATTATATCTTACTTTATAATACGTATTTAAAAAAATATCTTTTTATAAAGATTTAGTATCAGATAGTTATACATTTATTTCCTTTCAAAAGCTATAAGAGAAACTAAGTAAAATGTTATAAAAGAGTTTGTTCATTAAATATCAGAGTTCTGCTTAAGTATTAAAATACATTAAAAACGCCGACATCTAATTCAATATTCATTGAGATATATCATATATACATTCTGATTGAGTACATTATTGTGTTTCTATATTGCTTTAATATGTTGTTTTTTAAGTATGCGTTCTAATGGAATAAATAATAGAATAGCAATCTTTGCAAGAAATTATCATCAGAAATTTTAAATTCTAGTTTAGGAAAAATAGATAATAAAATATAACTGCTAAATCTTTTCTAAATTAAGGGCACTTTTTGCAGAGTAGTTTTAATTTCGAAACAATAAAAATTGAAAAATTTTCTTGTTAAACTGAACATATGTATTATAAAGCACTGTATGGGGACACTGATTATTCATATTTAAAACCTCATTAGAAGAAAATAATTTATTTACATATTCGCATCATATATTATTTGTTACATATGAGCAAAGTATGTGAAACACAAAATAAATGAAAGCAAAGTAAAAGTGTCTTAAAAAACACTAATACTACATTGTTTCTGTGTGATTTCGGTTTCGGAGTCAAACCGTAGTCGTTACTGTTTTGAACATAAAGCATGAATAATCAAGTTTTTCTCTCCTCCCAATGTGTTGAATAACGTATTTCTTGGAAAAAATATTAATCCGTTGTTTTTATAACTTATATTTCTCGAAATTTAATGACTAATTGTGTCACAAAAAGTGATTTAAAAGACACCTTTGTTATTCAAATTTCATGTACAGAAACTAGACATTTTATTTTAACTGAAAGTGAATACGAATATTTTCTTTTTTTAAAGGCGTCTTTAGTTTAATTCAGATTTACGTTTCCTGAAGCATAATATTTCCTCGATTTCTAAATATTATAGTTATTTTCATAATTTACCCAGTCTTATTTACATACCAGATTTTCATCTGTAGCTAGAATTTTTGAATTTAATAATGTTTATATTTTGTTTTACATTCAAACTTTATTCGTTAAAAGTAGATGATATGATTTAAATAATTGCCATCGTTTTTAATAATTAATTTAAAGCAGTTTCTCTCTAAGTTTAATGGCATATTTTTATCATAAAATATTATTTTTAATTGTATTAAAATAAAATTAGAATTTAATACCACTGAAATATGATAAATTATTACAAATGATTGCCAAATTTTCACGAACTAACAACACTTTCCCCTGCAATTTCTATCTGTAGAATAAAATATATTTCTTCATGTTGTAGTTTCAAAGTAACTTATGCGTGTACTGTGGAAATTACAAAAATTTTAAAAATAAATAAAATAATTAATTTATTTCATAGATTACACTTTCGCGACCAGAAATAACAATTACAAGAAACCATACATCAAATGAAAATGGCATTGAATGTGTTATCACCAAGTAGTAATTTATGATATCTCCATAGTTAGACTAAGCTGATTTGATGTGCCAGTAGGGTGTCTAGACGTCTTTCACTTTTAAGTAATGAAAAACCTAAACATTAGATATGTCCAATAGGGGTTGTTATTGTTAGACTACCATATTTCCTCCTGCCTAGCCCGGAGTTGGACTCTACCAGTTAGTAGAAGCAGCCAGGTGAGTGTACTAGTAATTTAAAAGGAAAGCATTTAGCAAAAGACAACCTAAAATTTGATTTTTTAACCGCCAGAGGTATTGAATAACTTGAAAGACATTGCGACAATGATTTATTTAACGTGTCTAAAGTTGTCATTAGGGAACACGACAGATTTTCAATAAAGCCTCGATTCCAAAGCACTATATTCTACAACCAACCACATCATCACCTCCTCTGTTTAATAGGTGTATATACGTTTTTTATAACTATAGACAAAGAGCAGATTAGAAAAGTTATTCAATTTAATACAATGTGAAGTAGGCTTAACTTTGTGTACAATATGAAAGTGCATACTGTATTATTAAAATATGCCAATAGTCAAACCATAAAGCTAAAATAAGAGACCAGGCTACAAAAAAGACTCTAACAAGTCTATACATAGTTAAAATGTAATAAGGTATGAAAAAGTGGAATTAAATGTAATTCCAAATCAATTTACTGAAGATAGAATAAACATAGCTGTGCATAAGGCAAAAAATCAGTCCCCTCTCTCCTCTTGGGCCTTAAAACTTTAATTGCACTGTTGCAGAGGGAATATAATTCATTCAAAAACTCGATCGAATGCCTTATCGTAACAATCTTTTCATTCTTTGCATGAATATAAGCATCTATGATTTAGAATGTAATACATTCAAAGCGATAAATGTTTTGAAGATATTAAAGAATGTAATATACTCCAAGAAAAAATGTTTTGAAGTTATAAATTGCTTTGTTTGTACTACCCTCTGTAGTCAAAGTTTCAGTATTTATTGTGATGTGGTTGAGTGTGTTATAAAATTTTCAAGCAGGTACATGAGGATAATATGCATGCTTCCATGCGCAATTGTGTTGAGAAAGTTTCAATAGCTTCATATGAACAATTTTTTTCTTTTGCCTCCTATAACGTTCAAATTTTGCATTCCTTGCTATCAGTCAAACACAACTGTTTCTTTTAAAGAAAAGTCTCAGTTTCATTAAAAAAATATCCGCTATTTCAAGAGGTTATAACTCTTTCACAATTCTGAAAGTTATTGTTTTGTTAAACGAAGTATACTGCAATTCTAAACTTTGGGCATGGAAACACACAATTCAATTTTTCTAAAAAATATTGAACTACATAATTATATAGCTATTTACAAATGGTTCTGCAGTGATTCATGGTATAAGGTTGTAAAAAACTTGCAGTCAGTATAGTCTATATCATAGTACAAAAATGCTTCTGGCCTAAATTATTTCTTCTTGATATTGCATTTTCAATGATTAATTATATAATTCAATCTTTATATTATTTATAAATAAATTATTAAAATTTTTGAAATTTAACGCTAAAATTAATATTATAAAATAATTTCACTAACAAGAATATACAATCAAATTCTACGAAATAGATTTTATTTTCAAGTATATAAGTATGACATATATTGATATGTCATACTTATATATTTGTATATAGATTATAAAAGAAAAAAAAACCTTTTATCAGCATGAATATCACACATCATTATTAGACTTTCCAAAGAGTAATATAATGCAATTATTATAAAATTATATATATATATATATATATATATATATATATATATATATATATATATATATATATATATATATATAAATATCCTATAATAAAGCTTCAAAAGCTTGTATAACAAACAATTTTGATTTTAACAAATCTCAGTAAACGCTTACAGCTATACTATATCATTTCTTTCATGGCTGTATAAGTTATTTTCCTCCTCATAAATCACGCTGTTTCTTTTGAGATTTTCTTTCTTCAATGGCATATTCCCTTAAATCTTCTGGAGACTGATGAGAAACAACAGCGCGGAAAATATCTTTAAAAATAAGCTGAAAAAATATATAACCATATGTTAATTTTTACTATATAATAAATAATTTTTAAATCGTTTGAATGTACAATTTCTTATATTTCTCTAATAAGTAAAAGATAATTAATTTCTTTTAAAGACATATATTTAAATATGATCACTTATATAACGGCAATTTATATCAGACGATATATTAAAAATCCGATTTTCATTTTATTAATATATTTTTATTTTTAAGCGCCAAAATGATTTCTATGTTTTTAAAAATGTTGCATTCATAGAAAAGAAAAATAGAAGCTTTTTACAATAAGGTTATTTGAAAGGAGAAATAAAAATTTTCTTAAAGATAAACTTTCTGTCCCTTTCATACATATCTCATAATGTACTTGTAATAAATCATAATTAATGAATATGATGAAAGATATATTTCGTGATTAGTCATTAAATTTTTTACCTGTTTTATCATAAATTTCATTACATATCGTAATGAAACTTAAGGAACATATAAATAGAACTTTTAAGTTACTATTCATATTTAGTTGATTCAACATATAAAATTATTTTTATATTTTTTAAGAATTGTGCTTAAGCATATTCCAAAATCTCGGCCAACTAACATAAATAATTAGATCTAAAAAAGGAAAACATTTAAGTTCTTACAATGTTAAGATATAGAGTTCTGTGAAAAACTATATATATATATATATAGGATGTCACTAATGAAATACATAAATGAAAATGTAAAAAATGTAAGCTAAGACTGAATTTTTAGGTTTTGGATATCATAAAAAAATAAAATGATGGAGAAAACAAAAAATTCAAATACAAATATAGAATCTTATACATAAAATATTAGGATATTATAGGTATTATAAAAGTGTAAAAAGTGATTAAATCACTTATAGTATAGATAAAATGTTATAGTGAAAGGTTTTATTGAAAAAGTGTGATATAAAAAATTGTTTTTCTCTCTTGGGAAAAAAAAAAAAAAAAAGCTGATCATTTTCAAAAATACGTGCGTTACCGTCCTTAATAATAATTATTATTATTCTGTACTTTCTCTCCCTCCTTAATATGATTAACATTGTTGTTCAAATAAAAGTGATTGTTTACATGAGGAATATTCTTTTATTTGAATAAGATTTCTGTTATTAGAAGAAAAAGGTTGTTTCAGCTAACATTCTATTTTGTGTTAAGGTTCCCCTACATTCCATGAGAATCAAATAACAGTGACGACCAGTAAATTTTGTGAATTGTTTCACTTTATCGAATTTTATTTCTCAGTTGCGAGCCCAGTGTATCTCCATATTAGGACAAATGAAAGGGAAGCCTGCACAAATGATAATTTTAAAAAATTGAATATTTAAACGATAATTTTTTTTAAAAAAGCTGTCATTTAATCATCATCGGAAAAAAAAAAGATTCTGAGTTCCTTTTATCAATATCTTTTTCCAAATAGAAACACTTTCTTTAAAAAAAGAATAAATTATTTCTTTCAATATTAAAACTGACCCTGACATATGTCGTAGCAATAATTCATATTTAAAAGAAGTCGTGAATTTCGCTAGACGATGACATTCATCTTCATTTTTTGGTATGGAAGAAGTGAATCCATTTATGTGCTTCTCATTTTATATGTTCTCTTCACCGATCTGGAACGTACTCTTGGTCATCCCCAGAATTACACAATTTTGCTTAGTAGAAATAAATTTGCTAGATCTAAAGTTAATGTGCTTACACATTTCTTATTTTTGTTTGTCATATTATCATAGTAGTAATTGCTCCATATTACTGCTTGATCTTTAGTCATATTAGAATATATAAAATCATTCAAATGATTTTTTTTAAAGTCTATTATGAATACACAAATTCAATGAAATTGTCATTAAAATCACAGTATGCCTGCATTTGTACAATTTTCACTCTCATATTAATGTTATATTTCTGTCGTTGCACGAATAACATTTCTAGTGCATCTTTTTTTATGGTGATCACACCGAGACTATTTAAAAATTTTATCTGTTTAAGCTTGAAAATAATTTATTATTTAAAATTTTTTATGTATGTTTATGCATATTTTGGAAATAATAAAAGCTATATACTTACAAAAGTCCAATAAATGTTAATAATTTGCAATGTCCACAAAAATACATTGAGGATAGGCATGCATGGTAAGTTACACATGTTATTGAACAGGATTCTTAATGGAAATGTATACAGTCGTCCAATGAACCTAGAATTTCATGAATTGAAAAAATTATTAATTAGAGAATTGCAACTAATAAGAAAATTCATTGCTTTTATAAGTTAAAGTTATTATCGTTTTTTAAAGTTAAATAGAAGAAATAGAAAATTGCCTAATATATTACGCAAATGAATTGTATTGCCTTTGTATATTAGGCAAATGAAATTAGTAAATCAAATATATTCTTTTAACTTCAGTTAAATCTTGACTCTCTTTCTCTCAAAAACACAAACATATAAACTTTTATATTGTGAATGGCTTTTATGAAATTGGCTTAAACTCATCTTATTTCTCATCATGTTATCTGATTTCAGAGATTTTAGCTAATTTTGAAATTATGTTTTAGTGACCTTTCCTTTTCCTTTTACTTACTACAATTTTATGTCTATGCACCACATTTTTGACATTTTATTTTAATGTTTTATGAATCAATATTATGATATTTAAGATGCTACTAACAGCCGATAAATTTGCAAAAGGTTTTTATGCTTCTTCAGGAAAAGAGTTTATCATAAGAGTATACATACATATAGTTCTATAGCATACATCCTAATAGAGAAGGAGCTGCAGATGAATGACATATGATCTAAAGTTCTTATGTTTTACAAAAAGCAATTTCTTTAAGCAACTAGTTAGATTTGTCCTTCTTGTCGCATATCTGAATTACTTTGTAATTGGAGTATTTCAGATATTTCTTGTTCAATATTCTTCAAATGAAGAACTCTACTCTTAATGTATGGGTAAAATAAAAGAGCTTTCATAAATTTATTATAATATTAAAAAAATATATGATGGAGAGATTTTTATTTTAAAAAAGGAATATAAATAGAAGAAAGTAATATTAAATAAAATATATGTCTTTCTTTTTTAATAAAATATAAAAATGAACTTTCCTGTAATAATAATATTTAATTTTGCATATAATTTCTCAGAATTTCCTTTTTGTAAAATAGTACAAGAGAGTTTTGAACATCAGAAAATTAATTTTCACCTATTTAAATAAGTGCCAAGATAAATCTCTTCTACCTATTAACAATAAATCGTTTTTAAGAAATTTGTGATGAAATTAATGAAGAGGTATTCTATTAGCCAGGTTCAACTGTTTATATTATAGAGTCATCTGTTTGTAAAATATTCAGTGCTGGGTACCGTAAATGTAACACCCTAAAGAAAGCATGACAATAACATTAAACTTACAACATACATTAGCGGAGGTGAGGTATACAAATGAGTAGAATTTCAGCGCAGACGTACATAACGCGCACATGTGACGCCACTTCAAAGATCTATTTAAAGTTTGAAGATTTTGACGATTTTAAGTTCGGCAATTGTGTTCTTCTCGTGGTTTTTTCAAAAAACGATAATTATGCCTCGTAGAAAAAAGTTATCATTTTTTATGCTGGTATCCGAGTTCAACAGAGGAAGAATAGTGGCCTACCGAAATTGTGGGTTATCTTTCAGGGAAATCGGTTGTAGTGTTGAACGAAACCAAGCAACTATAATGTGTATATGTGATCGTTGTATGCAAGAGGGTACGGTGGACTGATGTGTACAATCGCATCCACCTCAATACACCACTTTACGTGATGACAGCAAATTGTGCGCATGGCAGTGAGGGATTTTCAGCCACATCACAAACCTCAGCACTGCATATTCAGTTTGTAACGCATCATCCAGTGTCTGCGCGTATTAATCGACGCCGCTTACAGCAGAGTGGTCTGTCCGCAAGACGCCCATTGCTTCATCTACCCTTGAAGCTGAGTCACAGAGTTCTCCACCGCTAATGATACGATGAAAGAAGGATGTGGGTGGTAGAATAGAATTAAAAGATGTTTATTTACGAGTCACGCTTCTTTCTGCAACACCATGATGGTCGCATTTGAGTCTGAAGACACCTTAGAGAGAGGATACTAAACAGCTGCATTATGTACTACCCCTCTCGTCCTGCATCGGGTATTATGGTGTGCGGTGGTATTGGATATAACTGTCACACTCCTCCAGTATTCATTGCCGGTACTTTAAACAGCTGTCGCTACATCTTCGATGTGTTAGAGTTTGTCGTCCATTTTTACCTTCAGTGTTTGCCCATAGAAATATTTCAACAGGATAATGCGAGAACACACGTGGCACGCATTGATCTTCCTCAATCGCCAGCTTGAATTGCTTAGCTTGGCTGTCTCGCTCACCAGATCTTTCGACAATAAAAAAGCATGTCCTCCTTAATTGCTCAACAATTAATTAGATTACATCCCCAGCTGCCCCACCACACTATCTTTGGCAACGTGTGGAAGCTGCTTGGTATGTTGTACCCAAGATCACGTTCAAAATCTCTTTGAATCAATGACGAGGCGTGTGGTAGCGGTTATCTCCAACAATAGTGTCTACTCTTGCTACTGATTTTGGCAGGAACCCCACTTCACAAAAGTTTATAAATTTAATCATTTGGTACTTGCTCAACGTGTTCTCTACATAAATTTTGTTGTGATATCCCTTGGTGTTTTGGTGTTGCAAATTGGGGGGTTCGCAGTGTAAATATCAAATCGTTATATACATTTTTGTATGTCAACTCTTTATATGCAATTATATAAAAATATAGTTTTGACTTGTTTAGGTAGGACGGAAAATACTTAATATATTAGAAGCAAAATTATGTGTCTGTTAACGATAAATTTATATCATCAATTCAAAAACGCTTATTTGAGTTTCATTTAATATTTCCAAATTTATTTTCAAAGAATTTGTTTTCAAATTCACTAATTTATTTCTAAATTTATTTTATCAAGAGATATTAAATTTTTTTACCTTGAAAATTGCATAATTAAAACTCAAATGTATTAGAATGTTAATGTGACATCTTAATGACGTTGAAATACACTACTGGCCATTAAAATTGCTACACCAGAAAGAAATGCAGATAAAAAAATGATATTTATTGGACAAATACATTATACTAGAAATAACAAGTGATTAAATTTTCAAAAAAATTGGCTGGATAGATCCTGAGAAATCAGTACCCAGAATAACCACTTCTGGCAGTAACAACAGCAGTTATACGCCTGGGCATTGAGTCAAACAGAGATTGCATTACATGTACAGGTACAGATGCCCATGCAGCTTCAACGCGATGCCACAGTTCATCAACCGTAGTGACTGGCGTTTGGTGACGAGCCAGTCGCTCGGCAACCATTGGCCATACGTTTTCTATTGGTGAAAGATCTGGAGAACGTGCTGGCCAGGGCAACTGCCGAACATGTTCCGTATCAAGGAAGGTCCGTACAATACCGGCAACATGCGGTCGGACATTATCCTGCTGAAACATAGGGTTTCGCAGGGCTCGAATAAAGGGTAGAGACACGGATCGTAACACACCAGAAATGTAACGTGCACTGTTCAAAGCATCGTCAATACGAACAAGAGGTGACCGAGACGTGTATCCAATGGCACCCCATACCATCACGCCAGGTGATGGGCCAGTATGACGATGACGAATGCACGCTGCCAGTGTGCGTTCACCACGATGCCGCCAAAGATTGCTGCGACCACCATGATGCTGTACACAGAACCTGGATTCATCTGAAAAGATGAAGTCTCGCCATTCGTGCGCCCATGTTCGTCGTTGATCACACCATTGAAGGCGCTCTTACATATGACGCAGCGTCAAGGGAAAAGCCGCAGCCATGGTCTCAAAGCTGAGAGTCCATACTGCTGCAAACGTCGTCGAACTGTTCATGCAGACACTTGTTGTCTTCCGAATGACCCCGTTTCTTCACTCACGGCTCGTGACGTTGTTGCACGATCCATTACGGCCATGCGGATAATATGCCTGTCTTCTCGGCTGCTAGTGATAGGTGGCCGTTGAGATCCCACATGGCGTTCCGTATTACCGTCCTGAACCCATCGATTCCATATTCTACTAACAGTCATTTGGATCTCGACCGACGCGAGCAGCAATACTGCGATAAGATAAACCGCAATCGCGGTACGCTACAATTCGACCTTTATCAAAGTCAGAAACGTGCTAGTACGCATTTCTTCTTCTTACACGAGGCATCACAACAACTTTTCACCAGGAAACAACGTTCAAATGCAATTTGTGTATAAGGAACCAGCTGAACAATTTCCTCATTTAAACAAAATGTAGGTGTCGCTACTGGCATCTGCTTTGTCTGAAAGCGCTGAAAAGCTAATCATTTGCATATCACAGCACCTTCTTCCTTTCGTATAAATTTCACGTCTGTAGCATGTCGCCTTCTTGGTGTAGCAATTTTAATGGCCAGTAGTGTATTTAAAATTAACTTCAAATCACCTTGCATGACGAGATGTGCGATTTGAACTCACTATAAATACAGACATTTTTGTATTTTTTATGGTTACAGAAAAGAGTTCTTGACATATATTTGTAGTTCGTTTTTAGATCATAACTCCTTTAAATTTACAATAGTTTAAATTGGGAAATATGGATTTATAAGTTTTAAAAGGAAACTCAAACTTATTTTGAAATATTCAAAATTAATCAATACAAAATATCAAGTAGATATATATTTTATACATTTCGAATGCTTTAAAATAGTTTTTAATAAGCATTTTTTAATGAATGAAACACATAAAGATGAATACTTAATTTCAAAAATTGAATATAAAAACTATTTCACTTACCAAACAAGAGTGAAACAGAGGAATGTAAAATTCGACATCATGTCAAGTATTCGAACAACTTTGCCATTTTGTTCCGTAAAATAAACAATGAGTTTGGATAATTCAAGAAAGACATCACAGATGTCATGAGTGAAGAAAACTAATGCCCCAATATTGTGATATCTAAATGAAACAAAAAACTGTTTTTAGATTACGTAGAAATTATATGCTTAGTTACCTTTAGCACACACACAAATTTCTGAATATTTGAAAATAATTTTAACATCATGAAAAATTATTTACAATCAAAATTCAATGAAAACAAAGGATTTCTTTTTTAAAAAAAAGAAAACAAAGTATACATTAGCTATATTGCATATAAAAATTATTTGTGTATAAAGAAATCTTTTTCCAATTAATAAAAAAAATTTTTTAGAAATTCAAATTCTTAAAAAATATAAATAATAAGAATATTTTAAAGGTATAAAAATAGCGAATATTGAATTTTTAAGATATTAATGAGCAAAATTAAAATAAATTACGAAAATGATAGCTACAAATTATAAACCAAAAATTAGAATAAAATTATTTTTGGGTACAGCATGCCAGAATTCTGAGTTTGAGGATTTTTAGCAGATTTTCTTGTTTAGCTGAAAACCTGATTTTTATTATGTCATAGAGATGGAGACTAGAGTTATGTAGAATATTCAATTTTGGCAACCATAGTATTTACGTCATCCCGTGACGTCACAACATGTCATCTTGGCAACATTTCTTTGTCTCCAAAGAAATACAAGTTATATAAATTCATATGGAAATTTACCTTGGCACAATATTGTTGTTTTATATGTTTATCATTGAAAATCAATTGCAATTTTTTTGCTAGGTTCTGCTGATTGGGGATAATTGTACTTCTTATGTTGACAACAATTCGTTGAGCATTTTCTCCCGTCCAATATAACTTCTGTTTCACAACCCATGGATCAGAGCATAATTAACAGCTGCAAGCCTAAATCCATAGGGTATTTTTACAAAGAGTGATTTTGAGCTTAGAGTTGGAAGCAGTCTTATGAGATTGACTTTCTAGCAGCAATGCACTTGTCAATCTATGCTGGGATGTTGTTAAAGGAAAAACAATATCGAAAGCACATCAAAATACAGTCTTTATTAAATAAGCCACTGTAACTGAAGATATCCCAGAAAATTTACCTTATGACTTGAGTGAAGGTGAGCCAATGTGTTATGTTATGTTTGCATGAATCCAACAACGAACCCTTTTGCTGACTGAAACTTCCTTCTAAACTTTCCTGAATATGGGATTACATATGGCATGTACGGAAGAACTATAGGATGAAGAAATTATTGAGAAAATAAGGAATGAACACGAAAAAGAGATCTCCGATATCAAGCAAGAAAAAAATGATGTAGAACAAAGACTCTGCAAAACAAGCAATTGAATGCCTAACGGGACTAAAGTACTTTTTTCGCAGAGAAAAATAGCAAATTCTATTATAAATTGAAAATAAGAAAAAATATATTTGACACAGGTGCCATACAATCCATGATGCCAAGATCCGAGATTGGCGATTATTTGGCGGATTTTCTTATGTGTCTGGCAATCTCATTTTTATTACGTCATATATATGGAGACCTATAAAAATTATGCACAAAATTTTATTTTGGTAACCCTAGTATTTACGTCACACCGCATGCCACGATACGTCATTTTGGCAAAATTTCTTCATCGACAAAAAAATTCAGAATTTTGAATCATATATTATACCGCACCTGTGCCTTATATTATTGAAAAGATTTAGTTTTTAAATAGAAAAACAGTATTTAGAACTTTCAGCTTACTGCGCAAAATGTCAATAAAAGTTAATTGTGGGGAAGTTGCAGTTTCTCTCTCTGAATGCGTCTATCCAGGCACCCTGTTGTCAGCCTAGAAGGATCTGGTTTCTATGATTAATGTTATTTTGCTTATTTGTCCATCTTGTACAAATTATATGAACAGTGGCCTCTCATCTGAATGAATTTCATCAGTGAAACTAGAATAGACCAACCACCCGTAAATTAGCCTACATTCCGATCCCTTAAAGAAAGTCCATTTGTCTGAATGGCCTGCAAGGAATTATCCACGGATTTCTTTGTCAAGAAAAAATTTGAAACTTCCAATGCACTGGATTTCCTTATCAGCAAATAGGTAAAACTCTCGGCTTAATCACCCCGTTTTCAATTCTTTTACTTCATTAAAAAATCACGTGAGCATCTTACTTTTTAAATGATTTGCATAACGTACTCTGCTACGTTTTACTAATATATTTGATTTATTTATATTATCAGAATTTTATGAGAATATTTTCTAAGTCAAGCAATATATAGGTTAAAACAAGATTGTTAGTGCAAGTAAAAGTTATTAGAAATATAAAATAAAATATTTAAACAAAAAAAATTATGATGTAATAAACATTACGGAGGCCGTGAATATACTAATATATATTTAAAAGAAATTAAGTTGAGGACATCAATAAATGTAAAAACGATAAAAGATTTTTTTATTATTTTATTATAATTTATATTAGACGTATCCTCGTCATTTTTTAATAATATGAAGTAATTTAAACTGAAAATACTTGAAATATTTAGTAGTTACCTTAAAGAGTATTATGAAAAACATAAATTATAAAACTTTAGCAATTTATTTTCAAATGTGAAATCAGTCATAAAAATTTCTATAATAATATTACCCAGGGTAGATTAGCAAAATAAAAAGCGAAATTTGTGCTAATTATTTATTATATTTAAATACACATATCACATACACATACAAAATAATATATTCCTATACAAATATAATCACAAAGAAGAAAATCAAATTTAAGGTGCCTCAGCAACGAGAGCTACAACCCTCCTCCTCTGGGTTCCTTCACTCGACTCCTCTGGACCCTTGATTTTTCATCCCCACGCCTTTCGGTCATTAGCAGAGTTTCTTTACACCATATATAATGAAATTTTCCTCGCATTAAAAATAAGAGGCTTTTGTTGATGAAAGAATTGCCATGTTGATGATAATAAATTTTCGGTATTAAAATTTACGTAAAGAATGTTAGATTTATACGAAATATACTTTTTGCAAGTTTTGCTTTGAAAAGTTAAGTACCCATTTATAAAGAATTTTTTAGATTTTTATCGTTTCTCTTGGTGGAAAATTAATGTATGATATACTATTTTCCTTGAAAGTTTGATCGATCATAAGAGTTCCTTAAAATTGATTTCTTAACGAGAATTTTTCAACTATTAATTTGAAAATTAATAATACTATTGACGTTAAGATGTCATTACTAAACTAAGAATTTCCCCTCTTTTCTGATGTATATTGATCGCATGTTTGAACTAAATATACCATTGCAGTGCGTACAATCATAGACATTTTCTTCCTATTAATTTAAAAACCGAATTTGATTTTTCACTATAGTACATTTTCATGTTTATAGATCACTTCTTAGAAAATTATTGTAGTATTTATCAATAAAATTCTAAGTTAGTCTTGTAACAAAAAATCTTTTCAAAATACATTTGTTCGAGAATCATGATTTGGAATAGGAAACATTTCTCTAATTAGTATAACGTTTAAGAAAATTGTAAATTTAATAAGAGTTGAAATCTTTACAGGAAAGAACCAAATGGCTGTGCAAATTTAAATACTTTATTTAAAGATGTGCATTACGTAACAGAGAAATTGCAGCACATAAAACTTACGAAGAGAATGTGACGAAAAGGATTAAATGAATGAAATTTCAGTAAACAATGAATGATGTTTATTACCACATGATATACTAATAAATAAAATGATTATACAATTTGTTCAATAATTTATTTGCTTTACCTGGTAACAATGCTTTTCGCAACACAAATAGGTACAGATTCAAAGAATATGAGCACCAGAATACTTTTTATCACTAGCTCAAAGTTGGGTTCTATCACTTAGAAGGAAGCTGCTGAGAAAAGATGTGAATCATCGTAATTTAGAAACAAGAACCAAGCAGATGACAACCAATAGCTAATCTTTCATCCCCAGAAGTTATTTTACTTGGAGGACACTCAGACCATTACACTATTTTAAATACCGCAGCCATTTTTAGTGAATAAGACGGATATTCAGTTAAGTTGGGATTCGAAAACATTACCTTCCGATAGTAAGAATGATGCCATACCTAATCAGAACACTAAGTTCTTACCTCAAACATATAGGGATTGTCTCCTGACTGATAACTACCTATTCTCTTTCAATCCTTTGCTATACTTCACCTGAACATGGTGAAGGTAAAATAAGCAAAACGTTCTCTTAATGAATAATCAGGATTGATAAATAATCAGAAAAATATTCTTTAAGATCATAATAGTGAACTAATAGTTAACTCCAGTTGTAAATAATAGCGCCCCATATTATGAAGCAACTTTGTCGGGAGGCGTGATATTCCACAGTTACAACCATGCCGATTGGACTATCTATGAAGTGGGTGTGAACAAACGTGAACTTCTCTGCATCTAATTAAATTGGAATTCTATCGATTAGATTCAAAGCAACTGGAAAGTGTAAAACTCCAAGAGGAAAAATTTATAGCAAACAATTATTTACAAGAAACAATTGAATGTTCTAAAATAATTGGTGAAATATGGATATCATCATAATAAAATAGTGATTGTTACATTAAAAAACATTACAACATACAGAATTAAATTTCCCAAAATTGTAAAAAGTCATATAAGAATTGTGGAAAACGTGGTACAAATTATTGAACAATATAATTAAAATATAAAGAAATTGTACACATGTACTACAGTGACACCAAAATGTAGAAATAAATTATTACATTAAAGTAATTATTTGTTAATGAAATTATGTATAGAGACCATTATTGGTTATTGAAAGTATGTATAGAAAGCATTTGATAAAAAAAAAGCGAAAAAATAAAAATAATTTTTCATATTATAATTAAGAATTGTAACAAGGAATACAGTTAGTGGATATAATAAAAATGAAGGAAAAGTTGTACTGAAATCGGTTAAAGTTTTCATGTTGAGGGACAGAAAATTAAATTATATTACGTAAAAATGGGCAAATAATATAACATACTTTACTTTATAATGTCCTAAAAGTTGAGCTATTATAGAAGGGAACAAACGTAATGAAATAATACAGATATCATAATTTAATGCTTCGCAAATAAAAATTCCAGACAATTGCATGAAATTAAAAAAAGATTTTTATACATACATTTACAATTAAATAAGTATAAAATGTTAGAAAATAAAATAAGAGCTGTAAAGAAAAAATAAACTTTTTTTTTTTAACTAAATCTTGCTTATAGAGCAATATAATTTCAGAAGAAAATTTTTAAACTGCAAACCATAAAGTGAGGGTATCATTCTTTTCTAAGAAATCTATTAATTTATCATATTTCTAGAGGTTTTGTTTTTGAAAACCCTCTATTGCCATATTGTTCTTCATTCATTGCTTGATATGATACACGAGGCCAAAAAGATAGTGATGAACAAGTGATGAGAAGGAGTTATTTCTGAGTTACAAGAACCATATTTTAAAATTATAAAAATGAAGTGATAAAAATACGAAGGAAAAGTTCCATGGCCAGTGAAAAACGTAATTTCATTTTAGTTCTGTTAAGACTTCTCTTTCGAGTTTGACACTGTAACCTGGTATGTTTCGTTCCGTAATAATATCATCTCATTGAATGCCAAGTTTTTAATACTTTATCTTGTAAAATACATTTTATAGATGATTTTGGTATGAGAAAATAAAAGGAGCACCGCTTAAATTTGCAACATGTTTGGCAACGAGTATTTCATCAGATTTTTTTCTGACTATATACTTTTATAAAACTTTTATTAAACCAAGATTGACTTCGTTTTAGCATTCAAGTAGTATCTGAATATCACGTAGAAATGGGCTCCAGTTAAATGCATTTATGGTGGCTTTTAGACTAGCTAGATTATCAGTGAAGATAGTGCAGACAGTACCTTTACTAATATTAATTACGTTTCAAAAAGCATAAAATTCAGCCTGAAATATTGAGTTTTTAATTTCCAATATCTGGCTCTAAGTGATTGTTTGAAAATTAATAAAGGCTTCACAAATCCTACTTCGGTTCCCGTCTCCAGTTTCCAACCATCTGTTTAGATAATCATATTATCTTTTTTATAATTCTGAGTATTATCTGTAATGTCAATTTTTATCCTCTTATTTACATTAAAGAGATCCAGATGAATAGTTTCTCTAGAAATCTCTGTCACCAAACTTGAGCAAAGTAGCTGCATTGCTTAAACAAGAGCGTAATTCATTTGAAAACATATCGTATCGCGCCAAAATCTACATGGTTCTATCTCGACCCCTTTGCTGAAGTAAGTGTCAATGACATTGATTTAATGACAACTTTCTTAACTAACACAATGAATGTAGGTTCTGAAATGAAAATCGATGAATAATTGTCCTGATCGAATCGATATAAGAAGATGAGACAATTGTCGCAAAATGCCGACAAAAATGGTGTGCAAAACAGCTTAAGCCTGATGATGATGCGTCAATCTATTCGAACTAACGTCATTCTGGCATTATCACCATTCCTGGAATGTGTAACATTCCCATTTTTCTACTATCAGCTGTAAAAAATACAGCTGATATATAATATATAGGGTGTAGGTATTTTACCGATGCAAAATTTGGCGAATCAAACAATCTGCTCTAATCCGTTGGATCATTATAACTCAGTTTTGCTGATTCAACTACTGGAAGCGCAATGGGAAAAAATAGAAATGTTTGAATACAGGAAGTCGAACTTCGACTTCCTTGCATTCCTAAACATAACATTTTTTAGAATAAAAATTTTTTCAAGAAATTATTCTCAGCAAGAGAGCAGCATAACTGTTGTCAATTCCAAATATTTTTTTATCTTATATCTTTCCTCATCTATCCTAGAATACTAACGTACTTTTCACATCATTTGTATAACTCAATACATTGTGTCTACTTTGCAGTTCGTGTGGTCATGTGTCCATGGTGTTGTAGTTTAATTACCACGAAGTGCATTTCTAAATGTATTCATATATACTGAACTCTTTCTAAGAAATCAGTTAGCATTATATATCTTTTGAATATCTTCATATATTTTTGATTTTTAGCAAATGTCATTTAATTACATAAAAATTAAGAAAAGCCTATTATAAATCAGTTTAATTCATTAAAGTAAGTAATAAAAACATAAATTAAAATATGCTTCATTATACTAATAATTTTATCTTTTTTATAACGTTCTTATATAATTATATAAAACTTTTTCCTGAAAATTATTTAAAATTTTAATTTGACTTAGCATATATTACAATCAAATGCATCCTTTTTGACTTTTCATACATAGCAACATTCGTTAATTCTTACGAGCTTTCATCATTTTCGAAAGCATAGAAAACGGATTAAAATGATTTTTCAGTAAACTGGTATATATCAGTTTTCAAATAATTAATAAAGTAAATAAATACCTAAGGGAAAATGAGAATAATATCAGCATCAGGGATGAGAAATGATGAATAACCATTAAAAAAGAATCTTTCCTCCATTCATCTAAGAAGAGCACGGCGTACCAGGAATGCAAATAAAATCCACACTGGATGACATATAGAATGTATATTTTCGTTGGAAGTGGCTCCATTACGTTCCACCCTGTTATCAATATTTTTATTTTATTATTTATTTTACTAGAAGAGATATTTTAAACATAATGTATTTAAATATATAAATATTTAAGCGTCTTGTAAGTGCATCAGGCAAATTTAGAAGAGAATCCAGGTTTTAAAAAATTAATAATTTTTATTGACAGCATACAAAATAAGATATTTTAAAAAATTAGTCAATTAAGCACAACATTATATTAGTGTGAATACTATATTAGTGTAAACACTCTATTAGTATGAAAACTTAACACCTAGCTCAACAACATGCCCCAAAATATGTAAAATTGATAAAAGAAGGACAATAAAAAATAGTAAGTGATTTTTATGACATGTAACACTTATAAATAGAGTTATTTTTATGGTCATTCATGATGGCAAGACATTCAGCAATACGTCTAGCTACTGACACATAGAGCGTATCCTGAGATATAGACATCCATTCACTTTCCAAATCTCCATTCAGGTTATCTTCTGAGTACAACAATGGCAATCTATGAAAATGAGAACAATTGCATACTAATTTTCTATTGGTGAGAAATCTTGACAGACTGATAATTAGGGAATCATCCGAAGAATTTGCAGAGCAAGTTAACTGTTTCACGCTGTGTGTCATCATTCTGCTGATAAATGAAATGCAGCATTTTCTGAAGAAGAGTTAAGAATACCAGATAGAGCACGTCCTCCATATATCGTTGAACCATCATTCTGCTAACATTACAGACAATGTTAATCTGCAATTTTAGGCAATGATATTCTTAACCAATATGTCCCTTTGTAACACTTCAGTTTTTGAGAAATTTGACAATCCAATAAATCTTTGCCAGACTCAATATACAGTAGCTGCAATTGCTTAAAAAAAAGCATGAATCATTTGAAAACACTGTATCATGCCACTCCAACGTCCATATGGCTCTATCTTAATAATATTGTAAGCAGAGACATCTTGATCAATGACATTTACTTAACACATAGGCTTGAAATGACAATCGGCAAATAATGGTTCCAATCCATTTGTGAACATCAAGAATACCTTGCAGTTGCCGTAAAACGTCGATGGAAGTGGTCTCAATGTCATTAGCGCAAATTTGCCGATGAGTCGTAGAACGCATGCACAGGTCTTAATACGAAAACATTTAATTTCTGTCAATATTTCATATTTTAATTATTTGATTTGGTAATGTTTTTTAGGTATATCACTTTATCCAACTTCTAAGAATTTATTTTTTATTGGTATATATTTCTTTCTGTTTCATTTTTCAGTCCTAAATTGCAGGACATTGCTTGAGAGATTCCCTAATAAATTGTCGTTCCAGTGGATTTCCTCCCACTGTGGCATTGAAGGAAACGAGAGAGCTGATCTCCTTGCCAAGAAGTCGACCTTAATTCTGCAGAAACCCCTTATGAAACAGAGATTCCATTCATCTAAACTTGAAATTTCTGGAATCTCTAGGCGCTTTCACTGTGACACTGCCTTACACCTTTCGAATAGCAAGCCTTGTATTGTACTTTTCTTTGCTCCACACACTATTCATACATTCCTCGAGCGACTACAGTTGCTACATTTAGAATGCTGACTATTCACGACTGTTTCCGTACCCATTTCTTCCGTTTAATATTGAATACTTCCCTGCTTGTTCTCTTTGTATGTCTGGACATAAATTGACTGCTTCACATTTGGACTAGTGCTCTTCACTATCTGTTTTTTCTCTTCGTGTTGCAAGATATTGGAGAGCCCGTTGTCTAGGGGCTAAGCGAACAAATGACAGGCATTTGTAAATAATATTTCATTAACAGTTTTTTTTAATGTTTTTTATTTCATTAATTATTTCGAAGTATATGATTTTAAACTGTACAATGCAAAATGTACATTATAAATTGTTAATCAAGATTTTAATCGAAAAATTTAAAGAAAAGGATTTAGTATTGAATTTTTAAAAAGAGTCAAAGTTGTTTTGATTTCTCTAATATTATTTAAATTATTTTCACAATTAATTCAGATATTTTCCACCATTTTTCATGTACAATTTATATAATATTTCTTAATATATATGCATTTAAACTTAATATAATATGCATATAATTATAATTATCACACTCAACTCTTTTTATTTCTTAATGTACGAAATTGAAACTAATAAAACTAAGTAAAGGGATTCGTTATTAAAACTATATCAAAGTTGCTCAATTTTATTAATTCATGGTTGTATGAACGCTATACTGATGTGTTCATTCACACCCAAGATAAGAATCAAACTCCTGAACTATCGAACTGATTGCCAGGTTACTATAGATATTAAATTGCTTCACTTATTTTGCTTTGATTGTAAATTTAAATATAAAAGATTTCAAATTTGAAAATAGCTTTTTTGGAGTTTTCTTATTCCAATAAATCGCATATTTGGTAATTCATATATGCAAGCAAAAATAAATACTTTAAGAGAAGTCCTTTTTCTGTCTCCTGCCTTCTAAAGATCTTTATCAACTCCCCTATCTAGTGTTCTCGCATTTCTCATTCTCTACTTCTGATTACTACTATAGAAAAATTAATTTATAAATTTAAATCATAGAATCTAAAAATTTTTAGTAAATTTGCTTTTTTCCGAAGCATAAAAGTTTTTGCTCATTTGTCTAATATTTCCATATAAATTTACGTTTTATTTCCAATTTTTAATTTAAAGCATTTTACAGCTAAAAAGTAACATCTCTTGCAATACCGTGTGTGGTTAATTGTTATAATCATTGATGGAAGACGTGTATAAAACTTCAGAAAGGAAATTTTGCTCACACTCATCAAACACAGAATTATTATTACATTTTACTATTATTATGTTATATATTTTTATGAGTGAAGATCACCGTCCTTTATTCTGGATAATGTTACAATAATTATATGAGATAAAAAAAAATTTTGGTTTTATTTTTATTCATTGCTGATGATGTAGAAGTACAATCACTTTTGTGTTATCTTTAAAATATGGATAACATTTATTTTCAAAAAGTTAAAAGAGTCATTATAAAATACATAATTATACTGAATTAAAAAGTAAAATGTACATTTTATTAATAAATAATAAGTACAGATGCTTTCTTCATGAACAAAATAGAGATTCTAACCAAAGCAAATGATATATTTCCTGATCAGAAAAATATACATACCAAACCAAATTGCACTTGGATTTTGAAGGAACCGATGCTCTCCACTTAAAATCAGGACATAAAAATTATAACTCCATAACGATAAGGAATAAATGAACTTCCAACCACTCTCAGGCATCTTCTTTTGATTTGATAATGTAAGATTAAATTTTTTTCCTAGAGGCTAAATAATGATAATTAATTATAAATTTAAAGCCTTTGCAGCATACCATGTACTTTTAAAATAAACTTTGCAATTTATTTTATGTGGGTATAAGTTTAAAATTGAACTTAAGATTGGATTTTATAACGATATATTTTTACCTATTAATTATGTAATGTATCAGAACTAACGAGTGACTATTGGTGAAAATTCCTTACATTTTACAAATAATTTATTCAAACACTCAATAGTTTTGAAATAATATATTTCACTAATTTAAATAATAGAATATTAAAAATTTAAAATGGTTAATTCTAACTTTATAAGAACAATAAAATTATAGGAAAAACCCTTAATCTACATTTGTAAAAATTATATGCATCGATATTTTTAACTATTATGTTAGAGAAAACAACTAGTTAACATAATATATATTTATTACATTCTATTAAAAAACATGTGGAAAAATTATTATATTTTTCAAAGCACTTACAAGAATAGGATTTAAATGATATTAGTTTGTTTTATCTAATTATCTAGGATTCATTGTAATTAATTATGTATCTCCAGAAAGATTAATTATATTGTTAGACAATGATAATAAGTATTCCTAAAATAATTCTAACTTGCATATTTTTGAAGTTATTTCAATTTTTACATAAAGTTCATATAGATTATATTAAAAATCTGTGCCTTATTATCTAAATACTGTGTTAAACCATCTGATTTTAACTTGTAAACACAATTCTAACAAAATTACGGTATTTGGAATATTAAAAAGGCAAATTATTATTCATCGAGAACACTTTACAGCACTTAGAAAAATTCCTCAAGAAGTGAATCATATTAGGTCAACGGGAAAGTTCTACCCATTGATTGATGACCATTTTAGAGCAAGATCTTTTTCTGAGAACATCGGAAATCGCAGAAAGCTTAATTCAGCTCAGCAAACTATTTCGGATCATATTCGGAAGATAGGACTTGTGCGGAAGTATTCTAAATGGGAGCCACGTAAATTAAGTCAGAACTATTTCGACGATCGAGTCCTCACATGCCTATCTCTGCTTGTTCAGAACAAAATCGAGCCTTTCTTGAACTGGATGTTAACTGGGGAAGAAAAGTAGATAACCGACAAAAACATCACAAGAAAAAGGGTATTTTGTGCGGAAAACTTAGCCCTTCCAACTCTAAAACAAATTTCACTTTAAATAAGAGAAGGTTGTGTATATGGTGGGACATTTGAGGACTAATATATCATGAGCATTAAAAATTTAGCAAAACGCTCAATTCGATAAGGTGTTATTAGTCACTAGATAATTTAAAGGGATCTATCAAAGAAAAGAGGCCGAAAATTTTCTAAGAAAGAGACCAATAAAAGAGTTCCTTAGAAAATTGCAAAACTAGGCTGGAATATATCGAACAACACCATCTATCAGCCTCACAATCCTCACCGCACTCCTCTACTTCAACTCCAACTTAAATATGAAGTATTAAAGACAGTAATCCTCTAACTTAGAGAAGCAATCCTCATCGATGGGGAAATCATTCATCCAGAGCGAATAGAGGGAAAGACTCATAAAGATCTGTTTCAACCAGGTTAGTGCCATCTAGGGCTCACAGTTTTCATCAGCAAAAATTTAACCTTACACTCTACTCCCAACCACCAGATAGCCGAGTGGTACAGTACGAGGTCCTAACTCATCTTTTATATGTATATATGTCCCATACACCATATTCACCATCCAACTATTATTTATTTATGTTCTTTCAGAATGTTTTGAAAGGAGAAAAATTAAAAAATAATGAAGATATCAATCAAGCACTGTTCAAATCTTTCGCATGAAAAGATGAAAAAATTTTCAAAAATGGGATATCCAAATCGCCCTCATGTTTTCAAGAAGTCATTAATAATAATGACGCTTATACTATTTAATAAAGTGTTTAACAAAATGAAAGGAAGCAAAATGTGGAAAGTTAGAATAAGTGCGGGATATAGTAAGAAGAAGTATGCGTAAGCAAATTTTTTTCCACGTCTGTTCATCACGTGATAGCTTTCATAAGAGCTTTAAAGGTTTTAACGCGTGTGGACAGTTGTTGTTTCAAGTCAAAGTTTTACAGGAAAGATTTAATAGACGAACTTGAAACTTTTGGCATGTCTACACATTATTACTTATATGATTTTATGCGTGGCCGAATTATTGGAAAGATCGATGAAGGGCGAAAAATAAGAGTTGTTGCCAAGATGTTCGACATCACTCACAGCATTGTTTCACGGCTGTGGAAGTCATTTAAAACTACTGGAATGTGTAGTAGGCGGCACGGGGGAGGTTGTGTTAGAAGTACGACGCCTTCAGAAGACAGATATATCTCCCTATCAGCAAATAGGAACAGGCGCATTGCAACTTAGCAGTTGGCATTTCAGTTTCTTGCTGCCTCAGGAAAGCAGATCTCCCGATAAACTGTTGCCAGACGTTTGAGGGGAGGAGGACTATACGCCCTCAGACCTGTTGTGTGTGTTCCATTGACCAGACAGCACCATACTGACCTTTTGCTATGGTGTCGTGAGCCTCGCAATTGGACTGAACAGTCCTGTCGGTCCCTTTCCTGGATATTTTCTAAACGATAAGCAGTACCACTCTGGCGCCAGATCAGCTGGCGTCTACAATCTGATGACAGACTGAACCTACACTTATCTGAGAATAGTACGCATGCCCAGTCCTGTTCAGTCCAATTACGATGCTCACGACACCATAGCAAAAGGGCAGTACGGTGCTGTCTGGTCAATGGGACACACACAACAGGTCTGAGGGCGTATAGTCCTCCTCCCCTCAAACGTCTGGCAACAGTTTTTTGGGAGATCTGCTTTCCTGAGGCAGCAAGAAACTGAAATGCCACCTGCTGAGCTGTGGTGCGCCTGTTCTTTTTTAATGATAGGACGATATATCTGTCTTCTGCAGGCGTCTTACTTCTAAAACGACGAGGAAAAAAGCTTTGCATACGCATACATCTTGTAACTATATCCCGCACTTATTCTAATTTTCCACATTTTGCTTCCTTTCATTTTGTGATTGCTATGGATGATAGCGTTATTCGTTCTTAGCAATTGTCCAGCAGTGTATTTGTAACTCAACCCATGAATTCATTTTTTTCCACCATTTTTCTTTTTGTTTCTTTATATAAATCTTCGACTTATTATTAGTATTATTATTTTTTGTATTTTTTGTCATTTTATTTCTTGAATGTTAAAATAACTATTAAAATATATTGTATTTCAAGCATGCGAGCAAATCCATTGAATATATGTCATTAATAATTATCATTCTGATTTTATACATGAAATTGAATTTTTATGAAACATTTGTAAGTTTATCAAAATACTTGAAATGTAGATTTTTTGTTCCATTTGATGTGAAAACTGAATTGCATCTCCAGCGGAAATTAATTCATCTATGATTTTATACAACACACTAAATTCTAAATTGATCTTTTATTTTTATTTCTTATTTCAGATCTTCATATGTATTGCTTGCTTTAAAGTTATTATACAGATAGAAGTGTAAGTAAAAAAATAAAATTCATTTGATAAGTATATCATATTATAAATCATGCTTAATTAAACTTGTTAGAAATATGAAAGGATTGATTCTGAGAAATCAATACCTAGAACAAACGTTCTTGATGTCATTAATAATACCTATTTGCCTGAGTACTGAATTGAATAGAGATTGGAGAGCATATATATGTACTATTATTCAAGCAGCTGCAATCGTTCGGTGTATGGTGACGAGACAGTTACTCATCCACTGTTGATCAAATGCTTTTTATTGGTAAGAGATCTGAAAAATGTAACAACCAAATATTTTCTGCTTCAAGAAACATCCATTCAATACTAACAATGTTCTGGCGTCATTATCTTGCTGAAATGTGACGTTATTTAGGGCTCGAATAAAGGCAAAAACTATGTGACGTAGCGAAAACAGAAATGTAACAACTACTATTCAAAATGTCGACAATGAGAAAAACAGACAAATAGAAAACTTCTGCATTTTCAATCCACAGAATGATTGCAGATGATGCATTTGCCACAATACAACCAAACCAAATATGGATGTGACATTATATTGCTCTAAACAGAACTGGAATTCGTCAGAAAATAAGACTTCATTCTATTCTTTTACTTTTTTTGTTATTGTTCACAACATTGAAGAGATCACCATTATTCACTCGTACCTTTGATATGGCATCAGAGTTAGCCGGACCCATGTTCACAGAGCTGACTATCCATGGTCTACAAACGTCGTTAAATTGTTCGTCTAGACATTTATAGCCTTGCAAACAGTTACGTTTCTAATATGTTGTATGGCTATACGATCCAGTAAGACTGTGTTTGTTAAGGAAATATGCCCGCCTCAATGAATGTTAGTAATTGAGGGATGTTGAGATGCAGTATAGCTTCATGTATGACATCCAAAAACATCAATTCCAAAATCTGCAAAGTGTGATATATTCTAAATTTTTTAAGCAAGTTTACTGTGATACCCATCTCTAATCTTGCTGG
Source organism: Latrodectus elegans (assembly GCA_030067965.1). Taxonomy (NCBI): domain Eukaryota; kingdom Metazoa; phylum Arthropoda; class Arachnida; order Araneae; family Theridiidae; genus Latrodectus; species Latrodectus elegans. The sequence goes on along the minus strand of CM057820.1, from coordinate 82,146,699 downwards.
TAAGCATTTTTTTTCTTTTACGAGATATTACAACAGCATTCTGTGTTTAAGAAACCTGATGTAAAAAAATTTCATTGAAACACATTTATAGATATCTCTACAGTATAACGTGCTCGTTATTGCATTCATAACCCCAAAAGTTACTCAGATTTCGATGGATATTTACTCTGTTAAGGAAATTGGTTTCCCATAAGGTACCTAATAACTACCGGTACCAGAGTATAATCATGCGAAGTGATTCGCGATACCGTGGGAACGGCCGAAAATAATTCAAAAAGAAGCATTAAAGCTTTCACGGAAAATGGAATTTACCTGTTGTATGACCCCTAAATGGGGTTTTAATTATTTCTAGAGCAGCCCCCTTTTCAAACTATGATATGTAGCTGTGAATCGCCTGCCTGGAGGTCAAGAAATGACCTACGAGGAATATTCGAGAATTTTTTGGATTTCCTGATGACGGGGAGCAGAAGGATATTTAAAGAGAGGGGCTACTAGAGACGGTGAGTTTTGTTGCAGTTTTCACGTTAGTTGCTGATCCTGAGCAGTCTCGGGATGAGTCGCCCTGAATACATGATCGAAGTTCCCGAGAAAGACCTCTGCCTGCAGAGTGGGACTCGTGAGTAGCCCGAATGCAAACAGCCATTCTTGATGACGCCTCATATGACGTACAGTGAATTCAACGAATTTTCATAGAACGGTAAAACTCAGTTCCTCTAAACTCCCCAAGTTGATCGGATAATATGCACAACCTGCATCGACCTTGCAGATAGCCTTCCATTCATAGTTCATCGTAAATAATCATCAGAATAATTTATAGATTGTAAATAAATGTTTATAATAAAGGTCTTACAATTAAGTGAGCCTGATTCCTTTATTGGCCCAGCCTACTCATTGCTTCAGCCATACCAAGCAGAATACTTTAGCACAGTTGCTTATTTCACAAGAATGCATAAAAACATTCGGGTATCACAGCGCCTCTACGTCAAATTAATTTTACAAGTGTAATGTATTTCCTTCTAGTAATAATTGTTGTGAACAGCGCAATTTTATTTAAATCTAATAATTTTATATAATGCTCATTTTTTCCATAAAAAATTATAAATTTGTTTTTTAATTTAATTATAATTTGTAACTTTTACATCAACGATACTTAAGAGTAATGTATCACCAAAATAATTAACCACATAAGGATTTAACCTCTTTATGTCATGACGATATTTTTATGCAATGAATGTAAGTAATTAAGATCCGTTTTAATATGAAAACTTATATTTTACCAATATTATTATATGCCTTGAAACATAAAATTATAATGGTAAAAAAATTAATTTAAACAAAATTAGATAATTTCTTCATTTTAATTAAAAACTTTTAAATATTTTTAGCTGTAAATTTTGATGGTTTTTAATCAATTTTAGTTTTTTGATAATATTTACTAAATATTTAAAAAGAAACAATAAATTTTATTATAATTGCGAGAATCTTATTTTATGAAGAGATTAAACTTCTTCATCTGATCTTCTTTCTTCGTATAATTATACATTTAAAATAACAAAGATCGCATTTAACATGAAATAACACAGAAGTGTTGACTCTGGAACAATATTTTCCAGAAAACTTCTAGTGATGGATGATATTTTTTAGAATAAATTCATTACTTATTTTAATTTCATTAAATTTGCATTAAATTTGTATCAAAACGATTAAAAGTATAATGCAATTTCTTATTTAGGATTATTTGAATAACACACCATACATAATTTTTTCAGCCCTTTCGTTAGATATTTCGAGTTTTTGCACGTTATTTCAATAATGTTTTTCTAATGCTTTAACTTTTTATGATAGGAAGCTTATATAACAATAAATATCAGTTGTCGTCGCTTTCAAGATATCGTAATTTCGATAAAAGTATCAAGACTTGTAATTTCACTTTATTATTTTTTTTTCATATCTTGTCATTATTAGCTACAAACTCTAAAACTACAAATAATACCAAAAAATATCAGAAATTTAAAAAGCCATATTGTTTACATGTTACGAACTTAAATATTTTTTTTAAAAAAATTCATATTATTTCATTATTGTAACAATATTATCCCCAAAACTTATTCAATCATTTTTATACGAGTTTTACTGAAATTCTTTATTTTTATTTATTTTTCAATAAGCAAGCATTATTCTACATGAAGACTGCTTTTCCATGTAATATTAGGTTTTACTACTTTGGTAACTTATCATATTTTTGTACTTTTTGTCATAATTATCATATTTTAATGGATTGATTTTTCATCAAAAAATTTTTATTTACTTTTTTATATCACAAATCTTAGATTCTAAAGTTTAATCAATAAAGCAAAAAAAATTTTCTAATTATCTTATTAAAGAACTAGAAAAAATTGACAATTGTATTTTATTGCACAAAAGTCATATATTTTTTCTCCAAATTGTCCTCTATATATAATAACCAAATAACCGAATAGAAGAGAAAGCTTCTAAATGATTCAAATCTTTTTCGTATAAATAAATAAAAATAAATAATGAATAAAAAATATATATAAATTAAATGATTTTGTTGAGAACGTATTGTTATTTTTTGGTGTGAATTTTTTATATGAAATTTATAATCTGGATAAATCAATTGTTAAAAAGTTTTTTCATTTTTTTATTTTTATCCAGATGGATCCCTTTCATCTGGTTTCAAAGTTTGAAAGCTTTTCAAAGCTTGACTATTTTACTTTTTTGTATGTGTTCAAAAATTTGCTATATATATATATATATATATATATATATATATATATATATATATATATATATTTTATTAATATTTACTCTCCTGAAATTTAATAAAAATAAAATAGTTTTCTTCTAAGTTTCTTTAAAAATAGGTAAAACATTAGCACATAAAATATTAGATATACTTGCAATTTTATTTTATGGACTCATTTATTTCATGGTGAAAGAAATGTATATTGTGTGCCAATTAAAACATTCATTTTGTTTCTGTATTTGCAGAATAAGTGCAGATATCTTTTATGGATCAAAATATCGAGCATTGCCAAACTTCCTGAACAATTGTTCCAATTGTTCAGATAAATGCATGCTTACACTGTAAAATTAATTACCCTTAATTGAATTTTTCTGATTAAATATCAATAATTATTTCTCTGATTGGATTATATTCAAAGAGAAGCAAAATAAATACTTTAGATTTGCAATCTTTAAAAAAAATATTGTAACAGTTATTTTTTTATATCTTTATAAAAACAAATGTACTAATATTAATTAGAATTTTAATTTAAAAAGTTCATTTTTATCATATTTTTGATACACATATTGTAAAAAATGAAAGGAGGTTCTTGAAAATCTTATTTGATTATGATTGGAGATAATATTTTTCCTACTTTCTACAGAGGTTTTTACATACACGAGCAAGGAATAGAATAGGGCGAAAATACACTTGTGTAATATTTGTATGGCAGCTGATCTACACAATACTTAGATAGTTTGCTTAGAACCCACAATGGTCTGATAGAGAAAGACGTCATTCTCATTATATTAAAGTTGTGAGTTCGGTTTACGTGGCACTGAAGATCCGTTGTGCTCAATAAAAGTGATTGGGACACTTTAAATAAATTGTGGCGGCAATGTCCTGCAAGTGAAATAATATTTCTGGAGTTGGCATAACCGGTCATGGATGGTTTCCGTTTCATTCCTGTTTCTAAATTACGAAAATTCAAACAATTATCCTCGCCGAAGCTTTCACCTAACTGGTAGAGTCCAACTCTGAGTTTAGTGAAAGGAAGTATGCTGGAGCTCACAGATTTTCCTCATCTTTGAAGAGTTTAAAGAAAAATCTCGAAATATGGACCAAAAGTAATTAATTAATATAAGAAAGAAATTAAAAATTAAATTTTGATCCAATATTTTACTGAAAGACGGTCAATATTTAGATTCAGACTTCTCCATAACTTTCCATTTGATATATTCCTATAATGAACAAAACAGCTCAAAATAGGATTGAAATTCCGCCAACGTATTGAATATCATGACCAAAAATATATTTTGTCAATAAATTTACAGAAGAAAAAAGTAATACTTTATATGACGTAACAATAACATTGTATGATTTATAGATATATAATATAATCACTTAGATCGACATTTAAATATTGAATATAGTGCATTCTAATCATGTACTATTCTGGAAAACAGGAAATTGCGCTGAGTTCTTTCATGAATAAAATAAACTTTACCACTATCGTAAAATAATAAAACAATATTAATGTAGGAAAATCAATTAAATTGGATTACATGCTGACGAATTAATTTATGTTTCATTCTGTCTTCAAACCCCTTAATTGAAGTATAGAAAACGCCGAAATAACTCAATAATAAAAAATTAATTCCTGAAATTTATAAATATATACTGATATCATATAATTAATACTGTATTCTAAATATACATGAAAAATGATTCTGGAAGAAAATGAATCTATTATTCAAATATATAAAATAATACGTTTAACTCGTATAGAATTTTGTATTAAAATGAAAATTATCTTTCCGCATTATTTATTTTTATAAAAACAACCGGATATGTCAAACACTTTTAATTATCTTTATCAAAAGCTTTAAAGTAAACTTTCATAGGATATATCAATCTTTTAAATATCAATCTTTTTATGGCGCAAGGTCCAAAAATGGACATGATGCGCCACTTTTAAAAGAGCATACAATGTAAAAATTTTATTTAAAAACTAGTTATTTTAAATTAAAATTTCATATAATTACAAAAAAAATTCTAAATAACAATGAAAATTTTCACATAAATGGATAAAAATCTTACTTCAAACAGCATTTTTGAAGATAAATTTCTCAAGATAGTCAGCGTAAGTGATATAATTAATATAAAAATAACATCAGAAACAGTAAAATTTAAATTAGACCAGTATTCTTCACTTAGAGAATCAAGTTTAAAAATCATGTCTCTTCGTAATCTTCCATTCACATATTCCCACAATGAATGAAACAATTCAAAGTAGGATGGAAAAGGATCCCAAGTAGGGAAAATTATAGCCATAATAGCTTTCGCCGATATTTACAAAAACGTAAAGGCGATTACTATACGAAATAATAAATGTGTGTTCTTATTGCTAAATAATGAACGATTCTTATTGCTAAATAATGAATAAAATTATAAGTATCATTTTAGTCTATTCGCCATATCAAATTATTTAGATCTGAAAACATGCGAGTTTCTTTATACCAAACTAAAATAGAATTATCATTTTGATATGAAATTCGGGTGAGCATATTATATAATGGGCAAAAATCATATGTTAATAGAAATGAATATACGAAAAGAAAATCAAACATTATATCTCCTTAATGATAAAAGGGTAAATATGAAAGATATGAATAAAAATGAGATTACGAAACAATAGCAAAACAGATATAACCCTATTGACAAAAAATTGTAAAAGATAACATAAGAAGTGAAAATAATAAAGTATAAAAAAAAATCAAATTATTTAAATATTATTATGGTAAAATAATTGGAAAGGAAGATTATGTTAAAATGATGCAAGGAAACAATGTTCATTTTCTGTTGGAACAAAACATAAGCAGGTGGAACAAACTTGAACAAGGAATATAGTATTCAGATATATGAAATAGAAAATAATACAAATCACCTACAGTATATGATTTTTTTGGGAACATATAATTACGCATTCGTATTAAAATGATTAAAATCAGGTTATTACCATGTTGGTAAAACAAAATTAAAGGCAAGACCTGAATTACTGTGAATGAGAAAGGGAAATTTGTTTGAAATAATAATGAAATGAAAAAAGTATAATAACATGAGGTATTTTTTAACTTTTTTAAATTGTTAACTTAAAGTAGACTCCAATGAATAGTTGCGTTTGAAGTCTTCGTTTCTGTTTGGTTTTGGTAAAGATATATTAAGTTTGCAGTACTCGTATAATATTCCATTTTTGAGTAATTTTAACCCTTTAACCGACTATCCCGAAGTAACTTGGGCAAACATTTCTGTGCGTTTCTCGGCTACCTTGAGCCCCTTGGTAGGGGCAACAGGTTTCACTGCAATGCTTTAAATTCAACCCCCAAAATTGACGAAATTGACGGATTACCGTGAAATCGTAAATGAGGGAACTTATTTACTGATCGGTCATGGTTGATTTAACTAATACGAGCGAAAATCGAAAGTGATTCAAGGAAGAAACAGCTATTTATGTTTTCCTTTTATATATTTTATTCGCTTTTAGTTTTAATTATTAAAGGCTCTATAACAATTTAAAATTATACGCAACGTATACAATACTAATTTTCGTTCTTTTTTATCATATTTTTAAATTATTAATATTTTTTAGTTTTCTCTTTGTATAATATACATATACATACATAATACATATATATATATATATATATATATATATATATATATATATATATATATATATATATGTATGTATATATATATATATATATATATATATATATATATATATATATATATATATATTTCATACTTGTGACTTAGCGACTATATAGGAGACTTTACTTGACTCATATATGGTCCTAATTCACAACTTAGTGTGTATATGTGTCTTGGCAACAAGTTTAAAATATAAGAATTTTTTTTTTACATAATTTCTTCAAAAATATAAAATTTTAAAATGTTAACAATTTTGTTTAAAATTTGAAGGGATAAAAAGAGTTATAAATTAGATACTAATTTTTTAATCTTTTGAATGAATATTTTAAACAAGCCTGCAATGATTTTTTGCACCAAATATATAATCTTATTTTAATAAAATGTAACTATAAAAAGTTCTTTCACTTTTTAAAGCTACATCCTATTAAAATTAGATTATATATTTTGTTCTGGAAATAATTAATCTTTATGATCGCTCAGCTTTTATTTAATTTCACACTGTACCTAATTTTAGTTTATAAATTTTTTTAACTTGCTACCAATTATATCATTTAAATGCTTATATGATTAATAAAAGAGTGTCAAAAAATCAGAACTGATTAATTGCCGACTGGGTACCAATCGCGAGCCCCAGAAAGATCATCGAATTCACAATCCGTATCCGAAGAGTTATCTTCATAATAAAAATAAAAGTCTTCTTCACTGTTTGTATAAGACTTAATGTTCGTAAACCAGTAATATTTTCACATATACAACTAGCTACTAGAGTAACTTCTGAGAGTGAAGCAACACTCATATATATATATATATATATATATATATATATATATATATATATATATATATATATATATATATATATATATATATATATATATATATATATATATATATGGCATTTCAATAACTTGTTCTGGCCAGCTGAAGGCGATTTATTGACACAAGTTCACCTGCAATGCATTATTATAGACAGATGTTTCAAAGATAACTTGATTGGAAATGTGCATCCATCATCCACAACACCCGTGCTGCATTTGATTTAAATTCGCATTTATCGGTTTCCCACAGAATTTGAAAATTCCCAAGTTCTATTAGTTAGTAATTTGTCAATACTGTCAATCCTGATGACCAATTGATACACCTATCGATTTTTCTGCTATCTTCATTCTACTTGCAAATAATTTAAAATTAAGTAATTGTGCATTAATTTCCTGTTTACTCGAGAATTTGACTAAACATGTTTTGAATTTTTTTATATTGTTCTTAGCTTCACATTACTCAAATTTTCAGACCACATATAGTAAGCATTATTCAAAATACCAAGATCAAAGTAATTAGAAAAAATGAAGGAATGAATCCTATTACATACGTGTTTTCGAATTTTATAATGGGACTTAACTTATTCCTTATTCTACATAAAATTATATTATTTTGTCACGATTAAGGTCTATAAATTTACAAGGCAGCTATCATTTTTAGCAAGAAAATTTTAATTTTGATTCAAACTTTCACTCAATTTACATTTTGGTATAGGACTGGCAAATGATATTAAAATACATCAAGAATTGCTAATTTCAGAAAAATTACGAGAAATATTCCCTTAAATGTTTGCTTAGGAAATGAATATCTGTTTCAGAGACATTATAATATGATTTCACCATAAACTAATGATGAAATTTAAATACTAGAAAAATGATTGAATTTAGTAATAACAGACTTTTTTCTGTAAAAGAAAAACAGAGGAGAACATGTTATTTTATTTAATGTCTTTATTGTGAGGTTTAAAATTATTTTAATGTATTTTTTTTGTAAAATAAGGATATTTTAAACTAATATTTTGTAAGAATTATTTAAAATCATTAAATTAAAGTCACTTACGAATTCCGGAAAATATGAAGTTTCCTTTATCATGGAAAAAAATATTTTCCTTTATTAATTTATTGATTACTTTTTAAGTATTAAGCTTTTTTTCTCATATACTTCAATATCAAACAGCTTTGCACTAAAGATTATACATTGACCTTCTTGAAACAGAATATTTCAAATAAGCACTATGTTATGGCTTTTTTTAATTCCTTTAGTACGTTTTTGAAAACAAAGTTCAATGATTTAATTCTAATATAAAGCTAAATAATTTGACCTTCAATAAGATGCTTCTACATAAAAAAACATTTTTTTTGATAAATTAATAAATTATGATATGTATTTTTAACAAGTTAAATTTAATGCAAAATTAATACTTTCAAACTAGATAAAGTATTCATTTCTAGTTAGTGAATTTATGTTTACAAAAATAAATTTTGTGAATAGTTACTTCTTTAATCAAACCTATTTAAAAATATTTGATTAATCAAATGAAAAGTAGCTAAATATTTTTAACTTATAACCATCAAAAGAAATTAAATCATTATTGTGCTAAAATTCTTTAAAAAAAAATCTTTCTCTAAATTTATAGATTACAACTATTTTCATATCAAAGCAGTTATGATTCTGAGACAGGAAAAATATTTATTGTAGAGCTAATTTGAATATGTGATGAAATGTGATATTGACAAGTTCTATATTAAATACTCAATTATTAGAATACTATTGTAATCAATGTCCTTAAAATTCCTCTATTTTTATATTTTTGCCATTTTTCTCCTTTTGAAAAACAAATATTCATACGAGAGGCACATTAATTCTAATATTTGTGTAAAACAGTTTAAGAAAAACAAAAACATATATAATAACAACACGGGTTCTAGTATGGAGTGATATTTTTAACATAATTAGAAATGGAAATCTTTCGATACGAGGAATTTAATATGAAAAATTAGCTTTCAAAAATTTCACCAAAATTTCATCTCTTGTCAGTAGCTTACTATATACTATAAAATCTATTGTTAGGTTATTAAGTTAGCTTTTTTTTAATTATTAAATATACAATTTCTAAATTCTTCAATTTGTATGTATTAAAGCAACAGAAGCGTTTCCTTTAAGAATTTTGAAAATTATTTAATGATTTTAAAAATATAATTTCGTTTTGAAAAGTATCTGCAAGGATAACCAATTACAAATGAAGAGCAAATTAACTAATAATTACAGCTATATTTAAAATCAATGCATTTTTAATTACCCGGGAAATTAAAAAAAATTATCTTATTTCTAAATACTCCTTCCGCTGTTGATAATCTTGGCGTCCTCTCACTGAGGTATATTGAACGTATATTATATATGATATACCGAACGTATATTTATGAAAATGTGTGATCCCAAGCAACACTAGATGCTATTGGAAAGAGTATTAAACACAGACTCATAAAAAATATGCACAATCTGGGACTTCTCTACGCCATTCATTATGCGAAACTTCGCAAAGTAAACTAAGTCATTCTTTCACAATTTGCTTTGCTCGTTATGCTAATTATTCAGTTGCTCGTTATGCAAGGCTCTACTATTATAATAACAGTTGTTTTTCCTATCATGTAAGAAATATATGAAAACTGATAGCCTAATGGTAAACGCTCTTGCCTTCGTTCAACAGTTCGTGGGTTCGAATCCCATCTTGAGTATGGATGTTTGTCGTGAATGGAAATCCACTTTAAACCGTAGGTCCCGATTTAATGTGCAAAAAAATGGTCATTAAGTGACAAACCAAACCGAGTTCTAAGAGATTTAAAACATACTTTAGTTACACATACATTGTGGAGAATCCTTTATCCAAATCTGGTTTCTCACCGATAAAGAAACAAACCCTCGTAGCACAATACATTTTATTAACATCACACACAGAAAGACATCCAAATCAGAAATAAATAAAAAGCAAAAGAATACTTAAGCTCTAAGCGGCTGCTGTAGCGCCGATACATTGCTCATATGTAGGAGGAGGCGAAATATCCTGTAATTGCCGCTCTCCGCAACATTCTCCCACTTTTTGAGTGTGTCCCGGGTTTAACACTCAAAACAAAATTCTTACAAATACAAATATAAATGAAATAATGAAATACAAATATACATAAAAATAATCTTTCATATAAATCATAATAAATTTTAATTAAATAAAAGTAATAATGTTACAGAAAATAATGAAGCAAAATTAAGCTAACTTGAACAAAAAAATAAAAATAAATAAATTTAAAAAAACAAAACAAAACATGTCCTTAAAAATTATTTATTAGCTGGTTTCACAGTTTGACTATTAATAATTACTATTGGTAGTGGTTTGTTACCTCTATCAGATACAGGTTTTTCAATTTCCAACCTATAAAATCGTTAGATAGGTCTTAAAAGTTCCGAATTTTTGGTTTTAACGACGACAAGTCTTATCTGACCATACTTATAATATTGTTTTATCTGACAATGAGGATGTTGCGTTACGTTTTGGTTACATGATTTTTTTCATTTTTATGTCCTATTGCCTTTAATATTTTATTTTAACAATCCAACATTAACAATCTAGCAAGAATAATTTAACAAATAATAATTTTCATGATAAATTTCCACATAAAATGAGTTCTGCACCATAATACACTGGAGCCAATGCGGTCTTTATACAGCCGTATCCAAATAGCAACTGAGCTAAATTCCCCATCGGATAGGGAAGATGAGCTTTTCATTCCTTTTTTAGGGATTTATTGTGGCTGAGTTACCATATAGGAAATGCCCTGAGAAAGAGCTGAGCACTTAAGATATTTTTATCTGCCCAGCCATTATAAGAATTTTACAGCCTATTCACGAATTTCCCTGTCAGAGAAATCTATATAATGATAAAATTGTACGCATTGCCAAGGCTATGATTTTGGCCCTTGGTAGGATTTGATTTGATTTCGACTGGACACGACACCAAACCAAACAATGAGAGCAGTATTTTAAGATACTCTACAATTAGTGACTTCTCTACTTTGAAGGGTTATTGATACGGAGAAAAGGACATTTAGGATCACACAGTAATTTTAGAATGAATATAGGAAAAGTGGGTAGCCCATTGAAATATGAATGTAAGCCTGATTAGAAAGTTAGGTTAGAGTATTTGTGTAGACCGACAGGAATGTTTCTCAAAGATATTATACTAGCAGGTGATAATCCATAAAGGGAATTACGGAACTTGGGAATGGAATCCGATATCACCTTGAACTAATACACAGGACCGGTACATGTGATACTTAAGATAATAGTAAAAATATCCTTACCACACGACATCTAAAAACTTTAATTCTATCATTTTGGTATTGCAAGTAGATTCAGGATCTATCTGAAAATATAATGCCCAATTATTTGTATATCCAGTTTTATTCATTGCACCTGTGAAAATACAAACTCTTGTGTATTGATGAATTGAGCCACCGTAGAATCTACAGAAATTACACGTGCCTCTGGAATTTTCAGTTTTAAGATAATGACATGTATTTTTAAGCGCGACGCGTGATAAAATTATTACCAAAAATTATATTTTCCTCACATATAAGCTATGTAATTAGCTTGAGATCACTGGGACTATTGAGGTATTACATATTTTAAAAATATTGACTATCATGAGTTTTTCAATATCAAGCAAATATGAAAGCCTGATAATAACTAGAAAAGGAATTTTTTTTTAAATAAAACCTATTAAATTAATTTTTTATAATGATACGTTAACCACAATTTTATAGTAAAAAGGAATATTGTTTGGTAAAATTCACAGTGAACTGTATTTTCAATTTCCCCAATAAGTGATCACTAAAAAATAAATGACTTTTTTTCTGTCTTCATGATTTTTAATTTTTGAGATAAAGGAAAAGTTTTTCTCAAATGGCAATGCTAATGTTAATAAATTTAAATACTGAATTATATTGGGTTGGGAATTAAGTAATTGATGATTTTTTTTAGAAAATCAAAGATAATTTTTTCATGGAACTAAATAACTTTATTCTGTAATGTATTGCCCATTTTAATCAAAGACCTTTTGGCATCTTTCAAGCAGCATCATAATCTCACGTTCATAAAAATTCTGGTTTTTATTAGCAAAAAACTGTATCAAGTTCGATTTGTGTGACATCATCATCATTATTAAATTTTTTACTATTCATGGAGATTTGTAAGGATCGACACAAAAGGTAATCAGATGGTTCAACGTCAGACTATATGGTGGATGTAGCAAAACATTCCAACCAAGCTTCAATAATTTTTGCCGAGTGACCAAAGATGTGTGTGGCCTAGAAATGTCAAGATGAAATACACCTTTTCGATTCGCCAAATCGAGCCGATTTTCTTCAACTGCATTGTTTAATTTCGTTAGTTGTTCAATGTAAACATTAGAATTGATCATTCGGTTGGGTGGTAAGAGGTCAAAGTAGCCAATTTCATTTGTAATCTCACCAAACTGATAACGAAGCCTTCTTTTGATGAATATCAGTTTATAATGTTTTTTGAGTTGGTTCACCTGGCCTGCTCCACGATCTTTTCCGCTTGATATTGTTGTAAACAACCCATTTTTTAACGCCAGTTATCAGTCGTTTTAAAAATGGATCATTTTTATTACGTTTGTTTAGCAAATCGCAGCTGTTAATGCGTTGCGTTAAATGCGTTTCTTTCAGTTCGTGAGGAACCCATGTAGCGAGTTTTGAACATAGCCAAGTTGTTTTAAATGATTTTCACTGTATGTATGTGATACAGGAAGCTTCTCCACTATCTCACGTGTTGTACTGTGACGATCCATATCGATTATTGCTTTGACTAGATCATCATCAACTTCAACTGGACGACCAGAGCGTTTTTTATCTTTGAGTGAAAAATCACCACAACGAAATTTGGCAAACCAATTTTGACACTGCCGTTCTTTTAAGGCTTCTTCGCCGTAAACAGCACATAACTTTTAATGAACTTGCGATTCCTTTTTCCTTTATATCAAAATAATTTTCAAATGTGATCAATTATTCTATATAATTTTAATTATATAAAATAATTGATCATTATATCAAAATAATTTTATTACGCTAGATGGAATAGAAATATGTGCATCTCCTCCTAAAAAAGGTAGTCCTTTCTATGGATTATTATCATGTAACGCAAACTAAATTCAGAAAACAGAGTGTCTCCTCACTTAACGGATCTATATTTAAATTAATATTTCCAAACGTTTTAGTTGGTATCCATTATTCTATGACAAATTACAGTTTTCTAAATTATTGCTGGTAAATAGGAAATTGGTCTGAAGAAAATTTAAATGCTTTTTAGAAATTTTAAACCTGTAATATTATCTAATGAGTCAATTTAACCTATTCAACAATTTTAAATTAAGCATGAATTGGTTAATTATTAAAAAAAATGGTGGTTTCAATTTATATTGTATGATGCAATGGTGCTTATATAATTCTTTGGGGTGGATTTTCTCATGATCCAAAATCTCCATAATGACAGGAATTATTTTGTTTGGAATGCTTCGTGGAAACCTAAAAATATTGCGTGAAAAAATGTTTGATTTCATAGTTAGTTTCTGAAACAATGAACTGTTTTCGAATCAAAATTAACAAGTTAATGTCATTATATAAAATAATAAGTTAATGTATTACTGTTTAGAATAAAAAACAAACAACATATATTTTTAGTAGTATTTATGTTAAATTTACATACCATTAAGTTACAAGATTAAGATTTATTTTTAAATTAATTGTGTGCTGTGTTATTTCAGTTGTACATCAATTACAGTATAATTTTTTGGGGAGTAGTTTTAGTCGCGTCCGTGGTATTTTTAATCCACACGTGCTCCATGAGTACTGCTAAATGAGTAATAGCGTCCGTCAACAAAGCCCAAGCGACATGCCTTCTCCAAATGATAAGAGAATAGGCCTCTATAGAGAGTTCCAAAGAAGAGAAATAAAAATAAAGGTCCTTTTCTGGTCCAGAACGCGATTGCCATTACATCTATGTTTTGGAATGCTGCTGACCTGTCTAGCTCTAAGTTTTGTGAATTTAAGACTATTTTGACAAGAGAATCAGCTGATAATTTCGCTATTGTTGAAGCAGGTGCGTCAACTGATTCCCCGAGTTTTTACAAATGTAAGGGTTATGTTTCATATTCACATCCAAGTCACGACAAGTAGCCTCCAGCATTATTGTTAAGGTTAAAAGCAATATCACTGTTAAATTCAAGGTGTTACATAAAATGCAAGATAACAAGTTTGAAGCCATAGAACTTAATTTATGGAAAAACAGTACTAGAATAAAATTTATTCTTGTCTACAACCTTCCTGGCAATTTGCCATTGACTAAAACCCTCGAAAATGCCATTGATAAAAATACATTTATCATTGGTGATTTTAATTAACATTCTTTATGGGGCTATAGTGATACAGACCCACTGTATAAAGCTCTTGAGTATCTCCTTTTCTCTTTTTCTATGTCTTTATTTCTGTGCAATGGTCATGATTTTCTCTCTGTTAAAAAGGAGAAAACCAACTCCGACCTTGCCTCGGCACACTCAAATATTGCCCCTAAGACATCATCGAACCTATTGGAATATTGCACAGGGTATGGTCACAGAATTCTCTTTGTGAAGCGATTTTGGGGGGCAGCTTCTTCTGGTCTGACTCTGGAATCTCCCTAGATGGAACCCCAAAAAGGCTGCCTGGCAGCGTTTTTCTCTCCTGACGGAAACTCTTTTGAATCCTGATCTCATTGATGAAAATAATATCAATAAGAGCTACGATGCCTTTTCAGAAGCTCTTCGAATTATTGCTCTAGAGACGATTCCTAGAGACAGAGCCAAAAGTTTTAAATCTTTTTGGACTGATGAACTAGACCCTCTCCAGTCTAAGAGAAATAATGCGTATCAAAAACTGGTGAGGATGCTAACAACATCACCCTCAGACATGCTCAAGCTACTTTGTAGAGTGTCATTAAACTTTCTAAAAGAGATTTTTAAGGACTGCCACAAAAATTGACTTTAGAAGGGATGGCATTCGTGTCCACAGATTCTTTTCAACTTTAAACTACAATGGACATTTTTCTGACCTAAATGAATCCCTTGTTATGAATGAGAATCAATTTACCACCAATGGTGAAAAAGCCCTGGCCAAACATTATGCTTCTGTCTGCAGATTCCCCAAAGATAAAACAAAGGAACGAAAGCTGCATTTTTCTTTGGGATGATTGAACCATGATGATGACATCCTTTTTAATAGTGATTTCTCAATTGATGAATTTCGCAAAGGATTGAAGAGACCAGACCTGGAAAGGGTGCTGATCCAAATGAACTCCTTGCTAACTTCTTTCTTTATTTGGGCAGCAATGCAGTGTTCACTCTTCTTCTCTTCTTAAATACTATTTGGAAAACTTCTGTACCTGCAGAATGCAGAAAAGCTGTTATTGTCCAGATTTTGAAACCACATAAACATCCTGCTGTTCCATCGGTTTACAGACCCATAGCTTTGACTAATGCTTGCTACAAGCGAATGGAAAGTATGATCGTAAACCGACTAACTTATTTCTTGGAAACCAAAAATAAAATCTTGGACTGTCAAGCTGGTTTCAGTAAAAAAACTGGAAGTATTGATGAAGCAGCTTTTCTTTCCTAGTGTATTAAGCTTGGTTTTCATTATAAGGAATCCACCCTTGCTTTATTCATTGATTTTAAATTTGCCTATGACTCTGTCTGGTTAATAAAACTAATCCATAAGATGCAAAATATTGGTATCCAGGGACGTATGCTAAATTGATAAAATCCTTTCTATGCCAAAGACAAGCAAAGATCAAATACAAATCCACTTTTTCTAGGTTTGTCCAAATGAGAAATGGTTTACGCTCTAGCCTCTCCCTGTTTAACATCATGATTAATGACCTCATTGAAAAGCTCTAGATTTTGCCTGGAATTCATTGCTTGCCTTTGCAGATGACGTTGTTACATTCCCAACACATAAAGTCGTTAATACTGATAAAAACAACATTAATAGAGCCATGCTCTTGCTTGGTGATTGGTGCAAAAATAACAATATGACTGTAAACTCTGAAAAAACAGCCTACCAACTTTTCACGCTGACTACAAAAGAGCACCAAACATCCATCAAATATAGTTATCATGATCTTTCAAGGCGGGATCATTTCCGATATCTTGGCATTCACTTTGATAAGAAATTACTATGGATAAAACATGCAGAGGAGATGGCAAGGAAAGGTGAGGCTAGACTTGGTCTCCTCAAACGATTATCGGGTGTTACTTGGGGTTTATAACCAGATGTCCTGACCACTGTGTATAAAAACTATATTAGACCAATCCTAGATTATGGCGGTGAACTACTAGCCACTGCCTCTGCCAGTAGTTGTGATCGAGTTAACAAAGTCCAAAATAAAGCCCTGAGACTTATTGCTTCTGCTGCTTGCTCTACACCCACTACTGCATTATAGATTCAAACTAGTTTTGAACCTCTGAGGGTTCGTAGAGAAAGGCAGCTACTAAAACAGTTTGAAAAGTGTAGAAGAATTTCTGTCCAGCACTGGCAAAACCTTACTCCAGCAGAAAATAGGCTAAAAACTAATCAATATTTCTTCAAGAGAGCAGAAGACCTTATGGCTAAATACGGCCTAAGTCATCTTTCTTTCCAACCTTATTGTTTTGGTGAGAGATTCCACCAAATTTTAGAATCGCAACGATAAGTCTCTCTATTGGCACCCTACAAAGAAAAAATGACTATCACTGAATATCTTCGAGCCTATACTCTTGAAACTATTGCGAATAGATTTCCAAAAAATAAATGGCTCCATATATATACTGATTGCTCCTCTTAGGAAAACTGTACCTCTGGTGCAGGCTGGTATTGTGAAAATTTATTTGAGGGCTCATGCTCTGTTGGTATGAATGCCACAGATTTCGAGGCTGATATCGAGGCCATTAAACAGGCGTTTTGTCAAATTTTGACTTGTAATACTTATCTCAATCATGCAGTCTTCCTTGACGATTCACAGGCAGTCATCCTCTCACTCTGCTCCTTTCAGGCTTGCCAATTTAATCGTGAAGAACAAACAAAAATACAAATGTACAAACAATATTAATAATGGATGGATTATTTTCTTTCAGTGGATTCCTGGCAATTCCAATATACCTGGCAATGAGAAAGTGGATCGACTGGCAAAACAGGGATGCTTGCTTCCACAGTCTCTCTCATATAACCGAATTTCATCCGAGATTACTAAAACAATAAAGGCCTTTATAAAAAAAAATGCCAGAAAGCAGAGGCTACAGAAAAAGTGTGGACTAAACTGATACACACTTTTATTCCTATGGACCTGCTACGACAAATTTTTAGCGCAAATTTTAGAATTCAGAATGTACATGACTACCTTCGAGATTATCTTTGTCGTATTGGCATTTTTATCTCCCCTGACTGCCCATCGTGTTTCACAGCAGAGGCAATGACTTTTAGTCATTTGATCATTTGCCCATCTCTGGACAACGTTAATTCTCTTATAGTTGAAAACTATCATATGAAGGCTACTTTGTATGGGCTGCTAGAAGGAAAATGGTCGATGCTGCCAATTCCTGACGTATGACAAAAAAAAATTATTTTTAAAAAATTAGAACAAAATAAAAAAAGTACCTACTTACAGTGTTTATTCTAAATATTTTAACACATTAACTCCCATTTTTGTAAATTTAAATCAAAGTAAAAAGATTGGATTAAACATAATATTAAAACGACACTTTAATATTCATAAGTAGTTATGTTCTGAAGTGTCGATGGCAAAATATAATGATTAGTGTAATTTACATTTACAATTCTTCTATAAGATTATTGATTTAATGTTATTTTTCAATAAAATAGGTAATATTAATTCAAAAATCTCATGGGAAAATCTTAATATTCTTCTTTCTTTGTGTAACTCTCTGAAGTCATTTCTTGCTCTTAAATGCTAAGTTGACCATGATTTACTGTTTATAATAAACTCCTATTCACTACAAAGCTTCTTTGTGTTAGATGGAAATCAAACCCTCGGACTGATGAAGTAAAAGCCAGAGAAGCCCTCGGCGAAATCTCTATTTAAAATCATTCTCAAATTATTCATTTTATCAAATTTATTTGATTAGAATTAATAAAATATCAGTGTATTTTTAGTTCAAACCAAAGTATCATAATTTAAAATAAACATTAGTATTTTATTAATGACCGATTTTTTAATTCCACAGGTCTATACACACATATATATCTGCGTATATAATGAAATTATTGTTTAGTTCTCAACTTGCATTGAAAAATAATAAATCATTAATAGCAGTCACTTCAAAAAATCTTTAACTAATCAAAAAAAATTTGATAATATTTTGTTAAATGGAATTATTTTATAATTAATAAAATCGAAGCAAGTTTTATCATTATTAGAATGTAAGTGTACTTATGTATTGAATTTATCTAACATAAATTTCAATATTAAAGTTTGCACCCATAGGTATATTTTTCACAATAACAATTAAAAATTATGTAATTCAGTTTTATAAGAATTAAAAAATTTTTTTCTATAATTTCCGTTTTATATATGGAAATTTTGTGTTAATTAGAATTATTTTAATAAAATTAACAATGTAAATATATTTATAATCTAAAAACTATGTAACACCTAAAAGTTCCAGTAGCTTCTTAAAATTTTATGTCCTAAATGGTTTTTTAAATTTCAATTACACCGTGTAATATATTACATAAATATTGTAAATATCAAATTTATTATGTATTTTATAAGAGTATTTAATGTATATTAAATAAAAATATAAACATTAAAAATAATTGAAAAATTATATCTTACTTTATAATACGTATTTAAAAAAATACCTTTTTATAAAGATTTAGTATCAGATAGTTACATTTATTTCCTTTCAAAAGCTATAAGAGAAACTAAGTAAAATGTTATAAAAGAGTTTGTTCATTAAATATCAGAGTTCTGCTTAAGTATTAAAATACATTAAAAACGCCGACATCTAATTCAATATTCATTGAGATATATCATATATAGATTCTGATTGAGTACATTATTGTGTTTCTATATTGTTTTAATATGTTGTTTTTTAAGTATGCGTTCTAATGGAATAAATAATAGAATAGCAATCTTTGCAAGAAATTATCATCAGAAATTTTAAATTCTAGTTTAGGAAAAATAGATAATAAAATATAACTGCTAAATCTTTTCTAAATTAAGGGCACTTTTTGCAGAGTAGTTTTAATTTAGAAACAATAAAAATTGAAAAATTTTCTTGTAAAACTGAACATATGTATTACAAAGCACTGTATGGGGACACTGATTATTCATATTTAAAGCATTAGAAGAAAATAATTTATTTACATATTCACATCATATATTATTTGTTACATATGAGCAAAGTATGTGAAACACAAAATAAATGAAAGCAAAGTAAAAGTGTCTTAAAAAACACTAATACTACATTGTTTCTGTGTGATTCCGATTTCGGAGTCAAACCGTAGTCGTTACTGTTTTGAACATAAAGCATGAATAATCAAGTTTTTCTCTCCTCCCAATGTGTTGAATAACGTATTTCTTGGAAAAAATATTAATCCGTTGTTTTCATAACTTATATTTCTCGAAATGTAATGACTAATTGTGTCACAAAAAGTGATTTAAAAGACACCTTTGTTATTCAAATTTCATGTACAGAAACTAGACATTTTATTTTAACTTAAAGTGAATACGAATATTTTCTTTTTTTAAAGGCGTCTTTAGTTTAATTCAGATTTACGTTTCCTGAAGCATAATATTTCCTCGATTTATAAATATTATAGTTATTTTCATAATTTACCCAGTCTTATTTACATACCAGATTTTCATCTGTAGCTAGAATTTTTGAATTTAATAATGTTTATATTTTGTTTTACTTTCAAACTTTATTCGATAAAAGTAGACGATATGATTTAAATAATTGCCATCGTTTTTAATAATTAACTCAAAGCAGTTTTTCTCTAAGTTTAATGGCATATTTTTATCATAAAAATATTATTTTTAATTGTATTAAAATAAAATTAGAATTTAATACCACAGAAATATGATAAATTATTACAAATGATTGCCAAATTTTCACGAACTAACAACATTTTCCCTGCAATTTCTATGTGTTCAATAAAATATATTTCATCATGTTGTAGTTTCAAAGTAATTTATACGTGTACTGTGGAAATTGCAAAAATTTTGAAAATAAATAAATTAATTATAATTTATTTCATAGATTACACCTTCGTGACAAGAAATAACAATTACAAGAAGCCACGACATTAAATTTAAATGGCATTGAATGTGTTATCACCAAGTAGTAATTTATGATATCTCCATAGTTAGACTAAGCTGATTTGATGTGCCAGTAGGGTGTCTAGACGTCTTTCACTTTCAAGTAATGAAAAATCTAAACATTAGATATGTCCAATAGGTGTTGTTATTGTTAGACTACCATATTTCCTCCTGCCTAGCCCGGAGTTGGACTCTACTAGTTAGTAGAAGCAGCCAGGTGGGAGTACTATTATTTTTGAAGCAAAGATTAAGCAAAAGATTACCTAAAATTTGATTTTTTAGCCCCCATAGGTATTTAATCACTTGAAAGACATTGCGACAATAATTTATTTAATGCGTTTAAAGTTGTCATCAGGGAACACGATAGATTTTCGGTAAAGCCTCGATTTTAACACACTATATTCTATAACCAACCATATCATCGCCGCCTCTGTTTAATAGGTGTATATACGTTTTTGATAAATATAGACAAAGAGCAGTTAAGAAAATTCATTCAATTTAATACAATGCGAATTAGGCTTAACTTCGTGTACAATACGAAAGTATACTGTATTATTAAACTATATTATTTAAATATGCCAATAATCAAACTATAAAGCTAAAATAAGAGACCAGGCTACAAAATATGACTCTAACAAGTCTATATATAGTTAAAATGTAACAGGGTATGAAATAGTGGAATTAAAAACAATTCCAAATCATTTTGCTGAAGATAAAATAAACATAGCTGCGCATAAGGCAAAAAATTAACCTCCTCTCTCCCCTTGGATTTTAAAACTTTAAATGCACTGTTTGCAGATGGAATATAATTCTTCAAAGTCTTGATTTTATGCCTCATCATCAACATCATCTGTTCATTCTTTGCATGAATATAAGCATCTATGATTTAGAATGTAATACATTCAAAGCAATAAATGTTTTGAAGATATTAAAGACTATAATATTTTCCAAGAAAAAATGTTTTGAAGTTATTAATTGCTTTGATTGTACTACCCTCTGTAGTCAAAGCTTCATCGTGACACCAAATATCGTATTTATTGTGATGTGGTTGAGTGTGTTATAAAATCTTCCAGCAGGTACATGAGGATAATATGCATTCTTCCATGCGCAATTGTGGTGAGAAAGAGTTTCAATAGCTTCATATCAACAATCTTTTTCTTTTGCCTCCTATAACGTTCAAATTTTGCATTCCTTGCTATCAGTCAAACACAACTGTTTCTTTTAAAGAAAAGTCTCAGTTTCATTGAAAAAATATCCGCTATTTCAAGAGGTTATAACTCTGTCTCAATTCTGAAAGTTATTGTTTTGTTAAACGAAGTATACTGCAATTCTAAACTTTGGGCATGGAAACACACAATTCGAATTTTCTAAAAACTATTATGATTATAAGCAATTTGCAAATAGGACTGCAGTGATTCATGGTATAAGGTTGTAAAAATCTTGCAGTCAATATTGTCTATCTCATAGTACAAAAATGCTTCTGGCTTAAATTATTTCTTCTTGATATTGTATTTTCAATGACTAATTATATAATTCAGTCTTTATATTATTTATAAATAAATTATTACAATTTTTGAAATTTAACGCTAAAATTAATATTATAAAATAATTTCACTAACAAGAATATACAATCAAATTCTACGAAATAGATTTTATTTTCAAGTATAAAAATATGGCATATATTGATATGTCATACATATATGTTTGTATATAGATTATATGAGAAAAATCTTTTATCAGCATGAATATCACACATCATTATTAGAATTTCTAAAGAGTAATATAGTGCAATTATTATAAAATTATATATATATATATATATATATATATATATATATATATATATATATATATATATATATATATATATATATATATATATATATATATATATATATATATACATATATATCAGTAAAATAATATAAATATCCTATAACAAAGCTTCAAAAGCTTGTATAACAAACAATTTTGATCTTAACATTTCTCAGTAAACTGTTACAGCTAAGATTATATCATTGCTTCAATGGTGGCTGTATAAGTTATTTTACTCATTATAAATCGTGCTGTTTTCTTTGAGATTTTCTTTCTTCAATGCCATATTCTCTTAAATCTTCTGGTGACTGATGAGAAACAACGATGCGAAAAATAATTTTAAAAATAAGCTGCAAAAGTATATAATCATATGTTAATTTTTACTAAATATTAAATAATTTTTAAATCGTTTGAATGTACATTTTCTTATATTACTCTAATAAGTAAAAGATAATTAATTTCTTTAGAAGATATATATTTAAATATGATCACTTATATAACTGCAATTTATATCAGTCGATATGTTAAAAATCTGATTTTCATTTTATTAGTATATTTTTATTTTTAAGCGCCAAAATGATTTCTATGTGTTTAAAAATGCTGCATTCATAGAAAAAAAAATAGAAGCTTTTTACAGTAAGGTTATTTGAAAGGAAAAATACAAATTTTCTTTCAGATAAACTTTCTGTTCCTTTCATGCATAGCTCATAATATACTTGTAATAAATCATAATTAATGACTCTGATGAAAGATAATATTTCGTGATTAGTCATTAAATTTTGTACCAGTTTTTACATAAATTTCATTACATATCTTAATGAAACATAAAGAACATATAAATGGAATTATAAGTTACTATTCATATTTAGGAGATTCAATATATAAAATTATTTTTATATATTTTAAGAATTGTGTTTAAGCATATTCCAAAATCTCGGCTAACTAACATTAATAATTAGATCTATAAAAGGAAAACATTTAAACTAAGTTCTTACAATGTTAAGATATAAATCTGTGAAAAACTATATATATATAGGATGTCAGTAATAAAATACATAAATGAAAACGTAAAAAATGTAAGCTAAGACTGAATTTTTAGGTTTAGGATATCATAAAAAAATAATGAAACGATAGAGAAAACAAAACATTCAAATACAAATATAGAATTTTATACATAAAATATTAGGATATTATAGGTATTATAAAAGTGTAAAAACTGATTATATATGTATATATATAAATCACTTACAGTTTAAATAAAATGTTATAGTGAAAGGTTTTATTGAAAAAGTGTGATATAAAAAATTGTTTTTCTCTCTTGGGAAAAAAAAAAAAAAAAAAAAAAAAAAAAGCTGATCATTTTCAAAAATACGTGCGTTACCGTCCTTAATAATAATTATTATTATTCTGTACTTTCTCTCCCTCCTTAATATGATTAACATTGTTGTTCAAATAAAAGTGATTGTTTACATAAGGAATATCCTTTTATTTGAAGAAGATTTCTGTTTATTAGAGGAAAAAAGTTGTTTCAGCTAACATTCTATTTTGTGTTAAGGTTCCCCTACATTCCATGAGAATCAAATAACAGTGACGACCAGTAAATTTTGTGAATTGTTTCACTTCATCGAAATTTATTTCTCAGTTGCGAGCCTAGTGTATCTCCATATTAGGACAAATGAAAGGGAAGCCTGCACAAATGATAATTAAAAAAAAAAAAATGAATATTTAAACGATAATTTTTTTAAAAAAGCTATCATTTAATCATCATCGGAAAAAAGTGATTCTGAGTTCATTTTATCAATATCTTTTTCCAAATAGAAACACTTTCTTTAAGAAACGAATAAATTATTTCTTTTTCATTAATAATCATATTAAAACTGACCTTAACATATGTCGTAGCAACAACTCATATTTAAAAGAAGCCGTGAATTTCGCTAGACGATGATATTCATCTTCATTTATTGGTATGGAAGAAGTGAATCCATTTATGTGCTTCTCATTTTATATGTTCTCTTCACCGATCTTGAACGTACTCTTGGTCATCCCCAGAATTACACAATTTTGCTTAGTACAAATAAATTTGTTGGAGCTAAAGTTAATGCTTACATATTTCTTATTTTTGTTTGTCTTACTATCATAGTAGTAACTGCTCCATATTACTGCTTGATCTTTAGTCATATTAGAATATATAAAATCATTCAAATTATTTTTTAAAGTCTATTATAAATACACAAATTCAATAAAATTGTCATTAAAATCACAATATGCCTGCATTTGTACAATTTTTACTCTCTTATTAATGTTATATTTCTGTCGTTGCACGAATAACATTTCTAGTGAATAGCATCTTTTTTTATGGTAATCACACCGAGACTATTTAAAAATTTTATCTCTTTAAGCTTGAAAATAATTTATTATTTTAAAATTTTTATGTATGTTTATCCATATTTTGAAAATGATAAAATCTATATACTTACAAATGTCCAATAAATGTTAATAATTTGCAGTGTCCACAAAAATGCATTGAGGATAAGATTGCATGGTACATTACACATGCTATTGTATAAGATTCTTAATGGAAATGTATACAGTCGTCCAATGAACCTAGAATTTTATGAATTGAAAAAATTATTAATTAGAGAATTGCAACTAATAAGAAAATTCATTGCTTTTATAAGTTAAAGTTATTATTGTTTTTTAAAGTTAAATAGAAGAAGTTTAAATTTTTAAAAGTCATAGCGAAAGAATATGATTTTAAAATAGTCATTGAGGTGAAATTATTTTTTATGAGTTATTACGGATAATTCTTCGTCTAAATATTGCATTTAATTTGTACCAAGTCATCAAAAGTTAAAACAGATCCTGAATGAGTAAACCAAATATCAGTTTAGAAAAGTTGCCACCATCATTCACTTATATATTTTATAAAGAGCTCGAAATTAAAAAATACTTCATTGAATCATTTGAGAATTATCGACATAAATTCATTACTCATTCTGAATGTGGAATGAGTATGCAAAATATTGTTAGATAATCTTCAATTAATTTTCTGATTGTTTAGTACCCGTTAAAATTATATTTTAAAAAATGACATCTTTTTATTTGCTTATTCAAAATTTCAAGGCAAAATATGTATCCGCTTAAGACAATTACTATGATAATAAAATTTTTAAACAAAATTTTCTATTTGCGCGTTTTCTTTCACATAAAAAGCAAATGAGTATTCATAATTATTTTCCATAAGATATAAGAAATCACTTTGATATTTTCGTGTTTTTAATAGTATTGCTCCTCAATTTCTTTTCACTGAAATGGTTAATGTTAAAATGAATGTTAACTTTCATTTCGCTAGACGATGACATTCATCTTCATTTTTAGTTACTGTGGCAGAGCGTACCACAAGGGCTAAACATAGCTAAATATAAATGAAACTAGTTCATGCTTGAATACGTATCTATATCAAAAGCTTTGAGATATATATAAATTTTTCTTTGAATAGACTTAAATAATTTTTATATTACATAGTTTCTAAAAATATATATTTGCACATGATTTTAGCCTTGTTTTACATTTAAAAAGTTTTTGATTTAAACATTAGAGATAGAAAAACTCTAATGCATTTATTTTCAGCTATTCTAATGAATTTAACCCTTCAATCTTAATAATTCTATTTTTTGTTCGGTAAAATCTTATCGAAATTCTTTACTGTAATGTGAAGTGACAAAAGAATAACCAATCAGTTTATAAGATTATGTAAAAAAAATATATTGATTTCTAATAAAGTAGATGAGCTATTAATGAATTTAGAACCCGGCTTACAGATTAATCAAACATAATTACACATTAAATTATATAATTATTGAATAGAAAAAATGAATATCTTAATGTTAGATACCAAATTTTTGTTCACCAGAAATATTAACGATAAAATATACCTTTGTATATTAGGCAAATGAAAATAGTAAAAGCAAATACATTCTTTTAACTTTAGTTAATTGTTGATCCTCTTTCCCTCAAAAACACAAATATTTTAACTTTTTTATTGTGAATGGCTTTTATGAAATTGGCTCGAACTCATCTTATTTCTCATCATGTTATCTGATTTCAGAGATTTTAGCTAATTTTGAAATTGTTTTAGTGACCTTTCCTTTTATTTACTACAACTTCATGTCTATGTACCATATTTCTGACATTTTATTTTAATGTTTTATGAATCAATATTATGATATTTAAGATGCTACTAACAGCCGATAAATTTGCAAAAGGTTTTTATGCTTCTTCAGGAAAAGGGTTTATCATAAGAGTATACATACATTTAGTTCTATAGCATACATCCTAATAGAGAAGGAGCTGCAGATGAATGACATATAATCTAAAGTTCTTATGTTTTACAAAAAGCAATTTCTTTAAGCAACTAGTTAGATTTGTCATTCTTGTCGCATATCTGAATTACTTTGTAATTGGAGTATTTCAGATTTTTCTTGTTCAATATTCTTCAAATGAAGAACTCTACTCTTAATGTATGGGTAAAATAAAAGAGCTTTCATAAATTTATTATAATATTAAAAAAATATATGATGGAGAGATTTTTATTTTAAAAAAGGAATATAAATAGAAGAAAGTAATATTAAATAAAATATATGTCTTTCTTTTTTAATAAAATATAAAAATGAACTTTCCTGTAATAATAATATTTAATTTTGCATATAATTTCTCAGAATTTCCTTTTTGTAAAATAGTACAAGAGAGTTTTGAACATCAGAAAATTAATTTTCACCTATTTAAATAAGTGCCAAGATAAATCTCTTCTACCTATTAACAATAAATCGTTTTTAAGAAATTTGTGATGAAATTAATGAAGAGGTATTGTATTAGCCAGGTTCAACTGTTTATATTATAGAGTCATCTGTTTGTAAAATATTCACTGCTGGGTACCGTAAATACAACACCCTAAAGAAAGCATGACAATAACATTAAACTTACAACATACATTAGCGGAGGTGAGATATACAAATGAGTAGAATTTTAGCACAGACGTACATAACACGCACATGTGACGCCACTTCAAAGATCTATTTAAAGTTTGAAGATTTTGACGATTTTAAGTTCGGCAATTGTGTTCTTCTCGTGGTTTTTTCAAAAAACTATAATTATGCCTCGTAGAAAAAAGTGATCATTTTTTATGCTGGTATCCGAGTCCAACAGAGGAAGAATAGTGGCCTACCGAAATTGTGGGTTATCTTTCAGGGAAATCGGTTGTAGTGTTGAACGAAACCAAGCAACTATAATGTGTATATGTGATCGTTGTAAGCAAGAGGCTACGGTGGACCGATGTATACAATCGCATCCACCTCAATACACCACTTTACGTGATGATAGCAAATTGTGCGCATGGCAGTGAGGGATTTTCAGCCACATCACAAACCTCAGCACAGCATATTCAGTTTGTAACGCATCATCCAGTGTCTGCACGTACTAATCGACGCCGCTTACAGCAGAGTGGTCTGTCCGTAAGACGCCCATTGCTTCATCTACCCTTGAGGCTGAGTCACAGAGTTCTCCGCCACCAATGATACGATGAAAGAAGGATGTGGGTGGTAGAATAGAATTAAAAGATATTTATTTACGAGTCACGCTTCTTTCTGCAACAACATGATGGTCGCATTTGAGTCTGAAGAAACCTTAGAGAGAGGATACTAAACAGCTGCATTATGTACCACCTCTCTCGTCCTGCATCGGGTATTATGGTGTGCGGTGGCATTGGATATCACTTTCACACTCCTCCAGTATTCATTGCTCTTTCATTGCCGGTACTTGAAACAGCTGTCGCTACATTTCCGATGTGTTGGAGCTTGTCGTCCTTCTTTACCTTCAGTGTTTGCCCATAGAAATATTTCAACAGGATAATGCGAGAACAAACGTGGCACGCATTGATCTTCGTCAATCGCCAGCTTGAATTGCTTAGCTGGCTGGCTCGCTCACCAGATCTTTTGACGATAAAATGCATGTGGTCCGTGGTTGCTCAACGATTAATTAGATTACATCCCCAGCTGACCCTCCACATTATCTTTGGCAACGGGTGGAAGCTGCTTGGTATATTGTACCCCAAGATCACGTTGAAAATCTCTTTGAATCAATGACGAGGCGTGTGGTAGCGGTTATCTCCAACAATAGTGTCTACTCTTGCTACTGATTTTGGCAGGAACCCCACTTCACAAAAGTTTATAAATTTAATCATTTGGTACTTGCTCAACGTGTTCTCTACATAAATTTTGTTGTGATATCCCTTGGCTTTTTGGTGTTGCAAATTGGGGGGTTCGCAGTGTAAATATCAAATCGTTATATACCTTTTTGTATGTCAATTCTTTATATACCATTATATAAAAATATAGTTATTACTTGTTTCGGTAGGACGAAAAATTTTTAATATATTAGAAGCAAAATTATGTGTCTGTTAACAATAAATTTATATCCTCAATTCAAAAACACTAATTTGAATTTCATTTAATATTTCCAAATTTATTTTCAAATTTCCTAATTTATTTCTAAATTTATTATCAAGAGAAATTAAATTCTTTTACCTTCAAAATTGCATAATTAAAACTGAAATGTATTAGAAATTTAATGTGACATCGTGTAATGATGTCGAAATATTTAAAATTAACTTAAAATCACCTTGCATGACAAGATGTGTGATTTGAACTCACTATAAATACCGACTTTTTTGTATTTTTAATGGTAAGAGAAAAGAATTCTTGATGTATATTTGTAGTTCGTTTTTAGATCATAACTCCTTTAAATTTACAATAGTTTGAATTGGGAAATAAGGATTTATAAGTTTCAAAAGGAAACTCAAACTCATTTTGAAATATTCAAAATTAATATAACTATATCAAGTAGATATATATTTTATACATTTAGAATGCTTTAAAATAGTTTTTAATAAGCAATTTTTAATGAATGAAACACATAAAGATGAATACTTAATTTCAAAAATTGAATATAAAAACTATTTCACTTACCAAACAAGAGTGAAACAGAGGAATGTAAAATTCGACATCATGTCAAGTATTCGAACAACTTTGCCATTTTGTTCCGTAAAATAAACAATGAGTTTGGATAATTCAAGAAAGACATCACAGATTAAAATGGGAAATATGGATTTATAAGTTTCGAAAGGAAATTCAAACTCATTTTGAAATATTCAAAATTAACATAACTATATCAAGTAGATATACAGGGTGTCCACTAAAGTCCCTTGCCACCCTCTTAACTTCGGAACGGCTGCTGCTATATTCATAAAAGTGGTGTCTAGGTATAGTTAAGCAGACATGCGCTACTGAATAAAACAGACTACAGTGCCACCTAATGAAAAACAGTGGAGTCAGCATTCCTATCTCGTAAACGGAACGAGATAGAGAGAAAAAGTTATTTACAAAGTTGTAGAGCATCCTCGATTCAGTACGAAACGATACCTTGTAGGCATGAATATGAAGAATACAATGGTTAAAACGAGCATTTGTTGTTTCGTCCTGTGACGTAGCACATCGTACGTGTGCATAATTAAAGAAACAAAAAATCGTTTTCGTACTTAAATTTTTCACTTTTATTTCGAAATGGGAAGAACGGAAGTATTAAAAATAATTCCAACATTTTGAATGCAGCATGCAAACACGTAAGAAACGTCACGCCTATTCACCTGAGACAGCTATAAAAGAGTCATCCTCTTGGGGCTTTACTATGTTGATGCTCATGATCATGGCTGAGTATTCCAAAGTTTAGTATTGTGAGATGGTTTTATTGTACAGTGAATGTCGACCCAAGGCACGATGAGCAAGGTTATACCGCCAACGTTTCCCTGCAGGCCCGTATCCTTCTCATCAAACCATTCTAACTGTTGTAAAACGTTTAAGGGAGATAGGTTGCATTACTAGTCAACCTCGATCTGGCAGACACGCTAAGGTAGGATGGCAAGTTCTACCGGATGAGGTATTAGCATTTGCACTCGCATATCCGAAATGCAG
This sequence comes from Latrodectus elegans, assembly GCA_030067965.1. Taxonomy (NCBI): domain Eukaryota; kingdom Metazoa; phylum Arthropoda; class Arachnida; order Araneae; family Theridiidae; genus Latrodectus; species Latrodectus elegans. Next base: position 82,116,162 of record CM057820.1, on the reverse strand, counting down.
CGTAAGAAAGATCAGTCAACACTGAGGTCTCTCTAAAAATCAGGTTTGGAAAATTCTAAGCGAATCAGGTGCTCATCCAAACCAACCAACGCCTGAACAGGTTTTAATGGATGGGGATGCCGAGCGATGCTATGCATGGTGCAACTTCGTCATAAATCAGATACACGTCCAGCCAACATTCTTGGCAGATATGTGGACGGATGAAGCATGCTTTTCACGGAATGGTATGTAAAATAGGCAAAACACCCATTACTGAGTCCTGGAAAATCCTAAATGTTTCGTCGACGTTCAACATCAAATGCGGTGTGCTATTAACGTTTGGTGCGCAATTTAAAATAACAAGCTGATAGGCCCAATATTTTACAATGGCACGCTAACGGGTGCACAATATTTACGATTGCTACAGAATGTGTTATCCGATTTTGTGGAGAACCTGCCGTTGTTTAATCTGAAAAATCTATAGTTTCAACATGACGGCGCGCCTGCTCACAAGACATCTATAGTGAAGCAGTACCTCGTCAAAGAATTCGGCAACCAAATACTAGGGTATGGTGGTTTCGAAGAGTGGCCTCCACGCTCTCCTGATCTGACTCCACTGGACTTTTTCCTGTGGGGATACTTGAAACAGCAGGTGTATGCGACCCCTCCACAAAATTTGCAGAATCTTAAGCGATGCATTACGGTCACGTGTTCCAACGTGTGCAACGTAATCTTCAAGCGAGGATCCAAATGTGCATTGCAGCTGACGGTGAGAAGTTTGAACATCTTAAATAAAGTATATCGTTATAATTATTTCCTTTTTTTCTCTTTAGATCGTTTTGTGACATCACAGCATGAAACAATAAATGCGTGTTTTAACCGTTGTATTCTTCACATTAATGCCTACAATGTATCTTTTCTTACTAAATCGAGGATGCTCTACAACTTTGTAAATCACTTTTTCTCTCTATCTGGTTCCGTTTTCAAGATAGGAATGTTAAATCCGCTATTTTCCACCAGGTGGCGCTGTAGTCTGTTTTATTCAGTAGTGCATGGCTGCTTTACTATACCTAAACATCACTTTTATGAATATAGCAGCAACCGTTCCGAAGTTAAGAGGGTGGCAAGGGACTTTAGTGGACACCCTGTGTATATATATATATTTTTATTCATTTAGAATGCTTTAAAATAGTTTTTAATAAACATTTTCTAATGAATGAAAATTAATGATGAATACTTAATTGCAAAAATTAAATATAAAAACTATTTCACTTACCAAACAACACTAAAACACAGGAATGTAAAATTCGACATTATGTCAAGTATTCGAACAACTTTGCCATTTTGTTCGGTAAAATAAATAAGGAGTTTGGATAATTCAAGAAAGACATCACAGATGTCATGAGTGAAGAAAACTAATGCCCCAATATTGTGATACCTAAAAGAAACAGAAAACTGTTTTTAGATTACTAAGAAACTATATGCTTAGTTACCTTTAGCGCATACACAAAGTTTGAAAATAATTTTAACATCATGAAAAATTAATTACAATCAAAATTCAGTGAAAACAAAAGGTTTCTTTAAAAAACAAAAAGAAAAGAAAACATAGTATACATTAGCTATTGTATTGCTTATAAAAATTATTTGTTTATAAAGAAATCATTTTTTAATTAATAAAAAAATATTAGAAATTATAATTCTTAAAAAATATAAATATTAAGAATATTTTAAAAGTATAAAAATAGCGAATATTGTATTTTTAAGATATTAATGAGCAAAATTAAAATAAATTACGAAAAGGATGGCTACAAATTATAAACCAAAAATTAGAATAAAATTATTTTTGGGTACAGCATGCCAGAATTCTGAGTTTGAGGATTTTTAGCAGATTTTCTTGTTTAGCTGAAAACCTGATTTTTATTACGTCATAGAGATGGAGACTAGAGTTATGTAGAATATTCAATTTTGGCAACCATAGTATTTACATCATCCCGTGACGTCACAACATGTCATCTTGGCAACATTTCTTTGTCTCCAAAGAAATACAAGTTATATAAATTCATATAAAAATTTACCGTGGCACAATATTGTTGTTTTATATGTTTATCATTGAAAATCTCTCAATTGCAATTTTTTTGCTAGGTTCTGCTGATTGGGGATAATTGTACTTCTTATGTTGACAACAATTCGTTGAGCATTTTCTCCCGTCCAATATAACTTCTGTTTCACAACCCATGGATCAGAGCATAATTAACAGCTGCAAGCCTAAATCCATAGGGTATTTTTACAAAGAGTGATTTTGAGCTTAGAGTTGGAAGCAGTCTTATGAGATTGACTTTCTAGCAGCAATGCACTTGTCAATCTATGCTGGATTGTTGTTAAAGGAAAATTAATATCGAAAGCATATCAAAATACAGTCTTTATTAAATAAGCCACTGTAACTGAAGAAATCCCAGAAAATTTACCTTATGACTTGAGTGAAGGTGAGCCAATGTGTTATGTTATGTTTGCATGAATCCAACAAAGAACCCTTTTGCTGACTGAAACTTCCCTCTAAACTTTCCTGAATATGGGATTACATATGGCATGTACGGAAGAACTATAGGATGAAGAAATTATTGAGAATATAAAGAATGAACACGAAAAGGAGATCTACGATATCAAGCAAGAAAAAAAATGATGTAGAGCAAAGACTCTGCAAAACAAGCAATTGAATGCCTAACGGGACTGCGAAAAAAGTACGTTCTCAGTTTAGAACGTACTTTTTTCGCAGAGAAAAATAGCAAATTCTGTTGTAAATTGAAAATATGAAAAAATATATTTGACACAGGTGCCATACAATCCATGATGCCAAGATCCGAGATTGGCGATTTTTTGGTGGATTTTCTTATGTATCTGGCAACCTCATTTTTATTACGTCATATATATGGAGACCTATAAAAATTATGCAGAAAATTTTATTTTGGTAACCCTAGTATTTACGTCACACCGCATGCCACGATACGTCATTTTGGCAAAATTTCTTCATCGTCAAAAAAATTCAGAATTTTGAATCATATATTATACGGCACCTGTGCCTTATATTATTGAAAAGATTTAGTTTTTAAATAGAAAAACAGTATTTAGAACTTTCAGCTTACTGCGCAAAATGTCAATAAAAGTTAATTGTGGGGAAGTTGCAGTTTCTCTCTTTGAATGCGTCTATCCAGGCACCCTGCTGTCAGCCTAGAAGGATCTGGTTTCTATGATTAATGTTATTTTGCTTATTTGTCCATCTTGTACAAATTATTGGAACAGTGGCCTCTCATCTGAATGGATTTCATCAGTGAAACTAGAATAGACCAACCACCCGTAAATTAGCCTACATTCCGATCCCTTAAAGAAAGTCCATTTGTCTGAATGGCCTGCAAGGAATTATCCACGGATTTCTTTGTCTAGAAAAAATTTGAAAGTTCCAGTGCACTAGATTTCCTTATCAGCAAAGAGGTAAAACTATCGGCTTAATCACCCCGTTTACAACCCTTTTACTTCATTAAATAATCAAGTGAGCATCTTGCTTTTTAAATGATTTGCATAACGTTTTCTGCTACGTTTTATTTATATATTTAACTTATTTGTAAAATCAGAATTTTATGAGAATATTTTCTAAGTCAAGCAATATATAGGTTAAAATAAGATTGTTAGTGCAAGTAAAATATATTAAAAAAATAAAATATTTAAACAAAAAAAATTATGTAATAAATATTACGGAGCCCGTGAATCCACTAATATATTTTTAAAAAGAAATTAAGTTGTAGACATCAATAAATGTAAAAACGATAAAAGATTTTTTTTTTATTATTTTATACATAATTTATATTAGACGTATCCTCGTCATTTTTTACAAAAAATGAAGTAATTTAAACTGAAAATACTTGAAATATTTAGTAGTTACGTTTAAGAGTATTATGTAAAATATTAATTAAAAAACTTTAGCAATTTATTTTCAAATGTGAAAAATCAGTCATAAAAATTTCTATAATAATATTACCCAGGGTAGATTAGCAAAATAAAAAGCGAAATTTGTGCGAATTATTTATTATATTTAAATACACATACCACATACACATACAAAATAATATATTCTTATACAAATATAATCACAAAGAAGAAAATCAAATTTAAGGTGTCTCAGCAACCAGAGCTACAACGCTCCTCCTCTGGGTTCCTTCACTCGACTCCTCTGGACCCTTGATTTTTCATAGCCATGCCTTTCGGTCATTAGATGAGTTCCTTTACGCCGTATATAATGAAATTATCCTCGCATTAAAAATAAGAAGCTATTATAGCTGAAAGAATTGCCATGTTGATGACAATATATTTTCGGTAGTAAAATTTACGTTAAGAATTTTAGATTAATACGAAATATACTTTTTGCAAGTTTTGCTTTGAAAAGTTAAGTATCCATTTTTAAAGAATTTTTTGGATTTTTATCGTTTCACTTGGTGGAAAATTAATGTATGATATACTATTTTGCTTGAAATTTTAATCGATCATAAGAGTTCTTTAAAATCTATTTCGTAACGAGAATTTTTCAACAATTAATTTCAATCTAATAATACTATTGACGTTAAGATGTCATGGTACAAGTTCGGTATCCCCATATAAGATTTCTCGCCAAATCTGGTGCCCTTTGTTTACTGCGTAGTGTTGCCGATTTCAGCTTTTGTTTTTATTTTAGTGTTGCCAAATTCAGTTTTAGTTACTTTTTTTTGTTGCCACTATTCAATTTTCTTGTGTTTAACATAAATTTTAAAGCTATTTAAAATTTACTTCGACTTTCATTGTTCTGGAACATTCTATGTCCCACGTTTTTTCGACGTTTCTATTTGAATTGGAAGCCATTTGTCTTTAGTTTGCTGTAGGTGCAATTAAGGGATGTGCTTCGTTGTCACCAGCGTCTAATCATCGTAAATTTTTCTTTTTTACAATTTCTTTTACATTAATTCTTTTTATTTGGCTTATTTAATATATATTTATTATTATCTTATTAATTTAATTTATTATTATCTTATTAATTTAATTTATTATTTAAATTCTGAATGTATTTTTTTTATTGTATTAGTGTTTTATCTTTATTTACTTTAAAAGTGTATATATTTAAAAATATATTCTTTGCACGATTACCTTACAATTTATAAAGTGTATATATTTAGAAAAATATTTTTTGAATCCTTTTTTTTTCAATTTTATAAAGTAATTTATATTTAAAATAATATTTTTTCCATGCCTTTTTTATTCTTGCTTTTTTAAAATTTTATAAAGTGTGAATATTTAGAAAAATATTTTTTGACATGCCTTTAAAAATAAATAAATAAATAAAAAAATAAAAAAAAAACCGAAATGTGACACTGGTGACAGCGAAAAAAATGTCGAAATAAACATACCAATCGGCATATCAGCTAAAGTTCATATCAAGTAAGTCCATCATTTATATTTATTTCCCTTTTTTAATTTTCTAAAATGCTTATTTTTCGATCGAACTTCGGGAAATTTCCCGTGTTAGCTTGGCGCGCTTACATTGGCGACGAAAAAAAATCACCGCGTTCGCCAATATATGGGGATACCGAACTAGTTCCGATGTCATTACTAAACTAAGAACTTCCCTCTTTTCTGATGTTGCACAGTTAAAACCATGCAGATTAGACTGTGAACACACGTGAACTTCTCTGCATCTAATTAAATCGGAATTCTATCGATTTGATTCAAAGCAACCGGAAAGTGTATAACTCCAAGAGGAAAAATTTAAAGCAAACAATTATTTACAAGAAACAATTGAATGTTGTAAAATAATTAGTGAAATATGTATATCATTATAATAAAATTGTGATTGTTACATTAAAAAACATTACAACAAACAGAATTAAATTTCCTAAAATTGTAAAAGGTCATATAAGAATTGTGGAAAACGTGGTACAAATTATTGAACAATATAATTAAAATGTAAAGAAATTGTACATGTATTACAGTGATATCAAAATAAAGAAATAAATTATTGCATTAAAATATTTATTTTTATTTTATTTAATTGTATTTTTATTGCATTTTATACATGTTTAATTGAATTCCGATATATACATTATTATATTAAAATAATTATTTCTTATTGAAATTATTTATGGAGACCATTATTGGTTATTGAAAAAACCAATAACCATTATTGGTTATTGAAAATATGTATAGAAAGTATTTGGTAACAAAAAAAAGAGAAAAAATAAAAAAAAAATTCGTATTATTATTAAGAATTGTAACAAGGAATACAGTAAGTGGATATAATAAAAATGAAGGAAAAGTTGTACTGAAATCAGTTAAAGTTTTCATGTTGAGGGACAGAAAATTAAATTATATTACGTAAAAATGGGCAAATAATACATACTTTATTTTATAATGTCCTAAAAGTTGAGCTATAATAGAAGGGAACAAACGTAATGAAATAATACAGATATCATAATTTAATGCTTCGCAAATAAAAATTCCAGACAATTGCATGAAATTAAAAAAAGATTTTTATACATACATTTACAATTAAATAAGTATAAAATGTTAGAAAATAAAATAAGAGCTGTAAAGAAAAAATAAACTTTTTTTTAACTAAATCTTGCTTATAGAGCAATATAATTTCAGAAGAAAATTTTTAAACTGCAAACCATAAAGTGAGGGTATCATTCTTTTCTAAGAAATCTATTAATTTATCATATTTCTAGAGGTTTTGTTTTTGAAAACCCTCTATTACCATTTTGTTCTTCATTCATTGCTTGATATGATACACGAGGCCAAAAATATAGTGATGAACAAGTGATGAGAAGGAGTTATTTCTGAGTTACAAGAACCATATTTTAAAATTATAAAAATGAAGTGATAAAAATACGAAGGAAAAGTTCCATGGCCAGTGAAAAACGTAATTTCATTTTAGTTCCTGTTAAGACTTCTCTTTCGAGTTTGACTGTAACCTGGTATGTTTCGTTCCGTAATAATATCATCTCATTGAATGCCAAGTTTTTAATACGTTATCTTGTAAAATTCCTTTTATAGAAGATTTTGGTGTGAGAAAATAAAAGGAGCACCGCTTAAATTTGCAACATGTTTGGCAACGAGTATTTCATCGGCTTTTTTCTTATTATATACTTTTATATAAGCTTTTATTCAACCAAGATTGACTTTGTTTTAGCCTTCAAGTAGCATCTGAATATCACGTAGAAATGGGCTCCAGTTAAATGCATTCATGACTGCTTTTAGACTAGCTAGATTATCAGTGCAGATGGTGCAGACAGTACCGTTACTAATATTAATTACGTTTCAAAAAGCATAAAATTCAGCCTGAAATATTGAGTTTTTGATTTCTAGTTTCTGGCTCTAAGTGATTGTTTGAAAAGTAACAAAGTCTTCATATCCTACTTAGGTTCCCGTCTCCAGTTTCCAACCATCTGTTTAGATAATCATATTATCTTTTTTATAATTCTGAGTATTATATGTAATGTCAATTTTTATCCTCTTATTTACATTAAAGAGATCCAGATGAATAGTTTCTCTAGAAATCTCTGTCACCAAACTTGAGCAAAGTAGCTGCATTGCTTAAACAAGAGCGTAATTCATTTGAAAACATATCGTATCACGCCAAAATCTACATGGTTCTATCTCGACCCCTTTTCTGAAGTAAGTGTCAATGACATTGATTTAATGACAACTTTCTTAACTAACACAATGAAATGAATGAAAATCGATGAATAATTGTCCTGATCGAATCGATATAAGAAGATGAGACAATTGTCGCAAAATGCCGACAAAAATGGTGTGCAAAACAGCTTAAGCCTGATGATGATGCGTCAATCTATTCGAATTAACGTCATTCTGGCATTATCACCATTCATGGAATGTGTAACATTCCCATTTTTCTACTATCTTTTTTACAGTTGATATATAATATATAGGGTGTAGGTATTTTACCGATGCAATTCGGCGAATCAAACAATCTGCTCTAATCCGTTGGATCATTATAACTCTGGTGTGCTAATTTAATTACTGGAAATGCAATGGTAGAAAATAGAAATGTTTGAATACAGCAATATGATCTTCGGCTTCCTTGCATTCCTAAACATAACTTTTTTTAGAATAAAAATTTTTTCAAGCAATTATTCTCAGCAATAGAGCAACATAACTGTTGTCAATTCCAAATATTTTTTTATCTTATATCTTTCCTCATCTATCCTAGAATACTAATGTACTTTTCATCATTTGTGTAACTCAATACATTGTGTCTACCTTCCAATTCGTGTGGTCATGTGTCCATGGTGTTGTAGTTTAATTACCACGAAGTGCATTTGTAAATGTATTGATATACACTGAACTTTTTCTAAGAAATCAGTTAGTCTTATATATCCTTTGAATATCTTCATATATTTTTGATTTTTAGCAAATGTCATTTAATTATATAAACAATTGAGGAAAGCCTATTATAAATCAGTTTAATTGATTAAAGTAAGTAACATAAATTAAAATATGCTTTATTATACTAATAATTTTACCTTTTTTATAACATTCTTAATTATAATCTAAAACTTTTTCCTGAAAATTATTTAAAATTTTAACTTGACTTAGCGTATTCTATAATCAAATGTATCATATTTGACTTTTCATATATAGTATCATTCATTAATACTAACGTGCTTTCATCATTTTCGAAAGCATAAAAAACGGATTAAAATGAATTTTCAGTAAACTGGTGTATATCAGTTTTCAAATAATTAATAAAGTAAATAAATACCTAAGGGAAAATGAGAATAATATCAGCATCAGGGATGAGAAATGGTGAATAACCATTAAAAAAGAATCTTTCCTCCATTCATCTAAGAAGAGCACGGCGTACCAGGAATGCAAATAAAATCCACACTGGATGACATATAGAATGTATATTTTCGTTGGAAGTGGCTCCATTACATTCCACCCTGTTACCAATATTTTTATTTTATTATTTATTTTACTAGAAGAGATATTTTAGACATAATATAATAAATATTTAAGCGACTTGTAAGTGCATCAGGCAAATTTATAAGTATCCAGGTTTTAAAAAATTAATAATTTTTATTAACTGTCTACAAAATTATATATTTTAAAAAATTTAGTCAATAAAGCACATTATATTAGTGTGAATACCATATTATTGCACACACTCTATTAGTATGAAAACTTAACACCTAGCTCAACAACATGCCCCAAAATATGTAAAACTGGTCAAATAGGGACAATAAAAAACAGTAAGTGATTTTTATGACATGTAACACTTATTAATAGAGTTATTTTTATGGTCATTCATGATGGCAAGACATTCAGCAATACGTCTAGCTACTGACACATAGAGCGTATCCTGAGAGATAGACATCCATTCACTTTTCAAATCTCAATTCAGGTTATCTTCTGAGTACAACAATGGCAATCTATGAAAATGAGAACAATTGCATACTAATTTTCTATTGGTGAGAAATCTTGACAGACTGATAATTAGGGAATCATCCGAAGAATTTGCAGAGCAAGTTAACTGTTTCACGCTGTGTGTCATCATTCTGCTGATAAATGAAATGCAGCATTTTCTGAAGAAGAGTTAAGAATACCAGATAGAGCACGTCCTCCATATATCGTTGAACCATCATTCTGCTAACATTACAGACAATGTTAATCTGCAATTTTAGGCAATGATATTCTTAACCAATATGTCCCTTTGTAACACTTCAGTTTTTGAGAAATTTGACAATCCAATAAATCTTTGCCAGACTCAGTATACAGTGGCTGAAATTGCTTAAAAAAAAGCATGAATCGTTTGAAAACACTGTATCATGCCACTCCAACGTCCATATGGCTCTATCTTAATAATATTGTAAGCAGAGACATCTTGATCAATGACATTTACTTAACACATAGGCTTGAAATCACAATCGGCAAATAATGGTTCCAATCCATTTGTGAACGTCAAGAATACCTTGCAGTTGCCGTAAAACGTCGATGGAAATGGTCTCAATGTCATTAGCGCAAATTTGCCGATGAGTCGTAGTACGCATGCACAGGTCTTAATACGAAAACATTTAATTTCTGTCAATATTTCATATTTTAATTATTTGATTTGGTAATGTTTTTTTAGGTAAATCACATAATCCAACTTCTAAGAATTTATTTTTTATTGGTATATATTTCTTTCTGTTTCATTTCAGTCCTAAATTGCAGGACATTGCTTGAGAGATTCCCTAATAAATTGTCTTTCCAGTGGATTTCCTCCCACTGTGGCATTGAAGGAAACGAGAGAGCTGATCACCTTGCCAAGAAGGCAACCTTAATTCTGCAGAAACCCCTTATGAAACAGAGATTCCATTAATCTAAACTTGAAATTTCTGGAATCTCTAAACGCTTTCACTGAGATACTGCCTTACACCTTTCGAATAGCAAGTCTTGTATTGTACTTTTCTCTGCTCTACACACTATTCATACATTCCTCGAGCGACTAAAGTTGCTACATTTAGAATGCTGACTATTCACGACTGTTTCCGTGCCCATTTCTTCCGTTTAATATTGAATACTTCCCTGCTTGTTCTCTTTGTATGTCTGGACATAAACTGACTGCTTCACATTTGGACTAGTGCTCTTCACTATATGTTTTTTCTCGTCGTGTTGCAAGATATTGGAGAGCCCGTTGTCTAAGGGCTAACCGGCCAAATGACAGGCATTTGTAAATAATATTTCATTAACAGTTTTTTTAATGTTTTTTATTTCAATAAATATTTCGAAGTATATGATTTTAAACTGTACAATGCAAAATGTGCATTATAAATTGTTAATCAAGATTTTAATCGAAAAATTTAAAGAAAAGGATTTAGTATTGAATTTCTAAAATAAGTAAAAGTTGTTTTGATTTCTCTAATATTATTCAACTTAAATTACTTTCACAATTGATTCAGATGTTTTCCACTATTTTTCACGTACAATTTATATAATATTTCTTAATATATATGCATTTAAACCTAATATAATATGCATATAATTATAATTATCACACTTAATAATTATCACACTCAACTCTTTTTATTTCTTAATGTACGAAATTGAAATTAATAAAACTAAGTAAAGGGATTCGGTATTAAAACTATATCAAATTTGCTCAATTTTATTAATTCATGGTTGTATGAACGCTATACCGATGTGTTCATTCACACCCAAGATAAGAATCAAACTCCTGAACTATCGAACTGATTGCCAGGTTACTATAAATATTAAATTGCTTCACTTATTTTGCTTTGATTGTAAATTTAAATATAAAAGATTTCAAATTTGAAAATAGCTTTTTTGGAGTTTTCTTATTCCAATAAATCGCATATTTGGTAATTCATATATACAAGCAAAAATAAATACTTTAAGAGAAGTCCTTTTTCTGTCTCCTGCCTTCTAAAGATCTTTATCAACTCCCCTATCCAGTGTTCTCGCATTTCTCATTCTCTACTTCTGATTACTACTATAGAAAAATTAATTTATAAATTTAAATCATAGAATCTAAAAATTTTTAGTAAATTTGCTTTTTCCCGAAGCATAAAAGTTTTTGCTCATTTGTTTAATATTTCCATATAAATTTATGTTTTATTTCCAATTTTTAATTTAAAGCATTTTACAGCTAAAAAGTATCATCTTAACATCTCTTGCAATACCGTGTGTGGTTAATTGTTATAATCATTGATGGAAGACGTGTATAAAACTTTAGAAAGGAAATTTTTCTCACATTCATCAAACACAGAATTATTATTACATTTTACTATTATTATGTTATATATTTTTATGAGTGAAGATCAGCGTCCTTTATTCTTAAATGCTTTCTTTATGAACAAAATAGAGATTCTAACCAAAGCAAATGATATAGTTCATGATCAGAGAAATATACATACCAAACCAAATTGCACTTGGATTTTGAAGAAACCGGTGCTCTCCACTTAAAATCAGGACATAAAAATTATAACTCCATAATGATAAGGAATAAATAAACTTCCAAGCAGTCTCAGGCATCTTCTTTTGATTTGATAATGTAAGATTAAATTTTTTTCCTAGAGGCTAAATAATGATAATTAATTATAAATTTAAAACCTTTACAGCGCATACCATGTACTTTTAAAATAAACTTTGCAATTTATTTTATGTGGGTAAAAGTTTTAAATGGAACTTAAGATTGGATTTTATAACGATATATTTTTACCTATAAATTATGTAATGTATTAGAACTAACGAGAATAAATCTTGGAGAAAATTCCTTACTTTTTACAAATAATTTATTCAAACACTCAACAGTTTTGAAATAATATATTTCACTAATTTAAATAATAGAATATTTAAAATTTGTAATGGTTAGTTCTAACTTTACAAGAACAATAAAATTATTGGAAAAACCCCCTTAATCTACATTTGTAAAAATTATATGCATTGATATTTTTAACTATTATGTTAGAGAAAACAACTAGTTAACATAATATATATTTATTACATTCTATTAGAAAACATGTGGAAAAATTATTATATTTTTCAAAGCACTTACAAGAAAAGGATTTTAATGATATTAGTTTGTTTTATCTAATTATCTAGGATTCATTGTAATTAATTATGTGTATCACAAGAAAGATTAATTATATTGTTAGACATAATTATTCCTAAAATAATTCTAACTTGCATATTTTTTGAAGTTATTTCAATTTTTACATAAAGTTCATATAGATTATATTAAAAATTTGTGCCTTATTATCTAAAAATTTTATTTAAAAACTAGTTATTTTAAATTAAAATTTCATGTAATTACAAAAAAAATTCTAAATAACAATGAAAATTTTCACATAAATGGATAAAAATCTTACTTCAAACAGCATTTTTGAAGATAAATTTCTCAAGATAGTCAGCTTGAGTGACATAATTAATATAAAAATAACATCAGAAACAGTAAAATTTAAATTAGACCAGTATTCTTCACTTAGAGAATCAAGTTTAAAAATCATGTCTCTTCGAAATCTTCCATTCAAAAATTCCCATAATGAATGAAACAATTCAAAGTAGGATGGAAAAGGATCCCAAGTAGGGAAAATTATAGCCATAATAGCTTTCGTCGATATTTACAAAAACGTAAAGGCGATTACTATACGAAATAATAAATGTGTGTCTGATCAATTCTTATTGCTAAATAATGAGAAAAATTATAAGTATCATTTTAGCCTATTCGCCATATCCAATTATTTGAAGTGGTTGCCGGCTGGCTGGTTTCTGAGGTCCCTGGATGGATGATCCTCAACCCTCATCTGGAACTAGAGTGAGCGGTGATCTATGGCTGATACTGATTGGCTGAAAGTATTGCTGTGCATTTAAGGGGAGGGGCTTATAGATTTTTTCTCAATTCTTGGATTTATACATTAGAAGTTTTAAGTTTATATATATATTTAAATAAGAATTATAAAGGTTATAGAAATTAAAAATAAAAGGAGAGAGAGTTTAACATTAACAACAGATTATCAATTTAATTCTAGAACATTTTCAAACATACATGAGCTGGGTTAGTAATATATACATGGGTTACGTTGCACTGTGTGCTCTAATTTACAGGGTTAGTAACAACATATAAAAATGACTAAAGAAGGTTAATATATTAGTACAGTTACTAGAATAAATGCATAAAATGAATTAAACTATACATATTTTTTTTTTGAAGGCATAAATATATACATGAGGTTTGCCTCTTTTTTTTTTAAGTTATTTTATTACTTTTTTATTTTATTTTCTTTTCTTTATATATATATATATATATATATATATATATATATATATATGTGTGTGTGTGTGTGTGTGTGTGTTTATCTGATTATATGGGTTATAATAACTATATACAATTTTGTTAAATATTATAAAGTGGTCATCTGCTCATGTATGTTTTTTTTTTTTTTATGGTGGTTGGTGAGGAAACTTTTGTGAGTATCTTAATAATGCTCGGGGACGTTGTCTATTGCTTGTATTTAGGTCGTTATAGGACGGAATATTAATTATTGATTGATTTTTAGTTTTGTCAAGGTTTTTATACATGTTATACATTATATTGGCAAAATATGTTCGGAGCGTTGTTAATTTAATTTCTTTTCTGATTTTTTCATTTCTGTAGTACCATGGTGCTTTCACCGCTAGCCTAATAGTTTTATTTTGCAGGGATTCTAGTTTTTTTATTTTTGTATCATGGGTGTAGCCCCAGACGGGACAGGCATAGGATTGTAGTGGTCTGAGATAAGCTTTATAAATGAGCACTTTATTTTCTAGCGATAGATTTGAGCTCCATTTTAGGAGCGGGTAGAGTTCCGCAGCTCTTTGTTTAAATTTATTTGAGATGATATTGAGATGGGGGTTCCATGTTAACTTTTTGTCTAAAGTGATGCCTAAAAATATTTGCATGTGGGGGACCAGGGGATACTTTTTCCATTTATTTTTAATCTATCAGCTGTGATCAGTTGCTTTTTCGTAAATATTATCGCTACGCTCTTGTTTTCATTCACTTGAATTTTCCATTTTTGGAACCAGAGCTCAAGACGCTGCATGTGATTGTTTAATGAATTGGAAAGGCTTGATATTTTCCTGTGTTGTGTAATGATCATAGTATCATCTGCGAATAGATGCAGGGATGTTTGTGGGTGTTTGGGTATGTCGTTCACATAGATTAAAAATAGTCTTGGTCCGAGTTTTGACCCTTGTGGCACTCCTGCTAAAATGGGTCTTATTGTGGATTGTGAAGTACCTGTTGTGTAGATGATTACTGTTATTGAATAACAATTATAAATGATATTTTAAATTATAATAAGATGTATTATTTTTTAATTGCGTTGTGTATTTATTATTTTATTTATTTTTCTACCCAGATCCAATCCTGAAAAATAGAAGCAGAAACTGGCTTTGTTTTAGTAATTAGAAATTTCTTTTTATTCACTTATAAAGTAACAAAATTATTTAAACACATATAACTCAATTATATAAATCACTTATATTATTTCAATATTACAACTTTGCTACCAACACGATTCAGCATTCACGTGGAGTTCATAATGATACTAGATTGCTTAAAGTTATACTGATATTATTACTTAAAGTTATAAAATAGGTGGTTCACTTACACTTGGCTGGAAGAACATTTTAAAAAACATTAACTTACGTACAAACAGTAACTAGGCAGGCCTATTTAGAGGGCTTCCAAAAACATGCTTGATAGCTAGTACGAGGAGGCTTCCTTCATCTAGATCGTAATTTCAGTTTCTTCGGAATAAAACTACATTGGCCTTTTTCTTCTTCTTCTTCAAACTTTAATTATATTTAAAATATGTAGGCTTTTATTAACAGGAAATTTCAATTTTCCTGCCACTCGAATCCACTAAAGCGTCAAGCTGGAATCACACACTAACAGGGTCCCTTTTTGAGTCGAAGTCTTGCAGCCTTTTCGTTTTCTCCTTTTCTCTGGCGCTGACAAGTCCCTGCTCTCCTCCCCTCGCTTTCGCCTTGCGAAACCGGTTTCCTTCAAGTCCTACGTTAGGGCATCTCAATTCGTCAATATGAGGGGGAGGGGGGATTATAGAATATAATAAAAAAAAGGATTTCCAGCCAGAAAGAAAAAAATGGGTTGTTTAATTTCTAAAAATTATCCAGCCAGTAAATACAACATACCTATGCGAACGTGGAACTTTCGCCCCAAAAGATAGGAAATCATTAGTCTGATTAGTGGGTCTGAAAGACCAATTTGTATGAGTTTAAATACAAGTCCGCCTATCCAAACTCTATCGAAGGCCTTGGCAATGTCTAGTGAAATAGCACCAGTACTTTTTCTGGTTTGAAAAATGCTTGTAATTATTTCTCCTACTCTCATTAATTGATGAGTAGTGGAATGGTGTCTCCTGAAACCATGTTGTTCTGGTATCAGGATATTATTATCATTTAGAGTTTCATCTAATCTATTTAGTATTACACCCTCTGCAATTTTGCTAAGTGAGGCAGTAAACTTATGGGTCTGTAATTAGATGGCAAGTGATTGCCTGCTCTAGTTTTTGGGATGGGCACTACTGAAGCGGTTATCCATATTTTGGGGAAGTAGGTTAGTTTAAGAATCTGGTTAATTAGCATGGTAATTTTGAATAGGATTTTTAGAGGAGCTTTTTTAATCATTTTATTTGTAATGCCATCCATGCCTGGCGATTTTTGGTCTTTAATTTTCTTAATTATTGCCATGACCTCCGAGGGAGTGGTGCTTTCTATGACTTGTGTGTGTGGTCTGGAGAGAAATCTTAGTATTGTTTGAGCGACTTGGTTTTCAGTGTGTGGGTCGTGTATATCATGTGTAGTGAATTGTTTTTGAAAAACGTCGGCGATTGCCTCTGTTTTTTTTCTTTATCCGTGTAGGCTATGTTATTTGGGCCTTGAATGGGCGGATAATGTTGCGCACTTTTTTTGAACATACCGACGACCTTCCAGATAGAGCGGTCGTGTGTAGTTAATGATTGTAGTTTCTCTCTCCATTGTGTATTGCTGTATTCGCTAATCTTGGCTCAGAATTCCTGATTTGCTTTATTATATTGTCTTTTAATTAGGGGGTCTCTACTTAGTTGATATGCTTTTCTGAGATTATTTCTATTGCTTTTCAAATTTTTCAGGTATCTGGGGAGAGGGAGAGTGGGACTGGGGCAAGCTGGCTTCTCTGATTCGCGGTGCGCCTCAAGTAGCTCCGCCTCCAAGCGTTTTGCTTCCGTTTCGAGTTCGTCTCCCGTGTGTGAATTGAAATAATAATATGGCTTATTTTTTAATATTTGATTATATTTAATCCAGTCCGTGTTATGTAATTTTGGTGATTTTATCAGAGGAAAATTTATTTTGAACTCGATCATGACTGAATTATGATCTGAGCTGAGTTCTGGTAGCGCGAAAATATTTGTTTCAAAATTCATTCCTCTGATTAGTGCAATATCTATTGTTGAGGCTGAGTTAGCGCTAAAATGTGTTGGTGTGTCCGGTGCATGGATATTTATATCTGCTTTTTGAGCAAAAGACTTAATAATTTTTCCTGTTTTGTTGGAATTTCTGTTGTTCCATGCAGCATGTTTCGCGTTCATATCTCCACAGATTACAATGTCATAGTTAATTGATAGGAGTGTTTCCAAGTCCATATTTATGTGTTGGTATTGTGGTTTGGGTCGAATATATGTGGAGCTAAAAGTAATGTGGTGTAGTGTTGGCAGCTTCCACTGTGTGGAGTTTATGGGTGTTGTTTCGGTAGTGTGGGAGACTATTTTTGATGAAAATTGCTGTCCCACCTCCGTTCAGTGATGCATTTCCTGGACGGTCGTTGCGATAGCACGTGTATCCAGTCATGGTGATATTGACGGATGCATGAAGGAAAGGCTCTTGAATGAGTAAAATATCAGGTTTGTGCTCATTTACAAAATCCCTGAGCTCTACAATTCTTTGCCTAATTCCGCGAGAGTTCCATGAGCAAATTAGAAGCCTCTGCTGTGTGGCACTAGACATAATTTTTTTTTTGGAGCTTCCCTGAAACATGTCCATTATTATGAACATTTTATTTTCTCTACTTGGACAATTTTTTATTCTATTGATGGCTTGGGAGATATTAATACCAGCAAATACTTGCTTGATTTCCCTAAGGAGGGCGAATAATTCACCCATTTCTGAGGTATTTGTTCCATTATGTGGAATTTCTTGCTCGCGTGTTGGGTTGGGGGTTTCGGGTTCGATCCTAGCACTTGTATCTACTTTGCCGGCTGCCACATTGGCATAGGAGATATTTTGCTTACAAAGTTGGTTTTTATTTTTTGTTGTTTTATTTTTGGAAACTTATTGCACCCTCTATAGCTGGCAGGATGGTTTCCCTCACAGTTGCAACACACAGGTTGCTCTACTTTTTTGTCTTTTGGGCAGTCCCGTGTGTTGTGCCTTTCAGCACATTTTACACATCTAGGTGCCATGTGGCAAACTTCACTTGAATGATGAAATCTTTGACAGTTAAAACATTGTAACACAGATTTATTTCCTCTGTAGTGTTCTATTTTAATGCCAGAAATATGGCAAAGCATTTCTATATTGTAAATTTTTTTGATGTCTATACTATCATATAATTGGACGAGAAAAAGGGGGAGGGGCTTGCTGGTTCGCAGGCTCGTCATCCTGTTAATTTTGTGGACTTTAAATCCTAATTTTTCGAAATCTATGGCTATTTCCTCTGGTTTGGTGGTCATAGGTAAATTCCTGACAACAAATTTCTTAGGTTTTTCATTTTTCCCTCTTAATAGTATGTATTCATACTGATTACTGTCGAGGTATTTGGATTGTGCTCGTCCGTACTTTTTGGGAGTAATTTTATGTTTTCGCCAGAGTTTGTGACCTCAATTTGACATCCTATTTCATTTTTTAATTTTTCCATAAATGAACAGTGGTTTTCGCCATAACGTACAATTATGGGGGGAATTTTAACGGAGGGTTCAACAGCAGTCTGGTCGTCCATTTGCTCAGGGAGCCCCTCCTGTGAGCTAAGCCCAATGAATGTATTATTAGTAGCTACAGGGGTCTGAATGACGCTCGCAAATGTAGCTTTTGCGGTTTTTTGGGGGAAAACAAAAGTGTCCTCACCTTCAATTAGTCTTTTTTTAGTGGTTTTTTTCAGCGTTACTTTTACTATTACCAGCAACATTAGCTGGATTTATTTTAGCTTCTTTACTAGAAGATGGGGTAGAAGTGGGGATAGCCAAATCAGAAATCAAACCATAAATACCTTCACTAGTTGGCTTTACGGTTTCTCTGTAGAGCTGTTGTCTCAAGATGACTTGATCCAACAGATCCTGAGCAGGATGTTTTTCATCCGTGCAAGGTCTTTGACCTCGCATATACATATCAATACTCCTATAGAAGAGATCGTCTTTCCACAATAGCGTTTCAGAATGATTGCGTGTTTTAGTGCCGGCCAATTTAGATGGCTGAATAATTTGGCTATTTTCCATAATCAAATTCTGTTCCATAATTCAGTCCAGTCCGTGTGTTAGGTGTGAGATATCCTTTAAGTTGAATGAACAATTACCAGCAATGAAAATTGCTTTTTTTGTTCGAACTACAGACTTTCCAATAATAATTGGCAATCTGCGTAGCAGAGTCGCGTCCGAACGTTGTGTACTTCGCTCCCCCAGGAGCTGATTTCAGGAGCTTCGTAGTGCACGTCTGATCAGTACGGCTGCTAAGTCAGAAAAGATATCAAATTATTTAGATCTGAAAACAGGCGAGTTTCTTTATATAATGCGACCACCAGGAGATGGCGGGTGTGACGTAGGAGTCACGTGTTATCAGAGAAGTCTATTTCAACAATTTAGCGAGCGGAGAAGGAAACGCAGAGAAAGCGCGCCTCAATCTAGGTTACCTTATTTGGCTAATAAGCACCTTTTGATGTAGAATGAAAATAAAATATGTATGTGTTATGCTTTTTCGAAGAATTCAAATACGAGAATTGGAATATATAAATACATATATTATAAGCTGTTTTAAAAAAACATTTAGAATGAAAATATTTTTATTTTGCCATGAAATTTTCATTATTAGATTAATTTTAGAATTTATTTTGTTCACAAGAACAGGAACAAAAACTGTTTGTAGGCTAATAAGTTAGCATCGAACGATAGATAATTTTTATGCCAAAAATTTGAATTCACAAAATTTTTTCATTGTGTTATCGCAATAATTTTTGAGAAAATAGGGAATGATGAGATTTTCTAGAATATGCTTTTTGTTAAGTTAATTTTTAGATGAAGGTACTTTTTACATAAGGAACGGCCATTTTAGGTTAAAAAGAAACTACGTAAGTAATAAATTAACTTTTTACAGCCTTTTTCATTCCAGATATATATTTCATCATATTACGACATACTAATATTTTAAAATGTTGTGGAATTTATTTTAATCCAGATGTATTTATAGTACGGAATATATTGTGCACCTATGGATTCATTTAAAATAATTTGAGGTAATATAAAATATTTATATTTTTTGCTCAGTAAAATATATCATTTAAATAATTTTTAAGAATTTTGATTATATAACCTATTTTATCAAAACATTTTTGTGCATAATATCAAGTAAAAAAAGTATAACAAAGAATGCTCAAAATTTTTAAAAATAAAATTCATACAGATTTCTTATAAATAATATATTTTAATATAAGGAAAAATATAGTTTTTGGAATTGCAGAAGAAGCGAAAATGCCTTCAGGGAGGTCTTTCTAATGGTTTTCTAACGGACCCGAATTTTCGATCAGTAATTTCCTTTTATTTTGGCATCGTTTCCAACGAAATCCAATTTGATGCAGGACTTTCCTTAAAGATTCCCTTTTCCAAGAAAAATTAATCTTTTCTTTCAACACTGGCAATAATAAGGAAATCGATGGAACTTTATTAGATGCATAAAATTCATTTACTGTATTTCGAATGACACATAAATCAAAATTGTCCAAAACTACATTCAGTTCTGCAGGTCGACTACGCTGTTTCCCTGGAGTTGGAAGTCTACTATCAGTTGTGGATTCCTTTTTAATTCTTTGAACAGTTCTAAGAGAAACGCCAGTAGTAGCCGCAGTACGTTCCTGTGCTTTCTGAATTGGTATCGACAGCGAAGTAGACATTGCTTCATTTTCAAAAAATATTCGCACGTTATTAACAATGTTACGTTCTTTAGAACGCAATGTTTTCCCTTTTAGAGACATTATTTATTGTTCTGAAAAGAACAGTTTTAATATAATTAAAAATACTAAAAATCAAGAGCGCTGAGAATACAACCTTCTAGGCTAAGTAGAAAGCAAAGAATGAAGAGGAGAAAATCGTGTTTTTCGCCAAAGACAAGAACTGGCGAAAAATTTGTTTTAACCCTTAACTGCGTGATCATTTTACTGTTCAAACCTCTGAAAGAATGAACCCTTCCACTGGATACAGATCTCACCCGCCTTCTCGTGATGGTAGAATTTGGAAAGGAAGATTATGTTAAAAATGATGCAAAGAAACAAAGTTCACTTTCTATTGGAACAAAACATAAGCAGGTGGAACAAACTTGAACAAGAAATATAGTATACGAAATAAAAAGTAATACAAATAACCTACAATGTATGATTTTTATTGGGCACACATAATTACGCATTCATATTAAAATGATTAAAATCAGGTTATTACCATGTTAGTAAAACAAAATTAATTGCAAGACCTGAATTACTGTGAATGAGAAAGGGATATTTGTTTGAAAATATAAATAAATAATAATGAAATTAAAAATATATAATAATATGAGGTATTTTTTAATTTTTTTAAATTGTTAACTTAAAGTAGACTCCAATGAATAGTTGCGTTTGAAGTCTTCGTTTCTGTTTGGTTTTGGTAAAGATATATTAAGTTTGCAGTACTTGTATAATATTCTATTTTTGAGTAATTTTAACCCTTTAACCGACTATCCCGAAGTAACTTGGGCAAACATTTCTGTGCGTTTCTCGGCTACCTTGAGCCCCTCGGTAGGGGCAACAGGTTTCACTGCAATGCTTTAAATTCAACCCCCAAAATTGACGAAATTGACGAATTACCGTAAAATCGTAAATGAGGGAACTTATTTACTGATCGGTCATGGTTGATTTAACTAATACGAGCGAAAATCGAAAGTGATTCAAGGAAGAAACAGCTATTTATGTTTTCCATTTATATATTTTATTCTCATTTAGTTTTAATCATTAATGGCTCTATAACAATTAAAATTCATAAGCAACGTATATAATACTAATTTTCCTTCTTTTTTATTTTTAAATTATTAATATTTTTTAGTTATTATATTTTAGTTATTACTAATATTATTCTACTTATTATATATATATATATATATATATATATATATATATATATAATAAGTAGAATAATATTAGTAATGAATTAGATACTAATTTTTTAATCTTTTGAATGAATATTTCAAACAATCCTGCAATGATATTTTGCACCAAAGATATAATCTAATTTTAATAAAATGTAACTATAAAAAGTTCTTTCACTTTTTAGAGTTACATCTTATTAAAATTAAATTATATATTTTGTTCTGGAAATAATTAATCTTTATGATCACTCAGGTTTTATTTAATTTCACACTGTACCTAATATTAGTTTATAAATTTATTTAACTTGCTACCAATTATCTCATTTAAATGCTTATATGATTAATAAAAGAGTGTCAAAAAATCAGAACTGATTAATTGTCGACTGGGTACCAATCGCGAGCCCCAGAAAGATCATCGAATTCACAGTCCGTATCCGAAGAGTTATCTTCATAATAAAAATAAAAGTCCTCTTCACTGTTTGTATAAGACTTAATGTTCGTAAACCAGTAATATTTTCACATATACAACTAGCTACTAGAGTATTTTCTGAGAGTGCAGCAACACACATATATATGTTTGTGTATATATATATATATATATATATATATATATATATATATATATATATATATATATATATATATATATATATATTTATAAATAATTATTCTATATGTCTTAAAATATATCTCAGACAGATCGGAAATACTCGCATTTTAGGCAAAAATTGCGGTATTTAGACGTGTTACACGTTAAAAGCGGGTTTCTAATGATTTGGTGACTTGGCGATGGTTTGGCGACATTTTTGGCGACTTGGCGAGAAATAGATACTTTTTAAGCATCCATCACCTAAGCTCTAGGACCAATATTTAGCGAGATAGCCTAGAAGCTTTCCAGAACCTTGGCGAAATTAGTAGATTTAGCCAAGTCAGGTATAAATACCGCAGCCCAACATAGTAAGGCTGGTTTTGTACACACAGTCAGTTTTGTGAAGACGATTAGTCGTGACTGCTAGTTTAGAGAAGCTGTTCTCTGCCTGAGGTATTTGAGACCTGCGATTGGAAGCTGTTACTTATTGTATCCGACGAATTGTAGCTGTATAATTGTGATTATTACAGCTGGTATCTCTAGTGGAATTTTTACGAATAAAAGTTTTGTGTTCATTGAGTGGTTGCTTTCTTCAACTCTCAATCCACACGAACCCCGAAGCTCAGTACAACTGGTGTTAGAAGTGGGGTTGAAGAGTTGATGCAGCGTGTCACAAGAAAAATGGATATGGATTTAATGAAAAGTGTTCTCGAAAAATTAACGGAGCAGATGGCTGAGATGAAAGCTGGACAAGAAGAGATGAAAGCTGGACAAGAAGAGATGAAAGCTAGACAAGAAAAGATTAAAACCGAGATGATGAAAGAGATAAAATCTGGGCAGGAGGAGCTTAAAAAGGAACTTAAGAAGGGCATTATAAGTGTTAAAGAAGAATTCTCCAACATCATTAAAGAGAAGATGAATGCAGTGGAAGCTAAGGTAACTTCAGTTGAAACTAAGGTTTTGGAGATCGAAGAAAACGTTGAAGAAGCATTAGACAATGCGAATAAGGAGATTGAAAGCTTGAAGAAACAAATGTCAAACAGACATGAGGAACCCAATATGGCATTTATGCCTTCAACAGCCATGAATAAACTCTCAACATTCGATGGAAAATCATCCTGGCAAGTATACAAGACCCAGTTTATGATGGTAGCGGAAGCTAATGGATGGAATCCCCGGACCCAAGCTTTTCACCTGGCGGCTTCTTTAAGAGGAGACGCGGCCGATATTCTCGAGACGCTTCGGAAGAGTACAGACACAATTTCCAAGCCCTATCGAGTGCGCTTGAGCTGCGGTTTGGAGAAAAGTGCAGTAAAGAATATAGCAGATTACAGTTAAAATCCCGCAATCAAAAAGCGGGTGAAAGTCTGCAAGAATTGGCTGCTGATATTCAGTGACTTTCCCATTCAGCATTTTCGGACTGCCCAGCTGAGACACGTCAAGATCTGGCTCTCCATCACTTTATCGATAGTGTGCGGGATCCGGAGATACAGAAAGCACTTAGACTCGCCGATGTCAAAGATATCGGATGTGCTGTAGTCTACGCACTTAAGATAGAGGCTGCCCAGCAGGCCGCGCATAAAGATCGGCACTCAATTACAGCCGTCTCTGCTACTGATACAGACTATGATTTAAGAAAAGAAATTGAAGATCTGCGGCGAAAATTCCGTAGCTTAAAAGTGAGTAAAGGTGGTAGAAACACGAAAATTCAGTGTTGGATTTGCGGTGCAGTCGGACACGTCGGTAGAGACTGCCCGAAACCAAAAGATGGTGGAAATGATCTTCCACCACAGCAGGGAAACTAATATGTGGCCATCTCGTGGGGCGGAGATGTCCAGAGTGTCAGAATCCCCATTTTAAATTGTTTCACATTTCTTCCGTAAGTGGCGGAGACAACGGACTTTTCGTTATGGGACATGTCAACGAAGTTCCCTGCAGAATGATAATCGATACTGGAGCCAACGTAACCATCATTAGGACAGATCTGGCTCGCAAACTTGGAGAGAAACTCATCTGGACGCCGCCCTGCATTACCCTCCAAACTGTGACTAGTGATAATATTAAAGTGCATGGAAAAGTCAATCTAAACATTGCATTTAGTAATGCCGTGTACCAGAATATGGCATATGTCGCTGATATAAATGACGAATTTATTCTCGGATTGTATTTCCTCAAAGAAAACCATTTCAAGTTAGATTTTAAAAATAATGAACTACACTCGTGTTCTGAAGACATAGCGATTTTTAAGACGAAATATTCAGATCTTAAAACAGTCCATCATATAAATGCAAAGAGTGAAACAACATTACCACCAAAAACTGAGACGACAATTTCCGGAGCTCTTTCAGAAGATAATAATTTTCACTATGGATTGATTGAATATCCAGATTCTGACAATAGCGTTAAAGGAGTACTAGTGGTTTCTTCACTCGTCGACCTTTCACGAAATGTAATGCCGGTAAGAGTTGCTAATCTAGGCGATAAGGCAAAACTAATGAAAGAAGGAGAAATGCTGGCGACTTGTACTCCAGTGACCTGTATTAACAGAAATTGTCAAGCCACACTGTCTGAGCCTCCTGACACTCTAATTAATGAATTCCTTCAGAATGCAGAGTTAGATGATAAACAGAGGAATGCTGCAAGAAATCTATTATTAGAATTCGGAGATCTCTTTTCCAAGAAATCAGAAGATGATGGGCGAACCAAAATAACGCAGCACCGAATAGATACAGGAAATCATCCACCCATTCAACAACATCCGAGAAGAATACCATTCGCTAAGCAGGAAGAGTGAATAATCTTCTGATGGAAATGCAGCAGAATGAAAATATTGAGCCATCAAAGAGTCCTTGGGCTTCACCTATTGTTTTGGTTCAGAAGAAAGATGGTTCTACCCGATTCTGCGTTGACTATCATCGATTAAACAACATCACTAAAAAAGAATATTACCCTCTTCCTAGGATTGACGATACACTTGATGCTTTATCCGGAAATCAATGGTTTTCGACTTTGGATCTCAAGAGTGTTTACTGGCAAGTATAGATACATCCTGAGGATCGGGAAAAGACCGCGTTCACCACAGGACAAGGACTTTGGCAGTTCAATGTTATGCCATTTGGGCTTTGCAATGCACCTGCAACGTTTGAACGCCTGATGGAGATAGTATTACGTGGACTTTCCTACGAAGCCTGTTTGGTATATTTGGATGATATCATCATTGTAGGGCGCACATTCGAAGACCATCTAAGAAACATCCGAAAGGTGCTGGAAAAATTAAAAATGCCCAACCTGAAGCTGAATCCTTGCAAATGTAATTTATTTCGACGTGAAGTAAGCGATTCGGGACACATTATCTCTGCTGAAGGTGTAAGAACAGACCCTGAAAAGATCTCTGCAGTTAAGGACTGGAGTCGTCCAGAAGATGTCCACCAATTAAGAAGTTTTCTTGGACTATGCACGAATTACATGAAATTTGTTAAGGGTTTTTCAAGTATTGCCAGACCCCTTCACAAGTTCACAGAAGTTAAACAGAGATTTTTATGGACCGATGAATGTGAGAAAGCTTTTAAACAACTGAAGGAGGCGTTGACATCTTCGCCCGTTCTTGCATATCCCCAGCCCGGAAACTTATTCATTTTAGACACAGATGCCAGCAACGAAAATATCTGAGCTCTTTTGTCGCAGGACATTGATGATAAAAAATATGTCATTGCTTATTGGAGTAAATGTTTGTCAAAATCAGAGCGAAATTATTGTACAACCAGGAAGGAATTGCTGGCATTCGTTATAGCAATAGAACATTTCCACCATTATCTCTATGGAAGAAAGTTCTTGCTTCGGACAGATCACGCATCCTTAACCTAGCTTTTAAATTTTAAAAACTTGGAAGCACAGGTAGCCAGATGGATTCAATGAATCCAGGAATTTGACTTTGAAATACGTCATCGCAAAGGCACTCTTCATGGAAATGCTGATGCTTTATCAAGGAGACCGTGTAAAGGAAGCTGCCGATATTGTTTTAGAGTAGAGAAGAACTATCAATTAGTAAATCCTTCGGTACGCCAAGTTACTGTTTCACCACCATCGAAACCAGATCCATGGAGTGATGAAGGAATTAGAGAAGCCCAAAAATAAGACCCAGATATAAATCCAATTTTTGAATTAAAAGTATCTTCCAGTATGAGACCAAGTTAGCAGGACATCTCCACCTACAGTCCTGCTACTAAACAATATTGGGCTCTTTGGGACTCACTCCATATTAGAAATGGCGTGTTATACAGGAAATGGGAGTCCGATGATGCATGTAATTTCAAATGGCAGCTTGTTTTTCCAAAATCAAGAATTTCAGATGTTTTGAAAGAATTGCACAGTAGCTCAACTGGTGGCCACTTCGGAGTAATGAAGACTCTACAGAAAGTCTGAGAACGCTTCTATTGGAGCAAAACTAGACAAGATGTAGAGAAATGGTGCCAATCTTGTGATGACTGTGCGGCACGCAAGGGACCAAAGAAACGTAGCCGAGGAAGCTTGTAGCGGTATAATGTAGGAGCACCTTTTGAGCGGATAGCATTGGACATTTTGGGTCCTTTACCTCGATCTTCAAATGCCAACAAATACATCCTAGTTGTCATGGACTACTTTACTAAGTAGCCTGAAGCATTTTCAATCCCTGATCAAGAAGCAACTACAGTAGACGAGGTTCTAGTGCAGCAATGGTTCGGCACACCCTTACAAATTCATTCAGATCAAGGGACAAATTTCACGCCTGCTGTGTTTAAAGGAATGTGTTAAATTCTCGAAATAGACAAGACGCAGACCACGCCATTACACCCCAGTTCGGACGGCATGGTAGAGAGGTTTAACCGAACCATTTTAAATAATCACTCACTTACGGTTTCCAGAAATCAGCAAGATTGGGATTTGAAGCTGCCGCTGTTTCTACTTGCATATCGCAGTGCTGTCCATGAGACTACCGGATACACCCCATCACAAATGCTCTTTGGTCGCGAACTTCGTCTCCCTTGTGATCTTCAGTTTGGTAGTCCACCGGATACATCTTCATCGCCAGAGGAATACCTTCGAGACCTTCAGGCACGTCTTGAAGATGTCCATAACTTTGCTTGAGACCGAATCAACCTGACGACTGAAAGAATGAAGACAAGGTATGACACAAGAGCGACAGGACATGAATTTCAGGAAGGTGATAAAGTTTGGTTGTGGAACCCGATTCGACGTAAAGGACTTTCTCCAAAGTTGCAAGCCAACTGGGAAGGTCCCTACACAGTCCTAAAAAGACTGAATGACGTCGTGGTTCGTATAAGGAAATCATCTTCTTCAAAACCAAAGGTAGTACATTATGATAGATTAGCTCCTTATCGTAATATAAAGTAAAAATTAGTATACCATAGTCTTTTTGTAAAATAAATGTATAAATAATTTTAATATTTTCTTTTTTTTATTTGTATTTCTAATTGCTTGTGTACGTAATGTGTTCTGTATCCTCTTAAAACGTAATTTTTTTTTATATATTAAATTTGACCTCTTAACAGTGGATTGTACTGCCCGGGACGTGACGTCCTTGAGAGGGGGCAATGTTACAAATTTATAAATAACTACTGTATATGTCTTAAAATATCTCTGACAAATCGGAAATACTTGCATTTTGGGCAAAAATTGCGGTATTTAGACGTGTTATACGTTAAAAGCGGGTTTTCTAATGATTTGGTGACTTGGCGATGTTTTGGCGAGAAAACTTGGCGACATTTTTGGTGAGTTGGCCAGATTTTTGTCGACTTGGCGAGAAATAGATACTTCTGGAAACATCCATCACCTAAGCTCTAGGACCAATATTTAGCGAGATAGCCTAGAAGCTTCCAGAA
Organism: Latrodectus elegans; assembly: GCA_030067965.1. Classification (NCBI taxonomy): domain Eukaryota; kingdom Metazoa; phylum Arthropoda; class Arachnida; order Araneae; family Theridiidae; genus Latrodectus; species Latrodectus elegans. Next base: position 82,087,761 of record CM057820.1, on the reverse strand, counting down.
CCTTGGCGAAAATAGTAGATTTCTCTGCCAAGTCAAGTATAAATACCGCAGCCCAACATAGTAAGCCTGGTTTTGTATAGACAGTCAGTGAGTAAAGACGATTAGTCGCGACTGCTAGTTTAGAGAAGCTGTTCTCTGCCTGAGGTATTTGAGACCTGCGATTGGAAGCTGTTACTTATTGTATCCGACGAATTGTAGCTGTATAATTGTAATTATTACAGCTGGTATTTCTAGTGGAATTTTAACGAATAAAAGTTTTGTGTTTATTGAGTGGTTGCTTTCTTCAACTCTCAATCCACACGAACCCCGAAGCTCGGTACAATATATACATTTGTTTATTTATATATATACAAAATGGCATTTCAATAACTTGTTCTGGCCAGCTGAAGGCGATTTATTGACAAGCTCACCTGGAATGCATCATTATAGACAGATATTTCAAAGATAACTTGATTGGAAATGTGCATGTACAGCACCAGTGCTACATTTGATTTAAATTTGCATTTATCGGTTTCCCACAGAATTTGAAAATTCCCAAGTTCTATTAGTTAGTAATTTGTCAATACTGTCAATCCTGATGTCCAATTGATATAATCAGAAACACCGATCGATCTTTCTGCTAACTTCATTCTATTTGTAAATAATTTAAAATTAAGTACATCAGAAGGAATAAATCCTATTACATAAGAGTTTTCGAATTTTAGAATGGGACTTATAAGTTATTCTTTATTCTACATAAAATTATATTATTTTGTCACGATTAAGGTCTATAAATTTACAAGGAAGCTATCATTTTTAGCAAGAAAATTTCAATTTTGATTCAAACTTTTACTCAATTTACATTTTGGTATAGGACTGGCAAATGATATTAAAATACATCAAGAATTGCTAATTTCAGAAAAATTACGAGAAATATTCCCTTAAATGTTTGCTTAGGAAATGAATATCTGTTTCAGAGACATTATAATATGATTTCACCATAAACTAATGATGAAATTTAAATACTAGAAAAATGATTGAATTTAGTAATAACAGACTTTTTTCTGTAAAAGAAAAACAGAGGAGAACATGTTATTTTATTTAATGTCTTTATTGTGAGGTTTAAAATTATTTTAATATATTTTTTTTGTAAAATAAGGATATTTTAAACTAATATTTTGTAAGAATTATTTAAAATCATTAAATTAAAGTTACATACGAATTCCGGAAAATATGAAGTTTCCTTTATCATGCTAAAAAATTATTTTCATTAACCAATTTATTGATTACATTTTAAGTATTAAGCTTTTTTTCTCATATACTTCAATATCAAACAGCTTTGCACTAAAGATTATACATTGACCTTCTTGAAACAGAATATTTCGAATAAGCACTATGTTATGGCTTTTTTTATTCCTTTAGTACGTTTTCGAAAACAAAGTTCAATGACTTAATTCTAATATAAAGCTAAATAATTTGACCTTCAATAAGAAGTTTCTAAATAAAGAAATAAATTTAATTTTTTTGATAAATTAATAAAATATCATATGTATTTTAACAAGTTAAATTTAATGCAAAATTATATATAATACTTTCAAACTAGATAAAGTATTCATTTCTAGTTAGTGAATTTATGTTTACAAAAATTAATTTTGTGAATGTTCACTTCTTTAATCAAAACTATTTAAAAATATTTGATTAATCAAATGAAAAGTAGCTAAATATTTTTAACTTATAACCATCAAAAGAAATTAAATCATTATTGTACTAAAGTTCTTTAAAAAAATCTTTCTCTAAATTTATACATTATAATGATTTTCATGTCAAAGCAATTATGATTCTGAGAAGAGAAAGATATTTAATGTAGAGCTAATTCAAATGTGTGAAAAAATGTGATATTGACAAGTTCTATATTAAATATTCAATTATTAGAATACTATTGTAATCAATATCGTTAAAATTCCCCTATTTTTATATTTTGACATTTTTTCCCCTTTTGAAAAACAAATATTCATACGAGAGACACGTTAATTTTAATACTTGTGTAAAACAGTTTAACAAACACTAAAACATATATATTAACAACACGGGTTCTAGTATGGAGTGATATTTTTTAAATAATTAGAAATGGAAATCTTTCGATACGAAGAGTTTAATATGAAAAATTTGCTTTCAAAATTTTCACCAAAATTTCATCTGTTGTCAGTAGCTTACTATATACCATAAAATCTATTGTTAGGTAATTAAGTTACCTTTTTTTTAATTATTAAAAATATACAATGTCTAAATTCTTCAATTTGTATGCGTTAAAGTAACAGAAGCGTTTCTTTAAATAATTTTGAAAATTATTTGATGATTTTAAAAATATAATTTGGTTTTGAAAAGTATCTGCAAGGATTAGCAATTACAAATAAACAGCAAATTAACTAATAATTACATCTAGTTAAAATCAATGATTTTTAATTACCTGGGAAATTTAAAAAAATCTATCTGATTTTTAAATACTTCTTCCGCTGTTGATAATCTAGGCATCTTCTCACTGAGTTCAGAGCAAATCATTTTCCCCTTCTCGAAAATGATGTTCTCGTTAACAGTGTCACCTTGCAATTGCTTTTCATATATTCATTTGAAAAGAAACCTTTCAACATCGTAAAAATACATAATCGCAAAGCAAGTATTAGTATTGTTATTCCCTGTAAACCTTGTTAACCATGTCTTTATTTTCGATGATAGTGCAAATTGTTGATGTAAATTGATTGTATGTGCATGCTAAATGAGTCAAGCTTAAACCTCGTTCTCGCTCGTCAATGATTTGAAGTTGATTTTTCTGGTTACTTTTACTTTAAGAAAGAAAACTGGCTGTTTTCTCGCGGCTTTTTCTTCAGGGCCATTTTTACAAAGGCTTTTTTAATTTTTCACACACAAAATTAAATTTATTTTCCGATTATATTCTTAATAGTTTACTCAATTAGTTTTTATTCATGAACGTATATTTATGAAAATGTGTGATCACAAGCAACACTAGATGCTATTGGAAAGAGTATTAAACACAGACTCATAAAAAATATGCACAATCTGGGACTTCTCTACGCCATTCATTATGCGAAACGTCGCAAAGTAAACAAGTCATTCTTTCACAATTTGCTTTGCTTGTTATGCTAATTATTCAGTTGCTCGTTATGCAAATCTCTACTATTTTAATAACTGTTGTTTTTCCTTTCATGTATGAAATATCTGAAAACTGATAGCCTAATGGTAAGCGCTCTTGTCTTCATTCAACAATTCGTGTGTTCGAACCCCATCTTGAGTATGGATGTTTGTCGTGGATGGAAATCCACTTTAAACCTTAGGTCCCGATTTAATGTGCAAAAAATGGTCATTGAGTGACAAACCAAACTGAATTCTAAAAGATTTAAAGCATACTTTAGTTACACATACATTGTGGAGAATCCTTTATCCAAATCTGGTTTCTCACCGATAAAGAAACAAACCCTCGTAGCACAATACATTTTATTAACATCACACATAGAAAGACATCCATATCAGAAGTAAATAAAAAGCAGAAGAATACTTAAGCTCTAAGCGGCTGCTGTAGCGCCGATACATTGCTCATATCTAGGAGGAGGCGAAATATCCTGCTGTTGCCGCTCTCCGCAACATTTTCCCACTTTTTGAGTGTGTCCTGGGTTTAACACTCAAAACAAAATTCTTATAAATACAAATATACGTAAAAATAATCTTTTATATAAATCACAATGAATTTCAATTAAATAAATGTAATAATTTTACAGAAAATAATGAAGTGAAATTAAGCTAACTTGAACAAAAAAAAAAAGTCCTTAAAAATTATTTATGAGTTGGTTTCACAGTTCGATTACTACTAGTTACTATTGGTAGCGGTTTGTCACCTCTATCAGATACAGGTTTTTCAATTTTCAACCTATAAAATCGCTAGATAGGTCTAAAAGTTCCGAATTTTTGGTTTTAACGACACGTCTTATCTGACCATTACGACATGTAGTTATTTTTGTTAAGTCCCAAAGGAAAGCTTTTTATTAACATTTTCTACAAGAACCATCGCTCCAATACTAAGTGATCTATCCTTAAAATTCTTTAACGACTGCTGTTGTGACTGTCCTAAATATTCTAAACGAAATCGGGACTTTAAAGAATCTCCGAGACATTGTAAATATTTAATTCTATTTAATTCATTAGATCAATTTCATATTAAGCATTATCTTCCATAAGGAACTATCTTCATTCCTGCTTATATTAGAATTCCAATAACTTAGATTAAATGAACCAAAAGCCATAATTACTTTTGATTCCACAAGAAAAACTTAAATTCTATTTCAGAAGTGTGAGACTCGTTAAATAGTTATCTACTTAAAATTCTGTATTTAAAATTTCCGCAGAGTGCTTTAAGTTTTCCGGATCCCTGTTTAAACGATACTTTAAAGTAGCTGCCAATAAATAAGGGCTACAGGTTACATCAAATTCCACTCTTCGATGTCTATACTGAATTATCTCCACTACATGTTCCTAATTGTCTCCATCGAACCACAAAAAATCCCTATCTTTCTCTCTTATAGCGATTTTCAATAAAGCGTTTTCAATATATAATATAATGCCAACGTAATTCTTACGAAAAAAAATCGATTTATAATTTAAGAAATCAGTTCAATTAAATTTGGCCCTGAGAACAAACTATCGTTTAACGATGGAGAACCGAGTGGGTGGCTCCTGAGATTAAATACTGGTCTGACACTCGTAGTGCTGCTCTCTCTCTCTCCTTTTTTTTTCAGCACGGTGGAGGTAAATAATAAATTCCTTTTTCTTTTTCTTTAAAAAACTTTTCAATAATGCCACAACCAATCCCTAAAAACACTACAATATTATTCAAATCTTCTTGAAGTCATTAATTTTCTTTTTATGTTTAAATTAAATTTATCTACGCTATATTTATTATCAGATAAAAGAGAACTTTCAAATATCCAAGGTAACGCAACCTCATATCTACCCTCATGATTCATAGTAAATATCTTCAAAATATTTCTGAGTATCCTCTTGTAACTGAGGCTTACTTTTTTCTAAAGAGGTTTCAGAACATCAAAATTCCACAGTTCACCACAAAATCTATCATCTACAAGTAGAGATAAAATAATAAATGAAGCTGAACTTTCAGAGTGCTGTTCAGAGTCAGAATCAAACTTTTCCATAATGATCCATCCAAATCTAGTATTAACTGCTGTAATTCCTGACTTCAGAGTAATAATTCCACCAATTAAGGCAAGCCGCACATTAAAGCGACAGCAAACAAGCAGTACGACATCCCGCGGTAAAAAGTGGTTTTCCCTGTAGTGCGCACGCACATTGGATTTATCGCGAACATGTCAGGTGTCTACCATTTGTGACTTCATTCTGGCTCTAGCAGCCGATCTGGACGGACATCAACACTTAAACTCCAATACATTGACATTGTTAGCTGTAAAGCCCAACATAGCCGAGCACTTCAAGTGCGAAGCTGCCTCCATCTTGGATCGTATAATTTCCTCGGGGGATAAAAAAGCACTTTTCAGTCCTAAAAATTGGTTACTAATATTTTACTAAATTCGGATTGGAACTGGAAATGGACATGGACTTGAATAACGGATCTCAGCCCACCACAAGCGCTACTTTTACTAATATGGAAATCGATATTATCAGATATGAATTGGAATGCGCCAAAAGGATCAGAATGGCACTGCTGGGCAGCAGGCCATGCTCTGAGGCTGTGAACCCACAGCAATACTTAATTGATCAACTCGATAAACGGATCGAACTCTACAGAGAAACTCTAAAGACAACCAGTACAGGTAGCTATACTGAATTATCTGTTCTGGCATCCTCCATCCTAACTGACAATAGACTATTTAAAAACGCAGATAGCAAAAGTAATAAAGTTAAGCCAGCTAATGTTGCTGGAGCTAATAGAAAAAGATCAAACGATCAAGACGTGGATTTTATTACCCCCAAAAGATCTGCTAAGGTTACACTAGTGCTGGCCACTGTGGCCCCCGTAACCACAAAAAATTCTTTTGATGGGCTAAGCGCCGAACAAGGCCTAGCTGATCAGTTGGATGACAGTCCAATAACACAAGCCCCGCCCACCGAGAAAATTCCCCCAATCGTAGTTAGATATGGTGAAAATCGTATTAAGTTTTTAAAAGCACTAAAGAACAAAATCAATTTCGAATTTGAGGCCAAAACCTCTGGAGAAAACTTGAAAATTTTCGTTAAAAAAGCAAATGAGCATAGAACGCTCACTACGATTTTCGAAAAAGATAAAATCGAGTACATCCTATTAAGAAATAAAAATGAAAAAACCAAAAAAGTTTGTCATTAGAGGCCTCCCACTAAACACCAACACAGAGGCAATAGCTAATGATCTGATAAAGAGAGGATTTCAAATCCACAGGATAAATCGAAGGACCAACTTAAGAAACGGAACCCCCATGCCACTCTTCCTTTACTCAATGTTTGTGTCTCAAGACACCCTCAACATCTTCGAGTTTGCAACTCTTTGCCATATTTCAGACATAACCATAGAATCCTACAGAGGACCAAAGACCGTTATGCAATGCTATAACTGTCAAAAGTTCCATCATAACGCGGAAATGTGTCATATGACACCGTGGTGTGTTAAATGTGCAGGGAGCCATAACACCCGAGACTGCTTGGAAGAGAAATTAGAAGCGCCTAAATGCACAAACTGCCAGGGAAATCACCCGGCAAATTACAAGGGATGCCCAAGGTTTCCCAAACCAACACTCAAAATTAAGAAAATCAATAAAAAAAGTTGAAACAATTAAACAAAACTATGTAAGGCCTAATTTCTTGTATGCGAACGCAGTCCAGCCACCAGCTCCTCAAGCCCCACCCATGCCCCACACAGCCAGTCAGAGCGCTCCAAATAGCTCAGACTTTGCAGATTTTGACGAAGTGATGAGTGAAGTTAAATCCATCTTTAAAGGAGTAAATTTAAAAAGTTTACTTCATGAACTAAAACAGAAAAACACAGCAACAGATAAATTCTTCCTGCTTGCGCAGTACTTCCAGGAAAGCCCCAAACCCTAACATGTCTGTCGTCAAATCTGATCTGCTAGTTTGCTCTTGGAACGCTTGCGGGTTGAGAAACAGGGCCGACAAGTTTCGCCTTTTTGTAAATAAGCACTCCCCTGATGTTATTCTAGTACAAGAGACCTTTTTAACCCTCCAATTAAAAGTTAACATAAGTAATTATCAAGTCCACAGGAATGACAGGAAAATTAGCGCAACTAGAGCCAGTGGAGGCACCTGCATCTACGTCAAACACTCCATTCCACATCACCACGTAGCCACACCCACACTCCAAACAGTAGAAGCGTCTATAGTCACCTTGACTATAACCTTCACTTCCACATATTACCATTTGTTCAACATACTTAAAACCCAAACCAAAATATAATTACATAAATATGGATTTATAAATTTTACTAGCTATTAACTACAACATACTAATATGTGGAGATCTCAATGCTAAACACAGGGCATGGAACTGCCATACAAACAACAAATCAGGAATAATACTTAGATCATTCACCCTCAAAGCCGATCTAACAATACATGCCTTACCAATACCCACACATTTTAACCACAAAAATGGCACCTACATTGACATAGCAATCAAGAGGGGACTACAATACCCATTTAAAATTAACGCTATCACTGAACTCAGTTCAGATCATAACCCAATCATGATCGAGTTCAACACAAGTAATAACATATCTACACCCGCTCCAAACACAATCACGGATTGGGAAAAATACAAAAATATTTTAAATAATATCCCATTTAATTTAAATACATTAAACACGCAGGAGCAGGTAGATGCAGAAACCGAAAAAATGACCCAAGAGGTGCTCAGGTCGCACGGCCAATCACAGAAGCCGTTCAAACCCCACACCCACTCTTCTCTCCCCAAAAAGCTCCGCGATTTAAAATAGGTGAAAAACCAACTTAGAAGACAATTTCAGGAAACTAGGGACCCAAATATCAAAAAATTGTATAACAAATTAAGCAATAAATTCAGAACCCAGCTCAAAACCCATATTCAGGTACAATGGAGAGATAAATTACGATCATCGAGTACTGACGACAATTCCATTTGGAAAGTTGTCGGTATGATCAAAGCCAAATCACACATAGTCCCGCACATTCGGGACCTAAATGGACTAAATTAGACAGACTCTAAAAAAGCAGAAGCCATTGCTACAAGTTTTGAAATGCAATTCCTTCCCAACAACATATCAGTCAAATCAACCGAAATAACGGTTGAAAAAACCATTTCACATTATCTTTCCAAAACACACACATAAGATACCCCCCCCCCCACTCCATCGGAAGTTATTAGCTACATACACAAAACAAAAATAGACAAAGCACCCGGCATTGATCGAATATTAAATAAGATGATTAAAAAAATGCCTCTTAAAACGCCATTTAAATTTACCATCCTGATTAATGCCATCCTCAAACACTCATATTTCCCAACACCATGAAAAACAGCATCAGTAATACCCATTCCAAAGCCTAAGCTTGATCATCACATTCCAACAAACTATCGGCCAATCAGCCTGCTACTTACTCTTAGTAAAATTACGGAAGCTTACAAGATTGGACACTCATCTAAAAAATAATAACATTATAATTCCACAACAGCACGGATTGCGAATGAAACATTCCACCACACACCAACTTCTAAGAATAGGTGGAATAATCACAAAAATTTCGTTAAAAAACGATTCGACATTGCGGAAGCTTTCGATAGAGTTTGGATTGAGGGACTCATTTACAAATTAATTAAGATCGGTCTCCGAGATAACCTAATTAAACTATTACTTTTGTACCTAACAGGTCGCAGCTTCAGAGTGGCAATCAACCACACATACTCCACAAAAAAAAAACAGATAAAAGCAGGTGTTCCCCAGGGATCAAAACTGGGCCCCAGACTTTTCTTAATCTACATAAATGACATTCCCCAATCGAAGCTTACATCTCTACACCTATTTGCAGACGACACATTCATTTTAGCAGAACGTCAGCAAATAACACAAATAATTAAAGCATTAAACACACACCTAAAAGAGTTACAGCTGTGTTTCAAAAAATGGAAAATTTTAATCAATACCGTCAAAAGCACAGCTATTATTTTTACTAGAAAAAGATATTCCCCAACAGCAAATGCGTACATAAACAATTCCCCCATCCCATGGTCAGCTGAATGCAAATACCTAGGAATCATGTTTGACAGGAAACTGACCTGGAACAGGCACTTAATAAATATAGCTAGCAAATTCAAGCAAGTTAGAGCTTCATTATACCCATTACTAAAATACAATTCTGAACTCTCAATAGAAAATAAAGTGCTCATTTACAAAGCGTACCTCAGACACCTAATCTCATATGCATGCCCACTCTAGGACTACATCCACGATTCAAAATTAACTAAACTTGAACAATAACAAAATGCTACCTTAAGAAAAATTACAAATGTTCCCTGGTACTACAGGAACAAAAAGAATCAGAGAAAATTTAAAATATCTACAATCAGAGAATTTTTTGCCAAAATAATGAAAAATCTATATAAAAATACCAATTTAACAAATAATCCGACCATTATTGAACTTCCGTCTTATGGCGCATTCATACCCGAAAACAGACTTAGACCCCGATCTCTTTTAAGATTCTGCCCAAATCCATCTCATGCTGAAATTAATGGATCAAGTGCAATCACCTAACATAACCTACTAACCCATTTTAGTTACCTAGGAATAATTTAATTATATATATATATATATATATATATATATATATATATATATATATATATATATATATATATATAATAAAAATAAAAACAAAAAAAAATACATAAAAAGAAAAAAAAAAGCAAAGATAATTTTTGTATTCTCAATTACTCTAATGTACTAACTACTAATTTACTAAAAATTTTATTTCTTATATTCAGTAACAGATAAATTTATAACTCCAAACTTGCCTTATCTCCTGTCGATTTTGGCGGGAAATTCAAATTTTAGAGCGCAAATGGCGCCAGCCAATCAGAGTGAAGCTCACCATTTGAATTCTTCCATTTTTAACTAACCTTAAAAAATTACTAGCAGTTTGCACTTATACAATTTTTATTTAATTGTAAAATTTATAAAATGTACTTTTAAAATCTATTAAAGTAAATAATATATAATTAATAAATATTTAAAAAATAACAGCACACCAACTTCACCCAGAGTTAAAACTCTGATACGAAATAGTTAGCCACGCCCCCTAAGATAAAACTTCTTTTATTCCAGATAGATTTTCAGATATAGTTACTAACATCATTTTAGATCCAGTAGAGGGTGAGGGTCCTAGGACCCAGGAACCTCTAAAACAAGCCCCAGCCAAGCCGAAGTAGCATTTGTGACTTGCGCTATTTTTATCACTAGTCACTTTCATGTGTATTTCTATGTGTTCGATTTCATTTCTTCAAAAGTGTGTTTCCATTGTTTACATGCGAGAATATGCTAAGTTTAATCAGTTTCATTAATTTTGTGAAAAAAATATTTCCTTTAATATATGTTTTTAGCGAAGATTATTCTTATCAAAATAAAGTAAAAAAGCTTTGATGAATCTATTAAAAAGAAATTTCTCGGTTATTTTTATTCTAATTTTTAATGATTTGTAGTTTACTTACATGTAAATTTAAACTACGTAATTAAAAAGTTTTACGAAATTTAGATAAAATTAACAAAATTCGTGTACAAAACATTTTTAATCTAAAATTATTTGCAGTTGAAATATATAAAATTTATTTCATAAAATGATATAAGTTTTTCTAAATTTCTTGATTAAACGCATAGATGTTTCTGAATTATTAGTTTAAAAAAAAAAATTAAAATTAAAAAATATATAAAAAAATTAAAATAAACTCATTAAAAAACTAGTTTAAATACTATAGTATAATTAAGAACCTCTATCGTTATGAGTTGTTATGGACTTTGGAATTCACGTATCTTCTTGTACATTATTATAATATTGTTCAAACTAATTTTTAGCTAACATGACCAATTACAAAATTAACTATTTGTATTGTTCAGTTATTTTACATTAAAATATTCTTATTATAATTTTTTAATCATTTTTATTTTTAAAACTAATTTTATTATTTTGAGTAAATATATTTCTAGTTTATTATAAAGAGAACATTTTTTCTGCTTTAAAAAAAACGTATTTAAAAACATTCACCTATTAGTATTTAATACATATGATTTAGTTTTAAAAGTATTTAAAATTAACATGCCCCAGCAAGAGAGATTATTACAGTCTTATTCATAACAAAAGTAGTGGAAAGTACATGTTCTTTTATTTTTCGTTTAATTAATGTTTCATAAAAAATTAAATTTTAGTTTTAATTATACTTTTAAATCACACAATAAATTGATCGCTTTAGCAAATTTGCCTATTGTTTATAGAAAAAAAATTCCAATTTGTGTATTTAATGCCACTTTAGACAGATACATAAACTTGAATAAAATAATGTAAATTTAGTGTAATGTTAATTAATAAACTGGAAGAATTTGCCTTTGTTTTGAAAGTACAGTGAATAACATTTAGTAAAACTAGTTGTGTTTTGAAATACAATCTCACATTTTCTTAAGTTTTAAACCTTGCCTATTGAGATAATTTTATTTTTCAAATGCGTGACAAAATAAAATTATAAAAAGTCATGTTTTTTTTTTTTTTTTAATATCATTTGTAATAAAATATATCCTTTGGGATTTTTCTTTTCTTTTCAAACTTCTAATAAATAATAACTTGCTTCCATCGCTTTAGTGTGTGGTACTTTCAGACGTGTCAATCGCTCGTAGCAGCATTATCGGGAAACAATAGGTGAACGTTGGAGACAAGATCCCTCAGTGTGCTCCAATTAACAATTTATTTTCCTTGTCAACATTAAATGAATTTTTTTCTAAATCATTTAATTAAATTCCTTGCGACATGAGCTCATCAAACCATGCACCACATGGAATTTGCTTAATTTCAGGACAAATTTGTTTCTGACTAAGAACTTTTATTTTACATTTGTATCTACATTCAATATCATTTAATTCAATAATATTATTTTTATACACCTTTTCATGAATCTTAATACCTCCAAATAAAGATTTTTAATTTTAATTTCACCAATGCAACTAAAATTCATACTTTTAACAATATCTTTAGATATATAAGATTTCATATAGAACCACTATCATATATAGTGTAATAAAAAAAAATTTTCTTTGAAATCATTATGAATTTTTGGACAATTAATGTTTGAAACAAAACATCTGTAGATGTTATATAACTATTAAGAGTGCTTGTTTTGTTTTCACATTGTTCTACGTTTCATTTATCGCCTGCTTTATGATATGGTAAATCTGGGCATAAAATAATAAAATGGCGATTTTTATATAAAGGGTATTTATGGCCAGACCTGAATTGTTTACTTGTATGATTTTTATTCAAACAAACAAAACAAGCATTCTTTTTTAATATCTTTTTTTACATTTAAGATTCATATGTAGTAAATGCGTCATTACAATTTTCGAACAAATGAGATGATTTATCACTAAAAATGCTTGCTTTCTTTTTCAACTTAATACTATTATTATTATTCATACTTAATAATTTACATGCTGTAGGAACAAATTCAAATTCATTAGACTTACTTTTTAACATTTACTTTTTCAGAACACAAAACATCAAGTGCCATTTTAATTCTAAATTCTGTATTGACTTCAATTTAAATAATATCAATTAATAAATCCAAATCACTCTTACCTGAATTATCAGGAGTCATGCTTCTTTATCTCTCCAAAATTTTTATGAAATCGGTTGGAAGACAAGATTTTACCAGTTGATAAATGTAAGCAAATTTATCCTTTGTGAGCCCTAAAGACTCAAGCGCGCGATGTTGTGTTTGCAACTTATCGTAAGTGTTATTAAATTAACACTTGATTTGTCAGTTATGACTAATTTTATTAATACTTGAATGCAAACTTGTATGAGAATGTTTCCTTTTCCAAATCAGTCTTGTAGATATTCCAGAGCTTTCTCATAGTAGGCTGAAAAACTTTGTACTGTTTGCCTCGGAATAGAATCTGGCTTGGTGGATTGAAGCAAGTAGTGAAACTTGTCCCTGGTATCAATCCTGGAATCTTCGTATATCTCGTACTATTCCAAAAGTTCAACCATTTTCTTGGATCTCTATCAAATTATATGAGTTCTATTTCAGGTATTTTCTATTTCGTCGATGGAACCACAGGAGCTGCGATCGTTGAATTAGTACTGTTCACTTCTGACGAAGCAGCGATTTCTTTGCTGTCATTTAGTTTTTTCATAAACTTGCTTACCATAACTTTATATTCAGAAAATTTGGCATAATATTCTTGTGCCGTTTCGCACTCCGCTTCTTTAGAAAGAGTTCAAAATATTTATTATCTGTCGATCGTAATGTCTCGTATTTTTCTGAATTGTTCAAAACAGATTTCTATTCCTTCATTATCTTTCTGTATTGATTTTAATAGACCGTCAAGGTTATTAACAACTTTTTCGTAAAAGTAGAACGTAATGCTCTCCTTTCTTGCTTGATGTTGTCGAAATTCATTCTTAATAATGAAAATTAAAACAAAAGCATTTATCGGTGAGTTAAATTATGCTTAAAAAATAACATACATCGCGGCAGGGATGCCAAAATTCTGGAGAATACTTAATCCAGGTGGGTTTCTTAGCAATAAAGAAATTAATACAAACAAGAGTAGCACAATACATTTTATTAACATCACACACAGAAAAATTACTAAATCAGAAGTAAAAAGCAAAAGAAAAAAGAACACTTAAGCTCTAAGCGCTAGAATTCATAAACGGAATAAATCTATATTAGATCATATAAATACATTTTTATTTATAAAATGCCTACTCATTCCCAGGAAATACAAACTGCGGGAAAAATGCCGAGCCACTGCTGGCAAAGACGGTTTTCTGTTGGCCACGGCCAACCAATCATGGTTATTTGATAGCCCGGCTCCAGCAATGATTGAATGTAGTGTAAATACTGGGCAAACAAATTTTGACCATAGATGCCCCTGAAGTTGTTGGCCAGCAAAATTAAGACAATAGTTTTTATTGCTATTCTTTAACTTTACCGGCAAAAACTATTTTCTTGTAAAAACAATATTTTACTATGATGTCATTAGATTTTTCAGAAAATAGTACTTTTTACAGTTAAAAATAATTTTTCAGCAAAAAATAAACTTTCACTTTTTATTCTATATATCGCTTGACAGTAATAACGACAAAACTTCAAAGTCTTATGCTAGCTATTAATTAAAAATTGTGAAGAAACCAGTGTTGCTTCATTGAGCCATATAAGATAAATATTCACATTATTGTTAATGTATTTATCAGGATAGAGCTGTTATTTTGTCAAGAATGATATATTTATTGTTATGTTGAAATTATTTAATTCCTTATTAGGAAAAAATCACAAACTATTGATCACATGATAAACAAGATAAGGAAATTGGAAATATTTTATTCATTTTATGGTAGTTTTAGAATAAAGTTTCATTATGGTTTTAAGAATAAGAAATTGTATATAACAGAGAAACATTTTTACACATTTTACCTATATTTTATATTTAATTGGTTAGTATAATCATAAAATTATATTTTTCAATATTCAAATTTTTTTATTAAAATTCAGTTTAGTTCTTAGATATTTCATTAACCTAATTTCTTAGATATTTTTGTTACGAAACAAGTTTATGTAATAGAAGTTTTATATTTTATTTAAAACACAACTTAAGTGTAGGTGTGTGAATTTTCCTTAATCTTAATATTTGATCTTGTAACATTTAATGGTACTTTTTTTCTATTATATGCTCGTAAGATAATCACCGTTACAGAGGGGGGGGGGAGGTGGAATAGTAAATTACTCTCGTAAATATACCAGTTACATGCATAGTGCCTTATATAAAAAGGTTTACAATTTAACAAACTACTAAAATATAATACAAATATTTTATATTTTTGTTTTATTAATTAAATATTTATCACTTATTCACAGAATTTATTTAAACGTTAATGTTTATTTGAGGAAGAAACTGCTTAGCAATCGTATCACTAAATCGATTACGTAAGTAAAATGTAATACTATTTTTTTTCCAGAGAAACAAAATTTAATTTTTTGTGTTAGGCTGTTTTTTGCCGTTGATGTTTATGACCGTAATGCTCCTTTTAACTGACCAAAATAGCACAAAGTAATCTTTAGCACCAAATAGCTTTAGCTTCGTTCAGCGTTTAACTTGATTACCATTGTTTATCACTTTTTGCACCACAAAAAAAAATAAATAAATAAATAAAATAAAATAAAATCGTGCGCGATTGGTATATATTAGATTTAAAATAATAATTTTGAGTCAATAAAATCATCGTATCTACGCTATATTATTTTCGTTTTTCCGTAAGGAACTGCCTAACGTGTTGTTTTAAAATTCCATATGATCTTCAATTGCTTTATATATTTAAAATGTTTTTTTCTTTATTTACATATCCAATTCTATATTTTCAAGTTAATTATTGTATTTTTTGACGAAAACAAGTTCATGCATATTTTGTTTTATATATTATTTTTAAAAATCTTGCGGTAAAATCCTATTTTAGCCCACTGCAGGGCGAAAGCAGGAAGTAAAGGCATTCTCTTGGCAACCGAAATTACATGATTTTGAGTATTGCGATTTCGAATATTTGTTTTATTAGCATATTATACTTATGTTTTAAAACAAGTGTTAGAATGATTATTTTACTTTATTTACGAGAAAATACATTACATAAAATATAAAAAAGTAAAATCTTACAATTAATGCATACTTAGATTGATAGAAAAAACAATAATGCTTTCATTTGCCAGATATTACACATGATTATTATCTATATTTCGTTTCAATTGATCGAACAAAATAGTTAAATCAATAATGTAAATACCATTCCACACAAAAGTTAAAGAAAACATCTCCAGAATTTAATGAACAACCGGTTTTGGGGGCCTAATTTGCAAATGAATGAATGCAGAAAAACCAAATTTGGATGGCATATGCACAAAACAAGTACGTATTAATTGCAATATATAAGTTAACACAAGAAAAATTCATAAATAATTTACAGCAAAAAAAGCAATTTACTGGAAAAGTCCATTCTTGAAAAATATAATAATTACAGTTTTATGTTATAAAATGTCATAGAAACATAATTAAAAAGAGTTTTAATAAAAGATATACCCCCCAGCTTGAATGCACTGGCAGCATCGAGTTTCTATGCTGTTAATTATATTATGGGTTACCAAAATGGGAAACGATGACAACACATAAAGTAATCTGTTTTCCAGCTTTCTTAAAAACCTTAAAGGTGAAAAAATAACTTATCTACAAAGATAATCTCATATAAGCTCAATGGGATTCAGTTCTAGAGATCGAACAGACCATTCCACACACATTCACTCCAAACAAAGACCTTCAAGATATTTCTCAACAGCTACAGCTCGATAAGGTGGTGTGTTATCATTCATCAAAATAAAATTATTCCCATAGCAGCGCATATGGATCAAGGATCTTATTCCAGTATCTCACACTAGTGATAGTTTCTCCCTGGAATACATGCAGATCAGTGTGACCACTGAACTAGATACATGCCCAAACCATTATTCCACTCTACCACAGTAAATGTATCTTTCCACAATTGTTATCTGGTGCTTTGTTCCCTCCAGATCAGCACGTGTCCTGAATCGATCTTCTATGTGAATCTGGATTCATCTGTAAAAAGTACAGAAGCATATTGCTGATTCAGGCAGCATATTCTTTTGCCCCAAATAAGGTCATACTCTGATGTCTGGTGAGGGAGTCAAATACAATTGGTCGTCTTCCATAGAGACTAGAATGGTGAAGATGCCTCTATATTGTACTAGCAGACATTCTTTTCCATGATGCTACAGAGTGAATTGCAACAAGTTGCTGCACAGGAATACTTCTCTTTCTACACGAACGAGCTTAAATGGTGTTCTGTAGATGTAGCTCAAAATCAGCCTTATACATCTTCTGAACACAAAGGTTTCAGTTTTATCAATTTCAAACATGGTGGACCACAACTTGCATCAGCTTGTAACATCCCGATTTCCAAATATCTGGTCACCAACCACTTTCATGAAACGGGCAAATAACTTCTCTTAGACATTGCACCACCCCACTGACTAGTGTTAACAAATCTGCTAACAGAAGTTGAAAATCAACAAAAGCCTGATGTTTGCATACTTTTCTATCACTCATATATATACCCGTTCTTTTCTATCAAAAAACATGATAGCTAGATTTTGCTTTATCATTAATATAAACTACAAGATTTAGTATAATTTTTATGGAGAGCTAAGAGCATATTGTTTCTTAACTTTTAGAGAATAGTGTATATATATTCATATGCACATGCACTATTCCTCTTCCAAATGGCATTTATATATAATATTCCTTATATTTCAATATCTGATGTGAACAATAGGATCAAGACTCTATACCAGAAAAGTACTTTAATTGAGTAGGAAATCAAATTTTCAATCCCACACAATTTAAAATACTTATCTAGCTTTTCACAAATAATCTACTATGTCATATAGCATGACAATCTTTTCTAATTTTCAATATTAAAATTAGTAAAAAAATTGTACAGAAATTCATTAAAAAATATGGTTAATTGAACTAAAAGTAAATTATAATTAAATATTTCTGTATATCAAACTGTTTTTTGCTAAATGGAAGTAGAAAATGTATAATTATTTATATAGATTATTTAATTATTTATACATATTTAATAGGTATGTATACCACATACTCTAGAAACTTATCCCTCAAACATTAATGAAAATATATAGGATACATAAAGAAAAATAGGATGTTTTAAAAACAAAAATAACCACTTACATCTCAACTCAAATAGAAATGAGATATTTATAAGCAGCCACATTTAACATTTTGTTTTGAGAATAACACTGTGGTTCCTCCAGCAGATATTTTTTTTTTCAGTTAACATCTGTTGCTATCATTTATCACAGAATTTAACTAAGCTTAATGTTTATGTACAGCAAAAATAATAATATAATTAGTTTTTAATGGACTGATTTAATCTTAATTATCAATGAATGATTCATTTTAAGCAATAAGTTAGGGTAAAATAATATAAATATACTTATTTGTAAACATGAAGAATCCAATGTAAACTGATCTTCAAAGCTAAGGACTAGTCATGCATCTTTTTTAAAATGTTAGGAGCGTGTTTGGTATCCTAAATATGGTATTTTATGAAAAGCATTATCTGACAAGAAATAATTTATAAACAGTAATAAAAACTTATTATAAAAATACATGCTAATAACAGTAAATTCCTTTTCACACATTACAATAAAATAGAAATACTTTTATTGGATCTAAAATTAATATATATCTTTTGGGTCAAATGGCACACCTATCGACTTTGTGCAGTCAAACAGAATCAATAATTAAAATTGTTATTTTACAGTAAAATAATATTTGTTTCAATAAAAGTAACTCATGAATATATTTTAATAAATAATATATCAATTTAAGAAAACATGGGACTGATTAAGTGATAATCAAGAAATTTTATAAAAAGAACAATATGGAATGAAAAATTAGGAGTAATTTATATACAAAAGGTCTAAATATATTAAACATTAATATTTCAAGCAATACATTCCATGTTGTTTTATTTGCTTGTTATATTATGATATTGCAAAGTAAATAACATAACTTAGGACTACTGTAACAGTTATTTTTTGGATATCACCATAACATCTTCTCTTCTTTATATGCTCTACAGACTAGGATGTGCATTAGCTTGATGCCTAATTTCCTCCTAGATATCTCTGCCCTTGACTTTTAATTTTCCAATTGATGCTTTTTAAAGTTTCAAAATTGTCCAAAGCACATTTTCCTTGCTCCACCACAAGGAGTTCCAATGTGACCATGAAAGTCTATGCTTTTATACATCGTAATATATTTTTATGAGTGATAAAAGTTTCCAATTCATCATTAGTTCCAATCTTACTTATTATTTAACAATAATGAATCTAAAAATTTTCTTAAGTATCTGCTGTTCAAATATTAGCAAGTTATTTATGTCTTCTTGTCAAGGTTCAAGTCTTCCAGTTATGTCACAATGGAACAAATAATAGTTTAGCACTCTTTTTAATTAACCTCTCTCAAGATCAATTGATTTTCACTAGATACTCATAAGAATAGTTAGTAACTCTTCCAGTTCCAGATCCTGCAGTTTCTTATGTGAAATAGAATTTCAAAATTTTACTGAACCAAATATGTAAAATTATTAAGTTATATGAATTTTATTTACTGTTTATCAAGAAAAAGGCAAGTGATGCCTGCTACTATTTTTTTACCAACACTTCTGTTTCTACTCAATATTACAGCATCATCAGCAAATGCACAAATTTGAATTATTTAACTGATAATAAGGCCTAAGATCCAATTTTCTCATAAACAATTCAAGTATCAAACAAAAACCATCACATATTAGATTCAAATTTATGTCTCGTGAAAAAAATAAAAATTACAAATAAAACCTATAGACGCCTGTTTTCAGAAATAAAAAGCTTTCACAAAATCAAATGTTTTATTGGGTAATGAAAGAATAATGTTTGCAAGAAAATTACGAATTATACATATAAAATCAAAACTGTAAGAGAATTTACAAATCATAATATAATTTCCCCCTATTTGTATAAAAATGAAAGTCAGAAAATAATTAGCGGTATTTCAAAAATTGTTTTCTGCAAAATTTAAAATAAATAAACCATTGTTTTATTTTAAAATTAGAGCTTCCACAGAAAGAATATTTTAATAGTTCAAACTTATCAGAAACTTTAAGAACAAGTGCACTGAAGTACATATTTAAATACTTTAATCTTAAAAAATTGAAAATATTTAATACATACATATTTGTGTATGTGAAATCAATATGTTAAATTATTTTTAAAATATGCTTATCAATTTGAAGTTTTCTTTAATAATTTGACAGAATCATTAATTACATAAGAAATAAGTTTTTAGGCTACATTGATATAAACAAGCAGGTGTAATTTTTTTATTCCATATCATTTAAGTGTATTAGAGTATTATATAATATACAAATTATATATATATATATATATATATATATATATATATATATATATATATATATATATATATATATATATATATATATATAAATTTCCCCCTGAAGAAGATACTTTGTGTTGATACCCCTATGTTGATACTTTATTTCATTTTCCTTTTAATCTGACTTTTAAATTTTAAAATTTCTATTAAATATATGCTCCATCTATTTATTATATTTGGTCTTTTCCCTTTATCATTCATTTGGCATTTGATTATTAAAAAAATTGATTAATTATATTTTAGAAATTATATACAAACAACACACAATAAAATTTAGTTTGGTACAAAAAGAATGAATTTGAAAATCATGCACTGACAAAAACACCCATATTTTAAACCTAATTTTATTCTGTTTATTCATGGTTATTAAAATATTATAAATTGGAATTTAAATGTTTGACACAGTAAATATAAAGTAGATGCAAAATGTAAATTAATCAATAATTATAGGTAGAAATATTGCACACCTAAAGAATACTGATAAAAGTACATAAAGGAACAAAGCAAAGGATTTTAAATCTAACTATCTAGTTGGAAGAATCAATGCTTTCTTTGAAATAAGATTTGAAACTTATTAAATCTAATTCCCAAAATTAAACAGCTATGCAATTGAACTGAACCAACTAAATTGTTTCAACATATTTTTGAAAATAACTCAATTTTTTCTAATGAAATTTAACTGGTGTATTAATATGTTAGAAGTCACCATAAGCTTGTTGCAATAAATTACTCTATGCCTTATTTAATTATATAACTGAAAACTAATCTTCAATTTATTTAATGAATAGATTAGAAAATTAAATACTATAGAATTTTTCTTTGTCTACAAAAATATTAGAAAGATTATTTTCATTTAAAACAAAAATAATGGTATCAGAAACTGATATTTTCCTAATCAGATGAACGAAAATGCATAGTTCTCACAAATTCAAATTTATCTCTAGACAGATCTTACACAGCAGCAGAAAAATGGTTTAATCCCAACACGAAAATGAAAAATTTTGAAATGCACAAGAAATATTATGTTATTAAAGTAATATATCTTTTAATTATTTTCATCTAATATCAGAAAAAGTAATAAAAGTTGAGCTAAAAATCAATAAGAAAATCTTTGGCTAAATATGCTTGGAAAATGATTAATTTATTTACTAAAATGTCAACTAAATAGACAAAAGTACAAAATTATCAATTTACAAAATTAAAAATTAGTCTGTTTATATAATTAATGAAGATTTTTAATATAATGTTAAAAATGTATGGAGAGAACAAGGATTTACTTTTTATATATTTTACATATTTTTATTAGATACATTTTCATATTTTACATCACTTTTTGCACTTCAATGCCAATTATGTTTTAACTAATGATTTAAAGTGAATTCTCAATAACTAAAAACATCCAAACCAAGAAGAGATATTAAACCCAAGATCTTCTTAAATTCAAAGTTAGAACAAATATTGTATTGAAAATAAAATGCATGTATGAATATTTTAACAAAATATTGAAAGTAGTAAATTAAATTTAGTATTTTCAATGAAACAGTTAATTAGATTCCTTTCCTACATTTATTAAATTTTAAGTCATTAATAGTTAAAGTTCACAACCTATAAACTGGATAAGATCCTCTGTAACAGAAAAAAATAGCACTGTCAGAATGAGTTTTCACAATATCCATTTATTCATGAGAAATTACTGATGAAACAAATAAGTGAATTAATAAATATACACTTATATTTATTATTTTTTTAAAGTCGCAATACATAAGACTTTACCGAATTGGAAGAGAAACAAATTTAATTAGAATAAAAAATATTATCAAATATTTATAGTTCTTAATCAAGTTCTAAGGGAAACTTAATTTTTAGTCCAGTAAATTGATGAGACAGTAACTAACCTAACGAATTTTCAAATGGTTAAAATATCATTCTCAAGAATATTTGATATATTTAAAAATATTTGCAAAATAAAAATTCTAACTCTTTAATTTTCCGATTAAGAAAAATGTTACATACTAAACGTATGAATTCTAAATATACAAATCTTTGTTCAACAATATTAATTTTTCAATAAAGAAATTTGTATTTAATTTTTTTAAACTTAAAATCTGTTTTTCTTTCTTTTTATTTTTCTGATCTGATTTTTGGAAAGTTGCCAACTCACAAGAAACAGCAGATTACTTTATTTTTTGAAGTCTTTGTTACAGTTTATTGTTAATGACGTGGGGCAACCCTAAACCGATTACTGACGACAAGTTAGTTTCTTGCAATATTTTTCAAGTCAACTAAGCATTTAATCATCCATATATAGAAAAATACTAAAATTAATTTATTTAAGGTAAATATGAAAGTTATGTGAATCATTTGGCAGCTAAAAATAATAAAGTTTAACATGCCTTAATAGAAAATGTTGAGAGTAACTAGCAAAGTTCAAATCACTGTATCAAATTTCAGCAAACATTATTTTTTATACATCAAGAACTTCTAGCTTCTATTATCATACATACCAACCTTTTATTATTATTTTTTTTTAAAATTACGTCCTTATGTTGGCTTTTTTGAGCATAATAAGTCTTGCAGTCCAATAAAGAAACAAAGTATCTCCTGGAGTGGAGAGCATCTTGAAATTCCACAAGCCCAATGTGATAGAAATGTTTCTGGAGAAAATCATGCCCAGTAAGTAACCTGAAGCAGGAGACCCCTATAGATCTAGGTAGATCTCTGGGAATACATGAGCTCAGCAGGGTCCTCCAAGAAGCATCAACTGCTTTCTCTTTGTAATAAATTTTTTGCTGGTGATGCATGACCTGTTTTAGAAGGAGTTTGACATTTTTCAGGCCAGTAGGAGTACCTGGAGGATTTAAAAAAGAAGCCTCTTTCGCAAGATTGTTTGCTTTTTCATTACCAGGCAAGCTGCAATGGCTAGGGGTCCATTGTAAAGTAATTTCCTTTACCGCAGATAGTAAAGTGTTAATGATGGTCTACAGTTAAATTCTACAGATGTTGGGGTGTAGTGTAACAGGCCTCCTCGTTGTGCACCCCGGGTAACGCTCAATCTGTTACACACTTCGTCTTTCTCTTAAAACCTACCAACCTTAGAGGGAAAAAAATTGATAGATTCTAATGATTTTGATAAAAAGAAAATCAGGAGACAATTAGCGACATATGTGTCAGTCTTAATATTTTAATAAACTTTTCATCAACCTCATAAAGAAGTAATGAAAAATAAAATATACAAAGTATAAATAAATATCAACATTTATGTCGCAATACTTATTTTATAGGGCATCTTTTACTACACTAGTTCAATTTATAAATATTAAACTTATAAAATCATGTAAAAACATTACTAAATAAATTTAATTCAGTAATAAATACTTCATTTGACAGAAATATTTTTCTAATTAAATTATTAACAACTAGTAATAGTAATTCTAATATAACTGCTTATGTAACCATGCACCCAGTGTCTGCTCTAAATGTTAAGTATATGACTGTCAGCTCCTAAGAGTCTTGGTGGCCTACTGGTTGGTGTCTTCCTCCCACATTGGACGAGTTGAGTTAAAAAGTCAAAGGAACATATTTAAATATATATATATAATTATATTTATCTTCCATATGTTGACTGTTTAAACTACTAAATAACCTTTTTCATGCAAAATTTTCTCTACTTTTAAGTTTCTGACTGAAATTGCCAACAATCAGTAGATTTTCATACATCAGAAAATCGGGCGAAATGATGAAAAATCAGTAATTTCCTGATAAAATCAATAGAGTTGGCAGCTATATGTGGTGTATTAGTGCAACAATGAAAATGTAATGTTTTTAAAAGCTGGGATGTATGATATATATGTACTATAGAATGTCACCAGCATATACAACATGAAAATGAGAGCTTCCATTAATATCAAAATTAAAAAACAATTTGCAATCATGGTCATTGTGCGGTGGCCAACCTTTTTGAGAAGATTGTAACAATTGAAGATAAAAATTATGCCTGCACAGTGTACTGTCGATAAAGCTGCAGAAGTCTAATTTGCGATTTCAATGATAATTCTATACAAAAAAAGCAAGCAGACAGTTTTGATGAAATCAAGTAACAGACTCATATCTGTGACTAATGCTTGTTGTAAGCTAATGGAATGTATGATTGTAAACTGACTAACTTGAATTCTTGAAAACCAAAAATAAAATTTTGGACCTACAAGCTGGTTTCCGTAAAAAATATGGAACTATTGATCAAGCAGTTTTCCTTTCCTAGTGTATTAAGGATGGTTTCCATTGTAAGGATAACCCCTTGCTGTATTCATTGATTTTAAATCTGCCTACAACTCTTTCTGATTAAGAAAATTAATAAATAAGATACAAAATATTGGTATCCAAGGACGTATGCTAAATTGGTTCAAATCCTTTCTGTGCAAAGACAAGCAAAGGTTAAATATAAATCCAATTTTTCTAGGTTTGTCCAAATGAGAAATGGTTTACCATAGAGTGCTAGCTCAAGCTGCTCCCTGTTCAACATCAGGATTAATGACCTCATTGAAAAGCTACAGATTTTGCCTGGAATTGGTTGCCTTGCCTTTGCAGATGACGTTGTTGTATTCTCAACACAAAAAGTTGTTAATACTGCTAATAACAACATTAATATAGCCATGCTCTTGCTTGGTGCAAAAATAACAATATGCCTGTAAACTATGAAAAACAGTCTACCAACTTTTCCCACTGACTACAAAAGAGCACCAAACATCCATCAAATATGGTGATCAGGATTTTTCAAGGCGGGATCATTTCTGATATCTTGGCATTCACTTTGATAAGAAATTAATATGGATGAAAATGCAGAGGAGACGGCAAGGAAAGGTGAGGCTAGAAATTGGTCTCTTTAAATGATTATCGGTTATTACTTGGGGTTTATCACCAGATGTCCTGACCACTGTCTATAAAAGATATGTTAAACCAATCCTAGATTATGGTGAACTACTGGCCACTGCCTCTGCCAGTTGTTGTGACAGAGTTGACAAAGTCCAAAATAAAGCCCTGAGACTTATTGCTTCTGCTGCTTTCTCTACACCCATCACTGCATTAGAGATTCAAATTGGTCTTGAACCTCTGAGGATTCGTAGAGAAAGGCAGCTACTAAAACAGTTTGAAAAGTACAGAAGACTTCCTGTCCAGCACTGGCAAAACCTTACTCCAGCAGAAAATAGGCTAAAAAATCATTAATCTTTCTTTAAGAGAGCAGAAGACCTTATGACTAAATACAGCCTAAGTCATCTTTCTTGCCAACCTTATTGTTTTGGTGAGAGATTCCCACCAAATTTTAGAATACCAACTATAAGTCTCTCTATTGGCACCCTACAATGAAAAAAATGATACTATCACTGAATCTCTTTGAGCTTATGCTCTTGAAACTATTGCGAATTGATTTCCAAAAAATAAATGGCTCCTCTCAGGAGAACTGCACCTCTGGTGCAGGCTGGTACTGTGAAAATTTATTTGAGGGCTCATGCCCTGTTAGTATGAATGCTACAAATTTTGAGGCTGATATCAAGGCAATTAAACAGGCATTTTGCCAACTTTTGACTTGTAATACTTCTCTCAATCATGTAGTCTTCCTTGACGACTCACAGGCAGTCATCCTCTCACCCTGCTCCTTTCAGGCTTGCCACTTAAATCATGAAGAACAAACAAAAATACAAATACACAAACTTATTAATGATGGGTGGATTCTTTTCTTTCAGTGGATTCCCGGCAATTCAAATATACCTGGTAATGAGAAAGTGGATTCACTTGCAAAACAGGATCTTCCACAGTTTCTCTCATGTAAACGAATTTCATCCGAGATTACTAAAACAATAATAACCAGAAAGCAGAGGCTACAGAAAAAGTGTGGTCTAAACTGATACACGCTCTTATTCCTATGGACCTCTTACGACAAATTTTGAGTGCAAATTTAAGAATTCAGAGTGGACATGACTACCTCCAAGATCATCTTTGTTGTATTGGTATTTTTAACTCCTCTGACTGCCTCCTGTGTTTCACAGAAGAGGCAATGAATTATAGTCATCTGACCGTTTGCCTATCTCTGGACAACGTTAATTCTCTTATGATTGACAACTATCATATGAAGGCTACTTTGTATTGGGCTGCTAGAAGGAAAATGTCCGATGCCCTCAATTCCTGACGTAGAAAAAAAAAGTTTTGATGAATTAATTTCTTTTTCCATAGTTTTTAAGTCATAAATTGTTATATTCTCTTATTTTTAGTTAATGTCAAATATTTACTTGTGAGAAAAATGAAATTTTTATAACAACAAAGCTTAATGGCAAAATTAAAGCATCTAAACTTATTACTTTATTTTCAAATTGTTTAAATTTTCAACAAGTCACTGTGTTTACTTAACTTTAGAAACTGTCATACCTAATAAATTGTGCATGGCATAAGTTAGCCATCCATGGTACAGAGCATGTCAAATTAGTTTTGTGAAAAGGGGGTGTAGTGTAACAGGCCTCCTCGAGGTGCACCCTGGGTAATGCTAAATCTGTAACAGCCTTTGTCTTTGCATACTTCATTTCTTTATTGGATTGCAAGACTTATTATGCTCGAAAGAGCCAACATAAGGACATAATTAAAAAAACAGTTTTGTGAAAAGAATTTTTGTCACAAGTTTATATTACCACAACACTGATTTATAAGAGTTAAATTTCAAGTAAAATTAAAAATATGATCAGATAGGAAAAACTAAAATTTGAATTTCATTTACAGTAGCTTGTTTGTAAAATCTAATGGATTGCAAAGACAGATAAGATGCTTTTTTAAACGAAAATTTATGTAGAATTAAATAAAAGAATAGTAAATGATATTGCTTTCATTAATTTTTTAATTATTACTGCAATTGCTTTTGATTTTTGAAAAACATCAGATGGTGGAATTTACTATAAAAATACGAGGGTTTGGTTTGTTTGTCGATAACGGTCGTTTTTGGCACACGAGGGCTAATTAGACCAGGACCTACAAGTTTAAAGTGGATTTAAAACCACTACAAACATCCATGCACAAGGTGGGATTTGATCCGACGAACTGTTGAACCAAAGGCAAGAGCGCTAGCCAGCTCAGAAAAAAAAAAAAAAAAAAACAGGAATATTTATTGTTACTTAGTCTAATTTCATATATTTTTAAATTATTTTTGAGGAGTTCAATGTGATTTGATAAGATTTTACAATATATCACAAATTAGAAGATTTCTGCTAATTTCAAATGTATTTGACTTCCATGATTTACTTCTCTGACACCGTATTTGGTCAAATTAGCCCTCGTATGAAAAAAGATGACAATTGAGCAATAACCAACCAGTTTTCAAAATATACATTGAAAAATTTACATACTGAAAATTGTTTTTGTGAATTAAAGAAAACAAAGTAAGATTCACAATTTTATTATTTATGAATATAACTTAAATCAAGAAAAAATTTCCAAGTCAGAATAATTAATTTACTTGAAAAAAGTAAGTTTATGACAAACTAAATGAATTGATAAAAATGGCAATTTACTTTTTATCAAGCAATTTTATTTATCAGAAATCACAGATGAAAAAAGGGCCACCATTGATTTTTTATTTTAAAGGAAAATCATGCCTAAAACATTTGTGAGTACAACACTCATCTGAATTTCAAATTGAAATAAAGAGGGATATTAAAAGGCACTTTTGTACTCTTCACCAATAATGATACATTTTAGCAATAAAGTTAATATTAATCAATTAGATAAATTATTGAATATTGGCAGTTTCACATTGGGACTATTAGTTAAGATTTACATAAATGAACAAATACGAGGGTTGCTATTTATATTTCTGGCCTTGGCAACAGTAAGTGTTGGTAGGCGACCGAAGACGATTTTAATCGAAAGTTTGATATTTTTAAACATAAATTCAGCAGACGATTTACCATTAAAGCTTTATTTGTGTTGTTGACAGTAAATTGAAAAGTTCTTCTCTGTCAAAAAATGGAATTGAATCGTGAACATTTTCGTGCCATTATTTTTCATAACTTTCGACGTGGATTGTCAAGACAAGAGTGCTTCAATGAACTTAATTCTTTATACAGCGATAAAGCGCCATCCTACAGCACTGTAAAAAATTGGTATAACGAATTTAATCGTGGTCGATGTTCGATCCAGGACGAATCCCATGCAGGTCGTCCAAAATCTGTTGTTGTGCCAGAAAAGATCAATGCTGTGCGTGAACTGATAAAGCAAGATCGTCATGTGACATACCGTGAGATAGAGGCGTCTTTGGACATTAGTATGACTAGCATCAATAAAATGTTGCATGAACATTTGAGCGTAAAAAAAATTTGTTCTCGTTGGATCCCGCATAATCTGACAAACGCTCAAAAAAAGGCTCGTGTCGATTGGTGCAAGGAAATGTTGGAAAAATACATTCAAGGTACATCAAAGGCTGTGTATAACATCTACACAGGTGACGAATCATGGATCTATGCATATGAGCCGAAACAAAGCAGCAATCAACTGTATGGGTCTTCCAAGGCGAGGCAAAACCAACAAAAGTTGTTAGGAAGAAGCACATCGAAACAAATGATTGCCTGTTTCTTGGCATTAACGGTCATGTGGCAACAGTGGCGTTAGAGCAACAGCATGGGGCGGTCAATTCTGAATGGTACCGACCATTTGTTTGCCAGAAGTCATCGGAGAAATTCGAAAAAAGCAGAAGAACAGGCGAATCATTCTTCATCATGACAATGCGAGCTCTCACACATCGACTCAAACAAAGGCATTTCTGACGGAGAGAAAGATCGAACTGATGGGTCATCCGCCGTACAGTCCTGATTTGGCACCCAATGACTTCTTCTTATTCCCACACATCAAAAATAAATTACGTGGACAACGATTTTCGACCCCCGAAGAAGCGGTTGATGCATTCAAAACGCATGTTTTGGAGTTACCTCAATCTGACTGGAAAAAGTGCTTTGAAAATTGGTTCAAACGCATGCAAAAGTGTATTGATCATTATGGAGAATATTTTGAAAAACAATAAAACCAATTTCGATCCTACATATTTGTTTTTTCATTATTAGGCCAGAAATATAAATAGCAACCCTTGTATACATTAAAAAAATGTCATATTAACCTACATTCATACACATTAAAATTCATATTTGTAATAATTATTGACAAAAATAATGTAGTTAGTACAAAATTTTAGAATTAGTGTAATTTATTTCATACTCTTATTTCCCTAAAGCTGAAAAAAAAAAGTTAACAAAACCTATTTTTCACTTTATCTAAAACTATGGACACTATTCATCTATTAAATTGAGGCTTTATCTAATAAACAAGGAAAAATGTGAGTTCATCATAAAGAAATAAGAAATGAAAATTAATCTGTCTAAAATAAGTTAATAAAAAAACGAAAAATGAAAATTTTAAAATTAAAGAAATTACTTGTTCTAAACAAAATTTTTTGAGTGTATTAAATATAATATAGCTTTTTTGCACAAATCTCATCATCACAAAATATAAAGGATAGATATATCTTGTGGTATAAAGCCATATTAACCATATATTTATATGTTAGGTAGGGTGTCAACTTATATGGTTAAACCATATAAGTTAACAGCTATGGATGTAATTTTTTTTATTCAAAAAACAAATTTAAAGGGGATTTCTTACATTTACTGAACAAAAATGAATTTAGGTTTCATAAATCTAAATAGCAAAGAAAAGCATATAAATATTTTATATTGTTAAATCTATTCCACACATGATAACTTCCAAAATCTTTTCGATCAAGCATACTAAACTAATTAAATTTTCTATAGTCTTTTTGATCATTTTCTTGGTATATATAAATATATATATTTTTTCTTAAGTTAAAGTTGAAATTTTTTCTAATTAACACTTCCTAGTCAAGCATTTAAAAAAGAAAATTTAAAATTATAGAAGTATTTAACATATTTTGTCAAAATACATCTTACATTATTTTAGGATAATTTCACTAAAAGTTTACTAATTTTCTATAAAAGTAAATGAAGAAAATCTATTGTCTAAAGTTATTAATTTCTAATAACATTCAAAAAATCATCTCTGTATTATCACTATGTACTTCAATACTTTTATTTCTTCGAATAAATATGTTCACAAAAGTCCTTTACCAAAACAGAATGCTTAACTGCACTCAGAAATATACAAAACTGATAACAAATTAATACCTTTATCAACTTCCCGAATCACAAACTTTTGCCGTAATTAAAAAAATTTATGGGATTACTTGGAATATTAAGTTGGATATAAATTAAAAAGTCATTTTCCGCATTTGCGATCAAAGACACATCTGTCTTTTAAAAATATTATGTAACATCTACATTAAATTTTGTATTTAAACAATTTTTAACATTCAACATTTCACAACTAATTTTTAAAACGAAAATATGTAGAAAATTTTATAAACAAATGAAACATTTAATATGTAAAAATAAATACACTGGGATTTGTACAAATCCCAGTGTATTTAAAAATCAAATTCCAGGAGTCAAATAAAAAATTTACAGATGTCGTCGACATTAATGTTAAATAATTTTTTATTTTATTTTAAAATTTTTCTCAACCAAATATGCTTACAACTATGTATAAGCAACATTTTTCAATTATATTCATAAATAATATAGATAAAAAATTCCAAAAATTAATGAGACTTTTTTAAAAAAATTATATTTAATGATTACTTCAAAAAGCTTTCAATGAATTTAGTACCTAGATGACTTATTTCCCCAATTACTATTTAATAAAATCAATTCTAAATTTTTACTTCAAGTTACTTTCAAACTCTTTTAAAACGATACAATTTCAAGTTCACATTCAAGTCTCTTTTCTGCATCTTTCATCATTTAATAGATTTTCAAATTTCTTATTTATATGTACATAATTTTGCTATTGAAGAATGCTAACTTTCCGTCTTTAAAGTTTTTACTTTTAATTCATTAATATTGAATAGTTGCCTTTTTGCTGAAGTACTAGATAACACATGTTTGATTTGGCAATTTATGTTAATTTACCAGATATTTCAGCTTACTCAGCAATTTCTATGGTCAAAAGATGCTTGACTAAGGAAGTACTAAGCAAATTAATTACTAATTATATGTGACATTAATTTTGTCTATTTGAGAGAAGTTATAATAAAAAGTATCGATTTTATTTTCAATAGGATCACATTTCTCAAGACAATCTAAGTCAGTTGTAATAATTTAAACTTTCTACAAAATTCTTTTTTCTGAACCACAGAAATTTCAATCTTTTTATTTCTTTTCCAGAGTATTGATTATTGAAAAGACACTTTCCAATACAAGCACACATATTTAATTATTTATTCCAACCTTTATTTCAATGATAATCAAACAAATTATCCCTTTTCATTGAAATTATACACCATTTCCATTAAGCAAGAAAAGTCTATTTGAAATCAAAAATTTTATATTTAAATATTATGTATAAAATTCACTGAATATTGAAACACATATAAATAAATAGAAAAAGAATCAAAATCTCCCCACTGATTGCAGAACATGATGATCTTAATGTTGATTATATTTCACACGCATAAATCTAAATACATCAGGTCCTGATTGAACTGGATCATCATGAAATTATTGTGAACTAGATCTTAATTTTAGCCAAAAGTTATGAATACAATTTAATATCAATAGTGTTAACTCTTACTTGCTGAGAAAAAGTGAAGAGATTCGCTCCCCAGTGTCACTACTTTTTACACGGGCATGTTATGCAGTGTATCAGGGTAGAGGTACATGTTCCATTATAATTGTTTACTTTTCCAAGACAAAAAAGAAAAATGCAAAATTTAAATGCAATGTGATATTACAACATTTCTAATCATGAAGATGAAGGAAAATAGTCATCTAGCTGACTGTTTTCACAATCAGACATAATTGACAAAAATAAAAAGCTTATATGACACTATAATGAAAACGGATGCAAAGGAATAAAAAGTTACAAAATTCTCAAAACGAAACAAATGACTGCAACATCTGAAACAAGCAACAACTTCCCAAGTTACAAAAAATATTTTTATTTTCAATAGTGGAGAAAGCAAACAAACATAATTAAGAAGAACAGAACATAAGCATTAAAGGGACACAAAAAGTAAAAGAAACACCAAAGTCATTTCTCAAGCTCTCGCCCATGCTAATATTTAGCAGTCTCAAGAGTCAATAGAGTGAACTAAAAACAGTAATGGAGATGGTTGCAATTCATGGATTCTTTAGAATCACATTTTTGATGACCAAGTTTGTTACAGATCCGTAGGCAACAGCTTTACTTTCAAAAATTCATAAGTGTTCACCTGGTCAGTTATGACCTGTTACAAGAGGGTCACAGAATATCGGAGGTTTGTCTAGTATTGTGCCTATATCTGCTTCAGTCCAGTTCTTTTTCTTTATCCTTTCTCATAGCCATGAAATAGTTACTAGTTTTCATTATTTGTTTTATATAAAATTTCCCATACTGGTAGGACAGCCCAAAGGAATTTGGCTGAATCCTCTGGATGCCCTTATGAGCAAATAAATCAGTCTGCTTGTGGTCGAAAATGGCACAATGTCTGGGAAACCACTAAATGATAGCAGTTTTGATTTTCTATGCTAGAAGTACAATTGGCTCTTGGCACTGGAGTAAACTATCCAATAGTGCTAACTAATTGTTTAGACTGCTACCTGGAAACCAGAGTATGAAACAACTTTTTCAAGCTTATTATAAATAGTTCCAATGCAATAAATAAGAGCATGAACTTTCCCATCAAATGCAGTTCTGTATTTCCCAGTAGATGCATAGAATGAAAAGAAATCAGAAAAGGTACAACATAGACAGACCTACCTCCTAGTCGTGTACCCAGAGTAACCAATAAATTCAACAATTGACCTCGTATTTCCAAGAAATATTCTCCTCTCCAGATTGTGCTTTCTTCTTTGAAATATGTAAGTCCATCATAAACAATGTTAAGGACATTCTATTGCATTTGAAAGCCATGGGCCTGACTTTATTGATTGTAAGACACTTCAGAAAAGAGTACTTTGGAAAAATGATTATATACACTCAGGGCAGTCAATGCATTGACTTAGCCAGGCATGTATGTATATATATATATATATATATATATATATATATATATATATATATATATATATATATATATATATATATATACTAGTGGTAGGCAAGTAAAGAGCTTATTATCAATTTCCCTGAAAATTTTAGAGATTAAAAAAAATGTAACAAAAATTAATGTATTGTAATTAAAAATTTAGTAGTAATTCATGATTTTTAGGGAGTTAAATCAAAATTCCAGGTTTTAATAGCCTTTAAAAACATTTCAAATTCCAATAGTTTCAAAGAATTGTATGAACCCTGGTTTTTTTTCATTTAATGAAAACAATTCTTACTTTCTTTTCAGTTTACTTTTAAATTTTTTTAAAGCTATACAATTTTATATCCATATTCTAGGCTTTTTTATTTTTTCCTCATTCAATAGACTTTCACACATATTTTGGTTATTTACATACACAAATATAGGGGAAAATACATATATATTTGTGTGGATTTTTCAGATTCCATAGGTCTTTGAACAGACATTTTCCACACTTGGCATATTAAATTATTTAGGTCAGCCTGTATATAATTGATGAACAAATTCATTCCGATTCACTGAATTTGCATGCAATTTTAACAAAGGAAGATATTAAAAGTATATTTTAACTCAAAAGTTTTATATTTAAACATTAACACAGAATAATTTTATACAATATAAAGAAAACAGAAACAAATAGAAAAATAATCAATTAAAATTGCCCGTCTGATTGCACAACATGATCATACTGGGGGTTACTTTACTCCACTTCACACACATGAATCTAAATGCTACACGTAGTCTTGACTAAACCAGATTATGATGAAATTATTGTTACTGAATTGGATCTTTGTTTGTGCTGCCATCCAGTGATAACACTAAAAGCAAATAATTAGGTTTTTGGATAATTTCATTGAAAATCTTAAAACAATGAAATAAAAATTTAAAAAGAAAACTATGTTTTCTAATTAAAAATATAAGCATCAAGGTAAGTAAAATTTCCAGGAGTAATTAATGATTTTTAAGGAGCCACATCAAAATTCTAGGATTTTCAAGAGCCCTTGTGATTAATGAGGGTATTAAACCCACAAATTTTTAAACTTATCAGACTTAGAACCAAACATCATAGAGGCACAAAGATCAACAGAAAGGGCAGGAAAGTCTACAAGGGAACTGTGATAACTACACAGACACATAGCTGACACCAGAACATATTTTTGATTGCCCATCTATAAGTGCTGACCTAAGAAGAATCAGAGTTTTCACATCACTGGTGGACTTATAAGGAAAGAGCATTGAAGAAATTGCAGAAGCCATTATAAGAACTCACCGCTTTAACTGATATGATTATCATAAGCAAGACAAAAAAAAAAAAGTTAAAGTGCTAAACATTCAACTGCCAAGTTAGAAATCTTTATTAAATGCTGTTTGAACAAAAATAATTTAAAATACTGTTTTTGGTGACCTCACCAAACAGATATGGAAAATGAAAATTAAACATAGAAATACTTTAAAGGTACAAGATATGAATGTGTAAAAATATCATAAAACCCTTAAATTTTAAGTTTATAAATGCAGTATCCTTAACAGAAAAAAATTACAGTATGATTAAAGACATAATAAATTAGGCCAAAAAACATTTATTATGAAAAACGTGTTTGGATACTACTTGGAGCCCCTTCATTACTAAGTGTGATAAACCCAAGATGAAACTGCTTGATAGATTGACAAGATCAATAATTTTAAAGATTGAAGATTCGAAAATAATTTTTAGTTTTCAGTAACTCTTAAAATGAAATTATACATATTTCATAAATATATATTCTTTACTTGGTCTAGGTTCATATAAAAATTTTTTTGAGTTATTTTTGTATTTCATATAGGATACATTTTTTTCATATAGAGTATGATTTGTGTTGCTGAACATTAATAAGTTTATCATCAATTTTTAGTTTCTTCACTAGTTTAAAATCTGATGTTAAATGCTTTTGCTTCCACATGAATGTATGAGCTTGAATATTTTTAGGATGAAACAGCTCAGGTCAAAACAGATAAAAAAAAATGTTGCAAGCAAATGGCAGTTGTAACATTTTTTGAGGAGACAAAGTCATTCAAAACATATTTTGAGAAACTAATTTTAGCTGACCTACATCAGCTAAGTAATAAAAGCTTTAAAACCATCTATTACTAATTTTATAAAACACAAATGACATTACTTTCAAAAATGTATTGTTAAATCCTTTGTGACAAAGGTTATGAGAATTCTCTTGGAATATAATACACACAATGAAATTTGAAACTTTTTAGTAAAAAATAACCTACTGATAATAAACAGGAAAAAATGGCAAAAAAAATACGACGATTACAGGGAAATAGGGTAAGAATTAATACAGTAAGTAATTCTTAAAAATTCAGTCAATAAAACAAATTTAAATTCATATTTACAATCATATTGAGAGAAACTATATATTAAAATAAAACCAATGAAAAATTACTGATGACTACATGTTACCATAATCACTTAACCATAGCAACTAATCCACATCCTTAAAAATAGATTTGATAAAATTTAGTAGTGTATTGTTGCAGATGTGCCACAAAATTACAATATTAAAAATTCAAAGTTATTTAAATATGAAATAGAAAACAGAAGCACTACTTGAGAGGTATAATAAGCTTACAAATTTTTAGATTTGCTTTTCACAATAAAGATAGGGGTGATATTTGGATAGAAACTTTATTAGAGACTGAAATCTTTTCATAATTTAAGAATTAGATAGACCACAAAACAGATAATCTACTTGTATATAATCAGGAGCCTTTGGTATATACGATTAAAATTGTCAACTTGAATCATATTATACTTTTCTTTGGTAATTATTCTTATTTTTATCACCAAAAACTCTGGCACTATATTTGCATTGATGTTCTCAATTCTCATATTTGCTTCTGCACAAATTTAGTAATTCAGTACAAATTTATTTTTAAGTTAATGACCATTTTTAAAAAGTTTTAGTAAAGAGATCTCGTGCTTTTATTACAGTAATTAACACTCATTAAAAATTAAATGACTGAGACGTATGAGAAATATTATTTCCTTGTTTAGAGAAATACAATTTTTAGTTGTTTAGAAGTTATTACTGTCATCTTACAACAGATAACATGGTATTCAGGTCAAGTTTAGTCATTGAAACTAGCTGATGAGGTTAGTTCATTATGAAAAAATATGGATTAAATAAAAAAAATTGATATAATACTCATTTTACTGTCATCTTAACATTCAAATGCATACTTTTCTAATATATTTACTTTAATTCATACAAACTCATTTTAAGGAAATAGATTTAGAAATGATAGATTGCAAAATTTTATAGAAATCTGATGGTAAAAGAATGATTACACTAAAGAATTTATAAAGCGTTCAAGAAACTTTTTTCATATTGTTTAGATTTATCTATTTAATTAATTCCATGGTTTATTTGCAGCTTGTAAAAATTAGAGTAATAACTCACCAATTAATAAAAATATACTTTGTAAACCTATAATGTATCATTTTATTTGATGACAAAAAAAATGATTTTATTTTATGAGAGTACAGAACAGAATAAAGATGCTTTACCTAAACTTTAACAAAGCCTGAAGAAGTAAACTAAAGCAGAAACTCATGGTTTATCATAAATGCGGGAAAGATTAATTTAGAAATTTTATATCATTTGTTTTATGCCTGTTGTGTTCATTGTATTTTAAATGTCATTATTATAAAAACGATTTATAAACCCCTCCTCTCTTACGATAATTTTCAATACTAGTATCCAATGACCCCTTACCTGCAGAAGAAAACTTAAGATATTTACTCTCTCCAATGACACCAGTTTTCAAATAGGCACATATGTTCTGCAGTGTATTGGAAGAAAAGTTTACCTTTACAAAAAAATAAACAAGAAAAAATAAAAAAATGTTACAATTTATTGGTAGTGTGGTATATTTTGAAACACAATTGGACACATTAGATGACAAAATATAAATAAAAAAGCTTTCATAACACTGTAACCAAAATAGAAGCAAAACAATGTTACAAACTACTTGAAAAGAAATGCAAATAACAGCAATGTTTGTAACAAGCAATAGCTTCTTCTGTTCCAAGAAATATTTCATATGAAAACCAGCCATTCTATGAAATAGGTAAGTGCATCATAAACAATATCAAGAACATCCTCTTGCATTCCAAAGCTATAGATCTAGCTTTACTGATAGCTGCGCACTATAGAAAAGCATACTTCAAAAAGGTCTATACATACGCCCAGAGCAGTCAACATACACTAGCGGCAGGCAAGAAGTTAAGCAACTTTATCCACGATCAATATTTTAACAAGTAACACATTTCCAAACTGTTTTATAAAGTTTCTTTATTTAATATTATTTAAAATCATTTTTAATTTAAGATAAAGAATTAACTTAATTATCTATACATTTTTTGCGGAAATACAAGATCTATTATGAATCTGAAGATAAATTGATATCACTTTAATATTAAAAGTTATGTATACTTTAATGAATTTTCTTGCACTATTATTCTATGATTAAGATAAAAATTTCCTTTTACAAAAATTACAAGTTTTTGTTCAAAATTTTAAAGAATTCTTAGAAGTTTGCAAATTAAAATATGAATATTAAAAAATCATGACAGTTGTTTGGGTACTTATATATTATTTGTTTGTTTGTTTGTTTGTTTGTCGCTCAACGGTCATTTTTTGCACACGAGGTACTTATATATTAGTGCCATTGTAGACAATTTTGCGACAAAATTTAAGTAGAATTACCACTTAGCATATAATTAGAAATTATTATAATAATGAAAATTTTTTGTAATTCACTCAACTTAAATGACACTAACATGCAAGTACCATTGCTTATTAAAATTTCTGAACGTGAATTTTGTAGGCATTAAATTAGTAAACCATAATGTAAATCTTCACCGACCACTTAGGAATGATAAGATGAATGACATACTAACAAGAAAACTTTAAATATACCAAGCTTTGTTTTTAAACATTTATCAAAATATAGATTTCTACATTATGGTCTTACAACAATAGATAAAATATTAAAACATTTTTAATATTTTTTTTTTAAAGTTTACTGTGCCAAAATACAAAAATGGATTTTTTTTTATCTAATCAAAGCAAAATTGTATTTTAGACTTAAGATTAGTAGTTAAGATTTGTGCATTAATTAAAAATATGACAAAAATCGGTCTTTATAAATTTTATGAAAGCAATGTATATTAAATAAGCAAAATATTTTTTTAACAATGCCAGTCAGATCAAAATTTAAGAAAAGTAAACCTTTAAAAGCTGCATAATTTTAAACTATTAAGCATTTAAAAACAGTAACATAATATTAAGTTTTATACAATTAAGTTTTTTTTATAAAGATTAGTACTATATTAATTATCATTGTGCTATTAATAACACTTTAAATTTTTTGCACAGCTGAAATATAATCCAGCATTTCAATTTCTCAAATTTTTTGGAAGCTAAGAAATGTTTCTTAATTGACATAGTATGACATCTGGCAATGATATACATACTATGGTTGATAAAATAGAATTTTCTAAGTTTTTCTAATAGATTTCCGTTTCTAAGACATGATAAAAACCTGGTTGCCAAATACAAAAGGAAATCCAAAGAATATGATACCCCAGAATCTGCCAGGCTAGATTATACAGCAACTGTGCCAAATATTTAATTGTGGTAAAATTGCTCTCTTATTCTAGTCATGTGTATTATATTACTCTTTTACTATATTTCATATGCAAATTATAAGTCACTTTTTTAACCATTTTAATCATTTATTCATTTCTATCATATACAACATTCCATTCATCAACTGAAAATAGTCTAAATCACTTCCTCATTGTGAATATGTAGTTACTTAGAGAATTGGGTAATTATAAATATTATTTAAAAGATATTTTTCCTTAACCAGAATAGATTATAAATTTAAAACTACATTATAGGATTAAATCATTCATTAATATTTATTTATAATTTCTTGTTCGTTAAATTTTGTAAACTAAAAATTATGTTTAAACATAACAAATTAAGGTATAAGTTCGGTATCCCCAAATAAGATTTCTTGCCAAATCTGGCGCCCTTTGTTTACTGCGTAGTGTTGCCGATTTCAGCTTTTGTTTTTATTTTAGTGT
Source organism: Latrodectus elegans (assembly GCA_030067965.1). NCBI lineage: Eukaryota > Metazoa > Arthropoda > Arachnida > Araneae > Theridiidae > Latrodectus > Latrodectus elegans. Next base: position 82,048,070 of record CM057820.1, on the reverse strand, counting down.
TGCCAAATTTAGTTTTAGTTTGCCACTATTCAATTTTCTTGTGTTTAACATAAATTTTAAAGCTATTTAAAATATTTACTTCGACTTTTATTGTTCTAGAACATTCTATGTCCCACGTTTTTTCAACGTTTCTATTTGAATTGGAAGCCATTTGTCTTTAGTTTGCTGTAGGCGCAATTAAGGGATGTGCTTCGTTGTCACCAGCGTCTAATCATTGTAAATTTTTTTTTTTTTTACAATTTCTTTTACATTAATTCTTTTTATTTGGTTTATTTAATATATATTTATTATTATATATACATCTTATTAATTTAATTTATTATCTTATTAATTTGATTTATTATTATCTTATTAATTTAGCTTCACATTTTTGTTAGTTTATTATTATATTGCCACGATGTCTCATGCTCGTAGTGTTGTCGAGAAATATCAACAGATTATTTTATCTAAAATTAACGATGGATACTTTAATTTTTCACGCTCTAGGCCAACAGTTGGAAAACCCGGAATTGTTAATAGGATTTTTTTTAATTCGATTGGCTCAAGATCCACAATTATTAATTAATTTTCTAATGAAAATAGGATTAATAAAAAATGCGAATTGTAGAAAATACGGTTCAAAAATGAAAATTACCCCAAAGAAAGAAAAATATTTTTTGAATCCTTTTTTTTCAATTTTATAAAGTAATTTATATTTAAAATAATATTTTGTGCATGCCTTTTTTTTGCTTTTTTAAAATTTTATAAAGTGTAAAATATTTAGAAAAATATTTTTTGACATGCCTTTAAAAAAAAAAAAAAAAAAACTGAAATGTGACACTGGTGACAGCGAAAAAATGTCGAAATAAACATACCAATCGGCATATCAGCTAAACTTCATATCAAGTAAGTCCATCATTTATATTTATTTCCCTTTTTTAATTTTCTAAAATGCTTATTTTTCAATCGAACTTTGGGAAATTTCCCGTGTTAGCTTGGCGCGCTTACATTGGCGACGAAAAAAATTCACCGCGTTCATCAATATATGGGGATACCAAACTAGTTCCCAAATTAATTTGCCTTACCACCATTTAGATTAATTTTTGTTGCTTAAATTTCTTAAATTTTTAAATAAAACTGTAAACTTCTTTTTTTTTAAAAAAAATTATAATATTTAGTTATCAAAAAGGAATTAGTTTAACATTTAAATAAAATGGATGTAAACTGCAAATGTGTTCCTACAATGTAAGAAATATTAAAAAAACCTTTAACTTATGCATGAAATTGTTTTATAAGAAAACAGACTACAACCCAATTACCTCTTAACTCTTTAAAAAATTTCTTTTCATCTTTAGCAGATGCAAGTTGTTGCAATCAAGTCACATTCCGAGCTTTGAACTTTAAATGACACTTGTCTTTAAGAGGTGCCTTGTTACTTTACTTGCTTGTTAAATACCTTGTTATCTTTATCTTTTCTAGGCAAGTAACCTTTTGAAACAAGAACCTTGAGCAACTATCTTTATTGTACTTGAGAGACCTTGTTTCAACTTCTAATAAAGACTGGAATGGTTAAAAAATTTTAATAAGTTTCAAAAATAAGACTCCTGAAACCTTATGCATTGTTTGCATCCATTACTATGCTAAGTTCACGAAAATATTTTAAACTATTGTTATGCATGCTTAAAAACAAATACAATATTAAAGAGTTAAATTATGTAAAAAAATAATAACTAATTGAATAATATAAGCTGTCAAGGCAAATCAAATGGATTTATTTACAGCTTTAAAAACCAAAAAGTTAATCAGTTAGTATAAGTAGTTTAATTTTTAAACTATACACGTATGAAATATTTTGATATGAAATAAACATAAAATGACTTAATTTTAGCACATTTAAGTTGCTATAAAAGTAAAACTAGATCATATGCACTACAAAAATGTGAATTAATAGCCAAATTTAATGTTGTGCACTTCAAAAAATAGCAAAGCCTGAACTTTTGTAAGTAATTTAACTTATTTTTCTAAATACCCAAGAATAGAATAAATTTTTTAAGTTTGAAACTCCTAATCTAGCATTCTGCAATGATGGAAATATAAAACATTAGAATTTAATTTAACAATATTTCTTTAGAAAAAACTTAATTTTCCCTATAAAAATTAACATTAAAACTATTCCCATTTACCTTTGGTATATAAACAAACTGTAAATCTTTACTTGTGGGGCCTTGAAGGCATTTGTAAACCATTCATACTTTTTAAAGTGTCTTGATTAGACAACTTGTTGACGCAATAGGTGGCAAGTCTCTGTGTGTGTGCCTTGAAACTTTAAGCCAGATCTTTAACTAACTTGTATCTTTACAGAACTTTGAATTGGCTTGTCTTTACCTGGCTTTCATTTGACTGCAATGGTTAAAACAAATAAAATAACAATACATAAATATATAGATATTAAATACGTAGTACATAAACAAAAGCGCAAAAATTTATTGATGGTCTTAACTAATAATACAAGGATAATGAAATGAGCGAAATAAAAAAATGGTATTTTTACATGAATAAACATTTAACAGCAAGTTCAAAAAAGGAAAACCGCAGATATTAAATTTAGTTCATCTGTCGAACAACTAGAACACATTTCTTTATACATCGCTGCGTGGAGAAATGCTACGGTGGTATCTGTCCTTGGAACGGGATCGGGAGCGAGATCGGGAATGACTTCCAGAAAATCTTTTCTTCCGATAGCCAGGGCTGCGATCTCGATAGTAAGGAGACCTGCTTCTCGATCGACCACGGCGACGATAATCATCATAACGACTGGAGCCTCCACGATAAGGTGACCGACGTCCTCTTCGCTCCTTACCTCTCATTTCTTGAGGAGTTTTACGATCTCCTTGAGCAAATTCGATTTCCAATTCACGCCCAAAGAAGCGTATGCGATCCAATTCATTCAAAGCTTCTTCAGCATCTCGAATATCTTCAAACTGGACGTAAGCAAATCCTCTAGGTCTTCGATTGTAATAATCCAAAGGGATGTAGACATCTGTAATCGGTCCATATTTCCCAAATAGCCTTCGCAACTCTTCTGGTCTTGCACTGTCAGGTACATTTCGAACAAATAAGGAAGAATTGGGAGGACGTGAATATCGAGACATGCTTTAGAATTCAATAGTTAGGCTTAACAATTTAAAAGAAATGAGAATGAAACAATTAAGAAAAGTTGAAGTAAATCAACTTTTGAAATATATTATGATAAGAAGTACTGTTTCTAAGTAAATCACTGTTTCAAAATCAAATCACTATCCTTAATTAATAGCTTAAAAAGCCTTAACAATTATCGTTAGCAAAAATGGTCACAAATAAGCTCCAAATGCCGAGAAAAATTTTCTGTCACATAAGTTGAGTTGTCATTTGTCTGACAATGCCTTTGATTCAAGTTGAAAAGTCCAACCACGGTCTCGCGGATTTTTTCGAAGCGTTCTTAAAAGTAATTATTATTATATATTTTTGTTTAAGATAACTCTTTGAATAATAATAATGTGATGAAATAATAAATATTTAGAGATTAAAAAATTATTTTTATGCAAGTATTCATTGTATAAACATTAGATAAATTTACATGGTTTGAAAATTTCGAATCTTATTATGTAGCTGTTATTCTACTTTTTCAATATGCAACTGCTTATTCTTTCATATCAAAGTAATAAATCTACCCAATAAAAAATGAGAAATTATCTGTACTCGAAAAGACTTTCAAGCTTTTTATCTTAAAGAGAAAGGGCTCAGATGTGACTCCGTCACCAGACTATTTTTGAAAATCATACCATGATGGTTGGCTAAGAGTTGCGAAGTTGCAATTTCTGTCAACAACAAGAGGAAGTCACAAAATTATCGCTTATATCTAATTCCCAAGATTCATAATTCTAGTTGGTTATAACTATTTATTTTTAGTATGGGCTTCTGGAATGCAAATAATTTGAAGGTAATATATATTTAAGGATGTCTGAGAATTATACTTTATTTTTATTTCTTGGGATGTGGTGCTGCAAATTTTTATTAGACATTGAATTGAAAAATTATTATACCGAAAATATATAAAAGGCATGATTTTTTAGGGATGGAACCACGAGCATTTAAATATTACTCATTGCTTACATATTTTTGATTCTGAAAGCTTAATGCGAGACAAACAGTGAAAACAAGCTAAAAATAAATTATCGTATCATAATAGTTAAACTGCCATTGAATTTTATTTGGCTTTTTATTTAATAAATCTTGTGAAGAAAATTAGATCCATTTAATATTGTGTGGGGATTTGTTGGAAAATCAATTGGGATGAATCTAAAATAATAGTTTAAATGTGTAATAACAAATATTTCCGTTAATTTTTTAATAGTATTTTTATTATTGAAAGTTATAAATAAAGTATTTTTTCTTTATTAATTAAAAGAAAAATTGGTAAAAATCCTATGAGTTGATACGATGTGGCGTAATTCCCAATTTTTTGGCCAAGCACTGCACAGTTATTTATTCTACCTAAATTACATCACCTAGCTCAATATATGATCATACCCTATTAGACACTTGAATGTCTTCATTGGATACTTGCAGATGGAATTATCTGCTTATTTTCTAGAAGAAAACTGAAAATAAACTTCAGTTTTGATTCATTTTGTAAAATGTATGTACAGTAATTCTTGATGAATTAGTGTTAATAGTTTGCATACTGAAATAAAGAAATTAGTATTGCTCTTGAATGTAGGTTTGTGATATAAAAAAAAAGTTAACATTTATGCATTCAATTTTCTCTCAAAATTCATTTTGCTCTCAAAAGATCTGCTAAAATGATTATAAAACATAAACTACCATTTGTCTTTTGTCTTCCTCTCGACTTGAAAGTATCTAGTTATGGACTCTAAACATTGCAGTCTTGTGCTATTTTAGACTTTAAATGTCAAAATTTCAAACATTTCAATTACTTATTACAGAAGTATTACAAAATTAATAATCAGAAATTAATTTAAAAAAGATTGTATATTACAAATATCAAATTACTAAATATCACAAATTCTAGAGCAGGAGACAAACAGGCAATAAAACTAAATTTGTAATATTATTAACATACATTTTTATGGGAACTCTGGTTTTAATTAAGTAGGCAGTGCCACTCACATTAAAATGTATCTGTATAAATAGAATGCATCAACATAAGCTCATAAGAGATAAGCAGTAATGAAGCTAAATCAATAATCTAACTAGCAATCATTTTTATTAATTGGGGAGTGGCTTTTACCTTAAAAAAATCATTATAAATGCAATTTAGCCTTGGAGTGAATTAGGTAAAGAAGCTTAATCAATGAGGTAAATAACCCATTTTTATGAAAACTCAGTTTTGTTTTATTTAATTTGTTTGTTACTCAACTGTGTTTTTTTGCTCACATAGGCTAATTAGACCAGGATCTAAGGTATAAAGTGATTTCAAAGCATTACAAATATCCATGCTTAAGGTGGGATTCATTCCACAAGCTGTTATGAAAATTGAGATTTTAATTAACCATGCAGTGGCTCCCACTTTAAAAAAACATCATTTGTAATGCAATCTAGCTTTGGAAAGAACTGTAGAAAACTGAATCAATAAAGTAAATAATTCACATTCTAGTGAAATCTTGGGTTTTTTAATTAATACAAGTATTACAAATCATAGTAAATTTAAATACATGTCAAATAATTCTACACTATACTCAATAAAGTGGATGAATTATTACTTTATTTAATTGAATATCATAAAGTAAAAATACTCACCTAATATCACTTGCAGAAGATTTTTTTTAATGTAAATTCAATTTATCATTACCCAGATTTTTAGCGCTAGGTACAGGGAAGCATACTGGTGCAACAACAATCACCCAGACTTTTAACTTCCTACATACTAATTCCGAAATTCATATTTTTCAATTTAAGATATACATTTTCAAAACAATATAGCTTCAATCACTTAAATTTCAACACATTTGCTGTATAATCTATCATGGGAATTTCTAACTTTTTTAGTAACCAAGAAATGTTTCCAAGATGATGTAATTGTTACATAATAAATTTTTTCCTGAAAAAGTTTACAAATCTGGATAATAAATTTAAACATGATAAATAAAAAGTATAAATGTGTATTATTAAAATTTTATTTTCTAAAATAAAACTGAAGAACATTGATTTTTTAAATGCAAATATGAATAACAAAAATACAAAAACAATTTTGAAGATATAAATGCGAACTCTAAAAAAAATTGGAACATGAATTCTAATTATATACCAAAATTCAGATGAGCTAGCCTTGCATAAGTTTCGAGTGAACTCTGAAAATATTGAGTAAAATGTTCCAAATTTCCTCTCAATGATGGTAAATATTAGGGTTGCCAAAATATAATTTTCTATGTAGTTCTTATTCTCAACACTAGGAGGCAATAAAAAACCATTTACCGAGTAAACAAGAAAATTCAGAATTTCACATGATTAGTTACACTGCAGCTTTGCCCCAATTTGATACACTTTTAAAATAAAACAACTTCAGGTACTTAAATTTCAGTTTGGGACACTTTTAAAACAAAACAATTTCAGACACTTAAATTTCAATTATAAATAAAATAATAAAACAAAGCTAAAGGTTCAAGGATTACTAAAACTACAAATAAATTTTACACATGCTCATATTTGGTTATGTGCTGGTGTCTTCTCCAGATTTTTTCCAACTCAAAGAGCCTTTGGGAAAAAACTCTGACAATTTTCATGGAGAAATGTATGCAATTTACATGGCTCTCCAAAACATTTTAGATTTCTCGGAAATGAAATTTGTCTTTCTTGTTGACTGTCAGGCTGCCATTCATACAGTGGCAAATTATACTCTCCTACTTACATCTATAGAACTTAACTGTAAGACCATCATTAACACTTTACTGTCTGCGGGAAAGGAAATTACTTTACAATGGATCTCTAGCCATTGTGGCTAGCCTGGTAATGAAAAAGCAGACAATCTTGCGAAAGAGGCTTCTATTTTATACCCTCCAGATACTCCTACTGGCCTGAGAAATGTCAAACTCCTTCTAAAACGGGTCATGCATCACCAGTGAAAAATTTATTAAAAAAAAAAAGCAGTTGATGCCTCTTGGAGGACCCTGCTGACCTCATGTATCCCCCGGGATCTACCTAGATCTATAGGGGTCTCCTACTTCAGGTTACTTACTGGGCATGATTTTCTCTAGAAATATCTATATCACATAGGGCTTGTGGATTCACCCAACTGCATTTTATGTAGGGAACATGTTGACATGGATGGCGAGCATCTTTGGAAATGTTCTGCCCTTCAGGAAGCCCGCTCCTCTTCACATTTCAAGATGCTCTCCACTCCTGGAGATATTTCTTTTCTTTATTGGATTGCAAGACTTATTATGCTCGAAAGAGCCAACATAAGGACGTAATTTTAAAAAAAAATATCTGGTTATGTCATTAAATTGCAAGAATACCTTCCAATGCAATAAATTGCAGCTTGGTGCATTTAGCACCACACAAGCTCTTAAGATTTAGTCAGAAAGGTGTATTTTTAATTTGTAATTACATCTGCTAGCCAATTCAAACATGAAAGAGAATATCAGTTTTCCATGAAAATACTTATGTTCTTTTTTATTAAAAATCCTAATATTCAAAATTTTATTTATATTTAATATTTATTGACTTTAATTTATATTTTAAATGGCTAAGCTTTTTTTATAGAGGGAAACTTTGATATTGCAGTTATGCCAGCTTTGTTATACTTAATCACCAAATAAAAAGTATAATAGTGACCTAGAATATTATACAGCATCTATTTTCTTAGTGTCATAATGTGGTAGCATATAATAATAATTATATTGTGAATACCTATCATTTGATTTTCTCCATGTGATTTTGAATTACAACAAAAATAGTCATATTCATCTTGTAAAATCTTACCTTATTCCAAAATGAAAAATGTTATTTATGCTCAAGGCAATTTATATAGATTTATAATTACTACATAAAAAATGTCTATATTGTTTATATTGATACACTTGAAATATCTAATATTTGAAATTTAATTTCTATATATTTCAAGTATAAAGGTTTGTAAAAAGAAAAATATATATATGAAATCAAATTCTTATAATCCTGCAAAACTTAGAGTGAATAAAAGGAATAAAAATTTTCAAACAAATTAAAATTTCTAGCAATTAATATTAAAATGGTATGCTTGTTATTTAAGCAGTTTTGTACAATATAAATGATTATTAAAACTGAGTGCTTTGGAAAGTTTAATTGAAAATTCCTATAAAAATTGAACAAGTACAAATATTGAGGAATTTCAAAAGTAATTATAAAAATTTTTTGCCCTTGTCTCATAATTTATAGGCAACATTGAAATGATTTACTTGTTTTTCAATTAATAATGTGTTAAATATCAAGTAGAATAAAATTTAGTCAGACACTGTTTGAAAGATTCTTGATTAAAATTGACCTCTCTGAGCAGTGGAATTCTTTGACTTATAACTGAACAAAAAATACAGTCTAAAGAAGTACTTGGTGGTGATTCTAAAATTAAGTATTAACTTTTGTGGTACTACTTGATTTTCAAAGCCTCTGCTAACAAAATAAAGTTAACTTAGATTGAATTCCAACTAGATTGTGGTTTCCAAATCTGTATTTGCTTTTAATAAGGTTGTAAAAGGCTTATCCATAAACCAAATTAGTTTATAAGCTTATCTTCCCCATAAAATTTTTGTCACATGAATTTTACAAAATGTTACTATATGATGAGCCGTATTTTAAATGGTCTTAATTTGCTTACAACTTCCCCTGTTATACTTTTATATATTTTCATGTGTTTATATTCCCACGGTATACCTTTTTATTGTTACTCTTCCTACGCAGACTTAATGCAGATTTCATGTTTATTGTACGTTAACAAAGTTTTATGCTACAAATGTTTTTTTTAAAATTTTATTATATACTTTTCCCTTTTAAATGTTAGAGTACATTTCCTGCCAGTAGAAAACCAAGTACACATAACATATTTTCCATTCATTTGTAATTATCATTTTAAATTCTCATAAAAGTATTACTTTTTAAATGACTAGTGTAGATAATATAAATTATTTTGTTTGATTAATCATAATTTAGTTTTAGCCTTTTTAAAAGGAAATTTCATGTATTTATAATTTATTTTTTGAATGTTTAAAATTTAAAATAACTTTGTTTTTGTGTTGTGTTCATTTTTTTAATTGCAATTTATTATCAGTTGTATTCCTTTTAACAGATAAATATTTTAGCTTTTAAATTTGTTAAATATTTTATATGCATTTAATTTATTATTTTTTGTTTTTGTTTAAAATCAAATAATTGATTAATTTTTATCACATCTACTCCTTTTTTTTTTTTTATTCATAACTGAGTGTAATTTTTTCTTAAATTTATTCAAATATTTTAACAAATTGATGATTCATTTAAAAAAAAAAAAGTTGTTTTATGTTTAAATGACCAATATGTGTTTCATTGTTGCCAAAACATTTTATTTCTGCTTATAAAAATAAGGAAATTATGTATAATAAAGAGATAGAGTTTGTAGTTGAAAAATTAAACATTATAACCTTTTGCAGCAGTTTCTGAGTACTATGCCAACTTCAGCTGTAAATATTAGAGCTAATGATAAAAGTTAGCTTTATTAATAGTAAAAGTTAATAAAAATATTTTTGCTTAAATTATTTTTGATGTGTTTTATAAAAAAAATTTTTTTTTTTCATATTAGTTTAAATTAGAACTATCTAAGTTATTTTTGTTCTGATTTATAGATTAGATTCTTTTTACCGAAATAAAATATTTATTTTAACTCTTTAATATATTTATTTTTATAAATTGCTCTAAATGCAACGGTTTTTGATCTGTTACAATATTAGATAGGAACTTGAATTTTGGCTGTGTGAATTTCGGTTTTTTATCTAGAGTTATATATAATATTTATAAGATATACTTAAATTTAAAAAATTAAATGTTTATCTCTGAATAAAAATTCTATATCTTAAATTTTTTTAAATTAGGATAAAAAATTACTTCATTTGTTTACAGTATTGTCCTTTAAATAGAAATAAAATGTGATTAATATTATTCTAAAAATATTACTAGATAAATAATAAATATTTGTATATTAATTTAAACAAACCTAAATATTAAATACTCTCAGTTTATCATTTAATATTGTTGCAAAATTATATTTCACTTATACAATGTTATGATTTTTGTTTAATTTAATAAAGAAAATTGGCTTACCTAAAGGGTATTTATTCATTCAGATTAATGATATTAGTGTGTTCAATTTTATTTATATTGTAAATTTTATTTATGTTATTTATATTTATTGTATTTTAGCTGTCCCAAAAATATTTGCGAACATTAAAAGGACAAATTTGTAGTTTACGTCACAAACATAATGTAAGTCTATTCTCTTATTATTTTAAATTTCCGTATTTATCTGTATATAATCCGTGGTTTATGTGTTTAAAATGTTCTGAATTTCGTTGCGCGTATTATATGCCGCCATGGATAATCTCATAAAAAAAATTTTTTTCACCAGAAAAGCTTATAATAAAGTCTTGAAAGAAATGCCGTTTATGTGTCATAAAATAAGTAACAGATGTCGCTACAACTTGGTTGACTTATTTTAACTATATAATCAGCATTGTGCAATTACGTTAAAGAACAAATTCATTTCCTGTGAACGATATTAAACTTTTGATTCATTAGCGTCATTTTTCTTTCTCTCATGATCTGAACTTTTTTGGTCTAAAAACATTCAAATTCATATATCATTATAGTGAAGTGAAAACTATTAAGTTACTAAGCAAATTTTAAACTGAAAGCAATAGTTAAGACAAATGAAAAAAATCTCAGCAAACATGTAGTGTAAGGTGAAAAACAAAGCATACAATGTACAAAAGAAAAATGCATTCCATGCACAGTAAGAAATTTCTTCATTTCTTTCATTTAACTATTAATCAAACAAATAGTTTATTTTTAAAATATATTTAACCTCATTTTAAAAGTTATTAAAATCTAAATGTTGATAAATTTTAGTAGAATCTTCTCAGATATTGATTGGTGTCATGCTTTCATCTCAGTTGATCGCCCTTTTCGTCAAGATGGATTCAAACAGATCTTTAGCACTATAAATATTTTTTCTGTAGATTTTATTACATTTTTAATCATAATATGTGATTCATTTTTATTTTAATTGGCACCAAATTATCTGCAGTATAAGTTCTCAACTATTTGTCGGAAAAATTGCCGAGGACTATACACCATTGCGTATTATATACAGGAAAATATGGTAATTGAAATTAAAAATTTATCATAATGCACTAAATTTCAAAAGTCATGAGATATTTTATAATATCATATATGACTTTTTGTCTAATAAAATACAGTAACTTAATGTCACATTGATTCAACAAGTCATTAAATTATTTCATACTAAATAATAAGGCATATATTTTTTATGTTATTAATAACACATATTTTTTTTTTACTTTTGAATATATTTCATATAGCCTTAGAACAATTCCTGTTTGATTATTTAGGTAGCCAAATCATTCACTATAATTATTTAGAATACACCAATTGCAAATAATTTTGTCATTAGGCATAATATATTATCATATGGACCTTTCTTTTGTTTCGATTGATGAAATCTATGAATGATGATTGATTATTTTCAAATAATTGAGCATAACTATTTTCAAAGTTTAATTTGACTAGAGAACCAACCTGTATTATTATTGATCTATTCTTAATTTAACATTACTTTGTTAACAACAAGGAATTTTTACCTCAATAAAACACTATTATTGGTACTTATCAAATGAAACCAGGATTGATCTGACCTAGCAGTACTTTTTAACTAACTAATATTCAATTCACATGCTGTTGAACTGTGAAGAAGCATTATATTCAATATTATATTATCAGTAAAAACATAAGTTCGTCTTTTATTATAACATTAATAAAATTTAAATTCTCAGACAGATCTGTTGTTCATGAAATATGGATTACTGCTTTTATTTAAAGCAAATATTATTTTGGCAAAACTCATTACTTTATTTTTGGGCTGAACTGGTAGCTGAATTAATATTTTGTTCTTCAGTTCAATAGTTTCAGACTTCAATTTCAATCTTGAGTTGGAAGTTTGTAAGGGTTTTTAATGCATTTTAAATAGTAAGTCTTGGTTGTGAGTTAATCCTAATGAGTAAGATGTGACCTAGAGAAAAAATAAATAAAAACAAATTATTTCTTGATTTCTAAGTAAATATGTTTGCCATTACATTGTTCATGATATTTTTGAAAGTGTATTCCTTGCTCATTCTTGTTTTTATTTGAAAAGTGATGGATTCACTACTCATTCCCTCAATGCAACATTCCATATCCTATTTCAGTTATTTATTCTTATTCAAAGTTTATGAATTTTCAATATGCAGCTATATTTAAATCATGAAACTAGTTTATGTTTCACTTTTTTGTTTATAGTTTTCAATTCCTGTTATTTAAATCCATATAATTTTTTTACAGTCAAAACTATGCCATTGCATGTGTATTTACAGGATTAAGAGGTTCCTTTTGTGTGGATATTTTAAAGTTCCATATCAACAACAGAGATATTTAAAAAGCATTTTTAAACACTTTTCTTAATACATCTTCAAAATATTTAGTTTAGAAAATTTGTGATCTTTAAAAACTGATTATTCCATTTTAATGTAAAACTAATTTCGTGGTTTTTCTTCAGTATAATTGGTTTTACTTTTATTTAGTATGGGTAAAGAAAAACGACAAATAAAACAAAACAAATAAAAATAGAACTAGTAATACTAAATTATTTTTTTTACGTTTTCTTAAGGCATTGAAGATTGGGAGGAGAATACATGATTGAACTTTTCCTGTGCTAATTGGGGTTAGTGAATATGAAATAAGAAAAAAGATCTATACTATGCTTTTTTCTTTGAATATTATTCCTTTTGAATATTGTTTTATATTCATTAATATATTCAAATATGTTTGATTTCTAATACACTCTGAATTCAAAGTTCAGAGTGTATTAGAAAAGTGAAAAGAAAGCATAAATCAATAAAAAATATCTAATGGTGGTTTAAGTAAAAAGTAATAGTCATTTCTGCATAAAATTTAATATTTAGGTTACAATCTGTTAACTATTTTAGAAGAAATCTAAATAAAATGTAGAATGTATTTCTAATTAAAAAATTATTTTTTATTCTTTTTGTAAAATTTTAAAATTAAAAAACATCAAAGAATACTGCAAAACCCATTTTGATAAAATACTTTTTTTAAACTATATATATTTTAGTATCTAAAAATGCTTGCTAGAAAAGTTGTTCACTTTCATTTATTCTATATATATTTAAAAATCTTGAATTATGTAAATTAGTTTAAATAAATCTAAGTTCAGATATAATCTTAATTAAAAAAAATTTCTGTATAAATTTATGCTAAAGAATAAAGAACCAAAACTTTTCAAAATGTATTATATATATATATATATATATATATATATATATATATATATATATATATATAAAACATGAAAAATATGAAATTGGAGAAGCAAGCACAGTATTTTTATATATATTTACATTTTTTGCTTTATAATTATATTATATATATATAATTTATTATTTTTAAAGTGACAAAAATTATTTATTAAATTTTGAGTTTATGATATTGTATTGTATATTTTGATTTTTTGCAGGAAGTTGTAATTGTTTCTGCCGTGAGAACTCCAATTGGCTCTTTTCGTAGTTCTTTAGCTTCTTTGACTGCTCCAAAATTAGGTACAATTGCAATTGAAGGAGCAGTTAAACATGCAGGTATTTCAAAATCTCTTATCTTGAAGTTGTTTTCAGATGGGTGATTTTCTTTCTAGCAATTTCTTTATCTTACTTTCAAGTATTTCTGTAAAAGTTAATGTTTCAAACTCAACTTTTTCTATATTTTAAAGTTGTTAAAAACATGCATTCTTACTCTCATTTATTGTATTATTATTATAGCTTAACTTTTCTATCTTTTTAGATCTAAAATAATCCTAAAATTCTTAGGTGGGATACTTTTATCTTTCAAAATAATTTTATTTGATATTTTTCTATTATATTGTTCTTGGGCAAATTATCCATTAAAAATTATCTGTATCTCAAATTAAAAACTTTCAAAAAATTATTTCCTAATTTTTAACATACATCATTGCAAAACCTGTGCATTTTCAATAATGGTTAAAATTGTTTTTTTTTTTAATTGCAATTTATTTATTTTTTATTTTATATGAATTTTGATAAATACATATCAATGTAGTGAAATTATTTGCACATTCTTTTTTCTCACCTAATTTTACAATAACATACATGCTTAGTCACAATTTTAGTCTCTACTCATGATTAGCATCAATAGTAAATGTTGGTAATAATTGCCATTTTTTGTTATAATATATATATATATATATATATATATATATATATATATATATATATATATATATATATATATATATATATATATCAGTTTCCATAGTTGTTAATCTTCAATCCAGTCTGATGAAGTCAGACCAGTTCCAGGAATTCATTGACCTTTAAAAGATCAAAGACAAGCATAGGGGGAAAATTAATTTCTTCCCAAATGTTCCAAGATGGTTTTAGCAGAAATCTGATGTTGATGGCATTTTGGACAAAGAGAGAAGAATTTCTCACATTTGGAAAATGTAAGATATTTTTGGTTTCATGGCAAGAGGCACAAGAAGCTGGTTCAATTTTTTATGTCTCATAAGAATATTAGAGATAGGTCTGGTTTACTACCCTTATTCCAAAAGTGAGTAGGGGGTACAAGCCAGTCTTTCTTAATTTTGCATTTTTTTCTGTGACTTTTACTTTTTATTGGTAGGTTTCAGTACTAAAAATATTGATTGTAATTTATGTTTCAATGCAAACTTGTATGTGCGTATTATTTATACTTGTTTATTTTATTCATGCTTATATTTCACTAATGTTTCTTTAAAATTTGATATATTAGCAACTCTTACAATTTTTTAAATATCATGATATAATTTTTTTGCTTCCTAAAAATATTATATTACTCAAATTATTATTCATGATACCATTGTAATTTAAATGAATAAATAACATTTTTTTTAAATTTGGTTTTGTGATAATATTGGAATATTAAAGTGATTTTAACAATAATGAGAAGTCTGTATCTCATTATTATTAAAATCACAATAAATTGTTAAAATGGGAAGGAAATCTGATCTGTTTTTCATAATGCAACCTTTATTTGAAAAAGTATATCATATAAATTAGCTTTATTACATATATTCAATTAAATATTTGTCAAATTACAATTATTGAAATTATGAATTATAATGATCACAAGTGTAATTTAATATATAATATTATATTTAATGTAATATATTAAATTATTAATAAATATTATATTTAACATAATATTTGTTACTTTAATATTTAATATTATGATTGATATACAACTTGAATTTTTCTACGTTAATAATAGAAAATAGTAGCTGGCAAAAATTTTATTTGATAATAAAAAATTTTAAAAAAATTTTCTTTTTTAGAGCTTGTAAATATTTTATTAAAACTGTAATTGACAAGAATATTTAAAACTTTTATTTAATAGAAATTTTTAAAAAATTCTTGATAAGTGTAATTATATATTCTAAAGTATACGATTTGTTCTGATAACATTTAATACAGTTCAAAGTTCGTTTATTCCATTTTTTCCTGTGTGAAATTTATTAAGTTTAAACTAAATTTTAATGATTAATGATAAATTATTTGCAAAAAAATAAAAGAATGACTTATTGAATTATATTTGTTTCAAACTTGGATGAAATTTTCTTTAATGTAATAGTAGTAGTACAAACTATTAAGCATGTACCTTTTTGTTACATTCATTTCATTTGAGTCCATGAACATTGAAATTTTTATTTTAATATTTGTTTCAAAAGTTTTGTGTAAATTTTACTGAAGTGGAATAAATAAAAGATATTTTTACTTTATAGGAATACCTAAAGAATCTATACAGGAGGTCTATATGGGAGAAGTATTACAGGCTAGTGCTGGTCAAGCTCCTGCTCGTCAAGCTGCGCTTGGTGCTGGTAAGATTATAATGTGGGCTGAATTTTTTTGCTTTAATAATTTTCTGTTTTTTACCTAATTTTTTAAAAATTAAAATGTGGTTCATATAATTTTTTGTTGGTGCAAAATCATTGGATTTGAATAATTTTTTACCCTTTTATTTAAATAAAATTTATATTCCCAAAATGTTTACTCTTACGAAGTTTAATTTTGATAAATAGCATGCTTACATAAATATAGATAAAAAGAATAAAAGTTTACTTATTTACTAAGTAAACTTATCTTACTCACTTTACTTATGTTAACTTTTCTATCAGACAGTTTAGATTTATATTTAGTTTTCTTCTGAAATTTGGAAATTTAAATAATATTTCTAATTATAGTTTAGATTTGCTTAATTTACTACACATCTGAAAATTTTGCATCAAAACTGACTTTTATTGTAAAATAGACTACTATAATTAACTTAGCATAGTTTTCTGTTCATAAATCTTAATCACTTTGCATATAATACTTTGACTTACAAAATAAACTTTGAAATATTTAAAATTGCTTTTGTGTTGATTATTTAAAATATTATCATATTTAAAAATGTATATCTTTCATCTGAATGAGGATTTGTGATATATCATAATAATCACCAAGTAGTTTAGATTGTTGTACTTTTCCAGAAAAAAACATTCCAAGGTCAATTTTTTGGTTGAGGAATATAATAATGATTACTGAAAAAAACATGTTCAAGAAAAAAATGATTAAGTTAACATTAGTTGAAAATCAGCTATAATGTTCTGTGCAATTGTCACCTTTCTTATTTTGCATACTGTTATATAAATTGAAATTTCTAATAATAAAGACCTATCTTTTGAAAGATAAGTTAAAGAATTCATTATTATCAATTTGGTCAAATTTTTTTTTTAATTTCCATCTTTCTCTTTCTCAAGCACACATGATATTATGAACAGCCATATGTTCAAATATTTTATGTTGACAAAATTTGTGCATTTTAATCTTTTAATAAAATAAATGTTTTAGTTCCTCAATATTATCTATAATACTTTTCAGATTAAAAATAATAATAATAATAACATAAGTGTATGAGAGAGATATAAATTTGAGAATTTAAAATAACAATATTTCTTTTCATAATTTTCTCATTTAAAAAAATGTCTGTATTTCAATCTTGTTTTGATGTACTTATTGTGTGCATAAACATTTTATTTTGAAGATTATTAGAAAAAAAATCTAACTAGTTACTTTAGGGATGTTTTTTGCAAATAAGGGTTAGTTTGACTAGAACCTATATATTTTAAAATAGATTTTTTCTTTTTACTTTTTTATTATTATGCCTATACCAACATCTTCATAAGATGTTGGTGGGCATAACACTCCACCAACATGCAGTCCAATATAATTTAGAAGTATAACTTGCAGGAAGACTGATTCCAAAATCCTCTTGTGAGCAAACATGAAGAAGAGAAGAGCAACTAAAAAGATGTTCCCCAATCATTTGCATAGTGTCACATATAGGGCAGAGAGGAGGATCAACCAGGCCAATTTTGAATAGATGGGTCTGCAGATAATCATGTCTAGTGATAACTCAAAAAAAAAAAAAAAATCCTTTCCTTACATCCTAGGGAGGAAATTAGACTGCTATAATTAACTTAATAATAAAAATGGATTCTGAACTATTATAAATATCAAAATTCAAATCAAATACATGAATGCTTGAATTAGATACCAGAGTATTGGTTGTTTATCTCCAATTTGGTTTGATTAAGGTGTGTTTTGTATTAATATCATATAAATTCATGTTAATTAAACATGCTTTTATATTTTAAATTAAAATTTTTATATAAATATATCAATCCAAATATAGTTATTCACAAAGCATTAAAGTATTTAGATTTTAATTAACTAAAAAGACATTTTGTGTGTACTACAGGACTTTCAATTTCTACACCATGCACAACCATCAATAAAGTGTGTGCATCTGGTATGAAATCTATTATGCTTGCTGCACAAAGCATCATGCTTGGACATCAAGTAAGAAGATATGTAAATGCTTTAAAATTTTCCCTAATTTTGTGCTTTATTATCTGAATATGATTTCACATTTTTCTTTCAGAATGTAATGATAGCTGGAGGTATGGAGAGTATGTCTAATACACCATATTATATGCCTAGAGGTGATACACCTTATGGTGGTATTCATTTATTGGTAAGTTATTTAAAATATTAGAGTATGAAGCTGAAGTATTTTAATTTAGTTAAATTCTATATCATTTTTTATGTACTTATATTTGACTTCATTTATTAAGTTATTTATTACTAAGAGTCACATTGCCAAGCTGGGAGCCAAATGGTTAGCACTCTTGCCTTCAGTTCAACAATTCATGGGTTTGAATCCCACCTAAGGCATGGATGTTTGTAGTGGTTCGGAATCTTCTTTAAACTGTAGGTGCCTGTCTAATTAGCCCTCGTGTGCAAAAAATAATGGTTGAGCGACAAGCAAACCACACCAAACCTAAGTCACGTTATAAGATTTTGTTTCTTAAAATAAAAATCTAAGGAACTGAATGCTTGATTGTACACCATTCTCTATCGAAATTAATTTGAATTTTTTAAAAATTTTCTATTTAAAATTGCATTATAAGAATTATAAGTAGCATGTGTTATATTTATTCATATTATTATGTTTTCTGTTAAATATCTTGAAGTAATTTTAAAATTTGACTGCTTACTTTTTATATTAGACTGCTTAATTAAATACTCTTAGACCACTGACTTATATATAAAAAAAAAAACTAACCAATATATTATTTAAACACATATTAATATTTTTTAATGTTAACTATTAAAAGGAATAACAAAAACTCTCACCATCACTCAAAATAAAGTAAAAAAGTTAATGATTAAAATACTTGCTAAGAAGGTTTAAAAAAAAAAAAAAAACTTTCACAATTTGATAAGAGAAGTTTCTGACTACATAATGTTACTTTGATTTGAAATCTCAATTTGATGTATGTTACACAGTTTGTAACATTTTTCATTCAGTCAATGAGCTTACTTTATATTTTTACTTATATTTTAATAAATTCAGTTATATTCAGGGTTTGCACAACTCCTGGAAACTCCTTAAATTCCAAAGAAAAAAAAAAATTAAGGCCTCTTGCTACTCCTGGACTTGACTCCTTGAAAATCGTGAATTACTCCTGGAATTTTTTTCATACTTTGATGCATTTATTTTTTCTACAAAATGTTATAATTTTTTGAATTTTTTCTTTTAATATTTTAAAATTTTCAATAAAATTGTCGAAAAACTTTATTTAGTATTAGTTTTAAATATTGCCACTAGATGGTAGCACAATCGGTATTAAATTTTTTAACTGTAGACTTGTATAAACGTTGTCAGGATCTAGTTCATCTACAATAATTTCATGATAACTCAGTATAGAAGTATTTAGATTTATGTAAAGTGAAGTGAAACATTGTGTAAATTGAAGTAATTACCAAACAAAAATTAATTTGTTGCATAATTTACACCGGCATTAATCTTCTGAGATTGGTTGACTAGTCTAGACGGTGTTCCAAATTTTTCATGAGTTTTGTGAAAAAGCTTAATCTTACTCAATGCGAGGTATAAGCCAATGAGCATAAAGCTCCAAAACTGCTTATGTCATATTACTACTACTACAATTAGCCCGGCGATTTTTATTGATTCTATTTCTATTTGCTGCTGTTTTCCTTTAATTGTATAAAATTCTTTGAATATTAATATTTAAATATAAAATTTTTGAGTTAAAACATATTTTACACATTTTCCTTGATGCAAATTATGTATAATTCAATTGAATGAGGATAAAATTGTTTATTAATGAAATAAAAACTGAAATAAAAATTATTGGATCAGATTTACTATACAGTCATCCTTGGTGCGTTTTTTGACACCAAATTTGGCAAACTAGTATTTTGATAGCTTTATTTGTCATTATTTTCTCATGAATTATCAATTTAAATTCATTAATATAAAATTTAATCAAAAAATTTTATGGATAATTTAACATATCAACTTTATTATTTTACCATTGATATTTGAGATTTATAAATCTCCATTTTTTGTTAATTTTGCAAAATTAGTTGTATGAAATATTTGTCACTATTTCAGCCATTTTCTTCCCACCATTCCTCATACAGTCACCCTTGGAGACTTTTTGAAAATTTTGCCAAGGGTGATCGTGCGGTAAATTTTTACCAAATTATTTAATATGTCTGGTGGAAAGTGTTTTCAATGACCAATGGTTTCTTGAAATTATATCTAATAGTTGTATTTGTTTTGAGTAAGTGTATTTATATTTGAAAAGAAATTGTCTTACACATCTTGAAATACTCAATAAATTAACAGATGAGAAATCGATTGGAAATGTCTAAAAACTCTAAAATAACTGATTATTTTATACATATATGATCCAGTATTATATAGAATGGGAATTATTGAAACAAAATTTTGCTGTGTTGTAGCTGTAAATTCATTGAAGGCTTTTGAAGTAATCATTTATAATTGTAACTTAAATAAAAAAATAGTCTCATTAATGTTTGCAATTATTTATTTTTATTACTTACAGAAATGAATGAAAAATATATCATGTTCATAATTATACGCTTATTTGGTTAAGAACAATTTTTAAAATAAAATAAAAAATATTATTTATTGTGAATGTCAATACCTCCTTGAAATTTTTGATTTGACTCCTGGAAAACTCCTTAAAACTCTTGGGATTTGGTTCTTGGAAATCTGTACAAACCCTGTATATTTCATGACAGATTACTTTATTAATATTTTCTTATTTTAGGATAGTCTTGTATATGATGGACTAACCGATGCATATGGGAAGTTCCATATGGTATGAAAATTATCATTCTATAAGAATTGCATAGATAGAAATGGTAGAATTATGAATTTATGTTTACTTATGTTGCAGTGATTCTTATTTTAAGTCTTATTGTCTAATTTCTAAGATTCTTATTTCTCTACATTTTATTTTATGTTTCTATGTTTAGTATCTTTTTTGAAGGTTTCTTTATATTAAAATACTTATCAAAATCTGTTTATCCTTTATATTAATGAATCCTAATTTGTATGAATAGATAGTGTACAAATATTAATATATATATTATTCATATATGTATATTTTCAAAGCTCATTATAACTACCCCTCATTATTAAGATGATCATCATAACAACCACTGATAAAATTTATTTATAATTTTGTATTGATCTTCTGAGAAATTTATGAATTAATGTTTTCAGTATAAGAAATAACATACTCTCATAATGGTTAAAATATTTAAAATTTCAATATTTTATATTGATTTCTCCATTTCCTGAAATATATTCATTTTTATTTATTGCTGTCTGAAATATTTACATTGTGCTTGCCACATACTACGTGTTTAAAAATCATTATACATGTTAGGAATTTCAGAAATATTTTAAAATTGGTATACCAAATGAAGCAAAAGATCATTATTTTAATCTTTAACACATTGTTTATCACCTAAAAATTTTTACTGTGGTCAAATTAAGGCATTATTTTATTATTCTTTAGAATAAACTTTTTTCTCATTCTTACCAAACTGGCAGTTGAATGGTTAGTGATATGTTCCTCATTTCAGTAATTTGTAGGTATCATTGATATAAGACCCAATTCTCATCATGAATTTTTGTTTTTCAGAATAATAGTTTCTGCTCTATGTCACTTGTATGCAAAAGATGACCATTATATCTTACTAACCAAAATAAACCACATAACTAACCAAATATTCTTGCTATAATTTTCTTTAATACCTTGCTTTTTCCATGTATTTATATTTTCTTGTCTAAATTATTTTGAAATATTTTTATACTTTATTTGTATTAATTAGAAAATTTTAAATTTATTTATCACAGATTTATGTTTTCGGGCCTGGATTTAACTTGTTAGAAATCAAATATCTTTACATTGTTAGAAATCAAATATAAATCTGTTCATTTTCTAATTTACAGTTTAACAATGAATAAATTTCTGTGAATTATTTTTTTTTTTTACACATCTATTTAAGTATCTCTAAAGACTTCTTTGCTCTTGATGGAGACTTTCAAGGTTATATTTTCAAAAATTGAAAAATGCAATTTCTCATGCATTGTCATCAAATAGGAATGTAAAAAAAATTATCATGAGAAATATAGTTTGACATTGATAGGAACATAGTGAATCACATGAATAAGTAAAGGAAATTTTTATCAAAATAAGGCATCACTAAAACATCAAAATAAAGAAAAATTAAAGTAAACAAACTGCAGGAATTCGCTTTTTTATATTTTTCTCTAAGAATTCACATAAACTGTTCACCTTGTGGGAATTCTTTTGTTGTAACTTAATTTTCAATGAATTATAAAATTTTACTTGTAATGAGAACATTATTAATTCTAGTTAATAATTTTCAAAACAATAATTTATTTTTTATAAATATATGCCATAAAAGTATGTTACATATAGTCATGATCAAGAGTCATAATAAATATTGCCATCATGTATAAGTTATATATTTTACAGAAAAAAATTGAACTTTGAAGTAAAGTAATGTTTTACATATAACTTTTTTAAAAAGGAAAAAAGAACTTGCATCACACACATCTAATTTTGATTGATAATACATTGATAAACTTGATTATTAAATGTATAGCACTTAGAATTTTATTGAGAACATCAGAATGATATTTTATCTGCAGTAATGTTACTCATATGACAATTTTGTTTGATTGAAATTTTTTTATTAAAGTTGTTTTTTAGAAGTCAACTTTTGTAATTATAGATATTATATATGATATTGTAATTATTATATATGATATTTGTAATTATACCCATTTTATGATTGTTTTTTTACAAGTAACATCATGTAATCATATTTTCTGTATACTATTTGTGGATTATGTGTCAAAGTTTTGAACTTTGTTGTGCATATTATACATCATTGCAGCTAATCTAGTGTAAAACGTTTTTTGTCCGAAAAGCTTATGTTTTAAAAGAAACACCATTTATGTTTTATGAAATGTTCTATGTAATATGACATTGCAATATTTTTGTCTCCTTTTTATTTGCACATTTTATATTTTATGGGTGACATAAAATAAAATTATGAAAAAAATCATATACAACATATTACATGTGTTATCATTTAAAGATTGATTTTTTAAGCGTATTTTGCTAAAAGTTTTATATTCTGATCCACTATTTAAATAACAGTTTTTAACTAGTTTCTTAGTTTTGGTTTCATATTTTTATTGATATTACTTTATTTTATTATTTCTTTTTATAGGGAGTCTGTGGTGAAAATACTGCTAAAAAAATGAATATCTCAAGAAAAGAGCAGGATGAATTTGCTATAGATAGTTACAAAAAAACTGCTAAATCTGTCGAAGTAAGTGGGTTATTTTTAAAAGAATTACATATAATTTAATATTACTTAATGTTCATTTAATGAATTTTGTGATTGTTTCATCATGGTGCTCCCCAGCTTTTTTATTGTCATGGACTGATCAATTTTTGATAATTTTATCAAAGTCTACTAAGGCATGCAGTGGATTATTTTCATTATAGGTTTTTTGTTTAATAACTTAATTTAATTATATTTAAGTATGCCTTCAAAATAAAGTACTACATGAAAATTAATATGAAGTTGTTTAACATTTTAACTCACAAAAATGTTAAATATAATAATGTTTTTCACAGTGCTATAAGACAAAAGCTCATGTACAATTTTTTCCTCATCAGCCTCTTCTTAAAATCATGTCACATCAAATGTCTCTTGGATGTTAAAATTAATTGATCACAAATATTGTTTTGGTCTTATCAAAACAGTCATTCACCAAATATGCTCTCATAGATTGTGTCTTTCATGAGTTTCTTCTCATATTTTGTACTTTCAATTTTTTTTCAAACTATTCCAGGGGCATATTTTTAATCCTGGTGCTAAAACTGGACACTTTTGTCACTTTGAGGCCAAATATTCAAGTGACAAAATTGTTTTAAAGCTTGCATTGGCTCATTAGAGAATTCTTGTACAAACTACACAGCAGTTTTTGTAACAATCACCTATCCTTATAAATTCATATTTCAAGTAGGAATCACAGTATTGTATCTTATTACAACTAGGACTCAAGTTACTGTCTGTTAAAAGCTATTTGTTT
Organism: Latrodectus elegans; assembly: GCA_030067965.1. Classification (NCBI taxonomy): domain Eukaryota; kingdom Metazoa; phylum Arthropoda; class Arachnida; order Araneae; family Theridiidae; genus Latrodectus; species Latrodectus elegans. Next base: position 82,023,662 of record CM057820.1, on the reverse strand, counting down.
CTTTGATGTTGGAAGCTTTTCTTCCGTCTCTTCAACGGACCCTTTTTTTCCCTGTAAAGAAATATTCTAATGATGGTTTTCTACTCAATTTTGGTGATTTGTTAGTTAAACACTATATGCACATGTACTAAGCATTGTTAAATATAATAAACTACCAGTGAAAAAGGGTAAGAGTATTATGTGGCTTCTCTTTGTGAAAACTATAACCATTCTTGTAGCTTCTGAGCTTAAAATATCTTCTAAAACTGCTCTGATATCATAATATTTTGCACATATAAGATATTGGTGTGTCTTAAGGGGACATCTCTTAGTTTCTAGTTAACCTCTTGTTTTAAAAAAATCATACCTCAATAAAATACACCACAGGGAATAAAATGTAAATAATTTAATATTTGATGTCATGGTACAATTTGATCCACAAACCGGTACGAGTCTGTATTCCAATGGTTGGGAACCGCAAATTTAACACACATGTAATATTGTCATTTGCTTTAAAGCATCAATTTACAATAAAAGAGAAATAAGAGAAACTTTTTCATTAATTTATCAGAATAAATTTCATTTTTGTTATATTTAGATTATCAGTGTAATTATCTTATTATAATTTAATTACATAATTTATATTAAGATATTTAAATTTTCATATGTATTTCCAAAATTATTAAAAAAATAACTTTAACAATTATGATACATTTTATCAGATGATTGAAAATCATTTTTGTGGGATTGTCCCTTAATCCTTATACTTTTCAGAAAGAGTACAATATTTTTGCTGTAATTATGTATTTTTAACTTTATATAATTTACACTGAGAATTTATACTTTATAAATATTTAAAATAATTTTTACTTGATTACCAAATTTTTGGAAAGAAACTTTAATATGAAGTATAAATTGTTACCAGGGGCCTTTATGACCATATATCTGTATTTTATTATCTTTAGAACTCATTTCGGATTCAAGCTTCTAAGTTAGTTTAAATAAATTTGTGGAAATGCATTTTTACCATTTTAAAATAATATGTTATTTAAAATTTGCTTTTTTTTTCCGAAAGTAGATGGAAGGGGGTTAAAAAAGCATTATGTCATTAGAAATCCGCTTGAAATAAATTGATCATGAATTTCTTTTTAGTTAAATTATGTAAATTAAATTCTGCCTTATTTTTATAATTTATAATATCTTGAATAGAATAGGATTTAAGCAATTCCACTAGTTTAGATGTGGTTTATAACACATTCTTTAATTTTGACTCCATATTTTATATGAATGATCCTTAAATGTAGAAAAATATTTTGAAAAAAATGTTAATAGAATGGTTTTGTGAAATTACTTCTGTGTGTTATGTAGAATTATTTAAAGAAAATGAGAAATAATAGATAAATGCTGATATTTTTTTTAAATCTATAGTTTTGGAGATCACTAAAATGAAAAGTGACAAATCCAAATCATTATGGATTATTGGAAAAAAAGGAAAATAAGACATATAAATGTTGAGATTAGTATCAAATTAAATTTTTCTGGCTTGCTGTGTTGATTAGTTACCATCTTTGGCATTTCTGTCAACTTTTTTTTCTTAATTTTTATGGAAATTGCTTTGACAACTTTAAATGCATCATGTTTTTTTTCCCTAAATCATAAACTGAATTTTTCTTAGCAAAAAGATTTTTGTATCATTAAGTGATTATTTTTTTAATTATTATCTTTTTTGCATAATGATGTGGTGTAAAATGTATAAATTTAAAGAGAAAATAGAACACTCTATTTATCAAATTCCTTATTTATTGAATAATTTTTCTTTCTCTTAATCAAAGAAGGTAAAAGTTTGACAATGCCTTACTAGAGTTATAGAAATAATTTTCAGTGCATGAATTTGAAAATGCTTTAAACAATTGGGGAAGAAATCAATAAAACTTTTTTGCTTGATTAAATGATTGATAAAATATATTGATGAAAACATTCATTATATTTTAAAACAATATAAATGATCTTTTTAAAACAGTCAAAAAATAACACAATTTGTTCTTGTATGTTCATGAAAACTCTTTGGATTGCATTGATTGTAAAATGTCAAGAAAATATAAATTGTTTGAATCAAGAATTTAATATCTTTTCTAATTAAATGAAAACAAGGTGTCATTACTCATTAAAATTAAAAAAAAAAACTACTCAGTGGCACGACCCATATGGGGGGCCAAAGCCTACAGTGCTCATATCTGTTTTCATGACCATGGGCCTAGAGTGGGAAGCACATATATATATATATATCCCAGTTTGATGATCTGCTTAGTGTGAAATTTACAGTGCTTATTTCACAAGCAAGTTTGCTACTGAGTTTGATTGACCCACTGAAGGGATGAAAAATTAAAATTACCATGACTAGCTCAAGGATCGAATCTTAGACTTGTGACTTGGGAGAGCAAAGCGCTACCCTAACACCACTAAGCTTCACTCATTAAAATAAACTTGTTTTAATTTTGCTTGTACTATTTTCCTGTTTATTTTCTAGTACAAGTTAATAAGATGCATTAAACTAACTGTATGTATACCAAAAAACATTTTACCTTTCTCCACGTTTCAGGATTTTCTTTTGTTTAAAAGAGTAGATAAGTGTACTATGACATCTATACATAGTATAAGTTACAAAATTTCTGTGGACCAAAGAACATATCACCTTTACAAGATGTGATTAGGTTAAATATGTCGAAATAATGAAGAGATCAATATATGTGCTTAAACTAAAGTTTATAGAGCCATAGGGATAATTTTGATATGTTTTATGCTGCTAAGTTCAATCAATATCAGAAAATAAGAGAATATAAGTTAAACATCACTATTGGATTATGTTGAAAATTAAACAGCATTACTGGATTATGTTGATTTCGTAATTTCTGATCTTACTTTTTTTACTATTGACAATAGTAGCGATCTGCAAGTTTTGAAAAAGACCCAAGCAGTTTTATCATATGTTAGGATTAAGTGAGAGAAAGGGGGTAAAAATAAATGAAATCTAAAAATGTTATTATTTCATCTAAGCTATGTGTGTTTGCTGAAAAGAGTTGTGATATTCCTAATATTTCTTACATTCTAAAAAAGTCAACATTAGCAATAGTGTTAAAAAAAATTAAAAACTAAAACATTTAAAAAGACTTTTGGTTAATATCAAATTTATAATATTAAATTAATTGGCAAAGTTTTGATGCTAGTTAAGCTCATATTTATAAATCGGGATATCTCACAAAACATTGAAAAATATAAATTATACCATACACTCAACAGCAATTTATTTAAAAAATAAAAGCAAATATAAACATTTTTATACTTTACAAATATTGATTTTTGTTTTTTTTTCAGACTGGAGTGTTTGAAAAAGAAATGGTAAGTGTCACGATTCCAGGTAGAAAAGGAAAACCTGATACCATCATAAACACTGATGAAGAGTATAAACGTGTCAATTTTGATAAAGTCCCAGGGTTGCCAACTGTTTTTCAGAAGGACAATGGTAAATTATTTCTAATGTTTAAAACTACCATATTTGTCTGATTTTTTGTTAACTATGCCCATCAAGGTCTTTTTGGTTATAAAACATCTTACAGTACAGTAAGAAGAAAAACTTGTTGGAGGAAAGAATCTAAAGTCATCTTGAGAGTAAATATGAAGAAGAGAGAAGCATCTAAAATGATGTTCCCCACTCATTTGCATTATATCGCAGAGAAGACAAGGAGAGTCAGCCATGCCAATTTTAAAGAGATGGGTCTGAAGATAATCGTGTCCAGTGATAATTTTAAAACACCTCACTCCTTCCATCCTAGGGAAAAAAGAAAGTTGAGCATGTGTCTGTCTGTTGAGCGTCTGCCTAAGATTGTGACCTTGTAAGAGTATAAATTATTTTTTGTCAAGTTTTGTCCCTAAGAAGTTGCTTGGCATTTTGAAGAGAAATCAAGAGATAAGGTGGGTAGAGCATCAAACCTCTCTACCCAACTTGTCAGCTTGTTCATTGCCATATATACTACAGTGGAGAAGAATCCATTGAAGGATGACCTCTCTTTCATTGCTGAGGAATGTGTCAATAATTTGCATGCATTTAAATTCGGTTCAGAGATAGAAGCAGTAGCTCTAAGAGCCATAAATGTTGCAAAAGTTTCGCTATCATTGTCCAACCAGGCATTTAGAGGTTCTTATGACTGAAGAAATCAAAAAAGTATCAAGAAGTATAAAGTAGTCATCTTTGACTGTCAATAATTTGATTGCATTTTAAATTTGAGTTCTGATTTACTGGAATATAGCCATATGTATTTAATTAAACTTTAGTGTTATTCATCATAAATCATTGTTTGGTTAATCAAGGTTTTTCCATTTTTATCATAAATCATCAATTTCTAATCAATTCACACATATCTTTATGCTATAAATATTTTGTAATTAATATTACAAAAGTTACTGTGATTGCTTTTGCAAGCTATCAAAACCTCATAGGAAATAGAGGTAAATTTACAAATAATCAAAAGCATAATGACTTCCTGTCATCTCAGCACCAGCATCTAAATTTTCCTTGTTAGACAATCCAGAATATATCTCAGAGTTATTGTTATAAGAAATATCTATAAATGCAATGAGATTATTAGAAATTTTATTATTTTTTTTCCATGAGGATTTTGACTATTAATCACCAAAAATCCAGTAATTAACATATACTGTAGACAGTCTCATGGAATTAGAATTGCTTTGTTCATAACTCAATACTTAATGAAATGTTTTAAAATAGATTTGATTGAATGATATCTACAAATATACAAGAGCTACTCTGAAATTTTTAAGATATGCGCAGACATGAATTTACAAAATAAAAATAACGGTTTTATTTTAAAATACAAAGTATTTTAACACAGAAAACAATTTTTTACTAACTTACTTCAACTTGTTTGGCATAGAATAAATTTTAAACAGAAGAAAAAATGGAGTTGATGCAAGAAAATTTTCGCGCTATGATTTTCTACGATTTTAAAGGAGGATTAAATTGAGAAGAATGCGTTCAACTGTTGCAATTAGCATTTGGTGATGAATCTCCAGCTTGTGCTACTGTGTTCAGATGGCTTAGAGAATTTAGAAAAGGTCGCAATTTTCTTCACAATGAAGAACACGCTGGAAGACCGCTGTCAGCAGTAATCCCGGTTAATGTGTCTGCTACATGAAAAATGTTAATGGATGATAATTGCTGTACCTATCAAATGATACAGAAGGAACTTAAAATTGGATCCTCAGCCATACACAAAATCACTCATGAAGAATTACATATGAAAAAAGTAGTTTGCTTTTGGGTTCCCCATAATTTAACTGAGCATCAAAAAGAGGAGCTTGTCAGAATCAGTTAAGAAACTCTTAAATTGCTGAATGATGGTGGCCACCGTATCATTTCTAACATTGTAACAGGTGATGAAACGTACATACCATTTTTTGATGTTCCAACTCGTCAAGAAAGCAAAGTGTGGGTCTTTGAAGATGATCCCATGCCAACAATGGTGAAAAAACAATGTGCACTGAAAAAAGTGATGTATGCCATTTTCTTCAGAAGTACGGGATTGGTCAAAGCCATCAAGTTGGAAGGACAGAAGACAGTAACAGCAAACTGGTATACCACTAAATGTCTTTCAGAAATTGCACAAGAACGGAATGTTTTTGGACTAATGCTTCACAATGACAATTAATCTTCACATACAGCCGGATTAACAATTGAGTTTTCTTAAACAAAAACAAATTAAAATGATTGAACATCCGCCATATTCACCTGATTTAGCTATGTGTGACTTTTGATTATTCTTTAATCTAAAAAAGAACTTATGTGGATGTCGTTTTTATTCAGAAGAAGAGATTGATACATTTTTTAATCTATTCCAAGAAATGAATGGCTTGCGGCATTTAATCTGTGGAAAATTCGTCTACAAAAGTGCGTTGTTGTCGGAGGAGACTACTTAGAACACACCTAAAATTTTGTTAGTATAACTTTAAAAACCTAGTTGTATCTCAAAAATTTCAGAGTGACCCTCGTATTATGTGACATCCTAATTTTGTCACCAAGAAGATATAAGTATCACCTACATAAGATATAAGTCACATTTCCTGTTTTCAATTTTTGTTTCATTCAATCACACTAATGTGCCTGTAAAAATCAATCCATTAAATCATTGTATTTCAATGAAAACAAATTCCTCTGGTGGCATATTGTATATTGTCAAAAACCATTTAAAATTCCTTATAGATTTATTAGTATTATCTATTTTTAATATTTATATTTGTGTTAAATACCAGATTTTGTGTTTTACTACTTTTAGGTAGTAATTTTATAAGAGATATTTTGCTTTCCTAAATAATTTTCATTTTGAATAAATTAAGGTCACAAACATCTCAGCTATTTTTTATGTTATTAATGTGTATAAAATATATTTTCAATACATAAAATTTTTCTTAAATATATTTGTTAGTATTCTTTGAATTGTATGACACAAGAAATCTTATTTATATTATTTTATCCAATCCTTTTCATTCTCTTTTTTGTTCTGTAAACATTCACAATAATTATTAACATAGTATATTTGCTTTCAATAAGCTCAATAAGAACATTTTGTAAAATTAAAAATAATTATTTTTATTCATTAGTCTATTTTCAGGATTTAAGTTCTTGTCTTCAAAAATGGTGACTTTACAATTCATTAAAAATATTATAATCTGTTTACATATTCAGAATTTCTTTCAATAATGTATGCACTTTAATGTATCGATTAAAATATTAATGCTATATTTAAAGTAAATTGATTGAATTAATTAATCATTCATTTTAAAACTCCTTCAATGTGCATTAAATTTTAATTATTGAAAAATAAATTTGAACTACTTTTGTTTTGTTTTCATATAAAATTAAACATAATTTCAATATTAATGTACATTTTTGTGTATTCATGCTTTATTAAATTTATTTAGAATTTCACAGATTAGTTTTTTTTTTTTTTTTTTAAATAATATATAACATTTAAGCAAGTGACAATCTGCAAATGGAAATTTTTTATTACATAGGAACTATAACTGCTGCTAATGCTAGTACAATTAATGATGGAGCAGCTGCGTGTGTATTGATGAATGCTACAACAGCTCAAGAAATGAATTTGAAACCATTGGCTAGGATCATTGGTATGATTGATTAAAAATAGAAAGAAATGCATTACATATGTATATGTACATATATATATATATATATGTGTATATATATATGTGTGTGTGTGTGTGTGTGTATATATAAACTACAAATTATATTAACTTATAAATATTGGTGAAAATATAAATAATTACATATTGTATGTCTAAAATCTGGATATTGTTTTATTTTTCTTTTAAAATATTATGTAACATAAAATATAATTACAAGTTTTTGAGTGATTAATTTAGATTACAAAGCTAAAGTTTAATGTACTTTATTATAGATTTTGGTACTTTGTATACATTATGTTTTTTATTGTTTAAGTTTGAAATTTTTTCTTTCTAAAATATAGAAATTTATAAATCTTTCTATTTGTTTATAACTGAAAATATTTTTCTTAAAGCTTTTGCAGATGCTGCTGTGGAACCCATAGATTTTCCCGTATCACCTGCTTTTGCCATACCAAAGGTAGATCTATTTCTGATATTTCATTTTCATCTAATCTAATTATTTGCGATTATAATCAGGTTACAAGTTGCTAATTTTATAAATGACATAAATGAATTGTACTTAATGCATTTTCCTGTCAACTTTAAAAATTTAAGAGGTCATAATTACGTTATAATGTATAATTCTCATTGAATTTTTGCAATTAAATGAATTTGAATTATTAATTCTTGTGTCTTGAAATTCTTTAAAATACACAACTTAATAGCTAAAATTTAACAATTATGTGAAACAAATTTTTATAAGTTCATAGGATAATAAGTAAATATCAAATTAAATTTTCTTCTAATATTTCTGGGATTTTTTTATTTAACTTATTTTACATTGAAAAATTTTAATTGATATTCTACAGTTTTTTATTTAAAATAGTTAAGTATCTAATTGTTTTTATAGGTTCTCAAACTTGCTGGAATTAAAAAAGAGGATGTTTCAGCATGGGAAATAAATGAAGCATTTAGTGTTGTTGTTCTAGCCAATATTAAAATGCTGGATTTAGATCCAAATAAAGTTAACATTCATGGTGGTGCTGTTAGTCTTGGTCATCCAATTGGGTAAGAGTAATTTAGTCATATTCCTTACAAATATCCCTCTGAGGTATATAATAAGTTATATTATCAATCAATTTATTCTTTAAAGAAAATAATTTTTGGTTTCTTATATTTTTACTTAGCTATAAAAATATTTAATATTTTGCTAAGTTCTTTTAGTTATTGAAAGTCAGAAAACTTGTAAGTTATCTCGTAAATTATAAAGTTTCAAGGAATTTTTTGTCAAAGATTTAAAGTTACAAAATACATATTTAACGTGAAGTTAAATGTTGATCTGTATCGATAGTGTATGCAATAACAATAGTGTCATGCAGAGGTACCTCAGCGATCTGTCTTTCCCTTTTGTTTTTTCTCCTAACTTTTGCTTATTTTTCCTTTTCTCTCTTATCATGGTTGCTTTTTTAAGTATCTCCTTTTATTAGCTTTTTTTTGTGGACTAAATCATTCATATATTTGCTGTGCCTGGAAGCCAGTTTCAATGAAAAGGGTCCTTATTCAGGCTTTCAGAGAGCAGCATATTACTTTGCTTCATATAAACAGGAAACGTGATGTAGTCCTTAATACTTCAGTCAATTTATATGAAGGGATTGGGCACTTTCTAAGTGACTCATTAAAGATAAAAGCCACTTCAGTAGTGTATTGAAAGAGTATAAAACTTGGCTACTGCTAGTGGCTTTGTTTGGCTCGGAAGTGCAAAGTGCCATCAAATCTTAAGTTTCCACCTCATTTTTATGAAAAACAAGACATTTTCTTTTCTTTTCTTTCACTGGACAATTTTTCTTATTTTTTTACAATTTTTTACTAATTCAAAATTTGTGTTATCAAAAGTAAATATTTTTAAAAGCGTTGCTTCTTTTCTAATTTAAAAAGAAGTATCAGACATTGTTTTGGGGAGGCAGAGTAATAGCAAGTTATATTGATCTGTTAGTAGTAGTTTCCAATGCTGCTCAAGCTACTACCATTTGTCATATGTGATTGTTAGCAAATTTTGAACTATTTTACTTCATAGTAACCTAAACTTTTTATAGGGTGCAATCTCAGCAAAAAATTTGTTGAATTTGCTATTAGAGGAAACTAAAAAATCGCCTGCTAAAATGTGTTTTATGTAGCATGTTATCTGTCATATAACATGTCTTTTAAACATATTACAGTCAGAAAAGATGATCAGGTGATTGATACTCTAAACAGGTGATTGATACTCTGATCATCTGACTGTTGTGACATCAGGCCTGTAATATATCAAGGCAGTATATATATATATATATATATATACCTTTCTTACCATTTGTTCTCCATTAATTCTAACTCTTTTAAATTGCACTGTTTGAAATAGTTGGCAAGGTAGTAATTATTATCTTCTCCTAATCTTCTAGATTGGACATAACAATATGCACCAAGAATCATTTACTTAAGCATGCAATTTGACATATTGGATTTTATTTATGGAATTGACTTTTTTTACAGTTGTAATTATTTTAAGTGAGGATATTAGTGAAGCAAATTTGAAAAGTTACTGAAACGATTATAACTACATCAGATGGATTAATTCTAAAAATCTCCTCTAAACCACATCACCATTGTGAACTTCAATTTGAGGAAATACTCAAAGCACAAGAACTAGAGGTTATGATGTACATTTCAAAAGTATCATATAACAGATTATCTCCATTTGAAAAACAACAAGTGTTACTTCACAGAGCTTGCTATCAATGCTGGTCTCATTAATTATCTCCTGTGACATTGCTACATCAAGTAAACATGTGGGGTGGGTATAAAAGTATCTAATAATATTTACCAGGACTTATCCATTTCTATTTTGAAAACTGAAGCTGCTTTATACATTTTTGTAATTAACATTACTTGCATCCACTATGAGGCATTTCCTTGTGTTAGGATCAGACTCTTAGTCGTCCATTTTTAAGGACAAAATTATCTAGACCAGGTATCCATGGACAAGCTTTGCCTTACAAATGTGAATTATAGATGTTTACATTGAATTTACTGAGGCTAATAACCAACTCTAGGACAGATAATATTTCCCTAATAATGAATATCATTTATTTATCATAGGATCATTGATATGCTTCAAAATTTAAATATCTTGTTTAATAGGGTCTAAAGAAAAAATTTAACTCTTTGGATAGTAAAATAAATAAATTTTTAACTGTTTGGAGTGAAGCTATAGATATTATAATTTTGAAGCTTGGTAAAGAATTGTCAGACCCCTAAAATTAGTGACTAATAGTTTAGATTAACTGTAGGACTCTTGACTGATGACCATTTCTCATATCTTAGAAAGAATTCAAGTCCAGTAAACGGATTTCAATATAAGGATGTACACATTTGACAAAATACCTTATTTGAAAACCCAGATCTACTGTATTTTTATGTAGAGAAATCATCTGGTTTCCATTTTATTAACATCAAGAATGCATATGACCTTACTTGGTGATATGAGATTCTGTGTTGTATAATTTTAACTTACAAACTAATATTCTAACATTACTGCAAAAATTTCTTTATTCTTTTATTTTTAAAGCTACATTAGACCCAGTTTAAGTGTAATCTTTTTTATTTTCCTCAACAGTAACATCCTTTGCCTGTTGTCACCTCCTGTTTGAAATACATTAATTGCTTGACACTTTCTAGCAAAGATTCAAACATGCATTTAATTTAGAGAATTACAAATATGTTTTAATAAACTTGCTGCATGATATGCTGAGAAAGGCCATTCTCATTATCCTAGCAAGAACAACTGTATGCATTTCCACAAGAAGACTAGCTTGCTTAATGATCCTGTAAATTATATTTACAATATAATTGTTCCTGTAATCAACAAGTTAAAATTATTTGAAAGACAAAAAGCTAAACTTTTTCCCCATAGAAAGGAACCAATCTTTTAAATCTGTGGGAAAATGTAAGCTGTAACTTAGTATCCTCAAATACATCTTAAGATGCTGATCATTACATCTTCAAACCCGTCAGTCACTAATTATGTCTTGTATTCACTATGGTTGTGTTGTTTATGAATCTGCTTGTGTGATCTATTCTTTTATATGGGTCGAATGCTGTGTAAAACTATTTTTAGGATATTCTGGAGGATTTATCATAGTTCTGTTATTAATCAATCCATTATAATGAATTGTTTAATAACAATTAAGCCAAAAACAAATATAACCACGACAAAAGTACCATTGTCGCAGTTGTTGAAGAACTCTCTTGTTTCTTTTCTGTGTACATGTTCAAAGTTTTGCCATCTAACTAATGCCTTATATTTTTTATATCAATTATTCAAAATTAGTTTTTGATGATGATTACAAGTCACTGCAAGTTTAACAAATTTGAGTTTGAATTCCATCTCAGGCTTAGTAGTTTTTACTGGTTTGGAATCCACTTTAAATTATGTCACAGTCTAACTACCCCTTATGTGCAAGAAATGACCATTGAGTGACAAATAAACCAAATCTTATTTGGGAAAATAGTAACATGAAATATCGATCTGAATTCCAAAAAAATGCTCTTTTTATTTTAGATTATAATATTGAACTTAAGAAAGTGACTAGAGACAAAGTCCTCATCACTTAGGATCTTCTTTATATTTCTGTGCTATCAAAAGAAGTGACATAAATGATAACTTATTTGAAAATTATCTTTAAAAAATATTTTAATATTTTGTAACTATTAATCCAAAATAATCAAAACAATTTTTGATTTGAAATTGCAAATAAGTTGAATTATAATTTATCACATCGTGAACAAAATAGTTATATAATAATAACCTTTTGGAGATGAACTAAAAATAAATTTCCTAGTTAAATTTATCTATCTCATGTTACAATAACTACAGCAAAATATTTATAAATTGTTAATAATTTCTATAACATTTTGAATATTGAAGTATTGTTTATTTTTGGGCAGTAAGAAACAGTTTCACTTAAATTTGGATCTTTGGTATGCAAGCAAAATAATTAAACTTACATCATTAGTTAGTTCATTTAATAATAGATACATATAATAAATGAAATGTCATATTAATATACTTAAAATTAGTATGTTCAATGAAAATACATAAAATTAATTAGCTCCTAAATATATAGTAATAAGATGTTAATACATATTTAATATTTAATTGAAATTAGTTTTTCTAAAATATGAATGTAATTCATTTAATGTGATATTATTAATTTTAAATTACTTACATTTTATTAATTTTTAGGATGTCAGGCTGTAGAATCGTTAATCATTTAGCTCATACATTGTCAAGTAATCAATATGGAGCAGCTGCCATATGCAATGGTGGAGGTGGAGCATCTGCTATATTAATACAAAAAATATAATTTTGCCAATTTGAATGTTTATAAAAGTGTTGAAGTTTTCCTATCTGTTTAATATAAATAAATCCTGTATATTTTTATAAATTAAAATTTATATTTTTATTTTAATAAATGAGAATCTCACATTGTTACTAATGTAGTTTTCTAAGAGACTCAAAAATGAGCTATACTTAAGACTATTAAATGATGACACATTTGTACTGTGTAATTTCTTATTTAAAATCTAAACATAGTTTCACTCAAAGTATTATTTTGAGTGAAACTATGTTTAGATTTTAATTTAAATATATAGAAGGTTGAAAATATTTTGACTTTAATGATTATAGCAACATTTATTAAAACTGTTGGATCTAGAACACCACATAAAGATTGGATACTATTTCCAAAATAAAACTGTATATTTATAAATATTTATCGGTCAAAGTATTACTGAAACTGTTGGATCTAGAACACCACATAAAGATTGGATACTATTTCCAAGGTAAAACTATATATTTATAAATATTTATCAGTCAAAGTATTACTGATTTTGTAACGAACAAATAATATGGTACTCAAAATGGTACTGGAAATGCTTAAAATAGAGTAATCTTAGTCTCTTGTTAAAATAAGAACAGAAAAAAAACGTGAGACAAACAAATTACAGTAATTTTGTCTAGCACATGACAAGATATAGATAAAACATACAGCATAACATTGAAATGTAAATTTCAATGACACAAAAAAATAAATAAATATACCTTGTGTGGTACTACTGTTAGTATACAAAATTTTATGAATGCAAAATGACTATTCAAAATTAATGTTTAAAAATGCATAAATGTTTTAACAATTTATTTTAGGAATAATAAACAAGATAAATAATAAATTCAAATTTATAAAATATATCTCAAGTTTAGTAATTGTCAACTATCATGATGAATTCGAGTAGGTATGTTTAAGTAACAGCCTTTGTGTTAAAATTAAAGAAATAACCTTTAATTCTTAAATTTTGAACATAAAAACTTAGCAAGCAAAAACTTTTAAACAATTCGTTAATAATAAATGGTCAAAAGTTAAGTCTTACATAATTAGATAAAATTTTATAAAACGGATGAAACTGCAATATTTGAAATAATTTCTTCATCATTTTAACATTTTCTTGATTAATTACCACCATATTATTAATTTTAATATTTTTTTTTAACAATTTTTTTATTTCTTTGCATTGAACTAATAAAAGTATACCATTTTGTACCATTTTTTACTTACAAAATCAATCCGTATGCACACACCTTTTTAATATCATCAGATAATTAATACTAAGTTAAATAAATTATCTGGTATTTAAAAAATAATCAAAGCTTTTAAGTCATCAATATTAGAGTGTAATAGAATAAATGTTCTAAAATTTGAAATTATTTTTAGTATAATGCTGAGAAAAACTTTATACATATTATTATAAACGATTAGAAGCAGGTATTTTAGGAGGAAGAAATTTCCATTTTAATGTACTCTGGAGGAAAATTTTGTTGTTTCATGTTCCAGATGGTGTAGCTAAGCTAAACTATCTCCATAAAACCAAAAATCATTAAAAAGGAGAAAAAAAATAAAATAAAATAAAATTACCTAATTTATCATCCTAAACCATAATTTTAATATGTATACTTTTTAGTTCTAAATAATAATCTGTGAAATTACATCTCTTCTCTGATTTATCCCAACGAAAAAACCTATTTTAGAAATGTGGTGAATACTTCTGAGCTCAAATCATTAACAATTTCCGAATGAATCATTGTAGTTTCCATGGTGATAAAATAATAGCATTTATTTTTTGAAATTCCCTTTCTTCGACCTTTATATGTTTAATTACATATAGAAAACAATCAATTATTTAGTTTAAAGTTTTCACTTATTTTTACTTTGGCTACTTTTTTTTCTCTCGTTGTATCTTATTCCAAATGATTCCATAATTGAATCACATTTAATTGCTATTTTCAAACATTGTTAGTTACCCTGGTCCATATCGCCCTCTAACAATAAATCCAGCTTTCATTGTGCAGCCACTAATAAGTGCTTGTTACTTTAAAAATCACTTTAAACTGAGGAGTACTCGTGTAAATACCTAATGTCTTTTCACTGTGACGATATTAGAGTAAAGCAGCTTATGAATATATATCAAAAAGTGTTCATTAAAATAAAAGTAAAGAAAATGCGTTTTTATTACTTTAATAAATGTTTAAGCATTTTGTTTTGTTAAAACCGATGCTCAAACATTTGAAGGATTAAAAAATGTGTTTTTATTGCAAATATTGGAACTTCAATCAAAAAATGTACTATATCCATCTAAATCCAAATGTATTGATTAATACCATTATATATTACAGTTAAAGATAAATTGACATACCATGTAAATGCCATAAAATGTTAAATAAATGCACTGTCTCGAAGGTCACGCCACTGTGCCTTCTTCAGAAGAAGTACTTTGGCAAATGGTTGATAGGGAAAGGAGAGCCATTCCTCAGGAAGCCATCCATACTCTCATTGACTTTGAGCCTAGATGTGTTATTTTGTGTATCACCGTCCGTGGTGGTTTTACAACTTACTGACCCGACCTTATTCTTGCTCATTTCGAAATACAGATCATTTATTGTTCGTTGCTGTTTCTGTTTGCCGAGTTTCCTCACTTTCTGGCTACTTTTTCTTAGTGTTGCATTTACATGTAGAACAGTGTATCTAGAAGTAAAAACGAGACTTGATTTTAGTTATTAATAAACATTAAATTATGCTAATACATAGATTCTAGTTTTACATTGTCTGAATTTATTCTTAATTATATAATAAATAAACTAAAAAAAATGTGCCAAAAGAGTAATTGCAATAGTTAAATTATAGAAATAGGTTTTTTAGGACTTTATTTTTAAGGGGATGGGATCTATTTGTTAAAAAATCAGTATTTTAGACTTGCGTAAAATATCACTCTTAATAGCAGAGAGAGTCTTCCTTAAATACCTTAAGTTCTTTACTTTTCATCGCGTTACTTGAATTTCTTTAATACTCCTATAAGATTGAAATATTTCCTATAAAAATAAAGTCCTCATATGACACTTTATAAAAATAATCGTTATCTAACAATGCTCCACCAAATGTTTTTTTTTTTCAGGTCAACTGATAAAAGCGGTTGAAAAAATGAAGTTGTGTAATTCATAAAAATAAACTTGTACTTCTGACTGCCATTTGTAAAGAACGACTTGTTTATTCTAAAATAAAGCATGCTAGTTTAAAATTAAAACATACTAGTATCAGAAAATGTCGCCATATAGAATAAACTGGCTTTATACATTTGTATAATCGCTTTCTCATTTTACAGTTTGTATGATAATGTCAAGTTTGTAATTCACTTAAGTATATAAAAGTCAAGCAACGATGAAGTATCACCCAATAAAAATGTACAAATAAAATAAATGAAAATTCTAGTATTTTTTTAAAAAATTGATTGCATATTTCAATAAATTGTCTTAAAAAAAGAAATCAAATATTTACGAAATTTAAAATTTTGAAGATAATTTAAGGATAATAAGTATTTTGTAAATATTTTTACGCACATACTCTAACGACACCAGATTATTACGTTTTAAATTAAATCAGATGAGTTTCTTAAAATATTTAAGCATTTTAAATTCGATAATTTTTCCTCTTGCAGTCTGATATATTTAAGAATGAAGACGTATGTATAATGTCTGTGGAATGCAACGAGTCTTAGGAAAGGTCACCAAGAGTCTAAAATTAACATGATGGCGCAAATTACCATTTTGGTATATCTTGTGAGACAGAACCTTTTAATACTCTCCCTTTTTTTTTCAATGCAATCGCCTCTGCTTTTTATTTTTGTTTCATAAAGAGTAGAAATGTTGGAACGACCTAATAAACATATATATACATGTATGTAGGTGCAGAACATCAAAATTGGGCATCTTGTGTGATTAGTGGCAAATGTATTTTGCTGACGTATCCCAAATCTGTTCAGAATGAGACACAAACTGTAAAAAGAAAAAAACATCACATTCTTCCGAGAACATTCTGATCTAAAAATAGCAGGTTTATAGCATAGGTTAGAATCAGTCCAAATAATCATTAAAATTTGACCACCGAATGATAAGCAAATAAATACTGAGATTTTACTCTATATTTTACAAAGGTCTTTGTTAATTCCTTGGTTTAATGCATAACAATGCCAGATCATAGACAATTCCTCTGATAGGAAACATGTTTGTAGTTGAGTCTGCGCAGTATGAGGAGAGACTAATAGGTTCTGAAGTCTTTTTCGGATCTGATGATAACAGCTATTTGTATCATAGATCTTTTCTATTTTTAAGTAGACACACACAGTGCTTCAGGATACATTTCTTCATCCACATTTTTAGGATGGGTACTTAGAGGTTTTCTGGTTTCTTTCTTCGCGATATATAGATGAGGCCTACAATATAAAATTCCTCTCGGAAGCAATAACACACAGTAGATGATGATAAAACACAAAATATTTAGTTGTTAAGCTGATTACTGAGCTAGTGATTAGAACAACTTTTCTTGTAGTTTGAAACATTATTTCGAAAAGTGTTATAATTATTTCTCACAAAAAATTTAATTATTTTTTCTATTATATTTGTACCTTAATGAAACAGAAAAGAAAAAACTGCTCATATAACCACAGAAAACTGCAGTAAAAAGATACTTAAAATTTATAAACACAGTATTTCTCTTTAATGTTCCAAATATGTTTATACAAGATTAAATTCTCAATTTTTATTTTACGAAATTTAATTAGATTTTTTTGACAGAATTCCTGTAGAAAAATTTCGAAACAATATCCTGAAGAAATAGCATTCAGTTTAATATCTTTATTAAAAAAAGTTTATTGATCAATATTTAGAGCATAGATCTCTTAGAAAATCTAAAAATATTTCAGAGAAATCATAATTAATATTTATCATCCATATTTCTTAGTGGATATTAGGAAATTTATTAATAAATATTAAAGGATATAATATGAACGGTGTGTTACTGCAATGCGTTGCAGTCCTTCTCTTCTTCGTTTAACAATTATGTCATGGCTTTCGTTTTCACTGTCCACATATTACAATTGCGACTTTGCATTAAATTGACGTTCGTGTTTTCCAGGGTGGTCTCTGGTCAGCTCGAATTATAACTTTATAATCATTAGAAATCATTCATTTTAGTGTTGTTTCGAATGAGAGAATAAGAGCACTGATGTTTGTGCATTTCATTGATCGATTTTTCTTTCTTAATTTCTATGAATAAAGAAAAAATAATGAAATATATTTGCAGAAACTTATAGTCTTCGTTGAGTAGTAGTAGTAATGATCCCATTTTATGATAAATTTGCCCTTGAAGAGAATAAACAAAATCGATTTCATCTTTGATAAAATTGATCAAAGTGACTTAAAATACATCATTTAGGGAACACTGTGCACTTTAATTTGAAAAAAGTTTTTACATTTGAGTGTCTCTGGTCATGTAATATAGAAATTCCTGCGAAGGTGCTTCCAGTGATGGTAATCAAACTTTTTTGTTTTTGCAATTGATTCTTGATGTTTCTTTATTGAATTTTTTCACGTTACAAAATAGGCAGATGTTATCCATTTTTTCAAATATGATGTGTTTGTGTTTGTAATATTCTTTCGTCAGGTCCTAGTGAAATTCTTCATTTGTTATGTTGTATTGTTTACTTTTCCTCATCCACGCTTCTCGAAAAGATATTTTCATTGATGACTTGCGTTTGCAATATTTTATTTTAAGATTCTATCAAAATTCTTGATTCTTCAATTCGTTTATATTGTTGTTTTTCAGTTTCTCTGCTTCTCAACGGTTCTCAATCTTGTTTGTTGAGAACGTAAATGTCCTTCATGCTCTTCAACTGTTTGTTTTCACGCTGTTCTTTTCATTTTGCCACGCCATTTTGCTTCAGAACTGGCAAGATCTCCTTCTCTTTTACGTATAAAATATAGCTCTAAAAAATATAATTTTTTATTAAGAATACATTAAGAAAATTTAAACATTTTTCACACTTTAGTTTCGATTTTTGTTCATTCTAACTCTAATTACTCACACTTCGCTGTTGGTTTTTATTTATAATTATTAATTCGCTTAGTATCGTAAAGGAGGGGTTAAAACCGAGTTTATTCTCTTAGGAATTTTAAAAATTCCCTTGAATTTTGAAGTACCACGAGAGTTTTGAAAATTTTTCAACTAATTAAAAAATTTTGAATGTTTTTAATCCGATATTTCTTAAAATAAAGAAAATTCTACTTATATTTTATGATTTCTACTACTAATTACGGTATAAAAAAGTTTTCCAGGAAAATAAATTAACTGTGCATAAAAGACCAATTTAGAATAATTTTATTTCTTTTTTCTGCATGAATTTAGGAATTTACAACGACAGAAACATGGAAATGTCAATATTTTCGAATGATTATGAAACGAAAGGGGGATCATTGGTTGTGTTTATTCCCTCAAAATTTTCAATAATCCCAAGTATATATATGCTCTGTTTTTTAGTACGAAAGTTAATTTGTTTCTTACAACGAAAAAAAAATGCTTGTTATAATAATAAAAATAATGAATTAATATTTAATAAAAAAACATGATGTTATAGCACCCCCTCTCTACAACACCACCAGTGACATCACCAACAAGGAAGTGGTCCCTCTCCAGCAACCGTAGGAATGAGACGTATATCCATATGACTCTCATGTTTACCTTATCCCTTTAACTTTATATGTTTAGATGTAATTTTGTTTTATTGCTGTGTTCAAATTATACCCTAATTTGTAATAAATTATTTTGAGCTACTTAAGGAACTTATTTCTTTGTTCCTGTTAAACCAGATAAGTGCTACAATATAAAATATTGGCTGCCCAACGTGTGACCCGAGTTCGAGTTTCTTTACGCTGTTAAAAATTCTACCCAGAATTAAATTTTGTTGTTAGATGGGAACTCAAAAATTTTACAGGTTACCTCCTGATGTGTTGTGGTTTATGGATTCATGATAAATATAATCTCATCGGAGATTGTGGTTTAATTGGAATGTCTCCTTCAATTGGAGTATCCCGTTTTCGATTTGAGAATTCCAGATAAGTTTCTGTTACTGTATTATATTTCAAGTATCTCCTAATTAATTGTAAAGAATTACAATTAAGGAAGTAATTAATGAGTGTTAATGTTTAAGCACTTATGAATATAAAACTGTATTAAAGGTTTCTTTATAAGTTGTTGTGTTTCGATAAAGGTGTTATTATTTTATGGTCTTGAATTCAGAACAGTATTATTACTTGTGAATATAGTTATTTATTTGATTTGGTAGATATGTTTCAAAACTTATTAAATATATAATATTTTGTATTAGAGTATTGAATTAAAAGAAATATTTATTTTATTATTATATTTGAAATATTATAGTAAATGTGCGTGAATTATATGTAAAGAAAATATGAACAATAAGTAAAAATATCTGTTACTTCTGAATATTATATTTCATATATATTATAATTCTTAATTCTGGATATTTGAAAATATCTTCTTTACAGTGAGATAATGCTTTAAAATTGAGTATCTAACAGAATTTAATTGTCTGATGACTGAGCATTTTCATGTGATGATACTTTTGTTTTTATTTAAAACGCGAAACAATCGCCGCAAACGATCCTTGTTATTGCTTTCATAAACGCCTTTCTGTCTAGCCTTTTAATATTTATGAATGCTACAAGTTCAGTATATATTAATGCTTATTTTTATTTTATTTTTTTCGTCATTCATTTTCTGCTTAGAATCTTCGTGTTTTATTCTTTTAGTAAGTGGATTCATTGAATAAAGAATGAAAATATATTTTTTTCCATGTATATGTAAGGTTATATATTAAGATAACAAAATAATTATTAATATTTTGGTAAAATGTATCAGAATTGATATTGTAGAAAATTGAAGAACTCTAAAGTTAAATAAAAAAGTCAATAAAACATTTTGTTATTTATATATAAAATATTCTTTGAATGTATATGATTAAATTATCTTAACTAATATATTTTGATTTATTGAATGTGAAATCAAGCTATTGATAAAATATAATTTATGAACAAAGGTGCATTTAGTGATTATTGGTAATTGTAAAGCGAAAGTAAAGAGTTATAAATGAAACGAAAATAAAAGTTTCATAGTAGAATTTTGAATTGCTTTGTTTGGTTTTGTTCGATTTGAAGTATATAATAAGAGTGAATTCTTATAAATTTAGTAAGATTAATATAATAAAATTGATTTGATTATTTTATGATGGTGAATATCATATGAATATTTCAAGTATATTTACAATAATTAAAGACTTCATTTTATTTGCAATTAATATTTGAATAAATAATAATAGGTAACACTTCACTTATATTTAAAGTTAAAAGGTTTTTATATTTTAACATAATATTGTACTTAAGACTGATGGTGTTTAAATTTCGTTTTAGCTAAAATAAAGGACCACATAAAAAAAAATCAGCATTTTAAAATCAGTTGAAAATAACTCTTCAGAACTATTAAAAATAAAACACATGCAAAAATGTCATTCCTTGGGAAAGGGAAAAAAGAGGATTTGAGAAACCTTGCTATAGAAATGGGGCTAGGGGTAGCAGATGATCTGAAAGTAATTCAACTGAAAGATATTATAACCAAATCAAAAGATTAAGAAGAAGAATTCGTGAAAAATATGCTAACTAATATAATAGAGGAACGGCTTAAAGAAAAACAAGCTGAATTCGAAAGAATTTCCCTGCAAGAAGTTGCTAAGGAAGAAAAACTAGCAAAAGAAATGGAAGAGGAACAACTACGCATTGAAAAAGAGAGAGCGTATGAATTGCAACAATGTGCAATTCAAGTGGAAGAAGCTCAGATGGTACTTTCCTCCACTGCCACAGTTCCAGCAAGTGAAACCGAGAAAACAAATTGGGATCTGAATCTAATTCTCCCAAAATTTAATCACAATAAAGATGAAATAGGACTCTGACAGTATTTGAACGTCAATTAAAATTAGTAAATATACCTGAAATGAATTGGATGCCGTACTTGATAGGCTCATTGCCAGCCGAAATAAATCAATTAATTGCTAGAGAAAATGAAGATGATGATAAAGAGTATTCAAAGGTGAAAGAGATTCTCTTGAAGCGTTATAGACTTACTTCAGATAGGTTTCGGCAGATGCTCTTGCAACATAGAAAAAGTGCAGAAGTAACATGGAAAGACTTCTATTTTGAAATTAAATCGTATTTCGAAGGATGGGTAAAAGAGTTGAATATCATCATTTGAGAAATTGCAAGACTTTATCATAGCTGACCAGTTAAAGAAAAGAACACCTCCAGAGATTAGAGAAAATTTTGTTGATCAATGGTCTGAGCTGAATGATCCTTTAGAGCTTTCAGAAAAGCTTGACAGTTATGAAAATGTAAGACTGGGAATGAAGAAAAATTCCCCTATCTTTGCTAAGAAGCCAAATTTCAAAGACTATGTTAAATTTGCTTCAGAGCGAAATTATAAGCCTCTTAATTCAAATGAAAATGATAAAATCAAATATTCCAACTATGAAAGTTCAAAATTTACTAAAGATAAGCAAGAAAGAATATTTTCTGTTCATTGCTATGGATGTGGTAATCCTGGTTTTATTCAGTCTAAATGTCCAAAGTGCAACAAACTAAAAGAGACTAAAACAATTGTTAATGGTGTAAAGTTGTATACCGCACAAGCTTCAGATTTATTGTCCAGCTCAATTTTTTTAACTGTTTGTGGTGAAAAAGCAGCTTTTTGTGCCGACACAGGTGCATCAAATTCTATTGTGGGAGAGAGATTTTATACTTTATTGAAAGAGAAAGGTTTCAAATTTCAAAAGAAGAATATTACAATGGTACTTGCCGATGGAAAAGAAAGAAATATCCCTGCTTTGACAACAGACTATTTTGAAATTAAATCGTATTTCGAAGGATGGGTAAAAGAGTTGAATATCATCATTTGAGAAATTGCAAGACTTTATCATAGCTGACCAGCTATGATAAAGTCTTGCAATGACACCTGCAAAGAAATCTTAATGCAGAGAAAAAGAAAGTTCGCATGAAATTTATTACGTTACCAAACGCTTAAGGCAATAGAACATTGCTTGGCACCGACTTTCTCCAGGCTGCTGGTATTGTGCTTAACATCCAGAATGGCACTTGGCATTTTAGTGAATATCCACCCAGACTTTACCCATTTTATCGTGAACCATCCGAAACCGTAAGTACTGCAAAAGTAATAATGTCGCAGAAGTTAACTTCTCCTGATATATCTGCTGAAATTTCAGAAACCTCTAATTTCGTGAAATTGAGAAATGAAGAAGGAAAACACTTGACAAGAGAACAACGACACAAATTAAGTTCATTGCTGGAAGAATTTGAAAATAACTTTAAGACAGGGGAGAACCGACTCCTTTTGTTGAACATAGAATCCAGACTGGAAGTAGCCTACCTGTTGCTGAACCCCCTAATAGAATGACACCTGCAAAGAAAGAGTTAGATTCCTTACTAACAGAAGGAATAATTGAGGAATGTGAATCTCCTTATGCAAGTCCTGTGGTATTAGTACCTAAACCAAACTGTACCATCAGATTGTGTGTTGATTACCGTAAGTTAAACTCAACTACTATTCCGGATAATTATCCACTACCTAGAATGGATGATTTATTGACTGAAGCCAAGTCGACGAAATACATGTCTACGATAGACTTAAGATCTGGTTATCATCAGGTCAAAGTTCATGAATCAGACCAAGAGAAGACTGCCTTCATCTGTCCATTTGGAACTTTTAAATTTTTACGTATACCTTTTGGGTTTGAAAAGTTGCGGATGCGTTGCATCCGCAACTTTTTAACGTCTCATTGATAAATTTAAATCTGGTCTCAAAGATGTTTTTGCATTGTCATACCTTGACGATATCATTATCTTATCAGAAACTTTTGATGAACATTTATCACATTTACGAAAAGTGTTTGAAAGACTTTCTGTTTTTAAACTGAATTTTAATAGAAGCAAATGCAATTTTTCTTGTGACAGAGTGAAGTATTTAGGTCATTGGATAACTGAAAAGGGTGTAGAAGTGGATGCTGACAAAGTATCTGCTATTCAAAAAATTCCAACTCCAAAATGTGCTAAAGGAGTTCAGTCCTTCCTACAGACTTGTTCCTGGTTCCGGAGATATGTTCCCCATTTTTCTGAAGTTGCTAGGCTTCTTAGTGACTTAACTAAAAAGAATAAACAATGGACATGGGGTGATACAGAGCAGAAAGCATTTGAAGAGTTAAAAAGACGGCTGATTTCACCACCTGTGTTGTCTCAGCCAGATGGATCTAAACCATTCCTCATAAGAACTGATGCGAGTAATTACACTCTAGGAGCGGTCTTTATCCAAGGAGAAAGACCGGAAGAACATGTGATTGAGTATGGCAGTCGACTCCTCAGTTCGGCAGAAAGAAATTATTCAACTACCGAAAAAGAAGCACTAGCGGTAGTATGGGCTCTTGAGAAGTTCCGTGGCTATGTGGAAAATCAAGAAATTATTATTGCTTCAGATCTCCAACCTTTGAAGTGGCTTATGAGTATTAAATCGCCATCCGGACGCTTGGCTCGATGGGCTCTTCAAATCCAATCATATCACCCGAAAAATCTTTACACTCCAGGAAGATCTAATGTAATTGCAGATCTTCTGTCCAGATCATTTGATACAGAGGACAAATTTGTTTGTAACTTGAACACTGTTTCCATAGATTTACCATCCCGGAAATCTAAAGACATTCGCGAAGAACAATTGAAGGACGAGGATGTAAGAAAGATCATAGACAGCTTTGAAAGCGGACGGAAAGATGAAAATTATGTAAATTGGACTAGTAGAGGTTATCTGATGAATAAGCGAATACTGTATCGATATTCGCCTGAAACAGAGTCAGAAGAAGTACAGCTAGTTGTCCCTTGTCACGAGCGAGAACATGTCCTACAGCAATATCATGATTCTCCCACTGCAGGACATTGTGGAGCTGAGAATACATATCATAAAATTGCTTCTATGTATTTCTTTCCTGGCAGGAGAAAGTTCATCGCCGAATACGTGAAAGATTGTGCTGAATGTAACCGGTACAAATCTAACAACCAGAAACCTGCTGGATTACTTAGAACGTCTATTTATTCACAAAGATTTCAGTCATTGGCAATAGACCTTTTGGTCCTTTCCCAGAGACCCCAACTGGGAAAAAAATGAATATTTCTTGTTGAAGATACCAGTACAAGATGGGTCAAACTTTTTGCTCTAAAAGATGCCACAGCTATCATTTGCTTTAAAGTATTAATTGAAGAAGTCTTCTTACGCTATGGCTTTCCTAGAAGACTAATCAGCGACAACGGTGTACAATTCGTCAGTGCTGTAATGCAACAAACTTGTAAGATCCTGGGTATTAAGCAAGATCTTATACCTTTATACCATCTTCAAGCAAATCCTGCTGAACGAAAGAATCGAGACCTAAAACCGAAATTAGCAATTCTAGTTGTTGATTCGCATGATACTTGGGAAGACAAACTACACATTATACGTTTTGCTTTAAACACCGCAAAATGTGATTCTACAGGTCATACGGCAGCTTACCTTCAATTCGGAAGACAGCTTCGAACCACAGATGATGTCAATCATGATATTAGAGCTGTCATTGATAACGATAACTTCGTCGCAGAGATCACACCTTATTTGAGAGAATTTGCACGCCTTGCACCCATAATTAGAGAGCGTGTAGAGCAAAAACAAGATGCTAGAAAGGAGTTCTTTGACAAGAGGCATAGACCCGTTTATTATCAACCAGGCGATAAAGTTTGGATCACTTTACATCCCGTAAGCAAATCCAAAAACAAAACAAGTAAAAAATTCGTGCCCAAGCATGAAGGACCTTATATCATATTAACGAATAGATCACCAAATACATATGATGTTGCAGATCATGTTGCCCCTGATCAAGTACTCGGTACTTACCATATTAGTATGTTGAAGTCCTATCAACAATCATCTAGAGATAAAGGGCCAGTATACCCTTTGAAAAGTAAAGAAAGACCACGTCAACAGCTTCAGAATCTTCCTAATCTTAATCCTGTCTCCTTGCCCAGACGTCGGCGGAGCCAGCGGAGCCAGAGGGGGAGTCTCTCTACAACACCACCAGTGACATCACCAACAAGGAAGTGAGTCCTTCTCCAGCAACCGTAGGAATGAGACGTATATCCATATGACTCTCATGTTTACCTTATCCCTTTAACTTTATATGTTTAGATGTAATTTTGTTTTATTTGTAGTATATGTATCTGTGTTGTGCTCAAATTGTACCCTAATTTGTAAAAAATTATTTTGAGCTACTTAAGGAACTTATTTCTTTGTTCCTATTAAACCAGATAAGTGCTACAATGTTATATTTCTCAAGACTCTCAGAATAAATATTGACACTTCCATGTTTCTTTGTTATAAATTCATGTTGAAAAAGAAAGAAAAAAAGATTTCCTCATAGTTAATTTTTGAACTCATTCTAAATTGGTTATTAATGCATAATTGTTTTCTTTTCCTGGAAAACTTACAATTATGCTAATTAGCAATAGAAATCATAAAATAAATGGATTTTTATTTATATTAAAACAATATCTAATAAAAATAATTTCAAAAATTTCTAAATCATATGAAAATTTTTAAAACTCTAGAGGTCTTAAAAAATTTCTGGCACTTTTTTAATATTCCTAAGGAAATAAATCGGGTATACTCTCGAAAATAAACCTGATTTTCCCCCGCCCTCAGAACACTAATTACGGTGGCTAACGTCAGAGGATAAATAGATGAAATAATTCAAACAAGGTATAAAAAATACTATGTAAATCATTTATTTATTTCACAAAAAGACTAATTCTAATATTTTCCATAGATAAATTGCACTGACAAACAATGAAAGAGTGCAAATTGTGATTTGTAAATTGTAATTTAATATGTCCTTATTATTACGTGGGTAAATTTATTAATAAAGCTGAGAAAAATAATAACAAAAGTAAGAAATTCAAAAACATAAATTGCTTTGAAAAGAATGGTATATACAAGTAGTATTAAATAAAATCTTTATTATGAAAGTCTTCAATAGAACTCTAACAAATTTCCACAATTTTTTGCAGTAATTTTTTAGGTAAATTTATTTTTTGTAATTATTTCACATTTTTACATACATTCATTCTATGTATTTAAATGTTTATGGCATTCATAATGAATTCATACTTTATACAATAATTAAGTAAATTAAATCGTTTTTATTATTTAAAAAATTAAAAAAAATCTTAAGAGAGCCCACACTCTTGGTTAAAAACTGAAAAAAAAATGCCAAGCCAAACGAAATTCCAGAAATAGTTTGGTTTAGCATATCTTGTGCATTAAAGTGTGCAAGGCACAATTATCACCAACCAAAATCATTCGCGCCAAGGTTGTGGACTCTGCTAGGATCCAAATAAAATTATATATATATTTCTTTAGAACAATTAAATGAATTAATTTCCCATATTTTTCGGTATATAATCCTGGAATACAAGTTAAAAAAAGTTTTGAATTTTTTAATGCATATTATAAGCCGCTGCGGAGGTTCTGATAAATAATCTTCATCTAATGAAAGAAATGCTATTTGTATTGTAAAATATAATAACAGATGGCGCTGAAAGCTTTCATGTCTAAGCTGTGGCCCCTGTAAAGGGGAGCTGACGCATGGACTACCCGACCTGTCACAAACATTATGGTTGCCATAAAACTTCGTATGACTCAACATTTTTACTTACGTTAGTTTACTTTTGATACGTTTGTTTTCTTTGTTTGATACATTTCTAAAGTAATATTTTCTTCCGTAATAAATTTAAAAAAGGGTTGTAATATGCAAAAACTCTTCGTAATATTTTTTTAAGAATTTAAATTGTATGTCACTAAAACAAGAAAAGAAAAAAAAAACTTTTTTGCACAAAGTAAACAATTTATTATAGTAAGTATATTAGTATAATATTACTGATATGCAATGAAATACATATTTACAATATATATAACCTATGTTATAACTTCCATAAATAATATATATCTACAAATAGTGTTATAAAAAAAGAATAGTAGGGAAACTATTTTTTATTAAATTATATTATATTGCAAGTAATATATAACAACAGTTTTCACATACATAATAACTAACAAAAATAAAAAAATAACATTTCTTACATATTGTAAGTATATATTATTTTACTAATTAGTAAGTAATATATACTTACAACATATGATTTAAGAGTAATATATATTTATAACATATAATATAATCTAAAATAAATTTCATAGTTCTCCATTTTAAGGCTATAACAATAAGAAAAGCAAACTAAAAATATTTTTATATTGTCTTTCAGTTTGTGTAAAGAATAATAAAATTATGGATAACTTTCTTAATAATATTTCTTACTAAAACTATTGTTTTCTCCTGTTATAATTTTAAAAAAGATTGTAATGTACAGAAATTGTTCTTAAAAATTTTTTAAGAATTAAATAAAATTGTGTTATACAAATGCAAAACAATAAAAAAATTGTACATTGTAAGTAATTTACTATATTAGTATAATATTACTGACAAGCAATAATACATACTTACAATATATAAGCCTATGTTAAAACTAACATATAGTTTTATAAAAAAAAGGTCTAGTAGAGAAACTATTTTTTATTAAATTATGATTAACTACAAGTAATATATAACAACAGTTTTCATACGCATAATAACTAACAAAAATGAAAAACTTTTACATATTGTAATTAATTAGTAAGCTATACATTATTACAATATATAATTTGAGAGTAATACATACTTAACATATAATCTAAAATATATTTTAAAGTTTTGTATTTTACTGAGCCATTAATTTATTTTATTTTTTTATTAAATATGTTTGGTGGCGAAAATCTACGCAATTTAAAAACATAACAAAATTAGTGTACAAACTCTGTAATTCAGATACAAATAATATGATAAGCACTTCGAACAAGATATCATGTAATAAGATGTTAATTTTAAAATTAATTACATTTTTTAAATAAGTCTTTCCAGTAATTAAAAAATATTATTTTTATTTATCTTAAGAATAGTGTGATATTACTTTTTAACACGTAAGTTTCTTTATTAAAATAAGAAAATCCAAACTGTGCCGAAAGGGCGATTTTAAAGCGGAAATAGCAAATCTTAAGCATCATAAAATAGTTTCGTCTATTAACGGTTTAAACGTTTCCGTTTACATTATTTAATGACTCACAAAATAATCTTATGGTCTATGTCCAACTAGAACGTTTAGCAGCAGAAAATTCTGAAAAATTTGCTTTAAATTTCTTTATTTCTCAAGGCAATTAGCAAAAAACTCCATAGAAATACACTACGGCCGACAAGATTTTGACCACGAAAATCTCATGCGTCGCTCGGCCTGGGTAATTAAGGGACTCTAGCTTAACTACTTCAGCTATAATTACTTACCAATTACGATCTAGAATGAATTCGTTTATTACGGAAATATAACATTTGATCATTTTGTTTTGATCTGAATTGTTCCATTCCGAAAATATTAAAGTCCATATATAGTTACATGGAAGTGAAACCGTCAAAATTAACTACAGATTTTAAACTAAAAATTATAATAAAATGACAAAAGGGCTAACATACGATGAAAAACGAAATCAATACAAAGGAAAATATATTGAAATAAATTTATGAAATCAATATTCACTTCGAAAACAATCCATTTCTTTCATTTAATTATCAACAAAAAAAATATATTTTATTTTGAAAGTACGTATAACCTAAGTAAGTAAATAACCTCGATAAATTTTATTTTTGAATCTCCTCAAAATTATCAGTCTTGATTGTGCTACAATAATAACAATGCATTTTAATAAACAAGTTTTTCTTAAACTTGTTTATTAAAATGCATACTTTTTATATATATATAAAAATGCCTTTTATTTACGTAATAAATTTAGCTTTATTGCTCGGTTATATCCGGGATTAGATTGTGCTACACTGAATTTTTAAGTTGGGTGCCGCACTAAATTAATTAAAATGCGAGTACTTATAAAAAAAAATATTTATTTCCGTTATTGATTAAATTTTAGAATCCAGTTGTCATCCGTTGTAGACTGCGTGATAATTAATTTATATTATGTAATTTTTGTCAAACTGATTTCTAGTTATTATCATCATTTTAAGACTTCTTTAGTAAGTAGTTATGAGATTAAAATTTAAAATAGCGCGCAGAGTTTACGTTTGACTATAATCGGTATTTGGTAACTGAATATTGAGCGTAATAACGTAATTTAGGTTGGTGAGATAACTGTGCAGTGCTTGTCGCGAAAATAGGAAATCGCATCAAACCAGTACCATATGTCAAACCTGTAAAGGAACCTAAGATTTTACTTTCTTCTGTTTATCATTGTAAATAATACATTTTAATTTCATTGTTTCTGTTTATTGTTTTTTTTTCCAAAGTCAGTAAAAAACTATTTCTTAACAAGAATGATTAAAGAATTTATTCTCTGCAATATTGTTAAAAAAATATTTTTTCATGTTCAAGTTTTTTAATAAATATTATTATATGTTAAAAGAGTAAAACTTAAGCGAATGGAATGGTATAAACTCTTCAATGTTTTATGGTAATTCTATATTTGAAAAACAAAGGATATTTGAAAAAAAATCATTCAGTTTTCTAGTCTAAATTAATAAATGTATCTAGTACACGGTTCAAAAAGATTTCCAAGAATAAAAATTCCAGGAGTTTCCTGGAGTCTAATAACAAATTTCCAAGAGTTATTGACAATCACGTTAAATAATTTTTTGTTCTAAAGCCTTCAATAAATTTACAGCTATAACAGAAAAATTTCATTAATACTTCATTAAAATTCAAGTAATTAATATTCTTTATATTACTGGATTATATGCACGTTGTATAAAATATAAGGTTATTTTGGAGTTTTTAGACATTTCTAATAGATTCATATATCTATTAATATATTGTTTTAAGGTTGCTTAGCACCCCTTTTCAAATATAAATGTATATATTAAAAAAACTATTAGATAAAGATTCCAGAATGACTTTTCGCGTAGTTATTTAATAAAAAAACAATTCTAAATTTTTCTTATTTACATTCAAACTTTTTTTAAACTACAATTTCATATTCATATTCTACGCTTTTCTATTTTTTTTTTTTTAATCATTCAATAGATTTTTAATTTTTTTTGGTTATTTATATATAGAAATAGTGAGGGAAAATACAAATATTTGCATGACTTTGCCAGATTCCACAGGTCCTTGAAAAGGGATTTTCCACCAAGCATATTAAATAATTTATTTCAGCCTTTATTTCACTGATGAACAAATTCACTCTGATTCACTGAATTTACACGCAATTTTAACTAAGGAAGATATGGAAAGTATATTTTAACTAAAAAATTTTATATTTTAACAGTAATATTCAGTTACTTTTATACAATATAAAGAAAGCAGAAACAAATAGAAAAATAATCAATTAGAATCGCTTGTCTGATTGTACCATGGAGGAAGGAACTTATATGGATTGTACATGACGATCATGCTGGAAATTACTTCGCATCACTTGACATACATAAATCTAAATTTGGTCCTGACTAAATTGGATTTTCATGCAATTATTATGGTTGAACAATTAAATATTAATTATGCTGCCATCTAGCGGTAACATTAAAGCTCATATTTAATTTGATTTTCGGATAATTTTATTGAAAATTTTAAAATATTAAAACAAAACAAAAAAAAATAATATTTTGTAACAAAAAACAAAGGTATCAAGGAAAGTAAAAATTCTAGGAATAAGTCACGATTTTCAAGGATTCAAGTAAAAAATGCAGGAGTTCCGAGTTCCTTTAAAAATCTTTTCGCATTTCAGGATTTGTACAAATCCTGCTATTAGTCAATAAATTTTAAAATGAATTGATAATTAAATACAAAATGTATGAATAATTTTTGTGGAGTATTAAGATTTATACATTTTTATTTGGTATGGTAAGAATTATTACCAATAATAAAATGTAAAATATTGAATTATTAATGATAAAGAATGTTCTAAGAATACTAGAAAATATAATTACAAAATGGAAAATTGGTATTTAACAAAACACATCACATGCTATTTACCTCATAAGTTTAAAATAACTTTGCACTTTTCCATTGAAAGTATTCTGAGGGGGAAATAAACTGTAGAACATTTTCAGATTTTGTGAACTTTATATATCTATTAATTTTAGATTAAGTATTTCCTGCTTAAAATATTAAGTAAAATAACCAAAGAAGAAATTCTTTATGTATTGCTTAATGAATTAAATAAGGGGAATATTAGCTGAGAAATATTTTTAAGAAATTTACATTTTATTCCAAAACAAAGGAAATGAATTCTTTTTAAAGTTTATTCTTAGAGACTCTGTACATATATATACCTTGAAATAGGTCTTTTATAGGAAATTCAGTTTAAAATAAAACACATGAAGATTTATATATATTTTTAAAGTTTATAGTTAAAGACCTAATTTTTGGGCAAAAGTTGTTAATATCACCTTGGTAAATAACAACTAGTGAGTCTCTAACAGGGTTCGTATAGATTTCTAAGAATCAAATTTCAATAGTTTTCCAGGAGTCAAATCAAAAATTTTCAGGAGGTATAGACATTCGCGTTACATAATTTTTTATTTTACTTTAAAAACTGTTTTTAGCCAAATAAGCATATAATTATTTACATGCAATATTTTTCATTCATTTCTGTAAGTAATAAAAATAAATAACTGCAAACATTAATGAGACTATTTTTTATTTAAGTTAAAATTATTAATGATTATTTTAAAAGCCTTCAATGAATTTACAGCTATAACAGGAAATTTTTTATTTAAATAATCCACATTCTATATAATACTGGATTATACACATTGTATAAAATAATGAGTTATTTTAGAGTTATTAGACATTTCCAACATATTCTTGTCTATTAATTTATTGATTATTTAAAGATGTGTATGATAATTACTTTTCAAATATAAATACACTTACTCAAAATAAATACAACTATTAGATATTGTTTCAAGAATCCATTGGTCATTGAAAAGACACTTTCCACCAGTCATATTAAATAATTTTTATTTTAATATTTATTTCATTAATAAACAAATTTATCCTGATTGAATTGAATGGATCAGATTTACTGTACGGTCAGCCTTGGCGAACATTTTTACCTGAAAACCGGCAAACTAGTATTTTGGCAACCCTATTTGTCATATGAATATTGACCGATTTAAATTCATTAATATAAAACTTAATCAAAAAATTTTATGGATAATTTAACATATCAACTTTATTATTTTACCATTGATATTTGAAATCTATAAATCTGCGTTTTTTGTTAATTTTGTAAAATTAGTTGCGCATATTGTAAAATACCTACAATATATGAAATATTTGTTACTATTTCAGCCATTTTCCCAATCGGAAATTCGTGGTAAGGTCACCCTTGGCGATTTTTTTAAAATTTCGCCTAGAGTAACCGTATGGTAAATTTTTACCAATTGAATTATACGTACTTTTTATCAAGGGAAACATAGAAAATATGTTTTAACTCAAAAATTTTATATTTATATATTAATATTAAAAGAATTTTATACAATACAAGAAAAACAGCAGCAAATAAAAAAGAATCAATTAAAATCGCCGGTCTTAATTGCGCGACTCATTTATTTTTGTTTGGTAATTACTTCACTTCACCTAAATGCTACTAAATAATGCAATATCGATGATGCCGTCATCTAGTGGTAATATTAAAAACTAATATTAAATTAAGTTTTCCGATTATTTTATTGAAAATTTTAAAATACTAAAAGAAAAAAAAAATCATACAATTTTGTACAAAAAAATAAATACATCAAATGTAAGAAAAAAATTCCAGTAGTAATTCACGATTTACAAGGAGTCAAGTAAGAATTCCAGGAATTTCAAGGGCCCTTAAATTTTTTTTTTGGAATTTAAGGAGTTTCCAGGTGTTGTGCAAACCCTGCACTAAGGAGAAACAAAAAAAAAAAAAAAAAAAAAAAAAGGCTATAAATTATAAAAATAGGATTTTATAATTTTTTATATTAAGGAGGATGGAATTTTCTTTTCTTAGTATAACAACAAAATTTAAACAGTAAAATTCCCAAGATCATAATATTCTTAGACTAAAATTAACTAATTAATTATCTGGCATAAACCAGTGCTGATGGAATAATTAAACTAGATAAAAAGAAAAGGCAAATCTGAGGTAAACAGACCAATGTATCAAAACAGTGTAATTCATTTTACAATAAAAGTGGTTTCTCTGTCTTCAGTCACGTTACAGAAATTTTTAAAACATGTTTGGAATTGAAGTGGTGGAGTTTTCAAACTATATTTTCAGTAACATTTAATACACTTTCTATGTATAAGAATGTTAAAATGTATTGGAGAATCTGTGAACTGGCTTAAGCATTTATGTTTGGGATTTGCAAAATAAAATAAATATAACTCAAAGAAATATTGTTGTAAGTTAATCAGTAATAAATGTTTATCATATTACTCAGTTATATTAAAATTGGATAAAAAAAATGGATAAAAATGTCACAATTATGTATGAATAATCAAGTCATTTAGCATTTTTATTTAATTAAAAATAAAATAAGTCATATAAGGATAATTTTTTACTTAATAATAACTTATAAGCACACAATAAAAGTTAATAGATAAATAAATTTTGCAAAAATTAATTATAGAAACTTTTTTTCATTTAAAGTAAAAACTTGTTTTATTTAATTTAATTTAAAAGCTTATACCCACATAATAATGTATGTATTATTAAGAATAGCTCTATTGCATTATAAAGTATATTACTTATAATTATGTACATATTAAAGCAAGCTAAATCCAAATCTTTAACAGATGATAAACTAGTAATTATCATTTTAGCAAAATATTATACATATAAAATAATTTTTAATATTTCCCAAAATCATTAAGCTGAAGTAACAGCCAAATGGTTACCATTCTTGCTTTCGATTTAACAGTTTGTTTGTTTGAATTCCACCTTGAGTATGGATGTTCATAGTGGTTCGGGATATATTTTAATTCCCAGTCTGATTAGCCCTGTGTGCAAAAAGTGACCTTTGAGAAACAATTCATAATACCATTTAAATTAATATTATATTATTAAGTTATATTAATTAAAATTAAGTTATTTTGTTCTAAATATAATTTATATATTCATGAAAAATAAAGCATTTACTTAAATTAAAAATGCTCCTCTTTTAAAAGCAATAACATCACTTTTCCTTAACATTGAAGGAGAAATTTATGCTTAATCTCATATTATAAAATGTTTAGAAAGATTATTTGATGCATGCAATCAAGTTGTCCATGCTTGTTTCTTTACTATTACCAAAGTTGCAATTTCCAATCAGTTGAATTAACTAAAACTATTGCCATAATAACAACTCACTTGTTGTAATATATATGTACCTAATTTAATATTAGCTTGGTACAATTTTTTACAAATTATTTTTCAGTAAACATCATAGGGATTAACCATTATAGATGCATTGATATTAAAAAGTAGAATTTCTTTTTAATTAAAATGTTCCTTGATTTAACATTATAATTTCTTTGCTATGAAATATTTACAAATTCTTTATTTTCACAATGGCAATTTTATTTTGCATCATTCAATTAAATTTTAATATCACTAAAACTATTGTCATAATTAACTTTTTAAATTCCATTTTGTAATGTAAATGGTATTCCAGAGCAAAAAAGGGAAAGATGGTAGATAGATAAAGAGGAAGATTGATTGAAAAACCTGGGAGTTAGTAACTGGAAAAATATACCATAGCATAAATTAAGATGATGTTAGTTAACTTAGCTGACAACTAGCTGTACTGCTAAGGTTAAATGAAAAACACTGTACCTCTGATTATAATGAATAGTTATTAAGGAACTGATTATGTAAAATATGAAATATATTAAATTTTCTGCAAATAAACTTTAACATAATACAAATAATCACACAGTCATGTAATTAAAATTTTATTTATATATTCATATAAAAATATATTATTTTTTAATCATAAGTTTTACATAATAAAATTTTTTTAATTAGTTTCCAAGCACTTTCCTCACAGTTTCAAAGAATTCTGTTAAATGATGCAGATTATGTATCATTAAAAGAATTTGACCTAATAATTCGTTTGTGGTGAGGAGGTGATGGATATATGCTCGTGTATAATTTTTACATGTATAACAGTCACATGTTTGAAGAATAGGAGTAAAATCTGCCTTATATAATTCATCAGCTAAAGATAATACATAAGAATATTTTGGTCGTTTTTGTATATCAGTTGACAAGTCTATTTGAAAATATTGAGAAATTGTATCTAAAGGAAACAGTGTAGCTTCACCACTTTCTGTTAATTTGAATGCATATGAAGAATCAAAAATGTCAATACCGATTTTTATTGCTTCTATCATGATTTCTGGGTCAAATGGACCATTTAAAATTCTTGGCTTTTCTGCTGGTAAAATTTTGACAATTTCTTCGAGTAAAGGCTTTACTTTTAGAAAATTCATATTTTCTGTATCAGTTCCATTTGCATAAAAACCATCAATAATAAAACCATCCACAGGTCGTTTGACAGTAGCTTCAGTAGATTTCTTACGTAAAAATGAATCATAACCACCTTGAATTGTTCCAAATATAGCAACATCTTTCAATTCCTCACATTGTTGATGGTCTTCCAAGCATTCATCCAAATATTTCAAGGAATTATCTACAGCTTTATTTAAGCGCTTTTTTGAACAATCTTTCGGAGTATCGCTGTCGCACAGAGCTTGGTATGAATGTGGGCGAAAGGATTTTATAATTTTCATAAATTCTGTCACAGTTACTAATTTCTTTCCTCCAGTGCACCAAACAGATACACCTTTATTTACATTGTAACCAGAAGGTGTTTCTGTTCCAGGATCTTGTATAGATAAATGAAATGGGTACTCAGGCAAACCAACATATCCACCTAAACCTTTACCACTTAAAGACACTTCCTCTTTAAATTCTATCACAGTAGGTAAAGTTTGCAGCATGAAAAGTTTTTGAATTTTTAACCTTTCCAATGTATTGAAAGTGAGATGTGGTACAGAACCAGCTCGAGTATATATCATCATCATTGGAGTTTTGTAATTTTCAGAATTCCATGGTTTAGGAATATCAGTGATGTATCCTGATCGGCCGATGTTGGATATCTTTTCAATAAATTTCATTTTTAATACTTGTAAAAATTGGGTTTTTTAAATTCTCAAAACACTGTATATATTAACGACTACTTTCAATAATTTTGAACCAATTTAGAGCAATTTTTATAGCAGATTTAAAAAAAAGATGCAATATGAAGATAAACAATAAGTACACATGGATAACGAGATAGTTGTTTATATACCACTTGTAGAATTTAGTTACGGTTATAATTAATTTAGCCATTTGAGAATCAATGTTGTTTATATTAATATTGTACAGTAATATTTTATTAAACTCGTTCAATGCATTGCGCTGATCATAAATGCATAATTTTTGAAAAAAAGCACAGTGAAATAATTTTTAAGCAAAATGGGAATTAAATCATTTTGCTTAAAAAAGTTTTAATTGGCAACAAGCTAATAATTTTAACATTGGTTGATATTCAACAGCAATCTATCAATTTGATATAAACAAAATTGAAATCCACATGTTTTTCATGGTTTGGTTGTGTGATTAGGTTCTCTTATATCCGATCAATAACGGTATATTTAAACTGCTTGAATATGGTTTTCATTGACAAGAAGATAAAGAGGCATATTAAAATATGTTCACTAAAGAATCATAGGTCCTTATTTATAATTTTAGGTTCGTCAGGATTTGACCAAGTAAGTAAACATTAAAATTTATTTTCACTACACTTGTGTAAGTGATTTCAAAATTTGATACTTTTTCGGTTATTTAGTAACGATAGAATTTTGAACAAAATTTTTAAATTCTGAATTTCATATTTAGAACTGCATGTTCATTAATCTTCATGAATTTTGTCACTACCGAAAAGTCTTCTGCGAAAATTAATTCTGAAATCCTTAGAAGTCCATGATACAATTGAAATTTTTATTATGAAGCTCTATTAATTTAAAAAATAATTTATACTATAGCTTTCGACTTTTGTGTAAATATGATATCCCTATCTATGTGATTTCTCACCAAATATTATAAAATGTGGTCATTTTTTCCCTCACCAGAAACAACTAATTCAAATTAAGACCATATTGACTGACACTACTATGATGATGATACACTTATTTTTGTTCCAAATGTATAGAATTACACAATATTTATGGATTTGTTTTAGCTGGTTGCCTTAAAAGTAATATAGGCATTAAGTTCTTAGTTGGGGCAGATGCCAACCCCCCCTCCCAGATTATTGATTTCATTGAGAATTTGGTTTTATTATTTCTCAGTCAATATTTTTACAAACAGTGTAAATTTTTATGTAAATGTTTCAGATATCTAAATATTGTGGGAGCTTAATACTTTATAAATTAAATTAAAAGAAAAGTTAAGTATGTTTATAAAATTAAAGTGCCTAAAAATGAAATAGTAAATGATATTTTATGATGTAGAGCAGTTCTTAGAGATAATAAAGATACATCTGTAGTTTAAATAGTCTAATAGTAGTTCATAGTTTGAAAGGAATTTTTCAGAAAGATAGTTTGGAAATTGGCACAAATTTAAATTCAGATATTCTCAATAAGATTCTAAATTCCTGTAAAAGCTAACATTTAATAGGAATTTATTAAACACTTTTAATGATAAAATTTCTTGAAAGGGGAAAAAAGTTCATAAAATTTCTTTAACTAGCTCGAATAAAAATATAAATTGAGGGAAATGAAAAGATTTCCATTTGATTGTAAATATTTGTATTTCATTTTGAATGTTATGCTCTACTTTACAAACGCTCACTATTTTCTGAATTTTTGGTTGATCCTTAATGTGGTCTTATAATGATAGTTTTAATTTCCATTTATGAATTAAAATTTGCAAAAATCTCTTTAGCAAGCTTATTTTTATATGTCTTTCATTTATATTCATTTTTATCATCTGATTTTTTTCCTTAAATTTTTTGCTTTTTTTATGGTTAAGATATTTGAATCAACTTTTTTATTGAAGAGTCATAAATTCCTTTATCCTTGGAGTTTAAGCAGCTAATAGGTGAATCAGCAGATGGTGGATAACCAAAAAGTAAGGATTATTTTTTAAAGGAAGAGGAAG
Organism: Latrodectus elegans; assembly: GCA_030067965.1. Lineage (NCBI taxonomy): Eukaryota > Metazoa > Arthropoda > Arachnida > Araneae > Theridiidae > Latrodectus > Latrodectus elegans. The sequence goes on along the minus strand of CM057820.1, from coordinate 81,984,606 downwards.
GACATAACAACTTTTCTCTATCTTTGAAAAAGAGAAGCCACAAACCACTTCCAATAATCTTGATGTTATGCTACCCATACCTAAAGTGAATAGCATTGCAATTATTGTGTTCTAATGGAGTCTCTAATATGCCTAGCAAACTTCTAGAGTATCTTGCCATAGCTAGTAATTCAGACAGTACTTAGTGTACCTTTTATTTCCTGAGATTAGACTACTCATACTGGTAAAACCTCTTAGGTAAACCTGTTTTTAATAGATAAAGAAATTCAAAGTAAATAGACTCTAGAGCAATTGTAATTGTTATCTCTTTTGATATGATTATTCATAGTTCTATAAAAAATAAAGAAATATATATTTCTAACCAAAGAAATACCATTTCAATGTAGATACTATTTTTCTGATATAGTTTTCTTTAAGACTTTCCTCATGTTAATCACTTTTATTGTAACCTGAATTAGTTTAATCTTAGTTGACATTATTTTTAAAACAAATTGAAATTTGTCAGAAAAAAACAGACTTTATCTAGAAGAAATTTATGATACATAACTGTTATTATTTTTTTAAGTGTAGATTGTTTTAATGAAATTTTCATTTTTCAAAATACAGCGTTATCCTAAAATGAGCTTGTATTGCAGAAGCAAATTCTTTCATTTCAAATAACTGAAAATATCCTGTATTAGTAACAGAAACTTCACTTGGGTGTGCTTCTTCACTTCTCTAAATATACTAAGCAATCATCTGAAAATAATAAAGCAATATTCATCTCAACCTTTTATTAATTGCTTTTTTCTTTTGTCATTGATTGAATATTCTGCCCTATCATGAAGCAGTTGCTCATTATATCTTAAAATAATTTTATTGAAATTAAAAATTTAAATTATTAAAAATAATGCAGTTCAGATAATTTTATGATTAAACTATCTGAAATTAAAATTAGAACAATAAACTCTTATGGAACTACTTAAGTGAAAAAATTTTAATGCTATTTTTCATTCTTGTTGATTTGAAATTAGTTATTTATAATTGAAAGTTTTAAATTGAATATATGTTATGTCATGTGTAGACTTAATAGACTGTGTATTTTTAAAACAATTCATTTGTTACTTTTAGATTCTATTCATTTATCACTTGTTACTGAAAGCAAACAAAAAGCAAGTGCAAACTTTATGGTGTTGTAAAAAGGATGCTCCAGTATTACAGTAATTTTATTATGTTTTTATTTTTATTAGTGTTCTAATTTTGATTATATTATTGCTTTTAATTTTCTAGAAAATTTTTTATTATTGATTTTGAAATCTACAAATCATCATAATAGTATTATATTTTCTTAGTATTTTTATAAGAAAGATTGATTTTTGTATTTATGTTAGAAAACTATCATAATGTAAAGGTAACTTTATAAACTTAAAAATATAATTAATGATACAAAAAAAAATTGATGTGAAAGTTTATTAAATAGAACCAAAAATTTGTAAATTAAAGAAATTTTTATTCCATTTATTTTAATGATAATAAATATTGACATACACTGAATGATGAAAAATTGAAATATGAAAGTAAAAATTAGATCAAAATACATTAAAAGAATTAAATTAAAAACTTTCACATATAAAATTACCATTTCTTTTTTTTTTTTAAACAAAAATATAGAAATAAAAAGTAATTTTTTAACATTCTCAATTAATCAAATGCTAAGGGTGATGTTAATTTAGAATGACTATGAATAATTTATTCATGCAATATTATAAAAAAAAATAATCATAATCATCTTGCTATTAATATATTTGTAATAGAGTTTCAACAATCAAGACTTGATCAAGTCAAATATATCCAGATCAATGTTAGGTCATGTTAATTGAAATTATCTTTAAAATGGTTTTAACAGCCATTAAAATTGGTCTTTGTACTGTAAAAGCTATTTGTCATTTTCTACAGCACATGTATATGCCTATTACCTAGTTAATGGCTTGAACACTCTGTTCTTAATTTCGAAGCTTATTGGTTGAATGCCAATAACATAATATAAATGCATAAATAAATAATGCATTTATTTATCACCATTTATATTGTTCAGTTTTAATATCACATATGTTTTTCCACCAGTTGATTGAATGGTTAATAATCTAGTCTTCATTTTTGCAACTCTATTTTTCAATATCTATTTTGGTCATAATTGTTTAAAATAATTTAAAGCATATTATAAATGCAGATCTTGATTAATCATTAATAGTAATAAAATAGTTTTAGAGTAACAAAATAAAAAAATCCTTATGAATATTTTTAAATCTGTGAATTTATTTAAAATGTAAACTGCAACTAAATTTATTGAAGTTAGAGCAAAATATAATGTACTTTTATACTAAATTCAAAATTTGTAGATTTGACTTAGTCAAAAGTTTTATATGAACTAAGTAAATGTTCTTAATATCAGATTTTACTGTAGTCTTGTAATTAGATAAATTTAATTTAATTAGATTGTAATAACATCAATTTTAATATGAAAGTTTTAACATATACATATATGTAGCTGATACTATTTTTTGAATATATATACATGCTTAGCATTTTGAAATTTTATATATAACTATGTTTATCATTTTGATTATTTTTAAGGAATAAAGTTTATCTGGGAGATTTTATGTACCTATGGTAAATGACGACAGACCCGTACAGGATTGGCACGATTTCAAATTTTCAGGCCAAGCACTCTACAGCTCTGTCGCCAACCTAAACTACATCACTACACGCGATAGCCATCAACCAATAATGATCGCGTTTGAACTTCAGTTTTGAAATCGCATGTTTTTCTGAAGTCTAAATATTAAAAATTTGAATATTTCATTATAACTAAATACTATAGAAGTTCTAAAATTCTAATAAATAGAAACAAAATTTTTAGTACATAGGACAATGGGGCAGACCTTAAAAAAATATCAGTGTAGCGCTACCTACTACAGTGCCAACTGGGCAATAAAGCTAAATTTTGAGCGTTTACGAATTTTATTTTTTTAAATTTAAACTTGAAATTTAATATATCCTCAGCAATGGTGCCCACCTTAAAAAAACTTCTGTGTAGCGCTACCTAGTACAGTGAAAACCGGGCAATAAAGCTAATCTTCGAACATTAACAAATTTCATTTTTTTTTACACTTGAATTTTAATATACTGAGCAATGGCACCCACCTTAAAAAAAACATCAGTGTAGCGCTACCTACTACAGTGTCAACCAAGTTATAAAACTAAATTTCGAACCTTAACAAATTTCATTTTTTGTGTAAACTCGAATTTTAATATACAGAGCAGTTACGCTCACATTAAAGAAATTTAAGTATGTGGCACATTCTAACACTAACATGAAAAACTCAATACACAGAACTTAAACATTCATTTACTTATGCAAACATTCATTTTTATAAAAACTTTAGTTTTTAAATATATGATTAAAATTGTAATGAAAAACAAAATTACTCTATGAATCGTTACTTTTCAGTGAATATACCTTTTTTATCGCATCTAAAAAATCTTCTATTATGTTTTCCTGATGATTCTTTCTCCGTACGTACTCCGCGAAAATGTAAAGTAAATAAATCCTCATCCATACTTAGTAATTTTCACAAGCAACCCAAAAACTCCAAAAATCGAATATTGAAACTCAATGCTTCAAGATTATTCTGTAATAGTTTCAAGGGTTACATACAAAATGTGCATGTAAAACGAAAAACACATCATGCCAACATAATCCAAACCGATAAACCAGTCTGGCGCACTTTATCGCATTCATGGCACATAAGCTTGGTGCATTTTACCCTCTGTATGCTTCTCTACTATTTAGCGGAAAAATGAAATGAAATTTTACTTTGATATTTATTTAAAGAAATAATTTTTATATTATTTAGTAGAAGGTAGTATTTTATCACGTTATTATGATAAACTGTTAAATAAATTTCATACTTTAGAAATTAAAAGAAAATACTATTTCAATCATAAATTATGTATTTTTAACAGGAGTAATGGTCATGCATTTGATACTACTAGTGACACGGAGGAAGATATTTCAGTTATGAAACCAGTTTATATCTCATACAAGTAAAGTCATTAGTTTTAAAGATTTTTTTTACCTGTTATATAATACAAAGTTTTAAAAGAATTGGAATGAAATATATATATATATATATATATATATATATATATATATATATATATATATATATAGATATATATATATATATATATATATAGCCTAGTATGTCTCTATCAAAAATGTTCTGATAAAAAATTAAATAATAATAAAAAAAAAAAAATAAAAAAAACCCTTAGAGAATTTCATTTTTTTAAGACATACATTTTGTTTTGATCTGATGCAACTTCAGTACATGCAGCTAACATTCTATTGATTATTTTGTAATAAAATGAATCTTAAATGTTGTACAAAGTAAGGTTTAATAAATCTTTCACACATATATTTCTTACAATTTCATCTACATCATATATTGCAACCGTTAATAAACAATCCAATTATCTTATTACAATAAACACACTTATAATATTATTGACATAATGAGCTTTGGTCTTTTTTATTCAATCATTTCAAGATTAGATATATTTGTAAAAATATACTTCATTAATTAGTATTCTATTCTTGTGTTTGTTACCCAAGTAGAAACGTTATGAATTATAATATATTTTTTTTAAGTTATTAATCATCAAAATTATTATTATTATTTATCATTGAATTTGTCTTTTAAATATCAAATAAATATGTATACTTATTTGCAGTGAATTAGTTTGAATTTCATTAATTTTTTTTAATCATTTTTAAAATGATGAAATAATTTTACAGTCTTATTGTAAGCCAAAGGTACGTAACACTTGGGTTGATTATAGCATTGTTCTCATTATAAGAAGGTAGTGAGTTTGAATCCAAGTTTAACCAAAGATCTATTGTGTATTGGTAATTTCTAGAAAAAGGCAATGAATGATGGGAAAATTCTTTTAAACTGCTGGAATTTTGTTTTTTGAAGATTTATGCTTACCTTGTCCAATTTATAACAAAATTCATAGTTGAGAGCATAACATTTTAATAAAATGTGAAGTAGCTTTTTAATTTTTTAAAAATCTGCTTAGTTAACATTAAAAAGTTTATTCAAAACAATTTCAAAACATGTCAAATTAATTAATTGTCACAAAAATTTGAAAAAGTTCATTAGGTAATCTGTGAAAATTTTTTAAAATTGTTACTGCAAAATAAAAGTTAAACATAAGTTGAAATACTTCTACATTGCTTAAAAAACAAATAAAATTTAACTAAAAAATGGATTTTTAAAAATTGTTTAATGGGGAGGGGAATAGAAAGAAATTTTTTTTTTAAATTGTTTGCTTTAGATACAAATAAAATTTTTTTTGTTTAAAAATTTAAATTGGAGATTATTATTGTAAAAATTTGTATATAAAAATAGTTTAATAATTTTGCCAATTTAAAGTTTGTAAAATAATTCTTAACAGATATGAAACTGAATGGTTTTTGCTGTGAAATTCAAGATTTATTATATTATATACAAAAGAGCTCTCGAAATTGATTTTTAAGCAATTGAAGAAACTGTTAAAATATATTACTTATTTAATATTTTCATTCCTCACAGAGTTTAATCTTTCATTATTTTTTTTTTCTTTTACAAAAAAATAAATGCCGCGAATAAATTTGTTCAAAAAATTTTAGTTATTTAAATTTTAATAATAAATTTTTTTATAGTAAGCTACCAAACTAATGTTTATGATATAGCACAAAATTTTTTACTTATAGTGCAAATTATCCAAAAAAAAATTTTTTTTTTGGAAAAAATTATTTAAATTGAAATGCAATTATTAAATAGAATCCTAATCAAGACATATGCTCTGCATTGCAGGGCCTCTCAGTCAGAAAAACAGAGATGGGCACTGTATATCTTGGCCCACATTGGATATCGTGCCACAGATTTTAGTTTTTAGTCATTGAAGTGCAATTAGATGTATATTTTTTATTTGAAAATTTCTGAAGCCAAAACCATTATATTTTAATTTATGGACTTAATTTTTGTATGTTTTGTAATAAGTACTAAATGAATATCAAAAAATCAAACTTCAGATATTATTAACATTGTAACATGATTGTAAATTTTCAAAAATTACGTTGATTTTGATTAAAATGAAGTGCAATGCTGTGCTTAAGTATAAAAGTGTAATTTAGATTTGATTCCTCTTCAATTCATTTTTAGTTCCATACTCTGCTATCTTTCAAATTAGAAAATATATGATTGAGGAATACTTACACATATTTAAATTCATGTTGCATAGCACAGGATATTGATTGTCGTGTTGCTGGTTTCTCATTTTTCTATTTTTGAGGTTGAATGGTTTTAATAAAAATAATGTATATACTCAAGTTCTTGTTATTTTAAAAAATTCAAATGAATTATGTAATATTATAATCATCAAAAGGAAAATAAATAAAAAGGTATTTGATTATTTTTATTTATGAACTAATTGTCTTAAAAAATTCTAACATAATTTTATTTTTTAGTAAACTTGAAGAAATTTCTCACCTGTCCTTCAATCTTGCAGTATTAGAAGATTTTGATTCTTCAAATTTTCTTGATTTTAATCTTATTCTTCCTATTGTGAAAGGAGGAGGAGCAATAGTTTTTCTATTCCCTACTTTAAAAGATGTAAACGACTTGACATCTTTAGGGGTAAATATTTAAAATTTCAAAAGCTAGAAATTATTTTTAAAATCTTTATTTGATAAAATTTGTTAAATTCAATATACAAAATTTAAAAATTATAGTGGAAATTCTTTGATTTTAAAACATAATTCGAAATTAATTAAAATTTATAAATATTAGGTCTACTGGAAAATTCTGTTTGTTGATTGATGACGTTAAAACTAGGTTAGTATTGATCTTTTTTTGATAACGTTGGAGATTGTAGACTTGATTCAGCTCAGAAAACTGTTTCAGACCATATTTGGAAGATAGTATTGGTGTAGAAATATTCAAAATGGGTGTCACAGAATTAAGTCAAAAAATTTTGATTATTGAGTCATCACATACCTATCTCTACTGGTTTGGAACAAAATCGAGCCTTCTTAAACAGGATAATAGCTGAGGAGGAAAAGTGGATTATATACAAAAATATCATAAGAAAAAGGGTATATTGTGGAGAAAACCTAGCCCTTCCAACTCTAAAAAAAATTAGACTCTGAATAAAAGAATGTTGTGTGTATAGTGCGACATTTGAAGACCAATACATTATGAGCATTAAAAATTGAATGAAAAATTCAATTCAGAAAAGTATTGTCAGCGACAGAATAATTTAAAGGGATCAGTCCAGGCTGGTGATGTTCTGAGGAAAAGCAGTCTAAGAAAGAGACCAAAAAAATTTTTCCAAAAATTGTTCAATTGGGCTTGGAAATTCTATAGCATGCATCTTATTTCCATAGACTTATCACTCTTCAAGTGTCACTTATTTCTGCCCCTGCAAAATTTTTTGCAGGGCAAAATATTCCAGAACAAAGAAGATATCAGACTAGTGCTGGTTCAGTTTTGGTCTCGAGATAAGATGTTTTTTAAAATTGAGATATACAAATTGCCAATTATGCTGAAGAAGGCAAGAAGTTATAAATTATGATGACAACTATATTATTCAATGAAGTTTATTCAAAGTGTGAAATATTTATTCTTTTGTTTTATTCTTAAAATAGATAGAACTTTCCAGTAAACCTAATAATGTTAAATACATATATAGTTTGAAAATTTACTTCTTGTTTTTACTTCTACTCTTACATATCTTTCAAAGTATATCATTTAATACTTTTATTTATTTTTATTTCCAATGTTTTGTAGAATAGAAAAAACAAAGCTTTGAGATTTAGCAGACGTTTTATACAATCTCTGAAGTTATGTCCTAATTGCTTAATTTTGGATGAAAACTTGAAAGTTTTGGTATCACCAATAAAACGCTTGGAAAAACCAGATGATATGGTAAGTTCATTTGCTTAATTATAAGCCTATGACATATATTTTCAATTATAGGAAGTTTCATAGTTCTAAGTTAATTTTATCATTAGTGTATTATTATCTAAAATAAAAATTTTGTTATGAAATGCATAAACTTTTTCTCACAATTAAATTATTAAAACTCAAAATTATATTATTTTATAAAAATATAGGAATATATTTTAAGTACCTAAATTAAAAATTTAAGATCATATTTTAAATTAGAATTTTTAATTCTGATAGCTCTTATTTTAATTTATCATAAACTAAAAGATGTTAAATATTTTAAATTTTGTTATGCATGTAATGCATTTAATTAAAATTTATTTCTTAATAGCTACATTTTACACATGAGTTTAATCAACTTCTGAGATTTACTAATATATAAAAATTTGTAGCATATTAATATATAAATGAAAAATATCAAAATTACTAGGGATAAAAACAAAATTAAACATGTTATTTATTTTTTACTATGAAGAAAACTGTAAAATTCATTAAATTAAGTTTATTGTTTAATTGTATTTTAGGAAAAATTTTAATTGTTAAATTGCTTTCATCTGCCATTTTTTACACTTAATTTTATGATGCCTTTAGGTCATAGATTCTTAATGTCTTGATTTGTAACTTACAGCTCTTTTATGTTTAGTGATTTTTGTTTATATCCATACTATCTCTAATCCACTTCAACTGTTAAATTTAAAGATTATTGTGATAACTTTTAAATTAACTTGCTCTGAAAAAGAATCTTTCTATCATTTTTAAAGTGTAAATAAATTAAAATGGAATTTTATTATAAATGAACACAACTATGAAAATCTAAAGGAAATTCTTATATTTTGCAATCCATTTTCCTTTTAAATTTTATTATTTAGCTTTATACATTTGATGCTTACAAGTTTGTTAAGCTTTTAACAAAAGGGAATTATTTTAAATTTTATTCTAAGCATTAAATAAAATGTGGTTTGAAGTTTATATTTAAATAACTGATTTTATCAGAATTTCTCCATGATCAGTGTTAATTAGAACAATTATTCAATTGAATCAAAAATAAAGTTCAACTTGTAAAATTGGAAAATGCAAAGAGATAAGTTACAATATTGAAATAAAATATAAAGAATTTCATATTTAAAAGAAAGAAGGTATTAATATATTTACAAAATTCATAGTGCAAAGAATTTTGGTAAATTATAATTCTAAGTTTTTAATATATAAAATTTAAGTGATGGAAAATTCTAGATATAGTTCTATATGAATGAAGAATGTTGCTTCTTAAAGCCAATTTTTTCTTAAATTATAAAATTTCTAATATGAAAATTTATGTATTATTTTGCATTTAAATATTTTTTTTTAATTTTATTACTTGTTTTTATCAAAAGGAACTGATATATAAATTATAAATTTTAAAAGAATGAAAATTTGTCAACTTTGTCAGGTTTTTGCCTTTGGAAAATTGATGATTTATAAAAATATGGAAAAAAAATGAAAGCTTTGATGAAGAAGAATATTTATATTTTACATTTTGATATAACTGACTTAATAAATAGAGGACTTAATAAAATAAATGTGATTGATCCTCCTGAAATTCATAAAGAAAAATTTTATTTTAAGAATGAGAAAAAAAAAATCTCCAAAAAGGAGAAGCATTATTTTTTGTGAAAAAATTGGAATTAATTTATAAAATTAAAAATGATAACCACTTTATCATTTGAATCATTCATCTATTTCTGTATAATTTTTAGAGTCTTAAAATTTTTGAACTTTTAAACAACCAAAAGAACTAATAATAGAATCTCATTATATTGATGTTTTATTCCAATAAAAAAAATTTTTTTTAAATATTTTTTATTAAATTTAATTTTACACAGCTATTTTAAACTTTATATTGTTTAATAGTAAGGGTTTTTAATGCTTTTTTGATGAGTCATAGTAAATTTTATTGATGTATCCTTAAGCTATATTGAAGTGTGAAAAAACCTTCTGCGTAATTTTTACAATTTTATGATTAAACTTTTAAACAATCAAAAAGATTACATTGATACTTGTATAGTATATTTGAATAAAAAGCTATGTTGTATCATATTAAGTTAATAATTTTTAATCTTAAAGTCTGTGTGCATATGATATACTGAAATATAAATACAATGTTTTATTATTTTATTTTTCATAGGATTCTTCTTCAATTACTAAGGAAAGAATTGAACAATTAAAATCAAAAACTGATGATCCTTGCATAAAAGCTTTATTAAATATATGTTTAACTGGAGATCAAGCGGAATTGCTATTCAAATATCTAGATATGCTTAAAAAAAGAACTTTTCATGCAATTGTGTCAGTTTCATCTTCTTTTGGAAGAGGAAAATCTGCTGCTTTGGGACTTGCAATTGCTGGAAGCATTTCATTAAATTACTCAAATATTTTCATTTCATCTTCTTGTCACAGCAATGTAAATGTTCTCTTTCAGTTTCTTTTAAGAGGATTAGATGCTCTTCATTATGAGGTATGTTTCTCTTTGAAATTGGTGAAATATATATCATTAGTTACTGTCATTTTGAAATATAATTAAGTAATAATGTTAAAAATTGTAAACTTTTAAAATAGTTTACCTGAAACTTTTTTTTAAGAATATAAAAGCTATGGAAATATATTTGAAGTCATTTATTTTCATTAAAAAATAAGAATAGTTTGTCTTTAATATATATTTTCTAAATATTGCTCAAATTCAAAATTTTAACTATTAAGTTTATATTAAATCATAAATAATTATTTTTAAATTGTGACCAGTAATATGTGACTATTTTATTAATTCTTGGCCTTAAGATAATTAATGGTAAAAGGAAAAGATTAATAATTAGAGTTAATTGTTTCCTGAATTTCTATTCCTTTTATCTAAATTGCAGCAATATAAGAATTTAACAGTAACAGCTAATATTTCCCTTTCAATTTAGAATAGTAAATTGGTTGCCTTCAGAGGAGTCAATATAAATTTCAATGAAATTAAAAGTTTAGAGGTATTTTATGTTTGCATTTTAATAATATGGAAAAATAAATTCCATTCTTTAAGTGATTAAATCATTGAGAAATATTGTTAATATTGTGGATTTTGTTAGAAAGTATATCTATTAAAAATTTAAGTACTATATTGATTTTATTAATACATCTCCAGAATAAATAAGAAATCATTTCATTGACTCTAATTTCAAACTAGCATGACTTAATTCTTGTTATAATTATCCAAAAATAATGAAAGCATAGCTGACAGCTAAATAGTTAGTGCTTTGACTTTTGGTTTAACAGTTCATGGCTTCAAATCTATCTTGGGTATTTGCTGCGGTTTGTAATCCATTTTAAACTGTAGTTCAAAATCAAATTAGCTCTTGTGTGACAAGGAAACCAAATTAAATAAGCCATTAAAAGTGAAAGATCATCAACTGATACATTATTTACAATCATTCAACATATCTTTAAAATTTAATGAATTCTAATTGCAAATTAGCATAATTTAATCCTTTGCTGATACTATAACTAATTGACTAAATTCCTAAATGAATGCTTACCAATTGGTCATGCTAACTGGTTTTCCTGACTGCTCATAATAATTGATTAAATTCCTAAGCTGTAAATTTCATTATTTTTAAAAACCCTCACTGATTTTCATTGAAGTTAAGTTCAAATGATTTAATGGATTTTCTAAGAGAAAAATGTCAAATTGATTTGTAAATAAGTATTCAGTATATTGAGTATATGATTTCTTAGTAATTTTGCTATTAGAAGTTTAGTAAATAGAGCATTGACAGCATATTAAATATTATCAATAACAGTTTAATTTTTAATTGCAGCTTTTTATTGGTGGATAAGATTTCCCAACTCTAACAATTTCTCAAATGTTCTTGCAGGAAGACAAAGACTATGACTTAATTGAATCTGTTAATCCAAAGTTCAATAATGCTCTCATTGGTATAAATGTGTTTAAGGATCACCCACAGTCGGTTAGATTTATTTTTCCCGATGATGTAGGTTACAAATTAGAACAAGCTGAGCTAGTTGTGATTGATGAAGCAGCATCTATTCCTTTTCATAAGCTGAAACCTTTAATTGGTCCATATTTAGTATTGATGGCATCTTCCACAAGTGGGTAAGAATTTTACATAAATTTATTTTTCTGTTATAATTTTTTTGTATTTCTTAATTTTTTAAATAAAACTTATGTAATACATAGTAGTTAAGAAAATTAACGTAATAAATAAATTATCTTTAGCGTACACAAATTTAAATTAAATTTTTTTGTTTTTATTTATTTAATGCCAATTATTAAGATGGCCTATCTAATAATTAAAAAAATTAGTGGAAATGAAATGATTTAAAATATTCGCTTTCACGAAAGACCTTAAGAAATGAATATATAAATATCTTTAAAAAGGAAATTTGAAAACTTCTATTACTTGGGGTAACAAAAAAAAATTCATGTTATCTGTTTTCCAACATATCTGCCTGGGAAGATTTTATTTCCATTTAATAAATATTTATCTGTTATAAAGACATCAAATATTATTTTAATACTGCCAACATCATTAAGTATTCTATTTCAATGATGCTGGTTTAAATAAAAATAAACATATTATATCTTATACTTTTGTTATGATTCAAGAAAATTATACATTTTGTTAATTTATTATAGTTTAATAGCATTTTTTAACTGGTTGTACCATACTTAATTAATGATTCATTAATTTTAATATCTTCTCTTGAAAAAGCTACTGTTTTCTTTTGACAATCAAGAAAATTTGTCTTCAGTACCACAGTTTCTTAGCATTAACTGTCTCCTAAGTTGTGTTGCCTTTTATTTTGTTTATGCTTAACATGTAACTTAAAAATTATTTTTTAAAATGAATGTTGTTTATATGTGTTAGGATCAAATCTACAAGTCCTTATTTGTATGACAGCATGATTGATAATTTCCGATTAGCACATCAACTTCCAAAAGAAGGTTCTTCTTTAAGCTCTTTAGCTGTTCCTTCCTTAGGTAAATGCATATGTGGCTTTGATTATATTATTTATCAACATATGTTTTTAATTTACTATTATGTACTAGTTCAGCTAGTTATACCTTTTTTAAATGTTGTTTACATTTATATTTAGTTTATATTTATGTTGGTTACATGTATTTATTAATATTTAATTGATTTTCCAGCTTCCTGTTAAACTTTTTATTATTAAATATTAATATTTGAGTTTTTATTATTAATTATTAAGTTATTTATTGATTTATTTTTCTTTAAATTGTAAATTTTACTGTAATTATCCAAAACAACTAGATTCAATTACTGTGGTATAATTTTATGCATTTTTGTGAACTAATTTTTGCAGTTCAAATCTTATGAATAAATACTTTTACAAATAAATAATAAATTTATCATTCATTTTCTAATTATATCTAGCACTGTTATTAGAAAATAAATGACAAATTTATTTTTTAGCCTTTTTAATATTAATTTATTGTTAGTTATATTGGTTTGTTGATTTTATACCAACGCTTTCGTACTATAAAGTTTGTATTAAAGTTGTAATATCATTCTAAAAATGTTTATAAAATGTAACTCATTAGTTGTGTAACTGAAATTGCTTTTTATGAGAAGCAAATTTTTTGTTTTTCCTTTAAATAATGATAGTATGACAAGCAATTTTTTCTGTTTATATTATTTTTGAATCAGTGAATATGGTTATATTTACTTTTTAAATGGTACACTAAATAAATATCTTTTCTACATATAACTATATTAAAAACATCTTTTTGCATGTATTTAAAAGTTTAAAATTAAAAGTGATTTAATACTACCAATAAAAAATATGTAAAGAAAATTTAAACACATTTGCTTACATGAAGGTGTGAAATATGCAGGATGTTTTCTTTTAATTTAATCAATTATTTTACAAACATATTCAAGTATCTAGTATATGTGAATATTTTTTTTTTGGTATCTTGAGAATTTTTCTTTTAATGTAACAGTGTTCCTAGTTATTATTCTATTCCTTTAATTAGCATTGTAAAATTTGGATTTTAGGATAATAAGTATCAAAATTGGTCTCCTCCTCAAAAACAATTATAAGAACAAGTTTCTTGCACAGTAATTGTGAAATATATTATTTGTTAGAAATTTTTTAGACAATTTAAACAAATTATGTTTATATTTTTAATTATTAACTTCCAATTATTTTATCTATTTCCTTAATACTGAAATTATATTTATAGTTTTGTATATTTGTAAATATATGATTTGTAAATTGAAATAATATTTAGAATATAAAGAATATATAATATGTATATGTGTTATTTAATTAAATTTTTAATTTTTATTTGATTGTTAAAAATAATGAAAATTATATTTTAATTAAAAACTATATACATCTATTAACAATATTTTAAAAATATTTTAAAGAATTTTTTAAAAATTTATTTTGCTGTTTAAATTTTGTGACAATCCTCTCTTATAACACCATGTAATATTTTCTGCTTTCAAAATTATTTTGGATTCTAAAGAATTTCTTAGTTGGAATATTTTTGATGTGTCTGTTTTAATCATGACTTAAACTTTAATAAACTGCCTTGTTTATTTATTTATTTTTTTTTTTACTTTTAACTTTAAAATATATTTTTTATCTTCTAGGTAATTCAGTCCAAAATATTTCTATTAAAGAACCTATTCACTATGCTGTTGATGATAATCTTGAATTGTGGCAAAACCAAATCTTCTGTTTGAATTCCTCCATATCTTCACAACTGACTCTTGGCTGCCCGGAAACTCAACAATGTCGATTGTATCCTTTTAAGATTCAAAACCTTGTTTAACATATATTTGCATTTTATGCAAATGATATTAGTTGAATTTAGAGTGTTTAAAAATCATACTAAAAATGAATTCAGTTTTAGATTTATTTCCTCTAATTAGTTAGAGTTTACATGCTCCATAATATATATATATATATATATATGAGGGTCACTCTGAAATTTTTGAGATTCAACTAGGTTTTTAACGTTATACTTCCAAAATTTTAGGTGTGTTCAAAGTAGTCTCCTCCAGCATTAATGCACTTTTGTAGACAAATTTCCCACAGATTAAATGCCTCAAGCCATTCATTTCTTGGAATAGATTAAATAATGCATTTATAACCACATCAATCTCTTCTTCTGAATGAAAATGACGTCCACAGAAGTTCTTTTTTAGATTAAAGAATAACTAAAAGTCGCACATAGTTAGATCAGGTGAATATGGCAGATGTTCAATCTCTTTAATTTGTTTTTGTTTAAGAAACTCAAAACTCAACTGTTAATCCAGCTGTATGTGAAGATGCATTTTCATTGTGAAGCACAGTTTCCTAACATTCAGTTCTTGTAGAATTTCTAGAAGACATTTAGTTGTATACCAGTTTGCGGTTACTGTATTATGTCCTTCCAACTTGATGGCTTTGACCAATCCTGTATTTCTAAAGAAAACTGCATACATCACTTTTTTCAGTGCGCATTGTTTTTTCACCATTGTCTGTGTCAGATCATCTTCAAAGATCCATGCTTTGCTTTCTTGACGTGTTGGAACATCAAAAAATGGTATGCTCGTTTCATCACCTGCTACAATTTTAGAAATGATGCGGTGCCCACCATCATTTAGCAATTTAAGAGTTTCTTTACTGATTCTGACACACTCCTCTTTTTGGTGCTCAGTTAGATTATGGGGAAACCAACGGCAAACTACCTTTTTCATATGTAATTCTTCATGAATGATTTTGTGTATGGATGCTGATCCAATTTTAACTTCCTTCTATATCATTTGATAGGTACAGCGATTATCATCCATTAACATTTTTTGTATGGTAGACACATTATCTGGGATTACTGCTAACGGTGGCCTTCCTGTGTGTTATTCATCCTTAAGAAAATTGCGACCTGTTTTAAATTCTCTAAACCATCTGAATACAGTTGCATGAGCTGGAGATTCATCCCTAAATGCTAATTGCAACTGTTGAATGCAGTCTTCTTGATTTAATCCTGTTTCAAAATCGTAGAAAATCATAGCACGGAAATGTTCTCGCATCAATTTCATTTTCTCTTCTGTTTAAAATTTATTCTACGCTAAACAAGTTGAAGAAAGTCAGTAAAAAATAGTCTTCTTAGTTAAAATACTTTGTATTTTAAAATTAAACAGTTATTTTTATTTTGTAAATTCTCATCTGTGTGTATCTCAAAAATTTCAGATTAACCCTCTTGTGCGTGTATAAATATATATATATATATATATATATATATATATATATATA
The DNA here is from genome assembly GCA_030067965.1 of Latrodectus elegans. Lineage (NCBI taxonomy): Eukaryota > Metazoa > Arthropoda > Arachnida > Araneae > Theridiidae > Latrodectus > Latrodectus elegans. Next base: position 81,968,266 of record CM057820.1, on the reverse strand, counting down.
TATATATATATATATATATATATATATATATATACACACATATATACTTAAATTAAACTTTTACATAAATATTTATTATATTTTAATTAAAATTTGAAAAATTGATGGATTTATTTTTCATTTAATTTTAGATATATATTCAAGTAAGAATTGTAAGTATAGAAACAAATGTGAATTAATAATAAATGATAAATAAAGGAAACTTGTGAAAATGGATTTTAACTTGATATAAGGTGTTTGATTGGATATTTTTTATTGTAAACTACAATACAAAAATAAATATAGTGCTAACAGTGAAAATAAATTGTTTTACATTATTTGTCTTTCATCCGAGAAGAAAGATATATTTTTTATAAATGTCATTTTAGAATTTAATATTAGATTTATTTAAATTGTGTTTTTATAACAGTATTTTATGTTCTTTTTATTTGGCATGATATTTAATGTATTCAAAATGCTAAAACATGGTAAAAATATGCTATGTTCTAATATATTATTTTTATTATAAAATATTGTATAATGAATATCTATTTTGTTACTGAGAAATATAATATTCCTTTATTCAAAATAAGATTTTGTGTTTCTCGTGATGCTTTATTTAATGATAGTAGTTTTGCTGAAAGATTTTTGCAGTCTTTAATGACCATATTTAATCAATCAAATTATGTTATAAAACCTGAAGACTTCTTGCAGCTGGCTGATTCTCCAGATTACAAAATATTTGTTTTATTGCCACCATTTTCTAATGTTTCCAGGAAAACATCTCCTGAAATTCTGTGTGCAATACTGGTAAAAATTTATTAGTAACACTGTCGATTTTATTAAAATTGCAATGCTGTTTAGATTGAAATTTAGAAAGTAATATAATTTATTTTATGTTTTATATTAGTATTACTTTTTTGATTATTATGAGGTTGATAAATACTTAACGAAGTTGCTTAATTTATCTAATACAAACTATCTGTAACTTTGTAGAAACATTTTTTAAACTTGAATGTTGCTAGAAATCATTATTTGTCAAAGAATAAAGTTCAAATTTATTATGTTTACCAATTTTAAAATTATGATGCTTTTCAATAAAATGCATTTTTCATAACTTTGTAAAACCATTCAGTTAATTTAAAAAGTATCATGAAGGTTATTCAATAAATGTCATGAAAGGTTATTATTCAGAAATATTATTTAATTGATATGTAAACAGTTTTATTAGTGACAATAAATGCAAATTACTAAAGAAAATTTTTTTATACCTTTAATAGCACTTTTTTGGTATTGTTTGTGATGCATGCGTAGTTTTTGTATAATTTATTTAGAATAACAATTCTCAAATATTTTAAGTAACAAAAAAATAACCAAGAAATTTTTACAAAAAGATAACCCAGAAATTTGTACAATTTTCATACTGAATGGTATTAAACAGTACTGTGACATTTTCAAATTATTAAATTTTATTTTCACTATACTAATGAATTTTATTTCCACTATGCTTTTATAGGAATGATATCATAAGCACGCAATGAATTTTCTTTCAGGACTCTTAATTATTTTATATGTTTATTAAATGCCAGTATTTTGAAATTTGAATAATAATGTTCATGCAAAAGTTTTATTATTCTTTCCTATTACAATACTGCTATTATGGTAATTTTTATGATAATGTATAAAATGTTGAGTTTTATTTATATATTTCAAGGTGCATTTGGAACATGGGATTCCATTTAATATTGTTCACTGTGGATCTAATTTATCTGAACCAACTCCTAAATGTTTTAATGATTGGAGAAAAGACAAAAACTTTATATCAGTACAAGGTGTTCACATTCTAAATATTGCTACACATCCTAGCTACAAAAGAGTATGTTGATGTTTTTTGTTTTAAATATAATTTACAATATTTTTAATAATAAATGACTCTGGTTTTCCACAGTTCTTATGAACCTAACACTGTGAAAAATAAAATTTCATGATATATTGGTTTAATATTGCATAAAATAAATAAAACACTATGGAATAAATTTAAAACAGGTTAATAATTCCTCAACAGTTTGATATATATATATGTATGGACTGGAGGAATACATGGTACAAACAAAAATCCTGAACACAAATGTATTGAAATAAATTCCTCAGGATCAACAAAGAAGTATACACCAGAGATCATTTAATAAAAAAGTTTTTGATCGAATGTAACAAGTGAATTTTTTTAGTTAATATTTAGTTAATTTAAACTGTGAAATATTTTTATTTTGATGAACTATATATATATAAATGCATTTCCTTGGTTTCCTAATTCTATAATTTTAAATCTGGAAGTTTTTTAAAAGTTATTTACATTTGAATAAAAAAGTAGACTTAAGTATATTAAAATTTTATGTAAAAGAAAATGTTTTTTCTAAAATGAAATTATTATGGAAAAATATTTTGAAGCTTTTATTTTAATTCAAATATGTTTAACAAATTTTTGACCATAATTTACATTTCAAAAAATTTGCTAAGTCTAATCCAATCAAGAAAAGTATAAACTTTAATTAAGTTTTGATATTTTTTAAACAGTTTTAAAGTGATAAGTTTCATCTATTAATAAAAAGCTGTTAATCATTTTGAAAAGATTACTTCAATATTTGAATTATATTTTTTTAAAGTAGATTTGTTATCATTAGAATGATTTATCAAGTGTATTGAAAAATCTTATTTAGTACATGAATATAAATTATTTAATGTAATACAATGCATTATATATGTGTATTTATATATTTTATTAAATATATATGTATTATTAAATATGTTATTTATTGCATAAAAATTAAATTTTTTTAATTAAAAATGAGAAACAGTTAATTTCTCCCAACACTGAAATTTATCTCTACTTTTTTTTTCTTTTTAGATGGGATATGGTTTACAAGCATTTAAATTATTGCAAGAATTTTATGAAGGAAAACTAATATCCCTTGAAGAATTACAACTGTCGTGTGATATTGGAGATGAAAGGTGTCAAGATGATGATAAAACTATAGAAATAGAAGCTCCACTTTTATTACATTTATCCAAAATAAAACCTGAGAGAGTTGAATTTCTCACAGTTTCCTTTTGTTTAACAGATGTTATATTCAGGTAGTAGTGTTATTTACTTTGTTTTTTCTTAATCATAAAATATTGGAAACTAATTTTGATTTTCCTTTTTTAATGATAAAAATAATATTATTTGTAGTAAAAAATGAACTAACACTTTTCATGCCACCTAGTGGACATCCTAATGGCTGAAGTCTGTTGTGAACTGTTTTAGTATATCTACTGTATATATTGCCTTTCAAGAGGACTTTTCATTCATAAAAGGCTCTAATCACATGTCAAAAGTCAAGAAACTCGGAAAATTCCTAAGAACCCATTCTAATAAACATGTATACAAAAGGGAGTATTGTAACAATCATCTGCCATTGCTCAACAATTTTTGGAATTTAGGCTGTGAAGAATATTATTCTACCCTTAGGACATGGAGATCCATCTAATACCTGTGTCAGTTGAAAAGCTAATGAATACCAGAACTGTTGAATGATTCACATTTTAAAAATATTAAAACAAATTTGATATCAAACATTGTCAATTTTCTAGAAGTGTATAGTATTCCAATTTTACATTTATTCTTTTGCAGCAGCAATTTATAACAGCGCACATCCATCATTCACAGCAAATATATAAAATATTTTTGTTATGAATGATTCGTTTCAATGTTATTGTTTCACTAAATTTCATACAATATTTTTTCTCTTCAGATTATCATAACATATCTATTATTCACTTATCCATCCACATCAAAATTTTTATTGTTTCTTATTTAGCAGTTTTATATGCTTTAATAATCCTCCATCCTTTGGTTGTTCCTCTAGCTTAGTACTTGTGGTTTCCATGTCTTTTGACTTTTGAATTTTTCCCATTGTGTGTAAATAATTATTGTTATTATTAATTGTTATATTATTGCTAATTAACCATAAAGTTTTTCTGTGATTGAGTTTAATTTGTAATAAACAGTGCATACAAATCCTCATGTCTACCCTTCAATAGAGTGCTGCTGCCTTCTCAATTGTTAATGTCAAAATCAACATTTTTAAAATTCGCTTTTGCTATAAGTATGATTTTCTGCGTGAGAAATAGATTAATTGGTAAAAGTTCTTAATGAATGTAATAATAAATATTTGTTTTATTTTAAGGCACCTTTTACTTAGAAATTTCAAACTTTCCATTTATTAAATTTTTATACATATTTGATAATCTAAATTTGCATCTATCATGTGAGAAAAACACAGAATACTGATTGGTATGTTACTTTGCAGTAAACTTCACAAAAATTATTTCGCATCATCTTACTACACTTAATATTTTATAAATTTTAAAAAAAAAAGATACTGAATGCTTATTCATTTTTTTAAAAAAATCTAATATTACAAATATTTTCCATCCTTGTTTTAAGTACAAAACAAATAAGGAATAATTGATTTCGTTTAATTTCAAAACATGATATTCAATTTAGATTTTAAAATTTCGGTCAAGCAGGAAAACATTCGTTTTTATCATTGCATTTGTTACACATTTAAGAATGTCAAATAACATTTTCTAGATTATGTTATTTTTATATGGAAATAACAAAAATAATCTATTATTTTTTAAAGTAAATTGAGTTTTCACAAAATTTCATTTTTATTTTAGTAAATTAAAACATGTATATAAATATTTTTGGATTTTTGATGGGTTAATAGTTATTGTTAATTTTAATATTGAGTCATTATAATTTTTTTTAATAAATTATAAATAAATTAATGCTTGTATAAATATGTTTAAAAATCAAATTTAAATTAATGGTTAATTTAAAATTACATTACAATATAAACCATAAGGTATTTAAAATTTTCACTATATATTTTCATTTTTGCTACTTTTATTTTATAACTATTTAATTTCATTTTTTTAAATTTTTCTCATGCTTGCTAACAGAAAACAATATTTTTAATATAAGATATTAATGAAATTATTTCAAATAAATATGAATTAATTTTTATGCAAATTAACATGGCAGTTATCTCAAGAAATGTTATTTGTAATGATAAAAAATTTTTTAATTACTATCTGTAGATTCTATTCATAATATTCTTTTAATGAGTATGAATTTAAATGTCACTTATATCTGATTACTTTTAGGTTAATAGCTCAGTTTAAATGACAATATTTTGAAATAAAGCATTATAATATGATTATTAAAAAGTAAAAAAATTAATAATCTTTGAAATATTTCTAATTAATCTTTATATAGTCTTATTAATACCTAACTATGACATTTTTGCATATTTATAATATTTTATACATTTTTATTTAAATTTTTTACTTATTAATATTTTATATATTTTTGCATATTTATAATATTTATATATAATATTAATAATGGTTATACAGTATATTTAGTGCTTGTAAATTTAGGGCTACTAAATCAAAGTAACAAATGAAAATATCTCATTGTTTTCTATTTTTTATAAATAATTTATATGTTTTTCCTTATTTTATATTACTATAGTAAAAAACTTGCACTTTTATTGAATACTTTAATTTTCTATGCATTTTAGGTTTTGGAAGAAGGCCGGCTTTGTTCCAGTGTTTCTGAAAACTGAAAAGGCAAGGCTTTTGAAATCAGTTTTAAATATATTTTTTTAAAAAAGAATTGATCAGATTTTTCTTTTTATTACAAAAGATAGAGATATTAGTTTCTATTATCTATGGTATAAATATTGTTATCAATTTATTATATAATTGAGAATAATAAGCCTTTCTCTTTAAAATCTGTAGCTAAGGATTTTTTTTTATTTATAAAAGTTAAACATTTTTAAGATCTTCATTTCAAATAACTATTAATATTAATAGTCAGCTATATGTCAGTTGTAAAATTTAAAATTTTTTGAGCATATTATAAATAAATATTAGTTGATTTTTTTCTATTTTTCAGGATTTTAATTCAAATATTTGCTTTATGTTAAAATCAATTGTTCCAGAATTCAATGTGTACTTGGAAAAAAATTGGAATAATTTTGTAAACTATTACTTTACTTTTTTGAATTCTGAAGGACAGACTTTCCCATCATCATTTGCTCTTAGTTTCTTACATGCAAGTGACAATTTTGAAATTATCAAAGGTAAGTGCATTTTTCTGAGTATATGCACTCTTTATTCACATACATACACATATTATATTATTATTATAGAAATAAAGAGACTATTTAAATTTTTATGCTAATGTTACTTAAAATTGAATTATGTATAATTAATTATTTAAATTATTTCTTATTTAAATAATTAATTAATATAAATATTTCAAAATTATTGGAACCAATTGTGCATTATATCGTTTTAATTTCTATAATTTTAACATTTTAAACTTGATGTTTTATCCTAATTAATTTCAATGATTATTTATATTATACTGCAAAAGAATAAATTTAACTGTAAAAAATCATCCAGGCTTGGGAACATGTAAATGTGGTAAAAGAAATGTCACAGTTTTTCAGCACCATAATAGTGAGGACTCATCCAATGTATGCTTATATTGCTCTGATGCCATTTTTTAAAGTAATTCTCGAATTCATAAGAAAATACATCTGAATGGCTAGTTTTGAAGATTTCCAAAAGGGACAGTTTTAACTTTTAACATTATTCTATTAATAATTATCTATTTTCAAGATTAGTTGCATAAAGTGTCTAAAAAAGTAAATTGAATTGGTTTATATTAATTATTGCTTACCATTGATGAATTAGAGAAACATTGTATTTAGATAAAATCAGAGCAAGCAGTCAGCACATAAATGTTGGAAATTGAATTGTGTTGTTCATTAAACACACAATGTTTATTTTCATAGTAATTAATTCTGAATTTCATAAATGTATATAAAGTTTTGATTTTATTATAAATCTAAATACTTAATTTATTATTTAAACTCATTTTTATAACCTTTTTATTTAAATTCAGACAGAATTTTTGCAATGTGCTATTTTCATAATTAATTTTTTGGGAATCATTTAATGTCTTAATTACAAATTTTAGTTTAAACTAGTCATTCATTATTTAATTTAAATCCAACGTTCTTTTACCATATTAAGAATTTTTATCCATGTAGTATGTACCTTTGTGTCACTTGTTCTTTCTGTTATTTTACTGATCTTGTAACTTAATAATTAACATTCTATATTTCTATTCCTTAGTTAGTGAATTTGATTTTGACCCTAAGTATATATACTTTTAGTTAGGAATTCACTTAAATTTTCTGATGGAGTAACAATAACCATCTTATATGAAAAATAATTGTAATGTGATCACTAAATTAAGCCAAACCTAAATTTCCTATTATTTCTATTTCAAAATAAATGATTAATATTTTTTTCTAGAATTAGTATTTCTTATCTAAAAAATTTATAAATAGCATATTTCATTCATATTATTAATTATTATAGTGGCCATTTTTAGTTAGTTTAAATGCTATTTTTTATCTTAATGTTATTTATATTTCTCATATTTAATTATGTTTTAAACATTTTCCACTATTCTTTTAATTCCTTATTTTTATTCTAGAACTTACTAAACAAGAAGTAGACATATACCTGAAACCTTATCAAATGAAATCCCTTGAAAAGTATTGCTTAAATCTTCAAGATTTACACTGCATAATACATTTAGTTCCAATTCTTTCAAAATTATACTTCAAGAAATATTTCAAAGATTTACATATTCCTGTTGCTCAAGAAGTAGGAATTGGTTTTATGACTTTATTTGTAAAATAAATGATTCACGTTTACTGTTTTATACAATTACATTTTTGTTATTAAAGATTTTTTAGCTGATATTATATATATATATATATAAATTTATATATATATATATAAATTTATATATATATATATATATATATATATATATAAATTTATATATATATATAAATTGTTTACGAATGTTATTTAAATTTTACGAAACATTGTGAGAATAAAGTAAGAAATTTTAAATTATAGAATTCTCCTAAATTATTCTAGTGTTATATTATTTAATTTTATAAAATTTATTTTTGTTTGTGTGAATATAATGTACAAATATTTGAAATTTCAGTATATTTAATTTATTCACTTGAATATTTTTTTGAAAATATTTTATATGTATTTTTTTCAATATAACTACTTATATTTATTAGTTTCGATATAACTACTATATATATTTATGAACATTTTTAACAACTTGTACTTTTAGCAATGTAATTAAAATAATTTATATGGTATAAATTTTTTATTTTATTTTATGGGGCATTCTAATTCATTTTTTTATCTTAATGATCACCATCATTGTAATAGCAAAATGTTTCTAATCCATTATTTTATTAAAATATTATTTCAATTTATCTTGATTAATTTTAGTTTGAATTTGCTAGTTTTATGTTGATTATTATTTTTGTGATATATGGCAATTAAACTAAGTTAATTTCATTTAGAGTTTTAACAATTAGTATTGTTATTAATTTATAAAATTGTTTTAAGATAAAACAGGAAAATAATTAAATCTATTACATTTCTCTGAATAATTTGATCCTAACCTGGCATAATAGTTTGAGTTTCCAGTTTAATATAAGGAGAAAATGTCACTGTGTTTGTTCATTAGTTGTTAAACTATCTGTGTTATTCTTTTTCTAAGCAATTCTTTTTGTGGAGTGCATAACTTAATTGATAAATCTCTCTTGATTTGGAAAAGAGCTTTCATGTTGACCAGACTTCACATATTAACAAGTAATGAACTTCTTAGTTTAATTTGGAAGTTTAGACAAAAGATTGTCAAAGGTCAGGCATATTGTCTTCATTGCTTGTAATGGTACAAAATAAAAATTGGTTGTTTTAGTGAGTTGGAGATTTAACTGGTTAACCAACTATTGCTACCAATAATTCAGATACTCTTAATTTACAATTGTTATCAATAATTATTTTGTTAATAATTTGTATTTTAATAATTATTCACAATTAAAACTGTCACTTAGAATATATTACATTTGAATTATAACAGAAATATTAGAATTTTTGAATTTTGCAAAAAATATACTGTACACATAGTCATAGCTAAAAGAAGAGGAGCTTCTTTTATTGTCTTTACACATAAAAAAATACACAATATTTAATTTATCTTTGTTTGAATTGGTTAAAAATTTGTTTTCGCATTTTTGCATAGTTAATTTACTGGTTATGTCAGCAAGGAATAACTTTTAAACCTTTTTTGTACTCATTTATTTTGTTTGTTTGTTGATATTAAAATGAAATTTAATATGATATGAAATAATTAAAATGATATGAAATTTAGAAATCTGATTAAAACAAAATGTTTTTTTAAATTTTTTATTGCATTATTAATGCTACATTAATTTTCAATGAAAAGTTATATGTATATTAAGTAAATATTTTCAAAACGGTTTAAATAATTCCTGTAATTTTAAAAAGCTACTTAATATGTGTACTGAGAAGTATTTGTGAATTTATCTTAATCCACATGTTAAGAAAACTTATCTAATGTAAAACAATTACAACAAATTGATAAATATAATTTATTTGTTGTATTTAGTGTGACTTAAGGTAATAAATAGGATTTATATATTTTACAAAGACTTTATATCCAATTATATGATACAAAGATAGGATTATACTATTAAATGAATTGTGATTTTAAAATGCATCTTTTGTATACCAAGTTTTTTAATTGTAACTTTTTGCTATACTCAATTAAAAAACAATGACTAAAACTCTTAATAAAAAATAAATTTCTAAACATCATTTTTCCATATATATTTTGAACATGTTTTAAAATTTTTCAATGTGTAATATATTAAAGTAAATGCAATATTTTTATTTGGCATATATTCTATTAACTTACTTTTTATTGTTGTAATTATTTGTAATATAAACATATATCTATCTATAAATATATATAAATATTTGTTTTAGGAAATTTCCTGTATGTGTGATATTCCTAAAAATATATTATATCTGAATAATTAAAATAAACTAAAGTTGAATAATTTTCAATTATTATGTAATTTTTAAGAATATTTAGAAAATTAATATGTTAGAAATTATCTGATAATTGTATGCTTCACATTGATATTTATTATGTAATTTACTTACTTTTAAGAATTTAATTAATTTTCATCCATTTGTCTCTAAATGTGTTTAGTTTTATTACTATTATTTAATCTATTAAATTTTTTAGGCTATATTACTATCATTTGGACTGCAAAATAAATCAATTGACAAGATATCTAAAGATCTTGGATTACAAAATATTCAAATTCATGGTCTTCTTAATCGAACTATAAGAAAACTTGCTAACTATTTGACAAACATTATTGAAAAAACAGTTGAAAGTACACTAATCACATCAGACATCAAAATGGAACCTGTTTTACAAGATTTAAATGAAGAATTGGTAAATTTTAAATGTTACATAGTTATTTTAAATAACTAATTAAAAAATTTCAGATAATTGCATAGTATATTTTGATTTTAGGAAGAAGCAGCTAACCAAATTCAAAAAGAGCAGGAACAAAAATTGCAAAATATTGATATAGACATTTCTCAGTATGCTATTAAAGGATCTGAAGATGAATGGCAAAAAGCGCTTTTTAGTGGGCGTAAAACACTTGTTAGCATTAAAAGGTGAGTTAATATTTAAGGGATAATATAATAATTGAATTCATTTTATTTAAGCATTTTATAAAAGCTGCTAAAAGCATCATATCTATTAAAATGAATTTTATATAAAAAAAAATATTGGTTTTGACTGTAAAGTGCTTGTCCATAATTAAATTTTTGAATCATTTGATATCATTTCATTCCTTCTTTAAGTTAGAATAGAGTGGTTAAATCTAGAGTCGAAATTTTAAAGTTTGTATTTACTTTATAATAAAATTTAAAAGTCATTTTTAGTAACATGCGTTGGATCATTTAGTGGTAGAACAGCATGTAATCAGGAAAACCCTAAAGGTTAAGATGCATTTGACACCACTTCCCCACCATCTATAGAACCAAGCTTGCAGCCAAATGGTTAGCGTTCTTTCCTTCGGTTCAACAGTTCGTGGGTTCGAATCCTTCCTTGGGCATGGATGTTTGTAGTGGTTCTAATTAGACCTCTTGTGCAAAAAAAAAAAAAAAAAAAAAAAAAAACACTGTTGAGTGACAAACAAACAAAACCACCATCTATACAAATGGTATAAGGTACTATCAATGTTCATCATGTTTCAGTCACTTACTATTCCTATGTCATTTTAAACCAATGCTTTTCAATTTCTGTGAAGGCCCATAAATCCAACCTTTATTAATCATGCAAAATGCTGTGCTATAGCAGGAAAATGTGCAGCTTCTTGTTACTGATATTGTATTATTCTTCCTGGAAAAAGAATAAGTTTAATGTTTGCCCTAGACAGCATTTTCCTTAGAACTCACCTTGATGGAAAACATATGGTTAATGATTGCCAATCAAATGATTCATCACCATACACTAGTCTTTATAGTTGATGAACTGTGCCATCATTTAGAAATTGCATTGGCAATTGCACTAGCACATTGCATCCAATCTCTGATTCAATCCTTTGGTGTGTCAAGTGCTGTTATTGCTGCCACAGTTTGTAATTCTTGGTATTGCTTTCTCAAGATCTATACTTATATATTGCTAAAAAAGTTAATTTATTTCCAGTATAATATACTGATCTGGCAGTCAGTATATTGTACTGGAATATAAATGGTTTGCAATCTTGCCTTTAAACAGTCTATGGGTTCGAATTCCACCTCAGATGTTTGTAGTGGTTTAGAATCCACTTAAAACCATAGGTTCTGAACTAGATATTTATCATATGCAAAAAATGATTGTTGAGCAATAAATAAACCATCAATTTATTATACTGTATATTTATGTACTGTATTAGTGTACTGTACAACTTGTATGCAGTATAATATGTAATTAGTATCATAGTATACTAAATATGCATTATATTATATACAAATTATTATGATATTTAATATCTTTTTTCTTTTTCAATTATTTGATTTTCAAATCAATTATTTGCATTTTTTCTTGGTTCAACAATATAAAGAGAAAGTAATGCACTATATGACATTGAAAAATGTAATATTTTGAATTAAAGCAGAGAATGCATAGCTGTGCCACTATCTCTGAAACAAGCCATTCTCTTTTATAAACTATTCATATTATCTTTTTCTAACAATCTGTTTAGTGGATGCATGTTAGTGTCTACCTACTGTGATTTGGCACATTAGCCAACTTGTTTTCATTCTGATCACTGAATATCCTTGATATAATCTTTTATCTACTGAAAGTGTCTTAATCATTGGTATGTTGTCATTTTCTGTACTTAATGTTTTCTTTAGAAAAATTTACTAAAAGATTATGCTAACCAGTAGAACAACTTAATTATTGCATCTATTGTTTCTGTCTTTAAACTCTAATATCTGGTTTCATTTGTCCTAGAATAAAACACCTTTTAAATCATTTGGATTACTCTGTACTGCATCTACCATGCATTCACAGTTTTTCATTTTCACTATCACTTTGTGTATATATGTACACATGCATACACACATATATACATATATATAATATGTATGTATATTTCAAAGTTTGTACCATTCCTAAAAGCTCCTGGAAATTCTTGATTTTTGGAATTTTGAGTTGATTTCAAGAAAATAGTAACTTTTGGAAGCTTTTAATTTTTAATATTTTATTAAAAAGTACCAATTTTGTAAATTTTTCATTTTAGAGGAAAAAATTAGTTTTGGTATCCCCCACTAAATATAAATAACATTTCAGAAATATTATGTATACAAAACTTAGATCATAAATGCAGAATTGCCAATTTATACAGTTTGTTCATACAATGTGTAGTTTTTAAGCAGTCTCTTTTTGCTTCAGTAAGTTCTTCCTGCATTTTAGCTTGTAATATAGTGGATTTGCTTGGGTTTCTAATTTCACAAGTGCTAAAAAGACTTTAGAGGAATATTACATTGTTCTTTATTAAAATAATATGAAATTTCTAGCTGAAGTATATTGACTGATTGCTCTGAAACGGTTACATTATATTGAAATTTGTAAATAATAATGTCTAAGGTAGATATTTCATTTCAACCTCTAGTTCATCAAACCATGAATAAACAGGCCCTATTTTATGAATAGAAGTACTAATATTTCATCTTTGAAAGATCTATCTCCTGCATAAAACAAAGTTTGCTTCACAGGGTAAATGTGGTCAGCTAAAACCTCTCTATACTTCTTGTCAGTGATTCTTCTTTTAGGATTACGATTGGGCTAATAGTAGAAAACCTATGATGGGCTAATAATACAATTACCTATGCCATAACAGCTTACCAGCCTTTATGCCTTATAGTTTGAAGTTTTTTTGCGAGAAATAGTGTGAAAGCTGATTTGTCTAGCCATGTAATTACCTATCAATTATTAGTGGACCAGTTTTGGGTTATTGCATAAAAGTAGATGATGTAGGCATTGGCATTTGGGAATTGGCTTGAGAATTTATTACTGCTCTGATGAAAAATTCAGTTATGAAGATGTCTCTTATAATCACTGATATTGAAGAATCCAGTTATTGTGTTAGTGCCATAGTTATTTTGGCTATTGTTATTTTAATTTTTTCGATATTACAGTTTGCTTCCATACTCAATTAAGTAGCACTAATATTCAGCTTCTACCATTCACTAATCAGCTTCTACTATTCATTGTGTACATTTATTGCTATTAGACATCACATCTTTAAATGCTCCTAAAAAACAAATGATTCATATCAGTTTTTGCAACTAGTTAAGCTCTTCTGTTTTGGCTTCTTTGAAAACATATGAAGCCTGACATTTCATACTTTTGACAAAAATATCAGACCTTATTTAACTTCATTAAAACTACCTCATATCTACCACAATCTTATCCCCTTCCTCCAAAAAATGTTGCTCAGTTATATTAATGCTTATTAAATGTATTCTTAAATTCAGCATTATTTACAGAGGATTACAACATTATGAGAACCACCCATATATGTTTTATATGTACAGGGGTGTTTGTGCACATACAACCGGATTAACAGTTGAGTTTCTTAAACAAAAACAAATTAAAGTGATGGAACATCTGCCGTATTCACCTGATCTAGCTATGTGCAACTTTTGGTTATTCTTTAATCTAAAAAAGAACTTACGTGAACGTCGTTTTCATTCAGAAGAAGAGATTGATGTGGATATAAATGCATTCTTTTCATCTATTCCAAGAAATGAATGGCTTGAGGCATTTAATGTGTAGAAAATTCGTCTACAAAAATGCATTGATGCTGGAGGAGACTGCTTCGAACACACCTAAAATTTTGTAAATAAAACTTTAAGAACCTAGCTGTATCTCAAAAATTTCAGAGTGACCCTCGTATTATGAAAATTATTTTCTATTTGAATTATTTATTATTTTATAAATAAAAGCAATGTATATATTTTGTAAATTTTTATAAAATTTATCACTTAATTCTTTATATTTATAAATTTTATTTTAAAATATGTTTAAATGTTTAATTTTACTAAAGCCATATATCTAATGTTTCAAAGATAATATAAATATTCAAACCCAGATTAATATATATATAGTTTATCTATATACACTGACACATACTATTGTTTAAAATTTCAATTTGATGTATTTGGCTGTGACATCAAATTAAGTTTAAAATTAGAAGTGCCTGAAACATGATTGTGCAAACTGGAAATATTTAAGGGAAAACAGTCAAAAATTAAAAAGTTGTGTGAAGTTCATAAAAAATAGTCAAAATTTTCATGAAATATAAAAAATAACATATTAAACCTTGTTGGTGAAATTGATAATTACTTTTCACTATGAAGAGTGAAAGTCAAGAAAAATGTGGATATAAGGGAGGAAAATTTTTTGCTCTCTCTAAAAGATTAAGACTTTTTCATCTGTATTTCTTTAAAAATGTATTGCTTTAGTTGGCCTTTATCTCTTCAGTGACTGATAGTTGGATTCAAACAATGTCATCTTATTTTAGGAGAATCAATTATCTATGTCTCTTGGATCATAACGCTGTTGTATATTAAAACATTATTAAGGTAGTTTAGTACACATAAATATGTGATGCTCTCACCCCTTTACTTATAGAATCTTTTCATGAAAGCCCATTTCTGTGTTCTGTCCTGTATCTAAATGTCAGAACTCATTGGAACTAAAACAAATCCCTCTGATTGAATGAGGACATGAGAATTTTTTGCATATTTTAATTGATCCAAACAACCATATATTTCTTTGCAACACTTCCGAATTGTGGTATGATACAAATAAAAAATATCCGTAATGTTGAATAATTTGAGGCTGACTTATTAGATATTTTGAAAAATGAAATAAATATTTTCATTTAAAAAAAATAATGAGAACACAATGGAGAATTTAGGATTTGTGTGTTAAAAATTGCAGATTAAATTTTTTTTAAATGTCTTTGTTTATAAGTTTTCATTATTTGTTTTCCTAGAAAAACAACTATGTCTTTTTAGTATTTTGACTGTATTTACTGTATTTTTTAAAGTTCATATTTATGAAAAAATTTTTTTGTTTTCATTAAAAATGATGATAATTTTAAATTATACAAAATTTTTTAATTTATTGAGTTCTTTTATTCAGCTTTTTATTTTAAAAGACTTATTGATCACCAATACATATAAATTTGCAGTAGTTATTATGTCCAGCCCTATTAATTTAGTAATAAAAAATACTGTATTTTTAGTTTCAATCAAAATTTAATTTTTTTTTTCTGTTATGCAATAAAAATACCAGTTTTTAAATATATTATTCCATTAAAACTGTACCAGTTTCTCATTAATTGATTTTATGATTTCCTATAATTTACAAAAAAGTTATCTCAGTGTTGGATATTTTAAAAGTTTAATATTAAAGTTCAGTTAAAAAAAAAATC
Organism: Latrodectus elegans; assembly: GCA_030067965.1. NCBI lineage: Eukaryota > Metazoa > Arthropoda > Arachnida > Araneae > Theridiidae > Latrodectus > Latrodectus elegans. Next base: position 81,952,235 of record CM057820.1, on the reverse strand, counting down.
ATCTTCCTTTTTAAATATTGTCTCATTATAATACTCAGATTATAATATTTTATAAAAACGATGTATAAATTAAAACATTTTGTTCATTTACAAAATTTTATGTTCTGAGTATATATATTAAAACTTGATTATATGTGTCTTAATTACCGTTCCAAGAAATTTAGTGATTTGTATCTTAAATTAAAATTTTGCTCTAAAACATTTTAAATTTGCTTTTTAAACATTTTTTTATTTTCATTTCTTTCTAGCATTAAGAAAAAAGTTGAAGTTGATGATCCAATAAAAAGTGAGAATAAACGAAAGTTTAAGAAGCCTATGAAAAAAAAGAAGAGATGATACTTATTTATTAAATTGACTTTATTATGTTTTGTATATATGCTTTTTTTATTACTGGATACTGTATTTATTAAAATAAAATCCTTTTAAAATAAGCATTACAAATCTAATATTTAAATAATGCTAATTTATACATATTCTTCATTATGAGTAGTAGGGTATTTGAAAATCTGTATTATAATTTAACAAAGTTAATGAAAACAATATTAAATGAATATCCTAATTGGAAATCTCCAAGCCATATTAATTTTAATGCAGGCATGTTGTAGCGTTCGTTTTTTCAACTTGTATCTGTTGGTTATGATATCATCAAAAATTTGTAGAACGTTTATTATCTTAGCGCCGTGATATTTTTCCTTCTTAGATTTACCAAGTCTTAAATTTAGTTATTTACAAAAAATGCGATCATAGTTGATGCAACTCCATATTAACCACTTTATTAGATGTTTTTCTTTCTTCTCTGTAGCATATCTTGTTTGTAGATCGATTATTTTAAATGACTAAGAAGTAGATAAGATGGAGATCTAAAGTATGACGTGTCAGTGCAAATAAAATATTTCGGAAGCAAGAGAAGTGCTCTGAGTGACACATGTTTACCTTCTAGAATAAGTACTTTTCTTATAAATGCAGAATGCTGTTTTCAATGATTACCACACTTGATGTGTTACATTCGTGTAGCAATAATAACAGATTTCTAGAACATCAGCTTATGTGATCACTGAAGTATGAGAGTTGCAGGAACTAATTTTCCAGATACATATGTATATATAAAAGATTATTTCTGTACAAAAACATTATTTCACATAACAAGCAAACAAGACAACTGTTCTTTATTCCAGAAACAAAAACATCAAAAATTGGAAAGATTTGATGACATTTTCTTGAAAGATTTCAGACATAAAGCCGAAAAAGAGGGATTTATTTCCCTGAAAAATGAATATAAGGGTTCATTATTCACAGGAAAGAGTAGCAAAATAAATTCAAATTGTTGTATGAAAATTTTAAAAACGTTAAGTCCTTAAAGTTAAAAGATAATCAAAATAAAATTTATTATTAATAAAAAATTTAAAATAACTTGATAAATGTCGTATGTGTACATAAAACATACTTCAAAGAAAATTGTGATATCAGTTAATATTTATTATCAGCAATAAATTTAGAACTAACATAATTTAGGAGATGTAAGAAGCATTAATAAACACGTGAATAAATTAAGCTAAGGAATCGTCATTTGCCTGGACTATTTCCAAGACAAATCGTGCATTGAACATTGAAAGTTTTTGAAGATTTGAACTTTATTCTCTTAGTTCATGACAAGTTCTAAAATTTTAATTTTTATGTTAATCGCCATTTAATTTAATTTTATACTCCAATGATTAAAATAGACATTGTGATGAATGTCAATTAAGGGATGTGCTGGAAAAAAAAGATTTATGTATGCAAGTGTTAACGAAAAAGAGTTTACACACATACACACACACACATATATATATATATATATAAATGTTGAATGTAAAACACTGTTAATGGAATTAAATATCGTTAATTTAAACATGTGTATATATTCAAATATCCTAATATATGAGTAGAAAAATTAACATTTTTATAAAATAAATAAGTGAAAAGTGTGTAAAATATAGAGTGCATCAAAAAATGTATACGCAATTTGAGCCGTCATAGAAAATACTTTGTTCTACCAAGTTCAATAGCTGAAAATGGAATGCTTAATGTCTAGTTTGGAACATAAATGCACTTTTTCTTGCAAATGTAACTACTTTTAAAAATGGCAGCCATCAGCATCACTATTTCTGAATACGAATCATCAATGATTTCGTACATCGTACCAACGTGTCCTATGGTATTTCTGCGTATACCACACTTGAATCTTATTCCAAAGTGTATCGGATTTCGTGGTTTACGTTTGTATATACCAGATTTCGTGGTTTACGTTTTTATGTCTTTTTTTTTTTTTTTTTTTTTACTGTGGCCCATTAGAAGAAATTCGTCGGTGAGTGAGGATGAAACTCGATTGTCCCTCTACGTCCTATCCACTGGCCTGGAAAATTTTGATCCTGGTATACTGGTGCGTCGTGATTTTGTGACAATGCACTGTGTTACTGTATATAAAGCTTGCACATTACTGTATAATGTGCAAATGTGAGAGAATATGAAATCAAGTATTGTTAGGTACATTTTATATGTAACATTACCTTCAGAGCGGAAAGTCCCTATAAATCTTGCAGACAAATGACATTACATTATTTATTATTCATGTCACACTACTTTCTCTCAGAAATTTAACTTTGTAGCACGAGAAATATGCTTTCTGTGACAGTTCAAAGTGCGTATACGTTCCATATATAATGAAAACGATAGTTGGAATATGGAAAGAAATTATATGAGATTTGGATAAAGACATTCCAATTTGAGATCTACGATGAAGTTAAAGGTTTTTACATTTTTTAAAAATTTGAATCAATTCCAAGAATTATTTAAACTATGTGAAGCTTTTGAATTAGGTTTATATCTGAGTTTCTTACAGATTTTGAATTTTCTTGTAACAGTGGAACGAAATTGTCAATTATTCTTGCATTGGTATTGAAATTTGATTATATGAGGCTAGAGAGTTTCATTAAAAATGATAATTTAACAATTTTAAAGAAATTCTAGCTCAAAATTGTTAGTTGATTTTATATTATTTGCACCCTGTAATCAAGATGGCATAATGAAGAACATAAAAAGAGAATTTCTGAGTCATTTTTAAAAATTGATTCGTTTATTATTGATAACGAAATGAGCGACGCATTCTGTCTCTCAATTCAACAATTTATGGATTTGATTTGCACCTTAAAGATAGATGTTTGTTTGTACTATGGTACGAAATTTATTTTAACTTGTCTCTTTTAATTCTCTTGTCGAATTTGCTCTCGTTCTAAAGCGATCATAGATCGAGAAATAGATCAAATTGCTGACTCATTTAGTGCATTGTCTTTATTTTACTTTAATCAAATTTTTAACAATTAGTTTACAGCTTTAATGTGTTACGTTATGCAAAATCGCACACTATACAGAAATAAATACAGAATTTATAGAACAGGAAAAATATGCCGTGAATGTTGCTTTTTTTGTTACTTTATCTCGTGCATTGAGTTCTTTTAAACTGGGATGTTTCTCATATAAATCATTTAACTTATATGTACTGTTTAATTTCAAACATTTTTAATAGTGAACCACAAATGAGATTTGTAACATGCATGTTCTCTGTTTTGCGTGCATGCATGCACGCACACACACACACACACACACATATATATACACACATGTTATTATTTTTTAATGTAGTAGCTTATTTTTGGTGACTCGAGTCATGAAAAAATAAGCATGTGAGAATGAAATATATATTGTAAAAGCGTAGCAACTTTTGGATTTACCTAAATATTCTAGGCGAATTGTTCCCGATCTTCATCTCCTGTCACTTTCACGAAAGCAATTCCAATATTCGTTCAAATACATAGTTATTCATACTTTGCAATTAATAATTATCCAACGAAAGATTTTTTTCAATAATATGTATTGTAGTAATTATGATAGGTCCTGACTCTGATAGCCAATAAGGAGCATATTTCTTCCGATATTTAGGTTTCTTTAAAAGTATCTTTAATTGATTAGAATCTGTACACATTTATGTTAAGTATTTACGCCAAAACTTTTGCAACTTTCTTTTGGTGATGTTTTGAGGTAGTAAATTGAACATCAAGCAAACTTATTTGGTCGAGCAGATAGATAAGCGGGATTCATTAAGTCAGTTTAGTTACAAATTTTAATTTTTTTTTATATAAAAGCCATTTTCAAATTAACGAATGACATTGATTCTTAGGAATCCTTGCATTCCCCTTGTGCTATAGTCCATCGGATGCATGTTAAAAGGGCCATGCCACTTTATTTTTAAAACCACAGAAGAAAATTGCCTTATATCATTATACTTATTACTTTTTCTATATTGTTAAAAATGCATAAATATTTATATTCACCAATTTTATCCTTTATATAATTAAAACTTACTTTTAAAATATGGGGAAAGCCTAAAGTGGTATATACTGGGAAGATGTGTTTTGGGCGACAAGTTTTATCTCATCTTTGTTCTTAAGATCTGTAAATACAGTGATAAATCAGTAAAGTCAAGCAAGAGTCTCCTGAGGATTTACTATGCCTTAAAGATAGGATAGAGCGCTTTTTAATAATCAAACCAGGAGCTTTTTTTTTTTTTTTTTGGATTGATGGTATTTTAATAATTGAGGGTTTACTGTGTCTTAAAGATAGGATAGCGCTTTTTAAACTGAAAAGGCCCTGGTTTGATGATTAATCTTTACTTAGATGTCATTAATTCTCTTTGCATTTTTGTTTTTAACTAAATTTATTCTTCATTTTTATTTCCATCAAAATACGTGATTTGAATAACTGGGAAAGGAAGAGCTGGTTTAGTTTGGTTTGTTTGTCGCTTAACAGTCATTTTTTGGACACGAGGTCTAATTAGACCAGGACCTACGGGAAAGGAAGAGCATTTTAAAAGTGTATAAAATGTGCACTCAGCTTAAAGCATGATCTTTTTATACAACAGCAAGATTGTTAGACTCAGTCTGATAATCTCATTTAAAAATAAGCTATAATACAGAAATTTCAAATTTTTTATGAAGTCTATATTGGATTTATTAATATTTAATATAAATTATTTTATGATTCATAAAATTTTTTTTTCCCTATGGTTAAGGAATTAATACTTTAAAACACTTCAAATATTCAAAATTAAAAAAAATAGGTTATAGGAAATCTTGTTAATTATTTTGTATTTTAATAAATGAGGGTTTACTATGTCCTAAAGACAGGATAGCACTTATTAAAGCGAAAAGTCTCTGGTTTGATGATTAATATTAGATGTTGCTTTTCTGCTCTCATTATGCACTTCTTGGAATAGGTTCTTGAAAAATTTCTTCTTTTCCTGTTTTTGCGATATAGCCGAGCTGGCAGCTGAATGGTTAGCGTTCTGATTTTCTATTAAATTGTTCGTTGATTCAGATGGGCATGAATATTTGTTGTGGTTTAAAATCTTTTTTAAGCGTAGGTCTTGGTCTACTTCCTCGTGTGCCACAAATATTCGTTGAGTGACTAATCAACTAAACAACCATTTATTATGAGCCATGATTATGGCTCGTTACCAATGAAAAGAAATCCCGGATGGTAATTGACACCATGAATGTTAAAATGACTTATGTTTTAGGCTGTCCATTACGCGGTTTCAAAGCATCCAGGACTTTCTAAATTGTGGGTATTGCTGGATCAACTGTTTTGCAAAATAGTAAAAATTATTAGCAATCATTAGTCTTTTAATAATCTTATATATGATGCTTCTAGACTTTACTAGATTTAATAATCTTATAAATGATTAGATTTTATTTCACCCATTCCAATTCTTGTTTGCAAAATATTGCAGATCAATGATTACTTCAATATTTTGTAAACAAGAATTGGTAAGGAAATGTAAAATGGTTTTCCTGTTTTTTTGACATCGTGCAACCTAAGAGCTGAAAGTCGTTGCGAGGATATCTATTCTTATCAACTCCCAGAAGGACTTTTCGTAGAGAGTGGGTCCCATTCATGTGCCGCAAACAAAAATTGAAAAGCTTCAAAATTCTCATTTCAAAAGATATACACATAAAGAAATCGAAAATCCATGTCTACCTCCTTCTGTTTAATTTGGTACATTAAAGAGGACAAACACAGAGTTGTTGGGAAGATATCATTCATATGTTCTTGAAAGATAATCGATTTAATACTGGATTCAGGCGAAAGCTGACATACTTGGAAGATCAATAAAATTTAGAAAGTGCAAGTCTTATGTTGTCATTAAGGTCCAGTTTCCATAATATTTAATGTCCTTCCGCTGTTGTGTTGCGGAGAAGGTACCAGCTAATCTCATCACTTGACTGTAGTTCAAACTTACTCTATTAGCCGGCTTCAATCTGCAGAAATAATAAGCAAAAAACTTATTTTAAAAGCTTAACCTAAAGTAAAAAAATTATATAAACATAGACCCTAGATTTAAGAATGATTTGGTAATACATATCTCTGATATGTTGCATATGAAGATGAAATTTGGAAAGGAGAGGGCAATTCATATCTTGATTTTGTCACTTGATTGTGGTTCAAAATTACAAGGTTGTTTTCTGTATTTAATGGTTGGTTTGCCTTTTTAAACTTTATTTGCTTATGTACAAGAGTACTAATGGGATTAATAACTTCATTTTAAAGTTAATATCGAACTATTGCAAAATATCAACGCCCGAGTAGGAATCGAACCTACGAGCTGTTGAACTAAGAACGTGAGCGATAATAATTCATTTGCCAACTAGGCATTTCAGTCGATAGAAATAAGCTAAAAATGGAACTTAATATTTCAATATCAAGAAACATTAAAAGATATTATTTAAAAATTTCATCTTAAAAATAATTGACAAGCACTGAAAGTATTTTCGTTAAAAATTAAGCATATTTAAAAATGCATAACATTCAATTCAATTCACTTTATTAACAATTTTTAATTCTCACTTAAACTAATGTAGTCGACTTTTGTCATACTAACGTTCTCTTAAAATCTCGTCATAAATTGATTTTTAAAAATTTTTCGACTATGATAAAAAAAATATTCTGAATTTATATGCTTAATGCCTAATCTTCGACTATAATCTCTTCTAAATACTTCAACAGTTATTATGATTAATCTAATCAATGTTAAATTCGATTAATCTTTACCTAGATATCATTAATTCTCTTTGCATTTTTAACTAAATTTATTCTTCAATATTATTTCCATCAAAATACGTGATTTGAATTACTGGGAAAGGAAGAGCTGTTTTAGTTTGGTTTGTTTGTCGCTCAACGGTCTTTTTTTGCACACGAGGTCTAATTAGACCAAGACCTACGGGAAAGGAAGAGCATTTTAAAAGTGTATAAAATGTGCAATCAGCTTAAAGAATGATGTTTTTACCCAATAACAAAATTGTTAGACTCAGTCTGATAATCTCATTTAAAAATAAGCTATAATAGAGAAATTTAAATTTTTTTATGAAGTCTATATTGGATTTATTAATATTTAGTATGAATTATATTTTATGCTTCATAAAATTTCCCTATGGTTAAGGAATTAATACTTTAAAACACGTCAAATATTCAAAATTAAAAAACAGGTAATATTTAGTATGAATTATTTTATGCTTCATAAAATTTCCCTATGGTTAAGGAATTAATACTTTAAAACACGTCAAATATTCAAAATTAAAAAATAGGTAATATGAAATCTTGTTCATTATTTCGTATTTTAATAAAAAAATAAGAAGTTTCGTTATTGTTTTTAACATTCTAAACCTTGGATAGTTTGTTTTTCGATACATTTTCCTTTCAAGTTAATCTTTGTGGTGAGACTTTCTCTTTAATATATACATTTTAAAAGTATATTCATTTTAACTGTAAAATATTAGTAAAATCAGTTTTGAAAATACGAAATTTTTGTATTTGTATTTTCATTTAGACTGATATATATATATTCGAGATTTAAAGGGAATTTTTGTAAGGCTTAACTCTAATATTGTAATATTAGCGAAGCCAGTAATATTTTTAATCAAACCAATGCAAAACGGTACTGCGAATCTTTAATAATTTTTCATTGAAATTCAAGGAATCTACGTATTTCTGATTAAATAAATCCTTGTATTTTTAAATGGAAAACAGACTTGTATAATTATTATAAGAGAAGAAATCCAAGTTTTTTTGTCAAGATTTAAATTCAGATATACAAGAGGGGAAAATGAACATTATATGTATACGAGGACCAAAAGTATAATTGAAAAATTTAATGAGGCAAGTTAATTGTATGTATGAATATAATAATTCAGTTCGATTTTGACTTTATATATAACAAGGCATATACATATAAATGTAGAAATGGCTTAACCAGCTTCGATAAGTATAATCTGGAAATTTAGTAAGTTAATTCCTCACATGAAAGTATTTAAAGACGTTTTATTTCCTGATTGGACTTAAGATAAATTTACCTAACAATTGTGCAGAAGTTTACTGTGTACTTATAATGTGTCAACCACAAAAAATAATAAATAAAAAAGTTATGCTAGTTATTGTGGAAGAGATTTCTCTCTAAAATCTAAATATAATCCATCGTATAGAAATGCTGAGTAGGTATAATTTCATATAATCTATGGTTAATCAACGACATATTACTGAGTTACGCAGCAAAATACTCAAACATGGGTCCGAAATTGTATAATCAGCGATTTGCTCATTAATCAGATCATAATTCAATCAAAAAAAAAAAAAAAAAAAAAAGCTTGAATATTGATCGCTATTGCAGAGTTTCATTGATTTTAAAAAAACAATTTTCTTTCTACTCATTACAGAAATTTTATTATAGACTGTCGTTACTAATCCACAGTTTTGCAGAATTGATCTCTAACTATTAATTAGATCGAACTATCTAAATCAACACAGATATATATATATATATCTGTATACACATCTGATATACACAGATATATTATATATATATATAATATATATATATATATATATATATATATATATATATTATATATATATATATATATCATTAACAGTAAAAGTTATCAAAAAAAATATTTGCAACTGAATAGAGTTCATTCAATATGTAATTATAAACATTGATTACACTCGTCGAAAAAAGAAAGTTCATAAAAAATAAAGCTAAAACCAATTTTCTATTAAATTTTTTCAATATCTATCTCAATAGAATAAATTACTTAGATCTACATTGAATCTTCAATTGCAAAGGAATTTTTAATCGGATTACATAATTTTATTTTTACTGAACAGTTAATCTAGAGTTTTCATAATGATTCCGGCACTTTACACATGCCTTACATCTTTTTAATATAAACTTATTTCAAATTCTCTCGTTTATAGTTTAAATATCTTGATTTAATAAACTTTTGTTATCTAAATTTACTAAAAAAGCCGTACTTTATATTTGCACATGAAATTAAGTAAGTTTTGAACAGTTGTATAGTTTTTTTTTCCTTCCCCCAGCAAACACAAAAAAGACCATTTCGTCTGATTTTCTATATAATTTGTATCGTTGTAAGAAAGCTAATTTAACACTAATATCATTTAATGAACTCCGAGTTTGTGTTTTGGATCATTATAAAAATAAAAATCTGCAAAAACATTATGAAGTATTCAAACCAATGTAAAGCGAATAAACTATCTTACTAATTTGCTCATTACACTAAATTTAGATATTTGATAATGCTTCAATGATTATACGAGTTTACCCACACGTTCAAGTTAATATTATAGATTTTCCCTGTCGAGAATTTCTTCGAATTTCACAAGCAATCACAATGAAAAGTTCTCAAATTAATTTTCGTAAAAGTATTTTAATAAGTTCATCCGGTGTAGGTATAAAAATACCTTCCATTACTTTCAAAACAAATATCCTATTGCTAACTATAAAAATGTTTATATTTTCTTTCAATAAACATTTAAATTAGATTGTAGGAATGATTTAACAAATTATACTCTGAGCATTCAGATTTAATTCACATATAAATTGAGTTTTAGGTTGCTGAAATTTCAAAGCATTTCTAATTGGTTTTCCGATTAACATTACTAAAAATCTACACCAAATGCTTTTTCACCAAAATTTAACCTATTTATGTTTAAGTGTGGTTTATAATATGCAATTTATATGATAATATATATTCCATACAGTTTATGTTTTTCATTGAATCATTTTTAGTAAGAAAAAAAATTCTAGTTATATGGAAATTTTCAACACATTACTGGTACTATACGAGGCTAAGATAAGAATTAAAACTTCGAAATCTTTAGATAAATTGTCAAACATTAAACTGTTGGTAAGAACTTCAAGACTATTCTATATACAGTAGATTAAAATTAAATCTTTGAATTTAAAGTTAAACGCAGAACTTTTAAAACATAATTTAAAAAACAATACGTCAGTTAAGTTCTGGCTTTGCTTACATTGTGTACTATAAGTTACTTTATATTTCATAGTTAATATAATTTTTTGTATTTTTTAAATTGAAAAAGACTCAGTTTTTATTAAAATTAAGACAACCAATGTTATATCTGATTGAGATTTATATACTAAAAAATCATCTCCCATTAAAAATCATTGCATAAAAACAGTACTTGACAGTTTTGCTGCCTGTAATTTACGGTTTAACAATAGACAGCGAAGTTAAAATACAAGTCTTTGCTTAAAAATAGAATTTTAGGTTTTTACTTTTCCACAGTTCCTTTGTTTTTCTTTTTCTTTTTTCTACGTTTACTCGTCCCTGCTTTTTGTTCTTGCGTTTCACTCTTTTCAGAATCTGGAAGATTCGATTCTTTCAAGATGAGTGACTTAGCTGGTTCAGTTCCTAAGGCAATAAACATCCTTAATTTTTTTTTCTGTTCATTCATCATTTGACTGTCTTCCGGCTCATTTTCGACTTCACAGTCTTCACCTACTTCTCTCCGAGTTTCTTTATCTTTCACCGGATGCGGATGTACGATTTTTGGCTCAGAAATCTGAGCAGGAAATTTCCGCACACTAAATTTAATTTCTCTCTTAATATTTGACAGCACTTGTTGCTCTTGTTCAAGTAGTATTCTTCCTTCTAATAAGCTTGAATGACGCATTGTTTTACAGCATAGCATACACAGGAAAAACTCCTTCGAATCAAGTGGAATTTCTTCTCTAGACTCCACCACATTTGGATCACCGAATAGTTTTTTAAACAACTTCTTAGTAAACATTTGATCAGAATCACTTGAAGTTCGATCGCCGCTATCATGCCTCTCTAGATTTGTTTTTAAATCTAAGCTACTGTCATCAGAGTAATCGGAAGGGATGGAAAGTTTACAGAGCTCTTCAGTAACACTTGAAACATCAATACATTCCATCTCAACAGACTTCATAGTCAAAATTAACTGCAGCAGGCATTCAATGTTATTAGTATCAAAGTCTGAATGTGCGTCTGGAATAAGAAAAGTAGTGAATGCTGAAGACAACAATGAACATTTTGGACACAAATCCAATTCCTTTCCCTGTTCCGAGATTTTAGCCCATCTCTTGAAGTAATAAGAATTTATTAGTTCCATATTGAAGTTCTTGCTTGCTTCATTGAAAATCTTGAAGGCAATTTCTGCATCAGTATTACACGTTTCAATTTCAACATTATTCAATATACCTTTATAAATACTTGAATGTCTTCTTAGCTCTTCCCAGCCTCCTGCTTTGTAAAATTCATCTTTCAGCTCTATGTCTAAGCACATTGCGCAGCACAGTGGTGCAGTTTCGATGTAGATATCGCATTGATTCACGAAACATATTGCTCCCATTAGAGTAGTCAAAGAACAAACATATAGAAATTTATCGAAGATATTCAAGCTGTCAGTATATTTATAAAAGTAGTATTCAAGGTAAAAGTAAAAATGAATATCAGATTTGGAAAATCTATGAAAATCCATATGGAACTTATGTCCGAGACCATTATGAAACAGTTTCACTCGGGTTACTACAGCATATAACACTTCGTCACTGATTTCGTGTGTTTCAGGCATTTCACTGTAATAGTATCTTCTCCTAGGGGGATAAAATGCTTGCACACCGTACAAAGCGTCCCACATAAGTTTACAAAGTTCTGCAGAAAATGCCTCGATTTCCAAGTCCACTGCCATGGTTAACGTAAGATTAAAGATCTTATTTTAAAATTAGGCTTACATTTAGAAATCAAAGTGGTCAGTTCATTTGAGATACTTATATATTATTTTATGTTTAAAAAAACTGCATTTTAATGTGAAAGATTTAAATTAAGCTTCACAAAACATATTGCCATTTTCTTAGAACTAAATATTATAAAACGGGAATTTATATATATACATATATACAGGTATTTAACTCTCATATGTAATTCAGTTATTTTGTAGGAAAGTTCATTTTGTGCTAATGCTATTTTCTTAAGTGATTAAAAAAAGATATCTTTGCTCTAATTAAATCAAAATAATAATTATTTATTAAACATGCTGGCCATTAAAGTGTTGTGTCAGGAAAAGTGCTAATAACAAAAAGACATTTATTGAAAAAAAATAATACTTAAAAGGACAAATGGTTAAATTTTACCTAAATTTAAAACTACGTGTGAGAGAAATCAATATTCAACAACCACCTCTGGTAGGAGAGTAGTAGCTCTTATATATACAAAAATACCTCATTTTACGCCCTCTACTCGGTGTAGTGGTCAAGGTGCCTAACTACGTATAGGGAGGTTCGGGTTCAAATCCCAATTTGGGCATGGATGTACTTTCTCTCTCTGTCTTTCCTGTTTTTGTCCTCTCTTTATATGATTGGGTTGCGAATAGTTGCTTACCCTATAAACGGGTCCCTATAGCATGTGTATACTGAGGAAGTTGGATTTCACACCAAAATATGGTTCAGTTAGAAAAGTGGCGCAGCGCACCCCATAATGTCAGCCTAGCTGGCACAAGAAAACAACGGCAACAACCTCACTTTTTTAACACTTAAATTATCAGACGAGTTTTTTGGCGTGAAGGAGAGCTTATATAATACCAGTAGCATGCAATTGTGCTTTATTTCTCTGAAGCGCAGCTTTTAAAGCAAGAATAAGGAACAGAGCCAAAAGCATTAAAACAACAAAAATGTAAAATCTACTGCTCAAAATGCCATCAGTACAAAGGTAAGGCCACTAAAATGTGTATTCAATAGCATTTCATAACATCATTCCAGGTAATGAATCAGTATGATGATGTCAAATGCATGCTGGTAATGTACCTTCTCCTCTATAACATTAAACGTATATTCGATTATGCCAAAGTTGTAAGAAGAAATATTCAAACATGTCTTTATTTCATCTTATTTTTATCTTTAAACATGATGCCATGCCAATCCTGATTCAAATGTGTTGTTGATTGGACTGCTGAAAGCACTCCTGTGTATAATGTAGCGTCAAGAGTAACAGAATTTTTTGTTACTGAGTGATACTATACGATGTTGCACTTGTCAGGTGTTCCTGCTGACACAGATTTATGACCCTATTTTTGACACGGAGTTAGTGAAGTGGTTACAGGATCCATTATACCCATTTGAGACTTTTCGATTATTAGTCATTGCGAACCTGGCCTTCCATATGATCATCTTGAAGCCAACGACTTCATATTTTGCTGACAATCATGGAATATCTATTAAGTCTAGCAATAACATTGTGATTCTATAAAATGCAATTCTACTGGTTATGTTTCTATTGTTATTAAAGACAAAAACGTGGTGATTATTTTTCTTCCTTCACTGTATCACAACTTTCTCCAAGTGCTTATGATTAAATGCAATATATGTATGTAAAATCTAATGGATAATTTATTAATTTAAATATATTTTAGGTGTCGTTAGAGCAACACTTCTTATACGTGAATTTGTGGAAAAGATAATCATTTGCCTATTACATAATATATTCCTGTCGTTTAAATTTCATGTATGCCTTTTTACTGTAACAGTTTTAATATGATCAGTTGTGTAATCATCAATACAAAAGTCTTCAAATTAAAATTTTATTTTAATTGGGGTATTTTTCGTATCAATTTTTTTTAATTTTTTATCAGTTGGTTTATATAGATACAGTAATAATATCCCATGCTTTAAATAAATTATGAATAAGTTTTAAAAATATTTATCTACTTTAAAGCTTCTTTGTTATTCTCAAAACTCGAACTCGTCTGTTGATTGTAATCAACTATTCTGAATTTGTAAAATGATATAATGTTGATTTATTTGGTAAATGTCATCACGATGCTGTAAGTTGTGGGGTATAAGGCAATATAACTGATTTATTAATAAAAGTCTCAATGCATCAGTTTTCGAAGATTTTGAATATTGTTTTCATAATTTATAAAATTATATCTGTTTTTATTACATTTATTATCTCTGTTTTATTTTACAATTTAAAATTAATACAATAAGTAACTAAAGGAATTTATATATTTTGAATTTAGGATGAAAGTAGTGATGAACAAAAAAGAAAGAACAATCAAAAGAAAAATATCTAATGTTATGTCTAATGACTACTGTGGTAAAAAAGAAAAATACTATGTAAATAAGTTAAATTCAATTATAAGTTACATTTATTTTTTAAAGTTTTTAGGACTTCTTTTTATCCAATAAATAACAAACAAATTTTTTTCTACAAATTAACTGAATGTGTTTTGCAGCCAAAATGTTGATAGTGAGGAAACTGAAATGAACCTAAATTGCCAGTGAATTTTGGAGTGTCTTTGCAAGTGACTATCACGAGCAATATTATATGCATAAGCATGAGAGAACCAGGCTCAAATTTTTATTGTTTGGGAGAAGAGTCATATGTGTGTGATTATTCTTTACTATTTTGATAGACATAATTTTCCATTTTTTATGTACATATGTACATAAAAAAAAAATCGAGAATTATGTCTATCACGCTACGTTTCAAAAATCTTAAATATTGCGTAAAAGAATTTTCGAATTGTAACTTATTCCTATTGGTGTCATTGTTATGTTCCGTGAAAGCCATGGTGCTGTGTAATGTATATGTTGTATTTTTGAGAATTGTTATAGAACAGAAATATTGTATTTTTGAGCTATGATGTAATTAGCCAGTTTATTCACATAATTTAGGGGAACTAAAATGTAAGCAATGACATTTCTTTAAATTAATATAGTCGCTTTTATATAGTAATTCTCCATGATTCAAAATAAACAATGTATCTTATTTACTATAAGCAATGATGTTCCAGTGAATTCTGTCAAATGTACTACGAATAGGAATTACTTCCTTCCCTCACCACTTGTTAAGCATCTTCACAATCTATGAGCTTTCTTGCATAGGAGGAGATTTTGATTTTTCTTGGAAACAATGGGAAAAAAAGTCAGAATAGATTTACCTAGATCTTTTGTAAAAGTTGATTGTTATTGACTGTAATGATGATAGACCTTTTTTTTTACTTATTTTTATTTATTTATATTGCATTTTGTTTGATCCTAATAGTGGGGTGTTGTGATTTCCCAAAATTTGGCTAAGAGTTGTGTTAACGAACAATGTACATAAACTAAAGAGACATTAATTTATAATAAGCAGAGTCTTTACAGTTTTATTTACAAAAAAAGAATGCAGAAAAAATTAATATTAATTACAGTTGCAAAAAGAATAGAATGGATTAATACACACACAGAATTGATGGTAATAAGAATCTATGCATGTTATGCTTTTGTGGAGAAAAAATAACGGCCATGGAATTAGACCTAAAGAGATGTATATGATACACGTTAGAGGAAAGAAATACTTATTGGTAAAAAGAATATTTTTAAATTGGAAGACCATTGTGTATTTTGTCATAAATTAGACGAAAATTAGTTACATAAAGAATCGATGTTAAACGATAGTGTTCCTGATAATGAAATAAGGAAAATTTTACTGATTTTCAACAAAGTCAGATCTGGACAAGATTCGGGACCGAGCTGCAATCGAAAACAAAACAGCTTGGAAGACCAAGCGGATTCAACTTTTCTTTACTCTGTTTTACCTCCGTTTCCATGAAAGCAGCTGTCTTGTTTTCTTTAAAAATAAAAATTTTTTTACCTTCTAAAAATAATATATTTTTTACACCATGATAAATTTGTGTTGCAATGATGTCACATTGCATACGCCTTTTTTCTCTTTCAGAAATGGCTAGAAATTGCAGTTTCTGTTCAAATTATTGCTTTGAATCATTGGGTATTTTTAAATTGATTAATTGTATTTCGAAAAGAGATGAACTTTTTTTTTTCAGAATGTTTTTTCTAGCATCATATCATAAATTTGGTAAGATCGAGATATTTAACAACAAAATCTTGAAAGGAGTACCAATTCCAGAGTAAATTACTTACGGAAGACGCAATCTTATGTGTCTGTAGGCCAGACAAATAGTTTGCATTCTCCTTGCAACTACGCATAAACACATTTATTATAACTGGAATTCGTCACAGTAATCTAATGTAATGTTTAACCGCATGTTGTGCTTTAGTGTGAACGCAGAATTTTGTCATAAGAGAAAATGCGAGACGTGTTTCGAAGGTAAGACATCAGTTTTCGAGGGAAGTCATGGTGTGGGTAGGAATTATGTTGGAGGATCATACAGACTTCTATATCTTTGATTCAGCATCTGTCACTGCAACATGACCAAGTGTTTAAGCCTTATGTTTTCATAGTTCAAACTGTTTTGGTCCTTTGATATACTTTCATTTGTCACCATGCTGTACCCTAGTGGGCTGCAGTGTCTCACTCAGTCTCCTGATTATAACCCTTTCAAATATGTTTGGAATATGCTCAGTAGACAAGCAGCTTTTTTCAACTAACTAAACTCCACTCTTAAATTGAAACGCGCTCTTTCTAAATGAAATGAAACGTTCTCTTATATTTCTTTTGTCTGTGTATGTTCAGAATCACATGCAAATATGGAAAAACGATGTTTAGCTGCCAGATGTGGTCCTATACTTTATTAAACTGCCAAATTGCCTTTCTAAAGTAGAAACTATTATATATATTCATCTTATTATTCAGTTGATAGAAATTAATAAAAAACCTATTCTTCTTAATAAAGTGTTTTTTATTTTCAGTTTCTTAAACACATTTCAAAAGGAAATTATCTATAGCATCATTCGCTGGTTATTGTTATCTGTTGATCCGCCTGTTGTTAATAAAATAAATGAAATTAAGGTAAAATGACTCTGCAAATTTAAAATAACTGCTTAGGAAAAAGCATAATATATTCCATCGTAAGTTTATAAATATTGTTTTACAAACAGTTTAACAACCGCAAATCCTCTGCGTTCAAGAAGCAGTTTCGATAGATATGCATATAAAAAATAACAATGTAATATTTATCTCCTGTTGTTCAATAATAGCTTGTCCCATACCTAATTAGTCTATAATTGAAGATTGTTCAGATACTAAGACTATAACGTAATGATAATAAGTTTTTAATCAATATTTATTTTTATTTTGTTTATGTTTTTAATTTTTCGTGTTGGGAAAGTTAAAAAAATTTAATAAAATATCAAAAATATACTTTAATCAAAAATATGGTGTTTAAATAAGAAAATAATTCATATTGAATACTTAAAATTAAAAGAAATGAGTTCTACAAAAAATAAATGAATAAAGTTAAATTGTAATGAAATTAAATAGATTTTGAAGAAAATGAAAAATATAAATTAGCAAATGTTTATTTTTTATTATTATTTTTTTCTTATTTGTTTCTATATTGTTTTAATTTTTCTTTAATTCCTGTGTGACCTTAAAAAGATACTTTTTCTTTTTTCTGCGAAATATACATAAAAAAATGACAGTCTTTTTTATATTAATTTAATATTTATCTTTTTCACGAATAAGAATTAATTCTCCATAATGTCCAAGCTTTTTACGCGTGTCACTTTTAATTTCCCTTCATAAGTCTTTGCAAATAATATGATATAAATTAGAGTGAGTAGCATTCGATTAACTGAATTTTATAATGCATAGAATTAGAAATTTTATCATATATTTTTCAATACACATTGCATATATTATCGCATTTTATAAAAAATTAAAGCAACTTTCAGGAGCATTTTTTTACTACACAACTTAAATAAGTGAGGTACAAATAAGACGATAAA
The DNA here is from genome assembly GCA_030067965.1 of Latrodectus elegans. Lineage (NCBI taxonomy): Eukaryota > Metazoa > Arthropoda > Arachnida > Araneae > Theridiidae > Latrodectus > Latrodectus elegans. The sequence goes on along the minus strand of CM057820.1, from coordinate 81,934,111 downwards.
GTTAAATGACACAATTGACTTAAAGTAATTGATTTCATAAATAATATTTATCACAACATTTTATGTATTTTATATAATGAAACCAGTCAACAAATATTCATGATAGATTTTTGTTATTATAAAAAGATAGAAGGAGACTAATAAGACAATATTTATTACTTATAATATATATGGATCATAAATAAGTCAAAATTAATTTTATTTTGCTGAATGAACGTTCACAGCTTGCAATTGGTGACGAAATAATCAAAATATTTGAATGGCAACATCTTCTTCTCTCTATCTTCACCGTATGAGGTAAGGAAGTTCTAATGGAGTTTTAGGTTTATTTCTTTTCTAGAACTGAGCAACATTTTTCAGTCCCACATTTTTCTATAGACTTCTGTTCCATGGAAATCTTTATGACAAAATTCTCCCAATCTTTTACATTTGTTAAGCACTTTGACTTAGCGCTCCCAAGGCACAAATCATAAGTTCGATTCTCAGGCTAGGTCAACTCAACCTTTCAGTGGGGCGATTAACAGAGTATCAATCATGCTTGGGAACTAAACACCGGGGATTTCGATTTGAGCTGACCACCTAACCGGGACCCCAGGGCCCTCGTTAGGAAAACAGATATGGGCATAGTAGGCCTTGATCCGGATATTACAATTTTGAAGTCGGGATATTTATTGATTTATTTCTCAATTAATTTTTAACTTAAAAATAATTGATTTTAATGATTTAAGATTTTTCTAACAATGTCTAAGAAAATTATAAATATATTTTTTTATAGCTTGTTAACCAATTGAAATAATCAAACATTTTTACTCCCTATTAATTGAGCCTTATCTTATTCATGGAAGACTCTACAAGTTGTTGATCATTAGGTGTTGAACGTATGCTGTAACTTATCTTAACAAATTTTCAAAAATTCTATAGTATGTATTATTTCAAATTTATAAGTAATTATTGTATTTGTCTTAAAATATCTCAGACAGATCGGAAATACTCACATTTTGGGCAAAAATTGCGGTATTTAGTCGTGTTACACGTTAAAAGCGGGTTGACTTGGCGATGTTTTGGCGAGAAAACTTGGCGACTTGGCAACAGTTGGCAAGATTCTTGGCGACTTGGCGAGAAACATACTTTTGGAAACATACATCACCTAAGCTCTAGGATCAATATTTAGCGAGATAGCCTAGAAGCTTCCAGAACCTTGGCGAAACTGGTAGATTTCTCCACCACAAGTCAGGTATAAATACCGCAACCCGACATAGAAGTCAAGTACCAAGTCAGACCTATTGCGGCATTTTACTCATCGGGCGCAATACTCTCTAAGGCTTTTGCCTAATTTAATTGCTTTCAAATTTTATTTACACTTTAAGCTTTGCATTTAATTCTTATTAATTGAGATGAATGAGCAGATGTCTTAGGGCATGTAGTCAGTTTTACACCAACAAAGAAGAAGTCAAGCAGTTTTGTGAAGATAGTCAGTGAGTGAAGACGATTAGTCGTGACTGCTAGTCTAGAGAAGCTGTTCTCTGTCTGAGGTATTTGAAACATGTGATTGGAAACTGTTACTTATTGTATCTGACGAATTGTAGCTGTATAATTGTGATTGTTACAACTGGAATTTCTCATATCCAGTGGAATTTTTACGAATAAAAGTCTTGAGTTCATTAAGTGGTTGCTTTATTCAACTCTCAATCGACACGAACCCCGAAGCACGATAAAGTATTACTAACTTCACAAAATTAGCTATTTATTGCAAAATAATAATTGGGTAAGACTTTACACCCTAATTTAGGATCAACTCACTTGATTTTTCAGTTATATCTTTTTAAACATTTCATTTACCACAGATTAAACTGAAAATTTTACTCCATTATTTATTTAAAAAAATTCCAGTGAAAAACAACTTTAACTTAATGGGAAATTTCGCATTTAAAATGGCTTTTTAAATCATATCATTCAGACCATTAATGTGAACCAAAATTATTTTAAAAATTTAAATCACAAAACGTAATATTGATAATTTATAATATTTCATTTTTATACCATAAAACCAATTTTTCTGATTTCAAAATTAGAAGACCTTTGTTAATAAGTCTCTCTTTCTCTCTTTATCTGATTTCATTTTAGATAGTTAAATTATGCCATAGCATAATCAATACAAATTTCAAATAAACAAAAGAACGCTAATACAGACAAAAAAAATATTTTGCAAATTTCTTAAATCAAAAATCAAAACATACATAAATTTAAGTAAAATTATGTATATTTTATATAATCAGAAATTTTCAGCCAAACCATATATATTATTAAAAATAATTTTTCAAAACATACAATAATTTTTCAATGCATAAAAAAATTCTATTTCTCAAAACAGATGCACTCTATATTGTCCTTTCGAATTTTTCATTGATTCAGATTATTGTCAAGAATTACACACGCACACAAGTGCTGAGATGAAAAATATATTTTAACTGTTATATTGCCTAATTTTATTTAAAGAAATTTTTTCAATAATCAGTTATCATTGTAGTGAAAATTTTCTTCATATTTTTAAGGCATTAAGTAAAATTTGTTCTTTTAAAATATATTTTATTATTAAAATAAGGGCTAATTTTTATTAAAATCAAAATTTATTTTCATTAAGAATCATTTTGGAAGTGCTGTTCAGACAGTGGTTAAGTTTTTTCTTTCAATAAATTTATATCATTTCAAGACAATCTTATAATTTTACAATGTAAAATGAGAAATATGTACTATTTCTTTATAAATTTCTTGAACGAATTTTTCAAGTTAAAAGGTTTATTTTTATATAAATTGAACTAATTAATTAAGAAATATATTCTGTATATTCCAACATACAATATATATATATATATATATATATATATATATATATATATATATATATATATATATATATATATATTCAAATAGAAAGAATACATAGTAGACAGAAAATACTACTTACGACAATAATATTTTAAACGTCAAAGCTTTATATTTTTAAGAATTTACATTTTTGTTTCGGATGAAGCGAAGTTTGGGAAGAAATGAAATACTAACCATGTGAATAATGAAAAGGGAGTAAAGTTTATGTGTTTTCCTAGAATTAGGAGATAATAGTTCTCGGTCCCCTCCATTTCGGTTCCAGGAAGACAGTTCCCTACCCGACATACTGCAGAGCAATTTCATGAAAAATTCCCCTCCCCCTTTCTTTGAAAGTCAGTCAGGTGTCGGATACAATATTTTGGACAATGAGAGCCTCTAATATGAAATACGTTTAAGCAAGAATTTTCTGACTAGTGTAAGACTACCGTACAGCCTAAGATAAAAAATACAAGGGTTTTACTTTTATTTTGGGATAATGGATAATATAATTTCACAAAGTCTCAATAACAAATGAAACTGATCTTTTTATATCTTTTCTTGATAGCTTAAGTAAAATCTGATTTTCTTGTTATTATTAGCACAGTAAAATTCTTAAAAGTTTCCATTAATAATATTTAAATTAAAAGAAATTTTCTTTTTTTGCGAATAACTTTTATTACGTTATTATAATCAAAATAAGATTAAATTTTCACATTTTTTTATCATAAAAGAAAATCAAAAATATTAATGAGATACTGCTTTTTAAATAAAATGATTTAATCTCTTCTGAGAAATTAAAAATAGCACGTCAAATAATATTTCAAAACATTAAAATTTCGAAAATTTTTTTACGTTTTGAATAATTTTTACATCCAGAGGGAACCAATGGAAATAATATTCATTAAAAAATTTATTTTGAGTAGAACAAGCTTATTTGCTTTGTTAATATTATTATTATCACTTTTTTTTTTAGTATGTAACTTGACTTAGACAACCTGTATAACATTAGGACTCATAAAGGGCACTATGAATCTTAGCGTAATCACAAAAAAAAAAAAAAAAAAAAAAAGTGTATTTTATTTGCTTAGTCTTCTATAATCTCCCTGAGTTGACAGATCTAAAAATTACCCTATATAATATTAACACAAATAATTTAGTTAGTAGCTTTATACTAAAATACAAACTTCTGATATGCATAAAAAAAGGGAACTGACCACTTAAATATTACAGAAATTTTTAATGAAAAAAATTAAGATATTTTCGTTATTTACACATTTACAAGATTTGTAATATAAAACAATAGTATCAAAAACTTTGACCACAGTATAAAACTGAAAAAGGAAAGGATTTAAACGGGTGAAATGTGATAATCTAACTGATTAAAAAATGAAAAGCGAAAGTATGATTAAAAGAACACAATTTTTGAAAGGAACTAAACCCTGCAAAATTATTATTAATAAGGAAATAAAAGAGTAAGAGTTTCGTTTATGGTGATCTCCTCCAGCTCTTCGCCGTTTTTTATCAACAACCTCTTTTCTTTTCAAAATCTGATTCTTCCTTGGAGCTTTTTTTTATTTTTCCCTGAGCATGATGCAATAATTATAAAATTTAAAGTTTATTTCTCGGAAAAAAATTGATATTATGATAAAACTAAGATTGAAATTTTCTGAACAATTTTGCTGATCTTTGAAATGATTGGGTGACCCTCTGCAAGCTGCGCCCCTCTGATAGCCCACCCCATGTCCCCCGTCGCTACACCTCTGAAATAAGATAACAATCAATTGTACTTTTACCTTCATGGTGCTCTAATTAAAAACGAAACACGCAACCTACTCACTTAATTTCGTAACCGTCAGCTAACGAGCTTGGCTTGTCCAAGTGTCATTAACAACAACAATAACAACACAACAGATGTTAACGGGTATATAGGGAATTTCTATATAAATAATTTATAATCATTGAGTGTTAAAAAATGGTTTTAAATCTTCCAACATCATATGCAATAACTGTTCAATTAGAAATTTGCTTTTCCTAAAATGGGTGAAGTTATCTGATATTTTATAAACACACCTTGTTACATAGTGTAATCGATTTAAATAAAAATTTATAAATTGAATAAATACACTAAAGAAGAAAAAAGATTAAAAATGATAGTATTTTTCTCTAAAAACTAGCATAATTTATATATTGAAAAGACATAAGTATAAAAAAATTAATAAATTATCGTGGGAAAGAGAAAAAGGAGTTTTTCTCAAAGGGAATTTTAAAAGATCATGAATAGCAGATTCAAATTTGATTTATATTTATAAATGAATTATTTGTTTTTTTTTTATCTATAGATATTTTGTGCTACAAATATGTTTATGTAATATTTAAATCATATTACTGGTAAAATTCAAATTAAAAATATCGTCGATAGTCATTAATCATGTAAGAATATTAAAAAATTTAGATTATACAAGATATTTGGGGGAAAAAAGCAAAAAAAACCTTCTAACATTAAATGACTTTACATTAAATATTTTAAGAAGAAAACACTTTTTACATTTTTTTCTAAATATTCTATTGTTTCTTACATATTAATATTTATCTTAAGTCACTAGTCAGCTTATGAAAGTTAACAATCGGTTTCACTTTTCTTATCACTTAGTCTTTCATCAAACATCCGAAAGACCTGAACTTCCGGAACAGTGATCAAATAAAAATATTTTGGGAATGAAAAGTTATTTAGAAATTTTGCTGTGTGTTATTCAACAGAATTTACGATCTTGATTCCAATACATATTTTTTAACCCTATTAACAATTTAACACACAGTACATAGATATTTTATTGTACATTAAATTTTAAGTATAGGAGATATTTTTATACTAGATATTAAATTGTTGTCAGAATAATGTCAGAAGTATGAACAATATAAACAGAATTAAGCAATATATATATATATATATATATATATATATATATATATATATATATATATATATATATATATATATATATATATATATATATATATATATATATATATATATATATATATATATATATATATATATATATATATATATATACGAGGGTCACTCTGAAAATTTTTGAGATATAACTAAGTTTTTAAAGTTATATATACAAACTTTTAGGTGTGTTCAGAGTAGTCTCCTCCAGCATCAATGCACTTTTGCAGACGAATTTTCCACAGATTAAATGCTTCAAGCCATTCATTTCTTGGAATAGATGAAAAAAATGCATTTATAGCCACATCAATCTCTTCTTCTGAATGAAAACGACGTCCACGTAAGTTCTTTTTTAGATTAAAGAATAACCAAAAGTCGCACATAGCTAGATCAGTGAATACGGCGGATGTTCGATAACTTTAATTTGTTTTTGTTTAAGAAACTCAACTGTTAATCCGGCTGTATGTGAAAATGCATTGTCATTGTGAAGCATTAGTCCCCTAACATTCAGTTCTTGTAGAATTTCTGGAAGACAGTTAGTGGTATACCAGTTTGCTGTTACTGTTTTCTGTCCTTCCAACTTGATGGCTTTGACCAATCCCGTACTTCTGAAGAAAACGGCATACATGACTTTTTTCAATGCACGTTGTTTTTTACCATTGTCGACGTGGGATCATCTTCAAAGACCCATACTTTGCTTTCTTGATTTGTTAGAACGTAAAAAAAAAAAAAAAAAAAAAAAACGGTATGTATGTTTCATTACCTGTTACAATTTTAGGAATGATGCGGTGGTCACCATCATTTTGCAATTTAAGAGTTTCTTTACTGATTCTGACACGCTTCTCTTTTTGGTGCTCATTTAGATTATAGGCAACTCAACGGCAAACTACTTTTTTCATATGTAATTCTTCATGAATGATTTTGCGTATGTCTGCAGATCCAGTGTTAAATTCCTTCTGTATCATTTGATAGGTACAGCGATTATCATCCATTAACATTTTTCGTATGGCAGACACATTATCCGGGATTCTTCATTCTGAAGAAAATTGCGACCTCTTCTAAATTCTCTAAACCATCTGAATACAGTATCACGAGCTGGAGATTCATCAGCAAATGCTAATCGCAACCGTTGAACGCAGTCTTCTTGATTTAATCTTGCTTTAAAATCGTAAAAAATCATAGCGCGAAAATGTTCTCGCGTCAACTCCATTTTTCTCTTCTGTTTAAAATTTATTCTACGCTAAACAAGTTGAAGTGTTAAAATAATTTGTATTTTAAAATTAAACCTTTATTTTTATTTTGTAAATTCTCATCTGCATGTATCTCAAAAATTTAAGAGTAACACTCGTATATATATTGAAACAAAATGCAACATCTCGTTTTTGAATGCTGACGTTTTTCAATCAGAGAATTTGGCATACCTTCTTTACTATTAATTATTTAAATTGCTGGAGGAAACTTAGAACTAGAAGCAATTCTGTTTTTGAGCACGAAAATATTATATTTAACAATGGGTGTAGTAGTCTACGTTGGCATCTCCACTGATAAGCGCACTGAATCCCTCGATCTTTTAAGGCAGCACCTTTTTTAAAATGGAACTCTGATTGGTTGTCGATATAGATGAGATTCTCAGAACTATTGCAACTGAACAAGACTTCATATTAATGAATGACAATTGCAAGCCATATCGTGGTCGTGAATGATTTCCTTTTGGAGGAAGGTATCATACAAATTTATTAGCCAGTATGTTCTTCGAACATGAACCGAATTGTGCATTTTTGCTACATTTTAGGCGGATTATTTTCTCGACGCCTTCTACCCTCACAAATTCCCCCAAAACTGAAAAGAGCTCATCTGGAGGAGTTGGACAGAACATCTCATCCCCACAGTAATAGCCTCCTTCACTTGATGCCTCAAAGGTGTTCAACGTTACTGGTCATCCGGAGAAACCACAATCCATAATAAAAACAATTTTCTTTTAAGAAAACACCATCTTTTGATCAATCTTTCTCATACGTCCAAATTGTTTTTTTTTTTTTTTTTTTGTACCCAAATGTCCAATAAAAAGTATTTTTTCTGCCAAACGAACGTCATTTTTATCTCATATAGCCTACTATGTCTGTCAGTAATGTATCAATCAACCAAAAATTTCTACAGGTGCAAAATCAATCTCAATATCCTATAATTTTTTTGAGCAGAATATTATATAGAAGTACTCCTATAACAAGTGATTTAAGGCTTTTAAAACATTTCATTTTAATATTTTTTTCCCATTGTTTATGTAGCATTAATAAAATAAAAATTGCTTTACAAAAAATCATGAAAGGTTTTAAATAATTGCAAAATATTTTTAAAAACACATTTTTCACAAAATAAAAATAAGCACGAATGATGAGTTTTAAAATATTTGTCATGAGTTTATGTAAAATATTCCAATTTTTGGAAAATATACAGATTATAAAATAAGATTTCATCAGTGAAAAATTTTAATAGTACAATATTGTTACAAATTTATAAATAATTATTGTATATGTCTTAAACAGATCTCAGACAGATCGAAAATACTCACATTTTGGGCAAAAATTGCGGTATTTAGATGTGTTATACGTTAAAAGCGGGTTTTCTAATGATTTGGTGACTTGGCGATGTTTTGACGTGAAAACTTGGTGACAGTTGGCGAGATTTTTGGTGACTTGGCGAGAAATAGATACTTCTGGAAACATCCATCACCTCAGCTCTAGGACCAATATTTAGCGAGATAGCCTAAAAGATTCCAGAACCTTGGCGAAATTAGTAGATTTCCCCGCCAAGTCAGGTATAAATACCGCAGCCCGGCATAGTAAGTTTTGTGAAGACAGTCAGTGAGTGAAGACGATTAGTTGTGACTGCTAGTTTAGAGAAGTTGTTCTCTGTTTGAGATATTTGAGACCTGTGATTAGAAGCTGTTACTGATTGTATCTGAAAATTGGAGCTGTATAATAATGATTGTTACAGCTGGTATATCTAGTGGAATTTTTTTACGAATAAAAATCTTTTGTTCATTGAGTGGTTGCTTTCTTCAACTCTCAATCCACATGAACCCCGTAAATATATTTATATGTGCACATTCTGTGCAGTGATTATTTCATTTATTAGATTCGTTATACTTCCATGTGCAAAGTACCCCCTCTCTCTTTCTTTAACGATCTTATTCAAACATTTTTAGAATATCTTGATTGCATCTAAATTATAATATTTACAATGCTAAACTTGGTAGGATTGGTTGGTTGGTTGGTTGGTTTTAATAGCGCAAGGTCCAAGTAAGGACAAGCTGCTCCAAACTTGGTAGGAATATTTTTATTCATTTTAATTACATAAAACAATGTTTATAAAATAAGTTTTAAAATAACAATCATTATTGTAACAAAAATATTAGAAATTAAAATTACAATAATTTTCTATTAAAAATTCATATATTTAAACATTAAAAATTTTCAATAATTTAAAATTTCTTTATATTATCTCGTAATCATTCATTCTATTCTATTTATATTCCTAAACAGTATTAACGAACAGCATTGTTTTAGATACTTTTAATATATTGAACTAAAGTTATATTTCACTTTAACATTATATTAAAGTTAAGTAAAATATGAAGGGTTTTTCGAGTTTTAAAGAATAAACGTAAAGAGAAAAATTAAATAGGCTCATAAGTGTACTTGCCTATATTGTGGGGTTTCTTATAATATAGGCAAGTATATTCTGGACATTAAGTAGTCAAGAATGTACTTGCCTATATTGTTGGAAAACTGAAACACAGTAAGTTTAAACCTTGGTATACATTTATTAAAATACCAGAGTGCCATTTTATTCTACAACTTTTCCCTTCATTCAAGTAACTGGAAAAGTCCCTCACAACTTTTATACGAAGCAAATAAATACACAGGAATCCTTTCCAATATTTTCAGATACATACTATGACCTTCGAGTAAAGATAGTGTTTTGGAGAGTCTGAAGATAGATTATTTCCCATTTCTCATGACTTTTTTTTTAACCCGAAATTAATATAATTGATGGATTTTTAGTTCCCCATCATTATTTGCCATCGGATGTTTCTCTGTTATATTGTGGGAAGTGCATATATCAAAACGATTTATGTACCTAAAATCTTGCAATTCATAAATGATGGATTTTCGATGTTTACAACATTTTTGCTATTTTATTTATCTCCTAACTTGAATTATTCTAGATGAGTTTCCTGTGATTTTTTTTTATCTGTGTTAGAAGGCCGCCTCAAGCTTTCTTGACCTTTAAGGATGAAATCAAATCTAACACAACTCTTCAGAAAAAAATCTAGCAAACGTCTTCTGAGCCGCAATAAAGATTAACAATTTTTCAGCTGCATCATTTATCTTGTTTATTGCTATGTAGTATTTTCGCTTTTCCGGTAAAAGAAAAACATTAAATATCTATAATTAGCTTTGTTTGCTTCTGTACTCAAAAGCGTATAATCTTTAAATGAGACTTTCTTTGCATCACTTAAGCAAATAAGCACACATTTTCATCTTATGTTTTCTGGTCATTTAAAATTTGTTTTAGGATCTTATGCGATGAATAGTAAGTCCTAAATGGGACTTTTGGTTCTTATTATCAATACAAAATTTGCATTGTTGGTTCATATTGTTAATACAAATTCTACATATTTATGTGGACGAAAGGCCAATTTGCGGCATGTGTAGTGAGAAATATTTCTAAAATATTGGTTGCAGTATAAACCAGACTGTATATTAATGTCGTATAAGAATTAAAGATGACGCAGAGTAGGAAAAATTTTGAATCCCCATTTCAATGCAATTTTTTTTTTGAGTAGTATACTTTCCAAGAAAAAATAAAATTTAGTTTGTTATTCACTCTTCTTCAAACTTTCCACGTATAATTTTTGTTGGTATTTCATATAATACACAAATTTTCGCTTTATAATAAAAGGTAAGTATATATTGCCGAATAATTAATTTATTCACACAGCTCTCTGAAATATACCTTGGTTTTGTTTCATTCATTCAATCACGCTCAAACATTGCCTTGTATGAAAGTAAAGTCTAAAGCAATTTCCATATTCTTTTGCATTCAATTATTTTTATAACAAAAAAGTATTAGCTTTTAAAAGTTTTTACAAGTCGCTGATACTTGAGTATTTAGATAAAATTTATTCTAGATAAAATTTTGTGAACGAGAAGGAGAGTATTATGTGTTCGTCAAATTTGTCTGGAATTTCATAGAAAACGGCTGCAAGGAATATAGTGAAGCATGTTTTTTTGAAGATTAAAAGACATTAGTACCTAGATAGTAAAAATGTTCGCTGTCTTATTATAAATATTGATAAAAGCTTTTTAATTCATCTAAATATTGTTATTAAAAATCACCTGAGCTGGCTGTAAAATTTCTGATGTCGTCAAGGACATAGTTCTAAACTTTTTATATTTCAAGAATAGATGTGTAAATTAAAATTGTCATCTATGAAATTTTGCTTGGAGTAGAAAAATAATATATACATCCACATGGGTTTTCCCCTTCTTACATTTTCACAAAAACTTAGCAAAACGGTTTTTTGAACAAATTTTAAGCAAATAATAAATTTCCTTAAAATATTAAATATTATTTTTCTAAATTGCAATCTTCTCCTAAATAAAAGAAAGCGTTTTCCACTGAAAATCATTGTCTGTTATGATTTATTAAAATGAGTATGCATATATATATGCAAATGTAGTTTCTTAAAGCAGTATGAGGTGAATGAATCCCTGGTGACAACATTAAAAACTTTATTGCATGCATCGCTTTTTCAGCTGAAAGGAAAATCCAAATAATCCCTGGGGTGTTTGAGAATGCCCAGACTTTACTAAACGAGTATATGAGATCCTTATCGCTCTCGAAGGTCGTCTATTCGAACACAGGTTTGATATTAGTCGTATTTCGCTTTCGCTGTTTCTATATTTATCAACAGATGTTTTTTTCTCTTATTTTGAATCCTGTTTTTCTACATTACTTTATTTTTCCTCCATTTATATTTTGAATTTTAGCAACAACATTCCTATAGAAGCTTGTGGCGCTGGACTTCTTCAGACGTCTTTCCTAATCCACACTTTCTCCAGTAATTCAGTTTCTATTCTAGAAACTTCAATTTTTAATTTTAACAAAATCTTCATCTAGGCTAGCCCACCACCTTTTTTTACCTCTACCTCAGAAAGTAGTTTTCACAGATTCAAATTTAAATGGACCAATCTCAAAAAAAATTATGTGGATATTCTTTTTTTTTTCGCACATTGTGTATGTTTTGCTTTTATTCAGATTTTTCCAATTTCCCTGCTGCCTTTTCTGGCACAGATGGCATATAATCCAGGATGCCAAATTCTGAATTTTTTTGGCGATGAAGAAATAATGTCAAGATGATGTATTGTGGCGAAGCGCGATGATATAAATTATAGGGTTGCCAAAATAGAATTTTCTGTATAATACTTATTCATTATCTACGATGTAATAAAATCCAGGTTGACAGATATAAAAGAAAATCCGCCAAAAATATTACCAAACTCAGAATTTGGAATTCTGGATTATAAGGCATCTGTGCCCTTTTCTAATGTCATAAAGATTCTCCTAGCTCAGCTTCAGATCTCGATGTATTTTGAATTACACAAACAATTTTTTTTAGATTTATTTATTCATCAGGTGAAAATCAGCCTTATTTTTATCATTCTTTTCTTTGGATATTGAGAGCTATATTAACTATTTAATCTAAAATGCATATTTTTAAAAAAATTTCCTAAAATATTAATTAAAGCTTAAAATTTATCTTGAAATAGTATAAGGATTTCTAGAAATGACTGGTGTAGAATTTGCTTATTGATTAAACATGTTGTGTGGGAAAAGTTATCAAGAAATTCCAAACTTCTCAAAACAAAGATAAAAACTGGTTATCAATGACCCGAGAAAGTTAAATCTTAAATGATTACAAATTTTCAAGCAAGAAATAAGTAACTTTATTTGGAAGACAATGCAAGTTTTTTTTAAAATTAGATATGAGTTTTCCCTTTATTATACGCCTTCCAAATGCATAACTGGTCCTAAAATCATTACACTAAGAAGACCGATTTCTACATGCTTAGTTTGTCAAAGTTACATGACCGAAAAAAAATGTTGTGATATGCAAATGATTAGCTTTTTAAGGAATCCATAGGAAGTGTGCTGTATAATCGACAACTACAATAAAATAAAGAGACTGTTAAACAAGTTTCTCATAGATAGATTGCATTTGAAAGTTGCTCTGAATCAAAGTTGCTGTGATGTTTTGCGTAAAAAATAGGAAGGAATAAAGGAATATTTACCAGAACGTTCCAGACTTTGATAAAAGTTGAATTTCAGCCAACCAAACAATTTATTTCTATAAATAACTATTTTTAAAATCAACAATTTTCATTCGCTTAAAATATGTAGCATGCATACAACATGTAACAAAAAAGTATATAAAGGGAATAAATTGCATATCTTTTGATTTTGTTAGCTTGGCACTCTATGGTTCCTTTTTTTGAACGGGAGCTAATTTTAACAGGACATACAGTTCAATTATATTTTAATTTAATTTGCTTGTTTCTCTAAGATTAATCTTTATATATAATAACAAGTTCTACCGAAACCTACGGTTTAGTTGAGTTCGAACAACAAATATCCAATGTATAATCAATAAAACGGAATCCTAAGCTGTTGAAATTGAAGACCAAAGAGCTAATTTTCACTGTCATTTTACCGATCACATTTGCATTATTATTTTTGTTTGTACACGTTTTTATAAATTTGGATAAGTTTTCATAATTTTAGACTGGAATTTACAAAACGGAATTTGTAATATTTAAATTTCTGTTGTTATTTAGGCAATTCTGATACTGAGAAGAATACTTATAATGAAATTAATAATTCTAAAAATTTTAAAATAAACTTAACATGTAACCTATGCATTCAATTCGCTATTACGAGCTAAGAAATGTAAGTGTGACAGTAAAACTATTTTTAACTCTAGAAAATATTCTTCTTAAAATTTTGAATAATTAGGAAAAAATTTTAAAATGAAAAAGAAATATCACATAAATTACTAATAAAATATAATTTGTTTAACGGAAAATAGCCTTAATTCAGTTTTTTAAAATAAAGGTCACATATTTAATTTATGATAGCAGTATCAAAATTATCATAAACTCATAACATTAATATTCTAATTAATCACAAATGCTGCCATCATAGGTACAAAAATATATAAGAAATTTGAATAATGTATTTATAATTTTTGAGTTTTTACGCATAGAATTTCGGAATTTTCACAAGTATTTATTGTGTTTGGTTTTTCAAGGGACTTTACAAAATAAATAATATATTTTAAAAATAAATTAAAGAAGTAATAGGAATTCTAATTAACATGGATGCTTATTTTGATATTTAAATTTAAATTGATTGAATAGAAAAAAAATGTTAGAAAGTTTATACCGTATCAATAAACCATAAGTAAAATCCAAAACGCACCATTTATTTACTATTTTGGAAGGAAGAATAATCGAAAGCTTGCTTTTCTAAAAAACATCATAAAAAAAGCTAGCATTAAATAATTAAAAGGAACGTGGAAAATACATTGCTAATTTTCTTTCTCATTATTTCTGTCACTGCGATCTTCTTCCTTTCGAATAAAATAATCATGTCTTTCGAGACAGCCTTCCCATGACGTCCGCAATAAAAATAATAATAATAAAAAAAAAAGAATTTCAAGCAATAAAATCGTCTGCTTAAATACAGCGAAGTTTTATCTTTTCGAGTATTTTTTTTTTTCTTCTTTTTCGTGAAAAGCTTCGTCCTACGTGCAACAAATTACATTCATTTCAATGGCAACACTTTAGATACGTCAAACGATAGTAAGTGAATCACAAGGAGGTATCAGCGATGCGACATAAGGGTGTTGATCTTTTCTGCTCTCTCTTTTTTTCTTCCCCTCACCATTCTCACCTTAGCAGTCATGGATTTGAGAGAGTGGGAGGAATCCCCTACGTACTACGAGTTACTTTGCGCTATACGGGAGTTCCTCGTTTCGCGCTTCAATGTGACGAAGGGAGTCGATTCTACTGCACCTGTTGACGCTGACTGGAATCGTTATAATTTCTCTGTTGTTGATGTGCTGCTAGTCATAGTTTCAGCTATATTATGGACTATTCTACGTCAATTTGTGACGGAGAAATTCCTGAAAGTAAGCAAGCTCTATTATACTTAATTAATTGAATTTCAATTACTTAATTAATGATGTTATTTTTCACAATATTTTTAAAACATTCATTTAATAAAAATTATTTTTAAATATTTTAAAGATAATGTATACTTTTCTAAATTTAGATTGAAATATCTAGATAAATGTTATGTGTTATATATAAAATCATTTGAATTTTTAAAAGAAAAAATTTATTAGCAAGTAAACATTCAAATTTTCAAATATGTGATATTTACTATGTGCTATTTGCAAGTCGTTTTAGTATAATACCCAAAACGATTTGACATGGAATTGTTGTGTATGTCAGTTTCTGATTAATCAAACATAAACGTACTATCCACTTTTAATCATATTTCTATAGACAAAGTGCTTATTTATTCATGATAAAAATCCTTAGATTGTTTAGTTTTCACAGTGCATTACAGCTTCATTTTAGAATATAATCAGGTTTACACCTGATTATTAACACCTGTAGCAATCAATATTACTTAGCTACTTTTTATTTGAAGAGAATTTTTGAAATAAAAATATTTCTATTATGGTTTATAACTTTTGATGGTAAAAGATATGTAAGAAAGAGAATTTTGTTCTATATGCACACATAAATTTCAAAGATAAAATAGTTTTTATTTTTTTGAAACAATCATATATTTTTGAAATTTATATTGAAATTTTATTAGAAATCCAAACGTTGTATTGAAATTTTTTTTATAAATATACTTTATCTGCAATTTTTTAGTTTAAGATTATTTGATATAATTGAATTCATTATATTAAAATATAATACCGGTCAGAGCTTACAGGGAGACGAAATTAAGATAACAATAAATAAAAAACAATCGAATAATTCATTTGATGATCACTGGTAGTTTTTATCTCGTATTATGTGTTGAAAGTGAAGCATATTTTGAAGCTGTGCTTAAAATTATTTTTCAGTTTCACATCAATAATTTAAATTGAGTTTGATATATTGTCGTTGATTGTGTTACCCATATCAATCACTTTCTTACCACTGATCAATTGGCACTTACAAATAGTTGTAACTCAATTAAAACAAGTTTCACTAAAGAATTTAGCATTTCAGATACTAAATTACTTAACAAGGAAGCTAGCGAGGAGGAAAAAATTAGATCCTGTTTTTAAAATTAAAGGATTTTTTCCACACTTCTAACTGAAAACAGCCTCAGGGAATTAAACAGTGACCTTATGTGCTGTCTGAAAACAATGAGTATTGCTTGACAGGCAGTTTTAAATTTGAATACGTAGCTTTAATTTAAACGTGATTTTGTTACTGTCTATTGTGTTTTTGTATGCTAATCTTCTTTGATATTTAATCTTTTAAGGCTACTCTCCGTAAATAAAATTCTAAGGCCTACTAGAATAAAACATTAGAATAAAATAAGTATTTGTTAACAAGATTCTAAAATCCAATCTAGAATATATCCGTTATTATATTTAATATAATAAATATTAAATGTGTAGAAAATTTGATATTTTTCATATTTATAGTGCAAAAAAAAAGTAAAGTATTTATTTTTTATTTTATTAATGAAAAATTTCTTGATGGAAGAATGGTCTGGCCTTTTTATCAGTTTATGGATTGACTGCGGTGGCCTGGTTGGTAAGAGTACGTTCTCCTCGGAAGGTTGTGAGTTCGAAACCGGATCCAACCGAAGATACAACATATTCATTAAAAACGGGTGGGCCACTTTAAATAGGTGATGGTTAGAATGTACTCTTAGTGAAACGGTACCTTTGATGATGACAGGGAAAGCATTATAAGGTCTTCTACTTGGACCCTGTTCGAAAACTCCCTCCTCCCCCGGGATCTTCCACCTAACAGGTGGAATCCAATGATTAGCTTTCGTGCCTACAGTTCAACATTTCGTGGGTTTAAATATTATTGGGGCTTGGATGTTTGTTATGGCTCAGAGTCCACTCTAATCCGTAGGTCCGGATCTAATTAGACCTCCTGTGCAAAAAATAACTGCTCAGCGATGAACCAATCAACCAAACACTAAATTAGTAGAACCATGCTCTGGGCTAGGCACAGGGAAATGCAACAGCAATACGGGGACAGGATTCCAACATGGTGTTTAGATATTTGTGGTAATTCGGTATCCACTTAATGTTGTAAATACTGATTGAACTAAGACAGTTGCATAAAAGAATTGTGATTGTAAATTGTAATAGAAGAGAACTTTGTAAGATAATATTTCTTAAATGGAAAAACAGATTTAAATTATCTGCATGAGACTGTATAAGTTTGATCAGTATATGCTAAAGTTTCTGTAAAAATTTGGCTCTCTATTTTTAAGTAATGGCAGCCAAACTGATAACTGAATAGTTAGTATATCTTTCAATTCAATTCATAGTTCTGATTTCCACCTCAGGTATGACCTGTGGAATCAATTTTAATCTATAGATCCTTATTGGATTAGTGGCAATGTGCAAAAGTAAGCGGAAAATTGAAGAAACATCCGGAAATAATTGGGGGGGGGGCGATTTCTTAGAAGTTGGTACAACCTTGGTGACAAATCTTCCTTTACTCTTAGTGCATTACGGTCACTTGACATTATTGAAAGACTGCAGTTGTTAAATTTTGACAATTTTAGACTTTTGTGATTTTTTAATATCAAGTAGAAAAATGTAATGAAATGAAATACTCGAAGCTGATGATGAAAAGTAGACTCCGTATGAATATTACCAAAAGAATTTTTCTTGAATTTGTTGATAATCCAAGGAAAGTGTTGCCTGTTTAGTGGAATTATTTCGTGAAATCTTTCCAATCTAAATGCAATATGCAGTTATAGTGAGAAATACAACAAAGAAGAAATTATTCAATCTAGTAGCCATAGTTTTTGTGCATCAGATCAATCCATTTACATAATTGGTATAGAATAACTGAAAACTAAATTTGAAAGTTTTCAAATTATTAGTTTGTTAAAAGGTTTTCAACCATTCATTTTCTTAATATGTAGAATATAATACAAAATCAAAATTATTTCCTTATAAAGATATCAAATCTGTATTGTTTCAATAAATAGGAAATAGAACTCTTATTTATTTATTTTTAAAAAAGAAAATTACCCAGCAAAAAATTATGGCTATAAAACAATAAATGGTGGCTGTTTTTTTTAAATGTAAATCTTATTTTTAAACCTGACACAACATTTGAAACCAGATAATCATCAAAAGGTACTCTTAATTTTCAAAGTGTAATAATCGATAAGTAATTTGGAAATTAAATTAATGAGGTTTTTAACATTGATTCAATCGATAAGTAATTTGTAGATTGAAAAGGGCGAATTAAACTAATGGTGCTTTTAACATTGATTTAATTTCGAGAAACCCTTAATAAATTCGTGAAGTAGAATGTTGCTTAACCACACGATTCTTAGTAAATATTGACTTTCGAAAGACGTGTCGGAGTTTTATAATCATCTAAAATTCTAGATTTCACATATCAATACAAAGTTGCTTATTTCTCATGCTTATTCTGTATTTAAAAAGCATATTAAACAAAACAATGGATTGACTGTTCCATTAGAACAAACAGTTAATAAATGGGTTGTTGATTTTAAATTCGGCTGTACAGTTAAGAATGATGCTGAATTTTCTAGTTGCACAAATTCAGCAGTTACAGGAAGCAAATTCCACAAAATTTTAATCAATAGTACATCGAATTTACGGGAGATAGCTGAGATTAAGGTATAAAAAAAAACACATTTTGCAGTTTTCGATAAACATCTGAAAGAGAATTTTTCGAAGTTACTTTTGCTCACATTCTATAAAAATTAACGCATCTATGTATCAATCTTGTTTGAAACGATTTCAAAGCAATAAAAATGTTTGGTACTAAGCAATAACTGAAACATAGTCCATCGCTTTAATTATCAGTCCAGTTGACAACCTATTGAATGAGCAAAAAATAGTGAGGGACACCTACAACAATCAAATATGAATATCACTTGGCAAGTTTTTTTTTTTTTTAATATATTTCATATTTTGGGATGCGTACAGTATTTTATTCATAAATTAATTTATATAAGGAAAAACCACTATAACAATTTATTATGCTATTGGTGTGTTTGGGAGGAAAAAAAATATTGCTTTGAAGCAACCTTAAATGAGCAAAAATTGCATAATCTTCAATGCTTTGCTTTATAAGTAGATGGCAATATTGGCAGAATTGCAAGAATTTACTTTGAATTGTTTCCACTGTCTCCCTATTCTTTGGATAAGCCTTCTAATGAACGTTTCTAGACTGAAAAGGAATGATTCTAAGAAAGTGTTTTAGCATTGAAGAGAAAGAAATTGCAGAAACTAAAACCTGTTTTGAAAACCTCAAATCAAATGAAGTAGGAAGCGACTGTTTTGGTACATATATAGGTCATGTGATTACTACGTAACATGTTTATACATTTATATTTATGAGATTTTTTTTTAAACCTACGTTGTAGTTTTCGATTCTTTATTTTATCACCATAAGCAGTAATTTTTGTTACTTTTAATTTTACTTCAAATTTAAATCGCAGTTAAACTAAATTTTGTTTTATTGAAAAATTCGCATGCATCGACATTGAGCATTTGTAGTAATTGAACATTTCTGTGAAAAATAAAACTGCATGAGCTGTAAGCTGTTATCAAAATTGATAACAATGGTTGAGAAGGAAACAGTCTACTCTTATCTTGGTCTTATCACTAAGTCACAGTGAGCCCAATTTGTTTAGTGAATTCTGAATTTTCAATTCAGATTCAAATTTATATCTTTCAATAAAATTCATATTAAAAATATCTTCCGAAAAAGACACACACACACACACACACACACACACACACACACACACACACACACACACACACACACACACACACACACACACACACACACACACACACACACACACACACACACACACACACACACACACACACACACACACACACACACACACACACACACACACACACACACACACACACACACACACACACACACACACACACACACACACACACACACACACACACACACACACACACACACACACACACACACACACACACACACACACACACACACACACACACACACACACACACACACACACACACACACACACACACACACACACACACACACACACACACACACACACACACACACACACACACACACACACACACACACACACACACACACACACACACACACACACACACACACACACACACACACACACACACACACACACACACACACACACACACACACACACACACACACACACACACACACACACACACACACACACACACACAATTGAGGGACCGATGAAAATTTAAACTCAACAAAGTGACCGATATAAAAATTAATCTGATTATAGCATTACTAGTCAAAGGAATTTTTCAACTATTAAAAAGTCTATGGTTTATATTCTGCATTAATCTAAAATAGCTTATATTATAGGTTTACCACACAGAAAGCTGCATTTCTGACTCAAGTTTTTACGATGATTGTGTGTGATTTAAAATTATTTAAACTTGTGCATTACATAAAGTGTTTTTAAGTTAAAATTATTTTAATCTTATTCTAATTATTTTAGATACAGGTTCAATTCAAACTATTTTAGCTTTTTATTTTTAATATTTTAATACATCAAATCAGCAAAAATTAATAACAAAACTAATTTAATTTTTTTTTTACTGGCAAATATTTTAATTTTATTAAAATGTGGCCTGTTTATGTGCATATCATGCAAATGTAATGAGTTGTAGTTTTTAATCTTCCTTGAATGCGAATTAAACGCAAATGAGATTACGGCTAAGAATTAAATAGGAATTCAATTAATTAAAATGTAAAGTTTTCATAAATTTATAGTAAATTACAAGATAATTAGGCCTACATGTACACACCTTAAAGAAAATTATAAAAGCATAATTTCATAAAGTAGCCATACATCAGACTTATGGATTTAAAAATACTTCATTTAACAGAGTATAATGAAAATATTAATAACTTTTTAAAGAGGATAAAAGTTATGCTTAATAAGAATAATTATTTTATATAGGATAGATTTGTTATCTAAAAATACGTAAGAGTTATTGAAACTAACTCTGATAAAGTGTTAATTTAAGATTGTAGGAGGAAGTGATTTAGAATATTCAAACCTAGAAAATTATGTTGTATAATATTCTATTTTTTTCTTTAAATACACTTAAGGTAGAGTATATATCACAAGTTTTATTTACGAATAATTTGAATATTCTGAAATTTCCAAAAGTGCATTTAATGAGGACTCGTTGTGGATGCAGTGCTTGTGCTGAATCACTAAATAAACAAAATAACAAATTTCAGTAAGAGCTTTATAATAACGCAAGTGATTAGCACAAGCGGCATGTTTAACATATTTTATTCATGAATTTCTTTACTTTTTTATGTATTTAAAGGAAATTGTAAATGTATTATCAATGTCATTAGGAAGCTTCTTTGCTGAATATCGTATTTTAATTTACATGCAGTTGATTATAATTTAGTAATTTTAATTTGAAGCTTGTTTGGAAGTAAGAGAACCAGTTTATGAAATTCTCGGTATTTTTCGTTCGAATAGATATGATTCGTACGAGTAATCTGCCTCGAATGTAAGTGTAGGAAAAGTTTACAGGAAAATAATAAAACATTAGCTCTTGATTAAAAAAAATATTTTAATTTATAAAACCATGTATTTGATATTTTGAGCTAACTTGGAACTTCCTGATAATTCTCAATGTAGAGACTTTTATCTAGCGTTGAGTTCAATATCTTGCTTTCTCGTGTTTCTCAATTTTTTGTTTATTACCAAACTACGTTTAGCATAATTGACAGTAATTTATAAAAATTTGTCAACCACATATAGAATGAGATGTTTTGGTATGGAGGCAACATATTGTTTCTGTACTCGGGTTTTGTGTGGTTATAATGTTAAAGTATTCACATGCATTTGCTCTCACAAAAGAATTGTTATCGTAACTTTTTTTAGAGCTTAAAAGAATGTCACTTCAATGGAATTTATTCTAAGAAACAATGTGGATTCTTTCATTGTACTTCCACAACAGACTTCTATTACCTTTAATTAAATTTTCCAAATAATTTACTTGCAAATTTTTTTCATAGTTGTCTTATAACAGAATACTTTTGTAGTTCAACAAACAATCACCAATAAATCAAATTTCACACTCTTGCAAAATGTACCTTTAAAAGTAATGCTAATTGCTGGCTCTTTTTCAAATTCTAATTTAGTTTAAAAAAAGTATAGGTCAGTATGATGAAAGTCTTCGTTTTGTAAGGAAAACCTATATAACCTTTATAATACTTACATGTAACCTTTATAATATTTACACCTTATATATGTAAATATATAACCTTTATAATGTTTACATATATAAGACTGTAACTGCTTATGCTCTCATTGTTTTATCCTTGTATTGGACAAAAATGTTTGATTATTGATGTTAGATATGAGCTCATCAGTGATAAAATATTATAATATCAGTAAACTGTTAGGTTCTCGTGTATTTGACAGTTTTTTTATTGGTATGAAAATTTAAATAGCAGCGCTGCGTTTCACCATTTAACAATGCTGTAAAGCACTAATTTATATTTTTGAAATGAAATCTCAAAGTTAGCATCTTATTTAGGGCTTAAATGCCCTAAATAAGATTTAGTCGGTTCTGAATCAAATTTAAATATGCCTCAGTCTAATTACCTCTGGTCTGTAAAAAGTGATACTTTTTACAGACGTGTGCAAAAAAATACGTGTGCAAATTTTTGTGTTTGATTTCTTTAGTCTTGACAAACTAAAGAAATCAAACATAAAAATTTGCACACGTATTTTTTTTCTCTACTTTTTCAAATATTCCGTGAAAAACAAAAGATGTGTCAAATATATTCGGTTATTTTCATGTAATTTTGGTTTTTCATTAGTTAAAAACAAAAAAATAACATTTATTAATCTACTTTTTTTAATTATTTAAGGGGGTTACTTCGACCATGTGACTGTTTCTTGTAGATTTCTCGTAAGTTTCAAATTTAATTTAATGAAAATATGTGGATTAAACATAGAAACAATATGTAATTTAGTTTCATAAATTCTTGTTTTGAATGCGAAAAGGAATTAAGTATAAGGTTTTTAGTTTTATTACCATAATGTTCTGTAAAAGAAATGTCTTTAAGAATTAAAATTAAAATAGTTTTGTAGCTTATACAATGCAAGCATGAGTGTTTAATAAAATTTTTGCTTTTTACATTGATTTAGTATAAAGTAAGATGTTTACTTTTTCTGATAATTTACTCAAAAACCATTTTAGAATTCAAATGTAACAAAATAAACATTCAGTGTATATTTATTCTTTAAACTGTAAATGTAATGTAAAATTAGTTTGGAATGTAATATTGCTTATAAAAGGCTTGATCATGCTTCAGAAGAAATTTTCTATATATTGCATATATTAACTTAATGAGAAGAAAAAGAAGTTTTAAGATGATGGTTAATTATTAAACCACTTTAAATATTTTTGAAAATATTAATTTTCTTTTAAATTACTAATTATTTTTCTTAACCGATACACCTCTTGTATGAGGTCATATTATACATTAATTTTATAAATACACATTAAGGTAGATCTTTAGAATAATAAATAATAATTTAGATTAAGAATAATAAAGTAGATCTTTATTATTCTTACTTTAAATAATATGCTTTTTTTTAATTTCTTTCTCATAAACTTAAAATGTTAATTATCATTATCGACTTAGCAAAAATTTGCTTTTCTCAACTACGCATTGCAATGCGTGCAGATGGGTAAATTATTGAAGTTTGGACTGTATTCAGCCTTTAGGTGTCCGTTGCTGTCTCACTCCGTCCAACCAGAGAAAGATGCCAGAAAGCGGCTGGAAATTCCTCTATTATATTTCTGTTTGGAGCTTCAACTGCTATATTCTAATTCTGAGTGGGAAGTACCAGTTCCTTCAGAAGCCTAGTACCGTCTGGAAGGGTAAGAATACATTTCTGTTGTGCATTACTGTAATAGGTGGTTTAATAAGCTATTTAACTCTTGAATGGACATAAAAAACGGTATTTAACACGAATAAAACATCAGTAAAGCTTAAAAACTTACAGAGCGTAAGCACTCCAATAAAATATTTCAGAGCTTTACTAATACATTTGAACTTATATATTTGAGGCCCTCCAATCTCTCCTTAAGTTTTTATAAGTTTATTGATATATACATATATTTACAATTTTTCCAAATAATAGTTTCGGATTGTTCATCTGCAAATTGTTGATATTATGCATTCCTATTTGTGATGATGTTTTATCACCATATAGTTTCTAAATAGTTCTTACAGAATACTTTTATTTAAAAAATGAACTTCATTTCATACATTTTGGCCGTCACACAGTATATAAAATATTTATGCATCTTTTTGTTCAATTAAATTATTAAAGGTAGTTTAATTTGTTTCTCAATTAAAAAAAATTATCATGGTCTGAATTAGGTGCTTTTCAGTTAAATGTGAATAAATTCTAACTTGTAGTACAAGTTTAACAAATTTCATTTTAATCTAACATAAATGAACACAGAATTTTTATGTCACTAAAAATCATTTCTAGGATTTAAATAAATATGGATCAAGACGACGTACCAAACAATTGCGAATTTGTGCAAAGAAAAAAAATCTTTGCACACAAATTGGCAGAGATTTTGTTAGTGTATGATTTATATAGGCATTAAAAATTCTTCAAAATAGTTGTATTCTATACCACGTGATTAACAAATCATTGTTTTAGAGATGATTTTTAATGGTTTTTTCTCATTTCCTTATTTAAAACGAAATTGACTTGAAAACAAGAAATGACTCAAAGGAGTTGTGGAATTCTGAAAATGAACTATTTGTGATAAAAAGGGGGAAAATTTTTCTTAATGAAAATGCTGTAACACGAATTGAATATTTTAATTGGAAATTATTTAATGCCAAAACATTTAAATTTTTCCATATCCTATCAAAGAAAAACTTATTCATATGATGATTAAATTTTTTTTATTGAATTAAGTTAAATACTGATTTTAGATTATCTTAAATCAACTATCAAATTTTTCATGTAGCTAAGTTTATAAATTGGTAAGAAACAGTTTTTTTTAATACTGCATTTTTCAAAATGTTATTTACAGATCGTCAAAATGAGGCGCTTTCTATCGACTAGAAATAGTTGCGATTTAGAATGATTCATTGAATGTTAACAATATTTAGTTTGTGAAATTTTTTGAACGACTTTAACTTATTCTTAGCAACAATAGTTTTATGCAAAGAACAAGACAAGCAATATTGACAAGAGTAGGAAGAAGTGTTTTGAATAAAGAAATCTCTGAAAATCTTTTTTTGACTTAGAAATAGGATATAGTTTACAATTAGTTTCGATTGAGATCACTGATTGCAGTCAATCGGAATCAATTTTAAATTGCAAATTTTCTTTGCATTAGTTTTCTTAATAAAGAAAGGATTCCAGATAGACAAATCCAATCCAAACCAAACTTTATGTAGTTGCAAATTTGATCATTTATAATCGTAATACTAAATACAATTTGTCAATTTTGGTGATTTTTTTTATATAATAAAGAAAGGAAAAGTATTTTATGACCAAGATTGTATAACTAAAGTATTTTATGCATTATTTATGAGTTCGTAGATTTAAAATAATGGTTTTATCATGTGATTGGAAGTATGTAATTGGACTAAAATTGCATGATAAGCAGAGATCATACGATGATGATACTTTACAAATCCCTCGCTGCATTGAAATACTTATTACATAAATGAAATTTTTAGGGACTTCGATAAATTTCATCAATATATACAAAATTAAAGTTTTTAAGCCTTGCAACTTCTATATAAAATGGGTTATATTTTTGATTGGAAAAAAGATGTATTCATATCTTGAAGTATGGTTGAAAAGTTACTTTGGCCCCGTTATGCAGTGAAAAAACTCTCCAACAGACGTATAGAAAAGTAAAATTGTCGTATCCATCTCCCATAGTTTAAGTGGTTAGGATCCAACTCTGGACTTTCTCTGACGAAGATAGCACTCTTACGGTGAACTCAAAGTTAATTAGTCAATCTTTTACGAATTTATGACTAACTTTTCTTAATGAGTAATATATTATCTACACTTGCTACTGTGAACATCAGTTTATCCAAAATAAAATAGAATTTTTACCGTGTTCAATATGCAATGTTCCTAGATAAACAATAGATAAGGCTTATGTTATCTCATAGTTTTCAGATGTCAAGTGAAGTCCTCAATAATGGAGAATGGAACACAGTTAATAGAATATTTGTGTAACTATGTTTTTAAGGTTAAATTTAAAATATTTCTCTACACATTTTTAACATTGAGAATTAAAAATATAATCTTAAATACGGCTAGTACTTTTTAGAAGATAAAATATACTATAAATAAAATTATAAGTAAAATATAAAGTATAAACAGTTTAATATTTTAATAAATGATAAAAATGAAGGGGTAAAACATTTACTTTGTGTGTATGATCAAATTCCGATACAAATTTTATGCAGAACGAGCAACACAACTGAATAGGATCATATGTTTATGTCAAGTATGATGTGTTATTTCCAAATACTAAATGCTTATTTGTTAATCTAGTGATAAAATGTTTTAATAATTATTGAATTTAAATGCCACACACGTACGCACACGCACTAATTTAACTAAGAGTTTTATGTCATCTGGACTCAAACGTAAGTTTTTCAGAAGCATATTAAATAGTTAATAAAGCTATAATTTTTGGGCCATACATATGTTCCCCATTGGAAAGTAATTAATAAAGAAAATATCAATTCACATTTAGTTTGTAATGTGGTAAATAATTAAAAAGCTGTTTGCTAAATTAAGGTTTAGCTTTCTACTTAATAAGTTTGAATGCAATACCAAACTTAATAAATAAACCTTGGACATAAGATTTAATGAAATTAAAAACTATATTTTCTGAAACTTCCTGTGGATTTAAGTCAATTGAAAAACGTGATTTAGTAACCAAAAAGTTAGTGCCAAATCTTTGGTTCAATAGTTAGTGAATCCGGTTCCTAATGGGCAGAGCTTGGAAGTTTGTAGGAGTTCCAAACACATTTCAAGGAGTAGGTCAGGTCTTATGTGCAAAATTTTCTGTGCAAAAACTAACATTTGAGTTACAAAATAAACCAAAGTTGCTAAAAGTGACCATAAAGGGACGTGTACCTACCGCTGATATTTAGCATGCAGACTAACAAAACATTTAAAATTAATTATACTGGAAGAAAAGAACTAAGATGTTTTATTTTTGAAAAAATTAGGTTAGGTCTTGTAAGGAAGAAAATTAAGCCAGGCCTTGAAATTGTAATAAAAAAATTTTTAGAAAAAAATTTTTGCTGATACATTGATATTGTCTGATGGGATGAGAGATGGTTCGTGCGTTGAATAACCAACGTGTATAATTGACGATTTAATATCTGTTATGAAATAGGGCTGATGTGAAAAAATATAAATCATCTATTTAGATAAGCTTATTCAGATTGCTTAAGAAATTTAGTATTGTAGAAAATAATAAATTCACATGCGTTTTTCCACATAAATTTTTGCAGTTTGTACTTATTCTCAAAAATTATTGTAGTCGAATTTTATTTAATATGATAACAAAATTTATATCGTAGAAATTTTTTTTAATGTTGAGATATTTTAATCTTACCAAGAGACTTACGAGATCAGCCAGCTCAATAAAAAAAATGGGAAAGAAATAAATAGTAAAAAAAAAAAAAAATCTTTTAAAATTTCAATAGAATTTTTTTCAGAAATTAAACTTACACGTGTGCTGGAAAGTATTCCATAATCTGTAATCCCGCATCTGCTTTAGATTTGCTGTATGTATATATATATATAATATGTATTTTAACATATTAATACTTACAGTAATTATCTAAATTAGTGTACTATTCTGGTATATTACTGAAAATAATATATTTTAAAAAAGGATTTTAAAAGAATATTCCCGAATAGTTATAATTTTTAGATTTTTAACGTTTGAAAATTTTTATAAAAATACAACCGGCTTATACATTTGTCTAGCGGCACCTGTATATCAACTAAGTTGTGATAACACTATAATTAAGTGTGCAAACTGCAGATAATTTAGGTGATATCACCTTTGAGAAACAAATTTTATTGCGACATTCATGTTTTTTAAAAAAAGAATTTAATAAAGTGATTGAAGAGTTATTGAGCCGAAATATCGAAATCAAGAAATTTATGCTTAGTACCTTTTTATAATGCAAACTTTTCTTCAAGTTTTCTTATTTTTAAACAGTATACTACATTGAAAAACAAGCATGAATATTAATTTCTTTTCTTTGGCTCCCTTATTATTTTATTTATCTATTAATTTTTTTTTTAGCTTAAATGCAGTGTTACTAAGTAAATATTTTAACTTTTTCAATTCAGTAGGAATTTCGGAATAGGAATAACTTTGGTCAAATCATTTGATTTGAAAAGAAAATTACTGTTAAAATTTTAAGTAACAAAAACTATTATTGTTTAATTTAAATCACAGTATTGTATCAAACTGTTACACATAAATCTTTTAATTTTACAAAAAGTTGACTATAATTTAGGATTGGACTATTTTATTCTAAACAGCGCGAGAGAATACTTTAACTTATTAAAGCTTAGAAGATAATTCTCTGAAGCTGAAAACAATTGTCTCACATTAATTTATGTATTCGCCGTTATATTAAGAATAGTAGTGTGAAATTCAAAGCTTTAATTATCGAAGTATTATGAGGTAATGACATTGACTTATTAATAACATCAATGGATTCTATCTATATTGTTATTATCTTGTATCATCAACTGAAGAGATCTTGAACTTTTAATTTGTTATGAAAGTTTTTCCTCACATCTTTGATGAATTAACTTCTAAAAAATTAACTGCATTACAAGTTTATATTTGTATTGAAATTAGACAAGTTTACGCACGTAATTTGGAGAAGTGGACATCCGTGTTGAGTGTCATTCTTAACTTGTCTCAGAAATTTAAGTGTTGAACTCATTTATTTAATAAGAAGTGATGTACTAAAATAATTCGATACAATGATGCTCAAAAATAGTTATGCGTAATAAAGAAATGTCGCGCTTGTATTGAGTTTTATAGTTGATCATGTATAATTTTTTAAAGTATTCTATTTTTTTAGTTACTATTTTCTAAATTTTAGAGTTTAGGTTAATTTTGTCATAAATCTTTATATATGTATAATCAGTTACGAACATTAAAATTCGTAATATCTTGTGTGAATGGTCTAAAGTGTACTTTTCCTAATTTAATAATTCCTAAACTTGCTTCAATTTGTAATGAAATTAAATATTAACAAATTTAAATGATTATGTAAAATATATTTTTTATTTATAATGGCAGTTATGAACAGTTATAGCAAAAAAGATAACAGTAAATATAGAAACAGTGAATGCAACAAGCAAAAAAAATTTCTCACTTGCAACAGAGTTTATTAATCTAATGTCTCTTGCCTCCCTGTAACGCTCTGTGAGAGAAGTCTTGCGTAGAGCAGGATAGTGGAGAAGATGCGCTGAGTCCATCGCCTCTCCAGAGCTGCTGAGGTTGCATATTGGAGGGGAGGAATAATTTTGAATCTATAGCGATGATTTCGAAGGCAGTCGTGCCCAATGGCAATGCGGAATTCAGCGACCGCTCTACGCCTTAAGCCGTTATAAAAATTCTGGGTAGTTTTCCAACTTACGAGAAATACGACGATAGAGTTCTTCCTGAGCTTATATTTTAATAAGATTTTTATTAATATGGAAGTGCATATGATGATAAATATTCTGCGGGATTAAAGCACAATTTTTATATATAGTCTAGAAGTTAGCTTTTTCATTACCTGGAACTCTACAGTGGGCAAGAATGCAGTAGAGGACTATAATTTTCTCTAGTAAAACCAAATTATTCAAATAATGACGACAATCCAATATGTTCGAAGTTATGGGATCCTTATTTGAAACGATGGCCAAAAGAGAAGTACGGGAATCACAGAAGATAACTGCTCTAGTGAATTTTTCCAAATGGCATGACAGCTATGAGGACCGTAGCAATTTCAACATCAAAAGCCATAACTCGCTCCTCAAAGATACAGAAAGAGAAGGTTTTGGAAAAAACTCTGACACCTGTATTAATCAGACAACAGGGATCAATCTGTCAAGATTCGAATCCATTCTGGTGCGGCGTAAAAAGTGCTAAATACTTCGAGACCGAGGGCTCTCAGGATAAAGTTATTACTTCAGTTATTTTTGAACCAGGTCAAGATTCATCCACAAAGATTTAAAATTTATTGGATTTCGTGGTGGAACAAGTAATTCTGGTTCATGCTTTAAATCAAGTGAATTTATTAACTGAAAAACTGTCTCCAAAAAGGCCAACTGATTCAGAGCTTCTTTAGATTCAGAGCTACTACTGGGTCAGGTCTTGTCTGACTTCATTCCAGAGTGAAAGACATCCAGAAAATCTAATGATCTTTTCAGAAAGAATTAAGGTTCTCTCTTGAATTGTGGATTTTAAGGGCTTATCACACCACCAGTCAACATAAGACCATCACAATTGACGCCATTCTTTACTGCTCCAGAAACAATACGTAAGGAATAATTTTGATTTTTTCTAGTATACTGAGTACGTTTTCCTCGGCAGTAACAAGCGGTTCACAGCAGTAAATCAGAAGGGGAAGGTTGAATGTGTGATAGGTCTGGAGCAGGGTTTGTCCAGTGTAACCCCCCTTGCTCCAGCAAGACGTTTAAGGACACTGAGTCTCTTTAGCACGGTTGGACAGGTCCTTCTACATGTAATATTAAATAAAATATTAACGAATTTAAATTCTCTGCTATCTTTAGAAATAGAAAATAAATAAAATGAAAGAATTTAAGATAAGACTTTTTTCCAACCGATTCCCAACTTTGACTAGTTTTAAACTGCAATTTTTGGTCAAAATAGTCCTCTTATGTACAAAGTCATTATATAATAATAAATAAAGCAAGAATTTATGATGACATTGGAATAGTTAGTTGTCTAAAGTTTAATTACATTTGTACATTTGAGTTTGGGCTTGCATGCAAGGCCAAATATTTAAAAATTTCCAAGTTACCTTGGGTTTTTAAATTTATATATATTGAATAAGTCTTAACAACATTCAGATTAGTTACGTTCAGTATCAATGCCCAGTATTTCAAACCATTCGTTTCTAGAAACTTATGTTTGGTTCCTAAATCGCATAGGTTTTATTGGCAATGAGAAAGCTGATGCTGCTGTCAAGACTTCATTGAATCCATTTATGTCGTCATCAACTCCGATTTCAGATCTGAAGAAAGGAGTAAAAAATTTATTCTTTATCCCAGGAATCGTGAACATGAAAATCACCAATAAAAAGCGTATCATATTCTGATGCCACTTCATTATCAATTCTACCGCTATAAAGTATTGGTGAACGATTAACGCGCCTTCGTATTGGACACGTTTCACGCATGGGTTTGTTTTTAAGTGAACTAAACCCATGGTGGGAAATACATTATGAATCTTATGCAGCTAAATATATTTTAACTTCATGTCAAAAAAATTTTTACCCACTATCGTTTTTAGTTTTTTCGTACTAATATTTTAACACGATTTATTGGGTAAAAAAAATTCATTGTAAATATTTTTTTTTTTTTAACAGGGCAATTGGATTTTCCATTTTATTTAGTTTATATTATACGTTTCATTTATATTATATATTTTATACAGTTTTACACTTACATAAATTTAATATTTAAGTACATGTTTTCAAATTTTATTGGGTTATGTGAAATTTACTATAATTTTAATTTTTTTATCAGTGCTCAATTTTTGGAAAAAATGAAGAAAAAAAACGTTTTTTTAAAAATTTGTGACACAGCTTTTTTTTTTTATCTAAATACTATTTTACTATTTCGAAACAAATTATGCTGCGTTTTTTGATTTACTTTTTCTTTGATTTTAGAGGAATATATTGATTAGATAACAATAAATAATTACAATAGCTTTATATTTCAACGGCTATTAAAAACATGAAAAGCTCCCTTAAAAGATTCGTGAAAAATTTCTGAAAAATATCTAAGATTCAGCAGCAACTAAAATACTTAGAAAAATTCAAAAGTGTGTAATCATTGGCAAGGTGTATGTACATTAATTTCGACAATCCAATTAGAAAGGATAAAAAAAATGAAAAATAAAGACTATATAAATTTCAAAGAGAATGTTTAAGCGTACAGGAATTTTTTTTAGATAGTAAATAAAAGTAGATGAAAGCACAGTATGATGAGTAGAGAAAAAAATGCATAAATTAATAGATTCAATGGTTGATGTAAACGAAAGTACTAACTTTTTTTTATATACAACCAAATTTGAGTTCAATGAAAGTATTTGAAATACTTTTACCTTGGCTAAGAATAAAATAAATAACAGAAGTGTTTTTTAGATTCGGGTTATGTGATTGCCATTACATAAATCCTTATCAAAAAGTAAGAACATAATTGAAGTAAATATTATGTTAGGATAAGATAAATGATAGTTTTGTGATTTTGCTCATTGAAATAACATTAAGATATAATGTCCAATAAAATGTATTTAGTTTGACTAAATGAAGTCAACACATGGAGAAAGTGTTAAGAAATAGTCATTTTGAAAGGATCGAGCTTTTTCTTATATTAATAATTTGCTCTAAATTAGAAAACTCAAAAATATGTTTATGTTCTGAACAATTAAACATATAAAGAATGCATTTTATGATCGAGCGTCGAAATAAAAAAAAGAATAGTTTCCTTTCATTGAATGAAAGCAGTTTTCTCGAATTGGAGATATTATAAACTAAATCCTCTCTGAGAAAGTGATTTATAATTTCTGCATTTTATGGCTCACTTTCTAGTTTGAATTTGATAAGAGCTAAATGGAAATTATGTCAGCAATATTTGAAGCATTTCACCAGTATTTGAAGCATCACTCTTTCATATATAAAATATAAATTAAGTAAGAAAAAATAAATGCAGAGTGTTAAATATTAAATAAGTGCATAATTTGATCAATATGTAAAAGGATTTATATAAAAGAAATTTGAAGTGGGTACATTATTGAGGTTCCTCGAGATTAAGTGCATAAATTATTACTTTGTTTTAGGATTATTTTGAAGGTCTTGCTTTAAGAAAATACCTAAAACATATCTGCAGATGCTTCATGCACCAAAAAATAATTAGTGGCTCATGTTGACCAAATTTTTTTATTATTAATACAAAAAGTAAAAGTTGTATTCCCAAAAGAGGAAGATGGCTGTTTTAAATGATTGTATGAATAAGTTCAGTTCTTAATACCATAAATTCTTAGTTTCTAACTATAAAATTTTTTATACAATCAATGTTTTTGATAAGTTGCGTATCCAAATATTAATTTTTCAGGATTAATGTTGAACTATCGATATTATTGTTTATGACTATATTTAGAATCTCAGATTTGATGTACAGTAAAGTTCTTAAGTTAACTAATGTATGATAATTTTATGCCTATTTATACGACACAAAAAAATAAGGGATTTTTAAAAGCTAAATGTATAAAAATAGATACTATACCAAAGTAAAAATATTCCTTGTTATTGCAGGTTGGAGTCTAGATGAATCTCTTCCAAAGGACATTTACATCTTTTACATATCTCAGTGTGGATTTTATCTGCACTCCTTGTATGCCACCTTATTCCTGGATACGTGGCGGAAAGATTCATTCATAATGATAGTTCATCATACATCGACTCTAATATTAATAGTTCTTTCATTTGTACTGCGGTAAATATTTCATATTTTTCATTCATGCGCTATCTGATCTTGCTATTTTATGAGAATATAATTTTACTCTAATGGTTTTATCGTGAAGGAATCTGTTCTTGAGAAAAAAGTCATAGTCAACAGAAAATACGTGTTTTTTATAGTATCAAAATGATTAAAATTTCAAATTAAAAAGTTATACGTTTGGATGATTTCGGCTTAAGTGATATATTGGCACTGGAAATTTCTACCTCGTCTCTAACGCGTGCAAGATGTAGTAATTTATGGAAGGATGAAATAACAGGATCTGAACTCTGTGCCATATCTGGTGTTAGACAATACTGCCTTTGTAATGTTCGTTTTTCCATTCAAAAACTGTTTTTAATCCATATTGATTCTAAAAATGAAGCATATGCAAAAACGATCTGTCTCCCCCTATATGTACATACATATATTCAAAAGATGGTTAAGTTACCCTTTACAACTATTGGTTACAACGTAAGAAAATATAAAAATATTTGACACGTTGAAAATGAAAGCAAGCCAGGTGGTCCGAGTAAATTAACTTCAAGAAATAAACAAAGTATTGTTAAAGCAGCTATTAGAAAACCTTAAATTTCTGCTCAGAAAATTGCAGGTGACCTTCTCGCAATTTCTAACATTAGAATGACCATTCAAACAATAAGAAATGTGTTACATACTGCTGGTTTAAAGGGCAGAACTCCTAGAAAAACACCAATGATCTCTGAAGTTAATAGAAGTGTCTAGAATTTGCTATTAAATTCAAAGACAAATCGATGAACTTCTGGAAAAGTTTATTTTTTCAGACGAGAGTAAGTTGGAAATTTTTTCACCCCCTAGTATCCAAAAAAATTTAGGATAAAATATAACAGCTCTTGATAGTAAAAATGTACTTCAGATCCTGAAACATAGTGGTGGAAATGTAATGGTGTGGGGCTGTGTGTCTCATGGCGTTGTTGGAAAATTACACTTTATTGGCACAAAAATGACAGCTCTAGGTTAAACTGATGTGTTGTGGCATAACTTATTAGACAGTGCTAGAAAATTGGGTATCGGAGACACTTTCTTATTCCAACTAGATAATGATCACAGCGATAGTTATTAAAACATGCTTGCTTTATAATGCGCCAAGACGCATGTTAAACTTCACCACAATCCCCGGATATAAATCCAATTGAAAATTTGTAGATGCTGTTGAATGCTCAAGTCCGAAAAAAAATATTGCAAGTAAAAATAGTTTGAAAGAAGCACACCCCCATGGAAGCTTGGGAAGAAATAGATCAAAGAACCACCAAAAAGTTAATAGAATCAATGCCAAGACGTTTTGAAGCAATTGTGAAAGTCAATGAAATGCGTACAAAGTATTAAATTTCTATAAAATAATTATAATGTTTAAAAAAATTTATCACTATATAAAAAGTGTATTTTTATACACTTTCATAGTTTTTATGAAGTTTTATTCATTAATCAACTAATGTTTATGTGATTGTTTTTTGTTGGTATTTTACTATTCTTTTACCCCATTAAAATATATTTCTGCAATTTTAACTTATACACCTGATTTTATTTTGCTGTAAAATTCCAAAATTGAAGTGCACAAATAAACATCTTGTCAACTGTATTACATATTTTTTTTAGGTGTCATAACATTGGTTGTTTTGTTCTGTTTCTTCATGACGTATGTGATATTTTTCTTGAATCCTCCAAGTTGAATGTTTACTTCAAAGTTCAAAATAATGAAATTGTTAAATTGCATGAAATACTTGCCAATATTTCATTTGCTTGTTTTGGTGTTACATGGTAAGTTGGGCTTTATAGAATTCATACATCAATGTTATTTGAAGTTCCTTATTTAACACATTTCTCTATCAAAGATTATCTATCAGTTTAGAAAATATTTTTAAAAGTATCAAACTAAATTCTATAGCAAATTAAAACTCATTAATTAAATTTATAATTATTGTGTCATGGAATCCTAAAATCTGTGTAAGAATTGCATTTTATTGAAGCAAAATTTTATCTTAAATTTGTTTTTCAAATTAAAAAAAAATCAAACTCAAAGTCAACTCTTAAAGTTTTCACGTTGTAATAAAAGACGAGGTAACGATTTTTTTTTAATATTCAGAATAATATTTAACTCCCAAATGAATCGATGCAATATAAGATATTTTAAATCATTATTGTGAAGACTAATTTTACATAGATAAGTTTAACCCACTTTATTTCTGTTAAATGTAATTTCTAGACAATAGTAAACACAAACAATAAGGGTCTTTTTCTAGAACTTGTTTAAAAATTTGAGCTTGTTGCAAAAAGATTAAATCTTCTATTTTTAAATGGTAGTTTTGTGCTATTTCAATATGGCTCTTGATGTGTATATAATACATTTAGAATATAATTTAAACTATATATATTGATCAATCGTATTGCTCAATTTTAATTTTATCAGCACTTGTTTTATTTGGTATACTCCTTTACTTTTCTTGAAATCGGTTTTATAGGATCTGAAAAGACAGTTCAATTTTAGAATTCTAGACTGGTTCAACTACTCGATAACTCAGATCTTATCTTAGATCCAATGATAATAACATAATGGTCCAAAACACCATTAAATTCTAGGAGCCAGTTGCATTAACCGTTTGTATGCAAAGTGGCTGTAAAACAAAATGAATAAAATTAATTTTACATCAATCATTGTCAAATATATGTGCATACAAAAGAAATGGAGGTGAAATAGATACATAGGTTGAAAAATTTTCCTTTGTATTTATAGTTAAATTTAAGGTTCTGCTAGCAAATTTTTAATACAATTCTTGATCTTTTATTTCAATTGCGTGCAATGTTATCAAATTATTGAAAACTCTAATATCTTATATATTTAGGACACTATTTTTGTAGTCTTTTTTTATTATCATTTCAATTCCTAAATATTATTAGATATAATGGACATTTTTTTCAATTTTTTGTTTTGTTACTCTATATTGTTACTCAAATATTTTCCAACAAATATATTTACTAAGGATGCAAAATTTAATGTTTACTATAAAATAAGTGTTTTAAAAATGGTTCCCACTGACGAGTTTTCATATTTTTATACACTATGTTTTACTTTTATCGCAGTCTAGATATCGGGTATTTTATTTTCTTAAATATCAACAATTTTCAATACTTAACGCCTGAACAAAGTACGCTTTATAAAATGTCCCCTTATCATAAAATAGTTATTTTTTAAAGAGTCTAGTGACGCAATGTAACATAAGTATTGTAACCGTAAAATTATTTATAGCTTGAAAGCATTGAAGGAAGCTGCTAAAAATTGGACATTTTATTTTGGAAAAATCATTAATTCATAATGTGGACTTACTAAAATGCTTCTGTTTTGATTTTGTAAGATTGTTTATACTGTAAAAGAATTTGATACACATTTATATATAACTAAATAATATATGTTTAAATAAAGGTGTATTACGGATCATAGACTCTACCAGAAACACAAAATCAAGTTTAAAAATCTAATTTTTTAGAACTTCGATTTTCGAATGCAGTTTTCCAACTTTCTTCATTTAAAAAAAAAATCTGTGGCGTCCATATCTATAAAGTATATTAGAGATGTAATAAGAGTTTTTATACAAAATTTGTTAAGTTAAATCACATTTCTTAATCATCTTATAGATAAGTTTACACAAAATGTGATATATTTACAAACATTTTAAAAAAAAGTCTCTGAAATTGATTATTGAAATAAGCATTATATTGAAATAAATCAACTAAATCAAGGAATAAGCAACTTATTGAAATAAGCAACCATTTTATCTCTTTTGGTTTATGCAATTTTTTGTTTCAATCCATTCCGATCACAAAACTTATTGATTACATTATTATTCAGTTAAAATATTATTTTTTTTCTTAGAAAAGTAATTCATATGTATGTTAAATTAGAATCTAGCAATAGTAAAACAATGTCTTTATGTATTGATCTATACAGATATTTTGGTCTTTAATTAAAATTAACTTCACGCTATTTTGATTTTTACTAAAAAATGCATATAAAAATATTATGATGTATTAAGAAAAAAATTTCAATTTCATGTGCGGCTTTCAAAATTGTACTAAAAATGCGAAATGCAGTAAAGCTTGCAAATAAAATAATTTAAGGTACATTAAATTACACATCTTAACAAACTTTTACATGTTTTGCCACTAGCACAGCTGCGATAATTTTACTCCAGGCTGTGTGCGAAAATTCTAAATTTTATAACACCCCATATAATGAGAAAAATCTAAATTTCTACAGTAACTAAAAGGAAATAACAGTTTGAATTCGATATTGGTTGATTTTAAGGCGATTAAAGACTTGCTATTAGAAACCAATGAAGTAAAGTGAATATAAGATTCCACCGAACTTTTAAGGAATGCGTAAAGGAATTGAAAAATATATTGTAAAATTATAAACTATCCAATTTCTAAAGATAACAGTGAAGTCATATGAACATTTTATATACCTTATAATAAAAATAAAGTTTTTAAAAAATTAATCAATGGTCAGTTTTTTGTAACTGTTAACTGTTAAATTATGTTTAATCTTCTCGTAAGTATTTCAAAACGATGATTTGGGCTTAAGTCAAAAGATAAGCTTCTATATCTTATGCCAAATATGAGCTGCGAAGAAGTTACTTAAGTTCCTCATGTGTTTGAACACCTGTTCTATAAACTTATAATTGAAATAAGCCTCACGATTAATGATTTTCATAAGACTCCACAGTTCATTTCCTTCTTACTAATGCCTTTAAACCGTTGGTTCTGCTTGACAGTATTTTAGAGAAAAGTGAATATTAAGTTGTAGGAAAAATGTTCAAGGAAACCTGAACAAACTTTAGCTTTAGCTTAAAAGCTTTAAAAGTGCCTTCTCAGATTAAGTTTTGCCATCCTTAAGATTTTTATAAAACATCCTGCCATACAATTTCTTTTTAAAATATTATGAATGTAAGATAGCTAAGTCAAAATTATTCAAGTAAAGAAAAAAATTTGGTACTTTCATCTGAGTTTTTATAGAAAATTTTCCAATTACGAAAATCACGTATCGTGTTTTTGTTTTTATATGAGACAAAAAAATGAATTTAATCTAGCTCAGTTGTTAGCTGAAATGTAAAATTTCGGCGTAATTTCTAAAAAGTTCTGTTACTTTTTTACACAAAACTTTTCAACAATTGAATTTGTATAAATGTATTAAATTTTAATATAAAAATAAAGGTTGATATTCATAACCGAAAAATATTTTTATGAAGAACTATGGGCTTATAACGCAAACCGTTAACTGTATTACTCTAATTCTTGTGAATATATTTTGGAAAAGCATCTTATGCAAAACTTTAATTTTTAAACTCATAAAGTCAGTTTTAATACAGAACTGATTAAATGTGTTGTGTAATTACGGTATTACAACCACATCAAGGTATAATGATTAATCTGAATCATAAACTTATGATAATTTTAATTTTAACTAAAAATTAACTTTCACAGTCATTAATTTTGTTTAAATGTTTATATATTGCTAATATAGTGTGACGTCGTACAGACATATATAGATACAAGTGTTTGTCTTATGCAACCAGAATAAGATATCGTTTAATTTTTTGCCTTAACTGTGTAAGAAATCCTTAAGAATTTAAGTAGTTTCTCGTTTAATGGTTTTTTAACTCTTGAAAAACTTAATAATAATTCTGAATACAATTTTTATTTTTCCCTTGTCTTTTTCAATCTACTTTAATAAAATTATTAAAATATTTGGATATAAACTGTGCAACAACATTCAGTGAAGCAAAATTATGTATTAGATTCAATTTAATAAAATGGTTTAATTTTTATGCGGAATTATTAGCTTTTGATGTGAACTATCTCAGAATTTTATCTAGAAGTGCACATTTAAATTTATTGTTTTTAACATGTGATTATCTGTAGATAAGATAATTCAAAACCACCTTTAATTAAATATAATTTGAAAAACTGATTAGTAGATTAAATAAAACTATTTGAAATATTAGCACAAATTCGTATGGAAATATTTTCTAAAAGGAACCTCTACAAACCAGTGAAATTCATAAATGACGAAATATTAATTTTTATCTGACAGTTTCATTTTAACTCTACAGTCAAAAATATTTACTTGCTTGCAGATTCAATTAGTCCATTTTTATTAAATGTAACTGTTATTTAAATTAATAGATTATTAGTATAAATTTGGAATGTATAGTAAGGAGTTTGCTTAAGAAAATCTTGTTGATTTTCGAGTTTCGGATTAGCAGATTTATGTATTGTCGTATAATATTCATGTGCATTTGGGGCATAAATAATAAAACACATAATTACCCTACTAATGAAGTTAAGTTGGTATATAAATGGCTGTTCTGATCTGACTTCTTCGACTCCTTAAGTGACTGTTCGATTTTTTATGTGGACGTAAATGTTAATAATGATTTGAACTTGAATTATCGTTCCCAGTTGAGTCAGAAATTTTCCATAAAAAATGCCTGTAGAACAATAAAAAAAATTTAAACCTATATTCTAAGGAATGAAGTACTTTGGAAATAAGTTCTTTGACCTCTGCGAACGATCAATATTGATATTTATTTAAAAATTTCAATGTTTTTGAGTAAGCGTATAAAATTTCTTTCAGGTACATAGCTCGACTTTATTGGTATCCACTAAGAGTATTATATACAGGAATATCAAATGTGAATGGTTTACAATCTGTTCTTCCATGCTCATTGATAATGAATGGCTTATTATGGGTACTGCAGCTTATGAATATTTATTGGTTTTATGTAAGTATATTTTTAAAATTTATTTCATAAATTAAGAATTTAGGTTTTTTTTAACAGTATAAACGAATGTTTTAAATTTATTTCATAATTTCTTGTCGCGTGCTTATTTTATTAATCTGATATAAATTTTAAAATATTTAAATTTTACATATAATCTTATGGCAGTTTTCAAGTCATCAATATGTATTAGGGAACTTAGGACATAACTAGTACTTTAAAAACTTTGGGAAGTAATTATAAACAATAGAGAATTTTGTGAATTGTTAATTTCATAAATAACATCTCAATAGTTAAAATTTTGAAAACTTCTGTCACTTAAATTTTCTGCTAATATTAGGGCATTGATAGTTAACTGATATTATTACATTTAAAATGTTTTCACTTCATTTAATTTTGTTAAATTTAATCTAAAACTCAGTTTCAATCTTTTTTTCATGAAATTTTTTTTTTATCAAAACTTAGCTTTAACTATGCAGATTTTTTAAATCAAATTTTACAACACAATTTGTATAAATTAAAAAATAGATGTGAATGTTTCTTATAACTTTTAACTGATCATTCTATTGGAAATTCAATATTTTTTGTGTAATTTGAAAGAACTGATATAATATGAATTCTTATAAAAATTTTACGAAAAAGATACAAATTTACGAACTATAATGAATTCAGTGAAAAACTCTTAGAACCATCTTATTTTAAATGATATCAATATTCAGTTATGTTTCTTTTCCAAGATAGTTTTTGTGTATTTTGTAGTCAAATATAAACTGATTTCTTAAGATAAAAATTTATTTATAAGTATAT
This sequence comes from Latrodectus elegans, assembly GCA_030067965.1. Classification (NCBI taxonomy): domain Eukaryota; kingdom Metazoa; phylum Arthropoda; class Arachnida; order Araneae; family Theridiidae; genus Latrodectus; species Latrodectus elegans. The sequence goes on along the minus strand of CM057820.1, from coordinate 81,892,462 downwards.
TAAGTATATCATAGCTCAGTTTTCATGTGCGCAAAATATTGATGGACTTATGTAAGAAGAAAACCAAGTCACTGTTTTGTGAGTTCCTACTTAATTTTGTTTAACGGTCTAACCTTTATGAATGATTGTCAGATAATAGTTCACCATACAATGTACTTAACGAATTATTAAAGAATCCTGCCTTTATTCAATCTGGAACAGGCCGATCTGGCAGCCGAGAATGCTTAGCGCTCTTGCCTTCGGTTCAACAGTTCGTGGGTTCAAATCCCACCTTGGGCCGAAATGCTTGTAGTGGTTCGGAGTCCAATTTAAACCGTAGGTCCCAGTATAATTAGTCTTCGTGTGCAAAAAAAAAATGACCGTTGAGTGACAAACCAATCACTCTGGAAAAGATTTGCAATTTTTAGAAAGCGAGTTTGGAGCAAACTTAATGAAGCATAATTTAATATTCAAAATTTTCCTGATACTTATTTATTATGATGATATAGGATGTCATTATTTATTACAAATAATATAAATTAACTATAAGGAAAATATTTCGAAGTTTTTTTTCACTTAGAAATATAATTTTACATAAAGTGGAAGATCAACATTTTACACTATTGAATTTTCTTGCCCTCATGATCAAACATTTTACTCTATATAGAGGATACCTAACAATTTAACACTATCGTCGAAACACTTTCTTAACGTACTTCTGGATGGAAATTTTTTTTTATAATTAGTAAGCTGTATACATATGTTGCAAGAATGAAAAACTGAAGTATCTGTCTAGATAAATAGGCTTGTCGAAAATAGAGCAACTAATACCTTCCGATTTTAATCGGTGATAGAATAAAATATTCATTTTAAAATAAATAATAAAAGGGTAAAAAATATCCAAGGCAAATTTATTTAAAATTTCACTTGTATTTGTTTTCACGTTGGCCAAAACTGTTGAGAGATTAGGACATCCGATGCATTTTAAATTTCAAGAAAGTTTTTCATGGGTTGTAAACACATGTCACGGGGAAGAAAAATTCATATAACCTTAAGCTGACAGACATGATTGATTAAAAAAAAGTACAACCTACCGTGAGTTTAAAGAGTGTTAATAGAGAGAGACGCTCGTTAATAATTTTACCGTTGAAATAACCAATACAACATGCAGTATAAATAAATTCTAAAATGTTAGCTTAAGTAAGACTTGATGGAGACGAAGAACAAGCGTCATAGAATAGATGTCAGTACATTGATAACTTAGAGTTATAATGTGTAGTAGAGAATAGTAGAAGTGGAATTCAAAACACTCAAGCCATTATAGTGGCTACAGAGCAGTATAGGGGTCTTTAAAGCAGCTTACAGCATTTCCTCAGTTTTTAAAAAATACATAGTTCAACGGTTAGCTTTTTTGTTTTACAAAACATTTTCACAGATCTATTTATTATATTTTAGTGTTTATTTGTAAAAGTTGAAAATCTATTTCGTAAATTGTTTCCAGTAGAATTAGCTTTAATAATGTAAAAGTTGAGTGATCATTTAATTAAACTCTAATGTTATTTTGAAGTTTTTTTTCCGAAACACGAGATCATATCACTTGGACATCAGTTTTTGATAAATATACAATTTCATATATTTGGAAATTATAATCAAAACCAACCCACTTAATATACGTTTTATAGATTATCCACTTTGTTGCTGTTGATATATCGTTCGTGATATAAATTTTTGTTCCACAGGATGTCGAATGAATTGTCAGATTCATTCACTATATACTTTATTATCTCCACTAAATGGCTTTATTTCAGATATATGCACTGAAGTGCCACTGAAATAAGATACCTTCCAAGTAACGAGTTGGGCCTCCTCTCGCCTTTATAACGGTTGCCACACGACGAAGCATAAATTTATCAAGTTTTTGGAAATGTTCCACGGGAATGTGGCTTGCCAAATGTTGGGTAAAGCTACCCTTAATTCAGTAATATTTGTTGATGCTGTTTGAAAACTTTTCACGCCTTGTTCCAAATTATTCAAAAGATGGTCAATATGATTTAATTCTGGCCTTCTAGGTGGCCAATTTATGACAGAAAAGTCAAGGGAATGCTCATTCAATCGGCTAGTAGCTTACCGGGGCTTGTGAAACCAGAACAGTTCTCTTGGAGGAAAAATTCATTATAACTGAACAGCAAAAACGTTGGAAGTGATCACCCAGCAACTCTACGTACCTAATTGCATTGAGGGAAGTTAGTACACGCACCAAAGATCTCAAACAGTGCTACAAAAAACACCCCAAACCATGATTGTGGCCCAGCTTGTCCTTTATGGGTCTTGCATCAAAAACCTAATAAATTCATCAACCATCCAACCAGACTATGAGTAGCCTTGTCCAGTTCTTGGAAGGGAACATTAGAATGGGTACTGTAGTCTAATATTTTGGTTGGAGATCACTTCGTCTGGGGCTCGACTCGGTGATGAGACTTTCGTCTTTCAGGTGGAGTTATCAACGCTGGGGTTGACACTGAACTGATAAAAAAGATAGATCTGGTAGGGGCATATGTAATATATACAGAAACTCACTATCGTCCCTGTATTCCTTGGCTAATACAAGCAACCAGAATACCTTTGATAAGAGTTCTTAACTTTGTTTACCAAGAAGTCTCTAACTGTCGGGAGGTGCGTCTTCATTACGTGCGTTCTAATAAAGGTACCTCGGCAACGAGAAGGCTTAACTGGCAAGAGAGGCTGCAAAACTACTAAATTTAAAGCTCGACGTATCACGTCCAAGGTCACATCTCTTGAAGGTGTTGCATAGAGAAGCACTGCGCGTATAACAACAGATATGGATAATTGTGAAGTAGGTCGTCAGACCTTTAAATTCTGTGGAATTGTGTCCGTAAAAAGAATATTTGGAAATGCAGTTCATGCTTTTCTCTAGTAGCGACTTGCCGTGGACGTATCCTACGTAGACAAGACTTTAAACCGTAGGTCCCGGTCTAATTAGCCCTCGTGTGCAAAAAATGACCGTTGAGCGACAAACAAACCAAACCAAACCTATGTAGACAAGAGATGGTGCGCGGTAAGTGTGTTTTCCAACCACACTGCATGAGTGGTTGCAACTAAGACATCTGATGAAAGGAGTAAGTTGGTCTACGACAGTTAAAACTTGAGTATCATCTTGGAACGACGTAATTGGTCGATTCTGAAAGGGATCATGTCCATTACTTTGGATAATATTCTAATTATGGAATACCAGCAAGCTGCCGAAGGCAGGCGGTCCAATTGAAGACTGAGATATAGAAGAATAGTATATGAATTGACGGTAAACTTCATTACATAGGTATTGATGGAAAGGTACTTTATAACAATCTTCAATATGAGGTACTGTTTTGACAAAATTGTATAGTGGGTGCCAGCAATACTTCTCACTTCACCAAGGTTTGGTTTCGTCGTCCCTCTACCAAAGCGGATGGCGTTCGCAAATGGGACATTAATCATCTGTTAATTTCTAAATATCAAATTAAGTATAGAAGCCTCGGATCCTGGCATTAAGACTAGTAAATTTTTATACGACAGGCACAATCATTGAACTGGATGACAATTTGAGTTAATATCTGGCTTCTCTAGCTATGTTTAACACGCCTGAGTCGTTTCTCACTATGCACTGTCATAGCTAATTGTCTTTTGCAATTTGCCCAAACGTTAGTTTTTTGTTCACCCACCATGTGTTCTTGGTATCTGTCAACCTTGAAAACCCTGGATGTCTAACAATTTTAGAAACTGAATGGCCCATGCGCTGCACACCTACGATTTATCCTTGATCAAATACGCCTAAATCATGCATTTTACCCATACTGGCAATTCCAACAACTAATTCAAAACAACCACAGTACATGCTATATATGCAGTTATCACAGCGCCCTGTGCATAAAAGATATGCAGCTTTACACAATTTGCATATCCTTGCTATCCCTAATTCAGTGTATGTCTGAAATTTGATCTCGCAAATTTCAAAGAATTGTTCGGTATGGATTAACATACAATACTTGATGTGTATCGCAATGTTATTACAGCCATCTAAAGCTTAATAGAAGGAGAAGCAAATAGAAAACTTTAACGCAAATATGATATAATACTATATATCTAATACTGTATAAGTGTTATTCTTTGTTCTACACTGTTTTGTCGAATGACGAAACTAGATATTATTTTAGAAAAGGAAAATTACGGGACTAAGTTGCATTCGTCAGGATATCTGGTTTTATTTCGTGTAATGCTTGTTTTGCATTCGTTCATTTCGGAGCCAAGATAAAGGCTGTCATTCTGAACTTCTGTACAACTGTTCGTAGGTTCAATTCTCACTTCTCATTTGGATGTTTATTGTAGTTTTAAGTCATCTAAGCACTTGACAATCGTGTTTCATGTATTAAACTACCATAGAGCGATAAACATACCAGACCGCACTTTACCGGAAAGTTTTCATATAATATGAGAGCAAACATAAAAACTTAAAATGCGAAATTATGCGATTCACAGATATACTCTCTTTGGTTTTTCATCCGAAAATTCTTGCTTGTACATATTTTGAAATCTGGTATGTTTATAAGTTAATTTACTTTGAATTTACAAATTTCATTCTCTGTAATCTACAAGATTATGTCTAGTTTATATGAAGAAAATTCTAAGGGCAACAGATTTTCCTTGATGGAACTTTGAAAGTTTAAATTACAATGGACTTGTTTCAGGAGATATATACTGAAGATGGATCTGAAAAAATAATCTTAGTATAAATCCTTTTTAAATGCCTATCTATCCTGTTTTTATTTGTACAAATTCTGTAATTAGTGCTAAAGTTTAAGAATGGTGCTGTAGTAAAATTGAAATTATTTACATACGTGAGCATGCTGTAATTCCATATCATTTTGATTACTTAGACCTGTATTTTCGATCGTTAGTAGTATAGCGATAAAAATATGAAAAATATATTATTTAAAATTTCTCAGAGTACATTAAGTGCTTAAATCATTTTAAAAACGGGAAAGGTTTCAAAATAAATTATATTCGTTGAGTAAACAGCTCAAGTGCAGTAAAAGTCAAAGATGAGCTTATCTTTGTTTGTCTCTTTACTTTCTTATCATACCGCATATTAATTTTTATCAAAATGCTTAGTACATATGTCCTCATGGAACTAAATGAAACATGTTTACTTTTATCGATAGATATTAAATAACATCTTTATTTTAAATTTTGAACTGATAAAATTAATATTTTTTTAACGTAAGTGTGTTATGAAATTTCAGAAAAAGGAATCTCCTAGTAAATATTTATAATTGTGTAAAATACTATATTTGTAAACTGCGCTTGTATTTTTGATATTTTTTTTTATTTCAATAATGAGGTTTGCTTAATAGTGACTTAACTATAAACATTCTCAGAGTAAGCAGTACTGTTTTTAAATTAATATTCTTTAAATCTGAGATTTAATTTTTTGAATTAAATTGAGCAGTTCATTTTTTGTGTGCAAAGCATTTTAGTTTAATTGAATTAATGCGAATACAAAGAATCTAAGTTTTGAAAATTATGTTTAATGGTGCAAAAGTACAACTACTAATTTACAACTTCGTTCTTCAGTTAATCACGTAAAATGTTTCCTAAACCACGTTGCTACTTCTAAATTAACTTTAAATGCATTCTAGGATTTTAATGTAGAAATTATTTCTACATTTTAGCGTAATCTAATCATTGTAACAAAAGTGGGAGTGAAAGGGAAGTAATAAAGGTGGGTAAACTTAAAATGTGCAGTATTTTATTTTGAAAAGGCTATATTTTAGATGGTCAAGTTAATAAAATTTTCGAAAATTTGATCAAATTTTGCTATTTAAGAAATATTTTTTAGTATTAGAAAGCTCATGAATCCAAATTATTCAGAGAAAATTCGTGTACTTTTCTATTTTGTTTTTACAAGTCGTTATGAAATGACTTTCAAGTAATGTAGAGTGCTGTAGCGTTAATGTGTAAACGCCTAGTTGAGCATAATGTACAACAGTAACGCAAAAACAGAAGAAAGCTTAGAGTTTGTTCCAGTATAGCGTCAGGATCGAGGAAGTAATCGAATCGCGGCTTTATTAATACATTTTAGTTATTAATACATTAAAATATTTTTAGATTAAAGGAATTATTTAAAATCTAAATTTAACAAGAGGTTTCTCTTTCTGGAAATGTTTTAAGGCTAATATATATAAAAAATCCTAAAAAAGATACAATAGGAACTAAACCTTATCTTATTTTTAATTTGTTGCCTAGTTACGATTCTTTAATATAGGTTTGGTATTTTCTAAAAAAATATTTTCTAAATTTTTCTTTGTAAGCTGAATTAAAAACATTTTACTTCCTATTACTGAGATTAATATTTTTTTTTATTTCTTTTAGTTGTATTCATAAATTTTGATGGTAGTTTAATTAGATTTTTCCCAATGAGTTCTTATTTTTTATTGAACATATAAATTTATGATATATTCTGTAAGAATCTAACTATTAAAATAAATTACTGTTTTCTATTTTAAACTAAAAGGGGGAAATTTTGATTTATAATTGTTCTTAAATATTTCTTGCACTTAAAAATTTAAATCTAAAACTTTAAAAAAATTAGATTTATGAATGTGATTCGTAAGTACATGCACATTTTTTGCACTGTACATGTAAAATATTTAAAATGTGTATCACTAATATGAATGGTTTCTTTTTCCAATTTGCGATTAAGTTGCACATACTTACTTTTTTGAGCAATTGTTATAACTAATATCTTAAATGAAAAAGATCTAGTTCTCAAATAAATGAGAAAAATATTATTTTGGAGAGTGTTGCTTATAGCTTCCGATTCAAGTCATAAAGTAATGAAAAATAAACCAGATCATTATATTTTAAAATACTTTAAGAGTAATCTTGTTAACTACAAGTAGAAATTTAAATCACAAAAGTATATATGCACTCTGAATTTTTGATTTTTAAATAGGCTGAATGAAATTTTTCGAGTGAGTTTTCGTATTTCAGTGATAAGTTTAGAAGTTCTGCTACAAAGCTTGTAAGTTTGAGTTTTAAGTACATCAACAATTCATCAATTCCTCCACGTGGAAAAGAATTATCAAAACATCTAAAGGGTGCAATAATAAAGCTCTATAAGGAAAGAAAGTCCAGAAGACATAAGTAAAATCATAGGCAAAAGTCTTGCAACCATGAAAAAGTCATTGAAAAGTTCCAGGCTGAGAAAAATACTCTAAACAAGCCAAGAACAGGACGACCACCCATTTTCACGGATCGAGAAAGGCGGATTATTGTTGGAAATGTGAAACAAAATACGAAGATTAGCGCACCAAAATTGACAACTGATGTGAAAAACAATTTTGCGAAATCATGGAATCCTGAAACAATTCGCCGTGTGTTACGGAAGGCAGGATACCATGGTCGACATATGCGAAGAAATCCATTTGTTAACAAAGTGAATCGCAAAAGGAGAATAGATTTTGCAAAAGAAAATGTAAAGCAGGGCAGGAATTTTTGGAATTCCGTGATTTTTTTCGGATGAAAGTAAATTTAACAACCACGCGTCAGATGGACATCAAAAAGTTTGGAGGAAAGCAAATGTAGCTCGAGAACCAAAGAACATGTAAGACACGGTGGTAGTTCGATTGTTTGGGGTTGCGTAGCAGACACTGGAGTAACAAATTTAGTTATAATCGATGGAATAATGAATCAGTATAGTTATTTGAATATTTTAAAGAATAATCTAAGCCAAAGTACTTCTAAATTGGGACTCGATGAATCCTTCACTTTCCAACAAGATAATGATCTCAAACATACTGATCTAGTTGTTTGGGAATGGTTGCTATATAACGTGCAAAAACAGCTAAAAACCTCACCGCAGTCACCTGATCTGAATCTCATTGAACACTTGTGGGATTATCTCGATCGCCAAATTAGAAAGCAAGTGATCAAAACTAGGAATGATCTAAAAAAAAGCCCTTTTGGAGCAGTGACAGAAAATGGTATTTTCTGTTACTCAAAATTTAGCAAAATCAGTGCCATATAGATTGAGAGCTGTTATAATGGCCAAAGGCTATCCAAAAAATTGCTAATTACTTTATGCTGTATATTACATCCTATTACTTACTTTTATGCTGTATATTACATCCTATTTTAAGTGTAGCTCATCTTGCTAATTAAATATATGTATTTTTTTTTAATATTTTTCATTTTGTAACTAAGCTTGATTTTGCTGGAATCGAAATAAATCGTTAATTTGAAAACTCTAATATTGTAGATCTTTTTTTTAATAGGACATCATCAAATACACTCTACATACTTACTTTTGTGACTAAGTGTATGTGATGATCTTTTAAGAGGTACCCAGAAAGGTCAAAATGTTTGAATATCAGGAAAATAATATCGAAATTCTAAACAGTGGTTTGCCTAATTTATGGTTATTATATTTTATTATTTAAAAAAACTGTGGAAATATTAAATACGTAGTAATGTGAAAAGGAAATAATGCTTCGTAAATAGATAAATTATGTAAGTACTCCTGTATTTAAATTTTAATCAACATCATAATTCTAATCGCATTTATTATCTTTATCAAACTGAGGAATTTTGTTGATGCTTATTGCATTCGATGAGTTCCTTTCAGAAATTTATTGAAGATTATTTTCATTTAATAAGTTTTTAAAAATCATTTTTAACATAGATATACTTTTAGATTGTTGTGTAAGGAAAGCTCCCTATTTTTGCAGCTTATACTTCAAACACTCTATCGGGTCCTGACTGGCCAACTCCAAGAAGATGCAAGAGAATATGATGTGCAGGAAAGGCTAAAAGAGAAACAAAGAATCTCTAAAAAGCAGCATTAATATGTAAGAATCATAGTTTTTTTAAATTCACTATGTTCATTTTTTGCCACACTTGAGCTATTTTTGTACTTTTATTAATAGTTACTTTCCTTGTGAAAAAGTGGCGACATCAAAGCGATTATTGAACTTGCATGCAAATTTAAATGCACATGATTAAATTTAAATGTCCCATAATCAATAAATTAACTTTAATGGTAAATTGCAGGTAATTGGATAGAAGTACCAATATATTGTTTTAAGGACGAACTCTTAATGTTTTATTAAATTTTCAAACTTAAAATATTAAAAATTGCTGAATGAATAAGTAGAACATTATTTCAAATTATTCTTAAAGCATTAATAATGTCTTATTAAATGTCTAACAACGATCACGATTTATATTGACAAGTGACAGCTGTTATATTATTCTGTTTTAAAATATATTTTTTCTCTCTTTTGAAGATATTTGCAGTTAAGCAAATAGAAAATCAAAGTTAAATCTTTTTAAGTGCTGTGGGTATGTTTTTTCCTGACCTGAATTTCAGTGCGCGTTTTTGTTGCAGTATTTATAGTTAAATTTTAACTTCGGTGTATGCAAACAGAATCTATTAAAATAAATGAAAATATCCCCTTGATTATTCTCCGAAATAATGCGAATGCACAAATGCATGTTAATGCAAAATTCAATTGAAAATGGCTTACAAATGAGAAAGCTACGACGCGACAGCTGGAATTATGTTTACAAAATAGTTATAGTTTTTGGATATCTCAGAGAAAATTTTTGAAGTTTCCATTAAATTCTATCAAATAAACAAACTATATATATATATATAATCGATTTCAGAAGTCCACAGCTTATTTATTTCAATTTGTGTGTTTTTCAGAAAAAAACTTAATAGAGGTTCAATTAAGCATTTAAGATTTCCTAAATGCATTTATTTAAAATTAGAACTTTTAATGCTTTGCAAATATTGGCCAAAAAAACTTTGCTGAAGTATCAAATTTATAGATCTCAATCAAAATAAGGACGAAAAAAATACAAAATTATACCATTTTAAATTCATTTCTCAAAATCAGTCAATTTTAGAAGAATTATTCAAAAATTTCTTTAAATTTAGTTAGTTTTATATTTTTTGTACATATATTGGTATTATCATAAACACTCATTTTATATTGAAACTAGAGAGTGAAAAAATAAGAGAAATTGATTATTAAGCATTTTTTGTTTGCAATCTAAAAGCTTGCAAAAGAAATTTCTATATTAGTTATACGTAATTTTAAAACAACTACGAATTTTAGCTGGAACTCACAATGATTATTCCAGAGGCCGCATTTTACGGAGTCGATAACTGATTTACAATGCAATTATGCAAAATTCATTTGATGGAAAAATTTATATTGAAAAGGTTATTTCTATAAAAGCTTATTTATTAAAGGCCCAATTTTTTTTTCATTACATGAATATTATTAGATAAGGCTTATTTCTATATGTGTGCCACATAAACTAAACTTTTGGTCTAGTTTTTTTGTTTGATCAATTAGAGTTACGAATTTAAAAATCGATTTCGTTACCCTGTTATATTCATTAAATTTAATGAGATTTGTTAAGTTACACACGAATTCTACAAAAATAAAATTAGTGTGACTTATTAAACTTTAATTAGCCATGAATGGACTTTACTTTGAAGATTGAGATAATTGAAGTTCTCTGAAATTTGCTTTGAAGATTGTGAAAAAGTTTGATATTGGCAATGGGCAATCGTTGATAAAACAGAAGATTTTGACATCAGAACACGTGCATAGTTACATAAATTTTTGTAATTTAAGGAAATTTTTTACATAAAGTTTTGGGAGTTCAAAATGAATTTTTTTAATTTTTCCTTCCAATAATTTCTTAAATTAAGTAGAATTGTGAAGTGATTTTTGTTTCTCCAATCAAAATGTAAAAATTGTTCTTTACTTTTATTGAAACTAAAACTATTATATGGCTCGCGCGCGTAACTTCCAGATTGCGTTGCGTTGCGTGTATAGAATTTTTTTATTTTTATTTTGAATGCAAGTTGTATCAATAGGATTTGCCAGTCACCTAATGACTTTTCTCAAGGTCATCTGCCATTCATACAACTATATCCTATCTTTTCCTTCTACGGTCTCATTGTGTAACACATGAGTTAACTGCCATTGTAACTTTCACTTCAATAAACCTTTTATCAAAAATATGAACAAAAAATAAGCGTGCTAAAATTTTTCATATTTTCGTTCTATTTAGGAGTCTTAAGGAATCTGAGATGAGGAAAAAGAGTTGAATCTCTAATTCTGAATCACATCATACTTGAAGGATTAAATTGTAACTCTTTCTGTGAATATAAGAATTATATATTTCTTAAGAAATATGAATGCTTATAATAACGGTTAGCTCTAAATGAGTTCTTTATTTTTGGAATATATTTTGTTAGTATCATCGGCTGATATAAGAACCAATTCTTACAATTTTAAAAAAAACAAATAGCTATCGTAATTTATTTATAACATTGAGGAATATAGCTAAAATATTTGTATAGTGCTGTTTTAAATTATTTGTTGAGTTTTAAACATATTTTTTTCACAGTTTCAAAATTTTAACTTTCACACATCTAAATCGAAAATACTTTTTACTTATGTGTTTTATAAAACTTATATATAAATTTATATGAATTATATTAATTTTTTCAGGAATGAATTCTAGTCTTCTATAATAAAAGCAAGAGAGGATATTCAACTAACGAAACAAAGATGATTGACAATCTCAATGTTAATTGCTTTCTCCTGAAAGCTAAAAATTCTAGCGTGAGTAATTAAAAAAATCAAATGTTATTGAATTCGTGACAAATCGCATATATCTAAATATTTACTTTGAGTTTTTTAACGTTTTGCTTACAATGATAATATTTTGTAATATTGTCTGTGATATATCGGTTTGTATTATGAATTTATTGCTTATGAATGTATAAAATAAATTTTGTATACATCCTAATACTTCCTTAAACATTGACCTGGATTAAGGAAATTTAATTTCATTCGGCAGACTAGTACTTTATCTTTGTGCCAAATCTTATTAATTTAGCTTAAGCATAGAATTCGCATCAAAGTAAGTGTATAGATTACAGTACAAAGATTTCATAAATTAATATATATTTTTATCATTAACTATGTAGTTCCATATACCTTTGTGTTGTATACACAAAAATATATGTAATTACCTCATAGATAATGAGTTTGTTGTATGTAATTACTTTTTATATGACCCCCCTGAAGATAATTTATTGGAAGCGTTGTTTCCCAAAATCAATAAAAGTTATTTTAAAAATGATTTTCTTAATATTCTTAAACTATAAAAATCTTGGCATCAATTGTTATATTTAGTCTACTTAATGGTTTGATTTTAGAGTGGTATTATAATTGGTATTAACTCAAATTATACGAAAATATTTAATAAATACATAGAAATTGCTTTGCATACAGCCAATAAAATTCTTATGAATTTTTTACGTTAATCTGTGCTATGTTTCAATTAAAAATTGAATCTAGTATTGAAATGCGAAACATACGGATGTTATCAAAGTGTTTTGAACTAAGCTATCATATTTAAGTGCATATAATTAACCGATTAATTTTTATTTGTAATATAACTGATCAATAGTTTTTATGCTATTAATATTAAATTTTTGAATATTTAAAATTTTTTCAATGCGCACAAAATATTTAATTATAGTTAGTAGATTCGAGTTTATTAGTATTAGTTACTGTAATAATAAAATTTTCTAAAGTAGTTTTAAATTAAAAATAGCTATTTTTTAATTAAATATAAAAGTATTTTATAAATATAAACTGAATTATTTCTGTTCATTTGACTTTTAACAATTCCATAAAAATATTAGTGTATATTTTACAAGGAGTGTAAATGAATTACACAAATTTCGTTTGTAAAGTTTTGAAAATTTTATTGCTTTTTTCTGATAAAGCAAGATTTTTACTTGTAATTAGTAAATATTTTAATATTTTGTTTTACGAAATCATGGAAATTCAGAATAATTTAGTAATTGAATTATTGAATTTATGCAGCGAATAAACAAATCTAATAATTTTTTGTCTTATGTTCATCAATAATCTTTTAAGCACAGTCTACAGATCTTGTATAATTTATTTATATAGTTGAAATAAATAATCGATATTTTTCGATGATTCTTTTATTTGAAAATATGACTGCTCAGAACTTAAACTTTTGTATTATATTACTAATTTTTGTTAAAGAAATTTAATAAAAAAGTGCAAAAATTCGTCATTGTGATTTTGAATTCACACACACACTCAAAGTATTTACACATAAATAAGTAAAAATTTTATTTCATCCACAAACACAGATGAGTCTTATGTTTTAATCTCACTATATTATTTTAGAATTATTGCTTATAAAACTTCCTTTCTAATGAGGATGGGAAACCAAGTGACAGTCTGAATCTCTTTTAAAATAATTGATATAGAAATTTTAAACTTAGCTGAATTTGTCTGGTTTCTTCTGAAGTCTGTTTCGTTACCATATTAGTATCACCCAATCTTATTGAAATCTTAAATATGTGAAAAGTGCTCAGAGTAACATACTTAATATCATAGAAGTAATATATTGTGGAGCTAATTTATTTGTGTATTCTTCCATAAAATAGTAATAAAGTAATTCACATAACTTTATTTCGCATAATTTGTTTAAAGCGCAAAGAAAAAACGATCATTGTGTTTATTAAAGACCAATGTTGCATAGTAAATATTGATGTACATGGCATCTCTGCTCGTCAAGCGTGTTCAAAAAGAGTAATTTCTCATTTTAGGCATAATTACTTGCAAATTTCCTATGGCAAATTATATGTATTTCAAATATGTTGTATTGTGTAGAGCTATTTATATATATTTGCTTAAATCGCTGCAAAAGAGAGGATTTGGGATTCCTATTCATTTTTTAAATATTAATATTTCAATTTCCTTCTACACCATTGCTTTGAGAATCAATTTACCTCGCTTTTCAATTGCCATTTTTATCCAATCTGCGTAACATTCATTCAAACGTGTTAAACAACCACAATAATTGCATTAGCAAAGCTTCCGATCTAATTAATAAATCCTAATTCGCTTCTAATTTCTTTTATGAGCAGTTCTAACAAGGCTTCTGCTTTAACTCACAATGGCCACGTGTTTTATCTTTCAGTGAGAAAATATAATGTCGCGATGTGATGCCTAATTAAACATTGCTTCAAAGGTTTATTGTATTAGATTTTTAATAGGCCCAATGTCTAAAACTCTCTGTAATGTTCTTTCTAGATGTTATATGGTTAAAACACTATTTTGATTCATTTATTTAAATCGTATAGGAGATGAGGACCAGGAGTCTTGTCTATAATGAATGAATTAAAAATAAAATTATTTAACAGTTTATATTTTTTCATGTTAAGATATTTAACGGTACATCATAACAACCCATCTTTTAGTTTTTAAATGTGAGGCAATTCTAATGTGTGCTTCTGTGGTAGTTCAATGTAAAATTTTTAAAACAATTTTGTAATCATGTCAGAATGAAAAAAAAAAATCTTAACCAAGAAACTAGTTTTGAATTATTGCAGAATATAAATTTCAAATGGAATTTGCATTATTTTCTCGAAATTCGAAATTTTTTCTAAAATAAACTTTTAAATTATAATGAAAAAGTTGATTTTTCAGTTATTGCCTATACTGATAAAAACTATGAAATTAACGAGGTATTATTCTCTTTCTCTCTCTCTCTTTAGAAAAAATTTAATATAGCCGTATAAAAATTTCTTTTTAAAAATATTTCACAAATAAAAATACAATGTTAAATTTTGAAAGCAAGAACTTAAAAATCAACGAATAAATGTTAATATTTATAGACTTTTTCATTTTTATGGAAAAATAAGTAGATAAATATCACATCAAACTGCATTTTATTGATTATGCGAAGTAGATGACTCAAGGCCTATTTCACGACTGTGTCAAAAAAAATTGCATTTGAAAGTCAAGGTACTCAAATAAAAAAATATATATTTATGTTTTTTAAAAAAAAATATCTTCATTTAATTTGAAAATTTAAATTAAATAAATAGTTTAAATACATCTTAAGATTTTTAGGCATAATGTATCAAAATAACAGATGTTCATAATAATCGGAGTTCTTACAGCAAAAACAGGTTTGATTTTGGCATAAAAATAAAGTTAATACCTGTTGCAAATCATGTTTTTCAAATGGTTAAAAATAATAAATATAAATAATTTGTTATATAACAGTACAGTTATTAGAATATGTTTTGTACAAGTATAAATTTTAGAACATAAAAATGGAACCTAGTATAACAAAAAACATCCATCTATTCACTTCGTGGAAGATATCGACTATTCAAGCTGACATTTACATGGACAAATCCTTCCGTTCCCGGTATATTTTCCTTGATTGAACTTGTAACATGACCCAGAAATATTTATTGTCTCTAGGATACTTCGAATTTGAGATTCCAACAAGATAATCTTTAGACGTTAGATGAAACTAAAGAAACTACTTATGGACCTTTATTCAGCGAGGTGACCACGCAAAAAAAACGGACGGGTTTTACATTACATAAGATAAAGATTATCTGAACATTGTCTTTGAAGAAAGGGTATGACAACCCCTTTTTTTATTAACAGATTTATTGTTTGTGTAATTGTCTTATTAAAATGATACGATTATATTCTTTTTCAGATTTTGAGTTATTGAATGCAGTGATACTGCATTAACTTTACGGTATTGCCCCTAAGTGTGTGAATATTGAGTATAAAAATATATATATATTTTAAGAGAATATAAGCCTTTATTTCCTAATTTTTCCCGCCAATCAAAAACCATTTTGAGGAAAAAAAAAAAAAGGTTCGCTAACCTTCATAAGCATTGGTTTTTAATTAATACAGTAAGCTTCTTTGTAGTAATAGTGGGGGTAACTAAAAGCGGAAAATTTTCCATGTTGAAATATTTAAAATTATTTGATAGTTAACTGATGCTGTAGATATCAATTATTTCTCAATGCTTGCAATTACATAATATCTGCAATTGCTAGTTTCATTATCTTATCAGTGAGAGATTAACTGTTTTCAACCATTAAAATCACAATTTCTAGAATTGTGTGTGTATCTATCAGTTCTAACAGTCGTCGTTTTCGATATTATCGATTTTCTAAGAGTACAGTTTCTTTGAATTTTCCAGTACTTTTAAATAAATATATTGTCACAATAAAATACGTATTAATTTCGCTGTACAGCTGATTACGAATAAGATAAATACGATAAGCAAATAAAAATTCACATATTTAATTTCTTTAAATAGTTAAAACAATGTATAGCTTAATGCGTTTAATTCAAAGAATTCTCTTCTTCTCAAGAACACAAATTTAATGTTTACTGTGTTAATCTGCGTACAATCGTTTATTTAATTCTTGACTCTTTAATTTATATTTGTTATCTAAGCAGAGTTAATAATTTTTGCTAGGTCAATTGTGGTTGTGAAGTGGAAGTGTTTAAGATAAGATAAGGAATCGATAAGATTTTTCTGCAATATTTCTCATAATATATCATCAATTACCTCAAAGTTTGCAAATTTACAATCATGTCAGGACTACATACTTAGGCTCTTATTCATATAATACTTAATCGATTTGATGTATGAGGTGATATTAAAAATCTTGTTGGAAGATAAAATAATTCTAAAATATTTAGGTACTTAAGTACTTCTTAAGTATCAAATTTCCTTTATGATTGATAACTTTTTATACCTACGTTTAAGCAACTTCCAAACACATCACATTTATTGCGAATTTCATTGAATGATTTAAGCTGTTTTTTTTACTATCATTTTTATTCTTGTATCACCTCTAAATTAATGAGTCGATTCCTTTATAATACAGAACATATTTGAATCCTTAAATATATTTTGAACAAATATTGTATTTTACACTGATTTATTCTTAAAAGTTTTTGTATTGCTATTTGAGTGATTTTCTATTTTGAATACGAGACTAATATTTAGACCAACGATTTGGTTTGTTTTTTCGCTCTAAATTATATTTTGGACCTGAAGGTTAATTATTTCAAGATTAACAGTTTAATGAAGATTCCTATTCATTACAAACGCGTCCATGTCCCCAAAATGAGAATCACATCTCTGAAATGTTAAAGTGAAAATCAGAGCAACAACTATTTTGTTTATAACAGGGATTTCACTAATGAATGTGTTTAGTTTTGTCCATTTATAGTCTACATTTCTATATTTCGATTTAAATCTGTTTTTAATACGTTTTTTCAAATGATTTATTTGCTTCCATCTAGAATGTGTAGTTTACAGACACCTTTATAACGATTATTTTTAAATATAGAAATACTGCTTTAATATTATAGGATAATTTGATTTCGAAGCTTTTAAATATAATAAAATTTTTGCTTGTAACACTGCATAAGTTACCAAAAACAAAGTCTTATTATTCTTTTGAACTCTGATTAATTTTTAGTACAAAACCCAATAACAAAACTTAAAAAAAGTATTTTTTAAATCGGCAGCTGCAATAAATTAACTTTCATAAATCTCGTGCATTAATGTTAAAATAAAAAATATTCTCTTAAAATTTAATTATTTGAATCACCTTAAATAATCAAATATCTCATAGAAATACTTTCTTAAAATTCTTAAATTTAACAATTTTTATTCTTATTATGTAATAAACTCAGAGAAATAATTTCTCATAATATATTTTATAAGCAAAAATAAGATAGTTAAAATAAGATAAAATTGGATATTTCAAGTACTTTTATTAGAGTAAAATTAAATTATTAAAATTTCATATTGCATTCATTTTAATTTGCATATTTTCAGAATTCTGCATAAATACTAAGCTTTGGTTATATCTTGATACAATTGGATATAAGGTTATGGCATGATTGCTTTTATTTTCTTGTCCCTGTTGCTAACGGTTAGTGATTATCTATCTTCTCTTGACTTGCGAGAAATTCTATTTTTTTTTTTTTTTTTTTTGTTAGACTGTCAGATTACCTTATCTAAAATAGCGATTGCTAATCATGATAGCTACTATCAAAACATTTAAAGAGGTACTTTTCATCTTGTCTCTTTTCTTATACTATAGGGGTATAATAATTCAAGGGGTATAATAATTTTGATAATTATTGAATTGTGTAAATATAAAGATATATTAAAAGAGTTTAATTTATCTGTTGAGTTCAATCAATTCATGGAAATATTATAGAAATTAGATAATTAGTCGAGTCAGTCAGGTAACCTATGGGGAACTTCCTATAATATTGATGTATATGTAATGACTTTTGCGATAGTGGGTACCTCGTCATTTATTTTTTCTTAAAAATCATTTTTATTTAAAATTTGTGCAGTTAACAACTGAGGACACACACATATATAAAACCGATAACTACAAATTACATGTAATTTGTATTTTATCTTTTAAACATTTCAAAACATTTTTTAACTTTATAAATATGATTTAATAGATTGATTCAAACTTTTAGTTTTGTGGAATGTAATAAAATTTAACGAACTGTCTTAGATTGTTCAAAAAGTGGAACTAATAATCGTCACTTTCATATGAAAATGGACCAATTTGCAAATGACACTTTCTACTATGTATTCAAGGATAAACAACAAAGTATAAAATATCCCAAAAATGTTCCAAATAAGGTAATTGCAAAAACAGTGGTTTTATATCATGTAATTAGCTTTATTAGAGAAAGAAAAGAAGTACGCTAGTAAAAAGTTTTCTTATTATTGCTGAATTTATAAATCCAGTTATCACGCTACTTCCTGCTGTTCTTAGATTAGCATTTGTCATCAACAACTCAACTTGATTTCAACAGTTACTTTCACAACATTCGCAAGTGTTTGCTTCAATAACAGATTTTGAACTTTACTTAAATGAAACTGTTATGTTCTTCAGATTTCCCAATCTATGTATTTATTTTCACTGTGAACATTTCATAGCTTGTACCAGCCCTTAACTACTATAAGAGTAGGTTGATTTGTTTAACATATGCAGTGATAAGAACTTCAAAATAGACATACATGCTTTAATAAAATATAACATGTAACAGAGCAACGCCCTCTAACAGTCATAAGAGAACTGAGAGAACCAGATGAGCTTTAACCCTAGAGACTGCTGCTGCTCGAGTATGGTTATCAGAGATTTTTGTTTTAATGTTCTAATGTTTTCGTTTTTGTATAGTGTGCGTGATTTCTCTGTGTTACATAGATAGATGTTAGATAAATATTGAAATAAGCTAGCCGTTTTAAAGTTATTCTTCACACTTATGACACAGAAAATTCGACGGTCAAAACGTGCGATCGAATTCGAAACGATAAATATACTTTTGTTGTAATTTACATTTTGTTAAATCGTTGAAGTTGATAAGTTTACCTAAACTCGTAGAATCTAAATTCATATTGTTTAACCAAATAATCATATATCAATTAATTTTGGCTTATCCAAGCTTTAAAAAATATTTCGAGCAACAGATCCGCTTACATCCGCTGGTATGCTTAGAATACATATTTATGCACAAAGATTTGAAACTCTTGCTATTGATCTCTTTGGTCCTCTCCCAGAAACCCCAACAGGAAAAAAATAGATATTTATTGTGGAAGACACAAGTGCCAAATGGGTTGAGTTATTTGCTCTTAATAAAGCCACAGCGTCAAACTGTGCCAAAACGCTACTTGAGGAAGTGTATCTACGCTATGGACTTCCTCGAAGATTAATCAGTGACAACGGATCTCAATTTATTAGTGCCGTCATGCAGCAAATTTGTCATTTGTTAGATATCAGACAGGACCTCATCCCTGTTTATCATTCTCAAACGAATCCCTTTGAACGTAAGAACTGAGATTTGAAACCTAGATTAGCCATTTTAATAGGCGATGCGCATGATACCTGGGAAGAACATCTTCCTATGATTCGTTTTGCCATGAATACAGCAAGATGTAACACTTCTGGTCATAATGCCGCTTATCTGCAATTCGGCAGAGAGCTTAGGACGACGTATAATGTTCGTCACGACATGAGATCAATTATGTATTAATAATGACAACTTTGTCCCTGAAATAACGCCTTACTTGAAACGAAGAGCAAACCTTTTCAGGTTTGCTCGTCTGACTCCTCAAATCAAGGAGCGAGTAGAATAAAAACAGGATAGGAGTAAGGTTTATTTTGACAAAAACATAGACAGGCTTATTATAAGCCAGGTGACAAAGTGTGGATTGCTTTACATCAAATAAATATAATAATTCCAGGAGCAAGAAAAGTGAAAAATTTATACCAAGACGTGAAAGTCCATACCTCATACTCACAAACAGGTTTACCAGATATGATGTGTCAGATCCTGCTGCACCTGATCAAGTGTTAGGTACATATCACACGAATATGATAAGGCCATACCAACTACCTTCATTGAAAGACAGAGGTCCAGTTTCTCCCTTAAGAAAATGGGGGAGACCTTAAAAAATCAGACAATCAAATCTTGGCTCATCATCTAGACGATTTCAGACCCAGAGGGGGAGTCTGTAACAGAGCAACGCCCTCTAACTATCATAAACAAACTGAGAGAACTAGATGAGCTCTATCCCTAGAGACTGCTGCTGCTCGAGTATGATTATCAGAGTTTTTTTTTTAATGTTCTTATGTTTTCGTTTTTGTGTGTTGTGTGCGTGATTTCTAATAGTTCGTGTTACATGTATCGATGTTAAATAAATATAGAAATAAGCTAGCCGTTTTAAAATTATTCTTCACACTTATGACACAAACACATTTTAAAATCAACAAATGACACAAAAGTATTTGAAAACTTTCAATTTTTTGGTAGACCAGATTACCGACACTAATGTTAATTAAGGCGTGATTTTGTATTTTAAAATATTTCTAGGTTTTAAATAGTATTTCACTATCAATGGAAATAGAAGAGCTCTTTTACTAATAGGGATTTTTAAAATTATATTTTTTGGTTAATTCCTTTTTCCCATGTTATTTGTTTTCATACTAAATTTGTTGAGTTTACAGATGATAGATTGAGCTATCCATTGCTATAAACTGCATCTGTTAAAAATTTTGATAAATTTGGAATGTTATTTGGAAAACATACATAATTATGAGCCGATAAATAAGATTAGAATTAAATGTTTTGCAGAATCATCCATTAAACACAAATTTTAGTCAGTGCTTTGGTTGAAAGTTATTCAACATTTATGACTTATTTCTAAACTTCCTAATTGCAGTATATCTTAAAAATTTATTAAAGACTTCATGTGATAACTTAGGCGTTTCGATTATATTTGTTGATTTGTAGACAATTATAGCAGGATTATTGAAATAGAATATTTCACAGATAGTAAACAGAAGCTTTAAAAGTGTGTGTGTTACTACATTGAAAATGCTTTTGACACTTAAATAAAAATTTTAATTCATAAAATTGAAAATTTTAATTATTGATACGAAACATTAATTTATGATTCATTATTTAAACCAACTTATAAAAAAGAATGATATTTTATTTTCATTTAATTATAATCATAAAAGAATGGTATATTTACATAAACAAGCAATTTAAATTTTATTAAATAAGTAATTTATATTTTCAGACTTTATTGATACTCATAGGCTTTTTATTGAGACAAATTAACCAACACGCGTTCTTATATTGACTTAATATTAATTTTTTTTTTATATATTTGCAGAGATGTTTTAGATATTTCGAAAAATATTTTCTAGCACAATGATTAATAAACATTTTTGAAATTAGGAAACAAATTCTGAATTTCCGTGAACCTTGCCTTGCCTTATCTTGGCGTCTTAAATAATTTTAATTTCCAAGCAATTTCTTCATATAGCCATAGTCTGTTTCAAAATAAACGCTTACTATAATAATAAACATGTTAATATTTATAATTCATTTCTTATCATCCTTCTGTTTATTCTTTCAGTTACAACTGTTCCGCATCAAACAAGTACACAAAACAAAATGGCGTTAAATCAACTTAATTACCTTTAAATCGTCAGTTCGGTGGCTTTTAAGTCAAAAATCGCCCCTGGGAAAAAGTTGAGTTTAAGCAGAATTCTCCAATGCATGCAATTGAAATATTTGAGTTAAAGCTCTCTGTTCTCGCAAAGATATAAAACTTGTTGCCTTTTCCAGTTGGAAAATTCTCGTTTGGAAAATCATCTTTATTTACCTGATTTAAAATTAAAATGCTTTTGGCTCATTAGTGATTTCGAACTGTCTGAAAAGGCAACTTGGAACTCTCTTAATCAAATTAAATATTTAAGTGAAAATAATTAGCAAAGCGAAATGTTTTTAAAGAAAATACTTCGAAATAATAATAATAAATTAATGTTTTAATTTCATTGTATGTGGCATTTTTGTGTATTAGTGCTTATGTATGAATCTTCGGAGTTTTTTTTTTTTTAAATTATTAGCTACACTCGTGAAGCATTTTTTTCCTACATATTTTTATTCTTTGAAAGAATTATTTCATTAGAGTTTATATATTTTGATTTCAGTTTTGAAAGGATTGTTTAAATCTTATTTATTTCTACATTTGAATCAACTATTATTTTTTAGAAGTAACTGTCGACGAATATTTTTTTGTTTACATACTTCAATTTTATGCTTTGAAAAGTTTTTTAATTAATTTATTTTTACATTTGAATTTATTATCATTTCTCAACATAATCACACCTACTTATAAAATGAAACTTTTGTCTAAATAATTTGATTTTTTGTTTGAAATGATTTTTTAATTAATTTATTTTAGCATGTGAATAAATTATTATTTTTATATAAACTTGAATTATTTATTTTTTATTTTATAATGAGAAAATAAATTTCCCTTTATTTAAATTAGGAACTGTTTAATAACTATTAATCCGAAATTAGAGTTATTGCAATAAATAACCATTATAATTATCTGTATTCTTTCAAATAAAAATGTTGCATTTTAAATGATATAACTATAGATAATTTATAGAGTTAACAAAATTTATAGATGGAATGTTTCATATGCTATTCTTATAGAATGATCAAAAAATTTTATTCCTGTTATAATCAAGGATTTACTATAAGATAAATAATTAAAAATAATAAAATGTGAAGAATTTACATTGATACTAATGTCTTATAGGTTTCTTTCGTTTTCATATTTCCTTTGATTTTAGTTCATTTTAAATATATGTGTATAATTTTATGCAAAATGAAATGAAGTTATAATAAGTAAAAGTTTTAGAATCGCCCTTAATCGGAACAATTTGGTAAAACATGGAAAGGTACACCGATAAAATTACTTTGGCCTTTATCTAAAAGACAAAACTACTTAAAAGTTTCTTCAAATTTAGTACAAAATGAGAGAGCATATTATTTGAAATAAAAAAATATAGAAATATATGTTTCGTTATCACTAATTCATTATAAAATAATCACTTAAAATCGCCTTTTAAGCAATCCAGATTATTCTATTCCTATAATCAACTTAATTAAATAGAATTATTTCTTATAATACTTTTTGTTCATGCCAAATAATTCAAAATATTAAAAATCTCTAACTTTTGATTTGAAAGTTCATTCGTATTACTATCGTGTTATTATTCCGTATAATTCAAAATCTGAATTTTTATATACTAGTTTTCCTTTTATTCAACAATTTTCTATTTTATTTTACATTTTGTATTAAATGCAAATGCCTAAATAATGTATCACTGTTTCAATTAAAATAATTATGTGGATTAGAAAAAATTAATAAATAAAATTATTCTTAAGATTAAGGAAACATTTTCGAATTCAGACTTCAATTCCAAAAAGATTGAGATTCTCTTACTTTTATTAATCATTTTATTATCTTTGAAAATCGGTAGATGGCGACAGTATTAAGATATTTTCAATGTTTTCACTTTGGAAGGTACTTCCAATGTAAAATAAATTTTTCTAACCGCTATAAAATATAAATAAATATGCTCTTTTATGTCATTTTTTAAAATCTCAATATTAATTACTTTAAAATAGTTTCAAATTATTTTTAAAATAATGGAATCTTTTTAAGGATAATTAGATTATAAAAAATTCAGACTGAGAGAGAATAATTTTATAATGCAATAAAGTATTATTTGAATTGCAATATTTTATAATATTTCATTGAAAAATATATACTGAAGCTTACTTAACTGTTGAAAAGCATTGAGTTATATTATCTATAGCTACCTGGTTCTAAATGCTGTGTATTTCTTATAAGAAGAGCAAACATGAATCAGTACTAGAAGGAGGTGCTATCATGCTCTAGTTGAAAGTGCAAACATGTTTCAGAATAAGGACTTTTAGAAAGGTTAGGATCAGAAGTGTTAACTTTCGCTTTAGAGAATGTCTTCTTTATCAAACGTGATAGGTCTAATAAAACACATTAGACCTACTAGGCCTATCGTATAGATTCCTAAAAAGTTGATATATTTATGCAATTTAACATTTTAGTAGGGCGAGTGGCTTCAAAATAAAAATTGATTTTCAAACTTTTTGCTTATGGCAATGAAAATGCAACAAAATAAAGCATTATTTTTTTAATCATTTATGAATTTTTATTTTGATAGTTTTCATAAATCAATACTCCATTAAAACTAGTTAAGTAGAATTAAATTTATTATGAAATGTAGAAAATAAAATAAGAAATTTATATGCTTGGACCTGATTTCGTCATCTAAAAATTTAGGAGGAAAAATGCTTGTTAAGTTTTAAATAATAAATTAACAGCTTGCAATTCAACTTTAATTATATTCAGTTCCAGGTTACTATTATATTTCATTCAAATTTAAGGATTATCTTTATGTAAAGTTCATGTGGTGTGGGGAACTTGTGCAATGAGTTCTATAAAAATTACATTTAACTAAATAATTTTAGAGATAGCTTCATGCCTAAGAAATTTCATCTAGGTATATGTGTCATGTTTCAAAAAAAGCATATTAGAAAATCTTAAGCATTTTTAGAAGTTTATATGTAAATTGATTTCATAAATTATTTTTTAAGTGAAGTAAGTTTAATCTTAAATTATTTGAGCTATCCAAAATTTGTTTTGATTAATAAACTAGCTCAAATTTTCTAAAATATATTAAACACATATAGAATAACTAACCAAATTAGGAAAACAAGAAATTCATAAAAAATTATCTTTTGCCCAATTGATAATTTTTTTACCAATTTGAGAAATTGGGAAATTTTATCCTATCAGATTTAAAAACATTAAAGAAGAAGAATGATCTGTTTATAGATCCGAACTATTTGATAGGTTTCATAAGAGATTTATAAAAATACCAAAATAATATATTTCATTAGAGTTCATGAAGGAATAATGGTGACATAAAATAATTTACTTATTTTTGAAATAAATTGAATCGGAGTTTAAATTTTTTCTTTAAAATGTATCTATTATAAATTTGCAAATAATTTGTGCAATTTAGCCGTCGAAAATATAGTTTAACTCTTTTAAAAGTAAAAAATGAAATAATTTTTTCAAATTATTTCATTTTTTACTTTTATGTTTTTTTACTTTTATGTATATATGTTCTTCATATTACATAAAAATGTTACCATATTTAAAATTTTGATGGAAAAACTTTTGTACGTTAAAAATAGTTGTTAGCATATCGTATAGAAATTATAATAGTGCATTTTCTGTGAAAATAATCTGACAAAATATATTTTTGATTAGTAATCATAGTGATGAGAGAAATTACAATTTATTATCTTATTATTAATGATAGAGAGGATTCAGCAATAGATGGCAGCACTAAGTAATTGAAAAGTTTTTCAAATTCTTGGGAAAATAGCTATTGAAAAAATTCACTCACATATCTAATGAAATGGCTAATTTTATAGATTAAATAATGACAGGCAGTCTAAAAGGTGATATAGTGGAGAAATATAGGAGTAGGCAATTTTTGTCCAAATATTATGATGAAATAAATAAAGCAAATTCGATATAACTAGCACTTATTATTGTTGAGTGAATGTTCTTGATGTTTCTAATTTAAAAAAATGTTAATCATAAAATGTTAATTAACTAATGATTACAAAAGTCCGCTTGATATATTTTTTGATCTTCAGAACAGCGCCTTTGTCTTTTATCAAATTTCTTTTGCTATTTCAGCGCTATTTATTTCTTAATTGTTAACACACCCAAACGAAGTGAAGACAAGAGAGGGCTTCAGAATTTCAGGAAATGTTTGTTAATTTTACACGGATGAAAAAGCATTGCACAGATATTAAAATATGAAATCTGAATGATAAAGAGTTACGTAGATGATGAGTGGTTTAGAATTTATAAAAATTAAGATTAAAATTTAATTTTTGATTTTTGAAATTACACATGAATGTAAGTATGTATATAATAAGGGTATAACAGAGCAGAAAATTTGTGGATTCAATTTCCATCTTGTGAGTAAATGTTTCTGAACGCATTCTAAATCATAATCCCTTGTCGAACTAGCCCCTTCACACGTCGTCCTTTCACGATCGTAGAGAACAGTAAAAGAATTCCACACACATATATTGTAGGGGTATATGATTATACCCCCCCTATATATGTGAACAATCAAATAAGACTATTCACATTAACACTTATTTTAAACGAGTATCAAAATTGCAAAAAATTTTTATCGCAAGAATTAAATCTTGAATTTAACAAATTTCTATGCTTTTACTGTCGGGGAAACCATTTCTTTTAGCACAACCTACTGAGGTAGATAATCATAATGATAGATACAGGTTTTCACATAATATTACCTTTTATTTTTCATTTATTTCATCATAATTTTATAATGTAAATGAGTATAAAGTATTTTATTTATTTTATGTAAACTTATTATAAGAAATTGTGAAGCTTCGTGTATTCAAATTGAATGTGAAATACATAGTATCGCCCAAAAAATAAAAATATTGAAATTATGAAAAATAAATTAGTTTTGCAAAATCAATCATTTACTTTCCATAAAATCACCTCATATATATATATATATATATATATATATATATATATATATATATATATATATATATATATATATATATATATTATCTATGAGTTGCATCGCAGAGTTGGAAACCGAATGTGCTTAGTGTATTTGCTTGCTTTCTGTTCAACAATTCATAGATTCGAATCCACTTTGGATTTGGTTATTTGTAATAGTTTTGGAATCTACTTTTAACAGTGAAATATGGTTTATTTAGCCTTCATGTGTAAAAAAAATATCGCTGAGCAAAATACAAACCAAACTTATGATGTCAATTTATTAATTACTTTCAATACGGTCATAATTGCAGCATCACGAAGAAAAACAAATAAAAATGCTATTAATTACATTTTCAAAGTTAGAATAAAATGTACCGATTGTGCGTTTTAAAATTTCATATCATCGATCAAATCTAAAGATATGCATGAGTTTGTACCAAATGACTGCCACCAAGACCATTACACCAAGTAGGACTCTTATGCCAATATGAAAGAGAACAAGGGAACAAGCGTCTATTCGGAGTGTGGAAAAATACTAGTGGTCATACGGATGGCAAGTACGCAGAGTCGGTATTTGTCTGAAATGTGAACAGTTTTATTCCTACATCCAACTTTTTCTTGGGGTGTATCAGAGTCACGGTTTGTCTCTATGTTATATTGTCAATGGATGCGGAAGACAAAAAGGTCACCGGCAGACCATGAGCATCACAAATCGAATGCGAATAAAATCATTTCTGGATAAATGGTCAGTAATGTGATTATACATACAGTTTAAGTTTGCAAAATCAACCAAAGATTATATCTGCCCTCTTAGGTGTTATTTACAGGGAGCGTTGAGCGCCCCCTATAAATAGCGCACAAGAAGCGTTTTCAGTACGGCGTTCAGCAACTCATAGATTACATATTGGATTTCGAGCAGTAGGAAAGACAATTTTACGAAATTCTTCGAGAAATTTTATGATAATCTTCACAATTGATGGGCAACTGTTCTTCTCGATCGAAATCTGGCGTTTGTCAGTAACTATTTCTACTTTTTACTCGAAACATAACACAATCATCTGAAAATTCAAACTTTACAAAACGATTTCTGATTGAAAAATCCACATAACAGATTTCCTTATATGTAGTGTTGCAGTTGTCAATTGTCACTCATTCCTTGTCCACATGATTAGCTGAAATGCTAATCATTTGCATATTTCAATATCATTCTGTCATGTGATGAATACTATTTTATTTCAATGGCAAGCACAATATATGTATTCACTACTTGCTATTGATTTATTATAGGCTGATACTAGTGATCATATGATAAAAATTTTCTCATGCAGTCACCTTTCCCTTATTATTGGTTTCCTGAGGAAGTTATTTCTTTTCCTCTTAGTCAAAATTTTTTTCAACAAACTCTTTATATGACACAGATTATAGACTGCATTTCTATAAGCTTATTTGTGGTTTGATTTTAACTTTGCTTCTATCACTCTGACGTCGTTGTCCTTCCTCTCCTACTAAAGGATCATGGCGAAGATCTGTAAATCACTGGCTCCTGAGGCAGTTGCTCAAATCTCTTTTTGTTAGAAAGCGCTATTCGGCCTAACTTTTATTCCTTTCCATGATTTGTTGACTATCATTAGTATGCAACAATTTCAAAAGAAATCCTAAGACTATTTGAGAACGTAATTAGTTCTTTCACAAAAATCTGGAAACAATGCTTGAAGTTAATCTTTCAATAGATTTTTTTTTAAATTAAAGTGTCCTACTAATCAATGATTTGCAATGAAAAAGTTATGTTCACAAGCAGAAAAAGGAATCTTTATGAATTTAAAATTCTTAAGAAAATATGTTTTTAAGGCTAGGAAGAAGAGAAGGTGTGTTGTCCGTAACAAACAAAGCATGGAGTGTCAAATTCATCTTGATCAGAAATATTTTAAAGATAAAATAAACACATCATTGAATCACTATAAAAAAGTATCTCGTTAGCCAAGATTTTTGTTATTTTTGTTTCATTATTATTGAATTAATATATATACAAATCCTTTTATTTTCTCTCAATTCAGCATATTTAAATGTTTTTTTAAATTTTGGAGTCCCCAACAATGAGTCTTTTGATTGAAATTAAATCATAGAATTTGTTAAAATTTAAATTATATACTTTAATTCAAAGAAATATATTCTTTTACATAAAATATTCAAAAATGACAAAAATATTTTTCTGCGAAGATAATTTGTCAGCGTACTATATATATATACACAAATATTACACAAAATTATTTGTATTACCAAAATACAAATATAGGAGTACTTTAGTAATGCACTTATTGAAAATATAGCTAAAAGTAGAATTACTAAAAATATATAAATATGTAATTACAAAATTCGAAATTTTTTAACTTAAAGTACACAAAATAAGATATTAAAAAATCAGATGAAAACATCAGAATGTTTTAGAAAGAAATTTTAATTTATGAATAGAAGTTTAATAAGTATCCTTAAACGCATAACCAAAAATACAAAAATTGATGCTTTTTCAGCAATGAAAATAAAAGGAGTGTTAACAGTAAGCTGCATATTTTGAGAAATTACTTAACTTAAATCTGTGCATAGATGAGATGATATACATATTTGCTGCCCTGGTTTCTCATAATCCAGAAGTACTTAGTGCAACAATAACAAAGCTTAGTGCACAATGGTATTAATACCGAATATCTGAAACAACTTGTACACACGCGCAGAACGGGCTTGGTATACTCACTTGCCACCAAGTACCTCGTAAATTTGAGCCTCGGTTTATTGACGAAGTCACACATGAGTTCGTACCTTCCTCTGTACATACACCCAGGCGGAAGGACTTTGGACGTCACAGATTAACAAGGAAACGTCTCCAACCCACGGTGTTCCAGCAGCCCAATGAGAGAATATGTGGTTACCCTCACAGTCACTGCCTGCGGCAACTGATGCTTCGCTTTTCTGATCTTAACGGAAAGTTATTGAGTCACTGGAGCCCGGCCACTTATACATAGAGTCATGGTCAGAAAATAAATTTATAAATGAGGTTAGATAATAATACAATATAGAAATAAACGTGTTTAGTTATGAGAGAAATATGCATTTGATAATGTTTAAAACCAGCAATTGATGGCTCAAAGATTTTAGAGATACCTAAAAATAGTGAGTACAAAATTATCGATAACAGTCAAAATCTTTCAAGTATGTTGAATGGCGACTAGTGTTATGACATTAAATTTCAAACTTAAACTCATATAAATATTAGTAGATTAGAAACTTCTTTTATATTAAAATAACTGCGAGAATGGAGAGATTTTAAAAAAATAGTCTAAAACGATTACTATTAATGTGAAGTTTATAGTTTTCAATGTGCTATGAATGATCATTTAAATTTTCGATAGGACTGATAGTCGCTTTAACGGTCTCTTTTCGTATACTGATGTGAATTCGACCAGAACCTACTATTTTAAGTGGGTGCCAAACAACTAGAAACTGAACTCCAGGATAGGAAACGAACACGTAAACTGACTAACTGAAGGCTGATCGCGAGTTGTAGAACTAAAATTTTAGGGTAAAATTCCCCAATGGACTATAATCGAGCTTTAGATATCATAAACCACGATAACGTGATAAATAGGTGAAAAATTAAAATCTTTAAAATGCTGATGTTATATTAGTATTAAAACAAGATTTCTTATGTGATGGGAAACAATGTTGATTATTTAATGTCATCCTCAGTTGTTAAAAATACGAAAAATTAAAAATACATTTAAAAAAATTATTTGATAACATGCTGTTGTTTGTTGTTTCAAACCTCGCCAATTGGTCCACAAAGCTAGACCAGATCCATGATGCCACCACTAATTCCTAAAATATCTAAAACGAGTAACGGTCTTAGATCAGTGATTCTCAACCTGTGGGGCGAGCATATCCAAGAGAATATATTATTTAAAAAAATTGTTTAAGAGACTAAAAGAAAAGAACACACACACACATACAAAACAAAATACATTTCGACATATTTAAAAATTAACTGATTTAATTAAAACAACTTGCTAAATTAAAAACGAATTTAATAATTATTAGCGACTTGCTTGGGCCTATCTTTCAGAGCAAAATTTTTCGAAGGAGGGTTTAATATTAGAAACAAACACTCTCAGTTCATTTTATATATTTAGCTGAGATCTATATTTTGTCTTCAAAGAAGCCACCGCAGAAAATACAGTTTCACAAAGGTAAGATGTTGAAAATAGTAATAGAATGTGAAATGCCCTTGTTTTTAGTGTAGAAAACTCATCATCCACTCCTGCCCAACATTCAAAGAGTGATTTATTACTCAATTGTCTTTTGGTTCGTCTCTTGCCGTGAAGTCTATGAAGATTTCTGCCTCTTCAATTTAGAGTCCTTCGGGAGTATTTTGAAATGGATCCCTTACCCACTTGTAACTTGAAATCAGTTTGTCGTCAGCAAGAAAGTACGTTTTAAAATTCTTTGCTAGCATTGCTAAATGATTTTCAATGGTTACAAAAACAACTTTTACATGTTGATCTTCAGTGTTGAAAGTTTTAATAAATTCATTCAAATTTGCAAACATTGTTAAGTTTTCTTGCTTTAAATTTCTGCTTCCCAGTTACAATTTCCTAGAAAAAGCATTAACTTTATCACTCGTATCCAATATATGTGTATTTGCTTCTTGCAGTTGAAGATTCAAGTTATTTCATTTCTCGAATATGTCGACCATGTATTTCAACTTCACCACAAATAAACTATCGCGAAAATTCTCAGCTTCCGGTCTGTTTTCCTCTTCTAGGAAAACAGCGATTTTATCTCTTAATTCATAAACACGTTGCAAAAACTTCCCTCGTGATAACCATCTTGCCTCGCAATAAAATAGTAACGCTGAAAGTACTGCACTCATGTCTTTACAAAGTGAGGAAAAGATTCTTGATTTCAGGGGTCTCATTTTTATATAATTTACTACAGTTACAACCGTAGTAAACACAATATTCTAACCAGGACTCATTTCTTTGGAAGCCAAAGCTTCTCTGTGGATCATGCAATGTGTCCAGACGCACTGTGGGGATTTTTGTTTCACAAGTGCTGGAATACTTTGTTATCTTCCGGACATAGAACGAGCACCATCGGTGCATAATCCGACGCAATTTTCCCATTCTATATTTGCCTCGTTCATAAAATCATTTAAGATTGTAAATAATGCGAGTGTTGTTGCTTTGAGTTTTATTAGTTTGCAGAAAAATAATTCTTCTACTACTGACAAATCATCGCAAAATCTAACATAGGCAATGAAATGAGCATCTTTATTACTATCTGTTGCCTCATCGAGTTGTATTGAAAACAATTTGTCACACAACTTCTACAAACGCTGACACTCTATATCTTCAGCTATATCAGCAATTCGACGGGCTAAAGTATCATTTGAAAGAGATATAGACTGCAATTATTTTGCAAAATTATTTCCAAACATAATTTCTACAATCTGAATTGGGGCTGGCAAAATAAGCTCTTCACCAATGGTGTGTGAGACTTTTTACATCTGGCTATTTTATATAAAATTTTGTAAGAGGCAACTAAAGCTTTTTCATTCACAGACAAAGTTTTTTTAAGGAATGCTTTTTGCTTTTCATATGATTTAAATTTTAACTCGAAGAACTCTCTGGATTTGTTTACGTACTCACTTTAAAGCATTTCCAAATGTCGTTAAAGTTTATTAGGTTTCATGCTGTCTGTCGCCAACATTTTTGAGCAAATGGTACACAGGGGCCTTTCTTCTTCATTTACTTCAGTACTACTGAACCCAAAATTTAAGTATTCTTGAGAATATTTTCTTGATTTTAATTTCGGAACCACGCTGATCTGTGTACTTGTTGATGCTTGTCTATCGTCTAATGCTCACTTATGCCTGCTTAAAAATTTATCCCTGATTTTGCATAAGTCTACTGTATGTCGTAACATTTATTATGGTGAATTGCAATTACACGAAAATATATATAACATACACATTCAAAATAGATTAAGTAGCGATAGAAGGATCGACTCGAAATGAGATTCTATGGAATTGAAAAATTGGTGTCATAGAACTTTCTCCCTATGAGAAAACATTTGTTCACATCTGCGCACGATCCTAATTTAACTTTAAAGCTGACCAGGCAAATTCCAGAATATTCGAAACTTCTCGCGAAACCGTGAGAATGCTCGACATGGTGGGACGCAAGAGCAATAAAAAGGCATAGAATTTTTGTTTTTTCAATGCTGATGATCGGTGTTGCAAAATGTCAATAAATTTCCGTTTTCTTGGTAATTGTAAATTTTAAAATTAAGGTTGTAGTGTAGGTTTAGCGCCAAATACTCAAAATACGTTTTATTGTATCCGGTGGGGAGGGGGCGTGATGACAGTTATGGATGAAAATTGGGCCATGAATACTAAAAGGTTGAAAAACACTGTCTTAGATACATATCTTCCCGAGAAAGCCCCAAACAATCCAAAATGTGGTCGGGAGAGGTGGTACAGATCGGGAAGATTTTTACCCCGTTAGAAAAAGACAGCGATCTGAGGTGGCCAGTGATCAATCTACTTATGGCTGTTTGATCACTTCTACAACATTGAAATGATAGAGCACCGCTCGAATATCGTTCCCTATACCACTGATGTACCGGTGGGGTGGTCCAAATAACTCTATCAATCTGTTTTGCCTTTGAAAATAGTAGTGAAAATAGTTCGAGGTAGGTCAGAGAGTCAGAAGTAACCAAAGGCTCAGCAGGACCATGTTTGGCCAAGTCGTCCGTAATCTCATTGCCGAAAATGTCCACATGAGAGCCGAAAATATCCACACATCCACATTTTCTTCCTCTTGGGAAATACATCTTCAATAGAGGGTATCTATTGAAGATGTATTTCCTAAGAGGAAGAAAATTGCTTCAGCTTGTCGAGAATTTCCACGCAGTTTCATCTCCCACTTTGTGCCAATTAGACAGGTGTTGAATGGAACTTCGACTGTCAGATAGAATCCAAATGTCCGGAGTACCGGGAGAAGATGAAACCCAACTGAGCCCTGTATCAATCTGTCTTTAGAAGTGAGCGATCAGCTCACTTCTAAAGACAGAACAGCCATCAGGATTTCTCGTCTTAAGTTTTACAGAGATATTGTCAGAAGTGATAAATATTCAACTACCGGAGCAGTTCCGCTCATCTCTGCTTCTATAAATGAGTATAAATGAGCATAGTTTCTTCTGGGATATTATTTATCATTTCAAGAGCTAATTGTCTTAACAGGGCAGGAAGATCCGATTTCTTATTAACATTGGAGGAAAGTTCTGTATGAAAAAAGAGGCCAGAGAGACCCCCCAAAGGATCGATGCAGTATTTTAGATTATGCTGCAGAACATTCCTGTTGATAAAGTTGTTAGAATCGGCATAACTAATGGGGCTATTCTTTTTTAATTTTTGGTTATTTCTCCACCCTCGCAGATACTCAGAAGTTTTATTCTGAGATGCACATAGCTGAAAAGTTTTGAAAAATATTTCACCAAGCCGGAATTTCTCCGTTGGCCAAGTGTCTGTAAATCAGCTTCAAAAAGAAGAAATTTTGTTGGCTAATAATGATATTTTGATAACATTATTCCAGTAAGTACATTAAAGTGAAGTGAAAAACTGCAAAACAATTTTCATCATATTCAATTTATATATAAATGGATCTCTTAAATTTTTTAAATATTGCCGTATCCCCAACAAATTTAGATTGTTTATTAAATATATTTTAACACTTGTAGTCTTCCTTACACCGAGGCAAATCTTACTGCTTGATTAAATATTTTAAATATTTAATATTAACAGTATTTTAAGCATATTAATCAATTACTCTTCCTTAAAATAAGTTTTTTTTTATTTCAGTAGTAGCAATAAAAGTAGAAATTCTTTCAGTAGCAATTTATTTATATTCCTAAAACCAGCAAAAAATAAACGCATCTGAATCACCTTTAAATTGCTAGGAACGAAAATATAAGTCCTTACATTTGCGATTAAATTGAAAATATTTATCAAATTAAATTAAATGTCATTGGTTTATATTTTGATTAAATTATATTCGTTGCCCAACTGCAGTACTTTAAGTACGAATATTCTCCCTTATTTAATTCATTTAGAATTATATTTCCTTCACCTGCAAAGAATATCCAATACATGTTACGATATTCTGATCTTATTCAATGCTTTCACACAAAATATTTTTAATAGGATACATACTAACGAGGTAAATTTAGAGAACATCCACACGAAGTTTAGACGTAAAACGTTTTTCGGCGCCTGGTAGCAAATGCTTGCTCGTACTTGATTTTCGACTTCCTTGTCATCATTATTGCTGAACTAGTTCTATTCTTGAATAAGTTATTTCGTATATAACATGTTATTCTTTCAGTTTGTAATAATTTACTGAAATGCATCAATTGCTTTTCTTTTAGGGATCGTTTGTTCATTTCATTATTTTATTTTGTCTTTCGACGCATAATATATATGACCATTTTACATTGAGCACTTTTTTATTGGCAGAGTAAATTATGAATAAGAATTTTATCAAAAATTAATTGCTGTGAGTTTTTCACATTTTTCAAAATTTTAATCTAAAAATCGTTTTTAAAGTTATATTTTGAAATTCCACCAAACGCTCATTTGTATTTTGTAAATTATAGACTCATTAAGAAATAAAAATGAAGATCGATTTTATTGGACATCAGTGTGATCGATTAGTTTTAAAGGATTTAACAAGAATTAAGTAGAGTTATAACACAGAAACATATTTTTATATCATTTGATGATACAATATTGAGTACATGAAACGATATGTTAACCAGAATTCGTTCGCAAGAATGGAGGTTATTAGCCAGAATTGAAAACAATGGAAGGAAACATTATAAATGGAACGGAAATATTTATTATTCATTAACAAATATTTGTGACTCAGCAAAAAGGAAATTATACATCACCAATTGACAACATTAAGCATATGTTTTCATGAAAATCTTTTCTTGCAAGAATAAGAAGAAAATAACTGAAGAAATATATTTATTATATTTGCTACTTTTAGCAAAATCGAAAGTTAAATAAGAATAGAGGAAAAGAATATTAGAAAGACTACTTATGCAGTTTATAAGTACATTATTCTTTAGTATTAATTTTGCAAACGTAATTTCCAACTTATTTAACAATGCGTACGACTTCTACACTTGTATTTTGTTATAAAATCCATTTGTTTTCTTTTACTGAACTAATTTGCATGTAAAATTTACTCTCTGTAAATGTTTTTAAAGAGATGTTTTTGTTAGCTAAAGGGATGAGATTACGTCTCTACAACACAAATATATGAAGTATCTAAATTTTTTTTGTTGCTTAATATATTAATTTGAATTTAAAATTACTTCAATTTCCAACTACTCGATAATATTTCTTTAGAAAGACGCAGCATGATTTAAGTACACATTTTATTCCATTAATGTTTGATGAATAAAATATTTGATAAAAACTATGAATGAAAATAATTTCGTAAAAATGACTTGTTTAAATATTAAACATATTTTAAGTAATTTTTTATTTTAAATTAATATTTTAAATCATAATTTTTTGTATATATATATATATATATAGTACATTTAATTAAAATTGCAAATAATATTTGATATGATTAATTGGTTATGATTATTAATAATTTAGTACATTAAAAATTAATAATATTCTAATAATAAAACAAAAATTTACTATTTTTGGAAAAATATTCGAACTATATTTTATTTCAACAATTTTTTATATATTATTTCTTTATTTTGATAAACAATTAATTATTTTGATAAACATGATTTGCATATTTTGTTGTTTCTAAAATTGCATTTTTATATTAATTTAGAAACAACGTTGTTTATTTTGCTTGGTACGCGTTCAATTGAATTTGATATTTTTTTCATATATACAAATAATTTTAACAAATGTTACAGAATTTAAAACTTAAAAAAAATTTAATAACATTTTCAAAATTCCTCAAACTGTTACACTTTATTCTTACATATCTAAATTTTTCCTACTAAATGTCATCTGAATAGAAACACATGTTGACATAATTCTTAATAAATGGGAGATTTGAATATTTCTTCAAGTTTATTATTGTTTAGTTTAAATAATTTCTCTTAACTTCATTTTCAGTTTTAAGTTACTACGCAAATACTTAAAACATATTTCAAATTGTTCGCTATCTAGCAGTTTATGGCACAGTGCCACATTCTTTCAGTATATACAGCAAATAATTGCGCCATTTTCTTACCAATTATTGCTTAGAATTTCCCGAAATTTTCTGGAACTAAGCTTACTTCAATTTACTTTGAAATCAATATCATTTATCCTTTGCTTTCGGGTAAAATCGTTTTTGGCAACAGATTTTGTTTAAAACTATATATATATATATATATATATATATATATATATATATATATATATATATATATATATATATATATATATATATATATATATATATATATATTACAAAAATTAACGTTCTAAAATTCATGTTTAATTAAATTAAATATGTGTATAGAAATATTCAAAAAATTTTTGTTTTCATTTTTTTTTCTCAAATTAAAAGATTCCATTAGTTAACATGATTTATCTTTATTAAATTTCAATAAAATGTTTTAACTAATTCGAGAATTGTATAAATTGAGAACCATTTTTAATATAGGAAAAAATATTCAAATTCATTCCAACTTTAACAACTAGAAGAATAGTTGAAATGATTACGAAACTCTAACTTAATATATAAAACACAATCTCCTAAAATTCTAAGTGTTTAAAAAATTATGCTATAAAATAAGTTCTATATTTTTTATCACACATTGGTAATAAAATATTCGAAAATCATGAGATGATCATTAAGAGGAATTGATTGAGTCTTAAGTAAAATAATGAAGAAAAGAACACGAAATTCTTAAATATTGAAACTCAAATAAGAAGATAATGTGTGACACGAAAAAAAAAATAACTTAGTGAGAAATAGCGAATTTATTCTTATGTAAAAGTAGCATATATTTTGTTTATCGGTAATGTTAATTTGTAAATGGTAAATTATGCAAAATTAAAAAAAAATGTAGTGCGAAACAAGTAAGAACGAGGAATTTTTCCGAAGTTACACTGCGGTTTTATTTCTTATTTCTACTTTAAATATTGAAATGCTTAAACTTTAATGAAGAGCATATTTGTTACATACAGTAGAACTCCAATTATTCGAATTATTTGGGGTCCGACCCCAATGTATAATTGGGTTTTTTCGAATACATGGTCTATTTTAATTCATGTTCAAAATGGAAGAAAAAACTTCCATATTTGAAGAGAAAAATACCTTTTAATCAATTAAGCGAGAATGCAACACTTTTACATGTTGAGGTACTTACGTATGTACAGTACTGTAAATGAAAATCATTGTTTACTGAACATCTCAGTCAGAGTATGCTGTTTCATTGCCTCCATCCGTTTTCGGGCAGACAAGCCATTCATCCATTTGACTGGAGAATTATTTGCACGTGGTCACACTCGCCCTATCAACTCCAAAGCAGTTTCAAAGTCGACAAATGCTTCATTAGCTGATGGTCCCGTGTTTGCGTCAACTTGGACATTAAGGTCATCTTCTTAATCAACACTTCAATATGTTTACCATCATTTACAATTTGAAATCTATAGGGAATCTCTTGCATATATCTTCAGCATTTACTTCTCAACAGCCAGGACAACATCTCAACATCCTCAAATATTCGAAAGAAAATTTTTGAATTCCTCAAGTGAGACACGCAATTTTCAACTCCTATCATCTGATGCATTTTTTTTTTCTTGAACATTTTTTTTTCATTTTTTCCTCCTCTTCTTCAGTTTAATTTATTTTTTTGAAATTCTAAAAGCGATTCGGATAATCAGCGATACCGATAACTGAAGTTGATATAATTGGAATACTTCATAGATTTCTACATCTACCGTGATTAGATCTTAAGACTATGTTTGTACACAACTAAACTTTCCCTTTATTTTATTAATATTCTTATGTACTCATTTGGAGGTTTTTAACTGCTGGTTTTTTAAATGTTCTACCCTGTTTTTTAGGTTTATAAACGAATATAATTTGAATCAGATCACATAAATATTTGGGAATAACTTATTTTAGCATGGAGCAAACTTTTTTTTTAGTGAACTCACAAGAAAAAGAACCAATAAAAGAAAATTCAGACAAAATAAATAATGAAAAATTTAATTTTAATAATAAAATATTTGAAAAAATTTAATACTGTAAATGTTTTTGAAAAATGTTTTAAACTATCTTATTTTTATTTTTTATCAAGATATTTTTTAATTGCTGATTGTTTGATATATTCTATTCTATTTTAGGTATGTAAACGAATGCAGTTTAAATCATAGCGTATAAAAATTTGGAAACGAATTATTTTAGTACGTATCAAAAATTCCTTAAAACGAATCACAAGGGAGAGTCAATAACAGAAGATTCAAATAGACTATATAATAAGAAAATCCAGCTTTATTTGTGAAATTTCTATAAGAAATTGAATACACAGCAAAGTTTTTTTTTTTAAATGCATTATATATTTTAACAAAATTTCAGAAAAATTCATCTAAAGAATTAATATCTAAGATCTAAGATACGACTTTTGAATCCTTTAGTTTAAAAAAATAAATAAATAAAGGTTCCATTATATTGAAAGTTGTAAGCAAATACATTTAGAATTCATGTTCCTTTAAATTTCCAATAATAAATCAAAATTATCAAATTTAGTACCTTTCTAAATTATTTTCTTGTAAAAAAATATATGCAAATAGAATTACTTTTCATGGATTTTAAATTAAAATTTGCATCAATCATATTGTAATATTTTTAAAATACATATTTGCTTTCATAAAATGTATGTTTTAGTGTTTGAAAATGTAATATACATGAGTGTCTATATAGTTAGATTGTTTTAGTTTGAGAGAGAGAGAGAGAATTTAACAATATCAAAAACTTTCATATCAATATATCAAAATATATGGGAATTAAATATATTTTTTAACTTTTTTTTAGAAATTATTCAGTGAAAATAAATAAAAATTCAGTTATTGCAATACATTTAAAAATTCCAATAATTGAAAAAAAAATGTATTATTGAGAATCTAATTATGTATGGTATAATTTCAGAATAAAAATATAATTAAGTTTGGTAGCTAAATCTCCTTAACTTAAACTCAATTACGATGTCCACAAAATGTCGATCAGATGTTTTCTGACGGCCATTTCATTTTTCAAAAGACGTCAAAGAGACAATACAAAGACCTGCAGAGAATGTCCAAAGTTCTAACATTTGACATCTTACTGACACACCCAGAAGTCATCATTTGTTGGGGAAGTTCCAAATCATTTTATTTATCAATAATACAAATTATTCAAAAAGCTAAATTATTAGTGTATGTATCAATATTACTAGAATAAAATATGAAAATAGTGTGTGAATCAAGTAAATTAATAAGGTAATTGTCTTAAATTGATATTTTCCTTCTTAATTTATTTCCATTAAGCAGGTGATTTTTTAATTTTGTTAAAGTGGCATAGTTGTTATTTGTTTCTAGATATTTCTCTTATTATTAAGTCAAATTATCAGGGATAATGAAAAACAGATTGAATTAATATATTTTGATGCTAAAACATCTACTGATCAGCAATGTTCCTAGCCTTTTATTTATTTAAATCAACTTTAAAACATTATACAACAATAATTTTAATTAATATTATCGCATTTTTATCTTTTAGTAGCTCACTTTGTGAGTATAGCTTAATTTTTGATAAATAATAAATCATCGTAGCGAAATATAATAGCACGCGTCAGAGAATTTATAAATATTTTATTTGTTATTACTGAATGATCTGAAAATTATAATTGGAGCTTTCTAAATTT
The DNA here is from genome assembly GCA_030067965.1 of Latrodectus elegans. Lineage (NCBI taxonomy): Eukaryota > Metazoa > Arthropoda > Arachnida > Araneae > Theridiidae > Latrodectus > Latrodectus elegans. The sequence continues at coordinate 81,851,497 of CM057820.1, read as the reverse complement.
TACTTATTACATAGTATTAAATTTATTAATTAAGTAAAGATACATATTAATAATTTAACTATAACATTTTAATTAAATTTTTATTAAATAGCTAAAGAATTTTTTTATTCTCAATAAACCTTTGACTTAATTTTCGGTAAACCTTATGGCTCTCGTGAATAAAACAGCGCCACAGTATAATATTACCAGAAATTTATTGATGCATTTTTCTGGACCTTTGGTCTGTAACTACGATTCTAAGTTACGTTCCGTCAATTATTCGTGAAAATTATATTCAAGAATATTTTTAATTATTTGAGTTGTTGAAACTACGATACTAAGTTACGTTCCGTCAAATATTCGTGAAAACTATTCCAGAATATTTTTAATTATTTGAGTTGTTGAAACTACGATACTAAGTTACGTTCCGTCAAATATTCGTGAAAACTATTCCAGAATATTTTTAATTATTTGAGTTGTTGAAACTACGATACTAAGTTACGTTCCGTCAAATATTCGTGAAAACTATTCCAGAATATTTTTAATTGTTTGAGTTGATGAAACTACGATACTAAGTTACGTTCCGTCAAATATTCGTGAAAACTATTCCAGAATATTTTTAATTATTTGAGTTGTTGAAACTACGATACTAAGTTACGTCCCGTCAAATATTCGTGAAAACTATTCCAGAATATTTTTAATTGTTTGAGTTGATGAAACTACGATACTAAGTTACGTTCCGTCAAATATTCGTGAAAACTATTCCAGAATACTTTTAATTATTTGAGTTGTTGAAACTACGATACTAAGTTACGTTCCGTCAAATATTCGTGAAAACTATTCCAGAATATTTTTAATTATTTGAGTTGTTGAAACTACGATACTAAGTTACGTTCCGTCAAATATTCGTGAAAATTATTCAAGAATATTTTTAATTATTCGAGTTGTTGAAACTACGATACTAAGTTACGTTCCGTCAAATATTCGTGAAAACTATTCCAGAATACTTTTAATTATTTGAGTTGTTGAAACTACGATACTAAGTTACGTTCCGTCAAATATTCGTGAAAACTATTCCAGAATATTTTTAATTATTTGAGTTGTTAAAACTACGATACTAAGTTACGTCCCGTCAATTATTCGTGAAAATTATTCAAGAATATTTTTAATTATTTGAGTTGTTGAAACTACGATACTAAGTTACGTTCCGTCAAATATTCGTGAAAACAATTCCAGAATATTTTTAATTATTTGAGTTGTTGAAACTACGATACTAAGTTACGTCCCGTCAAATATTCGTGAAAACTATTCCAGAATATATTTAATTGTTTGAGTTGATGAAACTACGATACAAAGTTACGTTCTGTCAAATATTCGTGAAAATTATTCCAGAATATTTTTAATTGTTTGAGTTGATGAAATTACGATACTAAGTTACGTTCTGTCAAATATTCGTGAAAACTATTCCAGAATATTTTTAATTATTTGAGTTGTTGAAACTACGATACTCAGTTACGTTCCGTCAAATATTCGTGAAAACTATTCCAGAATATTTTTAATTGTTTGAGTTGATGAAACTACGATACTAAGTTACGTTCCGTCAAATATTCGTGAAAACTATTCCAGAATATTTTTAATTATTTGAGTATTTGAAACTACGATACTAAGTTACGTTCCGTCAAATATTCGTGAAAACTATTCCAGAATACTTTTAATTATTTGAGTATTTGAAACTACGATACTAAGTTACGTTCCGTCAAATATTCGTGAAAACTATTCCACAATATTTTTAATTGTTTGAGTTGATGAAACTACGATAATAAGTTACGTTCTTTCAAATATTCGTGAAAATTATTCCAGAATATTTTTAATTGTTTGAGTTTTTAAAAGTATTTTTGGAATATAGAATTAATAACAGATTTATAATATAGAATAATGTATTTCATTTAAAACAAAAGTTTATATTTTTTAATTACTCTAACAAATCAACTTTTACAACTAATAAAATTTATATTGATATTTGTTTGTATTCATTAAATTATCGCAAGGAAAATAGTTATCTATTTATTAAATTAATTCTAATAAATTGTTATTGCCTATTTCTTGTAGATATACATGGCAAAATATTTTTAATTTTTCTTAATTATTAACTTGTAAAGTTTCACTCAATTTAATGGCTGCAAAATTCATTTTCGTAAATATGCGATTGTTTGATAAATATTTATTTAGTTTTTTCTAATTTAAATAATAAATAATCAGCTTATGTATCCGTCAATTATAGTTACTAGCAGTTCTTTTTTTATACAAAATGATTTTTAATTATATAATATTTTTTACATTTCATTTGATGATTTAGTAAACAGAGTACAACATTTAGAAACGATATTCAAAATTTAGTAATGAAATTCATGGAATGGGAAAATTACAACATAAAATCGTTTTTTTTTTCCGATTACAGTTATGAAATTGGTATTTCATAATTATGTCTTTAGAAAACTAATACCCAAAAAATGAAAAATACTATGAAGAAAAAAAAATCGTTTCACATACAGGAAATAACAGAATCTATAAACTTTTAAACGATCGAAACATATTTCAAACATCCATAACTAAATGGCTATTCTCATTTCAAACTGAGAAATAAAAAAGTTCTCAAATATTCTTATACTGTCATGTTCCTTCCAATCAACAGTGATTTAATGCATAAAAACATAACGTAATTTTAAACCAGAGGTGGTTTATAAAACTTTTATATCAAAATTACTTGAACTAATTATAGTGTAACATGGTTAATTTTATGAATAACTAATTCCTTTTTGATTTCCAATAGCTGAGAATAATTTTAACTGGTATAATTTTATAACTGAATTCGATAAAATAGGTTCTCTAATTTTAAATATAGATTTCTTCTATGTTTCTAAGTATTTTATGAATTGGTAAAAAATCATTTGAGATTTTTTTAACTTGTAAAATAGGACGTATTTTATAATTAACGAAGAAAGTTTTAGGATTCAAATCATTAAAAGTGCACCGCCAAAAAATCTTGACAAAACATTTTAATGATATATTAGTACTATCATATTAATGGGAGTGAATTTGTAAATACAGTTTTTCATGAGGTGATGACTTTTGTTATAACTCATAAAATTTAAACAACGAATTACTAATTTCAAAAGTAATCGTGCAAATAAATAGCTGCAAATCTTTAACGTAACAAGAAATATAGTTTTTTCATTCACCATGTGGCAGTTTTCTTGGGACAAGTCTCAATGGATTATTTTCTCAATCAATTAATTAAGAATGAACTCCTCATTTCAAAACTATTATAGCATTGTTATTGGAGTATATATCAGGAACTAAAAATGTTTTCATTTATCATAACACAGTTTTCTTTGGAAAACGTAACATAAATTACATGAAAAGAAATCATGAGTAGATAGATGTCAAAAATGCAATTAGTTCATATGCGTTGAAATTAAAATCTTGTGATTTATATTAGTAAACTAAATATCTACATTTAGATTAACAACAGCACAAATTAATTAATTTAGTAAATGTAACTTAATACCTTAAGTTAAATGCATATTTTATAAATTAGTTTTAATTTTTGTTAAATGAGTAACAATAATACACTATTGAAATAACGTTACTTAGATCTTGATTTTAATAAATTTAAAAGCAAAATATATTAACTTTTAAATTTATTAAAATCAAGATCGGACGGTTTTGGGAATCGGACGTAATACTACTTGTGAGCTAATTCTCAGACATAATTTCAGCTGATCAAATATTGAATAATTTTATAGAAAAACACCATTGTTTTCTGTATTCAATTTTTTAAGACTTCTTACAAAATGAGACCAAGTCTAAACGCTTTGCAACTATTAAGTTTCGATCATACAAATTGCTTTTTGTACATCTGGGGTTGATATTTGTCCTCATTTGTAATGATATTAATTTTGGGTTGTATTTGTTTACTATCGTACCTTATGTCTTTTTTCTGTGAACTAATTAATGATTACTCTGTTAAAGAGAGTTTGCGAAAGTTAAATTTTAGTTGTACTCAAAGATCCTCTGCAATGTACTGCGAGCATTAGAAAACTGGAAAAAGAATTGCTTACATTTTACTTGAGGAGAGCTTAAAATTACAAGTTATAGTTGCCTGGATTTATGTCATCCAATGGATACAAATAGACAACTGGAAATATATCATAATAAGAAAAACAGATGAAATGGTAGAGGTAATATTATCTTCGCATTTCACCTCCTTATATTACTAAGCAGATTTAACCTGGAGCGAAAAAAGCACTGAAATCAATAAGATAAACTTAACTGGCATCATTTATGTGGAATAATAAATGACTCATAGCAACGTTTTGTCGATTTCAAATCGATTCTTACGAAGGAGGGAATCCAAAGCTGAAGAAATTTTTTAAGAATCCTTCACCAGACTAATGCCCATTTCACTTTTTGGAATGTTTTTGGTAGATTCTCATAGCTTAAATAAAAAAGTAATGTATAAATTCTATTTTATCAACCCAAAATTGCAATGTCTGATAACCCAAATTAAAAAAAAATTCTCGTTACGTATAGTTTATAGAAAAAGATACTTTTATCATGGATATAATTTTTGCCACAGTTGTTTCAAAGTATAAATCCTTCTCATATTATCATTATTTTGCTGGGTTTATTTTGCTTTGCTAAATAGTCTGTCCCCATTCAAATGTTTCCATAATATTATCGACCGAACTTCCATTGTGATGTCTTTTAAAATCACCAAAATATTGCTTGTTTTCACTTGTAACATCATCATATTTAGGACAGTCATATACATTTACAATTTTATTCATTTTAAGAATTTAGATCAAATTGTTATAACTGTTTTAACATTCTATGTATTTAAATTATCCTATAAAAATATCTGCATTTTATAGTTTACTAATAGTTAAGTAGTCATTTATTTGTTCAAACTAATTGATCCACTATTACATTATAATTGCGATATGAAAATTATTTATATAAACTATATAGTTAAATAATTTAATAGAATATTTAATTATTTTAAAATTCTAACTATCGTTTATCGCATTAGATAATTTTAAGGTTTGTAGTATAAAAATAAATATTTGCAGAAATGTAAGAGAATCGAGCGTATGAAGCGATGTGAAATCTAGCATTGGTTTTCCAGTGATTACTTAGAATTGCAAGGGAATTCTAGTGAAATTTCAGCAACAGGTTGCAATATCCTGTTGTTGAATAATTATCTCACCTATATCTAAATAATTTTGGAGCAATATAAATTCAGGATCTCAGTTTTGGTGAAGCACATACCAATTTTATGCTTGTTCTATTTTTTTTAAAAATCAATGACTATATAAGACAACTGTCCATTCAAAAGATATATAAACTGTGCCAAATGTTGTGTACGGAAAGATAATCTGTATTTACTAAACTATTTTTTATTCTGAAAAATCTCTGTTTTTGGTATCATTACATTTTAAATAAAAAACTACAATTAAAGTTATTAATTTTTGTTTCTGTAAATATACAACGAACAATGAGCTTGACAAATTTGGATCTCGTTCCAACTTTTATTCGTCGTTTTGTAGATTCTTTAAGAACATAAGACTGAAAATTATCCAAATATGAATGCATATAATTTCTAATATTTCCTGCCCTACATTTATTTTATCAATATATATCCAATTATCATTTTAAAATTTTTTCACTTTATTAAATACCTGTCATATAAATTTAGAATACTGTATGAAAAATTATAATTTCTAAAATATCGATATTGCTTATTGCAGAATTGATTTTTACTTCGCATCGCTTTTGATTATCTAAGACAAAATATTAAAAGAATTACTGAGACAAATTGAAGCACTTTCGGAAGAATTATAGCGTATACACAATGATTTATTTTATATAGGATTTATGCCCAAACATATCAAAGCAAAAACAATAAAAATCCATTGTATGTGCTGTATAGTAACGTAAATAAATATAATCATATTCATTAACAAATACACTTAGTTGTTTTGAATATCTTTTAATTTCATCAATAAATTATTAAAATATTTATTATTTTTTTAATTTGTGGGTTCAAAGAGGAAAAAAAAACATCTGTGTAAAAAAATAGATTTAAACGTTTTGCATTGAATATTTAATCAATATTCTAATAATTATTGGTGTTCCTTATATTTACACAGTATATTTACTTTTGTATTATAAATGTGTGACTAAAAAATGCGGAAAAAATAATCAGTAGAGGCATTTTCTAACATAATCTTATAACTTAAATATAGTGAAATGTAAAGCAATAGTTTATCATGACTATCAATTTAATAATTTAATCTCAGAATTAACAAAAAAATAAACTCTAATTATTTCATCAAGTAGATACTTTAATAAATAATCACATGTATATTAGGCACGTGTGACTAATCAGATTTATTACTGGAAACTGCAGAAACTAAAACTAGGAATTATCTTACAAGTTCATGTACTAATCCATACGAAAAATTTGTTTGATTCATTGTAAATGAGTCACATTTTATGCTGCAACACTCATAAAAAGAGAAATTCGGGGTTTTTCCTATTATTTATTCAATCAATATCAACAAGCAGGAGCCAGTTAAAAACGAATCATTAAGTTTGTGACAGAAAAATTTAACCTAGCAGAGAGAGAAAGAGGGAGACAAAATGGCTATTATAATAGATTACTTTTAAGTTTTTCTCACAACTTTTCCTTAATATCCTTTTCCTTATATATATATATATATATATATATATATATATATTAATACTGTTTATATCAATTTAATTTTATTTATTATCTATTTTATATTTTCTAATTTTGTTTCTTTTTACTCTTTATTTATTATTTTGAAAAATATCAGTTTGTTCTTAAAATCATCACGTTTTGAAGTAGTAAATAAAACATGCTTTTTATGTATTAAATTATTTACAGAAATGCATACGAAATCGTCAAAAGGTTTGCTGAAAAGCTAAAATTTAAAAACAAATTATTTCGAAATTCGATAGATGTGGACAATACTTGATAACATATTAAAAAATTTTAAAATATAAATTGTTTAAAAATATTTAATTAATGATGCTTCGTAAGTACGTAACGGACGACGGAGTGGCACAGGATCGTCTTCTCAGATCAGTCACGGTTCCGTTTCTTCAGTGATAGTCAGTACGAGTGTGGCACCGACTTGGAGAAAGGCCCAATCTTGCAGAAATTGTGGAACGCCCCACCACGTGCCAATCCGGCATCATGGTTTGGTCTACCATTGCGTACGATTCCATATCATCTCTAGTTCATATTCATGGCACTATAACAGCTTAATGTTATGTGGAGGATGTGTTTTGGCCGGCGATACTCCCATACCTTCAGGATGAGCCCAGTTCCCCTTTATCAGCAGGATAACGCCCGACCTCACATTGCCAACCTGCCTTGCAAGGTGTATATTTGTTCCCTGGCCACCGTGCTCGCTAGATCTCTCACCAATAAAACCGTTTGGAATATGATTAAGTGCCCATTGGATACCCTGCCATAGCTTGCTTCAGAAAATACTCTTTGACAAATGGTTGACAGGGAATAAAGAGCCATTCCTCTGGACGCCATCAATACTGTCATTGAGTCTGTACCCAGACGGGTTGCTTCATGTATCACCGTCGACGGTGGTCCTCCAACTTATTGATCCACCGACCCTGATCTATATATATATATATATATATATATATATATCTGTGTTAAAAGGATATAGGAGAAAAGCTTGAAAAACAGTTTCCTAAATCCCATCCATGTTTCGAAGTAGAATCTAGAACACATATGCACTGCTAATCTATTAATAAGCTTAGTTAAAATGACGTGGGAATTTCATATGGCAATATTGAAAGGCATGATGAATATTATTTGTGTTCTTTTAAGAGCCTTGCTATATATACCTGTGAGAAAATTTTTTATCTTTGATTATTCTAATTATTTTTTATGTTATTATTCAGACGTATATTAAAATATTGCTTTTAAATTACATCGGGATTATTGATTGATTGTTATAATAATTTATTTAAAATTTTAATTAACTAAATAATATTATTTTATTCCTAATAATCTACGTCATGAAATATAAATTAAGACATTTTTATTAATGTTTGTATTTTGTAGAGGTATGAGAATTCATTTAACTATTAATCTGTCAAATACAATTTGAAAAATTTAAGATCATTCCAACGTAAAAACCTTTTCAGAATTTAATATTAATAAAGCAAAGTGTGTAACGTTTATTGAATCGTAAAATTTTATTGTTTCATTATATTATAAGAATTACAAAATATTTTATGTTGAATTTGTTTATTTTATACTTTTAGATGCTTGTTTTTTTATTTGATTTGGATTTCCTGAGCTTTTTTTTATGCAACTCTAATAGTTCATGTAACTATAAAATGTTTCTGAAGTCATGAAATTAATTATCAATAAAAAGCATTTGCCCCTCAAAAGAAGGCGCAAATAAAAGAGAATAAATAAAGAAAATATTAAACTTTATAAATTTTAACTTAAATTAATAATAAAAGTTAGAAAAAAAGTTTACAAAAGAGAATGCATATTTTACGCCACGAAAATTTGAAACTTGATTTAAATATAATAATATCAGAATTTTTGAATTCGCGTTAAACCTCATAAACTTTACAGAAATGTTTTCATTTTTTTAACTTATTGTTAATTTAATAGTTTTCCCTTTTAAAAATCTTTACTTGAATTTTTTGATTTTTCATAATTTGAAAATAATTGATTTTACTATTTTATGAGTAAAAATTGTTCTGTAAATTTTCATTTCAATAATGGCTTTTGACGCCTCAACGGCTAATTTCAGTTTTGAAACTTCACAAAATACAAGTTTATTTTTGAGTTTTAATTTATTAATGTGTGTTTCGTTTTTAAGGAAATGTATGGTAAAATTTTCATTCTTTTATATATATATTAGTCAAGTACACTTTTTTACCAAGACAAATGAAGAAAAAATAAATTTAGCTTCTTTTTAAACAGAAAAATATTGTTTTAAACTAATTCAATGTATTAATTGAAACACTTTATCATCAAAAATGGTATTATTTATTAAATTTCATATTTAAAAAATTATATTAAATAGTTCATAATTCCCCTTAATTTTCAGAATTTATTAAAAAGGTTTTATTGAAAACTCGAAATATTAATTCATAAGTTCATTGCATAAAAATTCCTTGTATTCTAATATTTATTAGAAGCATTTTTTTCTTCTTAAAATTGTGTATAACTTAGAATTTTTAAATATTTATAATTTTGTTATAACATTTATATACTTTTTGAGATTGCATTTCTGAAACAACAACGCGATACTACTGGGGTAATATCAGTGAAAATGTTTTGATTATATTTGGAAAACTGGTTATTTCCATTATATTGAATTTTTTAAATTTTACATTTTTGAAAATGGGAGAAAAATATTTTTAATAAACTTTGAAGTGCTATAAAAATAGTAAAGCAGTATTTTCCTAACTTTACAAGTAAATGTAACAATTTAAGTAAATTTGCAAAAGTTGCATAAATTACCAAATTATATAAATTTATTTGCAAGTAAATAAGGTACCTTGTAAAAAATTACTTCTCTGAACGATGATGATTCAATTTCTCATTTTCTAATTTTAAAATCTTACTGAAACATATTTATCACTGATTAACGTCAGTGATAAATATGTATTACATTATTACTAAATGCATGTTTCTTGACATTGACAAATAACTAATTTATATGCTTAACTTGATGCAAAATAAATAAAGGAAAATGGTTTAGATTGAAATTATCAGATTTTGTTATTAAATTAGATAAATTTCATTTTTGAAACGAAAAATTCATTTTTTCAGAGAAAATTGCAAAATAGATTAAAGTTGAAAGATTGTAATTAAATGCTGGTAACCGGGAAATTCATTTTTACATTTAACATCGGTGATAAATTTATATATTTAGAAGAGAATTTCTTGTGTTAAAATAAGAATACTAACACGTGCTTTGAGAGATTTCTTTATTTAAAGAGTTCTCGGCAAAAGTTTAGGTCTTAATAAATATCTACAAATCAAAAAGTATGCTTTTTTTAAAATTAATATTGATTAATATAATAACGAATGAAAAAACATGTATTAAAGTAGATATTATATTATTTATATATAAATCTAGTCTAGGAATCTTAGATATCTTCTAACTGACAATCATATATATATATATATATATATATATATAAATATATATATATATATATATATATATATATATATACCACTTTCGATACCATATATCCATACATATCACTTTATATTTACCACTTTCAATTTTATTTCGGCATTTAAATTACAAAGAGATTAATCAGTTTCAATGTTAGAAATAAATAAATCCTTACCAAAATTTATGATATTAAAAATTCAAATCTTATTGCGCAAATAAATTGGATTGGAATTGAAAACCTTTTGCTTACACACACATAAATAAACCATTAATATTATTTTTATATAATTAATATGTATTATATGTTAGATTTTTGCATTTATTTGATTCTTTCAATCATTAAAATACTTCAGAGAAATAAATGGTGTTAAATTGCTGGAGTCATTCTTAGAAAAAAAAATGAGACACTTTCTAAAATGGACAAAGTTTTTTTTTTAACTCCAACAAAAGATAGAGGAATATTTTTCCAGTTCTTGATACCAGATATCAATCATTTATATTGTACTGTCGACTTCTATAGCAAACGATGAATCGGCAAAAGAATTTTGGTCCATTCAAATACCATTAATTCGGATCCGGAGACAAACTGACAAATGTACCAACGCAAAATAAAAAAAAAAAATTTCTCACAAGCATAGCCGGACATTTTCCCTCTCTTTCTCTTGAGAATAATGATAAATAAATAAAAGAAAAACGAAAACGATTGTAGCAAAAAAATGGCAAAGCAATTTGCGGGGAAAAAATTCTCTATTTTCCGCTTACCGTTCATTCTCGTCTGCAAAAATAGATTTCCGGAATAAAAGCATACGTAACGGCATCTGGTGACGAATATCAAACCAAAATCGAACCTCCACTATCCTGTTACAAATGGAACCCCATGAATCGGGAAACCTATTTTTCTTTCTGTTTTTTTATCTGTGCATAACTCCAGGATACAATTTAGTGTCTGGTATGGAATACTTTAATGACATCAAAATGGTTTCTCAGACTTGCTTAACGACTGCGATTCCGGGATTGTAGGGTTTCGTTAAAAAATGCAGTGAGGTTGGAAGTTGTGGAAGAACTTTTTTGTGTGTCACTAGTAGGAAAGAGGAAAAAAAAATTCATAAAGTTGGAAATAAAAACATGAGATATGAAATAAAAGGAATGAAGAATTTCAGGTCGACGCAGTAAAAGAAATGATTAAACAACATCATTATTTACTTTGAGTTATGGTTGTTTCGTCTCATTGAAATCAATGCAGCGATGCTCCAAAACATCTACCATTATTGTCAATGATGCCATCGTTGTTACTGCTCATCATTTTTATATTAGAGAGGTAGTTTTTGGAAAATTAACATGACTTATTTTTATAAGCCATTACAAGACAATTTTATCTTATTTTTTGTATATTCATTTTCCCATTATTTGAAATAAAAAATATCTTAAAAAGAAAGATAAATATGTTTTACTTTTAATTATTTTAATAGAATAAATAATATATAGATAGATAAAATAATTAATTTAATAGAACATACTATTAAATTAATTTACATACTTTACATACACCACTTTTGATTTTATTTTAGCCTTTAACTTGACATAATATGAAAGATATATTTTTGATCTCACACTTTTTATCAATTAGTTCATTGCAACAAATTAAAAGATTCAAATTAACATTTATTGAATTTAGCTCTAAGATATGGAATTTAAATTACTGTAGAAAGTTTTAATATTTATCGTCGTAAGTATGCCATCACTATACCTCAAAATAAATTTTCAAATGAAAAATAGTATGATACACAATTTACACTTCTAATTTGTGTATAGTTTACCAATAATGGCACAGGTGCCGTATAATCCATGATGCCAAATTCTGAGATTGGCGATTTTTTGGTTTATCTGGTAACCACGTTTTTATTACGTCATACATAGGAAATCCTATAAGAATTATGCGGAAAATTCTATTTTGGTTATCATAGTATTTAAGTCATTGCGTACTCCACGATATGTCATCTTGGCAATTTTTCTTCGCGAAAAAAAAAAAAAAAAAAAAATTTAGAATTTGGAATTATGGATCATACGGCACCTGTGCCCCAATGATTATTACAACATTAGAATGATGACTGGAAATTTTATAGAACTTTAAGTTTTGTTGCAAAATTAGAATATGATACTGAAACGATTCTTAGATATAAAGTATCCAAATTTTTGAATTCAGTAAAATTTTTGATATTAGAGCTCAAGCTTCATTTACAGCAATTATTCACAGAATTTCTAATAAATGTAATGACTCATCATAGATGAACACAACAAACTTCTAAACAATACAAGTTTAGAGAGATGAATAAGATATAATTAATTATTAAATAATCTTTTTTAACTTTAATGGATGTCATTTACTTATTTAACTTTAATTAATTTTTTCTGAAAAGTTATTAAAATTTCAACAATTGCATTATGCTTAAAAAATGTTCTTTTTTCATAAATATTTTAGATTTGGCTTTTTAGTCACTCTATGATTACTTGCTTAACAGTGATATTAAATCCCACAGGACCTAATACTTTAAGGGTACAGATGCTGTAAAACCCAGGATGCCAAATTTTGAGTTTGGTGATTTTTTGGTGGATGCTCTTATGTTTCTGGTAGCCTGACTTTTATTACGTCATAGATATAGAGACCAATAAGAATTATGCAGAAAATTCTATTTCGGCAACCCTTGTAATTTCGTCATTGCGCACGTCACGGTAGGTCATCTTGGCAATATTTATTCATCGCCAAACAAATTCAGAATTTGATATTCTGGATTATAAGATATCAGTGTCATTTTAAGTGGATTCCAAACCTTTAAAATTATCCTTGTTTATGGAATGAAAAGAAGCCATTAACATTTGAAATGAAAGGCAAAATGCTCTAACTAGAGTAATATTATCATTTTATGAAATAAATTAGATTTAAATTAAAAAATGGTATAGAACTCACACAATAATTTTTTAACTTTTAAAAATTGTCTTCACGCTTGACGTTCTTGCTTATTTAAAATTGTACTTGTTTATTAACATAATCTAATGTTCATTAAATAAAAAATATCAAAAGCTAGAAATTACTGATGATTGAATAATCTAATTCTTGTACACTTTATGAGGTCATTTGTATTTAAGCTTAATTTATAAGTTCTTAATGAACTCTTTTATTCATTCATTATCACATTCATTCATTATTTATTCGTTCATTATTTATTCATTATCACAAATGTAAAATAAACTTTCATACTTCTTTTGAAGTATTTTAAGTTTAAAAATTACTTTATGGCTTAGAGCAGGGATGGCGAACCTTTTTTGATGCACGTGCCCTAAAGTCATAAAAATTATTTTTTAAGTAGGTAATGTGCCACAGTAAAATTTCATTCGAAATGTTAGCTTGGTGATACTATACCTAAGTATAATTAAATAAACAAAAAGCGATTTTTTTAAGCAAATTTTTTATTGATCAATGTTCTACAAAAAGCAATATGCAAGAAACAAAATTTACGTTAAAAACAATTGTTTTTAATGTGATTTTTGTTGCTGTACACAAGATGATAAATATTTAATATCTGGTTCATATTTAGTTAATATCAACAGTGTACGCATGCAGAGCTCGACTCATTCATCATTCTATTTCCATATTTATTTTTTTTTATAAAATTTAATTCTGAAAATAGAGATTCACGTGCCCACGTCGATGAAAATATTAATAAAATTACCTTTGCTAATATTTTTAAGAAATTAAACGTGTCAAGAATTGAATTTCATGTAGTTAAAATTTCAGCTTTTGCAATTTTGTTTATTTTTTAGCAATCGATTTCTTTCAATAATTTCTAAATCATTTCTTAAATCAACAAATTTTAGTTCCAAATAGTACTTGACTGAAATTCAATTAGTTCTATTTCTAATTCATTAAAATTTAACCGTTGAAGGACTATTAAATTTTATTTTTCAAATGGTATTGTATCAGGATATAAAATAAATTTTAAAGTTTCTTCAAATTCTTTAAACTGCGTCCATCTTGCAGAAAATTCCTAAGTCAGAGATTGAATTAACATTCAAAACGTTTTCGCGTTAATGACTCTTTATTTGGCTTTTCGTGACATTCACTTTCAGGGTTTCTTTTCTTTTTTCTTTGTTTTTTTGTATTCGGAAAATATTTATATGATAATTTATATATATATATAAATATAAATATATATATATATATATATATATATATATATATATATATATATAAATAATAATATATATATTTTATTGAAAGAATATCACGATTAAAAGTCTGTAAATTGACTTCAAACGCTTTGATTAAAGGAAACATTATAATGACTGTTTTATTAACACCTTGTAGTTTTATATTTAATTCATTTAAGTGCGAGCATAAATCAGTGAAAAATCTAACTTTGATAGCCATTCTACATTCAGTAATTAATTGTGTTGATCCATAATGTTCTCATTATTTAGAAATAATCTTATTTCCTCCAAACGGTCTACAAATCTTTGCAAAACATTTCCGCGGCTTAACCAGCGTACATTCTTGTAAAAAGTAAGCTATTGTACGACGAGCTTACTTCGCTTAAAAATTCTTGAAATTTTCTTTTATTTGGTGCTCGTGCTAATATAAAATTGACTAATTTTGTTAGAAAACTCAAAATATCATTAAACATTTTTAAACCAGTTTTGGCACATAACGCTTGTTAGTGAATAATGCAATGAAAATCAAGAAATGTGCGCCCAAATACGTTTTGTAAATAAATTTATAAATCCATTTTCCCGTCTAGTTAAGCTTCGGGCACCGTCAGTTGTAACTGACACAATTTTAGAATGGCATATTTCTCTTTTTTCCTATGCATCTATAACTTCATTGCAATTGTCTAATCCTTTTGTTGTTAACGTTATTAACTCTTCTTTAATATTGTTTTGAACAAAATAATGTACAAAAATTGCTAAGCGAGCAGAGTCTGTCACGTCGGTAGACACGTAAAGGCAAATGGATATAAAATCGCAAGACTTTATACGAATTTTATGTCGAAAATTTATATTTTCCGCCATACCCAAAATTCTTTCTTTCACTGTATTCTGTTGGCATGCCTTTCATTCTTTGTTTTGGAAATCATCGAGTTAGTATGGGTCACATTACAGCCAAGCATTATTTAAAAATTCGCCTTCATTAAAAGGTTTCGTATATTGAGCAATATGTTTTGAAACTTGATATCTAGCAGCAGAAATATTTTGATTGCGTCCCAATATATTTCATTAAAAAAGTAGTTTTTTATTTCCATTAAAAAACTACTTTTTTAATGAAATATATTGGAATGCAGTTTTTATTTTTTAAGGAACGTGAACCTTTTGCTCTTCTACACTTCGATCGAAAAGAAATTTATTGTTGGTTTCATAATGCCACTTTACTGAATACAGTTTTAGAACATAAAATACAAATTGCTTTACTGTCCTCTTCAATCATACCGTATCTATCGGTCCAACAAGATTGAAATTCTCTGGTACTACATGTTTCGGATAATTTTGATTTCTTCATTGAGAGAGAGAACTAGCCATAATAAGAAATTTTTATAAAATATATATTTTAAAAATAGTTTTAAAATAATTTCTCATAATATTAAAATAATTTATTGTTCAAAAATAAGGAAAATAAATTATGAATTTAATTAAAACTTTTAATATCTTAAGGTTGTTACAGGTTAAAACTTCGGTCATGACGCAATATGTTCTTGCAAATGAATGCAGAATACAAACTCTGAAATAATATGTAAAAATATTTACCTATAAAAATGACCCTATATCTTTTTACAATAAATGATTATATTTATTAACGAGTCACCGAAGTTTCAAAAACGACAGTTTACTAAAGTGACTAATGCAGTCTGTAATCTGATTCGAGCGCTCTGACGGCAACAACATGCAATAACAACATTAGAAGGCAAAACTGGATACGCAAAAAATTTTATTTAATACGCATCCTTATATACTTCGAGAGAATTCATGCAATATTTGACGATTTTATATATTCATGTGATATTTTAATAAAAAAATGTTTAATTTGACGGTTCTAGTTAACATACTAAGATAGGTATTCAGTACTACAAATTTATATCATAAATTATAAATTAAGTCTAGATTAATAGTTTTTAATTCATTTTTATCAAAAAAGATAACTTATAAAAAATAATTTTGTGCGTGCCATCAAAATTTTCAAACGTACCACTTGTGGCAAACGTGTCATTGGTTCGTCATCCCTGACGTAGAGTATTCGAAAATATAATCCTAAAATTAATGGAAAACTGTATTGAATTTAATAATACTGCAAAATATTTTTGCCATATTATTTTCAAATGATCACCGTATTGATTTTACAATGTAAAGATCTCGCTTCTTTATTTAAGTAACTCAAAATATGAATAATTTTATGTTCTGTATTTCGAATTTTCTTTTAGTATAATTAATTAGTTCATTAAGGCTGCGTTTCCATCACACGCTATGTAATCACAACTTAAAATTCTATAATCTTTCTCTTTGTAAGAAATAGTGCATGTTGTAAAAAATATAATATTCTGCAAATTTAAATATATTCTAAAAATGCGTTTTCTTTTTCTTAAATAAGAGAATTTGGAAGAGTGTGTGAAAATATTTTATATCAAAACTTTCCATAATGGTTTTATTTTCAAATTAAATACTTAGTATAATATTAGATATAATAGATCAGGCGAAAGCTAGGAATATTCTTCGAAACGTGCTAAAATTACAAGTTTTTAATGAGCAATTATTTTTTTTTTATATTTGAGGAAAAATATAGTGGGAACTGATTGTGCCCTTAATTTTATTTGAATTTTGATTTCAGTTCAGAAATATAAATAAACAGAATTTTGTTTTACAAATTAACGACAAACTACAAATTAATGTGTTTTCGACAGAAAGAAAGGAAAACTCAGCAAACAAAACATAATATAAATTAATTTCACAAATTCAAAGCAAGTTAGAAAATAACAAAAAATTATTAAACCAAATTTACTAAAATCTCTAGATTAATTTTATCTTTAAACTTCACTTATAATCTTGTGATTAAAAAAAATTCCAGAGACGGAAAACAGCTTTTAAATGTGATTGAAAGAAACACAATGCAGATTAATGGGATACCTTTAAACTTAAATATTCATGTTTTGAAAGTTATAATACTATAATTAATTCTTCTTAGGAAGAAATCTGCAGTTTTGTTTGTAGTGACTGTCATTTAAACCTCGAAACAGAGATTAGTAATGTGGAAAAAATGTTTCGTTCTCGGTTCTGTAAAGCCATGTGAGTTTAAAATTTAATCTAGCCGGATATCATCATACAAAGAAAGTGGATATTTAATAATAAAAATAAAAAAAAATAAAATAAACTCTACATTAACCACAATATGACTCTTTTAGTTTAGTATGATACAGAGAAAAAAATTTCTGCTTAAACGTCAGAAACCAAAATTTCAAATTGTTGGGCAGTGTTTAGCGTCTTCAGTTTACAGAAATATCTCATCAGAAATATATGTCAATCACTTAATCCTCAATTGATTTTATTAAAAAATATATTAAATTCAAGCATATAAATGCAATATAACATAATTAAGTGTTAATGTTTGCTTAAAATTTAAAGATAGCAAAATGTTTTTCCTTGCCCGTAATCAAACTATGCAAGGGAATAAATCAAGAGAAATTACGAAAACAGCCAATTATTTTCTAAACATTATTGACTGCAACAACTTTCTAGCTATTACGCGAAATTATATATATGTGTGTAGAAAAACAAACTTTATGTTGAATTCTTCTAAATTGCCTACCTATTTTCAAAATAGAAAAGGGAAAAATTGAAGATTAGCATTAAACTCATTTTTTATATTTCTATAAATTTTTAATTTTTTTAAAAATTTAAAAAAGTTTTCTTTAAGAATGCATTTTGTTAAATAAGTTTCTGCTTATGACCTGTATTGCAGTAAGCAAAGCGCCGAGCTATCAGCCGAATGGTTAGTGCTCTTGCCTTCGGTTCAACAGTTCGTGGGTTCGAATCCCACCTTGGGCATGGATGTTTGTAGTGGTTCGGAATCTACTTTAAAACGTAGGTCCCGAATCTAATTAGCCCTCTGTGCAAAAAATGACCATTAAGCAACAAACAAACAAGTTGTAAGGAAAGTCATCTTAGCCATGCCTATTGCAATACAAGCATAGTCATGGCTACCCATGCTTCAATGCAGGTTACAAACAGGTTAAATGTGTTTAATAATGCATCAGAATCTAAAATATTACTGAATGTTCTCAATCAGTATTTCTTATACTCATAAACTTCAAAGTGGTATTTCATTCAATATGATGCAAAAAAGATATTAATATGCCCCGAAAAAGTTAAATGATTCTTTTAATAACATTTTTAAGAAATCATGATTGATTTCTTGATAACTAATTCAATAATTTCATTGAAAAGTAAAGAGAGATTTACAAGAATATTTTAATTATAATATTCATTGCTATCCTTAGCGTTAATAGTTTTGAATGACAAATGTCATTTTATGACAAAAAGTTAACCCGACACAATAATGATATCAAGATTAAATAAATCTCCGAATGTATTCATTAATTCTTTTGAAAAATGACGAAAAATATACATTTGTTAGTTTTTATGAAATCCTATTTTATAAACAATGAAATTTAAACAGCATTTTATAATGTAATTTTTACAAAATGTCAAGAAACTCTTAAATAAAACCGGTGTTTTTATTGAAATAGTTACATTTTCAAATTTTCCATTTTTATTACAAATGAAATAAGATCGTTAACAGGTATAAGATAATCACGAAATTTTGGAAATAAACAATATATATGTATTTAATATATATATGGTATATTTTGTTGTACATAATAGTTTATAACTTTTTTGATAATTTAACTTCCTGTAACTATTGATGAAATCAATTAAATATATACGCAACTTAAAATATTATTGCCATAATTAAATTTTTTTAAATCAAAGAAAATTTTACTATATATGTAAAAAATTACATTTGTAATTAAAAAGATTTTCGAAAGACTCATAACAATGCTTTAGTTTATAAATTGAGTATTCAACTAATCAATTTATTAAAATAGTTAAAAACATAATTTAATCATTATTATAGACAAAAAATACTGAAATATATTTCAATAAATGAATACGATAATTGAAAAGTAAAGGATATCATTAATATGGAACACTACTTTCCTATGAAACGAAAAAAAAAAAAAACTCCCTTTAATTATAATTTTTCTAAAATTATCTTTTTAATCCTTTCCCTTCAGTTCTTTCCCTCAAAAAATACTTTTTCATTCTTTTCCAAGTTCCCGCGGAACTAAATAGTTCCTATCCTTAAAATCGATACGAAACAAATTCGCAATTTCAAAACTCTTTTATCTCAATTTGTGAGCGGTCTCTGTCCCTCATCTCCGCACTCTTCAATCAATTTCAACCCCCACACCTCCCTTAGAACTTTCCAGACCACGACTCGCTCCACCCTTCTCTGTTCGCCCACCCTCTAACGTCCATGAATGGGAAAAGTTTTTCCCGAACGGGAAAATCATGAAAGAACATGCAAGGAGTGAGAGGCGGGGGGAGAAGCAAAGAAATAAAGAGATACCTCCGAAAAGGAAAAATCTCAAACTGTTGTTTCCGTATTCTCAGTCGCAAGTTTTATGCCCAACAGCGGAAATAGAGAGGGAAAGGAAGGGAAAATGAATCATCATCAGCCACTTTTCTCTTCAAGTTAGATTTTTCTTTGGCTATATACATATTGTTCTACTGTTCTTTTTAATTTATCAGTCCTTGATTGGAAGCAAGTACTCTTCTATATTGAAACTGGAAGAGTCACGTAAAAGCTATTTTCATTTGTAGTAAATACAATTAAATATATATATATATATATATATATATACATACACACACACACATATATATATATATATGTGTGTGTGTGTGTGTGTGTATATATATATATACGCACACGTGCATAAAAAAAATATATATTTAATTTATACTAAACATAAACATATGAATCTATTGCAAATTAATGCATTAAATTTCAACAATTCACTAATGCCTTCGCTTACAAGGAAAATGAATTAGATTTTGATAACCGGTGAAAACTTGAAATATTAATAGATTCAGCACCAATACTTTACATTTTAAACTCGTTACGAATTCTCAAAGTCGATACCATCTTGGGGCAAAAAGGTACTCTCTCTGTCTCATATTCGTAAATAACTAAATATATTACTCAAATGTGGTTATATATATATATATGTAAAATATCTAAGGACTGTATCATATGCTTAATAAATAATGTTCCTTCATGAATAATTAATTCTCAATTTTGAGCTATGAACAATATTGACGTATAAGCTGAAAAAATTATTTTCTTTAATCACATTACATCAAGAAAGGTATATTTAAAACTATAATTATTTTAAATGCCAATAATGATGATATCTGCTTTGATCACGTAAAGTCAAACAAGATCGATTCTCTTACTGATTGAGTATCCTCAGCCTCTAGAATAGTTACAAAAACTAAGTGTCTCCTTTTTAATCTCAGTTATAAGTTTAATTATTTCTTTCTAGAATGAATATTAAAACATAATTAAATACGCTATTTAAAAGACTGGCATCATCAAATGCAAATAATTGTTCATTTAAGGATACCTTATTTTATTACATTAAAATATACAGAACTGTTTCAGTTTTTTTAAGAATGAGCTAATTTTTAGTTGTAATTAATGTACGAATAAAGTAACTAGAGCACTAATATGATTTGATTTCAGAAAAATCAATGTTAAATATTTTTTACAAAGTTTTCCTACACAAATGATTTTTTTTCTTTTCATTAATTTCCTTTTTTTTAATATGTAATTAATTATAAGTGAAATCTCATAATTATAGTGCTTCGAGTTTTTCTGCACTATTTTAAAATTTAAAAAATTCGAATTTATATATAACTACATAGCAAATTCTCCCATTATATATTTTGCTTAAAAATCTAAATAAATTTTTAAAAAAGATAAAATCACTATCAAAATGTGCTTTTAAATTTGTCATTTTTTTTACCCAAAAAATTATAACAAGACCTAAAGGTAAACATGCTTTAAAAATATGCAGGGTAGCATTTCCAATCCTAATACTAATGTGGTATAAATAGATTAAAAATTAGTGTCTACTTTCCAATTTGTATTTGAAGCAATAAAATTTGTATTTTGACCTATAAAAATGGCAAATGTTTGAGAACCAGGGCTTTATGCAATGTTGGCAACAGCGAGATAATTTGCATGCTGATTATGAATTCCATTGATGGGCACAACTTCCCTTTCCGACATAGAGACATGTTTAGAAAACTTTTTAAGTCTTAGGTTCTGATTGATTCCTTTGTATTCAAAATGGCTGCAAATTGTTGAATCAACTAAAAAAAAACAACATAACTTGTGGACTACAAGGTTATTTCTTTGATAAGTCTGACAAACAATTATAAGAATTTCTTAAAATAATTTTAATAAAAATTGCAGTCTTGATTAAAGGTAAAGGCGAAATCACCGTACTTGTCTCTCTTTTAGTACTGAAATCCTTTCTTGATTTCCGGGCTGAATCCTAGTTAGCTCATTTTTAGTTTGTCGAAGCTAAAGATTGCTACTCTTTTTTTAAATAAAAATGTCATCAACAATGCAAATCAGACTCTCATGTAAAAGAACAAGCTACTTCTTAAAACTAAAAGATTTAATTAGAATTAACAAATATAACAAATATAGATAATGATAAAATTGACAGACAACCTCCTTTCTTGTTTACAGTCATTCAACTTCCGGACTATTTACAAAACATATCTTTCGCGCCAACTGTGGTTTCGGATACAGTCAAACTTAAGTGTTCGCTTTGGACTATTTTTGGCATTCCCCTCTTGATTGGTTTCGACTAACACAATCGTGTGTAGTGGTATTACTTACAATAACAGCATCGTTACCCAGTTTTATAAAACAGTGGTTTTGGTCCGGACGAATAAAGACACCGCCTTTTATCTTTATTTTAACCAGACGAAGAAGCCCATCTTTACTGGAAGAAGGTTCTAAAATTCTAGCCGTTGTCCAGTTAACTCTCTTTATATTATCACTCCTCACCAGCACAATACCATCTGCTTTAAGAACATGGAAGTTCTTTTTATTCTTGACATTTTCCCGTAATTACCCCAAATATTCAACTCGAAATCCGGAACGTAGATCCTTCAAAATTCTTAATCGATATGCAAATGCTTGCTCAAAATTTTTCCATGTACTTGGCCAATTTGATCAAAGTCAGACGCATAATTGCTTCAATTTTCTTGCAAAAACATTGTGGAGCACTACCCAAACTGGTGTAATGGGATTCAAGTTATTTACATCGTCAGAAATATGTGTATGTGGTCTCGAGTTGATAAGACTTTCACAATCGCACAGAATAGTGTTCCTTTTCTCATAATTCAGTGAAGTTCTTCCAAACACCTTTCTTAAAATCTGTTTCATTAATCCCACTAAGCGCTCCCAAAAACCGCCCCACCATGGAGCTGCAGGTGGTATAAATTTCCAAGTAATGGGAGTGATTTCGCCTTTCAATTTCTCTAGACCAACATTTACCAGCAGATTTTCAAATTCAACGAAGTTAGCTCTATTATCCGAGTAGATAATCGAAGATCGTCAACGTCATGATATGAATCTTCTTAGAGCCAACAAAAAGTTGTCAGTAGATAGATAGAGCAGTCAAAAGTCCCAAGTGAACTGCTCGGTTAATATCACATGTTATTAGGAGTATCCACACCTTTTGATTTTTTTCAGGTACAACGGACCAGCGACATCTAATCCAACTACCCCAAATATACAAGATTCTTTACTAGATCTGTAGGTAATAGTCCCTCAAAAATATTTGTTCATCTTGAATTAAATTTTTGGCATACAACAGAAGTCTTAATGACTTGCTTTATTGTTCGTCTGCTCTTAAAATCCAATAGTTTTCTTTTAACGCAGGCATTAAAAATGGTACTTCGGAATGTCCTAACTCCTTATGTTTGAATATTATTAGACTTTTTACCACATTATAGTTTGAAGGTAAAAGTAGTGGAAGTCTAAATTTTTCTTTAACAATTCTCAAGAGAGTTTTGGTTTTAACCCTTAGAAGTCCTGACCCCTTAGAGTTTTTAGAAACTTAATTTTATTGTCATTTCCACTAAAGAATTCTTCATTTTGGACTTTCTTTATGATTATAAGTTCGACATTTCTCAATTCCTTAGCACATAACTGTACAGATTTTTTAATCCCCAGGTGTCTTTGTGTTTCGAAAAAATCTGAAAATCCAACTTGTTACTCTTATTATACTTTTATACGATGATATTCGATTATAATATTCATCCTTTACTTTATTCATAGAAGACACCACAGTTTTCTTCATCTCACAATTTACAACCTTTTCATCTGGAATCAACTTATAATTGGCCAGCCGTCTTTAGATTCCTTCAGCCATGGCGGTCCATCCCACCATTTTCCTTTGATAAGTGTTTTTACCGAACATCCTCTAGAAAGCAGGTCGGCAGGGTTTTGAATTCTCGGTGCATAGTTTTATTGACTAGTTTCTGATAAAGCATTAATTTCTTAGACTCTATTGGCTACAAATACAACACATGGACCTTTTTTTATATCCAATATTGAATAGGACCAATATATTGTCGCAACATTTTTCAAATTCAAATTACTTTTTTACCGATGTTGCTAGTCTCACACTAATGTTGCATGCGAGTAACTCTAGTCTCGGAATAGGCACGCCTTTTAATGGTGATACTCGTAATCTATCTGGTACTAACTGGCTAGTAACTTCATCTCCCATTTCTGCTCTTAAGAAAATGCTAGTAGAGTAAGAAAGCTTTGAGGCTTCACAAAAACACGTAAAGTCAAATTTGAATTATTTAAATCCAAGCATGATATATTTTTAGGAATTGAAATTTCCCTTAAATCTGAGAGCTGATTTCTGCAATTGTTAAACTTTTGAACGATGTCCTCGGGTAGATCAGTATCCCAAGAGGCTTGAATCTTCCAATAATCTTGGAGAAGATATTTCAGTATGAGAGTCAATGATCACGTGAACCCTAAGGGATCAAAAACTTTATGAGCCAAGGGTAAGATCTTTCGCTTGGTAAGGCTTTTGTCGTCAGTGCTCATATCGTTAAAATCACTTGATAAAGTATATTTATCAAAATTCCATGAAAGGGTTAAAATACTTATGTTAAAGTTCTCAGAATCAGAAATCAGTAAAAATTTCTCGAAATTATTTATTGAAAAATATTTACTATCGATCCAACTACGCAAATGAAATTCCGTAGACGCTAATAGCTTTTGAGACATTGAACGGAAATATTACAGCTCTGTGACTGAATGAACACTTGATATCCAATTAAACATACACAAAATCTTTTAATTTTTTAGCCACATCCTTCATGTTTTCTGGCACGATTTCCAAATGGTGGTTCAAAACGGGAGCTAACAGGAAAGTGCTACATGAAACAACGAAAACAACGTGACAATGGTTGTAAATAACTAATTTGTAAGGGTCTCCTTCTATCCACCATAAAAAATTTTAAAAATTTCCAATTATTTTCATATAGGCTAATCTGCAAAAATGCTTTGCGAATATCTGCTATTACCCGATTTTACCCCATATAAAACGATTCAAAACCGATGGTATTAACTCTATCACATATTTGGTCTCTTTTCGATACAGTCATTTAACGATGGAGAATACGAGTTCTTGCCGACGCATCAAACACGAGACGAATTTTAGTTATTGAATATTCCTTTATCACCGGCCTATGAAGCAAGAAATGCTGAACAATATCTGCAAAAATTGCGCCATTTTGATCAGCATTAGTTTGTTCAATAATGTCCTCCTTTTCCCATTCATCAAATAAATCCTGATAGGCTTTCAACATATTACTAGAATTAAAAGACTTCACGGTATTACTAAGTCTTTTCTTCGCAAGTTCTTTGTAATGGCAAATGACTCTCCAGTCAAGGTAAACATATCTTATATTTACCGTTTTTATCTCTGGTTACTGTTTCTTGAAAATATTTTAAAACCACTTCTTGTTTCTACTTTGGAACGCTTTTTACTTGTATCGCGAATACATAAGGAATCTAACAGCCAGATATCCTATATTTTATCATAATCTACGTGTAAAGTTAATAGCAATAGAGAGCTATTCAATGCGCTTTCTCTTTACAGGTTTTCCCATGACCGTCCACCCTAAACGTGTGTTTAAAGCCACTAACTCTTCTGATCGATGCTCTATTTTTCCTCAAGCAATTTACCAATTTGATCTGCGCCTATGAACAAGTAATTTCCTTGGGGTTCTTCTCGCTGCAAATTTATTCACAGGAATTTCCCCTTAATCCTACATCGAGGGAAAAAATACCAAGACTTTTTAATTCCTTTTCACACTTAGCATCACTTATTTTTCGGAATGGGAGCACAGATTTTTTCTTTGTCCAACACGTCAAATTCGCAGCTATATTTCTTTTATCACGTCTAGTCAACTTAACACCATATCGCTTACGCTGTACAATATTTTCCATGTGTAAAATGTTCGTGTTTCACAGTTTCCTCTCCTTTGTATTTTAAACCCATTATTTAGGCTGTAAATTTATTCACACAGTTCTTTTGGCTACCAGCGTCAAAAAATATTAATTGTTCTGAATTCTTACCATTAACATACATAATCAAAGTTTGTAAATAAACTTCATTTTTACTAGAATCATTAGTTAAAACACTCTTTTTGACCTGTTGGTTATTTAAAAATTATCAGAATTATTATTCTTTAAATCAGAATTATAACGCATTATTGAGGTATGTCGTTTAGAATAATAAGTGCAAACTACTTTCGAATAACATTGTCTCAATCTATGATCTATAAACATTGAAAGCAAGCTCTCTTTTTTTTCAAAATATCTCCTTTTTTCTTCTAACGATAAATTTAACGGGAATTTACAGCTCAATGAGTCATGCGGTTCTTCAGAAAACACGCAGGAACTTCTTTTACCCTTATTTTGTTTCATTTCTAAGCTTAATAAGTTAGCCGCTGCAGATTTTGTTTTTTCATCAATCGAACGCATATTAATCTTAGTACTAGAAGGAGAGAAATTTCTTTCCCCATACTTGACGCCTGCTATTTGTCTAGCATTTTTGTGATCGGTTGGATTTTTATTACCAAGGTCACTTAATGTATTCTTCTTCAGTGAGCGTTCTCTGCAATTTAATGCTTCATAACGAAAATTTAAAAGCTCTTGTATATCTGTGAATATACGTTTTCATTTTTATTATATTGTAACACTAGGTATTGGGGTATTATTTTTAGCAGGATAGGACACAATACACTTTCATAATTTTCCGATTTTAATCCTAACGCTTCAAAACTTCGTATATGTATCATGAATATTTTAGCGTAATTTCTTCGTATAATGTCATTTCAATTTTTTAGCAATTACATATTTAAAATTGCACTCATATGTTTGTAATCTTCATTAGCAAATCTATCTTTTAATTATTCGATTACGGAATCATAAGATGCGTTTGAAATTGAAAATCCCTCTACCGTATCTAGAGCAAACCCGCCTAAGTGTGCTTTAAGATAATTGAATTTATCTACTTTTCCTAGCGACTCATTATTATGTATCACCCTTTCTAAACTATTCCAAAAAGTTAGTCATTGGCTAATGTCTCCATAAAATTTTGCGATACTGAGTTTTGGGAGTTGATTGCACACATTTTATGCTACTATTTCGTTTATTTCTGTTCTAGATAATTGAGGTTGTAAGGTTAAACTTTTGATTTCATTAATGACTGTAGATAGTTTCATTTGATTAATCTTCTTTTTTTTCAAGAAATTTAGCAATAACTACCTTTTCTTTATATTCTTCTGACTTCTCAAATTCTGCCTGAAACTCATCATCTTTAAAAAAATGTTCCAGTTCATTATCAACACAGTTCAAGGAATCAAATTTATTAGTTAATGTTTCGATTAATACTTCTGAATCACTGACATCTATATCTTCCGTTTTCGAAAACTCGTTATCTAATTTAGTCAGTGTATTAGTAATATTTATTCTTAGTGATGTTCTTTTTCTCTTTAACAATTCAATTTTCTCAACTGACGACATTTTTATTTTCACTAAGCAGATTTACTTATACACAATCTTTTTTTAAAAAAATTAACTAGTTTTTACATCCCGGCAGTGAAGCCATAGCAAAAATTTATAAGAAAATCTTCTTTTAATAAAAAATCGCTATCTTAATTAAAGGTAAAGGCCAAATCACCTTACCTGTCTCTCTTTTAATACTGGAACCCTTTCTTGATTTCCGGGTTGAATCCTAGCTAGTTCACTTTTAGTTTTTCGAAGCTAAAGATTGCTACTCTATTTTAAAATAAAATGTCATTAACAAGCAAATCAGATTTTCATTTAAAAGAAAAAACTGTTCTCCTTAAAACAAAAAAGATATAATTAGAATGAACAAATACAGATCATAATAAAATTCACAGACAACCTCTTTCGTTGGTTACATTCATTCAACTGCCAGACTGCTTGCAAAACAAATATCTGGCGCCATCTGTGGTTTCGGTTACAGTCAAACTTAAGTGTTCGCTTTGGGCTATTTTCAAAAAGTTCAAAGTTACCAATCGAAATTGTCCCCCCAGCTCATAAATGTTTTTGACTTTGTAAGCTATTTAAATTCAAGAGACATTTTAAATATGCAAATCATAGAATTCAGGCTCCTTTAGTTTTTATAAAATT